>OW388270.2:2500000-5000000 GCA_936450705.2 Protodeltote pygarga
ACCTGTAAGTATAAAAACATCGACTTAATCTTCGTAGGAGGATAAGTACCAAAAATGCTGACCATTTTCTAATACATGAATCATTTGGATAGCCAGCCAAATTGGGAGCGACACACTTTCATTTCGCCAAATTCATCTAAAGAACCGAACATCCATTATTTAAAACAATAAACATGGAGGAAACGCGGGCAGAAAGAATCATCTGTCATTTTTATTATTATAAAAACCGTTTTGTTATTCGAACTTCCGAAGTCCATTAATCAAATATTAAAAACTAGACTCTTGCCACATTCGACTACTATTCGGTATTTGTATACTTGTTTTAATATTCGGAATTCGGCCGAATACTACGTACTGTTCGATAAAAAATCGCCGAGTAGAAGACCTAGTATTCTGTATTCTTTTCATGTTTTACAGAGTATTCGGCATCGTCCGAGATCGTGGCTGAATATTCTAACAAAATTTTCGTTATTCGGCCAAATAAGTATTCATAGTAGGTATCTCTAGTACCTCTCACCGTATTTGCGAAAGGTCTGTGTGACACCAATGAACCGGATCGTGTTTAAAGTCTTTGCTAAAACTTTAAATCGAAGTCAACTGACAAATGAAGAACGATTTTTTGGTTAGGTATTTATAGATAAATACAATAAATAATTATAGTTTTCGATTCATTGGCATCATAAAATAGCTTAAAACATAGTTGTGTAAAAAAAGGTTGAGTATTTTCGTGTAGGTAATTAAAATTAAAGGAATGGACCACACTGATACAAAATATTACACAAACCACATAATGGCATAAATTAATAAAGTAAAAATAGTAACATCAAAACTAGAACCAATTATTTAAGGAGCTATTAGTTTGATGGTTATCAAAATGTATAGAATATGTCCACAATTATAATTAATTTCAAGTAATAAAATATAACGCATCATTGAAAACTTCGCATTAAAAATTTTAAAAGAATTTAAATGACCTACAGGAAATTACGAATCATAAATGTCTGTATGATTTAAGATTATTTTCAAAGTATAATGTTGCGGTATGTAGGTTGGTTGCATCATACATAAATAATAAGGGAGCGACACATCATTATTAGATGTCACCTATTATTTTTATTCATCCCAATGTAGATAGGCTAAATAGTTGCGAAATCATCCGTAGTATTTTCTTAGCTTCGTAGATTTCATTATCATACAAATTTTCTTTTCAGCCCAATCCTGGCGATTGCGGAGCACCACACGAACACACGGCTTGACGGGACCGCTTACGCTCAATGCCTCACACAAGCCGTCACCTTCTGGCAGATAACATTCTTCATCACGATCATAATACTCCTCTACGTACTACCTCTAATCATCCTCATAGTATTATACAGCGTCATTGCCAAAAATCTCATCACTGCAGCTTCAAAAGTTGTTATGAACAAAACCGTCGATCCTTACAACACAAGAGCTAGAAAACAAGTAATATTAATGCTTGGAACTGTTGTGCTATGTTTTTTTCTATGTCTCATGCCATATAGAGCGCTCACATTATGGATTATAATGACTCCAGCCGAATTTTACGACGATGTAAGCCCAGAGAAATGGTATAACATATTATATTTCTCGAGAGTAATGCTCTATATAAATTCAGCGATCAACCCGATACTTTACAATTTAATGTCGTCGAAATTCAGGATTGGATTTTGTAAGGTGTGCATATGTTATAAAAGAAAGTTAGAGAATAAGGCGAGGCGAGCGCAGCGAACTATCACAAATGGTTCGACGACTAGCAGCAGTCTTACACGAACTACTAATAGTTTGAAAAAGCTATTCAGCCAAAGAAGCAGTATAGATAAAACTGAAACTGAAATCGAAAGTAAGGATGAAACAGAAAAGGGTATATTTGATAGAATATTTACAAACAAGACATTTGTGAGGCAACAATCGGCGCCTGTTTGTTCGAACACAAAGCCGGTTATAAACAGAATGAGAAGTGAAGGAAACATTGAGATATCAGAAGTGGTTGACGTCGAACATAAAATTGATCGTGACGATTGTAGGGGAGGTGATACTGGCAAGTTTATCGGTCATTCCAATAGTAAAAATATTAGGTCAGACATTGAAGTGGATAATTCGGGTCGAACTCACTCTTTGAGACGAACCGTCTTACTTAATAGCGCCAAAGCTAGAAGTGTGGATAGCGAGAAGAAATTGGTTTCTTACCAAAAGATAAAAGTTGATTGCGTTGTTGCTTTTCAGAAGTCTAAAAGTGTTGATTACGAGTTTCCAGAAAGTTTTGTTTGATGTTTTGTACACAGGGATAATGAATTTTTAGTCTTAGTATTTCGTCAACATTTGGGTGTAGACTTTATTTATTTGTGTAAAAGAGCCTTGTAATTTATTGTGTAAGAGAAAGTGCTACGTTCAAATTGTATCTTGAAACAACAAATATTTTTTTGTACACAAAACTGTGACCGATAAATGATAATTATGTTGAAATTAATAAAACAATTCTTGGTTAAAAAAACTGATATTTAGATCCTCATTTTTTTTTGCAGTGTTGTATTAGATATGTAAATTGTAAATCTTAAGTGTACATCGTGTATTACCTTAACTATACACACATATACATACATGTATACATCCTGTTGTTTTGAAAACCTGCCAAATTTAACTAAGTAATAAGGTCCATGAAACTGAACAACTTTATCCAAAAAACATAGGTAGAAATCTGAAAATCTAACATTGACTTTTCATACAAAATGACTGGTCACGTGATTCACTTTTGTATGAGAAGTTGAATTTTCGTTTTCAGATTTCGGCGAGTAGTATAAATAAAATAAATCAGTAAAAAATGCCATTCGATTTGTAAATTTGTGCCAAATATTTAGGCAGCCGTATCGGGGGTTATTGGGATCCGGGTCTCTGATTTTTGTATCTATACCATTACCAGTATGAACTGACCTCGCATTGTATAGGCTCTTCGTGCAACAAGATGTCAGCTTATACTAGAAATATATAGCTTGATTTGTAGCTACTACACACTACATGCGATCAACATAATTATGCGCAAGAGCAATTCTAGCCTAAACCTACTTTCAGTCGACTATTATACGTAATATAAAAATATTTTTAAAATAAATTAATGTTAATATTGTACTATATTTAAGTGTTTGTCTGTTATAATGTGATTGAAAATGCCTATTTATGTAACTTTAAATTAATAAAAAAAATAATTTATTAAGATTTATTATTAAAATAAGTGCCAAAGTAAATTAGTTTTTGTCGTTTTTTTTCCTTTTACCATTAATAGAGATGATAAAGGATATTCCTTTAATCGAAAGAGACCTAGTAAGGTACCTACATTTTTATGGTTTAGAATTTTTTTAGTACCTAAATATGTGAATAAATAAATAAATCAGCCTGTAACCTAGATTGAAATTGCCAACACGAAGTGAGCTAGCGTGGTAATTTATGCTCGATTCTTCTCTGTAAGAAAAGAGGCGCAAATTTTTTAATAGTTATCTGTGAGAAGAGGCCTTACCTGCAGAGGGAGATTACAGGCTGGTTATTTTTTAAACAAAGCTTTATTATAATACTGTGAGAACTGCTGTGAGATACTGATAGAAAAATGTGTTTTCGTCAGTATATTACACGTAGCCTTTCCTAAATTAGGGTAGGTATCGCTTTCAGTCTTTGATTAAAAAACGTGTAAAAAGTACCTATTATGAAAGGTTTTGGACCCTTTTTAGTGACTTCATGGCTAAAAGTATTTCAGTTATTTTGTCAAGATTTATATTAAAAAAAAAGCTTAGACCAGAAATTTGAAAACGGAGATTTCTTGACACTAGTTGGAGGCTAGTTATCGACGGTGATCTCGCAGTACCTAATTCCAGTGACAACGGCATCAGCCGTTCTCATCAACTCAGAAACGTCAGAGCCTATTGCCATTAACTGGGGACAATTGCAGACTCCGTGCTGCTACTGAGAATCGAACCCAGGACCTCGTGCTCACCAGTCGCGCTTGCGACCACTAGATCAACGAGGCAGTCGGTATTATGCTTGAGAAAATCTAAGAAATTATTATTAATTATAGTACCTACCCATTTTAGTTCAATTTAAGCATAAGTATAAGTAAGTATAATAAATAACTCGGCTTATAATCTTTCAAATTACGTCACACGGTCATAAAAATGGTCGCCATCTTAATATAAAGCTGCAAATCTCTGTCATTTCTTACATCTGTTGCTTAGGAAGGTTATTAAAATTATAATTACTAATACTTAGCTTTAAGTAACTTGAATTTATAAAATACTAGCTTCCGTCCGCAGCTTTGCCTGCGTGGTATATGTTGATAAATAATTGTAGCCCATTATAATGAAACAACTTTTCAACGGATTAGTTTTTTTTTTCACGTGGATCTCAGTTATAGCTCTAGGGAGCTCAGACTGATTAACCGGACTTCTAGCGAGACCTAGAGGCCTCCAGCTAAAGCAAACTAAACCTAAAGCAACAACAGCTAAGGGCGCCCCCTAATGGGACTCGGGCCTCGGCTTAGGGCGTTGCTTGGGGACATGTTGCAAGTTTCCATGTGATTATAAAAATCGTTTAGTTTGGTAAAAGGAAATTATATTGATGACATCTTGATAAACGAATTATCACTCTCCGTGCCTCGGATAGCACGTTAAGCTGTTGGCCCCGGCTGTCAATTGTAGATCTTTGACAGTCGTTACGGGTAGTCAGAAGCCCGAAAGTCTGACAACCAGTCTTACTAAGGGGTATCGTGTAACCCAGTATCTGGGTTGTGGAGGTCTGACAGGCAGTCGCTCCATGTAAAACACTGGTATTCAGCTGCATCTGGTAAGACTGGAAGCCGACCCCAACATAGTTGGGAAAAGGCTAGGCAAATGATTGATGACATCTTGAACCTTAACTAGTGCCCCTGCCAACCTAACTCCGTTACCGACTGTACATCTAAAATGCTTTTAGTAGCAACTTATAAATCATCAAACATGAACAGCATACGACGAACAATTTATGCTTATAATATAGTCTCAAACTTTCGCGAACACTCAACATAATGAAACAACTTTTTAACGGATATAATTCGCGTTTTTATTTTGATTAATACAATCCTGACGTTTCGAGTACTTTGCAGCACTCGTGGTCGCAGGCAGACTGTCTGCCTATATATATCCGTTAAAAAGTTGTTTCATTAATTTATGCTTAATTGCACACCTACTCCAAAGCTATAAGTCACTACTGATCTCAAAGACGATTTAGCGAGACAATGGTATCTACCGAGCCTATTAAGTTATAGCAGGACGAAGTTATTGCACATTGTGTGCTAACAATAGCTGGTTAGGGTTGCCAGTAGGCAAAATTAGGATATGCCTATACTTTGTTCAAAATAACATTAGAAAAATAACGTTATAACGGCGTCGTTATTTCCATAAAAAAAGCGCAGAAATAACTTTATTATTTCACATTAAATACAAAGCTGTGTACTTTTAAAACTATAACTTTTAAAAAATACAATAAAATGTAATTATCTCAAAAATATAACACGTTAACTATCGTTATTCGGCCGTTATTATTTTATCTAATCTTATTTCAAACGGAGTATAGATCGGATTGTTTGGACATAATTAGACCAGATATATCGGACTTAGAGAGCATACTTCAAAAACATAACCCTTTCCTTGCAGTCGGCTAAAAATTTCATGGTTTTAGATGTTCATAAAATAATAGACTGCCTCGTTGGTCTAGTGGTAGCAAGCGCGAGCTGAGCACGAGGTCCTGGGTTCGATCCCCGGGTCGGGCAAAGTGTTATTGGGTTTTTCCATTAGTAAATTCTCAGTAGCAGCACGGAGTCTGGAATTGTGCCCGGTTAAAGGCAATAGACTCGCCCCCTACTACCCCATGTAATAGGGGGCGAGCCTATTGCCAAATGTATGAGACATTACTTTTTTTCGCGATTTCACGTTTGAAGTTCAATGACCCCTTTTCGGGAAAACAATCATTAAAGCTGCACGGTATATAGGTACTTACTACATAGTATAGTAAGCATACGTAATTCTTATGTTTACACCTTGTATAATGTGGGTGTTAATATGTCGGCGTTCACTGAATATGTAACAATGTGTTTACCAAGTTAACCTAACCATTGTTTGTATGGGGTTCAAGGGGTTCACCCACACAGTTATGTTAACAAGAAAATACGTTTGTAGCTATACTTGCGCCAAACTCCAAAAAGAATACAGGTAAACATAGAAGTTTAATCAACCAAGTTGTACAACAAACGTCAATTTTATTTGAAAGTATAATCTAAATTATCCAAAATGTTCTTAATATCTGAATTTCAGCCATGTTATTTTTTTAATAGGGCTGTCGTGTAAAATTAATGACTACTTTTAATTGGTTTTTCGAAATGACAAGGTTCTAAAAACGTTGTGTGAGTGATTAGAGTGACAAATGTTGTAATAAGATTTGTTAATAAATTATTAGCATGTAACAGGCTATATTATGGAAATATAATAATACAAGATTTGTTTAACGTGACTTGTGATAACCCTAAATCGGTTTGTTTACCTGCATTCGCTATCGAATTTGGCGCAAGTATAGACGTAGATTTCTCTCTAAGGCGAAAGGTGAATTTTTGTAAATGATAAGCCTAATCGGAGAAAAATCATCGCCAAATGATTTCGCCAATTCATTTCATTTCATTCATTGAAATGAAAAGTTATAATAATATTTCTTTAGAGCCACAAAGACTTTATCAAAACTAAACATATTTTTCTTCATTCCCAACAGTTTTCAACCGCGATGAATTACTTAATTTAATTTGCGTAGCGAAATTGTTAAATTGGTGTCATTAGAGCACAATATTTTAACAGAAAAACATGATTAACAGAAGAAAATACTTACTGTTTATAATACAGTTATAGTAAGACAAAGGGGTTTATACAGGGTTATTTGTAAAACTGCTCTGGTTATTTGTAGACTGCCTCGTTGGTCTAGTGGTAGCAAGCGCGACTGCTGAGCACGAGGTCCTGGGTTCGATCCCCGGGTCGGGCAAAAGTGTTATTGGGTTTTTCCATTAGGAAATTCTCAGTAGCAGCACGGAGTCTGGAATTGTGCCCGGTTAATGGCAATAGGCTCGCCCCCTATTACATGGGACTTATAAAATAGCCGGCGAAACGTGGGTGTACTGCACACCTCTGCCTACCCCCTCTGGGGAATACAGGCGTGAGTCTATAAAATAAAAATAAAAAATAAAAAAATTGTAAAACACCAGCATCCTTGAAAGGAGTCATTAAACTCATCATTATGAACAACTTTTACTATGGAACATATATGTTCAAATGATTCAACAATGTATGTATGAATGTATGGAACAGCAGATTTTTTTTGCGATTTTAGGGTTGGTCCCCTAGTAAAAGTTGTTCATAACGATGAGTTTAATGACCCCTTTTAAGGACGCTGGTGTTTTGCAAATAACCCTGTATACCTATTCAAAAAGTACTTATTAATACAGTATAATATAAATGTCGTTATGATACAAAACTTGGCAGTTCAAAGATATATGTAAAAAATTTTAGTGTGTCAGATAAATATAACGAAATTAAAAAAAATATTAAAAATCATCATCATCATCATCATCAGACATACCACATAGTTCTTTCTTCCAATCTAATTATACCGTATCATACTATCATCACTTAGACGGTATGATTTGATTGGTGGAAAGACATGGTCAAGAAAGACCCAAAATTTATCTGAAGATTAAATAGAGCAAAGAGAAAAAAGAAGACTATTAATCCTGAACTACTAGGAAGACTGAGAAGAGAAACAAGAGATCATAAATTATACTTTGGTTTAATTAGTCATCCTTCCAAAACATAATTTTATACATGTAATAGAATGACAACACCAAAAATGAATTAGTGATCGCTGTAGAATTAATTATATTGTGACGCAATCTTCGAATTGTTATCTGCTGTATACAAAAAGTTTAAATAAAATGTTTATTTTTATATAAGTACATGAAATTTATTAGAACTATTAAATATTAATTATTATTTATTTATTATTATTATTAAATATTTATTAACTAATTAAATACATCGTTAACAATACTGAATATATCTAAAGTAAATAAAAAATTAACCAAGTCGGTAGTGATGAACACAAAAAAATATATAAAAGCAATCAATCGTTAAGAATATAATGTAAGTGTTAAATAAAGCAAAGGAACTTAAATTATGAATTTTAGAAGTATCTGCTTAAACTTAATCCAAAATTAGGTTCCCATCCACTGTGCATCACAGGATTTTCAATCTTTTTGAATCCACCACTGAAATCTACCGAGGAGGTAGGACTGTGGTACAAATTCAAATTCCCCATAGCAGAATAGTCTTTACGACCCAAGAACGGAGTGCTAGCCATACCCAAAGACGCGCCCACCTTTTGATTGTACATATAATCGACTCCACCGCCAACGGTATTGAAGTTAGGTGCGTTAGGGAACGCTGTAGGCATATTCCTGGTTACAAAACCGTTGACATCGACTTTGTGATGATCGTTATTAAAAACATTGAGCCTCCCGGCACCTGTAAGCCTTTCTCCAAATCCAGGAATGTTCTGCTTCATAACTGACAATCCGTGACCTCCCGCGTTATCTAGTGCCAGTCCGATACCAGTGGAAGCTGGTTTCATATGATTGTTAAAGTCTAGAGAACCGATGGCACTGAAAACATTCTTCTCGTTGCCAGCAAGTGGTACTTTTCCACCTAAACCTACACCACCGTCGGAGTTGAAGGAAAGACTACCTTGTGCTTGCCTGCGAACTCTTCCGACTTGCCCAGGGTGGTAGAATTGATACTCCTGTCGTTCAAAAGGGTCTTCTTCGTAAGGTCCATCATCTTCGAATCCCAACTGATGTTGATCTTCCCAAGGAAAATTTCGTGCGCTGGCGACGACGAAAACTGTAGCCAAAATTAGTTTGATAGCGAACATCTCGATGAAGTTTTTTTACAGACTGAAGTGCAGCAGTCGAGATGAGCAGTTGAATGATGCTCTTGCATCTAATTATTGCTATTTATACTGAGAATGGAATTGATAGATAAGGGAAACGGAATCCCCGAGCCCCAGACATTGTTAATGCAAAAAGTGTCGCTAAAGTTAACTGTTGATAAGATAACAATTAAAAACATAAATGTATTTATAGACAAGTTCAAAAGTTCACCATTATTTTTGTAGAACTGCTCGATCATAGAAAGAAAGAGTACCTATTGTTTTAGACAAGTCTTTGTTGACAGAGGCCTTACATCTAGTAGTTCTACATCCGCTTTAATTATAAATACACTTAATTCAGTGCTAAAATTTAGCTGTTTTTTACTAAAAACTGTACTTTTTAAGTCGAATAGATAAAGCACTACACAAAAACCCTTAAAAATGATGATTTTATGGTCTGGTGGTCTTTCCTCATTTAAAATGATTGCGGCTTTACTAGAGATGATAAAAGCAAATATACAAAATATTACAGACTCATTTAGAGTATATATTTTTTATCAAAAAGGAATCCCCTTTGCCGGCGATATCGCAGTGACCCGTGTTGACCTGCAGTGATTAACACAAATTATTTAATATTAGCGGTGTTCTCCCTATTATCAAGAATAGGGTGATTGGTCAGGTCCGTAAGATCATTATTTCACATGTTCTTTTTTAGAGACTTTAGTCTCGATAAAAAAGGGACATAACTTTTATAGACTTTGCCCTATGCTTTTGTTTTTCAACAGGCTTGATGCATCCATACCTGTCCCAATATCAACGTAAATTTAGGTGGTACAGAATACTAAAGGTTCACACATATTAGCTCGGCACTGACTCGGCATCGTCTCGCCATCAACCAGGTATCAACCGAACGCAGGTAGCTTGGCTATGGCGGCGGCACCAAGAACGAAATAGAAGGAGCTGGAGTAATCTGCGCGCCTTGCAAGCAACGACGAGACGTCAGCCTAGCGAGTCTTCTCAGCAACGAAGGCGAGACGTCATCACAGCGAAGACTGCCGATCCGAGATGACGTCAGCGCAGCAGTAACAAACTGTGTATACCTACGTTCATTAGCTCGTCCCAATGAGATGCCGATAAGACATCATTATCAAAATATTCTAATATCATAACGGCATATCCTTGCCAGTCATCATCATCGGCATCATAGTATGCGTTACTGTGACTGTTTAGAGTCGTGATAGCCTAGTGGTGGTGACCGTTGACTGGCAAGTCATAGGTCTCGGGTTCGAACCCAAGGCGCGCACCTATGACTAATGACAACGTAAGTTATGTGCGTTTTATAAATTAATTATCACCTACTCCGTGCCTCGGAAAGCACGTAAAGCTGTTGGCCCTGCGCCTGTCTCTCTCCGATCGTGTCGGAAGGCCGTCCCATCGGACTATGAGAATGAGGGAATAGAGAGTGCACCTGTGTTTGCGCACACACTTGTGCAGTATAACATGTCCTGCGTAATTGGCTAGTCTCCGTTAAGATTGGCCGGTGTGACCGAAATTCGGCCAGGAGAATTATTATGCGTTACTGTATTGAGTTTCATAGAAAGTATACAGAACGGTTCAAGTTGAAGCGCGATGCCGATCCGGTACCTAGCCGATATGTGAGTGACGCCCTTTATCGCGCAAGTCGGGCTCACATTGCCCAGTTATTGTCACTCTTTTTTAAGTAAATTAAAGTTAACACCCGTGATAAATAACATTAAATCCCTCAACCCAATTTATAAATGTAACATGGCTATAATTTTCATGTAAATGGTACTTTTGATCCATGAAAGCTCTGAATGTCGGTAGGGACTAGCAATCGGGAGCAATTTACAAGAGGAACAAAAATGGTCGTTTAAAGCTATTTTTGTCCAAACACTTAATTTTATGGGTGATTACGATGGAACTTTATTTTCTACTATCATCTAATACGAGTGTGAAAAGATTTAACTAAGCCAGCAAATAAAAACACACTGTGTTTATTATACAGAGTGGCACAAAAAGTGGACATTATTTTAGAAGGAACGCTTAACTTTAACCAAATTACTTTTTTCTGACTAATTTAATTTTTTTCCATAGACCAAAAATAAGCTAAATACCTATTTGGTATGACTTAATATTCTTATCAGAAAATATGCACTTTTGTAAAATTCTGCATTTAATAGCTAGCTAGCATTTAGAGCTGTAAAATAAAGCTAGAAATTTGCACATGCATCCTTAACTTATTTATGGGGGCATTTGCTAATTAAATATGTATAATAATTGATTTTACATACAAAATTACTACCAAATGAACGGCATTGCCAATTTAATTGAAACCCATCTACTTGTAAATTAAAATTGATGTTTCTTCTTCACAGCCCCATCCTCGGCGTGGCGACCTTCACCTACGAGGTCTACGACGACGGCACCCAAGTCCCCGTCTGCCTTACCCAAGCAGACACCTTCTGGTCAGCGCTCTTCTTCATCCTAACCATCGCCATCTTCTTCATCGTCCCACTCGGAGTCCTCCTTGTCCTTTACAGTGTCATTGCGAAAAATCTCATGGAGAACCCCGTTATCATTGCACAGAACACCAAAAACACCAGCAATACTGGAAATGTAGTACGCTACAGAAAACAAGTCATCCTCATGCTCGGTACTGTCGTTCTTTCATTCTTCATCTGCCTCCTACCCTTCAAAGCTCTCACGCTTTGGATCATCGTATTCCCACCAGAGACAATAATGTCATTAGGTATAGATGGTTACTATATACTTTTATATTTTTGTAGAGTAATGCTGTATTTAAATTCGGCGATAAATCCAATATTATACAATTTAATGTCGTCTAAGTTTAGGGAGGGTTTCGTAAAACTGTTGAAAATTAATAAATTAATGAGGTGCAGCCGGAATTTAAGGGAAACAATGCAAAGAAGGGACACATTTAATACTACCACCTCGACAGGATTTTCTAGCAGTCAGAATACATCAGATTCTTTTTGGAGAAGATATAGTAATAGGACATCGTCACAAAGAATCTTTGTCAATAAAGAAAGTAAAAAAGTCAAAGAAGATAATGTGCAACAGATGAAAGTAGGAGAAATAATCAATGTTGAAAACACAAGACGAAACAGTATGAAAATGATAGCAGCCCTGAACGAAAATGAAACTGATGTATATGCTGACGTTCATGATAATCATTACTCTAATGAATTAGCTATAGACACTGCCAATGAGAACAATAAACAAATACAAATATTGAATCTAGATGTAAAAACAAATAATGTATATTCTATAACGTTAGACGTAAGTGATTCGGTTGAGGGTAGGAACAAATTCGTTTGTATACCAACACTGGATAGAGAGAATAATATATTTATATACGATTACAGAACTAAGGAGAGTTTTGTATGAAATGTTATTTATTTTATGTAGTGTGTTTGGCTCACAGCCAGACAGATCAGTGCATTTACTTAGGACAAGCAAAGATACGATCGATTCATACTTCACTGGACTAAGATGATCATGTTAATATTACAGAAATAATTACATTATATTTATTTTTATTTAGTAAACCGATTTATATAAAATGAAATTGTTTTGAAGAAGAGGTGTTCTGCCATATTGGTGGAGGGTGGTTAGTGTAGTCACTAACTTCACTTCGCCAAACCGTAAGTAGTCCTGCGGTCCTGCCATTTGATTAACGAATAACATAAAATGCGGCACCCAAATTTTTTATATCAAGCAAAATCAAGTTATTGTCATCATTCAATTTACTCCTATCCACTAACCTAGAATAAGTTTAATACGGCAATGTCTGGTACATATGGGTTAGATCACAGGCAACATAATTGATGACTTCATAATGAAAGGACCTAATTAATAGCCCGGGAAATTGTGTGTCAAATTAAAATATTACGGGATACTTACACAACAACAAGGACATTCCGGAGAGTTAATAAATGAAAATTATTAAATTTTCAATTGTTTAATGTGTTGTGACATTGCATTGTTGTAACAATTTCTATGGATATTGACGTTTAGTATGGTCAGCCATGTTTGCCCTGTTTCCGATTTCAATTTCAAGCTTATCGGTGCTTGCTGCTTGATGTTGAATGACAGACCGATCTCAATTGATTTTTTACCAAATCTTTCATGTTTGAAAATTTTGAATGAGCATTTTATGTATAGGTACTTTTATTATATTGTATAATTATATAAAACCACAAAGTTACACTTTTATTAGTATTAGTTGATATAACAATTCTTAAATATAAATATTTACTGCTTATTTCAGAGAAAATTATGATACTGTTGTATTTTGTGTAATTAATTCCTTCATTTTTGAGCGTAGTAATCATAGCTACACATTATTAATCATTGACGAATGAATCGATCATCAATTCGTTGTAATTATCCATCTTGAAAGAAATGAAAGCTTGCCTCTATATCCGTTGATATTTTCTTCTGTTCTCGACAGGATGACTAATAGAATGGGCCATTTGTCACAGATTGGATGATATATGACCTAGCATAATAACAGTTTATTTTCCTAACTTACTTTTGTATTGCTGAATGTATGATTTTTCTAATCTTGCTGAGTAAACGTCTAGGCTTCTCTATTTAAGTGGCCTCATAGAGTATTCAAGAAAATATAGAGTGATAACGTCAACCACATTGCCTTGTGCGGAGCGAAAGCAGGTCTCGCCATAGAAATGTTAAAATGACATTTTTTCAAATTAAGTTTTCTAGACGTTTTTCAAAATTTTACTCAGCAGTTAACCATGATATAAGCTAAAATGTAACTTTTTCGCTCGTGGAGCCTAGTTGAACCGCAGTCGATCGAGGTATGATCGCAAACGGAGCTCGTGTCGCGGCCGCGTTGTTCATACCCGTGCTCACGGTTCATACTTCTATAGGGTTGCTCTATTTTTTTCTTATATACTCTAAGAGTGGCCTATTGGGTGGTACCATGTCTTTTTTTAACATCGTGTATACGAGACATCGTAGAGACAGAAAAGTGAAAAGTAAAATCTGAAAAATATAGTCAGAGATGCACACCTGAAACCTCTGACTTGCCAATTAACCGTCATACCACTAGGCTATCATGACTCAATTATATGAATATCAATAGTATTATCACTACATAGTATAAAACAAAGTCGCTTCCCGCGTCTGTCTGTCCCTATGTATGCTTAGATCTTTAAAACTACGCAACGGATTTTGATGTGGTTTTTTTTAATAGATAGAGTGATTCAAGAGGAAGGTTTATATGTATAATACATGCATATTAGCGTAACCATGCGAAGCCGGGGCGGGTCGCTAGTTAGATTATAAACACGACTGCCTGTCTATTACCTTATCAGTTATCACGACTAGGCACTTAACCACTACACCGATCACAATGACATTTGACAAACAAGCAGCCTGGGATTTGGAAAAGGACATAATGCTAGTTTTAACTCGACATTTTGAGACAAATTTATTTAATTGATGAATATAAATTAATCTAGTAATAATATACACAATGAATACAAACTTATAAACTACTTTACTGCCTAATTATAAAGTATAGTTTATACACTCATAAAAAAAAACTTATACAAAAAACTCCTCTGGTAGCGTGCCCAGAAGACTGACATTTTAAGTGAAATATTCATAAAAATCGATCAATCTGAATTCTGAGCGATTTTTTACAGCCACCCAACCATTGGGCAAAACTTATAAATTTTATACACCTGGTACACTTTGGCTATAAACTTCTAATCTACTAGATCTATGTATTATTTTGTACACGTTTTCAATTTCATTTTACAAAATGGTCCACCTGTCTGGCTTAGATCGTGTATTGAATGGTCTCGATGAAAGCCTCGATTCTCATCAAGGTTTAAACGTTAATAATTTAGCCTAAAGCATAAAGGTGAAAGAACCTATAAGACTAAAGGGCATAGAAGACATTGGTACATCTTGTTTAGTGTACAATGTACACCATCCATATTATAATATAGTTTTACTTAACTTTTTTGTTATTAAGGCAAATATTTATTGTAAACATAATACAACTAAAACTAAAAACTAACACTAAAACTAACGCTAAAACTAAAAAAAGATTCCGACGAATTGAGAACCTCCTCCTTTTTTTGAAGTCGGTTAAAAATAAAATAAAAAGAGAAAAACTTAATCTAAAAGACCGCTTCCAGTGGGCAATGTCCCCAAAACTAACTACTTAATTAGTGCAAAATATTTAAGAAGGTCTCTCTCTACAATCGTATGGTTGATAAACATTTTGGTCTGACACGCAGTGTCAAAAAGAAGTGTTATAAAACTGCACTGTGGTGCAAACCGAAACCAATTAAGAGACAAAAAACCCGCGATAGTCAATTGGTCCTGATAGTCAATAATTATAAAGTTATGAGTTCAGTTCAGTTCTAATTAAAGTACCTAATTAATTTGTGGTTTTCATTTTAATCCCTTAACTGTAGGTTGCTAAATTAATACATAACATAACAAAGACTCACGCCTATAATATTGCTCAAAGGGGTTAGGCAGAGGTGTATGCAGTACCTACACCCACGTTTCGCCGGCTATGTTGTAAGTCCCATGTAATAGCGGGCAAGCCTAGTGCCATTAACCAGGCACAATTCCAGACTCCGTGCTGCTACCGAGAATTTCCTTATCGATAAATCCAATGACATTATGCCGGACCAGCTGGGGTTCAGACCCAGGACCTCGTTGCTCAGCAGTCGCGCTTGTTATCACTAGACCGATGCGTTCAGCAGTCATGCTTAATTAATAGATAAGGTTATTTACTAAATTGAACTCTTACGTTCAAGGGTTGTTGTACAATAAAATGTTTTTATGACATTTCGCAAGCTTTCATTTCTTTTAATAGTCGAATAATCGGAGGCATAATATTTACCTAAACTTCACAGTTTACACAAATAATACCTTTAAATTGAACTTTGTTTTTCAATATTTCGGGTATATTTAAAGTGTATACTTAAGAAAGTATAGAGTGATAACGTGAACAACATGCCTTGTGCGGACCGTGAGCAGGTCCTATCATTGAAATGTGTATCATTTTTTAAAATTATGTTTTCTAGTAATTTTCACAAAACTTAACATAGCAGTTAATCATGATATAAGCTAAAATGTGACTTATTCGCTAGTGGAGTAAGTTGAACCGCAGTTGCGCGGCCGTGTTGATCATACGTGCTCACGTTTCATACTTCTGTAGGGTTGCTCTATACTTTCATATTTGTATATTCTTAGGTCCATAATGTTTTGATTTTTGGTTAAACAATATCAGTTAAGATTAGGTAAATATTTATACATATATTATGTGTAATTCGAATAAGATGTTATCAGGCATTTTTTGGCTTTAATAGCACACCTACTTTCTTCTATACAAATAAAAAAATGTACCTACGTACCTATAACTTTATTTCTAAATTAAGAAATTTATTTTTAGACGAAAAATTTGTTGTCAAAAATAGATTAATTTTTTTAATGTTTTATATTATTTTGTATGATAACGAGTAGTTATTATAACGCTTATTTGTTACAAGGTTGACACAACTCAAAATTTACGAATTAATAATACACTTGATTGGAAAAACAACCTTCTGTTTTTAACAAAAACATTTTTTTAAGTGTCAAAGTAAGATAGTAAGGGAATGACATCAAATAAGAGCAGAGGTATTTTTAAGAGTCTTAGAATTTAGGAATAATTAATAACTGGTTTTAAAATTGTTGTCCTGCAAAATCGTCTTTTTTGAGAAATGTCTCCTTTGTCGCAAATGAGCGATAAGTGTTAGAGTGCCTAGTGCCGTTGGGCTTCTAAGTCAAAGTTATATCAATAGTTTGCTTAGCAACAGAAAGCAAGTTACTTGGTAACGGAACAGTTTATCCGCTCAAATGGTGATAAATAAAAGACGTGCACTGTATTGAAGCATATATTAGACTGGCATTATAAGGCGCGAATGAGTCGCTTACTTAAATCTACCCACTTATATTTATATTATATGTAACACCTTCACCCTTAATTCCTAAATAACAATCTTGTCAACTTAACTACCTATGTACTTAACCTAATAACAATTTTATTTAAAACTCTCCTCTATACCGTATCTCTTAACCGGGTTGCGTATGCGCCGTGACGTACACGGTTGATCATTTACCTTATTGGTAACGTTGGAAACATGACTTCCTATTCCCCGCACATTGGGCACCGTGGGCGTTGATGGTAGCCCCGTAGATACCATTGTCTCTGTTTGCGGAAGAGATGCGTCTGAAATTAACTGTTTAGGCGAGCAAACCTCGGCTGTCACCGGGCCCTCAACCGGCCCGTCCGGCGGTTTGTCCTGACTCGATGGAAACACGAGCGAAGGGCGGGACCGTTTAGCAGGCTGAACTAATTGACTATCACCAATGCTAATAATATCTCGTGTTAATTCGACTTTTTTACTGACATCATTTAACAATCTTGGCTTTAATTGGTCAACGTGTCTGTGCACCTCAGTTCCATTGTTTGACTTAACATTGTAATCCGTAGAACCTTTTCGTACTATGATAGTCCCTGCCGTCCATTTATCCGGGCTACGATAGTCTCTAAACCAAACAGTGTCCCCTGCTTTGAAATGCCTAATCGTGCCTCCAACTGTCGCCTCCACGCGCTCTTGACGTGCTTTTACTAATCCCTTTTGATCTGGTTTCAAACAGTCCAAACGCATGCGCAAGTTACGACCTAATAACATCTTCGCAGGGCTTTCCCCCGTAGTGTAGTGTTGTGTATTTCTATACGCTATTAGAAATCGACACAACGACGAGTGTACATCTGTTTTAGATTTAATTGCTTTTTTAATATTCCGTTTACATATTTTCACCGCATTTTCTGCTGCCCCATTAGAAGCCGGGTGGTACGGAGCAGAGAATATAATATGTTCAATTCCATTGTTATTTAAAAAATGTTTAAATTCGGTGCTGAAAAACGGGGGGCCATTGTCACTAACTACCTGTTTCGGTAAGCCAAACCTCGCCCACATTTCGCGTAACTCTTTTATCACCGCCTGCGCGGTGGTGCTATTCATTTTGATGGCTTCTATCCACTTTGAATGTGCATCAATTACAATAAGGTAAGTAAGGCCAGCAATCGGCCCTAAGAAGTCTACGTGTATCCTGGTCCATGGACGGTCCGGCCACGGCCATGCGCAGGGAGCATGCGCGGGCGGCGCCTCCGCCACCGCTGCGCACACTGCGCAGGCACGGCACGCAACCTCCACCGCTTCGTCGACTCCCGGCCACCACACGTAACTCCGCGCCAGGGACTTCGTTTTAACTATGCCCATGTGACTCTCGTGAAGCTCAGTTATTACTCTGTTTCTACATGAACTAGGAATAACTACCCGATGTCCCCACATTATACACCCTAATTCTGTATATAGTTCATTTCTCCTATTGAAATATGGTTTTAATTCTTTCATTTCAATTTCGACCGGCCAGCCTTCATTGATATATCTAGCTACCCTGCTCAGTATACGGTCCGAAGCTGTTTCTTTCTTTAATGTGTGAAAATCTAATAATAAAGCTTCTACCGCAAAATGTAAATAAGTTTGTTCCGGTGTATCTAACTCTTCGTTAACCGCGCCTTCTTTATGCCTACTAATTAATCTAGACAAAATATCTGCCGTATTTTTATCTGTACGGATATATTCTATATTAAAATCATAGGCCGAAAGTTTGATCGCCCACCGCTGTAAACGGCTAGCAGCCGTGTTAGGAATACCTGAGTGAGGGCCAAAAATTGTGACTAGTGGTTTATGGTCGGTACGTAATCGAAACTTCCGACCATATAAATATTGATGAAACTTGTCTACCGCAAAAATGATAGCCAACGCTTCTTTATGTATCTGACTGTAGTGCAACTCGGCAGCCGTGAGTGCCCGTGACGCATACGCCACCACCCTCTCGCTGCCGTCACTCGCGCGCTGCGCCAGCACGGCGCCGACACAAAACACCGAGAGTACAGAAGTAAAGCTCATGTATGTACTGCGTTTTTTATGCCTATTCTCGGCGGTCGCGCTAGGGATGCCGCGCTCGCCGCTCCATCATCTTTCCGTGGCGAGCGGGTCGAGCGTAGGTAGGTATATTATTATTTAGATTGATTGTAGGTACATATAATATTGTAAAACTGATATCATCGAGTATACATATTGAGCAAACGGTTTATTGGTTCACTAGCGTAAGAGTAATTTGCACTAAATACCTAGGTAGATAGTAGATACGAGTAGGTACATTATTTCCTAGCGACCCACACAAAAAAGCTAAATAGTTACGTAAAAAGATGTGCGACTCTTTCTCGATAACAGTACCTATTATGATAAACACTTCTTTTCATTTTGTAGATACCTAATACAATACAATGCAAATAGATTATAGGCAAATAGGTAGGTACCCACCTATAAAAATCATAAACACTTAGGTACCTACCGTGTTTTGTGTTACTCACGTATCTAATCATAAAATTACAAACCTACTAACGTCTCTAAAACAACTGGTAGTTTAAAAAACGAAAATTGACTATTTAAAGTCGAATTTAAACATTTCAACACACAACAATTGTAATAACTTTTTTTTCGGTGCTCCATTTTTGCACAAAAAATATTACGATGCGTATAGCGCAGCGCGTGCCAAGTTTTGGCGCAGAACTCCGAATCAGTCTGAGTTTTCGTGTCCGTGAACGATGTCTATGTGTGCGTGGCTCGCGCGCCCAATGTACGTAGCTTTACTTCTGTACTCTCGGTGTTTTGTGGCGCCGAGCCCGCGCGCGCTCGCGTCACAAGTCAATATACTTTCCAAAGTTATATCAAAGTGTGTCAAAACTTCGGCACTACATAAAAGCTTTTTAATTTTATTGAAAACACTTGTGTGTATACTAGTCCATTTCCAGTGTTTCCCTTTTCTAAGTAATTCGTATAGCGGTGTAATATGAGTACTTAAATTTTTTATAAATTTCCCATAAAAATTAACCATACCCAGGAAAGATTTTAACTCTGAGACGTTAGTTGGGTGGGGCATAGACAGAATTGGTTTTAATTTTTCCGGGTTGACTCGTACACCATTTTTATCTACTATAAATCCTAAATATTTAACTTCTCCTGCCATAAACTCACACTTCTCTTTTTTAATCTTCAACCCATTTCTTTTTAAAATATCAAAAACTTGATCTACGCTTTTTAAATGTGACTCCAACGACTTGCTTTTTATTAAAATATCATCATAAAAGACAACTACGTCTGGGACGTTTTTAAAAAGATTCGACATAAACTTTTGAAAAATTCCAGGACTGGATGAGAGTCCATACACTAAGCGATTATATTTAAATAGCCCTCTGTGTGTACTCTCGAATTTTCAGTTAAAACTAATTGATTATATGCTTGGGATAAATCTAACTTTGTAAAATACTGATTACCACTTAAATCACTGAATAAATCTTCTACTTTTGGAACTGGGTACCTATCGACCAATAAAGCCTTGTTAAGTGTCACCTTATAATCCGCACATAACCGAATCCCGCCGTCCGCCTTCCTCGCTATAACCAGCGGTGTGGCCCAGTCGGACCGGTCAACAGGCTCGATGACGCCGGCGCGCAGCATTGCGTCTAGCTCGTTGTCGACGCGCGCCAATAGCGCGTACGGCACCGGGCGCGCGCGACAATAAATAGGCTCCGCCCCTTCCCGCACGCACAGCTTGGCTTCTTCACCAGTAAATTTGCCCAATGTGCCGTCGAATAGGCTTTCATGTCTGGAGATAATATCATTCAACATTTTATTTTTACATACCGTGACATTATGTACCTTACACTTACTAAGTTTAGGTATTTCAATATTCAATTCCGATAACCACTGTCTACCCAATAAACTGGTGGTACCTTTATTTATTACGTATAAATCTAATTTTTTAATATCGTTATTATATTCTACATTCGTCTCTAAATATCCTATTGGCTGAATAACAGAGCCATCATAAAATTTTAAATTTAACTCACAGCGTTTCAACGTTACATCTTTAAACAGTTTATTATAAGTACATTTACTTATACAGGACAGCGCTGATCCTGTATCGATTTCCATATTTAATAATTTGTTATTTACGAGAAGTGTCATACACACCGGTCTATAGTTCGCTAACGACATTTGATACATAGCTTCCTCGCCGTCATCGAAGTCCTGCTCCGCCCCGGAGCTGTCACCCGTTGTCGGTTCCCGCAGCCAGTGCGCCGCACCGGCGGCGTCGCGGCCGGCGCGGCTACGCGCACCGCGCGCTGCACCGCTGCCCCGCCTCGCGCTCCCTCCGCTGCCGCTTGCGCTTACACCGATCACGCGTCCTCTGCGTGACCTTCCCGTAGCTCCGTTGCCGCCGCTTTGTTTTGAATTGACCGCTAACCGTCGATCGGATTCTTTTTTTAGGCATACCCTTCGCAAATGGCCCGGTTTACCACAGTAACTGCACTCGAAGTCTTTGTATCTGCAGTTATAAGCTCGATGACTATTGTCTCCACACGCTGAACATTTGTTGCTTTCTAACTTGTGCACGTTCTCGCTAAGTTCCCGGTCCGGAACTTGTTCCCGCGATCCCTCTACGGCCCCGGCATCCCGCTCGGCTGCCTCGAGGGTATTGGCTAATACCAGTGCCTTTTTATAATCTAAGTTATCCTCTGCAAATAGTCTTTGGCGAATAAACTCACTCCGCAGCCCGCACACAAACTGATCCCGTAGATTTTCTTCAAGATTGGTCTTGAACTCACAGTAGCGAGACATTTTTTTTAAGTCCGCCACGTAATCAGCTATCGTTTCCCCCGGTAATTGGCGTCTTTGACGGAATCTGTACCTTTCTGCGAGAATCGATGGTTTCGGCTGTAGGTGTGCTTCCAGTAGGGCCACCGCATCCGCATACGATAAAGTTGATGGTTTTTTAGGGCTTGCTAGTGTTGATAATAGCTCGTAAGCTTGTTCACCAATCAACGCTATTAACGTTGGCAATTTCAAATCGTCCGTAATTTTGTTGGCCACGAAATACATTTCGAGACGGTCGACATACGCGCACCAATTCCCATTTTTAATATCAAAGTCTCGCACTTTCCCGACCGACATTGTCGTTATTTATTGTTCCGCACGATAGATTAAGTTCATAAATTTGAATCTCACTGCACCGCGATATAGTCCATTATCCTCGTCGCCACTGATAAATAAAAGACGTGCACTGTATTGAAGCATATATTAGACTGGCATTATAAGGCGCGAATGAGTCGCTTACTTAAATCTACCCACTTATATTTATATTATATGTAACAAGTTACGCCCACACAATTTCGGTTTCACAATTTTCATGTACAATTGAATAGATAAGTACCTACATCATTTAATAATTTAGTATTTTTTAATTAAACTTTTGTTACATTAAATACTTAGAACAATTAATCAACTGAATATCAAAATACATTACTTAATTTAAGTAGGTACTTATTTAAATAAATAAATAAATAATAAATCAGCCTGTAACTGTCCCATTGCAAGGCAAAGGCCTCTTCTCTTACAGAGAAGGATCGAGCATTAATCAGGTACCTATTAGAATCCTTCGAATCACTTTGTGTGTTTATTATAAAAGTTGAGATCAATGACTTAATCTACACGATAATAATTTATTTAGTCTCTTCTTTTAATTGCATTTCCAACTTATTTATTCCACAAATCGAGTGACACATTTGTCATAACATAACCAATATTTAGCGCTGCGCACCAATATAAATTGCGGTTGTACACCACGTGCTGACTCTTTGAAGTATCCGAAACCGGCACAAGACGGCGCGCGGCGGCGGCGGCGGCGTCGCTTTGTGTCGGCTTGAACAAAGCGCGCAAACCATTTGAACGTACTAACTGTAATAATATTATGTAGATGTATGTAACCCAAACTGATGTAACGATGATCAAATTCAAACAAATTATTATTGGAAGGTGTTATGATATGAATTAGATATTCTGTGTTCATTATGTATGTACATTGTTATATAAGAACCTTAATTTATGTTAGTCGACTTGAGACAATAGTCACATTACTTCGAGAGTGGAACTATCTTAATATTTGATAAACAGTAACAGTATTTGATATTTTTATTATTAAGTATAGTATTTGATATTTTTATTATTATATATATTAATATTATTATTATAATACATTATTTTTTAATGCCTTAAGTTACCCTTGATACCTAAGGAAGCTTCATGCATCAGTTAAGTTACCCAAAAAACTTTCCAGGATAGTTCTACTCTCTGGTATTTGTAAACTTTTTAAATGTGCATACATTTCTGTTGCCGATCCCACCTTAACTTAAACTTGAACTTAAGTTATACAACTTCTCATGTATTTGAAGAATGAAGTGCCAAAATAAGGGCTATTGTAAATAAAATGTATGAAAACTGTAATAAAAATGTTCATAAGATGAATGTAATACAATTGTATTCTCTTACTGCCTTGTTTATGTGCAAAGTTGAAAATACATGTATTATAAAATAATTGTGTCTGTTTCATTTATACTAACACTAACCACTGTCTATGAAAAAGTGACGAATCTATGAAAAAATGGCGAATGTATGAAAAGTAACAAATGTATGAAAAAGTAAAAAGTCTATGAAAAAGTAACGTTTCTTTGAAAAATTTACAAATCACGTCACAAACAAAACAATGTCAACTTTGAAAGTGGACATTATGTGCTATGAGGGCCCTTGTTAACGAGACTGTTTTCCGCCGGTGCTAAGCACGGTTTTAATAACCGTCGACAGTTAGGTATGTATGGGACACTATGGGGGTTTATTAACTACGCCGGCCAGTGAATGTTAAAACCGTGCATAGTTCCGGCCATAGAAATATTAAATATCTTTGGTTCCGGCAAAAAACCGTCTCGTTAACAAGGGCCCTGATGCTCAAAATCATAATTTTTGTAACTTCTAAATCCATGTTTCAAATAGAAAAAAAGGAAATAATTATTAATTGGACCTAGTTCTGCAGAAAGCAGCCATATAAGGAAAAGTACAAAAAGAGTTATGAGCGTTTTTCTATCAAATGTTGCCCTTCAGTTATTTATTACTTTTCTGTATATTTGATATTTGAGAATTATTAGGGAAAGTATAGCAGTTTTTTATATCCAATCCAGTATTTCGTATCATTTAGCACAATACCAGTATAAGCGTTTTTGACGTGGCTCTTTTATGCAAAATAGCTTATATCATCGATATTCGGATAAAGAATAAACCAGCCACATAAGTTGGCTGTGTTCTGCATTCATTCAAAATGGATTAACAGTATATAAAAGACAGACAAGACAATAAAACAAAATGTTATATTACTGTTTTACTTCTTAATAGTAATTTATTACTTTTACGATTTAATGGTAAATAATATTTGTAATATGTAAGAAAACTAAAAAATTACGAAAAGTTACGACAGAGTCAACGAAGTAAAAATCGTCACTTTGCATTAGGCTAATGATTAAAGGGTTTTTCTTTTTGCATACAGCCATAATTTGAATGTAGTCGTCAGGCGTATAAATCCTCTGATTGTACTTTAAGGCTCTCTCAATGTCACCGAAGTCCTTATCGAAAAATTAGAATCCTGAGCGTTAGCGAGGGAATAAAAAGATCACGACGTGAAAAATCTTTGCACTCGAGTGCAACACGTAACTTTTCATCCCACCTCAGCGAGGAAATGACTAAATGCAAAAATAAACATTAACAATCACAAAATACTTTTATTTCAGTTTTGGTACCTATTAACTAATGGTTTTATTATTGAATAGGACGTACTCCATAGAGTGCTTGATTTCTTGGTCAGGGATGAGTTAATAAAATATGCCAGCAAAACGTTTTCTGAGAAAATTTTGGTTCCTTTAGCTATTCACCACGTGTTAAACATATCTTACCTACTGTTTTTAAATTTGGTTGTCTTTTGCGCATAATTAACAGTTTCAGTCGTCGCTAGAATCACTCATTTTAAGGTTTTAAGGTTTTTGTAAGGTTTTAACAATACGACGTGAAAAGAAAATAGCGCGTGAAAGCAAATTTAAAAAAAAGTAAGTGAATCAAGAAGATTCTGAGTCTGAGTTTTTAACAAATTAAAAAAGGTTGTATGATAAATTCGGCACCATAGAGGTAGACGTAAATAGGTTTAATGATGTTTTAATTCAAAAACTTAGTGCACACGATGTTTTAAATTCAAATTTACTTTACCCTCTAGCGGATAAAAACGGCTTTTGCACTCAGATATCGAAGAGCAAAAAATGGGGTAATGGGAGTATCTTTTGCATGTCAAACGTAAGACATTCAACGTCATCTTCATTTTTAGCTAAATTCATATCTATTTTTAATTGCGATCTTGCTCTATCAGTCCTCAGTCAGCCTTTTTTTCAGCATTGAGTAATTAAATTCGGAATTTATCACATAGATTGCATGTATCTTTGCTAAATAAATAAAATAATAAATAGTAAATAATAATAACAGTAATATAGTCGCGCGGATCCAAAATCACAGGAATCTAAAGAGTAGAAGATGTAATTTTATTAAAGAAAGTTTACTTCTTATACACTTTATATATATAAACACACACAAAAATACACACTTTATACACTTTATATGTATAAACGTTATAAGCTAATATTAATAAACAAGTTTGAAAATCGTCCTTATTTGCATAAACGTGTCATAATAATGACGTTAGAAAAAGCCAAGTATGGACTCGTAACACATATACAATACAGAGAAAACAGCCAACGTACAACTGGCTGCTTTTGACGAAACTCCATCCCTGATACCTCCCAACATTTTGAAATTTGTACGAAACAGCCATAAAGCAGGCTGACTTATGCAATATAGATTAGGCAGTTGGCGTCAAAATTGGTTGCATTTTACACCATGATGACTGTTTTTTACAATTTTTTTTTGTTGAATGGCTGCATTTGACGGCTCATATCTCAGCCTTAAGAAGAGATATCGAGCTGGCTGTCTTTGCAAAAAATCCGGCATGTTTAATTTAGTATGGCTGTGTTAATAACTCTATTTTTGAAAAAGTGCCACTTGGCTGCTTTCTGCAGAACTAGGTCCAATTAGCATATTTCTGATTACATACTAAATTCAAACCCGTCAAGATCTCTGTGATGGCAAGACTATAAGGATCTCTATGATGGCAAGACCATCACAATATCTATGATGGCAAGACCATCACGATCTCTATGATGGCAAGAACATCGAGATCTCTATAATTATATATTATATTAAAACATTTATGCATGCGATGCAAACACTAAAGTTCAAAATTTTTGTAAAAAGAAAAAAACTATTTCGAGCAGGATTCGAAGTCCTGCTTGCATAAATGCATTCTAGAAATATTTGTATGTTACACCTTTAGGTATAGCATTGTGCTCTAAATGCAAAGTTAGACGTGCTAGCCCTACAGGGGGTGGGTTATTGTGGGTTCGAATCCTACCTACTCATAATCGTAATTAATTGTATTGTTTTTCTCACAAAAGGTTAATGACCACAGTTTTAAGTAACTGACGTAAAGAGCCTTATTAGGAAAAATCTTAATTACTTTTATTTCATTTCTTTTACTTTTATTTTACTTTAAGTATATCTTTATATTTATCATCAATTTTTATGTTTATGATTATAAAAAATTCAGACTTAAGTAAAAATTTTAATGTACCTATCAATTTTATATTAATGTAAGCATGTTTCTGGATTTTAATCGTTAATTAATATTAAAATAACTGTTGAATGTATGATTTTGATGGTACCTTTAGTTACAGTGTGTGTAAAAACATTTCAACTAAAAATAAAATCGATTCTAAAACACTAAAAAGGTGCCATGGCAGCGTAAGGTAGGTAAGATTACCTATTAGAATGGTTTGGCTACGAACTACAAACCGAATGGAAACTCCAAGACCGACAGCTTTACGTGCACTCCGAGGCACGATATAAGTGATAATGATTTTATTTTTACGATATTTTAAAGTTAGATTCAGCTGTCAGGATTTTATGAGGGTACTAACTCAAAGATCTTCGTGACAGCCACAGCCTAGACGGCTTAAAGCTTTCGAAGGCACGCAGCAAGTGATAATCAATTTATAATACGCACATAACTTACGCTATCTGCTATCTGTATTAGAAAGAAAATTAGGTATGTAACACAGATAGAAGAACCATCCCTTCTACATATAAACATACATTAGTACTTCTATATTATTCAGATAAGTAACTATTTAAATGAAGTTTCAAAAGTGCAAATGTAAATGTCTCTGCTCGAGACTGTACATAATATTAGTCGGATAATTAAGATCATTCGACTCAGCCTGTATTTAAGATAACTTAATGAAGCAATTTTAGTGCTAAGTAGCCGAATCGATACGATCTTAATATGCACTTTGAGAGAGCCACCGAAATCAGACCATTAAACTGGTTGGCAATGTTTTATTTTAGGCATTTAATTTTGAACGAGACTGTATTTAATGTAGGCGTTTCGTATTTGTCTGTCTATTAAGTTACCTGTAAGTTAGTTTTTCTCATCAAATAGCAGAATTTAATAATCAAAAAAAAATTATTATTAAAAAACAAAAAACCCGACTGCTAACTAAAAAGATAGAAACAAGTTGGTTATAGATAGATCATACTTTATACAGTGTTCACAAACGCAGTCGGAGGCATTAACTATTCATTCTCTCTCTCTCGAAACCCAGAAGAATATTACCTAAAGAATGCCTCCGACTGCGTTTGTGAACACTGTATAAAGTATGATCTATCTATAACCAACTTGTTTCTATCTTTTTAGTTAGCAGTCGGGTTTTTTGTTTTTTAATAATAATTTTTTTCCCAAGAGATAGTTTAAGAACTATATTATAATATAGTCGTTAAACTATGTATGTACTATATATTATATAATGGCAATCATTTATCACGAAAAAATGCATAGTTCCTGTAGGTCTCACGGACGAAATCGCGGGCTATATCAAGTTTAAACATATAAGTTGTATATATTTTTGTAATCACCTTTTAAAACTCTTCATTTTGATAGCCCTTACGATTGGTTTGGGGGGACTTTTTTTTTATTAATCACACCTTTTGGCGCCAAAAATCTGCCATAACGATTTTTTTAAATTTGTATATACCCAGTGACACTCGCGCAATAAAGACGAATCCAACGACATATCATTCATCAAAATCGCTTTAGCCGTTTAGTAGTTACGAGGGAACATAGGGACGGACATACATACATACAGGTCAAACACATAACCCTCCTTTTTGGCTTCGCCGCAGTCGGGTAAAAACATACATCATCTGCCTAGCCTTTTCCCAACTATGTTGGGGTCAGCTTCCAGTCTTACCGGATGCAGCTCAATACCAGTGTTTTACATGGAGCGACTGCCTATCAGACCTCCACAACCCAGATACTGGGTTACACGATACCCCTTAGTAAGACTGGTTGTCAGACTGTCGGGCTTCTGACTACCCGTAACGACTGTCAAAGATCTACAATTGACAGCCGGGGCCAACAGCTTAACGTGCTATCCGAGGCACGGAGAGTGATAATTAATTTATAAAACGCACATAACTTACGAATAGTCAGCCTTGGGTTCGAACCCGAGACCACTGACTTGCCAGTCAACCACCACCACCACTAGACTATCACGACTCAAGTTAGTTTGTCTCATCAAATAGCAGAATTGAATAATCAAAAAACATACCTACCTATTAATCGAATTCACAAAATACCTAGTCAACTACGCAGGAGTAATTATAGTGCACACACATAGTACACTCGTGTGTGCGCAAACAAAGGTGCACTCTCTATTCCTTCTCTCATAATCTGATGGGACGTCAATCGACCGGAGAGAGATCAAGCTCAGGGTCAGGGCTTGCTTTCCGAGGCACGGAGTAAGTGATAATGTGTTACATGGCAATTTGTAAAACGCACATAACTTACGAAAAGTCAGTGAGCGTCTTGGATTCGAACCTCAGAACTCTGACTTACCAGTCAACCGTTATACCACTAGGCTATCAAGACTCGTCCGCTTGAATATAATTAATAATGTAATGAGGAATAACATTTTTTTTCTTTCGTTCTCGATACCATACGGACTTCTAGCGTGACCTCAAATGACCTCCAGCTAAAAATGGTTTGGACCTCTAAAGATCTTTATGAGAGTCGGGAATTGCTACTTATCGTGCATTCATATGTATGCCATTAAAACTCGCAAAACTCAAATGGCAACATTATAAGTATTAAAACTTTTTGACATGGTATCATTTTAGCCTACAACCTACGTTTATCCTAAAACTTTGTAATTGAAAAGTTTCAATCTGACTCCGTTCTAAATTTAAAAGTTTTTCAATAGTCTCCAAACAACTTTTTAAATATTACTTTTAAACAAATTTGGAACATTTCAAGCAGCCAGTTTGATAATCATAAATCTTTGAGATCATCACTGGCTGGAAGACTTATTTTTTCGCGCGCGAATGAGTTTGTAAAAGTATTTTTTGATGATACTTTTTCCCGCGCCTATTTTTTTTATGAACCGAGCTGGTTGAGTTTGTGTAAAATTAAAATCATAAACTCATTTCAATTGAATGCTCTGAGTAAAATCACGGAGGTAAAAAATTCTACGCGTAAAAGTTTACTAATTAAAAAGTATTTTAAATGGAGCCAAACCTAATTTCTGTTAGGTTAGTTTTGAATAACATCTATATTCTGTGGTTTTAAAATATAAATCTAGTGGCTTGTCTAATTTTCGACTTTTAGACGTTATTGCAGTAAGTAGCGGTTAAGCAATTTTGCCTTTTGCACTTCTCTCAATGTACTGATTTCCTTACAATATTTTTCTGCGCCATTTTATAAGAGTGATTATTACTTAATTTGTGATGAAAACTCAGTAATGCAAGACTCGGGTTTCGAACCCGTGACTTTTGAATTTGCCACTGATCAACAAACCAATGCTGTGATTAGATTCGTTTTTTTGTTCACTCACTGAAAACGAAAATTTAAGATCTCATACAAAAGTGAGTCACGTGACCAGTCACTTTGTATAAAAAGTCAATTTTCGATTTTCAGATTTAGACCTATGTTCCTTGGGGAAAGTTGTTTAGTTTCATGGACCTTATTATCTCTTAAAATTTTACAAGTTTTTTTTTATTACAAGTTTTTATTTAACTTGCAATGTATGTTTGTTAGGGTGAAATCTTGCAAGTTGAATTTGAACCACTTCCTCTTATCCTACGGAGTTGATTTTTTGCATGTTAGTTCAGTTTCGATGACAATCATGGAGCATATTAGTTCCAGATAAAAGAACTTTTCGACTGTCAACAGCACAAATATAATTTTTAGCATAGGTATAGCTTGGTTAAAAATGTTAATTAATTTATTTATAGACTCACGCCTGTATACCCAGAGGGGGTAGGCAGAGGTGTGCAGTACACCCACGTTTCGCCGGCTATATTGTATAAGTCCCATGTAATAGGGGGGAGCCTATTTCCATTAACCGGGCACAATTCCAGACTCCGTGCTGCTAATGAGAATTTCCTAATGGAAAAACCCAATAACACTTTGCCCGATCCGGGGATCGAACCCAGGACCTCGTGCTCAGCAGTCATTCCATAAACTTATTCCATGTCTCCATTTAAACCATTCCCCCAAACACAACACTAACTAAATACCACACTTAATGCTGTGTCTCACCTTTATTTACGCAATTAATTAACAGCACAATGATGTCGGAGATAGGGAGAGTAACACAGCTAAACACCGTTTGTCACCGCTGACAGTGACAAATGTTTTGCTAACTGGTACTACGAGGGTAGGTGCGTAAATGAGCGGAGTCATTCCTCGCTTAGCTTTAAATTAGTTGAACCAGAGTGCCAAGTGCGAGTTCCACAAAAATATTCGAATGACTTCATTGAAGTAACGTCAAACGCATCGAAAATCGAATGCATGCGAGTGTTAGTTTCAATCGAGTTAACCATTCGATAATTGTTTATTCACCTAATAGTTATACTATTATTAAGATGGTTGGATAAACCAACCAAATTTAAAATGACAATTTTATTTTGAGGTCATAATAAAAGCAGCTGTATATCAAAATTGTGAAGGTTATACGTCATTAGGGCCTAGGTTCGAACACAAGGCGCGCACCTCTAACTGACTAATAAATATTTCCATAGGCCTTCTCTACCAGTCAACTTTAAATTCATCTATGCAGATGAAGTGAAGAAGGCAGCTCATTTTCTAGCACATCTCATTGCTAGCTTATCTCATTTCTAGCTCATCTAACGGTGTCAACCCATCTTACAAGCCTGGTAGTGGGCCATTCTGGTATAAGGCGCCAAAACAGTTTTGTGAACAAATTGTACCCGCCCAAAAACAAATTGTGTTAAATTAATCAAATGAGTGGCCTTTTCAAATGTGCTGCTGGTGTTTAAGATTCTGAAAGAATGGGAGTTTACGGTGATTTTTCTTTTTATTTTGATATTTTTATATTATATTTAGGTATACATTATAGTATACAGGTATATTTTTATCTATACTTATAAAATGGTAACGTGACTGACTGACAGACAACGCACAGCCTAAACCGGTGGACCTAGGGACTTGAAATTTTGAGACAATATTCTTTAAGTACCGTAGGGGTGCACTAAGGAAGGATTTTCTGAAATTCCCCCCCTAAGTGGGTAAAAAAGGGGGAAACAGGTTGTATTTAAATCCGTCATTCTTAACGTTAAATTTACGAAACTTGGTATTCAGCTTTTCGATTGATAAATGAAAGGACGAGCATTGTTTTTTTTTTTTAAATCTACCCTTAAGTGGATAAAAAAGGGGGTGAAAGTTTGTATGGAAGATTTGTTATTTTTTAAGTGACAGATGTAAAAATGAGTATTAAGCTTATGCGCTAAAAATAAAAAAGACGTGTATCAAAAAATTTAGATTTTTTTCCCCCTAAGGAGATATAAAAGGGGACTGAAGTTTGTAGTTATGAAAATCCGTCATTAAACTTGATAATTAGCTTTTCGGTTCACGAATAAGACGTGTTTTAGCTTTTTGATAACTGTACCCATTAGGGGGAAATGGGGGGGGGCGAATATTTTGTGTAAGAATATTCAATCACTTTGGGGAGAAAATATAATATATTTTCAAAGTTGGAGCCATGAAAGTAGGTATACACGAGAACTGCTGGATCGATTTTTATGGTATTTGATTTGTTGGATTAGTCTCCGCCTATAATAGAAGAATCGATGAAAAAAAAATGGAATTATACCCCTTGGGTATGGGTAGGGTACGGTAGGAATAGAGGGGTAGGGTAGGGGTAGAGTAGAGTAGGGTAGAGGTATAGTAGGGTAGGGTAGGAATAGAGGGGTAGGGTAGGGGTAGAGTAGAGTAGGGTAGAGGTAGAGTAGGGTAGGGTAGGGGTAGCGTAGGGTAGGGTAGGGTAGCGTAGGGTAGGGTAGGGTAGCGTAGGGTAGGGTAGGGTAGGGTAGCATAGGGTAGGATAGGAGTAGGGTAGGGTAGGGGTAGCGTAGGGTAGGGTAGGGGTAGAGAATGGTAGGGTAGGGTAGAGTAGCGTAGGGTAGTATAGGGTAGGGTAGAAAAAGCGTAGAGGTAAAATAATCACGCGTACAAAGTCGCGCGGGGCAGCTAGTATTAGATATAATTATATTATATTTATTTTTGTGAAAAAAATAATTGTTTTACCTTTTTGTCCACACGTGCGATAGATAGGTAATCCGAAATCCACGCCTACAGGCGGTTTAAAAAAAACTAAGACTTAAACTTTACTTTAAACTCTGACACCTAAGAAGAAGACTTACCATTTTTATGAATTTTTTACATGTTATGCACATGGTAGCTTATTAAATATAATTATTTAATAAGAAAATTTGAAAAAACAACTGATACGGATGGGATTCTCTCCCTGGGATGGATGGGATTCTGGAACGTCGAAGATCGTGGGTTCGAATCCCATCCGTATCAGTTGTTTTTTCAAATTTTCTTATTAAATAATTATAAGAAGACTTACCATTAGGTGACACGCCTATTCGTTTGCCCCTTTCAAAAATTCACGCCATTTCTTTACTTAACGATGAAGTTTCCAAACAATATCTGAGCACGTAGTACTTATCTATTCTATGGGCTGTGACTGCAGTTCGACGGCTCGACGCTGAGTTATGAATGATGCAAACATTGTCATACTTGATACCGTCCATCAATCACGTGACGTGTATAGGGGAAGATACGGGGACTACACGGAATGGGGACGATGGCGTACTATGGATAGTGAAACAATCGATAGAGACCTTGTTTGTATTACATTTTGTATCTGTGTATATCTGGTAGAGATGGTTCATGTTTTTTTTTCCGATTTTTCTTTTCCTACATTAGTTAATTAAATATAATTAATTATCATACATAGTGAAGTCACTAGGCTGTATGCAGGTGGTGGAGGTGTGCAGTACACCCACGTTTCGCTGGCTGTGTTATAAGTCCCATGTAATAGGGTAGATACCTAATGGAAAAACCCAATAACACTTTGCCCGACCCGGTGTCGAATCAGGAACTCGTGCTCGCCAGTCACGCTTGATACCACTAGACCAACGAGGCAGGTATTATTATTATAATTAATTTATAAATAATTGTACATATTATTGTATCTTAATGTAAATTAATATTCACACTACCCGTCAAAAAAGAAACATTTAGCATAGCCTGCACAGCATAATATTTTAACCAACAATTTATAAAACAATAACACTAACATACCAACAACCATAAATATTAAACTCAGCGGCAGAACAGTACCGATTTAAAAAATTCACATAATATATAACTTTAGAAAACAGCCATTTATTTTACACTTTTAAAAAAGTGTTGAAATAAAACCTCCACTGGGCATTAATGTTTTTCGCTCGCTTTTTAGTGCACATCACACATAGACTAGCGTAAAAACTATCTTTTAAATGATAGGTATAGTCTCAAACTTTCGCGAACATGTAACATAACTCTGAGGTGACAAGCATCTGAATAGTTATTGTTGTTTCATTCTCTTTTAATTGACGCTAAGAAACCCTGTTCAGGTGGAGGTTCATTGATGACTTTGCCCTGGAGCAGTCCTGGATTTGTAAATAGGCCGTATAGGCCGCGGCCTAGGGGCGGCAGATTTTAGAGGAAGCTCCCTCGATTTTAGATGATAAAAGTCAAACATTTTCACTAGTTTCCTCATGGTTTTTGACTAATGAATTCGTTTTAAATTTAACTTTAGTGCCTTACAAATGGAAAATTATTATTATAGAAAGGTACGTGGGGCAGCGGAAATAAAGTGGCCTATAATGAAAAAAAAATATAAATCCGGAGTGTCCGTGTGGTGTTGTCCCACAAACGATGGGGCACTTAATATCGTGCCATGCATGCCCGTCCATGTCGTTTGTTCAATACAGGAACTGAAGGACGCTGCTGAAAGCGCCAATGTCGTAGCCCAGTTCTGGGCTGACACAATTTAGATTGACATCGACACGCTAAAAAGAAGAATGGTTAGGGATGGTAAACGATTTATAGATCAATCGTTTCCCATCACTAGCTGTCTTTTGAAGTCGATAGAGAATTAGTGTTTGTAATCTAAACATGGAGTCTGCAGTGCAGTGGCGGGAGGTGCATTTTTCCAAGAGGTAAGCCGGAACCAACACAGAGAAAAAATAATGGCACAGTTAGTAGGCATTATAGACTGTGCCATTTTTCAACGTGAAGCCGGTAGGAATGGAGTTGTATGGAGTATGGAGCCTCTGATACTGCTGCAGTGGCTATGCATAGATTACTCTAAAGTTAGATCACTTAACAGGATTTTATGAAGGTAATAAATCCATTTTTCGACTGTTGGATCTTCTGACAGCCGGAAGCTACTTTACTAGCTTTCTGGGGCACGGAGTAGATCATATTACGCACATAAAAAATCAGAGGTAAAAAATGCCTTGGGTTCGAACCTGAGACCTCTGACTTGCCAGTCAATGTTCATACCATATATCTGCTTCACGCGTGAAGAGGTAAAGTACATTAGATCGTTTCTGATAATAGATAAGTTATCTTATTACCAAGTACTATAGATGCTTTTAGTATAACCTGCTGTCAGTTTTCTGACATTGATTGATGTCCACTTTTCATCCTGAGTAAGTTTTAAAATGAAAATTTCGAATAACAAAATAATTAAACACAAAAGTACTATTTATTATCTGTGTTGAAGATAAATCTTCAATTAAAAAGACACTAGAATTGAAAATCAAAGCCAAAGAATATTTTCTTAAATTTCAATTTATGAAATAATTATTTTTCGCTACCTTCATCCGAGAAATGCCTGAAAACGTTTTGTAATTATGAATAAAAACTGTTAAGATTGTTATCGTTGGAAACATTTTGGCTGTAAAACACTCTTACTGCCTTTTGAATGAAACCCAAACGTTAAAAGGTTCTGCAAATTACAGCGACAAAAATAAATATGAATACCGTTCATTTTTGATAGACTTTTAACCACGAATAATACTTTTATGATGTTTTAGAGGATTCTTTTAGGTTGCATTTTTAAATGATGCTTTTCTATTTGTTCTGGATGGTAACAAGAACTTTAAACGATGATAATAATAATATCTTCCTGTTTGAATTTCCGTCACAGCAACCAATATCATCATCATCATCAGCCTGTATTAGTCCACTGCTGAACATATGCCTCTTCCAATGGGAGCATCTTTTGTGCGCTCATTGGAGGTATTTGCCCATAATCGCTACGCTGGGCAAGTGCCCAGCGTAGCGATTATGGGCAAATACTTTATGGGCAAATATCATCTACTGCGAGCGCCAACCCACTTGGGTTGGCGCTCGCAGTTGATGATAGCTGTTACACAGGCGGATGCTGCTGCCCATCCTCCGAATCTTACCTTTCACCCGTGGGACGAGTAGGGCTAGTTCTATTCTTAGGCCCGAAACCACTCGGCAAACCAATATCAACGGAGTCACAAATGACTTTCAAATCATGTTGAAGGTCTGTTACAGGTCAGTATGCAGATAATACCGACATCGAAGCAGAGTAATGGAGTTTATAAAGATAGAAAATAGCAAAGGAGAAAGAATTATATAATGTTCTCTTGAACGAATTTCAGTCACTGCCGCCAATACTACGCTACGCAGGAGATATATTATATCTCCTGCGTAGTTGGCTAATCTCTGTTATGATATTATTATAGTGCACTCTCTATTCCCTCACTCTCATAGTCCGATGGAACAGCAATCCGACATGACATGACTGCAGAGAGATCGGGCGCAGGGCTAACGGTTTTACGTACTTTCCGAGGCACGAAGTAAGTGATAATTAATTTATAAAAATAATAACTCGATGTTACCTACTGAGAATTTCTAAAACAGAGTCAGAAATGACTAACATCTCTTAGCCCGACCAGAAAATTGAACCCAGGACTTGCTCAAAAGCTTCGTTTCACGAAAGGATTAATTATTAAATTCTAAACATAGATCTTAATACTAAAAATATCTTTTAAACAGATTGATCGATATGTCTTTGACGTATTGAGTGCCTTTGCAACTTCAGACGAGAAAAGCTGCTTATAATGATCAATAAGGCTATGAGAAGCAAAATTGATCTCAAATATTGATGCTGTAAGGTTCATTCTTATTTGAAAATTGATATAACGTATCTTTATAAGGAAAACCATATCAGTCAAGAGAGTTTCCATACATAAGTAGGTGATAATGATTCATATGAGCTCCGCTAATGTATTCATTTTCCAGGAATATGTTATTATTATCTATCGACTTTGAATGAATACGTGTAAAACGTATCAAGGTTTCGTAGAATATTACCGAATAAAAAACCGGTAATGTAGCGTTACATTACCGGTTTTTGGCGGTTTAACGGTTTTGAAAACATCAAGAGGAAACCAGCATGCACACCTGAGAGATTTTTCTGCGGTGTGTAAAACTATGCCGAAGACCTAAAGGCGGTTTGAACTCTGACACCAGGTTGTTCATCAAGCATTACTATAAAGAAAGAGAAGATTAGTTTAAGTTTTAATAAGTTGTCAGGCCTACTTCGAAATTCGAACGACGAAGCTTCGACTGACGGATCGCATCGCATTGTCGTTTTTTATTTATTTGAAACGAAACGTTAGACGAAATATTTGAAACATCATTTCGTTTCGATTCGAAACATTGACGAATGATTTTGAGAGTAGGACCGAGCGACCATAAAAACTAGTAAGTCTCCGAAACTTCAGGTTATAAAATATAAATACACACATGTTATCCGTTATAAAAGTTGTTTTATTAAATAAATGCTATTCTGCCTTACCCAGACAAGTAAAAAGGGTTATCTAAACAAAAATGGACGATAAAAACAATAAAATGGTCTCAAGTAATGAGGTTTAATGATCGCATCTTCCAAATTGAAAGGTCTTCAATGAGATCGTTCTACAAAGTGAGCTTTCAAAAAAATTAAATCTATAGTATTGAACATGAATAGAGTACCTGAATGATCTAACATTAAGTTAAAGTATCTATCTAAAGGGTATCGTTATGTAAGTACTTACCTATCTGTTTATTTAAGTCGTGATAGCCTAGTGGTATGACAGTTGACTGGCCAATCAGAGGTTTTAGGTTCGAGGGCACCTCTGACTTTTCGTAAGTTATGTGCGTTGTATAAATTAATTATCACTTAATATTTTTTTGTGAATTTTTTACATGTTATAGCACATGATAGCTTATTAAATATAATTATTTAATAAGAAAATTTGAAAAAACAACTGATACGGATGGGATTCGAACCCACGATCTTCGACACGACACGGTACGTCGAAGATCGTGGGTTCGAATCCCATCCGTATCATTTGTTTTTTCGAATTTTCTTATTAAATAATTATAATTATCACTTACTCCGTGCTTCGAAAAGCACGTTAAGCCGTTAGCTTTGCACCTGATCTCTCTCCGGTCGTGTCAAATTACCGTCCTAGTGAGGGAATAGAGAGCAGCTCATTCAAATGTAATTACTATTGTAATTAATACGGAACTTCATGAGTAGACAAACGTCAAAACGGACATCATAGCGTGCCGGTAATTTATTTAATTTATTTGTACACAACATATAATAAGTACTTACAAAATAAGGTATTAGGTAAAGCGATGTACAGAGTGATAGTGTTTAGATACTTTTTCTCTAAAACAACTTACAAATACCCACAAAAAGGTTGTTTCCCTCAAAGCATCAGTATTCCTAGTGTGTATAAATTTGATTCACACGAGTACAGGGTCGGTAACCCACACCTCAGTGTAGAGTAGTCGATATGGAGACGAGATGTGTATGCTAACTCTCTATCTCGGGGGAAGGGTAGATTTACAAGTGGCAATAGTTTTGGAAAAGTCATACGATCTAAACAGTTCAAGTGTGAAGGAAAGAAAGGGAATACCTCTATCTATACCATCAAAATATCGCTCATTTGTAGCGACGCGACGGTGACACAAATCGCTCCAAATGAGCAACAGTGACACAAATGCAACTTTGTAAATTTTACACTACGCCAGTTTAAGATTTTTTCGTAACACTATAGGTACTGAAGATTTTTAACTTATTTTACAGCTAATGAGTATCTCTATATTTTATTATTATTGTAGTTTAAACCTTGGGCTTAAAATAGACACATGTCTTTTTTACACAGTTCATATCTTACTTAAGTACCTAAGTATATATAAAAATATTTTTATTTTAAGACTTACGGTTGCGCTGTTATGAAGCGTATTATGAATTAATTATCACTTACTCCGTGGCTCGGAAAGCATGTAAAGCCTTTGCCCTACGTCTGATCTCTCTCCGGTCGTGTCGGATTGCCTTCCCATCGGACTATGACAGTGAGGGAACACAAAGTGCACCTGCATCTGCGCACACACTTGTGCACTATAATATCTCTTGCATAGTTGGCTAATCTCTGTTGAGATTGACCGAAATTCGGTCAGAAGGACATCACAGTTGCATATATAAGTCTCTAAAATAATTCAACTACTAATATTGTTGTATAAAAAATCTTTGTAACAAGGCAAAGTATTTGATCTTTTTAAAAGTATGCAATAAAGAGTTTAGTACCTACATTGTTTTTATAATAAACTCTTTAATGTATTTCAAACAATAGATGGGTATGTTGTTTTATAAATAACTAGGTAAGTACTGCTTTTACTGTTCAAAACTGTAACAGCTATGAATTTATTTTTATTTATTTATGTACACACACAGAAACAACAGATTACAAACACATAATAGGAATTAATGTGCAAAGGCACTGCTTTTTCTTTAAGAAATTTCTTCCAGAAGACCTGCGAGAGGAGAAATTTAAAAAGGACAAGTAGATACATAATAAGAACGTGACGGACGTGATATGTTATAAAGATTTAACCCAGTATACTTATTTGATAAAGCTTAACTCATCATCTGCCTAGCCTTTTCGGTCGGCTTCCAGTCTTACCGGATGCAGCTGAATACCAGTGTTTTACATGAAGCGACTGCCTATACCTCCACAACCCAGATACGGGGTTACACGATACCCCTTGGTAAGTCTGGTTGTCAGACTTTCGGGCTTCTGACTACCCGTAACGACTGTCAAAGATCTACAATTAACAGCCGGGGCCAACAGCTTAACGTGCTATCCGAGGCACGAAATTGATAAAGCTTAACTATAGGTGCAATTGTAATTACTTTGTTTGTCTTTTTTTCTATATGGGATAATTGATGAACAACCTGGTGTCGGAGTTTAAGCTGTCTACAGGCTTCTGACAAGGCTTTACCCACCGTTGAAAAATATCTCAAGTGTGCTGGTTACTCACGATGTTTTCCTTTACCGTTTTAGCAAATAATAATTATTCTAATACGCACTTAAATCCGAAAACTCAGAGATGCATGCCAAAGGGAATCCAAGGTCGTCGTAACCTTTGACTTGACATTTCAACGGTCGTCCAACTAGCTTCTAGGCTATTACTGAAAATAATAGTACCTATTTTTATCTCTGTATTAATAATATGAATTAAAATCTTCATTCATACAACATATAAACTACTTATTTTGTACAGAATGACGCACCTCTTTATAATTATCTACAACATTACACTCGATCTGAGAATAAAGTGCTAAAATGGACAGCGTCCTAATTGCTACGACTTTTAACATGACGTAAACTCATTTAGACATTTTATACCGGCGCCATCTTTGTCTGTATTGAAGTAATATGCAGCTTAATTATGATTGCGAATGTATTTGAACAATTCATTTTGTAACTGCTGCGTAGATTAGGATGCAGCTTGAAGTTTAATAATGTCATCCAGAACGAATTTTGGTCAAAGCTGCCAATCTCAACAGAGATTAGCAAAAGGAGATATTATAGTGCACGAGTGCGTGTGTAAACTCAGTGCACTCTCTATTCTCTCAATCTCATAGTCCGATAGGAATGCAATCCGACACGCCTGGAGGAAGATCAGGCGAAGGACCAAAGGCTTTACATGCTTTCCGAGGCACGGAGCAAGTGGTAATTAATTTATAATACGCACATAACTTACGAAATTACTTCTAATCTAACCAGATGAAGCTGAAAATCAGTTTTCTACGGAGCGATTGCCTACCTGACCCGCAACCCAAAGGGTTATGATATCCTAAAGTTAGATCCATTGCATGTCAGGATTTTATAAGGGTAGGTACAACGGGCTCCCTTTCATAGATCTTCATGACAGCTGAGGCCAACGGCTTAACGTAACGTAACTTAACGCTTTCCGAGGCACGGAACAGGTGATAATTTATTAGTTTATAATAATTATGCACATAACTTACGAAAAGCCAAAGGTGGGCGCTTTCGGTTGGAACCTGAAACCTTTGACTTGCCAGTCAACGATCATACCTACCACTAGGCTATCATGAATCCCAGAGAATACCTATCAATAACAGCACTACATCTTTTACTATCTTTCAAGAAACCCGGACCTAATTGCAACATAAAGTCAGTGTGTAAACGCCTTAACCTCAAGAATTTTTCAATACCCACAAAATCTTTAACCCTCTCGTACGCACGTTCCCGACACTTAGTTTGACATAAAAAAGGCTCCTCATCTCCAATAAACGAACCATCGTAAATGATTTTCAATCAAGCCGAGTCGTTGTGGCGTGTCCCGGACTATCGGCACCGTAATAAGGCCGGGAATTACCGCTTTTGTCCGGGACTTATGGATGATCTGAAGTTTGTTACTTATCGGTGGAAGTGAAAAGTGAGCAGTTTAAGTTTGTATGGGTTTGAAAATAAATGTGTTCCCGGATTGAATGGATTCAAAGATTACTCGTATCTTCGTAAAATATTGGACTTAGGAGATGAAGTTTAGCTTTCAGCTGTGTAATAAATAAAACAAAGGTTTGCTGGTAGAAAACTCAATTGTGAGTTAAGCTCGCCTTTGTATATTCCGTTACATAAAAATGCAGTGTAATTATTTAAGATATGTGTGCAATAAAGAATTAAATAAAAAAAAGAATAGGCTTGGTCATTATTGATGAACTGCTCAGTAAAGCCTTTTGTCTAAAGTGCAAGAGAAAAAGTATGGAATAGCTGCCAAGTATTTTTACCTCAGTACGCAAAAAGTGGGGTGATAAATGTTTGACGTGTCCTGCCTGTGAGACACTGATTTCACACATACAAATTAAACTGATTTTGGGGAGACGGGGAAGAAACTAAATTTTTAATTAAATTTCTTCCCCTCCCTCCCCAAATTAGAGTTAAGTAGTACTTATATCATTTATTCAATTAAATTGCATATAAAATACATTTTTAATTTTAACTCACGCCAGTTTTCCAGAGGGGTCGGCAGAGACAACGGATTTCCACTTGCTACGATCCTTGCACACCTCTTTTACTCATTCACTCTCATCACCTTCATACATGCTCTTCAATTTAGGGTACTTCTGACCTAACTTTTCTCAAAGACATATTTTTAAAAATAAACTTAAAAATAAAATAAAAATATGAAATATCGTAGCCCACCGATATCGGTATCAGGGTCCAAACTACCGCAAGTAATAAGTTAGATGTACTTGTTTACATAAATACCTCAACCTAAAGGGTTTAGGGGCGTATATAGGTATGAGCTTTTGTAGCTATAAAAAAAATGTAGTAAAAAATAAACAAAATAATATTATTACCTTGAAATCAATCAATCAATTTATTTATTTGCATAATATGTGGTACAAAATATGCATTTATAAAAACCTACTTATTAAAGTGCTAAAATCAATTCATTTAGGTAGGTCATTGTGTATGTTTGTGGCTTCGAATTGGAAATGAGCGCGTTTTTTGGCACTACACATCGACTTTTTACGCTAACAACAGATTTGAATGTCCCATTTAGTAAACGAATGTGGCGCCAAAATTACTTTATGTCATTCATAAACACTATTTTTGTTTTAAAACATAACCACTAGTGATTGATTGTATGTAATATGTACGAGACAGTGCTAATTCATTTGCACATGCTCTAAAATTTAGAGTGAGAGATAGGAAGTCTAAATTAGTTTAGAGTCTAAACTAATATGCACTCCCTATCTCTCTTTCTAACAGAGATTAATGATCTCTGAAAAAGAATAGAAGATTTGGAAAGATGTTAAACTAATATATTTGCGTGATATCAACGAGAAATTTGTAGCTGTGTATTTCACGTGAATTGCAAGGACATAGATTAATTTGACAGCCATAATTTGACAGTTCAATTTGCTGTCCTTTTTCGTTGGCGTTTATTAGAAAGAGATTAAAATTAGTATGGGCAAATACCTCCAATGAGCACACAATAGTGGTGCGCATTGGGAGATCCCTATGTTCAGCAGTGGACTTATTCAGACTGATGATGATGGCTCCTATCCTTAGAAAAAAAATCTTTATTCAAATCCTCAATTTTCAAGTTTCAACATACTACTGTTCCTGCAAGCACCTGGCGACGCAAGCGTGATAATTTTAAAACAAAACCGTGTAACAGAGTATTTCGTACCTCGTGATTCATTGACGTCAAGTTATTTTTGTAAAAATAAGAACACAAGTCACGATTATTCGGTGATGGAGTCGCGGTAATAACGGCGAGTTTGATACTCGGTTTAATTCGAGAATAAGTAATGTAAATGCAGCAATGCAGACTAGCTTTTAGCATTGAGCTGTTTTAGAAGCTTGAAGCCGGGTCCAAACGTTTCGGGGTCGGTCCGCCCCGGGCCCCACATCCTAGGAGGCCCTCAAATCTCGATAAGTCCCCTCTGCCAAGCGTATTAACTTTTTTTTATAAAATGTACACTACAAAAACGTCAATTTTTGAGATGACCAGGTGCTTCATATAGTTTTGCCGCCCCGGGCTCCGGTCAGGCGTAGTTCGCTACTGATCCGCACACATGCAAACGCCTACGCCACTCTAAGCCTACGCCTGTCACAATAGATCTAGTAATTTAATTTGATTTTATTTTAATCTCAATATCCTCTTGTCTTTTATTGTAACCGCTAAAATGAAGAAAGCGGAACGCGTTCATCAACCCCAAGCTTAAAAAAGCGCTAAACTTTTTTACGACTCCAAAAACGTACCCCACTATTCCCTCATGACGTACGTGACATTTGTCTTCAGTGTCAAACACGAGGACCTTACCGCACGTCCAGCTGTTAGTTAACCCAATTTGTACATTAACGTGTTCACAATTCTGATCTTTCATTGTGGCTCTTACCCGCCACAAATAAATTATGCCATTAAAATGTCCAAGGTCATAATTTGCTGTCTGCGCCTTTTTAGGGTTACGTAAAGAATTGTGAGCTGATACACAGCTTGTATCATTCCACTGCTGGACATTAGTGCCTTCTCACACATCACTTATTTTGTGCACTCATTAGAATGTATTTGCCTTTAATTGCCACGCTGAGAAAGCGGGTTGGCGATCGCAGTAGCAAATGGTTGCTATTACACAGTAGGATGCTGCTGCCCATGCCCCAGATTTTTCCATTTGTCGCTTCTTACGACACCCGCGGGATGAGAAGAGGTGGTTCTATTTAGCCCGGAAACCCACTGCACTGTGAGATTAGAGGATAGGAAAGAGGAGGATTTAATGTCCATCATATTTCAGTCATTCCCGCTCTCGGTAACACCGTCGTTTTTAGTGTTTATTTATTTATTTTGGAAGACTTACAGCTCAACAAAACACACTAGAAACAATATATTGATCGGTCAGCCAATTACAAGTCTCCGCGTAAAGAAAACAGAATAATTTTACAAAAATCTGTGGACAATATAGTACTGCCACATTTATAGATCTTATGTTATCTTATCTTATAATATATATAATAACAAAAGATAAAAAAAGAGTAAGATTACAAACTAACGTACCAAATCATTGTGTGTGTGTGTTGGCGAACCTTCCCGATCGTTACAATAGTAGTAGTAGTAGTACAAGAGTCAATCAAGCCGAAATTTTTGCTGAAACTTTGTAATGTTGTTCTCCTTCAATTAGACACAAATATCGCAGAGGTGCTTCACCACGCTCATGACCGTGGCAGGTGGAAAGTGCTCTGTCGCGAGAATGCGTCGCATCACGACGCTCAGCATTGAGCTATCGACTGGAGAAGGAGGACCCGTACACACGTAAAAATGATGAATTAATACTTATTGCAACACTGAAGCTTTATCGGCAATTAATTCAATATTTCAATTATCGCCTGACATGCGCATTTGTTCGTCATCAGCCATGTTTAATGTGTTGCCAACTTGTTATGTGTGTGCACTGTGATTGTCCTCATTTTTGTTAAGCATTTTATATCCAATAAAACTGAGGAATGGAGTGAAAAAATTACAGTTTAAAAAATGTTTACGGCCCAGAAAGAGGTGGCGGGATGATTTGGACACTTATCACGAGGGCAGGTCCGGGGTGATGCGGCAAAAACTGCTTGGAAGGACATGGGGGGCCTCCCCCATTTGCTCAGCCATGGGATACAGTAGGCTAACAAAAAATAATGTTTTGACAACAAAGTATTACAGTTTTTGTTACGTGGGACTAGCATCGATGTCATCTTGTTGTTAGGGCACTTCTAAAAGGGCAAGAGAGTATAATTAGGTTCGAATATAGTTACTACATAGTTAGAAAATTGTTCCTTCATAAAAACCCCTTAGTTACTTACTCTCTTATTCTTTATACAAAAAAAAACATGTCAATCCGTTGCTCCGTTGCTGCGTGAAAGGACAAACCGACAATCCAATTTCACTATACAACTTAATTTTTTATAGACAAAATCTGGGAGGTAATCAGGTCCATGAAACAGACGAACTTTCAAATCAAAATCTGAAAATTGATAATTGACTTTTCATACAAAGTCACTGGTCACGTGGCTCACGTTTATAAGTTGAATTTTCGTTTTTAGATTTCGACCTACGTTCCTCGGGGAAAGTTGTTCAGTTTCATGAGCTTATGTACCTCCTAAAAGGCTGTACTTAAAAAAATCACGTTGTATACTTAGTTTTTCCTGCAGATTCGCTTCCGTTGTTCTATTAATAAAATAATATAAGAATTTTTTTTACGTAAAACGGTTTTATCATCAAAACTAAAGCTGTATACCAAATATCAGATCCATCTGTCAACAGGAAGGGGGTGAAATATCGATTACTAAATTTGAACCAAATATTAAACAGGTCAATCTAAGTAAAACCGTTTAACAAACTTTATGTCACTAATCGTTGGTTTTCAATTTAAAGTTACGCATATTATAGTGACCGAGTTGCTCTTAATTATCCGGCGTTGTATCGACAGATAAGTATCAAAGTTGCTCACAAGCAGATTGCGACTGGCCACAAATACTTCAAGTTGCTGCACTGCTGAAATGTGAAGCTAGGAAACATGAGAATGGGCATTTCCATAGAGTTTCAGTCTAAAGTTATAGTGTCCTTCTCGTCCCGGATTTTTCAAATACGAAACTACTTTCTAAAGGTTTTTGTACTATCTCTGCGCCCGACAACAGAGGAGTAGGTTTTAATGATAATAATTAGCAATATAATATTTAATTCTATTCTTAGTTTTGAGAGATAGTAAGGACACGCCTAACTCTTAGCCGAATTTTTCATAGAAAAAAAAATTGTTTTATTACTTACATACTTACAACTGGACCACACTGGCTCTGGATCGAAAGACGTGGCAATCAGAGAGAGAGGCCTTTGCCCAGCAGTGGAATGATATGGGCTAACAGTAACAGTAACTTACATGCGTAATAGATGGAGTAATGAATTAGATTAAAGACAAATGATCAACAACGGTCCACAATAGCCTTGGACAGAAACGTATTGAGATCATGCATGACGGGAGACTTTTGCCCAACAGTGAAGTGACTAACCTAAAACTACTCAACTGAAAAATAAGTTTTTCTAAAAACGTTTTTAACCAAGCTTTTATATAGGAATATCAAAACTAAACGTATATGCGAAAAATTGTATCGGTGCTATTGACCGATGAAGAGTTCCTTTATCTGAACCTAATTCTGGATGTCGATTCAGGTCATGCTTACCATAAAAATTCATTGTCATTGGAACTGAACTAACATGCAAAAAATCAACTCCATAGGATTCTTAGGAAGTAGTTCAAATTCAGCTTGCAAGATTCTACCTTAACAAACATACATTCCAAGTTAAATAAAAGCTTGTAAAAAAAGCTCATTCCATGGCTCCAACTGCATCTGAAGGCAAGTAAATCGAGGCAAGTTGGAAGCACGCAAGTTTTAATAGAAACCACATCATGGCACGCGATAATTATTGAAGAATTTAGCTGATGAGATGGAGAATGTTCTATAAACGTCTTTAGAATGTTTGCGATTCCTAGCATGAAGTGCATTACTTCCGTGGGTTTTGAGATTTAAGGAACTGGTAATATTTACTTATCAAAGAAATTGCGACTTATTTATCTTATAATATTTTATTTTTTAATTCACTTTGACTGCCACGCCGCAGACACAATGCAATTTTTATTGTTTGCCGGTCACCGGTGACCGGCGCGTGGAGTTCAAAGGGTTAATTATTAAAAGAAGGTTAGTCATTAAGTGACTAACTACTGCAAGCTTATAATTGTCTTCCTGCCCTTCTCCTAGTTTTATTTAGGGTCAATGCAATAGGTTTTCGTTTTCCATTCATCTCTATTAGCCGCCATGTCACTACTTACTACTTACTTCCCATCCATGTCATTTCTGATACTATCCATCCATCTTTTCTTTGGTCTATCCTTTCTTTGGGAACCCAGTAGGACTCAAGTGTATGGAGCCTCTGCCACAGCAGAACAGCAATTTTAGTTTTATTTTTATCAAAATTGAATTTTTATTAGAACTTGTTTTGTTTCGAGTTCGGACGAGGGCCCCTGATGGGCCAAACGTGTCCAGAATAAAAACTGTAACTTGTTCAATAAAAAACTTAAGTTTTCCAACTCAATTTGCTGTGACAAGTTTCTTTACAAACAAAATTGGCATAGCGCAAGTCCGAAGTTGTTGTGTCCGACTTCAATAAAGTATATATGTATATGTATGTATAGGTATATGTCTCTGCATCACCCAAAGGTTGATTGGCAGAAAATTCGTCCGCCTTTGTGCAGAAAGAATAAATAAATAGAGGAAGTTCTTAATTCGTGTTCATCATCATCATCAGCCTGTATTTGTCCACTGCTGAACAGACTCTCCCAATGGGCGCCACTATTATGCGCTCATTGGAGGTATTTGCCTATTATCGCCACGCTAGGCAAACGGGTTGGCAATCGCAGTAGCAGATGATTGCTGTTACACAGAAGTATAATGTTACCAATCCTCCGAATCTTTCCCTTTGTCGCTTCTTACGTTACCCGCGGGACGAGTAGGGGTAGTTCTATTCTTAGACTTTAAGGTGTACATATGTTTAGTCAACTGACATTGTTCTCGCATGAGACCTCAGAACAATACTTATAACCTAAAATATTGCAAGAGAAACCATGGAGTTTCTTGCCGGATTCTTCTCCATGAAGGGTAGGCTGCCCTTGGAACTGGCAACTAGAGTCACTCTTACAATAAACAATATTAGAATAATTATGACTATTCATAAGTGCCTAATGGTCTACATGAATAAAAATATTTTGATTTTAGACCGGAAACCACGGCGTCGTATTTTTTATGTATGTTCCCCTATTACTCAAAGATTCGGCCCGTTCGCCTAGTGGACGCCTAGCTTTTATTGTTTTCTTTAAAAAAAGGTTAGCCAGCCCTTTACAAATCCAGTACAATTTACTGATAAGCTCAGTTTTACATAAACACAATATTAGATCCTGTAATAAGACTAGGGTTTACTGTATTTCGGTTAACGATATCGATAAAAACTATCCGAATTTCCCAATAAGAGAAAGTAATAGAATAGAAAGGATTATCTATGCCGTGGGAAGGGGAACCTATGCTTTTAGTAAAATGTTATTGTTGTAAAGAAAATTTTGTAATTTTGATATGGAAATATCTATAGTATAGGTATAGCATAGTTCTAAACAAGTTTAGCACTACTTTAATCGAAAAATGTGCCTCAAAATCAAAATCAAAATCAAAATATTTTTATTCATGTAGACCAGTTTTAGGCACTTATGAATAGTCATAATTCTAATAGTATTATAGGAGTGACTCTAGTTGCCAGTTCCAAGGGCAGCCTACCCCTCATGGAGAAGAATCTGGCAAGAAACTCCATGGTTGCTCTTTTAAATAATGGCTTACAATATTTTTGGATACATTGTTCTGAGATGTTATGTGAGAACAATGCGAGTCAACTAAACATAGGTACGCGCCTTAGATATACATATATACTTTTGATAAAATCACTATAACAGCTATGGGCTGACCAGTCCCAACAGACGGCACCCGTTCACGGGCATGACGCATGCATCAGCCATCGCCCTACTCAACCATATTGTAGGGAATTGGGCGACCCGACACATAACGCCACCGCTATCAGAACATTTCCGTGAGCATGACATACCCAAGCTGCACAGCAATCATCACGTTGATAGTAACTAAAATAGAGGGACTACATGGTGCTCACATAATTACAACCGTGCACATATTATTATTATACAATATAAATATATATCCAAAGATTCAATAAAGTGTCAGAGCATAATTAAAATTGATTTTGAAAAGTGAAATTCAATCAGCGCTAGTGGGTCGCAGTGTGCAGGAGGAAGCAGTACGCCACACATCTTTGTCTTCAATGTAATCCTTTACTTTATAGTAGGCTTTAGACATAAGAATACCTTTGACAACTGTTTTGAACCTAGTATTAGACAAATCCTTAATAATAGAGGGAATTTTGTTATAGAACCTAATGCAATTACCCATAAATGAATTGCTGGTTTTAGAAAGTCTGTAACCAGGTACTACAAGATTGTCCTTGTAACGAGTGTTAAGGTTATGGATATCACTCTTTTTTTGGAAGCAAGCTATGTTTTTGCGAATGTACAATATATTTTGGAATATGTACAGGGATGGTAATGTAAGTATATTTATTTCCTTGAAGAGTTCACGAAGGGAATCTCGCGGACCTATATTATAAATTGCACGTACCGCTCTTTTTTGTAATAAAAAGATGGTATCAAAATCCGCTGCCGATCCCCATAGTAGGATACCATAGGACATAATACTATGAAAGTATGCAAAATATACTAGCCTAGCCGTTGCCTCGTCTGTCACCTGCCGTATTTTTCGTACAGCAAACGCAGCAGAGCTTAGTTTACCTGCAAGTGCCTCTATATGAGGTCCCCATTGCAGTTTAGAGTCTATGGTGACACCAAGAAATTTAGTAAAGGGTACAAGGCTTAACATGTTTCCATCCAACTGTACATTTGTACCTATTTGACGTACATTTGGTGCCGAGAATCTTATACATTTGGTTTTTCCGGCATTAAGCAAAAGATTATTTGCAGAGAACCAATCTGATAACGCATTGAGAGTATTATTTGGTTCCACAATATCCCTATCTTTCCTATTAATTTTAAATATGAGTGATGTGTCATCAGCAAACAGGACTATATTCGTCATGGTGTCATTAATCATGTGGGGGAGATCATTAATATATACAAGGAATAGAAATGGGCCTAAAATTGATCCTTGAGGCACTCCCATTTGAACAACTGAGCCAGTAGAAGTAACGTTGTCGATCGACACCTTTTGCTCCCGATTCGACAGGTAAGAATTTACGAGATCAATAGACTTACCACGAATACCGTAATATTTTAATTTCAAAATAAGGGTGCGGTGATCCACGCAATCAAAGGCCTTTGAAAGATCACAAAACACTCCTAGAGCATCCTGCGCTTCTTCCCAGGCTTCTAAAACAGTTTTGATAAGGGTTGAACCGGCATCTTCAGTATCCGGCATCCTCATCATCATCATCAGCCTGTATTAGTCCACTACTGAGCATAGGCGTCTTCCAATGCGCGCCACTATTGTGCGCTCATTGGAAGTATTTGTCTATAATTGCCACGCTGCGCTGGGCAAGCGGATTGGCAGCATACCTACCTATGGTAAAATAAAACGAATGTTTGAAATTTTATAGAAAATTGCTTATAAATACGTAAACATTTTTTTTTATACGATTTCGGATTTATGTATACTATGCGAACACAAGAGTCGTGATAGCCTAGTGGTGGTGACCGTTGACTGGCAAGTCAGAGGTCTCGGGTTCAAACCCAAGGCGCGCATCTATGACTTTTCGTGAGTTATGTGCGTTTTATAAATTAATTATCACTCTCCATGCCTCGGATAGCACGTTAAGCTGTTGGCCCCGGCTGTCAATTGTAGATCTTTGACAGTCGTTACGGGTAGTCAGAAACCCGAAAGTCTGACAACCAGTCTTACCAAGGGGTATCGTGTAACCCAGTAACTGGGTTGTGGAGGTCTGATAGGCAGTCGCTCCATGTAAAACACTGGTATTCAGCTGCATCCGGTAAGACTGGAAGCCGACCCCAACATAGTTGGGAAAAGGCTAGGCAGATGTATACTATGCGAACACAAAAGTTCCAAATTTTTACTTGTATTCTACTTATGTCTACTTAATAACTTACTTCTACTTAAGTAAATTATGTGCGTATTATAAATATATAATTTATCACTTGTTCCGTGCCTCGGAAATCACGTAAAGCCTTTGGTCCTGCGCCCATTCTCTCTCCGGATCTCCGGATGTCGGATTGCCGTTCCATCGGACTTTGAGAGTTAGGGAATAGAGAGTGCACCAAGTCTGTGTTTGTGCACACATTTGTGCTCTATAATATCTCCTGCGTCGATTGCCAATCTTCGTTGAGATTGGCCGCTGTGGCCGAAATTCAGGAGGACATAATTTCATTATAACATAATTTAAGTATCTAAGATAAACAACTGCAAACAAACCCGTTCATAGCAATTTGGTAAAGTGCAATTTGGAAAAATCGCCTCCCCCTTCTAGCTTTCAATGCTGCCAATCAAGGATTCAGTTAAAACGCGGGCGCGGGGCTGCCAACCTCTTCAAGCTGAGAGGATTTTGAATAAAAGATTTTTTAAATTAAATTGAAAATCACGTCTTGTTCGTAAAAATATTGGTAAAGGAATGCACGTTGGTAGAAATAAAGATACTTGAAATAAGAACACAAGTTAAATTTTGCAATTTTTTTTTCTTTCTACAAACGAACTTTAATGTTCATAGATAACAGAGTTTAGAAAGTAGGCGCATTATATTAAAATATAACTGCAGCAGTCCAGACTAGCCTTTTAGTTACAATTAAACTTTGAAACTTCTACAACGTTCCCTCCAAAAACAATGAATGACATTTACAATCTGTCAGTTCCAACTTTATAAAAAGAACACAAGTTTAAATTATTTATATCATTGGCGTTGACTGACCAATCAAGCAAAGAGTTTGTATTATAATCCAGGTAGTTTGTGGTTATTGTTACACATACTAAGCGTAAATATGCATGTCATCTCGTCTAATTTCACATCAATTGCAAGGACGTAGATTAATAAGAAGTAAGAATGTAAGTAAGAATAATCTACAGATCTTTGGCATTTCAATGTGCTGTCCTTTTCCTATGGTGTTTATCAGAAAGAGATATAGTTAGACTAAAATTGGTTTATCATCACCATTGTTGCAGCCTCGAGCGATGTCGCCCACAAGAATGATAAATATGCGGAAATTCTGAACTACATACCTACATAGTTCATAACTTTATTCATAAAAAAGATACCGTCGACGCGACGGCTTTGTGAGAGATTTTTGTTTACTCTCGCTATTTAGGTATACGCCAGTAGTCGTGACTCGTGGCAATGTAGGTAATATTGCGGTGAATTCACCGATTACTAAGGATAGCAATATAATAAAAAATTGTATAATTACCACCATTATAATAAATATAAAAAATTATTATTAAAAAACAAAAAACCCGACTGCTAACTAAAAAGATAGAAACAAGTTGGTTATAGATAGATCCTAGTTTACACAGTGTTCACAAACGCAGTCGGAGGCATCTTTGTGTTTAGAGAGAGAGAGTGAATAGTTGATGCCTCCGACTGCGTTTGTGAACACTGTGTAAACTAGGATCTATCTATAACCAACTTGTTTCTATCTTTTTAGTTAGCAGTCGGGTTTTTTGTTTTTTAATAATATTTTTTTTTGTGCATAACAGGCGGGTTCGATTTTTTAATTATTTATTTTATTTTAGACGTTTAAGTATCTCGGTGTCTCTTGTGAATTAGTAAATGTGTTAGTATAAGTCGACAAAATGTACCTACAGATTTTTGATTACTTGCCAAATAAAACAGACAAATTAAAATTACCATTTAAGTAAGCGGTTTAATTTTATTATTCAATAGAATTTTGTTCGTGCGGTAGATTTAGTCACTATCTAGGATCCAGCGTAATAATCCTAGACCTGAAAAACCTCTGTTCAAAGCGTCATAAGCCTGACCTTTAGTCAAAAGATTACTGCTTCAATTAACAACATCCCAGCCTAAAGTTGTTCCTTTAATTTACGTATCGCAACTCGCTGTATGATAGCTAAAGCATAACAAGCAAGTAACTTAGTTATTCGAAAACGATTCATTACTTTTGCACGTCTTTACACACTAGTCGCCTGAGCCCCGCTCCGCGGAGCTCCTACTTCTGAATGGTAAAAAAAAAAACCACTAAGTAGATGGTGGGCCTCCATCCCCCTAACCTAAATTTTCCTAAGTTCCGAGCTCGCTTTGCTTGTTCTTTCACGGTTGAACGTTGTTTTATAATTAACAGTTTATATTACTAAACTTCTTATTATTACTAAAAAAATCTTATAAAACTATCTCTACTGAACGTAGGTATTATAATTATATTCCTAGGAAGATATTAATGCATCGCTTTCGTATAACTATGTTACGGAATATAATTATATCCCTAGGGATGTTATTATATATAGATATTATTAGATATTATTGTTATATAGGGATATAACCTTACTTAGGCTTTATCTATCATACTGCGACATATCTTCATTATATTATTATTAGTAAATTTAAACATATAAGTTGTATATATTTTTGTAATCTCCTTTTAATTCCCTTGATTTTGATACCCTACTTGATAGGTTTGGTTGGTTTTTTTTAATTAACATATTACTATTTCGCACCAAAAATCCACCATTTTGTTTTTATTTTTACAAAACCTATCTAAGAACACTCGGGTTGTTAAGACGAATATAACGATACCCTTGCCGTTGAAATCCATCCTCCCATTTGGTAGATACGAGGTAATAAAGAAACTTACAAGAAACAAATAAATAAATATACATACAAGATACGCGCGAAAAACATAACCCTTCCTGACAGTCGGGTAATTACATGTTTTAGCACATGTTAGCTAATGAAATATAGGTAATTATTTAATAAGAAATTTGAAAAAATAACTATCCCACTATACCTACACAACAAAGTATCCCATCCGTATCAGTTGTTTTTTCAAATTTCTTATTAATTAATTATATGCATTATTGTTATTTTATAACTCGATTAAATTAAATAATAATTCCAAATCACAACTTGTAGGTACTCAACGGATTGTTGCAGTTAAAATATATGAACGCGTACATATCAGTACAGTATAACAAACAAACAATACGGAAACTACGTACAAACGCTCGAAAATAGTACACTCAACAACTAACATGCGCAACGACGCGTTCCTTGAGGCTGCTCGTTAACGACTATCTTTTCACCGGGTATCGGGCCGATGCATATTGGGTGCCATACAAATTGCTAACGGGTGGATATCCGATACATTAACAGTCACTTAGAACTTACTATAACACTAAGGAACGATTAACGGTATGCCCGTTGCCGTCAACAAGAGCCCTGATACTGCGAGTACCGCGACGTTCGCTTAGGAGTCTCGCCGTTACGCAATATTACGCATGTTTGTGCGAGTGTGCCGTTTCGAGCGTTTGTACGTAGTTTCCGTACTGTATGTTTACTGTACTGTGGTATCAGTAAGCGACAAGACGCGGACAGTTTGAGATATGTCCGCCACAAAGCGAACAGAGACGTCACATTTATAAACTTAGGGCTGTGAGGAGCGAGGGATAAGTGGTAGCGGGGCCAGAGAAATATATTTTGAATGGAAGACAATCTACTTTCTATTTTGGCTTAGTCGCAGTCGCAAAACGTCTATTTCGCAAAATGTCTACTGGTCGTAAAATATCTCTTTCTCATAATGTCGCTTTCGCAGAATGTCTCATTCGCAGAATGCTTCTTTCTCAAAAGGTCGCTTTTTCACTATGCCTCTTTCGCAGAATGTCTCTTTCGCAGAATGACTCTTTCTCAAAAGCTCGGTTACTCACTATGCCTATTTCGCAGAATGTCCCTTTCGCAGAATGACTCTTTCTCAAAAGGTCGCTTTCTCACTATGCCTCTTTCACAGAATATCCCTTTCGCAGAATGACTCTTTCTCAAAAGGTCGCTTTCTCACTATGCCTCTTTTGCAGAAAGTCCCTTTCGCAGAATGACTCATTCTCAAAAGGTCGCTTCCTTACTATGCCTCTTTCGCAGAATTTCCCTTTCGCAGAATGACTCTTTCTCAAAAGGTCGCTTTCTCAATATGCCTCTTTCGCAGAATGTCCCTTTCGCAGAATGACTCTTTCTCAAAAGGTCGCTTTCTCACTATGCCTCTTTTGCAGAAAGTCCCTTTCGCAGAATGACTCATTCTCAAAAGGTCGCTCTCTCACTATGCCTCTTTCGCAGAATATCCCTTTCGCAGAATGACTCATTCTCAAAAGGTCGCTCTCTCACTATGCCTCTTTCGCAGAATATCCCTTTCGCAGAATGACTCATTCTCAAAAGGTCGCTTTCTCACTATGCCTCTTTCGCAGAATATCCCTTTCGCAGAATGACTATTTCTCAAAAGGTCGCTTTCTCACTATGCCTCTTTCGCAAAATGTCTCTTTCGCAAAATGCATCGCTAAAATTATCCTCACATTTCTTCTTCTTCTTTCTTTTTACGCCCTAAACAAACGCAGTGTCTTACACCTTGTACCACAAGAAGTATAATGAAAGATGCGAACACGTAAATATTTATATGAGAAATGTATTTTTGCCGGCACTATGAATATTCGTTGTTTACACTCCTGACTGTCTCCGCTTGACTATAAATAACACACAAGACTTGTGACGTATTTTTATTATCAACACCTAATTGAAGGTTTTCAAGCTTTGTTTGTGATACAGATGCATTAGAATTGATAACCTCCTCCTTTTTGAAGTGGGTTAAAAAGAAAAAAATGTGGAAGATTAAAATCCAGAAAAAAGCCCGAGACATGTTCTGAAACTGTGCATAGAACCAGATGCTTTCGTTCATCTATCATCATCAGCCTGTATTAGTCTTCTGCTGAACATAGACCTCTCCCAATGCGCGCCACTATTGTGCGCTCATTGGAGGTATTTGCCCATAATCGCCACGCTGGGCAAGCGGGTTAGCGATCGCAGTAGCAGATGATTGCTGTTACACAGAAAGATGCTGCTGCCCATCCTCCGTATCTTTCCCTTTGTCGCTTCTTACGACACCCGCGGGACGAGTAGGGGTGGTTCTATTCTTAGGCCGGAAACCACACTGCATCTGGTCTGCTTTAGTTCGCACCACGTTCGCACCTAATCAATTCGTGAACGAAAGCATCTTACATACGCACTTATTTATTGCAACCAACCAAACGAGAATATCTCTAAAACAAGACTCTTTCTTAATAAAAAAAGGGTCTTCGAGTCCCAACTCCCTACTAAAAAGTATAAGACCATAAAGTATTAAAATCCGTACTTATACTAAAAACATGCGCGAATATATTGACACATATCTGTGTCAACCGTAAACCCTTTAAAAAGATTTCTTGAAGAGTATTATAAAATCTCGTCGTAAATATGCAGGAAGACTCCTTTTCCCTTTATAGCGGTCTAAGTACTTATCTAAAAACCTACTTCAAGGGAATTTAAACGTTAAAAACCTAGATTTAGAGATGGTTTTTCCTGTGGTTAAGTTAAAGGATACGCTAGGGGTATAGACAACAGTTTATGGTCACTTCTAAGGGTGACATTACAAGTCAGTGGTGCCAAAACTTCTTACATGTGCTGCTTGCACTGGATAGAATTGAGTGCGAACTGCTTTTACGAGTTGTATGAGTCTACTGGGATTTTTAAGGGTAAATAAAATGTGGGTAGGTCTATTGTCAAAGATGATTGTTATTATGTTCATGGCACAGGGGTACTGGCCGTTATCTTGAGTATTTATTTATACTTAGTTACTAAGCAAGAACTATACAATACAAAATCATAATGAAGTACAAACTATTCTTATTATAATATAGGTATCTATACATATATATCTTAACATATTAACTATTATTATTAGTATAGTCCTGCTGGTTATCATTTTTTTTCTTTTTACAAAAATTTTGAACTTAAGGCGCCTCTTCGCGTAATCTGCTATTTCGCTCGCACATTGAAGTTATAAAATCAACTAGATGCCCCGCGCGACTTTGTACGTAATTATTCTACCTCTACGCTTTTTCTACCCTACCCTACACTACCCTACCCTACACTACCCTACCCTACACTACCCTACCCTACCCTACTTATACCCTCATCTACCCCTACCCTACCCAACCCCTACTCTACCTCTACCCTACCCTACTCTACCTCTACCCTACTCTACCTCTACCCTACTCTACCTCTACCCTACTCTACCTCTACCCTACTCTACCTCTACCCTACTCTACTCTACCTCTACCCTACCCCTCTATTCCTACCCTACCCTACTCTACCTCTACCCTACCCTACCCATACCATACCCAAGGGGTATAATTCCATGTTTTTTTTCTTCGATTCTTCTATTATAGGCAGAGACTAATCCAACAAATCAAATACCATGAAAATCGGTCCAGCAGTTCTCGTGTAGGTATAGCTACTTATTTTAATGACTTCAGCTTTAAAAATGGCAGAATTTCATTTAACTTTCATCTTCTATATTTTCTCCCCATAGTGATTCAATATCGAGATATACGTGCATAGTTATGCCACTTTGAAGTTACTACGAATTTCTTACTCAAAATATTAACCCCCCCCCCTTCCCCCTAATGGGCAGAGTTATCAAAAAGCTAAAACGCGTCGTATTTGTTAACCGAAAAGCTAATTACCAAGTTTAATGACGGATTTTCATAACAACAAACTTTTGCCCCCTTTTTTAATCTCCTTAGGGGTAAAAAATACCAAATTTTTTGATACACGTCTTTCTTATTTTTATCGCATAAGCTTAATACACATTTTTACACCTGTAACTTAAAAAATAACGAATCTTCCATACAAACTTTCACCCCCTTTTTTATCCACTCAGTGACAGATTTGAAAAAAATAATCTATGCTCGTCTTTCATCTAACCACCGCAAAGCTAAATACCAAGTTTCGTACATTTAACTTAAAAAACGACGGACTTTCATACAATCTCTTATCCCCTTTTTTACCTACTTAGGAGTGGAATTTCCAAAAATCCTTCTTTAGTGCACCTCTAGGGTACTTAAAGAATATTGTCTCAAAATTTCAAGTCTCTAGGTCCACCGGTTTAGGCTGTGCGTTGTCTGTCAGTCAGTCAGTCACGGTACTGTTTTATAAGTATAGATGAATATAATTATGAAAAATCGAGTTAAACCAATTGAAGAAGAACAAGATTACAAAGTTTCAGCAAAAATTTTAGCTTGATTGAAACATGTTTTCCAATTAAAAAATGGCATGGAATAAACATTCATTTAAATATTCTGCGAGCGAGATAGAAGATTAGCGCGAAAATGCGCATTAGGCCATAAATGCTGTATAACATTCTTATTTTAACAACAATATTTATTTTATTAAATTTCGTAAATTTCGAAGAGTCGTGATAGCCTAGTGGTGGTGACCGTTGACTGGCAAGTCAGTGGTCTCGGGTTCGAACCCAAGGCGCGCACCTCTGACTTTTCGTAAGTTATGTGCGTTTTATAAATTAATTATCACTCTCCGTGCCTCGGATAGCACGTTAAGCTGTTGGCCCCGGCTGTCAATTGTAGATCTTTGACAGTCGTTACGGGTAGTCAGAAGCCCCAGTCTGACAACCAGTCTTACCAACGGGTATCGTGTAACCCAGTATGTGGGTTGTGGAGGTCTGATGGCAGTCGCTCCATGTAAAACACTGGTATTCAGCTGCATCCGGTAAGACTGGAAGCCGACCCCAACTTAGTTGGGAAAAGGCTAGGCAGATGATGATTTATTTTATTAAATTTAAAGTGATATTGGGTTTTTCCATTAGGAAATTCTCAGTAGCGGAATCTGGAATTGTGCCCGGTTAATGGCAATAGGCTCGCCCCCTATTACATGGGACTTATAAAATAGCCGGCGAAACGTGGGTGTACTGCACACCTCTGCCTACCCCCTCTGGGGAATACAGGCGTGAGTCTATAATATTTATTTAATTATTCCAATATTTTTGAACTAGAGTAAATTGTGTTTGTTATTGAAACGATACCGACGTCAAATTACAAAAAAAGAAAACATTATCTTTCAACAAAAAAAAAACACGGATGACTTAATAACTCAGGTCGGTTCTCCGGTGACAGTTTCATCCTGTACTTCACGCGAGAATGATTTGTAGGCAAAATATCTGTCAAGCGCTTCACCCCTCACTATTTTGTGTTCTCCAATCACGACAAGATCTGGGTCAGGAAAAATGTCACGCTGACATGAACAAAAAGGATACTTTCAGTTGACATTTGAATACTGATGTAGATTTACAGAGGTCATCTCATTTCACTATACCCGTATCATTCAACAATTCAACATAGGTGCCCAAGTAGGTGTATATGAAAGGTCGTATAAGATTGTAAAGGATAAAGGCGATGAGGCGAATGTTCTTTTTTCGAAGTAATAAAATTACAAGCTTCTAATAAAAAAAATAAAAAAATATATAATTATTTAATAAGAAATTTGAAGAAACAATCGATACAGATGGTATTTGAACCCTGCACGATCTTCGGCGTACCGTGCCGACGCTCTAACCGCTGAGCCACCGTTCAAATCTCTTTCTACGCCTAGGGCGTGTGGTAATATCTATCGGAATACATTACGTATCCGACTCAGTGCTCCAAACTTTACAGTTTTAGAAGGCACCGATTATTCAGCCATCTTTAATAAATTCATCCGTCCAGCTAAAACATATTTGTTTTAAGCTTTTCTTATACATAAAGATAGTGCTCCCTATAATCCACATTATTATAGTCACATAAACTGTCGGCCAGGAAGTACGCAGTTCCTTAGAAACCTACTAAAGACAAGACACATAGAAATAAAATGTTTTACAGCTTTAGCCCAAAAATTTCCGTTTTCTCCCAAAGACCTCAATTAGTAGAATCGTCCTGTTGTGACCGAGTCCGTTATAGTTTCCGTGTTTAAGGTTACTAGGGAGGGAACGAGTGGTTAGTTCAGGATTAAAGAAACGTGTATTTTTTTAAATATATTACCTAATATGTAGGTACCAATGTGACTTTTTTCATATCGAATGTACTTTCTTACTTAGTCAATCTATGACACACACTGACGGTGAAGGAAAACATCGCGAGGAAACCTGTTAATTTTCTGAAAAGGACAGCATGCAGTGAGATAGCGTAAGAACTATAAGAAAGAACTTTTGCCTTGTAGTGGAGCAGTTACAGGCTGGTTTTCTTTTTTAAATATTATTTGATAATGAAGCCTCCCGAAGCGGCGGAATGTATTCTTGTCATTAGTTGTGGAATCTTAGGGAAAATAAATGCATCTACTTTCCTAATACATTTACTGAAAAAAAATTTCGATACTAATCTAACCTAACCTTCTGCTGTAACCTAACCTGTCCGAGAAGGCTGGACCTTATCAACAAGTCTAACTAAACCTAACCTAACTTTCTGCTCGGACTCTGATCAAAAGGTACATTGAATTATCGACCTTATGGATGGTAGCCGTATGACGCGATGTTTAGTAAAAAAATTAAGCTGCGAGGATAAGGATAAGATGGTCGAATTCCTGAAAACCGTTGACATAGACTATGACAGAACCTAGTTCTCGATTCGCATCTTCTGTAGAGTTGATCCCTAACCGAATTTCAACCAAACATTCGTATTCGCTCAGTCCGGCTATGGTCCGGCTCTACTTAACGCCGAGTGTCAGCGCACTTGACCTTTCTTTACAAAGGAACATTATCCTCCGACCTTCAGACTGCTCTTATTATTTTAGTTTCAGCTCGATATTGTGAAATAGGTTATGAGAAACCGATATTCGGGATTTTCGCCATCTTGCGAATAAGTTTGTGAGGAAAACGGTTGATAATGCGTTCTATATTGAATGAATGCTTTTATTTGCTGATTGCTGGTTTGATTTTCGAATTGGATTTGTAGAATATTGTTTAATAAATAGAGAAGCGCTTTTCAAAAAAGGATATATACCTATGCCTTTTTGGTATCTACAACTTAAAGTTGTTTAAATTTGCTACTGTGATACTCATGTTTTACAAAATAAATTTATCTTTAATAACAATACAATTTGAGGACTTTTTAAACAAAAGTGAATACTTAGTCAAATGCAAGTAAAGGACCTTCTAATCCAGAGTGAATACTGTGAATAGTCAAATGTAAGTAAAGGAAAGTGTGGTTTAAAATTGTGATCTATGGTGCACTTACTCACCATAAGGGAGATTTTGTGGCCAATCATATTAAGGATGTTGACTATTTTTGTACGATCATTACTGGGAGATTCAATAGAGAACGAGTATTTTCTTTTCAAAAAGATGGTTTTAAAATTTTAAGAAGTGATTTCATAGGAGTGTAATATACCAGATGATATTCTCGAGTTCTCCCCAAATAGTGATGTTGACTATAGTTTTTTTATTGCTAACTAAATTTTCTTAAAAAAAACAGTGAACAAATTATTTGAATATTCAGTGGCAATAACAGTAGCATACTAACTAGCGCGGTGCCAGTGATGCCCAGGCACAGGGCGCAGTCCTTAGAAGGGCGCAGAAATTACCCCTCCTAGAAAATATTTATAACTGCGCCCTTGCAAGAACAAGGGCGCAGTTATAGAAATTAGCACTGGGCGCGTAAAAAGCTAGTTACGGCCCGGCCATTTATGATTGTTTATCTGTATATAGTTGATTTGCTTGATATCCTTTCAGCCATTAGCCAAGCATTATATATTACTTATTATTATACGAATCATTAGTGTACGTAATGGCAACCACAATCGAAAAGCCTTCATCCTTCGCATCAACATACAAATAGGGCATTTCTCTTGACCATTGGACTTAAAGGAGCAATTAATGTCCTTAGGGGCGCTCTAATATCATTAATTAAGGAGCTTGGTAAGCTTAACAATTAACAATTTGACCCTTTTGTGGTGACATTGTAGGTAATTCCTGGATATAATGGATCTAAATGGTTACCCACGTATTAATATAAGATATCGTTTACATTTACTAAGAAGATTACCTAATAGTAGTACAATTTAAAGTGACGGAACGTCAGCTGTCATTTTAGAAAAAAAAACTAAACAGTTAAAAAATATATAAGAAACTAGCTGTTTCCCGCGACTTCTTTCGCGTGAACCACCCTAAAAAAAACTTAAAAAATAATAGCCTATAGCACTAAGGAATAATGTAGCTTCCTATTAATGAAAGAATTTTTACGATCGGACTGGTAGTTCCGGAGATTACCCCTAACATACAAACTTTACCTCTTTATAATATTAGTATAGATATAAAAAACCGGCCAAGTGCGAGTCAGACTCGCGCACCGAGGGTTCCGTACAAACCTGTAGGTATATAAGTAAAAGTTACGCGGCTTTAATTGCTGTATCTTTTGATTGCGTTGACGTAGAAGTTTGATTTTGTTACAGCTTAAAGATATTATAGACTTGAGTATTTGTTAAGAATTTCAATATAATACCACTACGCGTTCATGAGTAAAGGGGTAATAAGTTTAAAATTATTAAAAATATTTTTATTATATGATGTAACTAAAAATTTATGCTTTTCGCAATTTTTCCTTTATCTGTGTTATAAGACGTTGCTTCGTACCAAATTTCAAGATTCTGAGTTCACGGGAAGTACCCTGTAGGTTTTGATTCCCTTGCGAGTGTCGAAAATTTGCGGCATAAACGGGAGTATCTTTTGATCGCGTTGACTTAGAAGTTTGATTTTTTCACAGCTCCAAGAGACCATAGACTTGAGTATTTGATATGAATTTCAGCTTGATACCTCCACGCGTTCCTGAGAAAAAAGGTCTTGACAGACAGACAGACAGACAGACAGACAGACAGACGGACAACAAAGTGATCCTATAAGGGTTCCGTTTTTACCTTTTGAGGTACGGAACCCTAAAAACGCGTAATAAACATATTTAGGTACTTAGATGTTTTTTATAGAAACATAATTAGACATAGGACTGCATTGAATTACATTACATGTTACTTTACTATAAACAGACAGACAGACAGACGGACATTGTTGTCCGTCTGTCTGTCTGTGATCCTATAAGGGTTTCGTTTTTTCCTTTTGAGGTACGAAACCCTAAAAACAACTATGTTACCACGAAGCTCCCCTTTGTGACCTATCTTAAAAGATACAAAAGATTAAAATTTTTATTTTAATTGAAGTTGAATAAATAATGCGGCAGTTTCACATAATGCCATACACAGACACACAGATACATAGACACACAGACTCATCAAACTTATAACACCCTTCTTTTTGCGTCGGGAGTTTATAAAAGTAACGCGACAGAAATCCAAAAAAAATTTTGTTTTTTTTATTGTAGAGAATATCCCTATTTTTGGTCGGTTGGTTGGTAAGTGTTTTCAAGACTTAATAAGTTCAATAAGAACTCAACACTATAAAGTAGGCAACAATACAGAATGCTGTTTATATCGTTACGATACAGTTCGTTGCGTTATTAGTGGAAACATACGGAACGAAAATAGCGGCGATAACAATGCTGAAAACGAAATTTTTAGAAGGATAGATTTAAGACAAGAGGCTCTTAAACCACACAAGCTTGTGCCGATATAAATAGTCCAGATCTGCGCTGGAGAGTGAAAACCACAAATGTAGGTATTTGAAGCACAATTTCACACAATATAAAAGTAAGGTCATGGTGATAAGATCGTGGTTACGCGTTGGGTACGAACCCGCTTTGCGTTGGTGTTCGACCCGGTTCGACTCTGGCATGTACCAATGTGATTTTTTCAATTTCATTCGCTTCCTAAGTTATTCTAAGACACCACTAAGTAACGAGCGAATTTAGACTTTTATCCCTGGTATAACGGAAAAATCCCTTGAAAATTTAATTAAATAACGTAAACGTAAAATTGATTTACTTGAGAATAGCCATTTTAATCTCAGGGATTAAAAACCGCAAATTTATACTTGAGTAAGATTTACTAACTACACGCTCGTTGGTGAAATTGGGTCTAAAAACGCGTAATAAACATATTTAGGTACTTAGATGTTTTTTATAGAAACATAATTAGACATAGGACTGCATTGAATTACATTACATGTTACTTTACTATAAACAGACAGACAGACAGACGGACATTGTTGTCCGTCTGTCTGTCTGTGATCCTATAAGGGTTTCGTTTTTTCCTTTTGAGGTACGAAACCCTAAAAACAACTATGTTACCACGAAGCTCCCCTTTGTGACCTATCTTAAAAGATACAAAAGATTAAAATTTTTATTTTAATTGAAGTTGAATAAATAATGCGGCAGTTTCACATAATGCCATACACAGACACACAGATACATAGACACACAGACTCATCAAACTTATAACACCCTTCTTTTTGCGTCGGGAGTTTATAAAAGTAACGCGACAGAAATCCAAAAAAAATTTTGTTTTTTTTATTGTAGAGAATATCCCTATTTTTGGTCGGTTGGTTGGTAAGTGTTTTCAAGACTTAATAAGTTCAATAAGAACTCAACACTATAAAGTAGGCAACAATACAGAATGCTGTTTATATCGTTACGATACAGTTCGTTGCGTTATTAGTGGAAACATACGGAACGAAAATAGCGGCGATAACAATGCTGAAAACGAAATTTTTAGAAGGATAGATTTAAGACAAGAGGCTCTTAAACCACACAAGCTTGTGCCGATATAAATAGTCCAGATCTGCGCTGGAGAGTGAAAACCACAAATGTAGGTATTTGAAGCACAATTTCACACAATATAAAAGTAAGGTCATGGTGATAAGATCGTGGTTACGCGTTGGGTACGAACCCGCTTTGCGTTGGTGTTCGACCCGGTTCGACTCTGGCATGTACCAATGTGATTTTTTCAATTTCATTCGCTTCCTAAGTTATTCTAAGACACCACTAAGTAACGAGCGAATTTAGACTTTTATCCCTGGTATAACGGAAAAATCCCTTGAAAATTTAATTAAATAACGTAAACGTAAAATTGATTTACTTGAGAATAGCCATTTTAATCTCAGGGATTAAAAACCGCAAATTTATACTTGAGTAAGATTTACTAACTACACGCTCGTTGGTGAAATTGGGTCTAAAAACGCGTAATAAACATATTTAGGTACTTAGATGTTTTTTATAGAAACATAATTAGACATAGGACTGCATTGAATTACATTACATGTTACTTTACTATAAACAGACAGACAGACAGACGGACATTGTTGTCCGTCTGTCTGTCTGTGATCCTATAAGGGTTTCGTTTTTTCCTTTTGAGGTACGAAACCCTAAAAACAACTATGTTACCACGAAGCTCCCCTTTGTGACCTATCTTAAAAGATACAAAAGATTAAAATTTTTATTTTAATTGAAGTTGAATAAATAATGCGGCAGTTTCACATAATGCCATACACAGACACACAGATACATAGACACACAGACTCATCAAACTTATAACACCCTTCTTTTTGCGTCGGGAGTTTATAAAAGTAACGCGACAGAAATCCAAAAAAAATTTTGTTTTTTTTATTGTAGAGAATATCCCTATTTTTGGTCGGTTGGTTGGTAAGTGTTTTCAAGACTTAATAAGTTCAATAAGAACTCAACACTATAAAGTAGGCAACAATACAGAATGCTGTTTATATCGTTACGATACAGTTCGTTGCGTTATTAGTGGAAACATACGGAACGAATATAGCGGCGATAACAATGCTGAAAACGAAATTTTTAGAAGGATAGATTTAAGACAAGAGGCTCTTAAACCACACAAGCTTGTGCCGATATAAATAGTCCAGATCTGCGCTGGAGAGTGAAAACCACAAATGTAGGTATTTGAAGCACAATTTCACACAATATAAAAGTAAGGTCATGGTGATAAGATCGTGGTTACGCGTTGGGTACGAACCCGCTTTGCGTTGGTGTTCGACCCGGTTCGACTCTGGCATGTACCAATGTGATTTTTTCAATTTCATTCGCTTCCTAAGTTATTCTAAGACACCACTAAGTAACGAGCGAATTTAGACTTTTATCCCTGGTATAACGGAAAAATCCCTTGAAAATTTAATTAAATAACGTAAACGTAAAATTGATTTACTTGAGAATAGCCATTTTAATCTCAGGGATTAAAAACCGCAAATTTATACTTGAGTAAGATTTACTAACTACACGCTCGTTGGTGAAATTGGGTCTAAGAGTGAAAAGCCGTTGAACAAGAGTTTACCACTTTCAGGTTTAGATTCCCAGTTCAGGCGTAATTCAGAGTTTCTTTATGTTTATTTGTTGCAGAATCTCAGACAACCAAAATTTTGAGCTGACCTTAAACAACAACTGCGTGTGAGTACCTAATCAATCATGAAGCTCGCGCGGTACCGTCAACTCTTCTCAGCCGTATATTCCCAAACTTTCCTCGCAGAGTCTAGGTCAATAAGAAAGAGGCTTGCGATAGAAAAATAGCGACGATAGAAACAGCATTACAGAAACAAACGTTCAGTATTTTCTATAAAATAAGCGTATTGAATAAGAAAATAAATACACTCGGTTTCAACAACTTCGAGTTTCTGCTCTATTCTTAATAAAATACTGCGCTTTGTTTATAAATACGTCTAGATATTCAGAAGTTCTGATGTAATACAATAAATAATGTTGTTCACTTTAGGAGGTCAATCTACCCATAAAACTGATTAGTAGAAAATCAGAAATTGTCAAAAAAAATTGTTGCTTCTTCATACAAAGAGCGTCAGCTGATCCTAAGTTTGTATGACAAGTTAATTATTTTTTTCCAGTATTACGCAAACACTGATATTCTATAAGTTATTCAGTTTCATGTGTAGACTGTCCTTCTAAAAGGGAACTACACTAATTTTCTTACACGTTGTAACTATAAAGTATTTATTCACCAAGTTCAATGTATTAAGCCCAAAATAAGCCAATTTAAAATAATGTCAAGTATCTACTTATTTACATTAAAATTGTCAAGTCAACAATATAAGTTTTATATTTTAACGACTTTCCTCTCCATAGATTTTGTTAACGTCGGCGTCGTGTTAAAGAAATGGTTGCTTGTCTACTTAGAGTACTTATAAAAAAAAATACGTTGTCTGTTGTTGTTTCATACGCAAATTTAGGCTATAAAGGAGACAATTATTTATATTTAATTTGCTTTGATACGTATAAAATTTCGAGACATTACATACATAATATCTAAGTATAACTACATTTTTTAAGATTTTTATGAGATGTCAAATAGTCGTGGTGGCGCGTTTGTTATGGACCCACTTTCAACGTCAATGCCTTATGTATATACTTTCATATTTAATCTAAGATACCACTGATTAAATGAGCAAGAAAAATTGTAAGGAAACCTAGTCTGAAATCGTCAATCCGCAGTGAGGTCCGTTGAGATTAATGCTTGATCCTTCTTTGTATGAGAAGAGGCCTTGGCTTGCAGTGGTATAGTTAAAGGCTGGTTTATTATGAGATGTCAAATCAGTCCAAAAATTTATTTAATACTGAAACACAGCCCGGCTACTTGGTGTCGCCGACCTTATTTACTTACAATCTATACTAATATTATAAAGAGGTAAAGTTTGTAGGTATTTATGTATGTTAGGGGTAATCACCGGAACTACCAGTCCGATCCTAAAAAATCTTTCATTAAAAGGAAGCTTCATTGAGTGCTGTTTTTTTTAAGTTTTTTTTAGGGTGGTTCAAGCGGATGAAGTCAGAGCAACAGCTAGTTACAAATAAGGTCGCCGATACCAAGTCAGTGTCACAGCCGATGTCGGCTAAATCGGCAATAAATAACCAAATGTTGAAACATCATCTCCATTCGTCATTCGGTCATTACTTAAGTATTTGCTCAATGGTCATTACCACCAGTAGGCTGTTCGTCCTGCGTCACGTCTGTAGTAAGTAAGGCAGCTCTTAATGTACTATGAACTTGTTTAATGGCATAGTTTACGCTGGCGAGACGTTTCGTCCGAAATGGAAGGGCGTCATGCGATAGTACCTACTTACTATAGGTATTGCGAAAGATTTCTACGGATGTCTATGGATATATTTAGGCTAAGACCTTCTTAGATGAAAGAAATTTAAAAAATGTGAATTTCAAATTATACAAAATAATGTAACGGCTTAAAAAAAAATATTATGGGCACTTGCATTTCCTGTTTTTGGGTGTAAGAATAGATTAGAACTAATTTCTTTTTTTGCGATATTATGGGCTACATGGACGACGTTAGACGTTAGAAAAATATTATTTGATTTCTAAATGTAGCAAATCGAGAAAATAATAGGATCATTTTTTCATAGATAATAGTGATATTTTTTCATGACGTCTTGTGGGTTTGGTATTTTGAGTTGAAAATACAGATTTGGTCTTAAAGTTATGCCATGTTAGCTTATTAAATATAATATATTTTTTTAAATTTGTTATTAAATAACCATTCTATTTTTTTTTTTGTGCTTAACCCAAATTTTATGTAATTTTTGGCAGGTTTATAATTCTAAAGATAAATTTAGCGCGACTCTATCACGCGGCGAATTTGAATGTCGAATAAACATAAAACGTTTGTGGTCTTCATTATTTTACTTTTTAAGTGTTCTTAACCTGCATTCCATTGCTTTCCAGCTTTTTTAATGTCGCGTTCGTAAATATGCGTTTATTTTTCTCAAATATACAAATGAGTTTTTAATGCATATTCTTGTTTGGATGTTATGTAGTTTTAATGGAAGTTTAATCTTGTTTTATACTTGTTTGGAGATGCATGGGAAAAATTCCATGAGTTATGCCAGCAAGAATAACTTTGTATCTTTCTTAATGCTCTGTCAGTGGATAGATTTAGAGCTAAACCATCGAATATAATGTTACAAAAGCGTTATAAAATAAACCGTACAAAAATGAAAAAAAAAAACATGTTTTTTATGGAGACCCCCTGTAATTATTAACTTTATTTTATTTTTATTATTATATTGTGATAGCGGCAACAGAAATACAATATCTGTGAAAACAACTGTTATAGACACGGTTCATGATATAGAGCCTGGTGACCAACTGGCGAAAGACGGACGGACGGACAGCGGAGTTCTAGTAATAGGGTCCCGTTTTACCCTTTGGGTACAGAACCCTAAAAATATCTTCTTTCACCGATGAAAAGACACACGATTTTAAGTTGCCAACCTACCATTATTTTTTTCAGTCATTTCTGAACTACGATGCCAATAGCCAAACAAAAACACCATAAGTTAGAAAATAAACGCCTAACGCTTTCATTTCACTCAATACAGTAGTTAACAATGGATCCACATGGCCGTTATAGTGCAGATCAAATCGTAAAATTAATTTATTAGCCATAAACAAGCGTTGCAACGTTCTATGATAATTTATGGTCAGTAGTTTCGTTTGTTTATTCTGGAGTTCATTCTATTTAAAAAAATAAAATAAGAATTGTGTTTCGAAATTCGATTCGATGGAAATATTTTTTTAAACAATAGCTTTTGTTTCAAAAGAGGAGTGCTAAACTTTTATTTTATCCTAACTAATACATATTACAAATGGTTTGTCTGTTGATTTGTTGCTTTTTACGCCTAAACCACTGAACGTATCATCCTGAAATATTCATTACGTTGTCAAGTGTACAGAAACGGACATAGCACGGTGTTACAGATAATAATGTTTCTGCCTAACCCTTTGGGGACATAACGTGAAAAGTTATAATCATTTTTTAATTTATTGGGTACCCTTTCAAAATCGTGTTTGCCGAAATGTAGGAATTCGTCGAAATCAATAAATTATTTGAATCGACAGTCGTTAGATATTCTGATTTACGATTGAAGTCTTTACTGATATAGTTTGATTTATGAATGCTAATAAAAAAATGTCGGAACCATTTAAATTTTGACTTTAGGTATAAATAGCCTCTTGTCAGCCCTGGATCTTGAATTTTTTCAAGGCGTGGTAACTGCCCCACTACAGGGCTAAGGCCTCTTCTCGATTTGAACACTCAAGCCCACTGCGGGTTGACGATTTCGGTTGACGACTATTAAGTCCAGGTTTCCTTACGATGCTTTCCGTTAGTGGTGTCTTAGATTATCTAAGAAAGTACATATGACATAGAAAAAGTAGCACTGATAGCCTAGTGGTATGACCGTCGACTGACAAGTCAGAGGTCTCGAGTTCGATCCCAACTCAACCTCTAACTTTTCGTAAGCTATGTGCGTATTATAAATTAATTATCAGTTGCTAAAACGGTGAGGGAAAACATCGTGATGAAACCAGCATACCTGAGAGATTTTTCAATGGTAATGGTAATGGTGGTAACTCTGACACCAGGTTGTTCATCAACCATACAATAAGAAGATAGAAAAAGTCACATTGGTAATGCCAGGTTCGCATCCACTCCTACGTGGTTGGAAACCACGACACCAAAAACTGAAAAATTGCGCTAATATTTTTACTTTCATCATTATCATTTCAGCCATATGACGCCCACGAAGAACACCACAAATGAGTAAAATCTAAGTAGTGTATTAGTTTGCCAAATTTTATGTGTTCAAGGTTTTGAGGGTTAGATTTATTTTATTAGACAAATCTACTCTGAGACCTAATCCTTAAGACTTTACTCAAACAAAATGAATAAATGAAATCAATTTCATCAGATAGCGGTAGTAAAACAGTAATATTTCAAGCTAAGTGAATAAAAACTGGGCACTCCCGATCAATCAGTGGGGAGATCGGAAGCCCGGCTTTTTTGCCGGCTTCCGACCGGCTGCGGATTGATCGGCTTCACTGTATTTTATTTATTTTCACGTTAATTTGCTTTGGTCATAAATTCGAGCAGGGTTAAGGGCTAATTTCGGTCCGATGACGGTCAAAATGCGTGAAGCTGTGTAATATATGGCAATTCCCTTCCTGAAATTGAAACGGTACCAGAAATTAGATCTACTTAGAAAATTTCTAGCAGGTATTTCAGGTTATAATATTAATACATTGCCTAGTGGTATGACCTCTGACTCTACCTACTTACCTCTAATATTTCGTAAGTTAAGGGCATATTATAAATTAATTATCACCTGCTCCGTGCCTCGGAAAATACGTTAAGCCCCCTGCTGTTATTAAGATCTTTGACACTCGATATAGGGAGTCAGTACCCTCATAAAATCGTGACAACTGATCTAACTCTAGAATATCGTATCCCTTTGGGTTGCGAGGGCATCTGGTTAGATTAGAAGCCGATCCCAACAAAGTTTGGGAATTATAAGACTAGGAAGTTGATGAGATGGAGTGTGAAAGTTGAATGTTTTGTAGCAATAGTTTACGGCTGTCGGCATTTTTATGTTAATAAATATTCAGACCAAACAGCGAATGACAAAATAAAATATCTAGGGAATAATAAGACTAGGAGGATGATGATGTTTTTGAAAATATCCGTAGACTGAAATAGGGTCTAAGCCTGATTTCTCGCAAATAAACTTTAGCAAGGTTGCCTCCAAACCTTTATAAAAACTTTTTGTTGCTTCCACTTTTACATCCTCGTTCGCGCAACCTTTTGGTTGTATTATTTTTGTTTTTCTTTTGTTTGAGTTTTATTAGCGGCGAGTATTGTGTATTGTTTGGGTTCTATTCTAATTAATGATTTCCGAGCATTATGTGTTAGGCTGTTTATTTCCAATATGATTTAAAGAGAAAAGGGTGTACATATACCATAGTGTTATTAAGAGTCTATGCGCAAAAAAAATAGAGCAAGATAGCATATAACTTGGTAAGGATAAAGGAAATTAAATTAACTCCATTCTCATGACATTTTTTTTTGTTTTACAATGTATTTCTAGAGTAGTAGGAATGTGAATAATATTTTTTAAGAAACTCGCCCATAGTACAGAAACACTCTCTTATTAAATGGTGGTTGCATTGCCTCGCTGGATGTCTACACTTAGCCTTTGAGCTAGATACAGACCAGCAAGTCTGGTCAGGCAGGTTTTGGTCTCTAGATGCCTCCACCAGACGCCCCGATAAATCATTGTTTTACGGGAAAAAAGTATTATGTACTAAGCACATAAGTAATTCAACAAAAGCAATCTTCCCTAACACGACACCTCGTTACCATAAATCAAATAACTTTGCACGCACACACGCACGAAGCTAACAATATCTGGGGAAATCTGTGTGCGGTAAATCAAAGGAGACTAAAAGATTAAAACTATAGAAAAACTTTCTTTTCATGGTGGTAAGCCATTACTATAAGGGTCGGGTTGAACAGGGCAGTACCCGGAGCAGGCGCGGTCGCAGCCTGAAATTTTGGAGGGGGTCACTCACTACACTAATTTAAAAAAATACAGTCGAATTGATAACCTCCTCCTTTTTTAAGTCGGTTAAAAAATAGGTATCTGGAATAAAATTGTTTCTAAACTAGATGTCATTTTTCTAAGTTATTTTGGCCATCGTACGTAGTTCATTAAAACACCACTAGATGTCAGCAAACTATTTTATCGCTGTTAGGGGATAGTTAGAAATTTCCTTTTATTATTTGTAAATTTTTTGAGATTTTTCAATATGATCTTAGATTGGGGGTCATGTCCCCTGTGACCCCCCCCCCCTCTTTGGACCGCGCCTGACCCGGAGGTGGTGAAGCAAGGAAGGGAAATAAACGGATCCCTCTCGTAGGAGACGCAACGGGCGCCTCTGGCCTCCTTTTTTTTGAGTTGCCTGTGTTGCCAGACTAAGCCATCGGCACCTGACCAGGAACAGGCCCGAGTAGATGAAGATTTCTCACGAAGGATTCGGCGATGGTCAGACCAACGCACCGACGATGGTGGCAAAAGGATTTAAGTCGGTTAAAAAAGAGGTTTTCATCATTTTTGTTGCAGTTCTTTTTCAAGCATGGAGGAGAAATTTTTGCCTTATAGTTCTTCCAAGTTTTCAAGGGTCGGTTAACAGGAAATTCCGACATAATATTGGAGTTTAACTGTTTATTTTTAGCGGATGATTATTCATAACTATGCTACTAGTAGAGCCGTGTGGTTTCCTCCCTAAGAATAGAACCACCCCTACTCGTCCCACGGGTGTTGTAAGAAGTGACAAAGGGAAAAATCAGCATCCTTCTGTGTAACAGCAATCATGCTACTGCGATCGGCCAGCCCGCTTGCCCAACGTGGCGATTATGGGCAAATACCTCCAATGAGCGCACTAAAGTGGCGCACATTGGAAGACGCCTATGTTCAGCAGTGTACTAATACAGGCTGATGATGAAGTCACTAGTTCCGTGAACAAAACAACCAAATCAAATAACACAATCGTTACCATAAAAATAGGTTTCCCGAACACAGTTTCTAACAAAATCCGAAATGGATTTAGATTAGGGAATTATTTTTAGGCGAGGATAACCGTCATGCCGTCGTCATACCCAAATCATTTCATATCATAGACAGTCAGTCTATATACTTACTTACCAAGTTTTATTGACTGACAGGGGAGTGCCAATCGAGTTTGTTGAGTTGAAATGTAAATATTCTCCTAATAAGGTTTACTGCCTCGTTGGTCTAGTGGTAGCAAGCGCGACTGCTGAGCACGAGGTCCTGGGTTCGATCCCCGGGTCGGGCAAAGTGTTATTGGGTTTTTCCATTAGGAAATTCTCAGTAGCAGCACGGAGTCTGGAATTGTGCCCGGTTAATGGCAATAGGCTCGCCCCCTATTACATGGGACTTATTACATATCCGGCGAAACGTGGGTGTACTACATACACCTCTGCCTACCCCCTCTGGGGAATACAGGCGTGAGTCTATAAATAAATAAATAAATAAATAAAAATAAGGTTTACTACTAAGGGTACTACTTACTACTATCACAGTATAAAGAGGTCTTCTCTTTCCCTAACTGTGCTACTATACAGGGTTATTTGTAAAACACTACCATCCTTAAAAGGGGTCAATATACTCATCATTATGAACAACTTTTACTATGGGACCAACCCTGAAATCGCGATAAAAAAATCAGCTGTTCCATACATTTTGTTGAGTCATGTGACCATTTTGTTGTGTCTCGGTCTCGCGCAATTTTACGAACGTAGACTAATTTGACAGCTCTAATTTGATAGTTCAATGTGCTGTCCTTTTTTGATGGTGTTTATTAGAAAGAGATATAGTTAGACTAAAATTAGTTTAGCGGGATGTACAAGAGAATCAGCACCATTATGACATCAGTCAACGATCATACCATTTCTAAACTTTTAAATTAGACTATCTGCCAACAGCAAAGATTAAAAATACAATACTACCGCCATCTGTCTTCAATCTTGCACAGTTAACAGCTTATTCGCATCACAAGCGAAGCCACAGCGAGCTATAAATCCAGCTAATGTCAAGCTATATAAAATGACATAAAAATGTGCCGCGACTGTGCTTGCACTAAATCTGTCCGTCCAGTAAGTGCTTTGTGAGAGTTATAACTTTGAAATGGATAGTTTTGGTTTAGTTTGTAAAGTTTATTCGTTGAAATATGGCTTAGGTGTTAAAATAATTTAATCTGACGCACCTATACAAGTTGTTGCTTTGTAAACCTGCCAAATTTTAGGAGGTTATAAGGTCTATAAAACTGAACAACTTTCGCCGAGGAACATAGGTCGAAATCTAAAAACAAAAATTTAATTTTTCATCTAAAAGTGAGTCACGTGACCAGTCACTTTATAAGAAAAGTTAATTTTGGTTTTTTAATTTCGACCTATGTTCCTTGGGGAAGTTGTTCAGTATCACGGACCTTATTACCTCCTAAAATTTGGCAGATTTACAAAACAACATCTTGTATACGGTAACTTTATTATTATAATGAACGACAACTTCCTTTTATAACGCCAGTTACCGCATTATAATAATAAATAATTAATTTGAAACCAAGTCACGAAGTCACCTTTAAAATAAAAAAAACTACTGCTAAATCAAAATCGATTTACCCGTTTCGGAGCTACGATGCCACGGGCCATGAGACACACAGATACATAGTTTCATACGTCAAACTTATAACTGCCAAATTTAAAAAGAAACGCTGGCTGTAACAAATGCATTGACCAAGTCTTTTCGCTCAATCCTTTAGTGACGTCATCGGACTCATCGGCCGCCTCATGGGTTACTCAAAGATTGTGTACCTAACCATATTATGAATTGTTTCTACATCCCGACATTTCCGTCCCTGTCCCGCCTTTTTTTTCATTTAAGTCCCGATAAATAAAGAAATAGATCTGACAACACTATGTATAACGTATGCTGGACCCCCCCCCCCCTCAAACTAACAAACAGACTCAAAAGTAACATCAAAAGGTCATCTTTCCGCTAACTAAAAGGATTTACGTTAACTACACAAAATAAGGTTACATTTTAGTTATCCCGAGTATCATGTTAAGTCTATCTAATAACAACACCTGAGATAAAGGGTATGCGGACACTTGCGCGAATCCACTTGCGCGAAAGACATTTGCGCGAAAGACCTTTGCGCGAATGGACACTTGCGCGAATGAACATTTGCGCGAATGGACAGTTGCGCGACAGACACTTGCGCGAAGGACACTTGCGCGAATGGACATTTGCGCGAATGGACACATGCGCGAATGGACATTTGCGCGAATAGACATTTGCGCGAATGGGTGTGCACATAATTTCATCAATATTATAGTCTCCGTTATCCGATGCACCGCAAATTATTAATATCAGCTCAAAGAGTCCCACTGCTGGGCAACGGGTATGTACTCGGAGACCATGCGGACTCTCAGATATCGATTTTGAAAGCAATCGGTCCAGTAAATAAAAAGTTCAAAATGGCGGCCACCTTTTCCAAGTCTGACAACGGGTATGTACTCGGAGACCATGCGGACTCTCAGATAACGATTTTGAAAGCAATCGGTCCAGTAAATAAAAAGTTCAAAATGGCGGCCACCTTTTCCAATTCTGACAACGAGTATGTACTCGGAGACCATGCGGACTCTCAGATATCGATTTTGAAAGCAATCGGTCCAGTAAATAAAAAGTTCAAAATGGCGGCCACCTTTTGCATGTCTGACAACGGGTATGTACTCGGAGACCATGCGGACTCTCAGATATCGATTTTGAAAGCAATTGGTTCAGTAAATAAAAAGTTCAAAATGGCGGCCACCTTTTGCAAGTCTGACAACGGGTATGTACTCGGAGACTATGCGGACTCTCAGATATCGATTTTGAAAGCAATCGGTACAGTAAATAAAAAGTTCAAAATGGCGGCCACCTTTTGCAAGTCTGACAACGGGTATGTACTCGGAGACCATGCGGACTCTCAGATATCGATTTTGAAAGCAATCGGTCCAGTAAATAAAAAGTTCAAAATGGCGGCCACCTTTTCCAAGTCTGACAACGGGTATGTACTCGGAGACCATGCGGACTCTCAGGTATCGATTTTGAAAGCAATCAGACTAGTAAATAAAAAGTTCAAAATGTCGGCCACCTTTTCCCATAAAAAACATACTACATAATCATATTTATCCTAGGTACATAAAAAAGTTAATTCATTTAAAAAAAAAACTTAAAGTGTCGCGACAGTTTTGGTCTTAATTTTTTCCCCTTTCGCAACTCGCGATAAGGAACTTCGTTTCAAAAATTACTTCATATTCGTATTTTGAATAAACAAAAACCACGAACTCACAATACTAAACTCTCCTTGAAAATTAGTGTCAGCCTACTTGAATTTCTAAAGCAACTCTGCATTTGTATTTAGCTTATTCGAAAATGTACCTAATGCAGTTCCTTAATATTCCATAAAATAAAGTCGCTTGAGGGGGGGGGGGGGATATCATACTTGGTTTATCAACATCTGATGATTTCTACTTGTCAACTCCTACCATTAGTCACGTTAAAGAGCTTCGTTCTAAAAAATTAGGGAAATATTCGCGCAAATGTCTATTCGCGCAAGTGTCCATTCGCGCAAGTGTCTGTCGCGCAACTGTCCATTCGCGCAAATGTCCATTCGCGCAAGTGTCCATTCGCGCAAGTGTCTGTCGCGCAACTGTCCATTCGCGCAAAAGTCCATTCGCGCAAGTGGATTCGCGCAAATGTCCTTCGCGCAAATGTCTTTCAGTTTCGCGCAAATGTCCCAGATCCGAGATAAAGTAGGTAACTACTAGATGAAAATCTGGCTAACCAGCACAGAAAATATAGTCCGGTAATTATAAATTGGCGTAGGTACCGCGCGAGATGGTCACGCCAATCATTGGTGATGAGGCACCCATAAAAGGTTTTCCACACGACAAAAAAAGGTATGGAACCTACTGTCTATTTGCATTACACACAAATTTCCACCGTGTTTTATTTTACCTGCCTGCAGCCATATTCTTGTCAGAAATTGGTCATAGGTGTAGAATTTTTCAAATTTTCGCCAAATAAAAACCAACAAACATGTTAGTACTAGTAGTAGTAGTAGTAGTAGTAGTTATTTTAAAATAGAAAGTCTCTACCTCATTCATAACTGCAGCGGCCGGCGCTTGCCGCTTACCACCAACGAGGCAGTCAGAACTCAGAATACAACAACAAGGAAAACTGGGCAAAATAACTTTACAAACACGCAATATCTATGGAAGTAGAGGTGGAGATACCAAAAACGCCAACTTATACTCGACAGACTAGAGGTGTACTTCAGGCTGTCAATTTACGTGCTACCCGAATTGCCCCGCCTGAATGGGGTATTTTAATTAAAGAAAAAACGTTTAGTTTATATTGTTATTGGGTGCTTCTAAAGTTCTTTTCTAATTTGGGTAGAAATGTACAACATGTAGTTAAACAATCTAGTTATGTCGATACCTAAGAAGATACCAATAAAGTTTGAAACTTTTTTTTTTAATAGGTAGGTATCTTAGGTACTTACCTACATGAAAATTATTGGCGATATGCCTACGAATCGAAGTGATAAAAACGAGAAAAAGTACCACTAGCTACCTAAACCAATTTCTTTTTATATTAAACCATTTTTTTTCAAGAGTATAACAATTTTTTTTGAAGTGATGATAAATACAAAAAGAGTTAGGTACCTACTTATACCATAAAAATGCTTTTAATATCCTAGGTACGAGTACAACCGCACAAACAATAATTTGAAAACGATTTAGGTAGGTACCTACTTAGGCAGTTCCTAATTTATAAGTCAATGGGTAACTATAAAGTTATATTTTTAAATGCAATAATCGATTATAAGATGCACCCAGATTGTTTTTCTAATCGTTCGATAGCTGGAATGCATAATTCGTAATTTAAACAGTGAAATTTTTTAACAATTGGAGAGGCCACTAACAAAATTTAAAAATTTCCATTTCATGTTTGTCAAGTGGAGTCCACAAACGTTAGACTAACAAAACGTCGCGTTGCAGAGTAAATTGTAAAATCAATTAATTAATCGCCCATTTAGGAATGTTAGTCGACAATTGTTTGCTATTCACCCACAAACATTTGCGGAGCTCTCATTCGCTTGTTAAATCCACATTTGCAGCAGACAGAGAGAAAAATTCATTCATTTCATTTTAATTGATTCCATTTTTACTAAAACCGAGTTTGTTTGTTAAAAAAAAGCAAGTGCTAATTCATTTGTGATATGCACATAACTTACGAGAAGTCAATGGCGCGCCTTGGGTTTGAATCTGACACCGCCGACTTGCTAGTCAACGATTAGGTGCACCTTAATCTTAGAGGAATCTTGTTGGATTAAGTGAATCCATCAAAAATCCTGCTGGATTGAAGTCAATTCAGCAAACATTCCACTAGATTGAGAACAGTGCTAGATTGCAATCTCTAATATCCACGTTTTTACGTAGTACAGTCAACAGCAAAAGTAGATGATCAAAATCAGTAATTCAATACTACAGAGCTCGCGTCAGAACTGTGTGGCGTCGAAGTGATTCAAAAGTATGTGATTGTAAATTATACCAAACATTTACTACTAGTACAGCTGCCATATATTTCGCGAACTCCGTTCATTAGTATAGAATTTCTGATTTTGATCATCTACTTTTGCTGATGACTGTACCTAACTATTTATTAATCTGTGGTTTTTGACTCCGACAGTCATTATGACTCCAACGCACTGGTTGTAAAGTCTTAAGAAGAAAAGATTATTATAATCTCCTAAGGGATTCCTTCGACGCTTCAAACTGGGTACTTACCTACATTTAGCTAACTGAAGGTATTAAAACAAAACAAACACTAACCTATCCACAGAGTTAACCCAATTCAATCAGTTATCAACGTTATAAAACGGTAGTATGTCGGTAATTACGCTATCGGCCGTCTGATAGATAACTAATAGGTTGGTCGCTGCCTGCCGGCTGCCGCTCAGCGCAGCTGAACTTTATTAACCGATTTATAGACTTACAGAGCGCGGGTACGATACGACTTTTTATTATTTTCAGCCATTATCGTCCCACTGTAGGGAAAAGGCCTCCCTACACTCCTTCCATTACTCCCGGTTCTGGCTATCTGCGGCCAATCCTCCCAATAAACGTCTAGCTCGTAGGACTAATAACTGAAGCGGGTAGAACTGGAAGCTTAGTTGTTATCTAAATATTAAAGCGATGGCACGGTGTGAAGAAGATCGTAGGTTCAAGTCCCGCCTGAGCAGGGGCGTGCACAGACATTTTCAACAGGGTAGGCAGTAGGTTACATACAAATCTTAGTATCACTAATTTATAGTCTATGTCATATTTGTCAGGGTAAGCAGTGACTTTTTGCTTATAGGAACTGCACGCGCGCCCCTACGCCTGAGTCAGTTGCTTTTGCAAGTTTCTTATTCAAATATTTTCATTTAATAAGCAAAACATAGCAAAAATAAATTTCATCTAAATCTGTAGTTAAATATTACTATCAAGTAGGTTCCTAAGTACAATCGTTCGTAGAAATTCTATATCTTTAAAATAAATCGCAAGAACGTTAAAAAAGCATAGCAGCCCCTGTAAGTAATGAAAACTCTAAAGTGACGACTCGACTACGATTTCTTTATCTAAGTATAAAGGAGGTAACACAATTCAATCAGTTACCAAAGTTATAAAACAGTAGAGTATCAGTTATTAGTTTACGACGCAAGCCGTCGGTCGTCTAATATCTAATAGACAACTAATAGCCAGCTTCCTGAGCACAGAAAACTATTACCTACCGACATCTAGCGAAGCCACTGGGGCTGTTGCAAAGCTTAAGTTTATTATGTGATTGAGAGACTTTTGTAGTGGACGATCACGATACGACGACGACTTTTTTCTCGTAAAAAAAGGAACGTTCCGTACAAACGTACAAAGAAAGGAGTTTCGTTAAATCCGTCTGTCTATGTTTGTCTGTCACAGCTATTTTATTTTGTTCGCAGATAAGTCAATAGGTCAGCGCATGGAGCCTTGGAAGAATGATCCAAAATTTTTCCTCTAAGCATGGAGCAGATACTAAGTAAACGTCTTAATAGTAAAAAAAAATAGAATCTGCTGCATGGGTCAGAGTGAGCCAAAGCAGGCTAGTTAGAGGGCCAAATCAGCAAGTCAGATTGCGCCAATTCATCAAGACAGAGAGGGCCAAAACAACAAAAAGTTTCTTTATTTACCTAGAATAAGTTTCTGTTAAGTATGTTGTATTACCCAGCTTTTGGCTAATTGGGGTTTAACCTACGCCTCCCAAATTAATTAAAAAAAAAAAAAATACCTTCCAATGCGCGGAGACTCGGATTGATTTAGTCAGTTCGTTTAATTCAGTTCTTTAATACTTAATTACTTTTAGTAATCTGTGATCTGTTGAGCCTGCTCACGGATGTGTTGTTTTGTGTCGTGGTGGCGCATTGGTTACGGACTTTTGCAAGCTCGCGGGTGTGGGTTCGAACCTAGCATGTACTAATGGGACTTTTCCAATGTTATTTTATTATTATGTTATTCTAAGACACCACTGACTAATGGTGAAGGAAAACATCGCAAGGAAACCTAGTCTGAAATCGCCAACACAGTGAGCTAGTGTGGTGATTAATGCTCAATCCTTCTCTGTATGAGAAGAGGCCTTTGCCATACAGTGGGATGACAGTTACAGGCTGATTTATTATTTTATTGTGTTGTTACTGCCACATAAAAGGTTGAATACATAATTAGGTAATAATACAACTCAAAGTGGTTAACATTTAGTAAATAACTTATACCATTTACTTTATTCCAAATAATTATAACACATTAAATAATATTTCTTCACAATTTACCTATAAATAACCTTACAATCTAACTTAATATACGTGTACCATTCCGTAAATAAATGTCCAGAATAATACATAAGTGAACAGCGCTCCGAAGAATCCGTTTGTTAGTAAACTCTGTCTTGAAACATAGAACTTGCTCCAGTTCGGTCCCGTTTTCACCATAAACATCACCCAGAGGCTGACTACAGCAAACACGTAGAACGCAAAACCATAGAGACCGGTCAGGCCGAGAACACCTGTAAATAAAAATACAGAATATTTTATTCTACATCATCATAATAAGAAAAAAGATTTTTATTCCATAAATGGACAAATGGACACAAAACTTACTAACTAAAACTAAAATTAACAAACTACTACTAAATAAACTAACTAACTACTAAATAAAAAACGAGAAAAAAAAAATACCATGAGTCGTGCCAATGAGCCAGCCAGCCTTATTTTTATTACAATTGCAACACTGTATCTTATAGGTACTCTTTGATTTTAGCCTTGATACGGCATGGCGGAACAAAAATATTGAATACATACAATGAACTAACAAAAATCATTTACAGCCTGAATCTACCCACTGCTGAGTACAGGCCTCTTCCTTTTGCCACTTTCCACAATCTTGTGCCTGGTAGTTAATATTTTTTTAAGATATCATCTATATAATTTCTTTTTACCATATTTTCTTAAAAGACTGAAACTTGTACAAAACTAAATGATTTTTATAATCACATGCAAACTTCTACAAAAATTATTCTTATCTAGCAGCCCTGCACACCTAACTCTTTTGCCGACTGTACATAGACACAAACAAGCAGTTGCATCAATTAATTAAGAATAAATATAACCCAAATCCTCACTTTTTTTAACTACATCATCCAAAGATTGCCTGAAAGAAATGGCCTTGTCCAATTGTACCACCCATTATAATTGACAGTATTTATAACATGTTCTGTATTTGTGTTTGTTAATCTGGTGTAAATACTTATTATGGTCAGAGTGTCGTTTTAGGGGCAAAGAATAATGAATAAATTGTACTGTACCAAAAAGTTTAGAATGGAGATTGGACAATGTTAATAGGTACTTATGCCAAATCGGTTGAAAGTTTTGTGGTCAGGAGAAACTGACTCGCCTAGCGACGGCCGGATAGAGAATAGCACTTTATCCAATTAATAATCGTGATAAATAGAAATTACTGAGTTTATTTTACATTACCAGCGGTAGATCCTGACAACGCAGCCATAGACGTGCGACAATATTCAACAACTACAGCATTGTTTCTTAGCGCTGCCTCGCTGTACGCCACCGGCTCAGATTTGATGTCTTTCACTTTAGGCGCCGACATCTTTATTTTATTGTATTGTTGGTTAATTTTCACAGGAAATAATAAACTAATTAATATGTTATTCTAATAACTTTGACGGCTAGCGGAATGGAGTCAAGTGACATTGACATTTTCACGTTTTTGACAGTGACAGACAGATGACAAACAGACAAAGACACAGCGAGCTGCACCAGCCCAGCTGATTGAAGTAAAAATAATTAGTTTTATTCACATTTATATTTTGTTGATTATATTTCTTTGAATGTAAGATTTTATTTTATGAATATAGTAACGAGGTATCTAAATGGGTCTTTACACTGATTTTTAAATTAAATATTATTAAATTAAAAAGGTTAAGTTTCCGTTAAAAGCATATCACAGACAATATATATTTTGTAAATGATGACAAGATATCAAAATATTAGAAGTGGTTCCGTAGGTTATTATTTTTATATAATATATGTACATTATTATGACTCTGATATATAAATATATTATATCAGCTATGATTATAGACTATTGTGATGATGATTCATAATACAACTAAACTCAAAACTAATAATAAAATAAAACTTAACAACGAAACAAACTTACTTTCGCATTTATAAGATAAGATTAGGATTTTTTTTATATTAAATTATTATTTATCTCCTTATTGTACACCAAAAGAAAAAAAAACACAAATAACTTACAATAACTAAAATAAATAATGTAAAAACAAAGGCAGATCTCTTAGCATACTGCGATTTCTTACTATCATGCCTTTATGTAATGCATTTTGTTGATGACATACCGTGATTTTTGTAGAGTTTAATAGTTCATAAATATTCTTTATCATGGGCCGGGCTACTGGGAGGGTGACCACTGACAATAGGTTTTTTTCTCGGAAAAACTATTATCTACTTTGGGAGCGACGCTGCCGACGGAAAAAGCTAGTCTTTTCATAAAACAGAATACTATTCTGTATTCTGAGAATAGATTGCACTGTCTGCTGTCACGCGTCACGCACGACATTTTCACCTGAGCTCCCATTTGTCATTCTCAAATTTCATTGTAAAAAATTACGGAACCATAAAAACCAACTATTTTGAAAGCGTCGGTAAAACAGTTGTGATAAGCGAAGCCATTGAACTGTGTGAAAACTTGTGCAAGTGTGCGTTTTCATACAAAAATCCTCGTCGTATTCTCACGAACGCACACATTCACGATTTATTCATGTGTTTTCGCGGCACTGAGCGTCGGTATTTCTGTGGCGGAACTTATTTTCATTTGTAATTTTAATCTTAATACAATTTAATCAGTGTTTATAGTTTTATTCTTGAGATAATTGATGATAACATTTGTGGAAAGAGCAGTGATGCTAACCGTGGGCTAGCTCCACTGAATTCGATGTATAAAATTATGATGGCGCGTGTTTGACAGTGTTACTGGGTGCTTTCTCGTAACAAATTAGGACTTTGCTCGAACGATATTTGAGCGCTGACAATTATAGTTAATATTCCTGTTTCTGTGTTATAAAACGTTACTGAAACTAGTGATGAAACAATTATATCTGAAAACATCATTGTGTAAAAAAGGATATTAAGTTTTCGATGTACTGTGGTTCAATTATGCACCAAGGAGACCGCCAATCTGACGATTTGTCTAGTGCAATTTGCAATCTCGGACGCGACGAATCTGAATAAAGCGGAGGTGAGTCGACATTTTATGTTTTAATTCATAAAATTTTCCATTTTCACATACAAAACAAGATATTTTGTTTAAATATTGAAATAACCTATTTCATTGGAAAAACGAAACTTCATTTGGATTCTTTTGTTTCAGAACACCAAGTGAAACGTTTGTGGGCGGCGGTAATCTGTAAATATAGGTTTGCCGTCGCATTTCGACTTGTTATTTTCTCATAAATATGAGATTGGAATAAAATATTCGTAATTTTGTGTGATACTTACGATGTATTATTTCGTTACGTCAGAGGCTTATTGAAGGGCATAAATATACTGATGGACATTAAAATGGAAGAGTCTGAGGATAACTTGAGTGCTGAGGAGCTGAAGGAGTCTGATAGTCCGCTCACTCTCAAGTCTAAACCAAAGAAAAGGTCACTGATTGAACGGGAGCTTGAAACCAGTTTGACTGCAAGAGTGACTTCACCAGTAAGTAATGGTGATGGTACTAGTACCAGTCGTTATGGCAGAGCCCGCCGTCTCAAAACTGAGATTGAGCAATCAGATACAAAGAAAGTGACAACAGAATTAAAATCATCTTTGTCCGAGAAGTCTCCAACTAAGACCCAGTCCCCTGTATACAAGATGCATGCATCAAACTCACCAATTAAAAAAGAATCTGCAAAAAAAGTTGAGGTTGAAACTTTTTTGGATAATCAAATTGAGAGTATTTATCAGGAGAACATATCATTAAGCCGTTTTGGCGCTGAAGAAGTCAAGGCAGCTAGTCCATCTCCTGTTAAGAAGTACCCTAAAGTTTACATTCGGAAAGATCTGATTCAGAAACGAGAGCCTGACGAGACAGTCACACTCATGAAAAATATGTTTTCTCCAGTCAAAAGTTCACAGAAGTCTTCCAGGACACATTTGAATAATATATTGGAACGGTCGTCTGACCGATACAGCTTGAATTCAGCGAAGCAACAAAATGGATTTTTGGATAATTCATCTGTTGTTAAGACCCTTGACTTTGACAGTAAAAAGAAGAAAAAAGATAGTAAGGAGGTCAAAGTTTTGTCTAAGAGTGACTTATTTGATTTGGAAGCTAATTGTGCTTACCAAGTTGGAGACTTGGCTTGGGCACGAATGGGAACCTATCCCTTTTGGCCGTCTATTGTTACCAGAGATCCATCAAATGGAGTATTTGTTAAAAAGAAGTGTAAGTATCACAAATTATTATCAGTTCTGTATGAAATTTTTGTATAAGGTGCTAATTAAGGTCGTTGAAATGAACTCCTATGGTTCGTAAACAGCTACTTCTTGTTAAGTCAACTCAATTCAAATTTTATTTGACTGGTATGTAGCAACTACAATAGCTTTGTCTGTCGCCTCATTTAAGTCTAAACAGCTAATATTTATATTGAAGATAATATGTAATGCTAGGTATATCATTGTTTGACAGCCTACAATATACTATGAAGTATTTTTTACCATTTTGCTTCTATTTAATTCTACTAATTTCTAAAAACATTGAGGCTAATGTGTAAAGATGATAATTTATCTTGGACTTAATAAAGTTGAAATAATAAAAAATCTCCTCCTAATTAAATTATCCTCCTATTTGCTGTGCGCTAATGCTTAAGCGAACCAAAACTTACTCATATTTTCTACCTCGTGACACTGAGCTGAGCGTACACTTGTCAGATTTGAGAAAAAAGTAAAACCAATAATTATTATTTCTGTACTTGCAGTGTTTGGTCGCATAGAACGTGATGTCATTCATGTAACATTTTTCGGTGACAACGGACGTCGCGGCTGGATCGTGGACACTATGCTCCGGAGGTACATTGGCCAACTTGAGTTTGAGAACACCAGGGACAATTTTACACCTGAGGTACTTATTTAATTATGTAATAGTGTTGGTTCTGAGTTCTAATATCAGTTTTATTTTATTTATTTGTTCTTTTTTTTAAAAAAAATGATATTTTTTGGGGTTATACAAGTCTGTAAGGTTTATACATATTGAATATATCTTTCTAATTAATTTGTACTAGAATTTTCCAAAAATCTCATCTGATTGGCTGTTTTTTACTTACTAATTCAATCTCTCTTTTTTACTTACTAATCAATAAATCTTGGTTAGAAATATAAAGTAAAAAACTCAAAGTAAAATTTGATATTGATTAAATGATTTAAATACTGGTAAGCGCAGCGTAGGACGTCCATCCAGAAGGTGGACAGACGACCTAATAAAGGTCGCAGGAAGCTGCTGGATGCAGGTTGCTTCCAACCGGCCAATCTGGAAATCATTGGGGGAGGCCTATGTTCAGCAGTGGACGTCTTATGGCTGAAATGATGATGATAAAATGATTTAAATACACGGTGTTGCTTTCTTCTTCAAAAAGATCTGTAAGTAGTGATAAGTATTTCATACAAAGTGACCTTACTCACTTTTGTATGACAAGTTGAATTTTCGTATTCAAATTTCGACCTATGTTCCTTGGGGAAAGTTGTTCAGTTAATTGGACGTTATTACATCCTCAAATTTGGCAGGTCTCTAAAGCAGGGTGTATATTAATTTGATATCACCATTACAATGTTAATACTTAAAATAAGAAAAATAAATTATTTATATCAATATTGGATTTAAACTTGTTTGAAGTTTTGTTTTTCTTGCTTTTGCATGTTAAAATTAAGGTTTAGATAAATCCAGTCTATCAGAGAAAGTGCCTACACAAATTCTAAATATCCTTTTTGTGACATTAGTTACAATTGAACCTATGGCATGTTGCAAAATCTAACCATTTAGCCTCTACACGAGACCTAGTTACACTACAGTTAGTGCACTATTATTTTTAATTAAAAATGTAATATTCATACTGAAGAAAGATATGAATTCTGATTATGTGTGTGAATCAACAATTTAATTAGTTGATCATATTAATGATATTTTTAATTGATTTTCTTTCTAAAAGTCAACTAGACATAACATAGACTCACGCCTGTATTCATCAGAAAGGGTAGGCAGAGGTCCAACGTTTCGCCGGCTATGTTATAAGTCTCACGTAATAGTTTTCGAGCCCATTGCCATTAACCGGGCACAATTCCAGACTACGTGCTGCTACAAAAAAATTCCTTATGGAAAAACCCAATAACACTTTGCCCAGGCCGTATCAAACCCAAAACCTCGTGCTCAGCAGTCGCGCTTGCTACCTCTAGACCAAAGAGGCATTCATCTATACATATACTGAAAACAATGTTGTGTCTAAAGTTACTATAATTTTTATTATCTCTCTATTTAAGGATAAGAAAAAAGATCCAAGACTGTATGCAGCATTCTTTGTATCTGATAAGAAACAAGTTTTATGGAATAACTCGGTAGAAGAGGCCGAGATGTTGTTGAGAGAACCAAAGAGATTGCGGATCGATATCTTTAACGATATGCTAGAAAAGTCTAGATCCAGAGCTAAATTACAGAAAAGTGGTAAAATCAGCAGAACGGACAGTGACGTGTCTTTGAGCGAGAGCTTGTACGACAGCCTATTTTCCGAAGATGATGGTAAAACAGACAATACTGAACGTTCTAGAAACAGATCCCGGAATAGGTCTTTAGATGTCTTCGAAGTGGTCACAGCATGTCTCGACAATATGGCTGCTAAAACTGGCATCACCAAGATACAAAGACAATCGCACATGGACAGGTGGCTTCAGAAAGCGAAGTCCAAAACTCCTGAAAAAACTCAGGTTAAACCTCAAGTTTCTCAAGTAAAGTCGGAAGAAAAGAAAGCTAAAACGACAAGCGCCAAAAAAAAGAAAACTATACCTAGAGTTGCGGTAAATAACCCATACAGTTTAAGAAAATCGATGACTGAATTCAAAAATTTATTGCCATTTCAAAATGAACATGATTACAGTAAAAACATAGAAATAATTGATTCAGATCACAATTTAACTAATTCTGATGGTTGTAATAAATTTTCTACGACCGAACCTTTTGGTATAGGTATTATAGCTAAAGTTGAAAGCCTTTCTGATAAATGTCTGGAGAAGAAAAAAGATGAAGAAAACACTGAGTCACAAGAAGAGTCTTCTAATGAGCCTAAGATTAAAGAAACTACAGCAAAAATAAATGGAACATATGAAACTTCTGAAATAGAAAGTATAGATGATATCAGTCAGGATGAAAGTAGTATTACTAGTACTGTGACTTCTTCAGGCAATAATAATACTAGAGAAGAAGAGAAGAATGTTGTGGAAGAATCTTCCAACAAAAGTCCTTGTTTAGAAGATAATTCTGAAAATCAGGATACTGTACCAAATGGTGTAATCAACAGGGATATCACAATGAGTCCGGTTTATGAAGATTCATTAAGTGAAGACACTGAAGAGAGTGAGAATACTTTAAATGGAGAAAGCATAAGTAACAAGACGAATACCAAAAACATGAAAAAAACACAAGACGATAATATAATTGATTCAACAATTGAAACAGACTTAACTGAAGAAAGTGTTGCTACTTACGATGATGACAGTGATTACAGACCTGAATACAGCACTGAATCTGATAGTCAGACTGAGGAAAATTCAAGCATTAATGAAGTTCCATTGTCTAATAATAGCATAGAAATGATTGAAGGTAATACGGTTAAAGAAAATAGCATAATATGTGCTGACATTGGTGGTTCCCTTTGTGATAATAATTTCAAAGATATCAAAAATAGTACACATAATAAAATTAGTAGTAATACCTTAAAAGACAATTTAATGGATTTAGATACTAATGATAGAATCACAGAAAATATAGAAAATGGACATTTAAGAAATGGTATTGAACCAATAGTAAGTAGTGAATTAAAAATTCCTAATGATTTGAGTTATTTAGAAAATAAAAATAATTTTTTGGATAGTAATAATGTTGATATACACAAAGTGCCTATAAAAAACGACGAAACTCGAAATCATAGCATAGTAAAAGATATTACAGATAGTGCGTTAGTAAAAGGTAGCGTTAATGTACAAGAAATAGACATAAGTACTGCCAAAGAAGTGCATTTACCTGTATCTATTCCTGAATCAAAGCAAAATGGCTTTCATGATGAGGAAATACATATGAACGGTGATATTGATTTAGACACAATGTCCGTACACTCTGAAGACAGTGTATCTTCAACAAAATCTGAAAACAAACGCAAACTTCGTTCAAAGCAACATAAAATAAAAGAAGATCCTTTACAAAATGTAGAATTTGTCAAATATCTAGAAATGAGACAGGATGCAATAATCGATGAAAGTCCGGAATTGACGCAAGAGGAAATTGTAGCTTATTTGTACAAAACTTGGCTATATGAACAAAGCTCGAAATCAGATGTAAAAAAAAACGACGATTTACGGGAGTTGAATTTAGTTAAGGGATTGAATTCAGAACCTGTGCATATAAAGAAACAAAAAGAGGCGGAACAAACAACCCAAAAAAGTCAAAGCAAAAAGAAATTGAGCCTGCATAAAAATAGTATGCAGAGATTTTTACATAGGAAGAAAAGAGATGATATAAATAATAGTCGTAACAAAGAAGTTGAAAGCAACAACGATAATGAAGATAAAATACTTGATAAACATTCTGAAACGAACGACTTATCTAATTTAAAACTAGATAAAATTCAGAGTAAAGAAACTGAAATTGCTTTGGGAGTTACGCAGAATTGTATCCAAGAAATAAAAGACGTAACTGCTGGTCCAAGTCAAAAACAAAATGATGATGAAGTACAATCCACTAACGATGATCAAGTTATAGAAAAAGATAATGAAACAGTACCAATAGACCCGTCAAACGCAGTAAAAGTAGATTTTCCACAAGAACCAGAAAAGACTGAACTAAATGATGAATTTGATAAAGATTCTATTGATTCAGAAGACAGTGAGGCACCACTAATTAAATGCAAACTGCGCTCTAAAGCACGCAAAGACAATTTAAAAGACGATGTTATCGAAAGAAAACTTAAAGATGAAGATATTGATACCGTGTCAATCAATTCCGAAGATAGCGAGGTATCTATAACCAAGCGAAAAAAACGAATTTTACAGAAAAAGCTTGATAATCCACTTGAAGACCCCGAATTTGTTAAATATTTAGAATTGAGACAAGACGCTTTAATTGACGAAAACCCTCAACTAACCCATGATGAAATCGTGTCATACTTGTACCAAACCTGGCTGTACGAAGAGAACACGAAATCTGAAATAAAGAAAAGCGATGAAATTGAACAATCTTCCCTAGTAAAAGGTCTAAATGAAGTTGTCCAACAGCCTAAAAAATACAAACGTAAAATTAAATCTGAAAAAGAAATTGATGATGAAGTGATTCCTAAAGAAAAACCTAAGAGAAAATCAGTAAAACCTTATTATAATGAGGAATATTCTGACATTGAAGAAGAACTTGAAGTTTTCGAGATATTTAAGCCTAAAATTAAACAAATACCTAAAGAAGGGGCTGATGGAACAGTTCAAGGAACTGATGTTATAGATGATGTAGATGAAGTCGAACTTTATTTTGAAGAGCTAGCTAAACCTAAACCTAATGTTTTCAAAGGTCTGATCAGAGAAAAAGTTTGTGAGATCTGTGAGGATACAGGCCATTTGGCAAAGTGCAAAGGTTGTAGTGGAATGTTTCATGTCGACTGCGTTAACAAAGAGATTGTTAAAGTAGAAATTCCTGCTCCAACTAGAGGCAGAAAGAAAAAAAAAAAGTTGGGACGCCGACCCAAAAATCTCGACGATTCCGACGACAAATCTCAAGACGTATCCGAAGAAAATAACGCATCAGTCGAAGAGATAATTGAAACCGAATCTCATACAGTCGACGCAGAAACCCTAGAAGCTCAATTAGAAGCTAAAATGAAGGAGATACTTGAAAAAACTGAGAAATATGAATACGATTCTTATTCGAGTGATGATGCACTCGATTGGTCAGAAACGTTACCTGGAAAGTGCGAGATAATCGATATTAAATTGAAGCCTCGGCAATCGCACGCAGATATCGATTATTCGAATTTCAAATGCAAGAACTGTCAGGCGTATGACACTCCTGTTTGCTTCGTTTGCAAGTCAGCTGTATCTAAAAATGAGTCTAAAAGGAGACAGAAATGCCACGTAGCTCACTGCCACAAATACTATCATTTAGAATGTTTGGATCACTGGCCTCAAACACAGTTTAATGGAGGTGAACCTTCCAAGAATAATAAGAAAATTGACGAGTATTTCGAAGCGTTGACTTGTCCGCGACATGTGTGTCATACTTGCGTGTCAGATGATCCTCGAGGTTGTAAGACCAGATTTAGTGGGGATAAGTTGGCTAAATGTGTGAGGTGCCCCGCTACATATCATTCGTTTACGAAGTGCCTGCCTGCTGGGACGCAAATATTGACGGCGTCGCATATTATATGTCCTAGACATTATGAGCATAGGTAAGTTTTTATCTTATTTTATTTATAAATAATTACTTCGCAGATTTCTATTATTATCAGTTAAGAGGGCTCCTTGATATTTTTCAACATGAGAAAGAGCAGGCGCAAGATCGACGCCCTTACGTGTTTTGAGACACGGAGAAAGTGATAATATTACTTATACTAGCTATATATCCTAAAAATTAAAAAATAAACATGAGGAATCTAGAAATGTGTACTCTAATCCATGGAACTGTCTCTTACACTGTTTATTATTATGGACTTTTTACAGCATCGCGGTAGAGAAAAAAAAATTAAAAAACTAATAATAAAAAAGGCCAGTATGGACCAGTCACTGTTGGTTCTGTCCCATTCGTCCCGCCATCTTGTTCATGGTCTGCCTCCACTGCGTGGTTATTTTGGCCCACAGCTCATCAGGCATCCGACAGACGTGGCTACTCCCATTTCAAATTTGCGGCTTTTTCTGGATCTAAAGACGTGGAATTTAGAGGAAGAGGCCTTTGCCCAACAGTGGGATGATATGGGCTGACAGTAACAGCAATAAAAAAGACGTTTGACCACAAACCTACTTAGTAGTAAGCGGTATTGTGGTGTATACCATGGTGAAGATAAGGTACTAAACCTTATATTCTGCCTAAGCGTAGAAAGATATTTGAAATTTCGACTGATTCTGATGGGATACGGTGGCTCAGCGGTTAGAGCGTCGGCACGGTACGCCGAAGATCGTAGGTTCGAGTCCCATCCTTATCAGTTGTTTTTTCAAATTTCTTATTAGAAATTTGTGCTTATATTCTGTTTCATTCCCCCAAGGAGCGGCAAAGTTCCCTGTCATGTGAATACGGGATGGTGTTTCATTTGCGCCTTGGGCGGTTCTTTGATTTGCTGCGAGTATTGTCCTACGTCCTTCCATGCTGAGTGCCTCAACATTAAGCCGCCTGAAGGTAAGATCGGCCCGATCGGCCACCAAAATAATAGACTATTAAATTCACGGCTTTACAGTTACCGCGTAACTACACTCGCTCTTGAAAATGGACAACGTTTGAGTTCGGTACTAGTCGGGCATGCTCGAAATTAATTCCTGAGTATAGCCGTAATAACTTTTAATCACTACATTTTATAAAACAAAGTACTCCGCCGCGTCTGTCTGTCTGTTCGACATACATATACTCAAAAATTACTGCACCGATTTTCATGTTGTTTTCACCAATGGATAGAGTAGTTTTCGAGGAAGGTTTTAGTATATCATTTGTCAAGTTTTTGTATATGTTGGCTAAAATATAATGATATTTGTTGGAGGTGTCGGAAAAAAATTGCCGAGTTGTGGGAACGGGATCAAAATTTCATGATTACTTTTGGTAGCGATAAGTAACATCCATGCGGGCAAAGCCACGGGCATCAGCTAGTAATATACAGGTTTCGAACCCACGATCTTCGTGCTAATAATAATTATATTTAATAAGCTAACCTGTGCAAAAAAAAATTGTAAAAAATCCTGTAAAAAAATCACAACGCTTATTAAAAAGACAAAAAAAAATGTATTAGTAATCTATCCCAGAGTTATCATCCATTGTATTCACACAGTAAAATTTGAATTCATGGTCATTTAACCTTGACTGGTTCGAGACGGGACGCCTCGCATTTACGCGCACATAAATACATACCTAATTGTATTCTAAAAACGTTCATATTTGCATAACAACATAAATTGTTAGTTACTAGTTGTCGCGCACTGGGATTCGATAACCACTTACACATAACATGGCATAATGACGCCGTGTTTCCACTACGCCGGACCGGCAGATTTGCCGCAACCGGATACCGGACAGAGGGGACAATATACCGGATCCCACAAGAAAATCGAATAGCCGAATGACGCGAGGGGAGAACGGGCATCCGCCCATTGAGTGGGGTACAGATATCGGCAGAAACTCGTTTACATACTCCGATCTCATTTTTACCTGCACTTTGCAGTGAAAACACTCAGTAAAATGCCGGGCCCGGTATCAAAATCAAAATATTTTTATTCATGTAGGCCGTTTTAGGCACTTACGAAGTTATAATTCTAATATTCTTATAATAGTCAGTTGCCAGTTCCAAGGGCAGCTTACCCCACATAGAGAAGAATCTGGCAAGAAACTCCATGGTGACTCTCTTAAGTAATGGCTTACAATATTTTTAGATATTTTTGCCGGATCCGGGATAATGTGAATAGGTTCATATAAATTGTGTAGCTGTACGGCAGTTTTACCATAGTGGTATGGGAACCCGGGTCCGATTCGGGGACAAAATCGCTGCACCGCTCCCAAGCGTCGCCGCCGCCCCTCTGTCATCCAGTTTAAAGCTTAATATCGGCGACATTTTGCACTGAGCGGCTTACACTCCAACGACAGTGACTGTTAACACATTATATTTGTTTTAGGTGGTTATATGTGTGAAGATTGTGAGACGGGGCGATTGCCGCTGTATGGCGAAATGGTGTGGGTCAAGCTAGGACATTATAGGTAAGATCAATTTATTTTTATTTATTAGAAGATTTATGTGTACCTCTTCTTCTTTGTCGTAATGATGAACATCCTTGTGCCAGAGTTTAAACCGCCCGTAGGCTTCTGTCAAGGCTTTACACACCGTTAAAATCAAAATTAAAATCTCTCAGATGTGCTGGTTTCCTCACGATGTTTTCCTTAACGCACATGAAACCGAAAAGTCAGAGGTTCGTGCCTGCGTTTCGAACTTACGACCTTCTAATGAGCGCACAAAATAAGTGATGCGAATGAGAAGAGGCCTATGTCCAGCAGTGGACTGAAACAAGCTGTGTAGGTAATTAGACTAATTAGAGGTCTTGTAGTGTAAAAGAAAAATATAATTACGAGCGGGATATGATTCATCATATGAGCGGTATTTGAAGCCACTACCTAATGGGTAAAGCCATAAAATATATTATCATATTTTTTTCTTTTAGATGGTGGCCAGGTATAATACTTCATCCTTCAGAAATACCTGAGAACTTAATGGCAGTGAAGCACAACCTCGGAGAGTTTGTGGTTCGATTCTTTGGTCAGTACGACCATTACTGGGTCAATAGAGGACGGGTGTTTCCTTTCCAAGAAGGTGAGTCCTTTCAGTGACAGGCCAGTGTTGCCAGATGATCATTTTACATTCTCCCCCAAGGGATATTGAATATTTTTTTTGTATTAAATTGTTACCAATTTCTCAAAAAAATTGTGAAAAAAATTAAATATTACAAAAAAAATATAAAGTTAAAAAGAAAGAAAGAAAGAAAACGTTTGTTAGAAACTCGCACAGGTAAATACATGAAACATAGAAATACAAACCATGGTACTATCGCGGACACGAACGGTGCACCACTTTGCGATCAAAATGCTTTGAACGATGCTACGTGCGTAGGGGCGGGGTTAGCGTTCCGTTTGCAAAAGGTGCAAGCGATTCTAACCTTAAGAGTGGTGCACCGGCTTTGTCACCAACGTGCCGCCACTACGAGTAGCGCACGATGAAATAGCTACTTATTAATTTATTTTCCAGGTGATTCTGGCCGCATATCGAGTCAGAAGTCTAAAATAGATGCAGCGTTCACCACAGCCATGGAGCATGCGCAGAGAGCTTGTGAAATAATGAAAAGTTAGTATTGAATTTAAGCTAGAATCCATTCGTTGAAAAATGTGAACAATTTCTTGACACATATTGTTTAATATAATTGATAATAATTTTTTGTAAAATATTATTTGTAAATATTAATTGTTTTTTAATATTAAATTTGAAAAAACAACTGATACGGATGGGATTCGAACCCACGATCTTCGACGTACCGTGTCGATGCTCTAACCTAAATTTTTTCAAATTTTCTTATTAAATAATTATATTTAATAAGCTATCATGTAAAAATTCACAAAAAAACATATTGTTTATTTTATATTTTTTTGTACATGTTACGGTGTGTGACGCCTTACAAATTAATAACAAATACAATGTACAGACGCCAGCACATCAAGCTACCCGAAACTGTCAAATTTTCCCAATTAACTTTGAACCTAATGCTTTTGCGAGAAAGTTGAAAATCTATTAAAGAAATTTGACAGATTGTAGTAACTTGATGTGCAATCTGTACATTGTTAATGAATGAATTGAATTGAATTAAAAATTAGACGTTAGAAAAACTTTCAATTGCAATGCTATTTAAAAAAAAAGCATTTGATAAAATACACTTATTCTGAATAACCAAATACATACATTAATTCTTCCTGTCCATGCACTTAGCGTACAGTCAACAGCAAAAGTAGATGATTAAAATCAGAAATTCAATACTAATGAACGGAGTTCGCGAAATATATGGCAGCCAGCTGTACTAGTAGTAAATGCTTGGTATAATTTACAATCACATACTTTTGAATCACTTCGCCACACAGTTCTGACGCGAGCTCTGTAGTATTGAATTTCTGATTTTGGTCATCTACTTTTGCTGTTGACTGTACATCTAATAACAGATTTGTCCTCTTCCAGCGGCCCAACCGAACGAGGAAGAATCTCTAGACATCGCCTCGTCGCTCCTCCCCCCGCACTACGTTAAGCTGAAAGTGAACAAGCCGTGTGGCTCCCTCTGTGGGAGGAAACTGGAAGACCCGGAGAGTTCCCTCACACAATGCGAGTGCAATCCTAACGATGAAGACCCTTGTGGAGCTTACTCACAATGTCTTAACCGGTAAGTTTCACACTTAGAGTATATAAGAAAGTATAGAGCAACCTTACAGAAGTACGAACCGTGAGCACGGGTATGAACAACGCGGCCGTGACACGAGCTCAGTCCGCCATCATACCCCGATCGACTGAAGTTCAGCTAGGCTCTACGAGCGAAAAAGTTGCATTTTAGCTTATAACATGTTCAATTTTGTGAAAATTACTAGAAAACATAATTTAAAAAAATATATTTTAATATTTTATTGGTGAGACCTTCTCACGCTCCGCACAAGGCAATGTTTTTGACGTTATCACTCTATATTTTCTTATACTCTAAGGTTTCACCTGAATGGTATACGAAAACAACTATATTCTTAATACTAATTTACGAGGTCACATTATAATAGTTAAAAATGCTATTTTGCCACCTCAGTTGTTTAAAAGAATGCCTCGTTGGTCTAGTGGTAGCAAGCGCGATTGCTGAGCACGAGGTCCTGGATTCGATTTCCGGGTTGGGCAAAGTATTATTGGGTTTTTCTATTACGGAACTCTCAGTAGAAGCACGGAACACCTTTAAGTTGTTTTACCTTTTCTTCTTAAATTCTTTTTTTTTTTCTACAGGATGCTGTTAACTGAATGTGGTCCAACTTGTAAAGCTGGGGACAGATGTAACAACCGCGCGTTTGAGAAGAGATTGTACCCCAAACTAGTGCCTTATAGAACACCCAGCCGAGGCTGGGGACTTAAGACTTTAGAAGATATTAAAGCAGGTTAGATTTTAAAAGAAGTTTGCGAAACCCTGAGCTAAGACTTAGAGCTGATTTCACCACTGATACTAAACGCGATCAATCGAGTTAAACTCGGTTCAAGCGTTTAACTGAGTTCAGAACTGCAATTTGTGTATGGCTGAACTTAGTTTAATTAAACTCGGTTATTAAGGTCGCAGGAAGCTGTTGGATGCAGGTTGCTTCCAACCGTCCGATCTGGAAGTCATTGGGGGAGGCCTATGTTCAGCAGTGGACGTCTTATGACTGAAATGATGATGATAATGATTAACGTGAATGGTGAAATTGGGCCTTAGCTTAGATTATAATTATATTATGTAATCACATTTATTACAGTTTTTATAATTAGTACTAACTAACACACGGCTACACAGCTTTACATTTCCAGTATAAGGGTAGCTACACACATAATCGATTCGGCACATTCGGTTCGGTATTTTCTTAGAAATCCCGATGAAATTTCTTCTAAAATACCGAATCGACTATATGTGTAGCTATCCTAAGCTGATATCTTGTTGTACGAAGTGCCTATAAAATGCGAGGTCAATTCATACTGGTTTTGTATAGCTTGATGTGTAATGTGTACACGACCGTGTGTACTGAAGATTTATTCGTTTTGCAATTTGAAGATAACAAGCTTGAAATTCATGTATGCCAACGTATGTTAAAGTTTAAAAATCGAACAACTATTTTAAGAATCACAGCTACTACTGCGCACGGGCATTCGCTGTGGTTCACTCCAGGGTCGACGTCTAATTTGATGTTATTATAGAAACATTCTCCTCACAGGTCAATTCGTTATCGAATATGTCGGCGAGCTAATAGATGAAGAAGAATTCCGTCGACGCATGCGCAGAAAGCACGAAATACGAGATGAGAACTTTTATTTTTTGACGCTGGACAAGGAGAGGATGATTGATGCTGGACCCAAGGGGAACCTTGCTAGGTGAGGAACATTAATATCTTTACGGCTATATTTACCCGAAGTGTAACCAAAAGTTCGAGGTTCGATACCTGCGGATATGTGTACAGGTTTAGGTGTTTGTGCATTGTAATTCTGTGAAATTAATATGTCTAAGTCTGCATCAAAATCTAACAGAAAATACTTTTAACAGCTTGGCAAAAAAGAGTCTGGAAAAATTGGGGGCGCCGCTGGCGCACTTTTCACACTACAATTCAAAATTACTAGTTATTTAGTGCTTACATATTTCTATGACGAGTTTTTTGTCATTAATTATAATCAAATCATTCTTATGCTCATTTTTAATCAGAAATCATTTTTATGCTTTTATGCATTTTATTTATACATAAAAATCTTAAAAAAAAAGTTTGTAACAAAAACTTTTTTTTTAAGATTTTTATTTTTAGTTCCAGCTGTCACCGCCTCAGACTCTTTTTTGCCAAGCTGTACGGCTACGTTATAAAAAAAAACTTGTGTCTATGTTCCCTAAATACACTATACTCTAAATACGCTTCTTCTTCTTATTGTATGGTTGATAAACAACCTGCTATGTGTTTATTTATAAATATATCTACAGGGTTATTTGTAAAACACCAGCATCCTTAAAAGGGGTCATTAAACTCATCATTATGAACAACATTTACTGAGACTAACCCTGAAATTGCAAAAAAAACAGCGTTCCATACATTTATGTTCACATGACTCAACAAAATGGGTCCACCCTTTATAGCAGAACTTTTTACGTCATAATTTTATTTCGCATAGCCACGGATAGCATAAACCTCTTTTCGCAGAAAATCGTTTGGCATACACTCATTTACCATACACCGAAACCCATAATTTTGTAAGTCAGAATCATCTTTAGGTATAAATTTCATATCCATAATAATCAATAAGTATAACCATCATATCGTAGAAAGTTCACAACCAGAATCATTTTTTGGCATATATTTTATATCCATAATAATCAAAAGTAGAACCATCATATCGCAGAAAATTCACAGCCAGAATCATCTTTAAATATTCTATGCATGGTCGAGGGTGGGCTTGGTCGACGGAGCCCCGCTTCGCGGGGCTCCTACTTCTGGGTGGTTTATAAAAAAATAACCACGAAGGGGACGGCGGGGTCTATTCGACCCCGCCATCCCCTTCTAACCTAACCTATCCGAGTCGGGGTACTCTGAGTCGGGGTGTTAACCATATTATGACGCTCGCCTCCGCAGCTTCGGCTTGATATAAAATATATGCCAAAAAATGATTCTGGTTGTGAACTTTCTACGATATGATGGTTATACTTATTGATTATTATGGATATGAAATTTATACCTAAAGATGATTCTGCCATCTTAAAAGTATCCCATTTTAAATTCGGACATAAAAACATTAGGCCAAAAAACAATTATATTAAATATTTTTTCTACCTTAATAATGTTCGTTTAAAAAAGTTTATGTCAAGTGAGTTATGCCAAATAGGTTTCGGAGAAACAAGTTTCTGCCAGATAGAGGGCACCCTCAACAAAATGTATGGTAACAGTTGGTTTTTATTATTTACTAATTTATATTTCAGGTTTATGAATCACTGCTGCGAGCCGAACTGTGAAACACAAAAATGGACTGTGCTTGGCGACGTTCGCGTCGGACTCTTCGCTTTGTATGATATACCAGCTGTAAGTTTTTAAACCAATAATGTTATTAATTAGAGATCGGATATTCCAGTGCATATTTACAGTATTAAAAATTATTATTTTATATGTTAAAGGTCCCATTTCTGAGCAAAGGCCTCCCTCCATTTTCTCCAATTGTCTCAGAAATGGGACAGTACGGGCTAATAATAATAATAATAATAAACCCCCTCTGGGACACGCGTCATCTCCCCATGAGATTGACGTAAAACCGGAGGGTAGATTAGATAAGCTTTCTTCTTCATTATTCTTCTGACATAAATAAAAACTGTGTCATGGGTGTATAATAGAAAGCGCACAAAACGCAGGGCAGCTTGTGGCGGGCTGATTGTGATTGGCGACACTGCGTTCCCGAATGCTCCAGAGAGTCGGTCAGGGCCTCGTCTCCAGTTTGCCCTAATTGGGTAGCTGGAGTGGAACCCCAAGAGCGCCCGCAGGACTCTCAACCCTGTCTTGCCTTAATTGGCTGGCCAGGGAGGGGCCGCAAGAGCTATATGCTCGGGGGTGGAAGTGTAATGTAAGTAATGGCGTAATAACGGGGAAACCCACTCCGGGTCTATGACCCGCGATGGTGAAACCGGGGCCGCTCCTCTCGACACCCCTAGCCGCTCACACCAGTGTTGCCCCCTTGTTGTCTGTTATCAAGGCGGCTTTTTGGGGGGCCCATTTAGTGAGTTGGCGAGTCACCACCTGCCATTTTCTTTCAGTTTTCGAGTTGAAAGGCAGGTGCCGTTTTCTTCCGGCATTATAATAGAGGTTAACCAATCCATATAACACCCATCTCCATAGACCAGTAGTTTTTACCATATTTTTTTTGAAATAGTCCTGCATTTGCCGGGGACAATCCAGGACTTCATTTCTATAGTGTAGCCGTGGGGAGTTTCCGGCAAGTGCCCCATCCCATTTTAGATTAAAGTTCTCAAAGGGGCCTCTGCGTGTTGGACCTGTGTCCCCAGGCAAGCCCTCCAAAGGACCGGGTCTCTTTCTTTTGAAAGAGAGCCCGTGAATTTTAAGAGATACATAATAATAATAATAATAATGTTAAAGGTGGTATTATTCAGTCTATGTTACGTACTTCTTCGTAGTTTAGGTAAATATGCACTGGAATATCCGATCTATGGTTATCATACAGGGAAATTGAAAAAATACCTGAAACATCTTAATACCAACCTTGTATCAAGATCTTGAACAACGTCGTTCGACGATTATGACAAAAAAAAAACGATGCATCCTACGCATAAAGTCGGAACATATTTTTTGAGGTTGTAAGTAACTAAAATGAGTTATTTTTATATATAATATAATTATATTTTTTATTATATTATGGCATTATGCTCTTAAGCTAATAATTGATCGCATAGATTAAAAATATCGGTTAAAAATATATGTATTAGAAATGAACTATATCAGTAATCTTTGCAAAAGTGGCTCTCCAGAAAAAACATTTTTTTTTCGAGTTACGACTTTATGCGTAGGAGGCATCGAAAATATGTGTACAATTTGCGTTCACCTCTAGCACGCGGTCGCTTGTGCTTTTTGGTGCACAGTTAAAACTGTAGCGACTTATTAACCGAACTTCTAGCGAGACCTAAAGAGGGCGCCCCCTCGACCCGGGTCTAATCTTAGTGCGTTGCCTGGCGACAAGCTAGAGACTAACTGGATCTGATATGTACTTTGGGCTGGTTAATGTGTGAGACAAAATTTAAATAAAAACTGCCAAAATGAAGTTTCATAATTTATTTTCAGAACAGCGAAGTAACTTTTAACTATAACTTGGAATGCGCCGGCATTGAGAAGAAGCGATGTATGTGTGGCGCCAAGCGATGTTCAGGGTACATAGGGGCCAAACCAAAACAGGTATGCTATCTGTTTAGATATTATAGACCCTATAAATGTTCTATAGGGTTTAGTTTCATCTGATGATCTGTTTCAGTGGTATTGTAAAACTGTACTCTGTACACCACAACATTATTTTCTCTCTCGCACACAAGCCTCTTCCCATAAAGACAAGGATCGAGCATTTATCACCACAGTTGCTCACTGTATTCTGACGATTTCACACCAATGTACAATTAATTATAGCTATACAAAGGAAAAAAAAACAGGTTATAAAGAATAATATCTATTCTTACGGACCGGTGTTTTGAAAGCACTTGGGTGTGGGTTCGAACCAATATGTGACATAGTTGTACTTATAATGTGGTTTTTTTTAGTTTATCTAGTTTTTTTAGTTTTGTTTAGTTTATCTAGAATACCACTGAACAACGGGGAAGGAAAACAATATTGGGAAGTTTGATTTAATGCTCTAAAATCATCAACATTATCTACACTCAGTGATTATCGGTTGATTCTTCTCTGTGTGAGAAAAGAGGCATTTGCCCTGCAGAGTGAAAGTTACAGCCCGCTACAATCTTTTCCAGAGATTGACCTATAAATTATAAAATTAAAATAATTTCTATAATTATTGTAATACAATTTTACTTTATCTGTATTCGATGTAAGGAATTAAATTTGTCACAACAAAATGTTAAGGAAAAATATTTATAGTTTTATTTAATTGAACTACTATTTAACTGATTTTCGTCGTGTCACTTTTATTAGTTTATTAAATCCGCAATTTTTAAATTTGATCTACCGTCAACTTTAAAATTCAATTCTACCATTACAGGAAGAATCTCAAACAAAAAAACCAAAACTACCCGGAAAACGTATATACAAGAAAAGAAAACCTACTGAAGAATCTCCTTCTACTAAAAATAAGCCAAAAAGACCTATAGGACGGCCCCCAAAACCTAGAGAACTGACAGAAATAGAAAAAGACCTCCTCATCATAAGAAACGCTACCAACGGCCTCTCAAGCGACGAGTCTTCTAGAAGTATGAGTTCAGAATATGAAAGAAATCCTAAGGCTTTAAAGAGAAAACGGGTCAGCTTTTCCACTGAAGAAATGCATTACGACGGCTTAGAGTCACCTAATGTGAAGAAACATAAGTTTGACGACAAATCGGATGTTGGCGATTGAATTTTGTAAGTTGGTAGGCTTGGTACGATAGGAAAGAAGGAAAGATGAAGTTACAAAATATTTGCAATACAAAAACTTATTAGTAAAGGTGGCTACACACAACACTACTACTTTTCCTCAAAATGATCGCAAATATACAGTGAGGTAAAAAGTTTCGATAGATATCGACATTAGCTTACTTTGACAACAAAAGTTATTTACGCACAAATTTTGATAAATTAGCAAATAAATTACCTATATAACACCAATATACTAAGTTCTACTTTTCAAGCTATCTTCATTTATGTCTTTCAAAGCTAAAAAACATACAATCAGACTTGACTTACAGTAGTGTATCTGATGTCGTATCTGGACTATAACATTACATTACACAGATTTGATGATAGATTTGCACAGGTAATTTTGACAGGTAAATTGGTCGTCTATGTATCTGTTAGAGTAGGCAGTGCTTTTTTGCCTATAAGAACTGCCTCGTTAGTCGACTGCTGAGCACGAGGTCCTAAGTTCGATCCCCGCGTCGGGCAGTGTTATTGGGTTTTTCCATTAGGAAATTCTTAGTAGCAGCACGAAGTCTGGAATTGTGCCCGGTTAATGGCAATAGGCTCGCCCTCTATTACATGGGTCTTATAACATAGCCGGCGAAACGTGGGTGTACTGCACACTTCTGCCTACCCCCTCTGGGGAATACAGGTGTGAGTCTATAAATAAAAAATAAATGAACTGCACCACCCCTAGTAGAGATGTCCAAGTAATAAGTCAGTAATGAGTCATACGAAGACGTTACCTTGATCGCGCGGACGTCGAACAAGAATCTAGGTCCTCGGATATTTGAAGAGATGCGGATTATAAGTCGTGTAAGTCGCGTCTGATAGTATGTTTCGGTCTGATCTTTCCAATCCTTTATTTCTTTCATTAAACTTGTTTAGCTAAACTATTTCTTGTATGATATTCTTCCAAAAATTAGAACATGGTCCAATTGTTTTTAAAATTGAGCAAAAAGCCGGTATCCTATTTCGTATTCTACTTTAAAAAAATACGGGATCTAAGTTTCATACCAATAAGTCGTAGACCAACCTATCAACAATTTATATCAAAGATGTTATTGTAAATATTAGATTAGACGGCTACTGAATAGCCTTATTTTTAAGTCGAGTGACAACGTAGTCTGAGCAAATATCGCCTTTATAAATAGGTCTTTAAAGTTCATAATACTGTAAGTGTTCAACGATTCCTACATTAAATTGTTGGGCAAACTATGTTGTTGATATGCCAAATTTTCTTTTTTAATGGTTCGTAAGGAGGTTTAGATATTAGATTGTGAAAAAGTGATTCTGTGATTCAAAATTAGGATTTCTAGCTATGTAATTATTAATAAAAATATCGTTGCCTGATAAGTAACGCCCTCTACAAACGTAACGATAATTAGTCACGATATAACCACAGTATAATAAATACGTGCGAAAGTATGGAAACTACATGCGCTACGACGCGTCCGTTGATACTACGAGTACCGCGAGGTTCGCTTAAGGAGTATCGTTACGCAATGTTACGCATGTTTGTGAGGGTGTGCAATTTCGAGTGTTTGTATGTAGTTTCCGTACTGTATGTTTTTTATACTGTGATATAACTGCAAACTGGTCTGAACGGATTACATAGTCTATTTGCACATTGCGATAAATAAAGTTCGAGTAGTGGAAGACGATTCAGTTAAATCTTAATTTATCGTTACGTGTATAGGGGCATGATTGGGGATTTGTCAAGTAAATTGTGTTTAAAATAATATTGGATTTGGCTCATGTTTTTAGAAAATTATGTTTAAATAAAAATGTAACAAACTGTGGTATTACAATATTTTCGGGAATAATATTCAAATGGTATGAAGTTAACTGTCAGAAATATCAAATGCCATGCGTAATGCAAAACATTATTGTTATTGGAAATAAGATTGTGCTGACCCCACAATAAGGTTCGCATTTGCGTAAATTAACTGATATTTTAAAGTGCATAATTAATTACTTTCGTATTTCTGTACAAAGTTATTTGTCATACGAAAATGTTGCTACATGATAATAAATTGTAACTGTCAAAATATTACTGAAATCTACTTTTAACTTTTTTATCATAAAATTTCTAAATATTCGAATTTTTATTAAATATTCGAAAATAATATAGAAAGTACAACTGTCAAAGGACCCAAAGCCATTTCCAAAAAAAAATTAAGACTTTTTCTTTTTACAAAACTTAAACTGAAAATATAAAAATTAATCTCTTAGACGTATAAAGTATGGACACCCAAGACGCAAAAAAAGTATAATGTAAAAATAAAAAGTTAAAAGTAGATACATCACATTTCGAATCTTCTGGGTTTACTCTTGAACGACAGAACGTACACCTTAAGATGTCGTAAGATGCCGTGATATTGACAATCTTTTTCTTATTTTCGTGTCGGTGGTACCTACATATATCTATATATTTTCAGCCCAGAAGGTTGCCACCCCTAAGGCGCTGTCTCCACGAGCGAGAGAATCGCGGCGTTTTCATATAAAATCACTCGACGATTGTATCGCTGTGTGGAGACGGTTCCATAGAGAGTGTATAGAAATACGTGGCACGCCGATAATATCGCCGCGATTCTCTCGCTCGTGGAGACAGCGCCTAAGACACTGTTCGTAGCTCGATTAAGGTCAGTCATGTTGGCACTAAGCTTCTTGACTAACATTATTGCTAGCTACAAGCAATAGTGCCAACATCACGGCACCAAATCTTAAGATGAACGGTCTGTAAAATTGACATCATAATTAACATACAAACCCTTTGTTGGAGAATGCGCGCTGATTTAACTTTTGCGTAGTAAAAATAGCATGGTATTATGTTCGTTCAAGAGAAAACCCCTGTTCTCAAATGCGGGTGTTGCCATTACAAAAACTTCCAATCTGTAATTATTAATGTTAAGACTCTAAGATTGTTTATATTATTTTATAATAGCAGTGGGATTATTCTATTTTAGAGAGAAACGGATTTGTATGTAAAAAATGAAGATTTTCATTGATAGTTAGACATAAATAGATAAAGAAAAAACTTCATGTTACCTATTGAGAATTCAGCCCGGGAATTAAGCTAGCATGTTGAATACCGTTTTGACTCGATGGATTGGCTTCAGTTACTATTTTTAGAATGCTATTGTAAACTGTGCCATGTAAAGTGGTAAATGCCCATAAAAAAGATTATATTATCTATTTCATTCGCAAATCTACGCAAATTTTCTTCAAAATAACTTGACTGATTACTTACAAAACTGCAAGTGATTGCAGCAGTCAAAAAGTACGTAAATATACTACAAAAAAATACGTAATTGATATTTGTCGATATTTGCAACCTGTATTTAAATTGAAAGGGCGCTGAATTATGTTAAATTAGTTCTTAAGGCTTTTGAGCCTCTATGACTGAACAGCGGCGCAAAGGCAGCGGCGCAGGAGCGGTAGTTCCAAATGCATAGATCCGTCGCCGCCGCCGACGCAACGCTGTCCACTGTCTTTGAGAGTGGCTTTGATTCACTAGTCACTAATTGAGGCGCAACTAGTGACGCTCAACATGTTCAGCAACGTTCTACAACAGCGTGCGATGTTGCTAGATGACGCGTAGGATTTTATCGTTGCGCGTCGATTGTTGCATACACTTGGGTCAAGCTTTCATATACCGCTCAGTGTCATACAACATTATACTTACTTGTATTTTGAAATAAACATGATTTTCATTTCTCATAGAGTTGATAATGTCTTGCGCTGGTCGTTGGTTATTGTTATTAAAAGAAGGATTTTTATAATAATGTTGAATGAAAGTAAAGATAATAGAGTAATCCTATTGTTATCCAAAGTTACTGGATGCTTGCACTCAAAATAAAATATTGTACATTGATATTTGTTTTTGTTTTATTTGCCTGTCTTCCATGCGACGTATCAGACTGAAAAACCAAGTCAAGTTAAATTTTACTTAAACTAGAATCGGAGTCGGACATTCCTAGAAATAAAAAAAAAATTGGCTTAATTTCATACTAAATTTTTCAGTACAATGTTTTTCTTACTCTTGTAGATTACAGTGGCAGTGTCGTGGTGGCGCATTGGTTACGGACCCGCTTTGCAAGCACGCGGGTGTAGGTTCGAAACTGGCATGTACCAATGTGATTTTTTCAATGTCCTATGTACTTAGTTTATCTAAGACACCACTGACTAACGGTGAAGGAAAACATCTTAAGGAAACCTAGACTTTTAATAGTCTGAAATTCGCCAACCCGTAGGTATAGCCTGGTGATTAATGTTCAGGCTTACGACGAACATCCATGGAGTATTACTGGATGAGTAACTACAATGTAGTGACCAATACCTAATAGTCAAGATCATTTAATTTATCATCATTCATTCATTCATTCATCATTTAATTATTAGGTAAAGGATCTCCGAAAAGTAAAGCAATAAGAATTATTGCTAGAGAAGATTATTTCAGTGTATTGTTACAAATTCATACACATTGCAAACATGGAGGCCGGGATAAAATAATGCGTGTTATTGGAGATAAATTTAAAATTTTTCATTCCCAAAAAAGCAGTTAAACTATTCGTAGCCAATTGTCCAGGAGCCCGATTCACGTAACGACAAAACGTCTTAATAGAGTGGCAGTGTAATGACAATGGCATTATTTTACGTCTTATGGTATTCCGCAAGTACTTTTTGAGGCCAGTGACACAATGGCAATAGCATGGTGTCAGAATGGACATTTTTGGTAAAATAGCGGAATTGCCCCCCAGGTTGTCAAGATAAAAAACGCTGCACAAGTAGAGCGCGCATTCTAAAAAAATGGTCAAATAAATTGAATTAAAGGGACATGCAAGTATACTAGATTTTCAGTCATGTCCTGATGGCGAATACAATTGGCTTCTCATTTACCAAGAAGATGCTACCAAGTACTTAAAGCCTTCGTCCGTTAAAAACCAATATGGCTGCTGAAGTCACCTTAGAATTGACGAAAATTTTCATGACGTTTGAGGCACCAACTCTGCTGCTGATAGACGATCGATATGACTTTATAGCAAAAGTCACAGAAGGATTAGCAGGAATGTGGCCTGCATGTACAGTTCTCCCTAAAAACGCTCGAGCGAAAGAGTATTCTCATATTGAGGAAAGTATATGCAATTGGATGTCCGAAAATAGCTCTAATTGGTCCCTGGGCTGTTATGTTGTGCAGTACGATAAAAACACTCACAACAATCGTTTAATTAGAAAATCTCCATAAAGCACATTGTTTGGATGTGATCCCATAACTAGTAGGTATATTACCGTCACTTCCTGCAGCTTCTACAATATCTAATAAGAAAATTTGAAAAAACAACTGATACGGATGGGATTCGAACCCAAGATCTTCGACGTGCCTTGTCGACGCTCTAACCGCTGAGCCACCGTATCCCACCCGCACCAGTCGAAATTTCAAATCTCTTTTACACGCCTAGGGCGTGTGGCGACATCTATCGGAAACATTACGTATCCCGACTCAGTGCTCCAAACTTTGCAGTTTTAGGCCCGGCGCCCACTAGCGGACCGGCACGGCAAGGAATTTTTGTATTACAGATGATTTTGAATCTTATTCAACACTGTTAATATTCACAATTCAATGATACGTCACAGCCTGCCTTGGCAATCTTCGGCACGTTGCGGCATGCCGTGGCATCCCAAAATGTAAACGCTAATCATAATACAATAAGATCTCAAATCATTTGCGTTTACTAAAATCCTTTGCCGTGCCGTGCCGCCAGTGGGCGCCGGGCCTTAGTAGACACCGATGCGATATTACCAATTTTCTTAATGTTTTTGTGAATTTTTTTACATGTAGCACATAGCATGTAGCATATAGCACATGATAGCTTATTAAATATAATTATTAAATAAGAAAATTTGAAAAAACAACTGATACGGATGGGATTCGAACCCACGATCTTCGACGTACCGTGTCGACTGTAATGTAAAAAAATTCACAAAAAAATTCTACAATATCGCTTCCTGGAATTAATGTCGAACTGAAAATTGAGCCGATAGAAGTAACCATTGAGGATAATCCTGGTCACAGTTCAGATGAAGATATAAAAGTAAAGATGTGTAAAAAAAACTTAAATAAAAATTCTTTATTTTATTAACTTCATGTTATGGTCACCCTATCCCGTTAAACAACTTCATGTCAATCATTTAGCCGCATGGTCGCGTGGAGACCGTCGAGCCATTTAGCAACGGGCTAGGCGATCGATTGCCGGCTAATTGTACAAAATGGCGACTGACGTGACACAGATGCGTCTAACTTTTGAGTTAGGTAGGTAAGTCCTTATCTACCTATATTAATGGATTGTTCGCTTTATTAGTCACTGACGGTATTCGTCAGGTCATCAGGTGTTAAGAAATATGAATTAGGTTGTCAAGATTTTAAATTCATGTCCTTTCATTATGCGGACAGCGAAGGAGTGGAACTCATTGCCGGCGTCAGTTTTTCCCGATTCTTATAATCTAGGAGTATTCAAGGCAAGAGTGAATAGACATTACTTGAGTTCGTGTGTACCATCTTCGACTGCATCGTCACTTTCCATCAGGTGAGATCCAGTCAAATACGCTCAAGTTTTTAATTTAAAAAAAAATGCGCACTGCCAATAACTTTGCTTAACGCTTGCCTGATTTATGTGCAAAATCAAAATCGAGTTATATGCTAATATGTATAATAAATGCAAGTATACAAAAGATATATAAAGAAAAGACTAATGTGTATAACATTTTGTAACGATCTTCGTTTACAAGGACGATCACTTTGTATCGTCTGTCGAATAACACATCCGAGCACCATAATAACTATAACAAGAATAAATAACAACTTTCATGAGTCCTACTTATATAAAGTGCTTCTAAATTATCTGCCACGGTTGCAATGGGAGAAAGTATTGGGTATAAAGATTACAATAGTGAAGAAATTTCGTACCCAGGAACAGTAAAAAATATTGGAGCATGGAGCAGAATTAGACCTACGCAATAAAACGCAGGCAAAAGAAAAAAAAATATGACGTTAGATAAAAAAAATTACTTCACTATTGTAATATAAATAACCAATATTATCTCCCATTGCAGCCGTGGCAGATAATTTAGAAGCACCTTATATATTAAATATTGATAAGTACGGCTTTACTCACGTATTGATTTCGGGGAATGCCCGACTAATGAGTGAGGTCCACAACGCCGCCGCGTATACATCCGCTCTTGAAAATGGACTCCGTTTGAGTTCGAAACTAGTCGGGCATTCTCAATATGTGAGAAAAGCTGTATCAATATTTAATATAGAATAAATAACGTAATTGTCAATTATATTCACCTGAGAGAATTTTCAAAGATCTTTTTTTAACGTGTGGTTGGTGAACAACGTGTTAACTACGCCCAATTAAAAGATGTAAACTACTAATTCTACACTATACAGTCTAGTCAGAGGCCTTACGAGCGGCTTATACTCTAAGACCAGGGTTGTTTATCAACCATTCGATAAAAAAGTAAGAAAGAGGAATGTATTTCAGTTAGGTTTAATACTCACAGCACCACAGAGAGCAAAGAAAATGCAACCACTTTTTAAACCAAAACTATAACTAAATTGTTCTGGATTGTTTACATCTAAGTACTTTTTTAGCATTTCGTGTAGTTAAACTTGTTTTCTATCTCAATTCCTTTGCAATTAGGACATAAAATAATAAGTAGGTATTTAAATTGCATCAAAGTTTGAAATTGTTGTGATCAAATTAGTGACTCAGTGAAACGTCAAAATCCATAATTTTGACGTTTCCAGAGAGCAGCACTTCAGTCTAGTTTTATAAAAGAGGTTTGTGTAATTAAGCAATGATATTCTGCTGCATCCGGTAAGACTGGGAGCCGACCCCAACATAGTTGGGAAAAGGCTAGGCAGATGCAGATGATGTGTAAATAAGCAATGAGGCCCTTTGATGGCCTTTGATGGCCCTTTCAATGACAGTCGAAGGTATTTATCGAACAAATTGCTTTTACCCGCTGCCGGCCTTAGTTGAAGGATTTCTGAGCCTCCTGACTAGTCCTGATCGAATTTTGATCACAGTATCAACGATTAGATTAGTCAACTTCGCAGGATATATTACAGTGTATCAATTGTATCATGACTACATAGTATAAAACAAAGTCGCTTCCCGCGTCTGTCTGTCCCTATGTATGCTTAGATCTTTAAAACTGGATTTTGATGCGGTTATTTTGATAATAGATAGAGTGATTCAAGAGGAAGGTTTATATGTATAATACATGCATATTAGCGTAACTGTGCGAAGCCGGGGCGGGTCGCTAGTAATCAACTAGTAATCTATAAATTTTACAATTTGCTATAAAAAATTGTAGTTAGGTACATCGAAAAATCATTATATTGTGTTAACCTATTCCTATTTATAATATAGGTTTAAGGAAGTGGAATTTCTATTTCAGTTCTGTTCAGCACAGTAATATATATGCGGCGACGTGTTTAAGATGAATATCTTTTTAATACTCTTTATGAGATTCGGAAATCTTATCATGAATCGTGAGCAGTTTATATTTATACTTTACAAGTAGGTATATAGGGTCGATATAGGGATTCGGTACCTTCATGAAATCGTGACAACTAATCTAACTTTAGAATATCTATCCTTTTGGGTTGCGGAGGTCAGATAGACAGTTGCGAAGAAAACTGTTATTCAGCTGTATCAAGATTAGAAGCCGACCCCTTAGATTAGGATAAATATGGCTAAGAGGACTTAATTATAGTATAGTCCTAACCTACATATTCATAAAGACTACAATTACCTATGCCTTCAACCATAACTACCACTTTTTTATTTGTTTTTTTTTTTGCAGGGGATTAAAAGGCACCCGGCCTCCAGGGGAAGAGACCGGGGAGTGTCAGATTCTTACCTCACTAAAACCACCCCGATGATCACCATCAGCACACGCAGGGAGAACCCGGGTCCTCTTAACAGACCAGTTCCGGAACCTCCCCTGCGCGACGCCTGTAACATCCTCGGAAACCATAACTAACTACAAACCTATGCGGTCTAAAACCTACCGAAAATCTTATAATAATGACACTCCGTTATATTTGACAGGCCAGGTAGGTAGCGGATATTGTAAGGAAGGTATGTCTAATGACTTTCAGGTGTGTTTTAGTTCCCCAAATATGTATTCAATTTTGTCGCAATACGTTTTGTCGTTAAAGGTAAAATATAAAGGAAATATGAGCCAAAATATTGTGTCAAAGAATGGGCAATGATATAGGTACATACCTAAGTAGTTTGTATAGGTACCTAAGCTTCCCACATAGGCGACGTTGGCGTAGAATATCAAAGGAGCACTTTCTGCGTAAGTCCCTCCCGCTGTAGATTATTTTATATTTTAAATGTATACTTACCTAATTTCTCCAAAAAATTTATAGAAAAAAAAATCGATTACGAACGGTATTCGGTCCCGCGACCTACCTACTTGGTAAAGCTTTTTCGATAACAGGCATGCACACGGTACACGGGGTTACGAATAGCTAAGCGGCAGTACGTCTGGAGGACCCAGTAGATCGCGGGTTTGAACCCCGTTCTTAATCGATTTTATGTTTTTATAAAATTTTTGCAGTCACTAAATGTCGGCTCGCGACGACCTTGCTTGTATATTAATAATCGTGGGATTAAACCATGGATACGAAGTTTAATTTTGCAAGCACAATTACAAGCGCCACCAAATAACCTGCATACACAGCCAGTATCAATCCACTGTTGGACATAGGCCTCTTCTCATACGCATCACTTATTTTGTAAGCTCATTAGAATGTGTTTGACCTTATACGCCACGTTGGGCAAGCGGGTTGGCGATCGCAGTAGCAGATGGTTGCTATTACACAAAAGGATGCTGCTGCCCATCCTTCAGATTTTTCCCTTTGTGGCTTCTTACGACACCCGCAGGATGAGTAGAGGTGGTTCTGTTCTTAGGCTGGAAACCACATGACACAATTGACTAGTATCTATACTAGTAAATTAATAATTAATTAATTGTGCCATGTAGCTAAATAATATAGTACTTGAAACATTTCTAATACTGTTAAACGACGACATTTTCGGTAGGTACAGTCGGCAACGGAGTTAAATTGGCAGGGACGCTAGCTAAGGTTGTAATTTTTTCAAGATGTTAGCCTTTGAACGCCATGGAGGTCACCGGTGACCGGCAAACAATAGAATTTGCATTGTGTCTGCTGTCTGGCAGTCGAAGTGTTAATATAATTTCATTTTCTGAAAAGGTATGACTGAAACCTATACAAAACTAAACAATTTTGGACAACCCCATGCAATCTTCTATAAATAACATCATCCCAAACTAGCGGCCCTGCCAACCTAACTCCTTTGCCGACTGTACATACATTAATTTAAACCACAACAGCACTGTGAAGAATCGATCGTGTCTAATGAAATAAACATCGACAGGAAGTGTGGTGGGCGACATACCTACAAGATGGCGTCGTAACGTAACTAAGGTATATACCTACATAATGTGGCTCCTAAATACAGGATCAATTTAAAAGTAATGATCTTATCGTATGGTTGATTAACAACCTTGTCAGAGTTTAAACTGCCTTAGGCCTGACACGGCTTTACACACCATTGAAAAATTTCTCAAGTGTGCTGGTTTCATCACGACATACACTACCCTACTCTACTCTACCCCTACCCTAACCTACCCTTACTCTACCCCTACCCTACTCTACCCTTACCCTAATCTACCACTACCCTACCTACCCTTTTTCTCACCTTTTAAACCTTCCTTGGACTTTCAAAATTTCTATTCTATACATATATAAGATTCTTCTTTGGAGGTTCAAAACCAAAATTATCCAAACCGAGCATTCCGAGTTTTAGCGAGACTAACGAATAGCAATTCATTTTTATATGTATAGATTTAAGACAGTAGTTATTTAGCTATAGACTGAGTGATATGAATGTTCAACATTACAACTCTAAACGCATTAATCTTACAAGGAGACGAAGTACTTCAAGAACTCAAAATTCAGGGATGCTGAGCGAAGCCATTAGCGCTGCTTGATGGCTCCGCTGTGTCGAAGAAATTGTTGCTGTGTAACATAAGATTCCATAATTGCATTGGAGTAGGTACCTACATCACTTCACTACTCGACAAGCCTTAAGTTTATGTCAAGACCGCGTACAATAATTTGGTTAATACTAACTTACCCCTAAAAGCATCCTTAAGAGAAAGGGGTAAAATCGGTCGATACGACAGTCGTGTTTCCCTTATAAGTTTGATTCTTTTTGTCAGTTTTAAAGCTATTGCATAAATTTTATCGCGGGCTTTGAGCACAGCGACCGAATCAAGAAATTCCGTAACGAAAATAAAACCTAACACCCTTTATTGCAGAATAATCTAATTGAGAGTTAAAAACCTTACAAACAAATAAGGTATATTTTATCATTGGCGTACGTCACTTGGGGTTGGCACTGAAAATCAGCGCTGTGTTTTATATGGTTTGCGACAATATTTTTTTTTTCTATTAGCCCCACTTGAGCCGGCCATCAAAGTTGTCACTCCCTATATCAGGGCCGCGCAAATTTGATTAATTCCAACTTTCCCCAGAGAACATCGTTAAGAAAAGTTCTAACTCATCTGTCTTTATTAAGCCCAATTTAAAAAGGTTTCTGTTTACGAAAAGGCAAAGCGGTTCTCCCGTGAGCTTTGAAAAGGGCAACGAGATATCCTCTACACTGTGACACCTTTAATGACCCTCTGTCACAAACGGTTAGAGCATAGTCGTAGTTACATTTTTATATTATCATGGGGGGGGGGGGTCCGAGGATCCAAAAATGTACCAAGATAAACTAATTTTTGCTCGAGCTTCACACAGATAATTTCACAATATGCGGTGCGCGGGTAAAGTAAGCACTGTATGCGCGTACAGTAAGTACGCGAATACACCGCTCGTAGTTGCGTATGCGTCTAATATTAAAGTCCAGGTTATCTTACGATATTTTCCTTCACCGTTAGTCTGTGGTGTCTGATTAACTAAGAAAGTACATTGGTATATGCCAGGTTCGAACCCACACCCACGGGCTGGCAAAGCGCAATACAAAATATTTTTTTACAATTTTTAACTATCGTGATAGCCTTGTGGTGGTGACCGTTAACTGGCAAGTCAGAGGTCTCGGGTTCGAACCCAAAGCGTGCATCTCTGACTTTTCGTAAGTATGTGCGTTTTATAAATTAACTATCACTCTCCGTGCCTTGGATAGTACGTTAAGCTGTTGGCCCCGGCTGTCAATTGTAGATCTTTGACAGTCGTTACGGGTAGTCAGGAGCCCGAAAGTCTGACAACCAGTCTTACCAAGGGGTATCAAGTAACCCAGTAACTGGGTTGTGGAGGTCTGATAGGCAGTCGCTCCATGCAAAACACTGGTATTCAGCTGCATCCGGTAAGACTGGAAGCCGACCCCAACATAGTTGGGAAAAGGTTAGGCAGATGATGAACTTTTAACTATTAGCTTCCGGGACACCTAGTATTAGTACTTAGTACAAGCTCATGTATATAGAATGAATTTCCCCACTTGTGGGCGGCACTCTAAATACTAGAAGTTGTCCCAATCTGCATACGAAGCGAGCCCACTGTGTTTACAGCTGTTTGAAACCGCGCGTTAACGCTGAAACGTTTAATGCATTTTCAATTGAGAAGATGGCGACCAGCCAATATCTATGAGAAGATAAAGATATATTTATTTTGTAAAACATGAGAAATACAGTACCAGGCATAGCCTGCAATGTAGATGTTAAAAATGATGTAAGACTAGCTACATTTTTTGCCAAATAATGGCGTACAAAATGTATTATTATTGGAGAGAGAGGGCTTCTTGCCTTCCATAAGTTAAAATTATAAATTTAATAAAAAATAAAATATGGCACATAAAATTAACATGTTATTTTTAACAATTTAAAAATTAAATAACAAAAGTTTATTAAATTAAACATAATAATATCCTGAGGTCTGAGTAGTAAATCACTAGTCACTCCTTATAATATAATAGGTGACAAAGTAATGTGAAAATATAAAAACACAGTAAGTTTTTTGTAAGTCTCTTTACTAAGTGAAGTAAACTGTAAGTGAAGAGGTAAGTAACGAGATGTAATCAGATCTTAGTTAATTAGAATTACCTATAGTTGTGGAATCAGTTTGTTATTTAGAAAGCAGATAGCCTAGTGGTATGACCGTTGTTTGCTATGCCAGAGGTCTCAGGTTTGAATCAAAACGTCTGGCTTCTCGAAAGGTAAGGTATGTGCGTATTATAAATTAATTATCACTTCACACATGTTCCGTGCCTCGGAAATCATGTTAAACCGTTGTCCCAGGATGTCATGAAGCTCTTTGACTAACGTTATAGGGAGACAGTACCCTAATAAAACACAAAAAAACTGGTCTAGTATTTCTAAACAGTCCATTGTAACATTGTCATAACTGCCAATATTAAAAATAAAAATTTGAATAACCATAACCATAAATTTGAATAGCCATAGTTGTTTTATTTTTAATACTAACCAGTATTAAAAATAAAACAACAATATTTTGTAATAATAGTATTAAAAATAAAACACAATATTTTGTAGTAAGTATTAAAAATAAAACAACAATATTTTGAAATGTCTACTTCTTATATTTTGTAGTAAAATCTCTGAAATATCAGTAATAATGTTACGAGATTGATGTCGGCCAGCGGTATAGGGTGGGTAAGTGACCCGACGCTAATCACATTCACTCGACGTTTCGGGTCGACTGCCAAATTGGTAATTTATATTTGGATAGTGTGACGCCGGTAATTTAAAAATAGGCAGGAGATAAATATATTTAGACTGCCATCTTTGTGATTTCGAGATTTCCAGAAAATGGTACAGTCAAACCGCATGACAGTGGTAACACTTGCACTACGAAAAGCACCTTTACTTCTACGCAATAAGGGTGCTGTCAATGTCAAATTGTTACCACTGATGTGCATCCGACTGTAGGTACATCGAATTAAACTTAGAATAACCAATAATAAACGATGTTTGCATTTTGACTTACAATGAATTTCCGAAAAAGAAAAAGTCTATGCCCAATATTGTCTAACTGACGTAAAAATAGACAGGGTCCTAGGCGTTAAGTCCTAGCGATCCTAACATACTTAATATCTTTGTACTATTCTGTACCGAAGTGTTGTGTCGTTTCCGGCCTAAGAATAGAACCACCCCTATTCATCCCGCGGGTGTCGTAAGAAGCGGCGAAGGGAAAAACTGGAGAATGAGCAGCAGCATCCTACTGTGTAATAGCAACCATCTGCTACTGCGATCGCCAACCCGCTTGCCCAGCAAATACATTCTAATGAGCGCACAAAATAAGTGATGCATAATGAGAAGAGGCCAACGTACAACAGTGGACTGATCAGGCTGTGAATGTAAAACATAATAATAATCATGAAATACTAACTTTTTCCGAGATAAAAAGTGGTCTCTTAAGGGTGATGGTCCCATCGCGGCGGGAAATTTAACAATAAAAGAGGCTTTTTGGTTTTTTTAACCACTTTCTATATTATGAAATATTGCATTTTTCATTAGTTTGCGCTCCTAATCAATAAAGACTATTTATAGTTTAGTTTTATCTCAAAATGTTACCAATTTTGTATATTTATGTAAAATACTAAAAAACAGTTTCATCTTTTATCTTACATAAACATGCAAAATTGGTAACATTTTGAGTTAAAACCAAGTAATAAATAGTCGCGTCTTTGTTGACTAGGAGCGCAAACTAAAGAAAAATGAAATATTTCATATGCAAGTGGTTCAAAATAACAAAAAACCTCTTTTATTTTTAAATTTCCCGCCGCGATGGTACCATCACCCTTAAGTATATTTGTGTATGTACATCCGGTCGGTAGGTATATATAAATACGGGACGAATGTGTAAACAATGATGTGAGTATCAAATCCAAAGTCCGCAATGCGAACACGAAATATTTAAAACTCCTCGTGCTGAGTGTCAAGTCACAGATGGCGAAATTTTAAGCGCGCGCTGCACAGAACATTTAGGTCACTGAATATTTTATTCTCATGAGTTTAATGTAGGTAGAGTGCATGATAGCTAGAGCCTATTGTCTAGTGATCCAGCCCCGGATCTAATACGCCGTGATCAAGCCTCTGTTCTATATGGAGGAGGACAAGCCGGAAGCCCGGAACCTGTGCCCCGGGTGGCACATTCAAAGGGTGGCAAATTCAATCTTGGCAAACAAATACACTACCTGCTCAGATTATACGGTCATTCCCGTCCAAATCCACACTGTTGACGAGTGGGTTTTTTTTTAAATGGTGACAATCCTTCCCAATCGTTCACACCCCACGTGACATTGTACAAGAGTCAAAACCTAGAAAATTGATTTTAACCCGACTTTTGAATGGAGCGGGTTATTTTTATGTTGCCGCCATGGTTTAAAATCGCTTTTATCGAAGTATGCGTTACAGAATCTCATAAAACTTGAAGGAGAAACCTTTTGGATGATTATATAAGGGGCTGAAAACAGCGCAGCGCTAGTCTAGCGGCTAGACTAGACCGGTAGTTGTGGTGTTCTTAGCGGGAAGTCTAAAGGAAGGTAAAAATATTGGTGTCGGGGGCGGCATTTTTCAGTTTGTACCCCACCTCAAAAAAAATGAAGATCCGGGGCTGTGGTGACCATAGACGTCATTATAGACTCACGCCTGTATTCCCTAGAGGGGGTAGGCAGAGGTGTATGCTAATGCAGTAGGTACACCTACATTTCAATTTCACATATAAAAACTAGGTAGGCCACCTTATACGCCACGACGCATTCATAAATAACATTATAGAAGGAAAAGTCAATGGAAAGAGAGGAAGAGGTAGGCCAAGACAAAGTAATGTAGCGCAGATCAAAGAGAAAGTAAAGGTCGAGACGTATAAGGAGGTCAAGGAATTGGCTCTTGATAGGGAGAGCTGGAAGAAGCTGCATCGACAAGAGCGTAGCTCTTAAATAAATGATGATGATATAAAAACTAAATCAAAATCGGTTCGTACGTTTAGGAGCTACGATTCCACAGACAATAAAATACTGGGAGCTACGGTGCCACAGAAACTTATCATAAGCTCAAGTTAAACATAGATACCTACTCCTCTTTTTTTGTCTGAGACGAATAATTGCTTAGAACACTCGATATGTTAAAAAAAATAGTTTAAAAATCGAATTGGGTTTCAACTTCAACTTAATCTACATTTTTATTTTCATCTAAGCCTTAAAGGAAAGTTTCAGTGGTGCAACTCTGTGCAATTTTCTTATCGCTCTGAGCTCGCTATAACTTTTACCCAAGTTATTGCCCGACTGGAGGTGCAATTCTTTATTCTCTTGTTATTCCTAGAACTGTAACTTAGCTCTTTTAAGCATTTATTTGCATTTAAAAACTGACTTGTTGAATGAAAATGAAAAGTGGGATCATTTTCTTGTAATACGATCTAGTCGTATATATTATTAAATATCGCAACGGCTTTACTCACGGATTAATTTCGGGAAGTTATACATATTAAGTTTCGAACTCAAACGGATTCCATTTTTAAGAGCGAGTGCAGTTACGTGGCTGCGTCGCGTAACTACACTCACACACATTCACGTTAAAAAAAAATTGTGGGTTTATATTGGCCTTGGTATCTATCTATCTAGTTATTTTTTAATTATTATTTTATCTGGAATTGTATATGAAGGTACAATGACTTCTCGACTGTCATATAGCAATATTTTATACAACAATAATAAACAACAAAAAAATAAAAATAAAAGACACTAATTGTTATTAATTAATCTTTTAATAGCATCGTAATTATACGGTCAGGTTATCCCCATACGATCGTAAATACAGGCTTTTTATTAATTACCTAATTAATGTCCTATAGTTAATGAGTACTTGTTTTACTATAATATTATAAATGCGAAAGTATGTTTGTTGGTATATCTTTCTTTTACGCAGCAACGGAGCAATGAATTTACGTGATTTTTATTTTATACAAATTTGTATATCATCATCATCATCAGCCTGTATTAGTCCACTGCTGAACATAGGCCTCTCCCAATAACCGCCACTATTATGCGCTTATTGGAGGTATTTGCCTATAATCGCCACGCTGGGCAAGCGGGTTGGCGATCGTAGTAGCAGATGATTGCTGTTACACAGGATGATGCCGCTGCCACACAATAAAATGTCACACATAAAATGTCACACTTAAAATGTCACACATCAAAGGTCACAAAATATCTTCAGTGAAGTCTTTCTGCGTTTAAATTAGCTTTTCCCTACAGGAAGTTCTAGCACAAACTTATTATACACACAAATTACAAAACATACCTGTGAGGATAAGCCATGAAATTAGCGGTCATGGCTTAAACAGACGTGTCATTTAATTAAGCCATTTAATTCACTAACATTAATTTATGCTTATAATTATTTAATAAGAAAATTTGAAAAAACAACTGATACGGATGGGATTCGAACCCACGATCACAGAACGATAATAAGCTATCATGTGCTATAACATGTAAAAAATTCACAAAAATATTAATTTATGCTTATTAAGTACTGTACATTTTTTTTATAGACTCACGCCTGTATTCCCCAGAGGGGGTAGCCAGAGGTGCATGCAGTACACCCACGTTTCGCCGGCTATAAGTCCCATGTAATAGAGGGCGAGCCTATTGCCGGGCACAATTCCAGACTCCGTGCTGCTACTGAGAATTTCCTAATGGAAAAACCCAATAACACTTTGCCCGACCCGGGTATTGAACCCAGGACCTCGTGCTCAGCAGTCGCGCTTGCTACCACTAGACCAACGAGGCAGTCCGTACTGTACATATATTATTTATATATTATGCTACAAGATAGGTTAAGTTCTTTATTATATGAAATTATTTAACTAGAAACTCGCAAAAACAACTGATTCGGGCGGGACCAATATACCCCCAAATAACAGAATAAATATTAAAAATGATGTAACTATATCCCTGAGGTAGGTAAGGGTAGAGTAGCGGTAGAGTAGAGGTAGGGTAAGGTAGAGGTAGAGTAGGGTAGGAGTAGAGTAGGGTTTAGGGTAGCGGTATAAAGTCTATAAGGGGTTGGGTAGGCTAGGGATAGAGTAAGTAGGCGTAGAGGTAGGATTATCACGCGGAAGTACAAAGTCGCGCAGGACGTATAGTTTCTTTATAGGTACAAGGTAAGGTAAAGTACAGACAACGTCATAAATTGGTGACCCCTGCCCTTTGTACCTGCTCTACGCCCCTGCCGAATATAACCAACTTCAAATCTGAGATAGGTACTGTTTGTATTATATGAAAAGTTTATTATACGTATTCTATCAAAGAGCAACAATATCTACAAATAAATATTACGGTTACGGTTTTGTCATCAGAACTAAAGCTGTGTGCAAATATCTGATCAATCTGTCAACATGAAGGGGGTGAAATATCGATTACTAAATTTGAACCAAATAATAAACAGGGCAAGCTAAATAAAACCGTTTAAAAAACAAGCTAGTTTAATGTTATAGCAATATTTTTGTAAGTCTGTAGGAAGGATATAGGTACATGGTTTAGAATATTCTTGTTTACCCAATTAAGAAAAAACATTTTGGCGTAAACAGGGGCGAATTCAATAAAGGTAATCTAATTTGTCAAGTCTCAAGTCTCATCAAAGGTATTGTCAATTTTTTCATTTTGTTGAAACATTCAAAATCTAAATATTTTTTATCATGTTTACTTGTTTTCAAATAATAAAATTTGAACGCTACCATCATCATCTGCCTAGCCTTTTTTCCCAACTATGTTGGGGTCGGCTTCCAGTCTTACCGGATGCAGCTGAATACCAGTGTTTTACATGGAGCGACTGCCTATCAGACCTCCACAACCCAGATACTGGGTTACACGATACCCCTTGGTAAGACTGGTCGAAAAATGTGAACGCTACCAAAGGGGTTAAAACATTTTATAAAATGTTTTTTAATTTATAGTATTGATCATAGATGTCTTCTTCTTCATCGTGTGGTTGATGAACAACCTGGGGTCAGAGTTTTAACCGCCCGTAGACTTCTGACATGGCTTTACATACCGTTGAAAAATCTCTCAGGTGTGCTGGTTTCTTTACGATATGTTTCTTCACCGTATTAGCTAGTGATAATTAATTTCTATTAAGCACATAAATCTGAAAAGTCAGAAGTGCGTGCTTGGGTTTCGAATCTACAACCTTTGCAGTAGGTTCGGTTCCTTCACGGAAATGTTTTTGTGTGGTCTATTTTGTGCGCTCATTAGGTATTTTCCCTTAATCGCCATGCTGGGCAAGCGGGTTGGCGATCGCAGATGGTTGCTATTACACAGTAGGAAGCTGCCGCCCATCGTCAGGTTTTTCCCTTTGTGACTTCTTACGACACTCGCGGGATGGGTTCTATTCTTAGAAACCACTCGGCAACCTTCCCCCCAATTTTTTATTTAATCTATTTGCCTATTAGTATTATTTAACAGACAAGACCCTGGTCTAGTGTGTTAGTAACATGTTACTTATCCTATGTTAGCACTTAATATCTAGCAGTGATTTGGTCCGATTGACGATCCATACGAGCGGACTATCGGACTATCGGTCCGGGCGGCTATTGCGTGCAGGATGGTGTTCCGTCTGCCGCGCAGCCTGGGCATAAGTGAGGCAGAATTTTTCCGCCATTTCCACACGGAGTAAAATATGAGTTCAAGCTTGGAGCTGGAGATGGAGATGCGCCGCAAGATCCAAAGATAAATAGTTCGTAGTGTTGTGTGTTGAGTAAGGTTGTTCGTGTTAAGTTGGCACGAACAATGATGAAGTCGCGTATTCCCGAGCCATACCCAGCTCTTGCCACCGGAGCAAACTTCGCAAACTTACCCGTTGTTCCATTTTCGTGTCGCTATCAAAAACTTTTTCCAACTTTAATAAGTACCTATCTCGAAAGGCGCGCAGTGTTAAAACTCTTTACATTTTCATTAGGTTTGGTAGAAAAATTGAAACAAAAATGAGATTTTGTGGAAATAACGTTGAAGTTAGCTTTTTAAACGGCAAATGTCTCTTTGGCGGCGTTTTCGGAGGATCTGGTGTTGCTTCCGGCCCGTGAGTGATTATTTTTACTTTTTCTTTCTAAATATTACATTATTATTTATTATTATAAGATCGTTTTCGAGTTGCGAGTCGGACTGGCGCAGTAAATTATTCCGTAAAAGGTAAAAGGAGTTTGTCGAAAATTATAGATAGGTACAGCATACTAATTTGACATTAATTTTCCTAGAACAATATCAAGTCTGATATTACCGAGAATTATTTCAGTTTTTTTAGGTCGCAGACTATGTAGATTAAAAAAATAGCAAATCCTTATAATTGATACCCATCCTAATTAATTAATTAAAAATATATCATCGTCAGAATCCCCACTTGATTTACCAAACATGGGAGAGGGAATATTTAAAAAAATATTTTTTTGTTTAAAAACTGAGTCGGCTTAAATACACTATGTACATACTCGTACCTATATTCATACCGAATACCAGCTTCCTATTATTAATATATCTGCTAATAAAATGGCTGTGACAAGCAGACAGACAGAAAGACAGAGTACGATACGATACGATACTTTATTATTCATAAAAGAGTGAAAGTCGGACCAGGGTAAAAGTTTATCATGTGTTCAAAATCATAATCAAAATATTTTTATTCATGTAGACCATTAGGCACTTATGAATAGTCGTAATTCTAATATTGTTTATTGTAAGAGTGACTCTAGTTGCCAGTTCCAAGGGCACCCTTCATGGAGAAGAATCGTGCAAACTCCATGGTTGCTCTTTTAAATATAATGGCTTACAATATTTTAGATTACATTGTTCTGAGTTCTTGTTTTTAGGACATGGTTTATCTTTGGGCCAAGATTCATCCAATCCCGTTCAACGATTCTCTATAATTCAATCGAGCTACGGCTCTCAAATGGTAACTAATCACTCGCGAAACTATCTATTAATGCAGTTTGAGTCAGTTGCAGTGGATCTCAAAGTTTTCGGTACTAATAAAGCTTTGCAAATGATAGTTTAGGATACTCTAGAACTAACCAGTTGCAACTTTCAAAGCGCATAGTTAAGTTAAATTAAGTAAAACTTACCTTCAGTTCATAATATATTCTCCTGACCGAATTTCGGTCACCACCACTAGGCTATTACGACTATGTCAGTTCATAATAAACTAGCTTCGGCCCACGACTTCGCCAAATTGTAGCAAACACGTGGCGCCATCTATTATCATAAGAACGATTTTGTTGTATTTCTCAAGAGCAGTACTTTTTCGGGATGAAAGTTACCCTATGTCCGTTTCTGTACACCTGACAACGTAATCAAAATTTCAGGATGATCGATTCAGTAGTTTAGGCGTGAAAACGAATCTAACAAACGAACTTACGCATTTATAGTATTAGTTAGTACCTATACTTAGACTCTTACTGCCATCTCAGAATCATTCCTGACCTCATCAACCAATTCTTGTCTAAGACTGATCTATATGTTAGCTTCTTACATAATATTGATGCAAATATGGCCAAATTTTCCACCTTATATTGGTATATGTATAAATTTAAAAACCGACTGCCTCGGTGGTCTAGTGGTAGCAAGCGCGACTGCTGAGCACGAGGTCCTGGGTTCAATTCCCGGGTCAGGCAAAAGTGTTATTGGGTTTTTCCATTAGAAAATTCTCAGTAGCAGCACGGAGTCTGGAATTGTGCCCGGTTAATGGCAATAGGCTCTCCTCCTATTACATGGGACTTATAAAATAGCCGGCGAAACGTGGGTGTACTGCACACCTCTGCCTACAGTCTGGGGAATACAGGCGTGAGTCTATAAATAAATAAAAAATTAAAAAGCTTCGACACAAATACTTCAATTTTTTTAGCTAATAACACTCTCAATTAAGTCATCTTTCAAATAAAAAAAATTAAATCAAAATCGGTCTATTCATAGGAGCTACGATGCCACAGACAGACACATCAACTTATAACACCCTTTTTTTTTTTGTCGTGTGGAAAACTCTTTATGACTACCCCACCGCTAAGGGCTGGCGATGGGGTTATGTCCGACTCGCACAGACTAAAAACCACACGGTGTTCCTCCATGAACCTCTGAGCGGAAATACGGCTTTCGCTTGCGCATTCACCGTACCCAACTTATAACACCCTTCTTTTTGCATCGATGGTTAATATATAGCTTTAAAAGTATCACAAAAGTGTGTCCTTCATAAATCTTTAATTTGTTATCAATAAAAGATCTTGCTTCCTCATTAAAACCAGGCTTCATCAATCGAACTTCGGATCTAGAATAGCCGGCCACCCTTCAGTATCGAGCGAGTGATCTTAACTCAAAGGGAACACTAATAAATGACGCCATGACACTTTTCCCTCTCGTCGCTTTTGCTTTGTATATATGGTTATACAACGTGTATAAGAATATACGAAAGACCTCATACACCCCAATTAGAATATATATAACTATATAATATATATAATAGAATAGAATAAAATAACTTTTCGTACCACTTGCTCAAAAAAGTGACATTCTAAGCCTCAAAAAGAGAACATAACAATAGTCATTATTAATCTGTCAAAAACAGGGAAAGAAAATTGTACTGAATTTCATTCATGCTCTAGGGAGAGAATGTGATTTAAATTTGGAATACTTACCGAAACTTATACTGAACTACATCTGTGTTTACACCATTGCTTGAGTTTGTATACAACCTTATTTTTAGTATGACCTAAACCTGAAAGTAGTTTGTTCAGAATCAGTAACTGAATCGATCGCAATAATTTTTACACCATGTTATATTTTGTCCAAAAAAAATACTTAAATGGTGCAAGTTTGGACACACACAAATCAGTTGAATGACCGCTAACAGCTGTCCGCGGCGGCGGCATCGAAGCGAGCCGACAGAGCGTGCGTCGCCCCGCGCTGCCCGCGCAGCTGCGTCAGTCGCCCGAAAGCTAGAGAATACTGCGCATGTGTCGCTTGCGCCCGGGCCGCGATTATTATTTTGTTTCTTTTGGGAGTGAAAATGGCGTTTTAATTTTCTAACTAAAACTAAGTAGGAATTTACGAAAGCGCGGCCGTCTGTGCATTTGACAAAGAGGCAGACACTTTGAACAAATGTTACGTTATGTTTAAGTGTAATTAGTGTACAGTGATTACCTTCATCAAGGCTAACACTACTGGTCGGGTGTCGCGCACGACCTACCCTGCTAGGCCGGGCCGCCTGCGCGCTCGCAGTGACCATGGTTACGCGAGGACATGATGCAACACAACATGTTTATAACTTTGTAAGTTTTTATTATACATTTTTTTATTTTACTTATAAAGATTCTATACTTATATGAAAATATTTGACACGTGTTTCGGTTTTCGGTTATACTAAAAATAAGGTTGTATAAAGCATTACACATCTTTTTGAAAAAGGAATACGGATTTATTATGCAGTTATGATTATTAAATAAAATTACGAAAACCGACGAGGCCGTATGAGCTTGATGCCTTTGCATTTCCGACAAAAAAATATTGGTCTAGGAATTTGCCGCGTTTTTGTTTTCTTCAAATACATAAAGTTTATTTTAATTTATTTTTATAAATAAGTTAATGTTCTTAAAATACATAACGATGTTAAATCAAAGTGACAGTGACAGTGAATTGTCGGATTCCATCAGTGCAAATGCTGCCGCAATTATAAAAAATTTGCTTCCAACAAAATCCAAGGAAAATTATTTTAAAACTTATGAAGAATTTTCAACGTGGAGAAGTGCGAAAGGTCTATCAATTTCAGAATCAGTACGTATTATTGTGTTAATTTTTTCGCAAATGGTACGAAAAGTAGAGTATTTTCCTAGGTGATAAAGCTGTCTTAGTCTTGGGTGAACTTAAATCCCTCGCTACACTCAGGACTCGTCTTAAATCCCTCGCTTCGCTCGTGATTGAAGTTATTAACACCCTCGCTACGCTCGGGAGTAATCCTCGAGTCCTTCGTTACGCTCGCGATTTAAATCGTCACCCGTGACAGAAGACACTGCTTTATTCCCTTGGTTAATAATCTACTAATGTGTAATTTAATTTTCACTTAGCAATTTTTAATGAAACAATTTTTAATAGAGACCAGATAGCACTGGCAGAGTTACGAATACCTTAGTGGCAGAGTAACTGGGGGCTTTACCCAGTAGGTCGCGGGTTTAAATCCCGCTAATCGATTTTTTTTACTACAAATTTTTTTAACTTAACTTTTAACTTAGTTTTCTTACTACAAAAACTTTTAACTTAACTTTTAACTTAATTTTCTTACTACAAAAACTTTTAACTTAACTTTTAACTTAGTTTTCTTACTACAACAACTTTTAACTTAATTTTCTTACTACAAAAACTTTTAACTTAAGTTTCCGCATCGCATGAAAATAAAATATAACTATAAATTTAAAAGCCCTCGACAAGCTACAATGATTGCCACAGACAGACACACAAAACTATATATTACAATATATTGTCTCATCACTGCACACATCATTCACATTCACTAAAGGTGTAGGTACCACAGGGTTGAATTCTGAGCCCTTCAATGTTATAATTAATCACCTTTAACAGGTTGAATTTTGAGCCCTTTTACTCGTATGATATAATTATTCATTTATCACAGAGTTGAATTCTGAGCCCTTCAATGTTTTAATTAATAACCTTTTAATAGGTTGAATTTTGAGCCCTTTTATGTTATAATTATTCATTTATCACAGAGTTGAATTCTGAGCCCTTCAATGTTATAATTAATGACCTTTAATAGGTTGAATTCAGAGCCCTTCAATGTTATAATGAATACCCTTTAATAGGTTGAATTCTGAGTCCTTCAATGTTATAATTAATGACCTCTAATAGGTTGAATTTTGAGCCCTTTAATGTTATTATTATTTATATACCACAGGGTTGAATTCTGAGCCCTTCAATGTTATAATTAATGCCATTTAATGTATTGAATTCTGAGCTTATTTATTCAACTATCCATACTATACTATTATCAGGTGTTACTATCCCAGAGGTAACCAAAAGGTGACTTAGCACTTTTCCAAAACTAATACCCATAACGTTCTCACGCAAAAATCTAAATATAATCTAGATTAAGGGACCGCAAAACATGGAAAAACTTTCAGCCACTACTATATGTCTTACCCAGTTCAACTTAAGAAATGTGAGCATTTTATGTAACTATTTCTAACATTTCTAGTAGCGCACGACTAGAATTATAACTGAAGTGCCTCAATGACATTTGATTGTGTATTTTTTAAGCCACAGAATTGATCAATTCTTAGCTACGTATATATCTTCTTGCCGGTTTCGGCTATGGCAATTTGGCTTCTAATTTCTAAAGCAAGGATGTTTAGCTCGCATGTGGCTGACATACCCTATTTTTGCCGCGAAGGTCCGCGTACAAAGAGTGCATGTCAGGGTACCATTAATATAATTGTGCCTTGTGGTGGTGACCATTGACTGGCAAGTCAGTGGTCTCGGGTTCAAACCCAAGGCGCGCACCTCTGACTTTTCGTAAGTTATGTGCGTTTTATAAATTAATTATCACTTACTCCGTGCCTCGGAAAGCACGTAAAGCTGTTGGCCCTGCGCCTGATCTCTCTCCGATCGTGTCGGAAGGCCGTCCCATCGGACTATGAGAGTGAGGGAATAGAGAGTGCACTTGTGTTTGCGCACACACTTGTGCACTATAATATCTCCTGTGTAATTGGCTAGTCTCCGTTGAGATTGGCCGCTGTGACCGAAATTCGGTCAGGAGAATATTATTATTGAATATTCAAAGGCGGTCTACTTTTAAGTTGTTCACGTTTCTCATCTAGTTCGCGCCTTCTGCCGCTTTCAAAGTTATATACTTTTTCTTGCACTAATTGTCGCCATCCTGGACGATCTGCAGCCAACGACTCCCATTGAGAGAGCTTAGTTACGTAAAATCTGAATTAAATACGTCATCTGGTGGTTACACGGCTCATGGTTGGTGCCGTGTGGTTTCCGGCCTAAGAAAAGAACCATCCTTACTCATTCCGCAGGTGTCGTAAGAAGCGACAAAGGGAAAAATCTGGAGGATGGGCAACAGCATCCTACATTCCTACTGTTTAGTAGCAACCATCTGCTAGTGCGATCGCCAACTCGGCTTGCCCAGACTAGCTACTTTTAATATCCGCGATCGGCGATTTAGTCGCTTTTCAGTAGCTTGATTTTGCGTCCAAATACTGTTATCCAATGGCTTGCTGCAGCGATTCAGTAGCATTACTTTATGTTTTTTCGTCGCCACAATCACGAATGCTAAAAGCAGCTTATGATTTGCTTTGGTCCTAAGGCAAGATTTTGCAACTTGTTGATTTAATTTAGCAAGAGTAATTGGAACTTAAGATAACTATACTCCGTTTGAAATAAGATTAGATAAATAACGTGTTTTATTTTTGAGATAATTACATTAGTAGTGTATTTTTTAAAAGTTATGGTTAATAAAGTACACAGCTTTGTATTTAATGTAAAATAATAGTTTTTTCTGCGCTTTCAGGGAAATAACGACATCGTTATAACGTTCTTTTTCTAATGTTATTTTAAACACAGTATAGGTACCTAAAAACGTTTGAAAATTGGTTTTGTTGTTGTTTGTAAATGTAAGATTAGCAGGTAGGTTAAAAATAAAAAACGCCATTAAAATTGATTTGTATTTACAAAACTTCTGCACTGCTGCATCATGGTAGGTCAGTGTAATACCCAAATCTGTAATTTGTAACTGTTCACCACCATAAGGAGGTAGAAGTATACTGTGAACAAATATACAGGGATATTGAAAAATACCCAAAACCTCTCAGTACCTACTAATAGCTAATAGTCCAGCAGCTACCCCCTGGTTTTTTTATGAGCAGTACCTAAGGGAAGGACGCGATTGAGCGACGGCCCAAGACGCCAAATTTGCGGGGGCGCTAAGGTCGTGAGTCTCTTACCCCCCGTGTGCTCCATACCCTTAATAATTGCTATCCTAGCAAAAAATAAACACTCGTATGGCGCCAAAATATTTTTGCCCAGGATGTCAGTAGCCCCAAACGCCTGCGCTGTTTGTGAGTAATAACTCACAAACAGCGCAGGTTACTCGATTTAAGTAGCTTAGTCGCCGCAGTGACTAGCTTTGTCGCCGCAGTAAGCAACTCAGTTGCCGTAAACCATTTTCCCATTTTACAAAAATATATTGATGTTATTAAGCTAGTAGATGTTAGTGGCGCATTGGTTACGGAATATTACTTTTTAATGTCATGTATAGTCAGTGATGTCTTAGTTAATCTTAGACATCATTGACTAAAGGTGAAGGAAAACTTCGTGAGGAAACCTGGATTTAATAGTTTGTAATCGCCAACCCGTAGTCTTCTCTGTATGAGAAGAGGCCTTTGCCCTGCAGTGGGACAGTATATAGGACAGTTTATATTAAAGAGCATACAAATAACTTACTACTATGCCAGAAAATACCGAAAGCCACACTAAAAGCAACCTTTCTAGTTAGAGAAGTGGTGGATAACACTTGGACAGCAGCCGAAGTAATGATTAGCGCTATACACAAGCAGTTGAATATGAAGGCTACCCATACGAAAAAGTGGATAGGGACGAACTTGCGCTGCAAATTATAAAGATTACCTATAATCTGATTGACAGCACTGATAGCCTAGTGGTATGACCGTCGACTGACAAGTCAGAGGTCTCGAGTTCGATCCCAAAGCGCTCCCCTCTGACTTTTCCTAAGTTATGTGCCGGGGTGTGCAGTTCATACAGGCAAAAAGGCACTGCCAACCCTGACAACCTATATGAATTAGTAAAACTAAGTATTATTTGTTTGTATGCCTACCCTATCGAAAATGTCTGTGCATGCCTCTGGTTATGTGCGTATTATAAATTATCAGTAGCTAAAACGGTGAAAGAAAACATCGTGATGAAACCAGCATACCTGAGAGATTTTACAATGGTGTGTAAAGTCATGTCAGAGGCCTACAGGCGGTTTAAACTCTGACACCAAGTTGAATGAATGAATGAATGAATAAAATTTATTTGACACAGCACATGAAAAACACAAACAAACAATAATAAAGTTGTTCATCAACCACACGATTAGAAGAATTGAACACCTATAATATAAAAGCACTAGCTTAAATAATCTGTTATACTTACAGCGATTAACCCAAGCAATAAAACGCCACAAGAAATTAAAAAAAATAAGGCTGAGAATACATGGAATGCTTTGGCGTACTTTAACCAGTCATCATTGTTACGAAATATTGTTTCCATGAACTTTTCAGATCGTTTCAGCTCTAGCACCGCCCAAAACTGTGGATAATTTAATATGACGTTAGGTTTATCATAGGTCATGATAGCCTAGTGGCCAGAGGTCTCGGGTTGCACCTATGACTTTTCGTAAGTTACCTATGTGAGTTTTATAAATTAATTATCACTCTCCGTGCCTCGGATAACACGTTAAGCTGTTGGCCCCGGCTGTCAATTGTGGATCTTTGACAGTCGTTACGGGTAGTCAGAAGGTGGAAAGTCTGATAACCAGTCTTACCAAGGGGTATCGTGTAACCCAGTATCTGGGTTGTTGAGGTCTGATAGACAGTCGCTCCATGTAAAACACTGATATTCAGCTGCATCCGGTAAGACTGGAAGCCGACCCCTACATAGTTGGGAAAAGGCTAGGCAGATGATGTTAGGTTTATCATCAAGATCCGATATTAAATATCTCAACGGAGATTAGCCAACTACGTAAGATATCAGTATATGATAGTGCACAAGTGTGTGCGTAAACACAGGTGCACTCTCTATTCCCTCACTCTCATAATCCGATGGGACGGCAATCTGACACGACCGGAGAGATCAGGCGCAGGATCAACGGTTTTACGTTTTTTCCGAGGCACGGAGTAAGGAAAGGAAAGTTTTACCTCTCTTTTCAGAAGATTTCTAGGAAAATTTATTGAAATTTCTGAGTATGATGATCTAATAATCTGATCCTAAAAATTCTTTCACCAATAGGAAGCTACTTTATCCCCGAGTGCTATAAGCTATTTTTTTTATTCTAAAAAGTTGAGTTTTCAGTAATAAATAACAATATCTGTGATTCAAGTCAGAAAAATCAGACAATCTGTCTGCTTATCAACGTGTGTTAACGGTAAAATTTAATTTAACGCGGACAAAGTCGCGGGGAATAGCTATTAAAAAATAAAAGGAAGATAATAACTTACAAATGACAAGATGCATATAAGAAAAACTGCTACTTTTAGCGGGATACTGCCGCAGCATTTCCTGGAGTACCCCAGACAGTCTACAGGTGTACATTTGAGCGGCTTCATTGGAGGCTCATCAATACATGGGCAGTCAAATGTTCTAAAATAACAGCGGATGATATTAGTCCCAAGTTTGAGATGTCATTGTGTCAGGAGCACGAGTTTATTAGCGCGACATAGCACTCATCTATTCGCACCTATTCCTGGTAAAATTTTATATCTGAAATTCAACTTTCATTGTCAAAATCCTTTATAACACATAACCACAGCTTATATCAGTCCATTGCTGGACATAGGCTACTGCGATCGCCAACCCGTTCTGATTCACCTCTTCTCATTCACATAACTTATATTGTGCGCTCATTAGAAAGTGTTTGCCCTTAATCGCTACGCTGGGCAAACGGGTTGGCGATCGCAGTAGCAGATGATTGCTATTACACAGTAGGATGCTGCTGCCCATCCTCCAAATTTTGTCGCTTCTAAGACATCCGCGGGATGAGTAGGGGTGGTTCTATTCTTAGGCCGGAAACCACACGGCACACCAAAACAGAAAAATAAACTTTCTGCGTTATAAAGAAAACTTAAACTATAAAGAAAACTATATAAATAAAATAATTGATTATAATTATATACTAGCTGATCCTTACGAGGCTTCGCGGTGGCTGATTCTGGTCGGATACGGTGGCTTATCGGACGAAGTGTCAGAACGGTACGCCGAAAATCGTGGGTTCGAATCCCACCCGTATCGGTAGTTTTTCTTTCTTATTAAATAATTATACTACAAGAATGATATTGCAATTTTGTGCTGACCAGGCGCTAAAGTAGAGGTCCAGCAACATTATATCTTGAGGCCAAGCCCCTCTTGTATAATCTGCATTTAATTTAGTACAATGTTATGACCGGGTAGCGCCTCGTCAGCCATCAGTCAGACATTTGCGTACCTAGACATGAAAATATTCAGATCACTTTGATATAATTATTGCTATATTCCTGGCTGGAAGAATTTTATTACCTGGCTCTATGGTTGTGACATTGCTTTGGTTACATTTTCTCTACGTCAATAAATATTCGTGTGATGATATTAATTTATTTCATTGGCGACGAGGATGGGATACGAACCCACGCGTGCAATTTTTACTATCATCATCAGTCCACGCTGTGTCCGGCTATGGCGACTCCTTGCAAGTCTCTACGTTCTAACTATGATTATCATCGTGATGAGCTCTGATGTGCCTTGATTTTTACTATACTTACTTATCGTAACACATATTTTTAGTTTCTTCTCATTTTCATCAACTTCATCTTCATCAATTTCAACAACAAGATGTGTGTTATGCCAATATCTAGCACACAGGAAATATATTTATGAAAAGCAATGATTATTTACAGAATAAGATATCATTGATAGGAAGTCTATTGGACCTTAAAATAAGTTACATAATATTCAACGTATCATTCATTCCAATTTTAGTATTATATTATGGCTTCTTCGGGAGTACCATGATACTCAATTCAATTCATATATCATATATTCTCGGTATAATTTGGGCCGGACAATATATGCACAATATTCCAATGCGTAGTATCTATGCCTGTGATAATACATTTGACTTGGTTTGGTTTTGACGTTTTGATCAAAGACTGTCTATGATTTTATTTACTGACATTTTAATTTTTTAAAGTAACAGAGAGGCATTGAACTTTAGGCGACATCAGGTTCAGTCATAAATGGAATGTTACCTAGTGTAGAGGTTACTAGTCAAACTTTGTTTTAATTTTTTCTTAGTTTTGTCTATAGTCTGTAAACTGTTATAACAATAAGAAAACACTGTAAAACTTTATTGGAAAATAAACATCATTTTTTTTAACTAACTGTTTGAAGCCAAATTTTAAAAGGCTTCAACTTCTCTATTTCAAAGGTCATTGCTTCAATAGGGTTGAACCCTAAACCCTTTTAAATCCAGTTTGTTGTATCACGTGATTATTACATTACTTCAGCTCAGAATCAAAAGAATTAGTACTTAAGGCGCCTATCGCTCCAAAAATTGCTTAAACAATCATCATCATCATCCTATATTAGTCCACTGCTAAACAAAGGCCTCTCCCAATGCGCGCCACTTTTGTGCGCTCATTGAAGGTATTTGCCGTAATCGCCACGCTAGGCAAGCGGGTTGGCGTACGCAAAAGGATGCTGCTCCTATCCTCTGGATCTTTCCCTTTGTCGCTTCTTACGACACCCGTGGGACGAATAGGGGTAGTTCTATTCTTAGGCCGGAAACCACATGGCACAAGAGAGTAGGTACTTGATACTCAAAAAAATAGAGCCACAAAAGCAAACTCGCAAGAAAAAGCTAGTCATTAATATAATACCTATTCTAAATCTTATTATCTCATTAAAATGTAGTAAATTAATCCACTTTGAAATCAATTCTGGCTAAAACCTATTAATATTCTGTTAATTCTAAATCATAAGGGCGCATCTAATCCAATCCTAACTGAAAGACTCAATCAATTCAATACAAAATTCATGAAATCATCAAATTTCCCTAATAGGCTTAGGCTAGGCTATCCACGGAGAGATTACCTATAAATATTGATGAGGTCATATTAATGAACAAGCGGTCTTTAGTCAAGTTCATTGATTTTATTTAAATAAATATTTATAATGCCTCGTTGGTCTAGTGGTAGCAAGCGCGACTGCTGAGCACGAGGTCCTGGGTTCGATCCCCGGGTCGGGCAAAGTGTTATTGGGTTTTTCCATTAGGAAATTCTCAGTAGCAGCACGGAGTCTGGAATTGTGCCCGGTTAATGGCAATAGGCTCGCCCCCTATTACATGGGACTTATAAATTAGCCGGCGAAACGTGGGTGTACTGCACACCTCTGCCTACCCCCTCTGGGGAATACAGGCGTGAGTCTATAAAATATTTATAAACAATTTTAAAAATCACTAGCAGCTGTTCCCTAGTAGTTGGTGGTGGACATTTTGTAAGTTATGTGCGTATTAAAAAACATTATCATCTGCTTTGTGCCTCAGAAAGCATGTTAAGCCGTTGGTCCCTGCTGTCATGAAGATCTTTGACAGTCGTTAAAGGGAGTCAGTACCCTCATAAAATCCTGACAACTAATCTAACTTCTGAATATTGTATTCCTTTGCAGGGTTCAGATAGGCATTCGCTCCGTAGAAAACAAGGACGATCGCAGTACAGATGATTACTATTACACAGAAGGATGCTGCTGCCCATCTTCCGGATCTTTCCCTTTGCCGCTTCTTACGACACCCGCGGGACGAGTAGCGGTGGTTCTATTTTAGGCCGGAAACCACACGGCAGCCCAAGCGTATCCTTCTGTTATGAGTAATTATATACTAATTTATAATGAACTCGGAAAAACCTAAGAAAGTTTTTACAAGAAAACTAATAAAGTTTATTAAGAGAAAACTGTAACGAGATTCTGTACTACTAACAGGTACATTAGTTCCTTGAAAGAACTACTAACCAGTTTTATATGAGTTACACAAAGAAACATAGACTAGATGACGGAGTTAGTTCAGTTACCTACGAACTAAATTGTATTACGTGTATCAGAATTTAATTGATTCTTGACTTTAATACAGGATGGGTTAATAAATAAATAAATATGAATCAGCCTGTAACTGTCCCACTGCAGGGCAAAGAGACAGAGTCTCATACAGAGAAGAATGGAGCATTAATGCTCAACCCTTATCGTACTGTACCGTACCGTATAGTACCGTACCGTACCGTACCGCATAGTACCGTACCTTATCGTACCGTATTATAAAATAATTATCAGTTGCTCTGTGCCTCGGAAAGCACTTAAAGCCATTGGCCCTGCAGCTGCGCCTGATTTCTCGCGCGTGTCGGATTGCCGTCCCATCGGACTACGAGAGTGAGGAAATAAAGAGTGCACCCGTGTTTACGTACACAGTTGTGCACTATAATATCTCCTGCGTAGTTGGCTAATCTATATTGGGATTGGCCGCTGTGACCAAAATTCAGTCAAGAAGACGATACATGTTTTAAATATTATTTCGGGTCTATTTGTGTACAGATAACTCAAAATAGTCATTATTGAACTAACCTCAACGTTTCGGTCAAGTTGCGTTGACCGTGGTCACGAGAAGACTAGCTGTATGCGGGTGTCATCGTCTTGAGCTGCGGGTGGTTTTCTCAACTACCCGCGTTTGTTTTAGAAGACGATACATTAGACATTAACACTAAATCGCGCCATATAGTTCTGTAGGTGTTACTTTAGGTAGGATATTTATCTTATACAGACTTCTTAGTCTGTGGTTCTTGAAACGACTACCGCCTACATTGAGTTTCTTAGAACTCAAGAACTTATTTCTAACTTACCGCGAAACATTATAAAATAAGTTACCAGTGCCTGTTACCTAAGTTAAATAAAACTTCTTAGTAATGTAAGTCATCTTACCTTATTTAATACCTAAATTTAAAAACCCTCGATACAATATAACTTAATTTTTTTTAGTTGGTATCACTCTCGATTAAGTCACTTTTCAAATAAAAAATGCTGAATTAAAATCGGCCCATTCGTTTAGGAGCTGCGATGCCACAGACAGACATATAGACACGTCAAACCTCTTTTTGCGTCGGGTTAAAAGGTTCGAATATACTCGGCTCAAATCGTTTTCAGCCAAGCGAGATTAATTAACCCTGAATAATATTTTTACTTATTCGAATCCTAAAATCAAGTTAAAAATTAACCTTTCCATAAAACCATATTAAAATCAGAATTAATTGTTTTTTTTTGGGTATAAAATGTTGAAATATTTTTTAAAATTTTTCAATGTATTCAATATTCATAGATTATGAATATGGTTATGAAGATATTGCATTACAAATATACGTGAGGCAGGCTACGAGAGTATATGAGTAGGTACTCACTTGACCCGCATCTCGGGAACGGTGTAGGGTTGTGCTTAATAGACAACAAGACAGCTTAGGTTAGGCTCGCACTACAAATTCTTCACGAAAAAATTTAGCGGCATATCGCAATCGCGCTTGCTACCACTAGACCAACGAGGCAGTCATTATCACGGCCTAATTAAGAAAGTAGGCCTATTAATTTCAGGTTAAGAAGAAGCTTGGCAAAAAAGAGTCTGAGGCGGTGACAGCTGGAACTAAAAATAAAAATCTTAAAAACTAAGTTTGTGAGTACTAAAATAACATAAACATGATTCATTTGATTATAATTAATGACAAAATACTCGTCATAGAAATATGTAAGCACTAAATAACTAGTAATTTTGATTTGTAGTGTGAAAAGTGCGCTAGCGGCGCCCCCAATTTTTTTAGACTCTTTTTTGCCAAGCTGTAGCACCTAAGATACCACATGATAGCAATAAATGAATGCAACTTATAGATGAGACTTTTATCATCATCCCAACATCATCCTCCTAGCCTTATTAATCCCTAACTTTGTTGCGATCGAATCTAACCAGATACAGCTGAATTTCAGTTTTCTACGGATGACCCTTAAAGGATGCTGGTGTTTTACAAATAACCCTGTATAATAATAAAGATCCGTCTGTGTAACCATATGTCTATGAATGGAATAAAAATTGATAATGAAATTCACCCTAAAATGTAATTTAATAATTTTAAACGACGTTGTGCCAACCCTAACCGAGCATCCTCACAAGTCGGACGTGTGAAGGGCCATGGTTGCCACTTCTTTGTTTTCTTTCGTACCTCCAGTCTTTATAACTTTATAAATAGAAACTGTTTTAGCTTTACCGGATTCCGCTTGTTTTAACATGTTAAGACTCTTCAGATATAAGAGTATTTTCTTGTTTAGTTTCTTTGAAGTATGATATGAAAGTTTTAAAGAAATAACGTCTAAGTATATACAGGGTTATTAATTTGTAAAACACCAGCATCCTTAAAAGGGGTCATTAAACTTATCATTATGAACAACTTTTATTATGAGACCAACCCTGAAATCGCGAAAAAAAATTCAGCTGTTCCATACATTTTGTTGAGTCATAAATGTATGGAACAGCTGATTTTATTTTTGCGATTTCAGGTTTGGTCCCATAGTAAAAGACCTATGGGTGGTTTAAACTCTGGCGCCAGAGAGCCTGTCGCAAACTGTTTGCAAAATACATAATCATCCAGTTTATTATCAAGCACCATCTATTTATTTCTTAGTACAGGCAGAAGAGAAAAATCTTTGTCACTAGACAAGAACAATCTTCTCTTTAATGGACTTTAGTATGAAACAAGTTAGAAGCCACTGTCCAGATTTCCACCAAGCTGTCTATATAATGAGCTTCTAAATTATCTGCCACGGTTGCAATGGGAGAAAGTATTGGGTATATAGATTACGATAGTGAAGAAATTACGTACCACGGAACAGTAAAAAAAAATATTGGAGCATGGAGCAGAATTAGACCTACGCAATAAAACCCAGGCAAAAAAAAAAAAAAATGACTATTAAAATTAGATTATTAAAAAAAATACTTCACTATTGTATTATAAATAACCAATATTATCTCCCATTGCAGCCGTGGCAGATAATTTAGAAGCACTTTATATAGATATTTAAAATATATATGAAGGTAAATCTTTTTAGAATTAATTGGCGGCATGAAAAATAATTCCGTGTGCCGTGTGGTTTCCAGCCTAAGAATAGAACCTACCCTTCTCGTCCCACGAGTGTCGTAAGAAGCAACTAAGGGAAAGATCTGAAGGATGAGCAGCAGCATCCTTTTGTGTAACACCAATCATCTGCTACTGCGATCGCCAACCCGCTTTCAGCGTGGCGATTATGGGCAAATACCTCCAATGAGCACACAAAAGTGGCGCGCATAGGAGATGCCTATGTTCAGCAGTGAACTAATACAGGCTGATGATGCAAAAAAGTTAAAGGATTTACCTACTGGGTGAAATAACTCACTTTTACAAGTGATCCGTGTATACCACCGATTTATAAGTACTCACACTATTAGAGCTCCACTTATTTGCGTCGTACTCTACAGTCCTTAAAGCTTTAAAAAAAATGTAATTGTGCCAGCTCTTCCTGGGTCATAAATCTTCATTCAATGTAGATAAAGCTAAGTAAAGCTAAAATACACTGAAGATTGAATACACCGGTTTTATTATTATTACGAGCAGAAAGTATCACACTGCTGAGCAAAGGCCCTACTCTTTTTCCACTTTCCTCGATCGAGGGCAAGGCCCAGGTCTTCAGTCATAGTCAGCTCTTTATCACTCCCATATCACTCACTCTCATAGTCCGATGGGACGGCAATCCGACACGACCGTAGATCAGGCACGGAGTAAATTATAATTAGAAATTCGAAAAAACAACTGATACGGATGGGATTCGAACCCACGATCTTCGGCGTACCGTGTCGACGCTCTAACCGCTGAGCCACCGTATCCCATCAGAATCAGTCGAAATTTCAAATCTCTTTATACGCCTAGGGCGTCTGGTAATATCTATCGGAATACATTACGTATCCGACTCAGTGTTCCAAACTTTGCAGTTTTAAATATTTATATTTAATAAGCTAATAAGTGCTAAAACATGTAAAAAAAAAATCACAAAAAAATTATAATCAATTTATAATATGCACATAACTTACTGTTATGTTAGTTAGTATCGGCCAGCGCAGCGTAGGACGTCCACCCACAAGGTGGACAGACGACTTAATAAAGGTCGCAGGAAGCTGCTGGATGCAGGTTGCTTCCAACCGGCCAATCTGGAAGTCATTGGGGGAGGCCTATGTTCAGGAGTGGACGTCTTATGGCTGAAATGATGATGATGATGACATAACTTACAAAAAGTCTTTGGATCGAACCTGGGACCTCTTACTTACCAGTCAACGGTTATATAAGTTTCTTATTTTCCTGACTAGACTTGGGAGAAAACTTCGCAGGCAACATGCTCCAGTGACATAGAATATTCAACAGATTAAACACACAAATCATGGCTAAAGTTAAATTTATCAATGCGTACATCCTGTATGTTAGATATAGGATGTGTTAAAATAGAAAAGACAACAATACAATACAATACAAATTCTCTTTATTGCACATCAAAAAATACATTAAAATATATATTTAAAAATAGAGAAGAGTACAATTGGCGGTCTTATCGCAGCATGGCGATCTCTTCCAGACAACCGTGAATGGACTGGAGTGTGTAGAAATCACAAGGCCGTCTGCGGTGCGCATAAAATTATTTAATTAACTTATGAAATAATACATAATTATATAAGATTTAAACACACAATTTAATACACATAAATAAACTACATTATTTATAAAAATAATAAATACAATATTATTATATACATGTTTTTCCAATGTGCCTCTCACAGAAAATCTGCGTGAAATGAAAAAAAATTATGCGTGTTGTGATTTGTATGGTCAGTAAGACCACTGGAGGACAAATTTTCATTCTATATTCTTTTCTTTTTTATTTTTTTTTATAGACTCACGCCTGTATTTCCCAGAGGGGGTAGGCAGAGGTGTGCAGTACACCCACGTTTCGCCGGCTATGTTATAAGTCCCATGTAATAGGGGGGAGCCTATTGCTATTAACCGGGCATAATTCCAGACTCCGTGCTGCTACTGAGAAGAGAATTTCCTAATGGAAAAACCCAATAACACCCGACCTGGGGATCGAACCCAGGACCTCGTGCTCAGCAGTCGCGCTTGCTACTACTAGACCAACGAGGCAGTCTTTCTTTTCATACATAATCACCCCTTCTAAAATAGAATCTTCTATAATCTTCGAGAATACCTCTGGTTACTAGATTTATCCGTATAATCTATACCTCTGGTATTGCTCGCGTCGTCAAGCGCAAGGCACCTTAAATTAAAAAAAAAGTCTTGTTGAGCTTGCACCATGCTTGTAAGGAAACCAATTATTTACAAAAACAATATAATTCGTTCAAATACCATGTTTGAATATAGAAGCGAATTGCGATAACCTGGGCGAAAACGAAAGCAAAAACGAATAGCTAAGTGGTAGAAAGACTGGAGGTCGCGGGTTCTAATCCCACTCGCAATCGAATCTCTTTTTTCAAACATTTGGAACTTTAGTATTCGCATAGCATGAAATACTTAAAAACGTTTATAAAGTACGAGAGTTAATAAGAAAAGTGCTAATGGACGCATTCTTTTTATTTTCATTTCATTTTAATATTTTAAGTTAGAAATTAATTTCTTATAAGCATAATTATAAAGCTAGATTATAATAATATTAGGGTGCATTTATATACGATGTACTCTAAAATAAGGAAAAAAAAGTTATAAAATTTACATCTAATCTTGTTATTTGGATTCAATAAATATAATGGCAACTTTCGAATTCCATAAATATACACATATATGCAACTAGAGTCAATCTTCCAAAAACAATATTAGAATTATGACTATTCATAAGTGCCTAATGCCTACATGAATAACAGAGTTATTCCCGACCGATACCCTACTTCTGATCCACTGCCAATTAATTTTATTATTTTTTCCGGACGGATCCCCTGTACTATTCCGAACGGATCCCCTAACGTAAACACGATAAGTACAGATAACAGAAAAAGTGTTTCTAAAGTATTAATAATATTTTATTCACCATAACAATATAAACACAGTTTTATGTCACAATATTAATATCTAATATCAGTGTAGTAATTTAAAATTAAATGTTGACTCTTTTAATTTATTTATTATACGTTTATTTAGACTGATTAATTAGAAATACCTACATAATTATGTCACATAATTTTCAATATTTATTTAAATTGGAACATTATTAATTTACTTTCATATTATTTTCTTACGAACAATTTTTTTAAATATTATATTAAATAATATCAGTAAAAATACTCGTTCTATTACATTGATATACTTATTAAAGTTTATCTGTGATTATTCGAATGTTGAACTATACACTACCAGGAAACCAGAAATGATTTGGAACTTACTATTTACCTGAATAATGATAAAAATACAGGTTTTGAAATCAAATCATACCAGGGAACCAGAAATGATTTGGAACTTACTATTTACCTGAATAATGGTAAAAATACAGGTTTTGAAATCAAATCATACCAGGGAACCAGAAATGATTTGGAACTTACTATTTACCTGAATAATGGTAAAAATACAGGTTTTGAAATCAAATCATACCAGGAAACCAGAAATGATTTGGAACTTACTATTTACCTGAATATTGGTAAAAATACAGGTTTTGAAATCAAATCATACCAGGGAACCAGAAATGATTTGGAATTACTATTTACCTGAATAATGGTAAAAATACAGGTTTTGAAATCAAATCATACCAGGGAACCAGAAATGATTTGGAACTTACTATTTAGCTCAATAATGGTAAAAATACAATACAATTCATTTCTGGTTTCCTGGTATAATTTATTTTCAAAACCTGTAAGACAGACGTAGAGTATGTTCATATTATTACATCGTACCACAAGTACTAAAAATAGCTCTAGGTAGAGCTCTTCGACCTCTGATTATAATAATATAGTTAACCTCAAACTTATTATGTTACTGACTGTACCAATAACTTGTTTGTCAGTAACTTAGGAAACCGTTTTGAATGAAATATATTAATTAATTTCTGATATCCTGCACAGGGGATCCGATCGGAATAGAAAATAATATTTAATAAAACCGATCCACCGGGGTATCGGTTGTAGGGGATCGGTCGGGAATAACTCGAATAACAATATTTTGATTTTTATTTTGATAATTTTCAAGCATAAACATAAGCTTTAATATATTAAACCCAAACATCCTGTATCAAAGCTTAACTGAGACCGTGTATACCACTAAACATTGTGTTCGCTCGATTACTTTACGAATTACGATTGAAGTCATTTCTGTCTCAGGCTGTGGCCTCCAAGATGGCGAACAAGAACAAAGTTGTTAGGCCACTTCCCGGATGATAGCTTCATTAGTCCAGGGATTTTCAAGGCTGGTAATATCCTGGAAGCTTAGTTTATAACCTCTTGCACCTAGAACTTCAAATAATATAGTTACTTTCTTCCTAACTACTATCTATAGATACTAATATTATAAAGAGGTAAAGTTTGTATGTATGTATGTCAGGGGTAATCTCTGAAACTACCAATTCGATCCTAAAAAGTCTTTCACCAATAGGAAGCTACTTTATCCCTGAGTGTTACTGTGTGAAAAACAAAAAAAGTTGAGTATTCAGTAATAAATAACAATACTTATCTGTGATTCAAGTAAAAAAAAACAGGCTATCTGGCTGCTTTATCAACGTGTGTTTACGGGAAAATTTAATTTAACGCGGACAAAGTCGCGGGGAACAGCTAGTATATTATACAAAGCAACCGATAGTTTTCTTTGTTCTATAAAACTTACATAATTTCATAAGAAAATATGAATATCTTTTATGCATTTTTATGACTGCATACTTTTATATTACAAAGTTGAACGAAACTTGTAAAACTAGAAGGCTATGTTTACTAGGTCACTCCTTGTACACATACTTAAATTTCCTTTATTTTATCCCTCTAGTTTTCAATTCATTTTTGTCATATTTTTATATATAGACTGTCCTTCATTTTATGTAATCCACGGCCTCGTGTAAAAGGCCACGGATATTAAGTCTTTTTCTCGATCTTGCGTGAGATTTTTCATAAGGGAGTGCTTTCATTTTTATCCGACTACAAAAAAGGAGGGTTATGATAGTGATAAGTATATTATCAAACCACAACTTTTTGTAAAAATTTAAATTTGTATACAATAGATAGTTTTATTTAGTACCTATTGCTTAAAATTATATTATACTAAAGTGGCAAAATATAAAATGTGTCTGCAAATAAATTTTAATAACCAAGAAAATGCCAATTATACAGGGTGGGCGGAGAATAGGGGTTCAACATTTTTTTTAGATGCCCTTCTCCAATAGCTATTCGAATAACCCCCATGTATGTTCAGCGATTATTTATAGTTTAAGAGCTAGATTTTTTTAATCAATTTTTGGGAAAGTATCACCTGACTTTAGATTTTTTTTTTTCTGTCACCCTGTATTTCCATAGCTGCCATACCCACTACTTATTCCTATTCCCTTCCTTATTCTTTATCTAAAAATAGAAACTTACACCTGTTGGTTCCGAGTTCCAACTACTTCATATAAAATAAGGTCAAGCGGGCACAAGGCTACATGTCGGTCCTATTGTAATACCGCTGACGGATGGCCAGGCCACTTGGAAGGGTTGAGGGTAATCCATTTCTCTAACTAAAGCTTAGATAAACAACTGATAAATTCTGTTTTGATGAAACATGTCCGCATATAACAGGGTTGTGATAGAGATAAGGGTTTGTAAGTGTATGTGCCGTGTCGTTTCCGGCCTAAGAATAGACTACCCTACTCGTCCCAGTATCGTAAGAATCGACAAAGGGATAGATCCGGAGGATGGGCGGCAGCATCTTTCTGTGTAATCATCTTTTTTTTATATTAAAAACTTGAGCGCATTTGACTGGATCTCACCTGATGGAAAATGACAATGCAGTTGAAGATGGTACACACGAACTCAAGAAATGCCTATTCACTCTTGCCTTGAGTACTCTTGAACACTCCTAGATTATAAGAATCGGGAAAAACTGACGCCGGCAATGAGTTCCACTCCTTCGCTGTCCGCATAATGAAAGAGGAAGCACAACTCTTCGAGCGGATAGACAGAATATCAACAACAATATCTGTTACTGCGATCGTCAATCCGCTTACCCAGGGTGGTGATTATGGGCAAATACCTCCAATGAGCGCTTAAAAGTGGCGCGAATTGGAAGAGGCTTATGTTTAACAGTGGACCAATACAGGCTGATGATGATAAAATTGTATAGTATTTTCATCGTCTGTGACGGGCTTTAAAAGGTTTTACCTAAATAATATTGGTGAAAAAGACCTCTGTTCACCCCTTTAGTGAAATAAAGAGAAGTGACGTTAGTTTCAGTAAATTATCGAACTTTATTATTGAAGGAAAGTATTAATTGCTTTTTGGCTTAAACGAGATTATTTCAAGGAACTTTTTAGGTGAGGCGAAGTGGATAATGTCGACAACGAATGATGAGTTCTGAATTAGCGACGAGTCTTTTTAGCGACGTCTTGAAAAAAAGTAAAACTTTTTAAATATATTTTTTAAATGTTGTGTCAATCGACCTCCTGACAGAATTCTGGTCAGAGCGGCCAATCTCAACGAAGATCAGCCAACTACGCAGAAGATATTTTATAGTGTACAAGTGTGTGCGATAGCACTGATAGCCTAGTGGTATGAGCGTCGACTGACAAGTCAGAGGTCTCGAGTTCGTCCTAAGGCGCGCACTTCTGACTTTTCGTAAGTTATGTGCGTAGAGGGAAAACATCGTGATGAAACCAGCACACCAAAGAGATTTGTCAATGGTGTGTAAACCATGTCAGAGGCCTACGGGCAGTTTTAACTCTGACACCAGGTTGTTCATCAACCATAAGAAGAAGTGCGCAAACACAAGTGTACCCCCTACATTGTCCGATGAGATGGCAATCCGACATGAGAGAGATCAGGACTAACGGCTTTACGTGCTTTCCGAGGCACGGAGGAAGTGATATACTCACATAACTAACGAAAAGTCAGAGATTGGACTTTAAACAATTTTAATAATTAACAATAAATAAACCGAAATTAAGGACTCCATTACAACATTGACCTTCAGGCAATTACTTGGTAAATAAACTAACAGGTAAGTACCGGAATTATTTATAAAGTAATGAATAGATTGTCCTTCCATTTTCTAATAACACTTAATTATAAAGTAAAACGATTTGACAATATTTCGTTTTTATTAACAAGGACACCTTGTCGTCTTGTCACATTATTGATGAATATTGTTTACTAACTTTTTCCCGCGGTTTTGCTTTCGTGATTCTAATTTTTCCGTGATAAAAAGTAAGTATAGTCGACCATATAATTGCTTTAAGTACCACTTTTGACAAAAAATTCCATCAAAATTAAATGTCGCTAAGACTCACTGTTCAAATGACAACGTCATCTGTCACGTATTGTAAGCAAAAATAGACTTTGTTGTTTTGTGATATGCAAACAACATTAACTCTAAGGGTGGTAAAGCAATTTTATGGTCGACTATACATCAATTTCCATCTGCCTAGCCTTTTCCCAACTATGTTGGGGTCGGCTTCCAGTCTTACCGGATGCAGCTGAATACCAGTGTTTTACATGGAGTGACTGCCTATCAGACCTCCACAACCCAGATACTGAGTTACACGATACCCCTTGGTAAGACTGGTTGTCAGACTTTCGGGCTTCTGACTACCCGTAACGACTGTCAAAGATCTACAATTGACAGCTGGGGCCAACAGCTTAACGTTCTATCCGAGGCACGGAGAGTGACAATAAATCTATAATACGCACATAACTTACGAAGTCAGAGGTGCGCGCCTTGGGTTCGAACCCGAGACCGAACTTGCCAGTCAAACGGTCATACCAAGGCTATCACGACTTCATTAACCATACGATTAAGAAAAAGAAGAAAGATATCAGGCAATCTGGGAAGCCTTTTATGTTTAAGATAAAATATTAAATTATTGTACTATTTGCGCCAGAATTTGAATCCTTACTAATACATCTTCATAATTATATTAGATCCCTAGAGAATTATAATTATATTATTCAATATTTTATTCTAAGTCGTAGCGTAGGATGAATCATTTTATTTTAATGGAAAATTTGATTTCTTTGTTAAATTAATTAATTAATTTTAATTGAAGATAAATAAGCAAAAAGAAAGATGGTCTTTTGGGCTGGTCTTCCCATAGAAATTGGTCTTTCATCTACGTCCAATAGGACCAAAAGATTTAGGATTTTTTTTATCAAAATTTAATTTTTAAATAAATATCCCAGCTTGTAACTGTCCCATTGCAGGAGAAAGACCTCTTCTCGTAGGTACATAGAAATATCGCGTATAATCACCACGCTAGTTCTCTGCGTGTTAGTGATTTCAGAAATTTTTCAATGTAATATGTACTTTCTTAGATAATCTGAGACACCACTGACTAACAGTGAAGGAAAGCATCGTAAGGAAACGTGAATTTCATAGTCTGAAATCGACAACCCGCGGTGAGCTAGCGGGGTGATATAAACTCGATCTCTCTATGTAAGGAGAGGCTTTTGCCCTGCAGTGGGACAATTACAGGGCTTATTATTATTAGATGTGCACTAAGAAATTATATTCGGAAATTATACTCTTAACCGAGTAAAATCAAAGAAACAAACTCGTGGGCAAAGCGCTAAGTTATTTATGAATACCTCATATAACACACATCACTATTTGAAATTAAAAATATAAAAGTTGGCCATAAAGACCAAAAACTGCATCGTGTTCCTAGAAACTCGACTGCACCATAAGACCAATTTTCAGGAGGTACGAACCTGCGCTATAAGCAATAATTCACTGCAACGCGTCTCTACTAACCAGTTGGTCTCGCGACTTGACGAGAGGTGGACGTCCCACTGAAAACGATCCACGCTTTACGCGTTCCAAATTCAAAAGTGCTTCTTTGTGTGAATACGTGCGAAGTATTTTAGTTTTTTTTTAGTGTATTTGTGTTTTTTTGAGTGTAAAAGGATTTTTTATTTTGTGATTATTATTGAGGTGAGTTGGTATTTATTTTTTGTTGTTGAAATTTTTTTTTAAATTAATATGGCACGGCACGCCAAGGATCGTGGGTTCAAGTCCCGCTCAAGTCAGTTGTTTTTGCGAGTTTTTTATTAAATAATTTCATTTAATTGCTTATTAAATGAAATTTTAAAAACATATATTTAAAAAATTAAAAGTGTATAAGATTTATTAGCGTTTTATAGGTTTAAATTTTTAGTGTAAGTTGAATTATTATCAAACGCCTCATTGGTCCAGTGATCGTAAGCCCGACTGCTGAGTGTGAGGTGCTCTGTTTTATTCCCTGGTCAGGGAAAATTAGGCATTATTGCGCTTTTCCATCAAGATATTATTAGTAGCAGCATGAATTCCGAATTCATGCCCAGTATTATTAGCCACAGGCTCATCCCCTTTAGCATGCGGCACATTCAAGCACATATTCAAGAAATATTCCCTCCAAATTACAAGCCACTAGGTCCACCTGGTTTAGGACTTTAGGTTCCGTCTTCTTCTTCTTCTTCTTATCGTATGGTTGATTAACAACCTGGTGTCAGAGTTTAAACCACCCATAGGCCTCTGACATGGCTTTACACACCATTGAAAAATCTCCAAGTTGTGCTGGTTTCATCACGATGTTTTCCCTCACCGTTTTAGCTACTGATAATTAATTTATAATACGGACATAACTTAAGAAAAGTCAGAGGTGCGCGCCTTGGGATCGAACTCGAGACCACTGACTTATCAGTCAACGGTCATACCACTAGGCTATCAGTGCTTTCCGGCTAGGTTGCGTTATTAGTCAGTTGGACAAGATATTGTTTTAAAGGTAACATCAGTAACATGACATAGGCTCACATCTGTACTCCCCGAGGGTAGGCAGAGGTGTATGCAGTACACCTACGTTTCGCCGGCTATGTTATAAGTCCCATGTAATAGGGGGCGAGCCTATTGCCACTATCCGGACACAATTCCAGAATCCATGCTGCTACTGAGAATTTCCTAATGGAAATACTTAAACACTTTGCCCGATCCAAGGATCGAACCCAGGACCTCATGCTCAGCAGTCGCGTTTGCTACCCCTAAACAAACGACGTAGTCATAAGAAAGTTAAACTTAAGTAGAATAAAATAATTAGACTTCTAATTAAAACTTTTACTTACCTATATTACTTACCTAAAACTTAGTTTGTTTTTTAAAACAAAAACTGTGGTAAACCGAAGCGAGACACAATCATAATTATTGTAAAAGCTTCACTTAACAATTACCTACTCCACTTAAGTTGATACATTTCCAACAATAATCACTTAAGTGAGTACTTTCAATCCGTTTCATTACAATTACAGACTTTACTGATTTAATTGCCTCGCCGGTCTAGTGGTAGCAAGCGCGACTGCTGAGCACGAGGTCCTGGGTTTGATCCCTGGGTCGGGCAAAGTGGTATTGGGTTTTTCTATTAGGAAATTCTCAGTAGCAGCATGGAGTCTGGAATTGTGCCTGGTTAATGGTAATAGGCTCGCCTCCTATAACAAGACTTATAACATAGCCGGCGAAACGTGGGTGTACTGCACACCTCTGCCTACCCCCTCTGAGGGATACAGGCGTGAGTCTATGTCTGTATGTATGTATAATTACAGAGCTGTGCTCATTATAAGGTGTTTTGCCTTAATCCCCACGCTGGGCAAGCGGGTTGGCGATCGCAGTAGCAGATAGTTGCTATTACACCTTAGAATGCTGCTGCCTATCATTCAGATTTATTCCTTTGTCGCTTCTTACGACACTCGTGGGACGAAAAGGGGTGGTTCTATTCTTAGGCCGGAAACCATACGGTTTTGGCCCGAATTCACACGGCACAGCGTGTGAAATAGGGTATGAAAAATTTGGAATCCATGCAGACAAAATCGCTGGCGCTGGCTTTACATAATTCATATTTTCTTCGGTCTACCTCCTGCTTTAATATTCCTTCCTCATCAGTGAAGCTAAAAAGTTAATTATCAGAATATAAATAAATGAAGTAACAAGAAAACAAAAGGCAGCTAATTGTTTGTCCTATAAACAGCAACGAATCTCTCTTCCGTGAAATTCGGAAACTCGGGACATTTAAATATAAACTTCATTCATTAAGAACTTCACAGTCTAGGATAGGCTTTAACTACAAGATAAGTTTAAATATAGAATGGATTATATATATTTTTTTAAATAAAATAGTGCCTTATCATAGAGTATTCAAGAAAATATAGAGTGATAACGTCAACCACATTGCCTTATGCGGAACGAAAGCAGGTCTCACCATACAAATGTTAAAATGACATTTTTTCAAATTATGTTTTCTAGACGTTTTTCAAAATTTTACTCGGCAGTTAACCATGATATAAGCTAAAATGTAACTTTTTCGCTCGTGGAGCCTAGTTGAACCGCAGTCAATCGAGGTATGATCGCAAACGGAGCTCGTGTTGCGGCCGCATTGTTCATACCCGTGCTCACAGTTCATACTTCTATAGGATTGCTCTATTTTTTTTATATACTCAAAGTGCCTTATACTTTTAGATGCCATGAGTGACTTATATAAAAAAGTTATTAAATTACTTGCGCGGGAAAACAAGCCGGTTCCGTGCAAATTGATTATGTTTAATAAAAAATGTGATACAAAAATTTGCCGTGTGGTTTCCGGTCTAAGAATAGAACCACCCCTACTCGTCCCGCGGGTGTCGTAAAAAGCGACAAAGGGAAAGATCCAGAAGATGGGCCGCAGCATCCTTCTGCGTAACATCTGCTACTGCGATCGCCAACCCGTTTACCCAGCGTAGCGATTATGGGCAAATACCTTTTTTTTTTTGTCGTGTGGAAAACTATTTATGAGTAGCCCACCGCTAAGGGCTGGCGATGGGGTTGGTGGTCCTCCATGAACCTCGAGGCGGAAATACGGCTTTCGCTTGCGCATTCACAGTACCCATGGGCAAATACCTCAATGAGTGACAAAAGTGAATCAAGCTGAAATTTTTGCTGAAACATTGTAATGTTGTCCTTCAATTGGTTTATTTAGATTTTTCATAACTATATTCATTGATTTTATATCTTCAATGTGCGAGTGGGATAGCAGATTAGCAAGTATCCGCGCCTTAATCGCGAAACTAGTAGCATAATATTTGGATCATCATAGGGAGTGTTAAGCAGGAAACAACCAATAGCCAATATTAGATAACGATATCGTATTTAAAGTGTTCGAGAGATTTTTTGTGGATGGACGATTCAGCAAACATGATTTATCAGACCTTTATCTAATACTATTTTCGGTTGTTGGTTTAATAACTTTTTTAATATTTAATTAAAAAAGTTATAGTAATAATAATCATAGTATAATCAAGTCATAGTCAAACAAAGTTAGTATTTTATTAAAAACTTTTTGAATAAACAAAATTTTCAATTGATATTGTTTTAAACCACTGAATAAATTTTATTTGATATACGAGTAGTTAGTCTCTAAACATATTTGTAAAGTTTTTATGCAAACTATGCGAACACTAAAGTTTTTTTTTAATAGTTTTTCTTTTTAAAACAATTTACGATCGTACGATTGGGATTATTCGGGATCCTTATTACAAATAGAAAAGTGAGTTTGTTGGTTTGTTCTGCTTTCACGGAGCAACGGAGTAACGGGTCGACGTATTTTTATTCATTGAGATAATTTACTGCCTCGTTGGTCTAGTGGTAGCAAGCGCGACTGCTAAGCACGAAGTCCTTAGTTCGATCGATAAAGAAAATTGTCAGTAGTAGCACGGAGTTTGGAATTTTGTCTGGATAATGGCAATAGGCTCTCCCCTATTACATGGGATTTATAATATAGCCGGCGAAACTGGGTACCTACCTACTTTCCTAGTCCATCTGAGTAAAACAGGCGTAAGACTATGTTAATGAGATAATTTATGCACCGGAGAAGGGGTGGAGGACATATGTTACTTTTTTTGCTTGGAAAAAAGATTGAGAGCAAAGCCGTGGTAAAAGCTAGTTGCGAATAAAAGAAAAAACACGTTTGGTGTCAAGACAATTTATAATGACACCCAACAATTTGCTAGGTTTAATACCAAATCAAAAGTTTCAAATCAAAAAGGTCAAAGATCATCTTTGATCTTTAAAATGATACCTACTGCCCCTTTTAATAAGTATCATCTGTCAGTTTTAATTACTTTGCCAATTGGTTTCAAGTCGTCCATTAATTTATTTGGTGGTTTTATTTGTTTTCTAACACTTAAATGTTGATTACAAATCTGTTTTAGGCATAAACAAACCGTTTAAACGAATTTTCTCCTTAATCCCAGTATTTTATCGACTTACTGAATTTCGATTTGCTTAATCTGTGGGCTTACTAGGATTTTTATTGCTTAGTGTTGAACGTGATGGCGTGGCGTGACACAGGTGTAATATAAAATGTTAAATGGACACGCAGGGTATAAAGTATATTAGAAATGGTTTTGTAGGTGTTTAACATGGTATTTAGTAATAAATTAGTTTACTAATCAGTTTTATTTAGGCAAGTGTTGCAGCAGTTGAGGGTGCTATCTGAAAATCGTGTGTCACTTCGGGGTGTCAATTGAACAGCGCTGGGTGTTAAACATCTAGCAAATGCTGAGCTGGTGACCTTTTCGATATGGGCATGTTGTCTGTGTTTTTATTATTCGTTTTGCTTTTAATCTTATTTTTTTTTGTAATAGATACTTTTTTTTATTGATTTTGGTTTTCGGCTGACACTGTCACATTTAAAAAAAAATGTTTTCCTTTTTTTATTTCTGAATATAAGGACCTAGCGATGTCGGGTCTAACTATAGCGAATACAGTCCCTAGTTTAGGTCGTTAACTACAATTAATTAAAAAATAACAAGGCGACTAACCTTTATGTATTCTATCAGGATTATGAAAGCAATTTTATGTTAAAATTATAAAAATAACACAGAAACATTTTTATAATTATACCATAATACATTTTTAAAAGTAGGTACTAGCTTTTGCCCACGGATCCGCACGCGTGGATGTCGGTAATCGCGTAAAAAATTACGTCCTTTCTTATATTCTAGGCTTCATCCCTATTAAATAATATAGTCTCAAACTTTCGCGAACATTTAACATAATGAAACAACTTTTAAACGGATAACTCGCGTACCTATATTGTATTTTTCAAAAACACCTGACGTTTCGAGATCTTTGTAGATCTCGAAATAGGTGTCTGCCTGTGACCACGAGATCTCCAAAGATCTCGGAACGTGGTTAAAAGTGGTTTTATTATCCCTATTAAATTTCGTTAGAATCGGTTCAGTTTAGGCGCTATGAAGTAACAAATAGACATCGAGAAAAATATCGACGGAATTTCCGTATAATATCCTCCTGACCGAATTTCAGTCACAGCGGCCAGTCTCAACGGAGACTAGCCAACTACGCAGGAGATATCGTAGTGCACAAGTGTGTGCGCAAACACAGGTGCACTCTCTATTCCCTCACTCTCATAGTCCGATGGGACGGCCTTCCGACACGATTGGAGAGAGGTCAGGCGCAGGGCCAACGGCTTTACGTGCTTTCCGAGGCACGGAGTAAGTGATAATTAATTTATAAAACGCACTTAACTTACGAAAAGTCAGAGGTGCGCGCCTTGGGTTCGAACCCGAGACCTCTGACTTGCCAGTCAACGGTCACAACCACTAGGCTATCACGACTCATTCCGATATCACGATTTCCGTACAATAAGGCACTAGTCTAATCTCTCTTTTCGGTCAAATTGATTCAGAAACTCTATATTGGTTGCATTTCTGCTAAAACTAAATACAATTTCGCTTTTTCTGTCATCTATATTATATCTGATTAGGCCTTGACAGATATCGCCATTCATTTTGTTAATTAATTAAATATAATATAGATAAAGTGACATCAATAGACTAAATCTTCAATAAGACTTTTTCATTTAGTTTTTCATGATAAGTGACTAATAATAATCGTAATTATATTGATGTTGCGGCCTTGTGATGCCTTAGAAATTTTTTAATTTGAATTTAGGGGTCAAAAAATGAGGAGGTTCCCAATTCGATGCGTATTTTTTAAGTTATCAGATATCATCTCTCAAAGCCAACTTCTCAAAATACCAACTTCTCGAAATACCAACTTCTCAAAATGCCAACTTCTCAAAATGCCAACTTCTCAGAATGCCAACTTCTCGAAATGCCAGCTTCTCGATTCAACTTTCTAGGAGTTCAGAAAGTAGACCCTAAGAATTTTGATAATTATCGAATAGAATAAAAGGTGATTAACTAACGAAGATACAAACAAACGTGTGATCCGTCATTCGAAGTTTCGTCATTTGAATTTCGGAGTAGGGCTGCTCCTACTCCAACGCGGGCGAAGTAGCGCGCAAAACCAAGTCTAAAATCTAATATTTGTTTGTGTTTTGAGATTAATAAGATTTTTTTAATATCTTTCTTCTAAGCAAACTACGGTTCCGTGGGTAAGGATAATTCCTTCTTGACCATTAATTTATTTTTATAATCATGAGGTTTTGATGTCGAAAGGAGGAAAAAATAATATAAAATCTACAAGGAAACCTTAGGGAAAGGGACGGGCGGCGTTCAATTTATCATGTTTAGGTAAAATATATTATATAATATAAATATTAGTATAGATGCCGTATGGTTTCCGGCCTAAGAATATAACCACCCTTACTCGTCCCGCGGGTGTCCGTAAGAAGCGACAACGGGAAAGATTCGGAGGATGGGCAGCAGCATTGTTCTGTGTAACGGCAATCATCTGCTACTGCGATTGCCAACCCGCTTGCCCAGCATGGCGATTATGGGCGCACAATAGTGGCGCATATTGGGAGAGGCCTATGTTCAGCAGTGTACTAATACAGGCTGATGATGAAATATTAGTATAGTAGTAGTTATATTAGTAGGACTGCCTCATAAGTCTAGTAATAGGAAACGCGACTGCTGAGTACGAGGTCCTGGGTTCGATCCTCGGGTAGAGCAAAGTATTATTGGGTTTTTCCAAGAAAATTCTCAGTAGCAGCATGGAGTCTGGAATTGTGCCCAAATGGCAATAGGCTCGCCCCATATTACGTGAGACTTATAAAATAGCCGGCAACACGTGGGTGTACTGCACACCTCTGCTTACCCCCTCTGGGGAATACAGGCGTGATGGACTTAATAGTCAGACGCAGTGAGTTAACAAAGTGACTATTGCTCGATTCTTTTCCGTACATAAAGAGCTATTTGCCCTGCAGTGGGACAGTTACAGGCTGGTTTATTTATGTCATAGCTTCATAGTACTTTGGGCGGAGCGGCGCAAGCGCTGTGCAGCAATCAGTATCGTTTAGAATCTAGATTTTTAAAAGCATTCTTTTTTAAAAAATCGTCTCGTATCTACATAAACCCTTTACTTACCACAAAGACCTAAAGACATAATAAGCTCTAACAAAGGTCAGGGGTGAACCCAAATGACGTAATGTAGGGTAGTCCGTACTTAGGTAAAAGCTTAAAACTGTCATTTTAGGTGTTAACACCCCCGTTTAAAAAGTACGAGCTCGGAGTAATGTTGGCAAGTTGCAAGTTAAGTAACTTTCACAAAGATCCCCGAAGCAGTTTCTTTTTAAAGTTTTTTTTTAAATTTACGTGTATATGCAAATACTTTGATTTTCTTTCTCTTAAGCTTTGGTGTTAATAATAACAAAAAAAATCCATTACATTTTTTTTTAGGAAATTTAATAAACCATAGACACAGAAATATTAGTCTCTAGATCTTGGCAACAAAAGTCCATTGATTTGAACTGGGTAATATTCAAACATCGAACTTCGTTTGTATAGTGCGTGCTCGAGGGATATTCCTTTTAGGCACGGATACTCGCTAACCTTCTATCTCGCTCGAACATTAAAGACAAAAAATCAATAAATAAAGTTATGAAAAATCAAACTTAAACTAACTAACTTACTTAAATTGAAGGAGTTTACATTTTACATTACATTACATTACAAAGTTTTAGCAAAATTTATATTGATTGAAACTTGTTTTCAAATGAAAAATGGCATAAAATAAAAATTCATTCATAAAGCTTAGCAAAATTGCATAGCTTAGTTTGTTTTTGACAGATTTTAGCTGATAAGGAGGAATTAGTAAGATTTTTAACAGACGATTTTCGTAGGATTTACTAAATGACTATCAAACTTGGACTAAATTTGTGATAGGTATGTACATACATACTATTATCACATAGTACTATCAGTGTACATAGTTCAATATTTACTAAGTTTTACTACTTTTATCTTAATCAAACATGTTAGCTCAGAAGATTAACAATTCTATTGTAAATATAATAAGTGTTTACATCTTAAACACAGACATTGCGTATTATATGATTTTATTGTAATAATTAATTAAACAAATAATAAAATGCGGAAATTAAATGTCGGAACTCTATTTTAAAATGTTTTTAGTACTTATTTTTGTTTGTTTTGGAGTATTTTTTTAAGTGTTTATAACTTAATATACTTGATTATATGTATGTCTATATGAAAATAAATGTTTTCTTTTATCTATGTGTCATGGTGGCTCATTGGTTACGTTCGAACTTGGCACGTAACAATGGGACTTTTCAATGTCATATGTACTTCATTAGTTAATCTACGACACCACTGACTAACAGTGAAGGAAAACATCGTGGGGAAACTTGTGCTTAATAGTCTGCAATCACCAACACGCAGTGAGCTGACGTGGTGATTAATGCTCGAACCTTCTCTACATCAGAAGACGCCTTTACTCTATAGTGAGAAAGTCACAGGCTGAGTTACATATACCTAATTGCAACTTAACTAGCGACCTGCCCCGGCTTCGCACGGATGCAATATACATATAAACCTTCCTCTTCAATCACTCTATCTATTAAAAAAAACCGCATCAAAATCCGTTGCGTAGTTTTAATGATTTAAGCATACATAGGGATATAGGGACAGAGAAAGTGACTTTGTTTTATACTATGTAGATTGTAGTGATACAGGTAGGTACTCCAAAAACGAAATTAAGCAATGTAAATTATGCCTAAATTAGGTATTCTAGACCCATGTGCAACAAATTTAAAACAAAATATTTGTTATATAAAGAGTCAGTCAAAATTATTTATGACCTGTCTATAACAGAATTAGATCCATTGTGTGCTAAAATCTATTTACAAAGTATCAAACTGGAATATTTTCTTAAAATAGCTGCAGTAAATCATGTGGAACGTACCGGTCAAGAATCGATACCCGATGGATGAACAAACGAACATCAATCATTCTGAAACATCTAACGGTGTTTGGCGAAAGATCTTTCTTACTCAATTTATAGATAGGTATACTAACTTTTACCCGCGTTTTCGCTCGCGTTAAGTTAAAATTTTAATAACAGTCAAATGTAATCTAAAATAATAATAATAATTATTATTTTATTTTATAGACTGTGTCCCCAGAGGGGGTAGGCAGAGGTGTATGCAGTACACCCACGTTTCGCCGGCTATAAGTTCCATGTAATAGGGGGCGAGCTTATTGCCATTAACCGGGCACAGTTCCAGACTCCATGCTGTTACTGCGAATTTCCTATTAGAAAAACCCAATAACACAAACCCTGACCTGGGGATCGAACCCAGGACCTCGTGCTCAGCAGTCGCGCTTGTTACTACTAGACCAACGAGGCGGCCTAAAATATTGTAAGCCATATATTATATTTAAAAGAGCAACCATAGAGTTTCTTGCCAGATTCTTCTCCATGAAGGGTAGGCAGCCCTTGGAACTGGCAACTAGAGTCACTCTTACTGTACAATATTAGAATTATGACTATTCATAAGTACTTAATGGTCTACATGAATAAAAGTATTTTGATTTTTGATTTTGAGTCATAATTCGAAAGACTTGTGGTTCCTATAAAAACAAATATTAATAAATATTTTTTTACGTAAAACGGTTTCGTCATCAAAACTCAAGCTGTGTACCAAATATCACATCAATCTGTCAACAGGAAGGGGGTAAAATATCGATTACTAAATTTGAACCAAATAATAAACGGGTCAAGCTAAGTAAAACCGTTTAAAAACCTAAATATTTTTGTTCCACAAACGCAAAATCGTGTGATGTATCAATCGTAGGTAACGAGGGGACTAAATCGATTATTTGCACATAATCAATTATCACCTCCGTCTCTGACATCCCATTAATAATTACTGGCGAGCAGGATAAAGCCATTATTCGTGTGTCGAGGCTCACAACATGCTATATCACGGCCCCGTGGCCACAGATAATATCGTGTCAGCTACAGTTTTGTAAATGATGGGTTATGTCAAGCTTAAATATACGGATGTGATATGTAGTAATAATAATATTGTTATATAATGTCGGTCGTCTGAGTCGTGATAGCCTAGTGGTGCTGACCGTAGCCTGGCAAGTCAGAGGTCTCAGGTTCGACCCAAAGCGCGCGCCCTCTGACTTTTCGTAAGTTATGTGCGTTTTATAAATTAATTATCACTCTCCGTGCCTCGGAAAGCACGTAAAGCCGTTGGCCCTGCGCCTGATCTCTCTCCGGTCGTGTCGGATTGCCGTCCCATCGGACTATGAGAGTGAGGGAATAGAGAGTGCACCTGTGTTTGCGCAAGCATTTGTGCACTATAATATCTCCCGCGTCGATGGCTAATCTAATGGAGCCCTATATTGGGACAGTTACAGGCTGATTTATTTATTTATTTATATAATGTCGGTCGGTCGCAACTTCGCGTGGAATTTAACTTGACCTATATCGGCTATATCCCGTATTATATAACGGCCAGGGGTCGTCAAATTGGATGCCGTGTCGGCAACCGCGATTCAATTCTATTTTTACGCAGCATATTGCTCAGCTGCCCTACTGATTTATTAATATTTTGCACAAGAAAGTAGGTACTGATAATAAGATAGCACTGATAGCATAGTGGTATGATCGTCGACTGACGAGTCAGAGGTCTCGAACTCTCGAGTTCGATCCCAAGGCGCGCACCTCTGACTTTTCGTAAGTTATGTGCGTATTATAAATTAATTATTAGTTGCTAAAACGGTTAGAAAAAACATCGTGATGAAATCAGCACACCTCAGATTTTTCAATGGTGTGTAAAGCCATGTCAGAGGCATACGGGTGGTTTAAACTCTGATAACAGGTTGTTCATCAACCACACGATAAGAAGAAGACTAATTAACAGTGAACATCGTGAGGAAACCTGGACTTTAATAGTCTGAAATAGTCAACAGCGAGCTAGCCTGGTGGTTAAAGATCGATCCTTTTCTGTATGAGAAGAGGCCTTTGCCCTGCAGTGGGACATTTACAGGCTGGTTTACTTTACTGGTACTTCATAAGCATAGCACGATTGTGACCTAATCTTGTAATCTTAACAGCGATTAGTTAATTTTGTGCCCAAAGTTTCCATTATTCAAGCTCCTTCCTCCAGTTAATTAATAAAAGGCACGAAACGACATTTTCAGTACACCCATCCCTTTCTTACCAACTGAATTGTTTATTGCTGTCTCTGTCGCAACAACAGTAACAAATTACTGTTTTTATACAGGTCGGCGTATACGTTTTAGGTTGGAGTACACAGAAGAAATACTAGTAAGTGTGGAACGATACCACAGAATACTTACAAACAGTATATCAATTTGAAAGAAATTATTCAATGCCACAGTACGGCTGTGCCCACCGTTGGCCAACTCTTTGAGATGCGACATTTTTTGAGCGTGGGGTTCTATAAGTACTTATAAGTTCAATATTCTTCATCGTATGGTTGATGAACAACCTGGATTCAGTTTACCACCCGTAGGCCTCTGACATGGCTTTACACACTGTTGAAAAATTTCTCAGAAGAAATTTTTCAACAGAAACCTTGACACCCTTCAACAGTGAAGAAACCTTCACGATATTGTTATTATCTTATTAAATATTTTCATGACAATAATTCTGGATAGATATGTCAAAATGTCGGATAATGAGGAAACCATCTGTTAGAGTACTCTTTCATCGGGGTTGTGGCAGTCTACTATTCTAAGTGGACATAAATGAATTTATGAATTGGATTGCCGTCCCATCGGACTATGAGACTAGAAGGCTTAGGAAGTGCACTTGTGTTTGCGCACAATTTGTGCACTATAATATCTCCTACGTAATTGGCTAGTCACCGTTGAAATTGACGACCAATTGACGCTCTGTGACCAAAATTTGGTTTCGAGAATTTTTTTATTTATTTTTTTCCACTTTTTTTTTAAAAACTTGGTAGGTGTTTATGTGATTGTAATTCTGTTTACATTTATTCTGTGGCACACTTGTGGACATAATTAGTGAGCACATTAATCTTTAGTAGAAAGACCACAAAACTATAATGAGGTTTGCGTTATTAATTAATATTTTATGTGACCTTTCATTTGACCTTTTTATTGTTTTTCTAAGTCTGATTCCACGATTATTTTGATTAATGAAAGATGAAAGAAATACCAGACTTTGATATGTTTTTATTATTTTTCTCTTTTATCTGTTTGCTAGTCTGTCGTTTGGAAGCTCTTAGCACCATATTAGCTCAGCATTGTCGGACTCAGGTTGGCCGGAGTAAAGAAAAGATGTTCACAGATGGCACTTACCTGGGCTGTTCATGCGGTGAAGTAACGTAAACGATGTCTCACCTATCATCGTGCCCTGCGTGCCCTAAAACCTGCACGCAGGAGGATTTAATGACTGCTTTCGATAACGCAGTCAGCGCCGCTACATTCTGGGCCGCTTCTATATTATAAAAAGAAAAAGTTTGCCATTGAAAAGATAAGGAGAAAAATCTGTAGGTCTGCCATAGTGATTTCAGCTTAAGGCAGCTAGTAAGAAACAAAAAATTTTTTTTAAAAGAAGCAAAATTTTATATCCTTAATATACACATTGTTTGGCGCTTATACAGACACAATTTTTCAGGGATTTAGGGGATCATAGGCTAGGTTCCACCCATTCACCATGTTCGAAGTGACACGGCTGTTTAAATATGATTTTTTAAAGTTTTTTTTCATATCCCAAAATCTTTCCTTTAATTCGATTTTTTTTAAATCATTGACTTTACTTTTTTTATTCTAGTAAAAGAATAAGATTGTATAACTTTAAATAATTTCGCTGCGGGAAAATAACCGTCAGCCTGTAGGTACCTATAAAGAATACTAAATTATAACAATATAGCTTTGAAAATACGTACATTACGTACCTACCTAAAATTGAACATTATTTATTGTACACCAAATAAATTGGTTACAAGTAAATAAACCTACTTAAACAGAACAAACAATGTTCTTTGAATTCAAAGGTCAAATACCATTTATATTTTTATCTAAAACCATGTCTTTTAGTATAAATTGTTTATTTGAATTACTCTGTTTTGCTATCTATACAATTTGTTTTACATTTTCTACTAGCTTCTGCCCGCAGCTTCGCCCACGTGGTATGTACAGTCGGCATAATAGTTAGGTTAACATGGCCGCTTGATAAGAATAAAGTTTTTTATAGAAGTTTGCATGTAATTATGTATTACCTTTTTAGAAAATATGGTAAAAGGAAATCAAATTGATGACATCTTGAAAAATGTAGTCGTGTAATGTAGAGTCGTGATAGCCTAGTGGTGTTGACCGTTGACTGATAATTTAGAGGTCTCGGGTTCGAACTCAAGGCGCGCACCTCTGACTTTTCGCAAGATATGTGCGTTTTATAAATTAATTATCACTCTCCGTGCCTCGGATAGCACGTTAAGCTGTTGGCCTCGGCTGTCAATTGTAGATCTTTGACAGTCATTACGGGTAGTCAGAAGCCCGAAAGTCTGACAACCAGTCTTACCAAGGGGTATCGTGTAACCCAGTATCTGGGTGGTGGGGGTCTGATAGGCAGTCGCTCCATGTAAAACACTGGTATTCAGCTGCATCCGGTAAGACTGGAAGCCGACCCCAACATAGTTGGGGAAAGGCTAGGCAGATGATCTTGAAAAATGTACAGCCTTAACTAGCGCCCCTGACATACCTGACTCCCTCCGTTATCGACTGTACATAAGTTGTAGCCAACACATAGCGCCATCTATTATCATAAGAACGTTATGTTGTTTTCTTCGGGAACAGTCCTTTTTTTCAGCATGAAAGGTCGCTTCGCTGGTCTAGTGGTAGCAAGCGCGACTGCTGAGCGCGAGGTCCTGTGTTCGATCCTCGAGCCGGGAAAGTGTTATTGAGTTTTTCTTTTAGGAAATTCTCAGTAGCAACGTAGCAACACGGAGTCTGAAATTTAAAGCCTCGCCCCCTATTACATGGGACTTATAACATAGCCGGCGAAACGTGGCCGTGGGTGCACGGCATACACCTCTGCCTACCGCCTCTGGGGAATACAGGCGTGGGTCTATGTATATTATGTTCTTTAACTAGGTACTAAATATTAAAAAAAAAACATAAAGAATTTTGAGCCGAACTGAAACTTGATCCCAAGACCTCCCATAGAAGCGGCTCTCTTTGAACCAACGAGGCTTTTTTATCTTTATTTATTTCCTTTCTATTCAAACGTTTATTTGTACACGAACATTTACGAAAATACGAATTTACGCACATTAAATCGCATTACTTTTGGTTAAGCTTTCAGCCAGAAGAACAAAGTTTTCTTTGATATTTATACAGGTTGTTTCAATATAATTATTTAATAAGAAAATTTGAAAAAACAACTGATACGGATGGGATTCGAACCCTCGATCTTCGACACGGTATGTCGAAGATCGTGGGTTCGAATCCCATCCGTATCAGTTGTTTTTTCAAATTTTCTTATTAAATAATTATATTTAATAAGCTATCATGTGCGATAACATGTAAAAAATTCACAAAAATATTAAGGTTGTTTCAACTTACTACGTAATTCCCTTACTGTGATCTCTTAAACAGTATTCGATTACTGATTAGTAGTTCCTAAGTAAAATGTAAATGACTGAAGCACAAATCACAGAAATATTACTTATCCGACTCAGTGCTCCAAACTTTGCAGTTTTAGTAGACACCGATGCGATGTTGCCACTTTTCTTAATATTTTTGTGAATGTTTTACATGTTTATAGCACACGATAGCTTATTAAACATAATTATTTAATAAGAAAATTTTAAAAAACAACTGATACGGATGGGATTTGAACCCACGATCTTCGACGTACCGTGTCGACGCTCTAACCGCCACCGTATCCCACCAGCATCAGTCGAAATTTCAAATCTCTTTTTCTACGCCTAGGACGTGTGGTACCTAATATCTATCGGAATACATTATGTAATTTTCTTATTAAATAATTATAACAAATGGTATATTTAAAAATAAGTTTTATATACATATCCGTACCTAAGGTGAATAAATACAAATAATAATAGTGTTGTGAAATAATTTGAGAGCATCCTGTAGAACTAACATCGTATGTCACTTAAGTTAACATAGGACTGACGGTAACAAAACCAATTTTCTATTTTGGCGTCTCTGAATAAAGCTCCTTTTTTGCTTTTTTTTATAGACAGTAGGTAAGTGTAGGTAGGTCTTCACCTACCTACACTTACCTACTGTCTTACACACTTACACTTTGAAGAAGTTCAAACAATTTGAGATTGTATCACGCTGGTTTTTCCCTGAAGATGTAGGCAGGTAATTAAGCTAACTTAACTTAGCTTGGAGCCCTTCTATAGCTTAACTTAGTTTGGATATCAGAGTTTAAACCGCCCGTAGGCCTCTGGCTATACACACCGTTGAAAAGTCTCTCAGATGTACTGCTGGTTTCCTCACAATGTTTCGAAACATGTATTTGAAAAGAATATTTGGTAAAAAAAAACTAATAAATCAGCCTGTAACTGTCCCACTGCAGGTCAAAAGCCTTTTCTCCTACAGGGAAGAATCGAGCATTAATCACCACAACTTCATTTTTAAAACAAAATTTCATTTTTATTTGTTATTTTTTAACATACTCGTAATGTTAAAGAAATACGTATGTATACTTGACACTGTGTCAACTTAATTTATGAAGGCGGTTCCTCCAAAGCCTGGGGCTACACATCAAAGAGCTTTTTATTTCAACTTCTTGTCAACGAAAGCTTTTATTTGAAAGCTAGATTCTCTAAGCTACAGGTGTTTAAGCACTCGCCAAAGCTTTAATAATGTACTTACAAATGAATATATTCACATGTGATGCGGAGACAAAAATATAATCACTCTCGGTGCCTCGGATAGCACGTTAAGCTGTTGGCCCCGGCTGTCAATTGTAGATCTTTGACAGTCGTTACGGGTAGTCAGAAACCCGAAAGTCTGACAACCAGTCTTACCAAGGGGTATTGTGTAACCCAGTGTCTGGGTTGTGGAGGTCTGATAGGCAGTCGCTCCATGTAAAATACTGGTATTCAGCTGCATCTGGTAAGACTGGAAGCCGACCCCAACATAGTTGGGAAAAGGCTAGGCAGATGATGATGATGTAATGCGGAGGCACATGAGGAACGTGTTGTGAGAAAGGTTTTACTCTTAAGAATGTGGATAGACAAAAAAAAATATAACATAGACTCACGCCTGTATTCCCCAGATGGGGTAGGCAGAGGTATGCATTACACCCACGTTTCGCCGACTATGTTATAAGTCCCATGTAGTAGGAGCCTATTTAATTGCTATTAACCAGGCACAATTCTTGCCTTTATGCTGCTTCTGAGAATTTCTTAATAGAAAAAACTCAATAACACTTTGCCCGACCCGGGGATCGAATCCAGGATCTCGTGCTCAGCAGTCACAATTGCTACCACTGGACCAAAAAGATAGTCTATGATGTTTTATAAAAAAACAATACAGTATACAGGGTTATTTGTAACACCAGCATCCTGAAAAGGGGTCATTAAACTCATCATTATGAACAACTTTTACTATGGGACCAACCCTGAAATCCCAAAAAAAAATCAGCGGTTCCATACATTTTGTTGAGTCCTGTGAACATAAATAAAGTATATATACTAGTATAGTATACTATATATATCTTTCAAGATTTTCAAAGCATGGAAACAATGACTCTAACACGATCAAATAGAGAAGGAATCATTATATCAAGTGTCGAGGTTTTTCTCATATCCTTAGTAGACTGTGGTCCATTCAAATATAATATACGTAGTTCAGAGAGTCGGTCGGTCGGTCGCTAACGCTTGAACCCACTTATTTCTCGACACAAGAGCTCAATTTGCGAAATTAATAAACACGTAGGTACCTTCGGCTGAGTCCTTTGTATTATTAAGAATTGCTGAGTATTTATATTGTGAGTGACGTTGGTAGCTAGAAAACTTATTTATTTTAACAGAAATATCGTTTTTTGTTTATAGACTCACGCCTGTATTCCCCAGAGGGGGTAGACAGAGGTGTGCAGTACACCCACGTTTCGCAGGCTATGTTAAACCATTGTGAGGAAACCAGCATATCTGAGAGATTTTTCAACGGTGTGACCATGTCAGATACCTAATTGCGAAATACGTTGGTTAAATTGTGTCGTTCTTTCAGCAGCAATAGAGTATCGACGATGATTTTTTTATAGAGCAGCTATATTGTTTATGGGCCGCAAAATGACGAAACTTTTTTTTCATAAAAATTGACGTCACAAGAGCAAATCCGCGGCAAAATGTTAGTTCATCTATAATACACACATAACCCTTAAACCATTTTGGAAAGGTGTAATTTACAATGTGATAAAAAATAAAATCCTTCACTGTAACTGGCATATAAATTTCAACCCTATCCAGCTAAAGTGAGCACTTTTTCTGTAACCTTTCAATTTATAATAGGGACCGCACGATTTTTCTTTTAGAATTTAACCCTAAAACTTTATAAACAACGGGATGGTCGGAATGAATAACTGAGGGTTAACCCAAGTGTAGTTATAGTTCTGTGGTTAAACATTAAGAACCTTTTTCGCTATAATTCTGCTTAAATGCTGCTTGTTTTATTTGTAACTATTTTATTGTAGAGCAAATCGTCTTCCATATTCTCTGAAATTCCATACTTCCTGCCGGTTTTTTACCATAGAACTCTTCTATACCATAGACCAGCGGTTATCAAACTTTTTTCGAAAACGAAATTTTAATGTTTGAAAATATTTATATAAGTACCTATATTTTAATTTACTCTGCAACTTTAAGCATTTCATTTTCATTAAAATTAGTATTTCCGCGGAGCCCCCACGGTGGCTTTGCGAAGCACACTTTGAGTATGGCTGCCATAGACCATAGAATTACGTCTTGTATGATTTCAGCAGGTGACAGTGTAAATCCTCTTTCACAAACAATTTACTGTCCAATTTATTAGCAGTGATAGCCTAGTGGTATGACCGTTGGACTGCCAAGTCAAAAGTCGTACATTCGAAACCCAGGCACGCATCTCTGTCTTATCGGATTCATGTGTGTATTAGAAATTAATTATCACTTGCTAATACGATGAAGGAAAACATCGCGAAGAAACCAGCACATTTAAGAGATTTTTCAACGGTGTGTAAAGCTATGTCAGAGGCCTACGAGCGGTTTAAACTCTGACACTAGGTTGTTTATCCACCTCAATATGATAAAAACCTGTCCAATGAAAAGGCCAAAAGCAATGTAACATTTTCCTTTATGCATCCACTCATGTTGCTAGAAATAAAATGGGCCAGTTTTTCATTGTCTCAACTGGCCCGCCTTCTTCCCGCCCGCTGCTACGTCTGCATTATTTTGGGGTTTTGTAGCGTAAGTTTTCGTCCGGGATATAAAATAAACAAAAAAGTTAGTGTTTATTTTATGAATTATTAGCTGTTCGATTCCCGGTTTAGGTAAGCTTGTCGAAAAATCTGTGATTGAAGTTTCATGTTCATTCATGTTCCTTTTAAAAAATAAAGAAATGTTTCATTTAAGTAAAATAATCTCTTAAGGATTTCAAGTGGTTTTTTCCAACCTATATTATTTGTAACATTATTAAAAAGAAATTTTCTTAAAGTAAAGATCTTTCCAAACCCTTTACTGATTTATCAACATAAGACTACGGTGGATCATGTTGTAAGATACGATCTCAAGGTACTAACGACCCATACAAATGTAGTATGAACATTAAGCTAGCCCAGAGTTTAAATAATAAATTTTGAGGGTTGGAGTATTAGGGCGTGCCGTGTGCCCGTGTGCCCGGAATGAGTTATAGGCAAAACGTGTGCCCCAAATGAGATTACGATAAGCTTAGAAATTGTGGAAGATGCGGTTTTATGTGTAGTATACTTGGTTGAAGTTGTGTGTAACGATAAGGTTTTCTTTTCGTATTAAAGTGGTGATAAAAGGCAGAAAGAAAACAGATATTTATCGTTAGCGATTTTTACCTCTGCTAGGAGAGTCCTAGGTAAAGAATATTTATTTCTTATTTATTAACTTTTGTCCTACATTCTAAGTATTCAAATTTAAGACTATATGAAATTAAAATAGATGTTAAGTAGGTATATCGTTTTTGAAATGAAAATTTAAGTCTTTAAGAAAAACAAATTAAACTAAATAATAATTTTTTTTTTTTAATTATTTTCAATAAAAAAAAAATTGTGATTTTTTTTTTCATTTTAGGATACGGTGGCTCAGCGGTTAGAGCATCGGCACGGTACGCCAAAGATCGTGGGTTCGAAACCCATCCGTATCAGTTGTTTTTTTCAAATTTCTTATTAAATATTTTTATTTTCAATAACTTAAATATAATATATTTTTACCTATAAGGGTTAAGCGCGTTGACCAAGCATGTGGATGGCCGATGCACGATGGCTTGCTTGCACTTGCCAAGCGTTTGTACAAGCACGTTGATCGACCTCGTTGGCAAGCTTGTAGATGAAGCATTAAGAAAATTTTTTCGAATCAAATAGTGACCTTTTTAAATATATTTATTGGTACACAAAAAATAAAATAGCTTACATCATCGCCTACATCAGATTAGTACCAATGAAGGCTATTTTATATAAGTATATAATATTCGAAACCAATTTAATGAAATGGAGGTAAGGGCCTAAGAAAATTGTAACAAAATAAGGCTTATTACCTCGAAAACGAAAGTGAATTGGAATTAGATTTCCTTTGAGAAAATGGTGTTTCTTTTTTATATTAGCATTTTCCTATAAATACTCTTTTGTCATTTTCGTGTCATGTGGGCGGGCATGTAATATATTTGAAACGTATTAATATGTGACATGTATTAAGTCGTGGTGGTTACTTAGGACCCGCTTTTTAAGCACGTGGGTGTGGGATCGAACCTGGCATGTACCAATGTGTCTTTTTTTATGTTGTACTCGTATGTATTTTCTTAGTTAATCTAAGACACCACTGACTAACTGAAAAATATCGTGAGGAAACCTAGACTCTCATAATAGACTGAAATCGCCAACTACAATGAGCTAACGCGGTGATTAATGCTCGATCCTTCTTTGTATGAGAATCTTAACTCTATAGTGAGGTATATCACCCTATACGTGTTATGTTACTTTTTTTTAAAAATCGAAATCGAAAAATGATTAGGTACTTATTTTTCGATTTCGATTTTCAAAAAAAAGTCAAAACTCGGAAAAGTCGAAACTGCAAGTTCGACTTTGCCGCCTCGTAACTTTGGCGCTGGCGCCGCCATCTTGGAAGGATGGCGCCAAAAATCATGTTTCGATTTCGATTTAAAAAAAAAGTTACTTGTTAATAAAGTTACCTACTTTAAAATTGTTACTTGGACTTTATGGACTACCTTTTGAACTAAACTGGAATTAACTTGAATTACAACTAAACTGACTAAAAGAATTGAACTAGAACATAAATAACTAGACTGAACAATAGAAATAGAAATAGAGTATTGATTTGTCTAGAGTAGAAATAGATGGTAAGACAAAAATAAATATTTAATTCAATGCAAGTCTGAGTAGAAGTTTAAAATTAGAATCAAGTTGGAAACTCATTATTTTTATTTCTCTTACCACAGTAAGAAACATTTGGTGTTTAGAAGAAATAGGCCTGATTGATTGACTGCTTAATCAACGTAGAGCCTAAACCATTAAAAAATGGAAAAGATTTTTGAAAAGGATTTTTAAATTTTTACCCCTTAGGGGGTAAAACACGCATGTACCCCAAAGGGGGTAAAATAAATCGTCTGTTATTCTTAAAGATATATAAAAGTTGAAATTAAGCTTTATTAAAAAATAAGCGCTTTCCTCATTTTTTTACCGCAAAGCTAATTCTAAGTATTTAAGCGATTTTTTTTACCCGTATCCTAAAGGGGGAAAAAACGATATTGGAAGGGAAATTCGTCAAAATTGAGTAACAAAAGAATATCAATATTTGTTTATTCTTTAATAATTAAGTTGGACGTTTTAGCACTCTTTTTTTCAAAATAAGGAATGAAAATCAGCTTTGGAACGTAACAAAATGGTAACTTAGGTAGCCCCAAAAAACTAAGTCGTGAACTCCACTGCTAACTCCAGACAGAATATATTAAAACCTAGACTCACTAGGAGTTTAATTTATTAAACAAATCATAGTTCGCCCGTACTTCGCCCACGGACACAACAAAATAAATAAGTAAGTATTTACTTCAATTACTTTTTAAACTTGCGGGGGAGGCTGTATAGTGTAGCTGATTCTATAAATAGGAAAATTATTTAAGAACTAAAAAACCAATGATATGTGGTATGACCGTTGGACTGCCACGTCAAAGTTCGTAGATTCGAAACCCAGGCACACCTCTGACTTTCACTTCCTGACAGCATTTGATACTAAGCAATCGAAAGCAAGCATTTGATTGTGAGCATTTTGACTGCAAGCGTGTAAGCGATAATTTTTATACCGAGCATAATATACGAGCGTTTTACAAACATAATTATGATAACGAGCACTTTATACCAAGTTTTAATACTGAGCATTTGATAATGAACATATGATAACAAGCTTTGAAAGCAACATTTGATAGCTAGCATTTGATACTGAGCATTTGATAACAAGCATTTGACAACGAGCTTTGTACGCGAGCATTTTAAAGCGAGCATGTGATACTAAGCATTTTGATAACAACATTTGAAATCAAGCATTCGAAAGTGATCATTTAAAAACAAATTTTCACAATTACATAAACTCACTAAATATTAGTCGTCTCATCAAAGGTAATTTGTTCCGGCATTAATGTTTAAATGAGGTTATATTTTTTATAGATAAATAACTTTACTTACGGTCAAATGGCACAATTACATAAATTGGTCTTTTCCTTTACTATTTGTTAACAATAGGTTAACCAAGGACGGAATACAAAATATATTATTTCACCCACTTTGGGTGATTATATCTTGATCGATGTAATAGTTCTTATGAAAAGAAAGGTAAAATCGACCTTGATTTTTTTCTTTTACAGTAGTTTAATTAAACTATTACACTATGATCTTTTTAGAAAATCTATTTAGAAAAAAGGAAGATGTAATTGAAGAAAGAGCGGTTAGATTCCGATTTAGAGCGAAAAGAAGGTCCCGACCGCACTACTTCTTAAATTGTATACTTGTTAGAAAGGTGTAGTCGCATTGCTACGCAATTTGCAACCTTATGTAATTCTGTTACGACTGCAAAATGTCTGTCCATTTTTGGATTGTATTTAGAGTTATTTTTGGTGAGTGTAATCAATTTTCAACCTTATGTAATTCTACTACGACTGCAAGTTGTCTGTCCTATTTAGGTTTCTAATTAGTCGTAGTGTAATCGCTGGCTTTCGATTTTCAGTTTAGAGTTTCAAAATATCATAGTGTAATAGCCGCATTAGATGCTTATTGATAGGTTATGGTTGTATATGACCATTTTTTATACGTTGACGTGATAAATACTATAGAGCTTGAGGTCATGCTCTCGTAAATGTCCCCATAGCGGTGAGGTTGTGTGTCGTTTGATTCCCATTAATATGGTTGAGTTATGCGATGACTGATGATTCGATTATACCCGTAAACGGATGCCGTCTGTTGAAGCTGGTCAGCTTAGCTTATCAAAGTCATCACATTTTATATACATATTATTTGTATCACAGGAAAGCGATTTCGTCGTATCTCGAAAAATGGTTTATCTCATTTTTTTTATTGGGTCATTGAAATCAGAAAAAATACTGCGTCGGAAGGTCTGATCAACATAATCCTAGAATGATTTTTTTTATGATACGACATTGACTTTTTCTAAACTTTTATAACAAAACATGAGCCAATAAAATAAATAAATGCTATTTTTCGAGGTACGACAAAATCGTTTTCCAGCGTCGAATTATAAAAAAAATATATATTATCGAATTGATCAGGACCTCTCTTTTTTGGCCCTTTAATGTCGGTTAAAATATTGCTTAACAAAGAAAATAATACTTGTTTAATATATTCTTACGATAAAAAGATTGTATCGATGACTAAGCCGTCCCAGGTTGAAAGACGTGGGCTTATTTGAGAATCACAAAGGGAATTATTGAAATCCCTTGTCTGAAACACGAAAGGTCTGGTGTAGCTGTTTTTCAAGACATCTTTCTCACAATCGATGAAGGCTTTTGCAACGAAATAATTTTTATTAACTTAGAGAAAAAGTTTTATAGTAAAATATGTGGCACTTTTTATTTTTTTTTTGTAAAAAGAAAGTATTTTTTTCGCATTTTTTAAGCCAATCGTAACGTACCAGTACGCAGTGGCGGTGGCGGTATTTTTTTTTTTTTAATAAATCTTTTTCCTACCAGATATGAACATTTTTATTTTTTCTAAAGGTTCACCTTAACATCTGACCACAGGGGTGTAGTTTATATTTCAATAATAACAATAAGAAATAAATTGATTCCATTCGTAACTTCGAATAGAGAATGACTTGACTTAATTTTTACTAAAATTTTAGCGAGTTGCCCAGCGCGAGCGGCCAATTCAAACCAAAGTTTTTTTTGCTTGAATGATTGTACCTATTCTCCGATTGGTTCCATATAAATAAGTAATGCATTTCTGAGTCTCGTAGCAAATTTGCTTTCGAAAACCTAATAAAACTTTAATTAAAAATTGAAAATACCTTAAACACAAATTTATCCCACCTTTTTTAGCTAAGAACACTTTCGATCAAGTCACCTTTCAAATTGACAAAACTAAATCAAATTCAGTTTACCTATCTATTTAGGAGCTACGATGCCATAGATACATACGTTAAATATATAACACTCCTCTGCTTTCATCGGGTGTCTAAAACCGATTGTCACAATATCTACGATTGGGTTTCCAAAATGAAAATGTAAATATAATTTTGATAAAACATTACACAACATAACATCGGCAAACAAGGACATGAAACATTTCACCAATATTATGTTATACTCGACTGTTATAACCAAATTTTCAACGTGCATATTCAATAACAACTCTAAAACCGACCGGAGCGTGTCAAAGTACTTACTGGGAAAATTCTGACTCGTTGAACCGATAGCGTTCAATAGTCCGGTATAACAAGATTTTCTGATAGCGATCTGGGTTTTTCTGATGAAATTCGAACCGATAATTTGATCTAGATATATTACTGTTCGAGTCATGATAGCCTAGTGTCCTAGTAGTATAACCGTTGACTGGCAAGTCAGAGGTCTCAGGTACAAACCCAAGGCACCTCTGACTTTTCGTAAGTTATGTGCGTATTATAAATTAATTATCACCCGTTCCGTGCCTCGGAAAGCACGTTAAGCCGTTGGCCCCAGTTAGAAGTTTTTTTAAAGTCGATATAGGGAGTCAGTACCGTCATAAAATCCTGGCAACTGATCTAACTGTAGAATATCCCTTTGGTTTGCTCAAAAATGTCAGCTTGATCAAAACATGTTTTCAAATATAAAATAGCTGCTTTAAATGAATTTTTATTTTATGCCATTTTTATGTTTGAAAACATGTTTTGGTATATAGTTAATTTGATGCATTTTCCTGACTACAAAAAGTAGCTTTCTATTTTGATGTTTTTGTGTATTGTGTGTTTCGGCTTTATTTAAAACTTTGTAAGCGGATTGTGAATGATGTTTCAATGTTTGTTTGGCTTATGCATCTCTGCATTGCTGAGCTAACAATATTTTGTTTTAACAAATATTTGATCCTGCCGATGTTCGCTCGAAACATCTGTTTTTGCATTGTATTCGATCTCTACGTCTACTTCATTAAGTTTTCATTGCAGCTAGTGAAACAACGAACACTCGGTTTAAACTGTTGCGCGACTGTTTTTTAAACCGATTGAATGTACAGAACAACTGAGAGCTTACTCTTGAATCACGAACCCAATCCTGTTTTTACTACCAAAATCTTTAGTAAATCAGTGTCTTAAGGTCATTATTACACAGCTTAATTTTGCTTGCATAAATTTTTAGCGATTCTTGCTCTTTTCATGTCATATTGTTCTTTTGGACTGGACACTTTTGATCGCGGATCGGACATCCAGTCTTTTTAAAATCAATAGCCGGACCCGTACCAGACGATCCACTGCGCTTCGATGATTCAAAGACGCGTAATAATGTGGACGTGCTGCGCACGATCCAAGCGCATGCTTTGGAGCGCACGCTCCTTGCCGCGGCTGATCCGTTTGTTGTCGGTCTTTAAATTAAGTACAAAAGTGCCTCAGTCTCTTGGCGCGCGTAAACAGCGTCTCTCTCGTCTGCATGCGCATCGCGCGATCAAACGCAGAAAGCGAGCGAGAGTTCAAGCGGTCGGCGGATTAGTGTGGATCGCTGGAGCGCATTGGAGCGGGGTGGCAGGATCGCAAGAAAATTCAGCCGTCTGTGTTTGTACGATCCATGGTTCGTGCTTCGAACTCCCGGACCAGACGATCCAATTTTGGATCGCCGGTCCTGCTATCCACGATCCAAAATTGGATCGTTTGGTGTGGATCCAGCTATTGATATACACCCTAAAATTCCTACCACAATCTACAAACACATCGCATAACATTGCTTTTCTTTTACGTAATTATTTCGCCATGTTTTGTTCGCAATAAATCTAAGCGAGAGACCGCTTACAAACCTCCCACATACATGTTAGGAGTACATTACTTAAGTGATTACGTTTAGCGCAGCGTTTTAGTACCCTGTGGTAAGAGTTTAATGCTTGGTAAACGTAAAAATACTTTAACGTAAGTGTAGGATTCGATCTTTTTAAATCATAGTATATTTTCTTTTTAATCATACTTATACAGGGTTATTTGTAAAACATTAGCATTCTTTAAATGGGTCATTAAACTTATCATTATGAACAACTTTTACTATGGGACGAACCCTGAAAAAAAAAATCAGTTGTTCCATACATTTTGTTGAGTCATGTGAACATAAATATATGGAACAGCTGATTTATTTTTTGCGATTTCAGGGTTGGTCCCATATTAAAAGTTGTTCATAATGATAGATAAGTTTAATGACCCCTTTAAAGGATGCTGGTGCTTTACAAATAACTCTGTATATCGTGTGGCAGCGCTCAACGACTCAACATCTCTTGAGGATGCACCGTGGAGGAGTGAAATACGTGTCGAGTAGTGGTTTAGGCTTCCGTTCTTATATTCTTAGTCTTTCCTGAGGGGCGCGGGTGGTTATATATATATATGCGGGTGGTGGATAAGTTCCTAAAAAAATTGTCTTTGGTGTCACTGAATTTTGAACCTTATGCTCAAGGGCAGGTCTTGAGACCGACTGAACTTAGAAAGATCGGTTCACAACTGAATTTTGAAAGACGACTGGAATACTATTTGGTCGAGGCACTTGAGAAGTCGAGACCCTGAATCGGATTGCCGTTTTTGGTATAGGCGCATTGGTTACGGACCTGCTTTGCAAGCATGTACGTGCGAGTTCGAACCTGGCGTGTACCAATGTGACTTTTTATATCATCATGATGTGACTGTGATTAATGCTCGATCCCAGTATGAGAAGAGGCCTTTGCCCTGCAGTCGGACAGTTACAGGCTTGTTAATTTATTTATTATAATAATGTATGTACGTAAGCTACCAATGAGACGCAGTATATTAATAGGTAACATACATTAAAAGTTAAATTTTAAGCCCCTGACCTGTATTTGCAACACTGGTTAAAGTTCAATTAATGAAGAGACATTCATTAATGGTAATTAAGCGTTAATGGTTTTGTATCGAGAAGAAACTCGATATTGCCAAGCTGTGGGTATGCCTCGGCATGAACTAATTACATTTACTTTATGCATTTTATTTTGTTTCTAGTAGAAAGCGTTCGAAGCGTTGCGGTGTCGCTATTTTTATGGTAATGAGAGTTTCTATTATGAAAACTATTACCACACACGTAGCATGGCCATAATAGACAAAATTGACATTTAGTAATAATAATATCTCAATAAATTGACATTTAGATGAAATAATATCTCAAAAATAAATAAAAAGCAAACAGGGCAGCAATAAAATCGTTTATTAAATTGACATTTAGGTGTAATAATCTCTCAATAAATTGACATTTAGATGTATACAGCGTGTAACAGAAGTCCGAAATAATACTTAAGGGCATGTATGTATATCATGAAGAGAATCACCTGTGAAAATATTGAATGGGAAAAGAGGCATTTTTTTTTCATACAAAATAATTATTTCGATTTCATTTTCTTATAATAATGACAGATTTTATTATCCTATGCGTGCCTAGTGCTTACTTAAAAAATTTATTGACGGTAAATAACCGGATTCGTGTTGATTTACCTTTCAACTGATGCCTAGGGCCGAATTTGAAAGATTTTGGTAAAAACTTTGACTATGGTTTACTTGAGTATTGTTTGGGGTTCGGTTCCAAAACCTATGCTCAAGGATTGTTTATAGAGTACCTTATACGCCCTTAATGTATTATTTCGGACTTCTGTTACACGCTGTATATATTATTATATCTCAATAAATTGACATAGAGATGTAAAAATATCTCAACAATAATTTGAATTTTTGTAGAAGTATTCCTACCGTCCTGAACATAGCGATGAGAAAAGTGAAGAGAATACACATTTATTTTTTTTGTATACTTACTTATTTATGACAAATTCAATTATGACGATTATATTTTTTTATTTTTTACATTTTAGGTAGAAATATTTTTTCTTCAATAAAATAGTAATAGACTAATTTACTACTAACAGCCAAAGGAAATAAAGCAAGTGCAAAACTGTGCGTGAGAAAATTTTTTGCTTATATTTTAATTTAAAAATGATTGAAAACGATTTAAATTTTCGTTTAACAATTTTACTTTAAGGAAGACATTTTGATATTATTGTCGTATAATATTCGAAGAATTACCCAACCTAAAACTAAAAGCCAAGGCCCCAACGTACAACAATTTTGCTTGTGACCTCAATGTGTGTGAATATAATAAATTGCATTACTAATATTGTGGGTAGGTCATGCTCTTGTTAGTAAAGTCAGGGGTGGGGAAACGATAATGTCATTAACTGAGCAGACGTGCCCGGGAGCGGTCGTGTCTAGCGGAGAGATAGTTGAAAATTAATAAAATTATGCTGATACGAAATATTGAGGTTAAATACTTATTATGGATGCGAAAGTGTGTTCGTTGATTTGTTATTCTTATTTCACACAGCAACAGAGCTACTGATCCATGTGATTTATTGCATAGATATAGTTAGGACCAGAGAGTAAAATAGTATATTTTATCTCGGGAAAATGAGAACCACGGGAGCGAAGCGGTGGAAAAAACTAGTAACATCATAAAATAATTTTTTTTATTTATTTATTTTAGACAAATTAGCAACAAAATTTTTACAATAGCAACGTAATTAACAACGTAACAATATGCAAGATTATTATGACATGATGTGATGTCGTGGTGACGGACCCGCTTTGCAAGCACATGGTTATGGTTCGAACCTGGCATGTACCAAAGTGACTTTTTCAATGTCATGTGTACTTTCTTAGTTAATCCAAGACACCACTGACTAACGGTGAAGAAAATCTTCGTAAGGAAACCTGGACTTTAATAGTCTGAAATTGCCAACATGCCACACCCACTAAAACATCTCCCCCCTGCGTGTTCCTCGCACTGTATCGGACGGGGCCGGGTACTGCTAGCGCGCTTCGCAGCCCCGTCCAGGGTCTGCCTGTAGGCCTGTTCCACGTTAGAGGTCTATATGGCAGTTTAAACTCTGACACCAGGAAAGAAAATAATAATTATTGGTAGGGTACCAACATTAGGTCACTTTACCCTTAATTTAATTTTGATATTCCGATATTCGTAATCGTTTCGTATAATTGTCCTTCCGTAAAATTGTACCCACATAACTTAGGGTAGCTACACACATAGTCGATTCGGTATTTTAGAAAAAAATTCATCGGGACTTCTTCGAAAATACCGAACCGAGTATTCCGAATCGAATATGTGTGTAGCTACTACACTCACGGCCCTACACGTAGTAATTAACCCCGGTATAAAAGTATTTGATTATGATTCAGCGGTTGTAAACAAAATAACCGTTGTTTCAGTTCATCCATTATCCGACGTTCATTAAAACTTTTTGCTCTCCTAGCTTTTTCGAAAGCTAATTAATTAATGGTTAATATTAAACCGAAAGTTATTTTATTAAATTTGCGTGTAGTTATATATTGCAACAGTTTTATGTTAGGAAAATTTAATTTTATTAACCTTGGTAAAGATTTCCCAATGGTTTAAGAATTTACTAACTATTTTGACACGAAAATAAATTTGGAGTCGCTTCGAATGTGTTGAAACATTTTAAAAATTGTATTTGACCTCAGTAAAAGAACAATTAGCAACACATTTAATTATCTTGATATAAACTTAAACTCGCAATAACAAAAAAAATAACTAAAAAGTAAAAAGTAATGAATGATTTTTAAGTAAGTACCTACACATTTATCATTTATTTAAATATTTACAAAAACCAGATTTTTTTGGAGTCGGAATCGGTTGTTTTCCCGAAAAAGCAGGACTTTGGGCTCCCCAGGGTGCTGATACATGTCCTGTGAGGGCCGAAAAGCGGGATCTCCCGCCAAAAGTGGCAAAACATCTGGCAACACTACTGTCAACCCCGAGCAAGATAACGATGGCAGCTTTTAATAACTTCGTACAATACTAAGACCTAGGGTTCCCAAATGAACAAAATTTTGTTCTTACCATTACAAGTATAAAAATTGAAAAAAAAAAGTAATTTCAAGTTTAAGAAGTCCCAATGAAAACATTAGCGACGCTAGAAAAGAAATACTTTTATAATAACTGTTATTGTAATACTGCAGAAAATGAGAAATAAATGTAATGGCATTTTTATACTTACCCCACACACATTAAGGTTTATTTCCCTTTGTTCGTACGTGTTTATTTTTTCTTTCTTATAAACGGTTGCAATTATTTTATATTAGTAGTTACTTTCGCAACCTCGGGAAGAAATGGGGTACTGGCGTGACGTCATCCTCAATTAGGTGCCTGGTTTTAGGTGTTCAAGATTGCCTTTTTTCCTGGACATAGTTGTTTTGTTTTTGTATTTGTTCAGTGTGTGCGTATGCGCTTTTAGAAACATTAGATTGCATTGGCTGTATTATGTGCATTGAGTTATTTATATTTTAGTAATGTGTGTTTCTTGTGTTGTTTAATATTTTAAGTTTCTTTATTTATCTTTCTTGTTGGGATCTCCATTTTCTGAATTACTTTTTTATAATGCACGTATGACCACCTGGCGTCATGGTTTAACCATCCGTAGGCTTTTCGAAGGCTTTATATATCGTCAATAACATTTCTCCGTTTTTCTTCTTCTATAACTTCACTTCAATTTCCTCGATATTTTTCATTTCTTAAGCACCTTTGTCTTAACAGTCCAGTAGGATGAAATTTTTTTAAATGTTTCAACACAATATTTTTCTGTTTTCGTCTTAAGCCCCTTTGACTTATCAGTTCTTTAAATACGACAGTAGAGACGACTTTCAAAGGATTTCATTCCTATGTTAAAATATTACAAACCAAAGCATATTTTTAATTCGAAAGGTGATACATTTCTAAATGTTACAAAGTAGTGGCTGATTTTGTAGTCGAAGGATGAAAAATATTTAAATTTTGCAAAATACTGGCTGAGAAGGATGAAAAATATTTAAATATTGCAAAATACTGGCTGATTTTGTAATCGAATGGTGAAATATTTTTAAAGGTTACAAAATATTAACTGATTTTATAATAAAAAAAAGATATCTAGATTAGATATCTAAATAGTCTATACATAAAAGGTACAAAAAACTTAAAAGATACGAGGATAAGACATAACTAAGACAGACAGAAACCTTCCAATGAAATAAAAATAACCTTCTTTCCTTTCTTTATTTCTAAAATGCCAATCTTTCCTGACACAAGTTCATACGCGCATCACAAAGTTGCTAACATTTTCTTTTTTTTCTGTTCTCGGGAGAATTCATGATTATTGAGTTTATGTCAAAATGCTTACACTTGGGGCAAATGTAGGGTTGCTACCTTAGAGTATATAAGAAAAAATAGAGCAACCCTATAGAAGTATGAGCACGGGTATGAACAACGCGGCCGCGACACGAGCTCCGTTTGCGATCATACCTCGATCGACTGCGGTTCAACTAGGCTCCACGAGCGAAAAAGTTACATTTTAGCTTATATCATGGTTAACTGCTGAGTAAAATTTTGAAAAACGTCTAGAAAACTTAATTTGAAAAAATGACATTTTAACATTTCTATGGCGAGACCTGCTTTCGCTCCGCACAAGGCAATGTGGTTGACGTTATCACTCTATATTTTCTTGAATACTCTACGGTTGCTACTATTTATTTATCCGGTAACATTTTATAAAATTTTTCGAAAATTCGTCTGCGTGGAATAGATTTTTTTTCTACAAAAATTTTGAACTTTAGTGTTTGCTTACTATGCATATTTTACTTTATAAAAATCTTTATGTCCTCCTCCTAGCCTTATTATTCCCAAACTTTGTTGGGGTTGGCTTCTAATCTAATCAGATGCAGCTGAATATCAGTTTTCTATGGAGCGACTGCCTATCTAATCCCCGCAATCCAAAGGGATACGATATTCTAAGGTTAAATCAGTTGTCAGGATTTTATGAGGGTACTGAGTCCCTATATCGACTGTCAAAGATCTTCATGACAATCGGGGCTCGTGCTTTCCGAGGCACGGAACAGGTGATAATTAATTTATAATACACACATAACTTACTAAAAGTCAGAGATGCGTGGCTTGGTTTCAAACCTGAGACCTTTGACTTGGCAGTCCAACGGTCATACCACAGTATATCACTGCGTTAATAATATAATATAGCACTGATAGCCTAGTGGTTTGACCGTCGACTGACAGACAAGTCAGAGGTCTCGAGTTCGATCCCAAGGCGTGCACCTCTGACTTTTCGTAAGTTATGTGCCTATTATAAATTAGTTATCAGTTGCTAAAACGGTGAGGGAAAACATCGTGATGAAACCAGCACACCTGAGAGATTTTTCAATGGTGTGTAAAGCCATGTCAGAGGCCTACGGGCGGTTTAAACTCTGACACCAGGTTGTTCATCAACCATACGATAAGAAGAAAGAAGAAGACTGCGTTAATAAAAAATGTTTATCTATTTTTAGGTAATAAACTAACTGTTGCCCGCGACTTCGTCCGCGTGAATCACCCTTATCACCGATAAAACAGGCGGGACTATGAATAGCTTATTGGCAGAGCGATATCCAGCTTTACCCAGTACGCGGCAGGGTGAAATCCTCCTCGTAATTATTCTTTTCTTTCCACAAATTTCCGAACTTTAGATTTAGGAAATAATTTCACAAAAATATACTTTGTGCGAGAAGTTTTCTATAAAAGAAAATGTATATTAGTCTCTTTTCTTACCGGGATGTAAATTAAAGCAAGAAAATTAAATAACCTCTCAAGAAAATTGTAGGTCATCCCGCGCTTTGCATACTAAAAAAGTTACAGCTATTTGCTAATTATGCTTTATTTATATTGTTAATGGTGTCTGTAGGCTAAGGAAAAAAAAAAAAATGGTGTCTGAAGTTATTCTCCTTCTATATTTATTTATTGCAATAAAAAACATAAGTTTACAGTATATTATACCGAAACTTACACTTTTAGATTCACTTTATTACTTAAGAATTAATTTATTAAATACTTAACTTTATTATTTTATTAACTTACTAGCTTTTCCCGCGTGGCTTCGCTCACGTAGACTATAGAATATTTTGAACATTATTTATTTATTTAAATCGAATTAGTATTATAGATACCTAGAAAAATGATAAATCAACAAACTGTACTGCCCATAAGAACAAATTGTACTACTCTGAGTCGATGCCACTACTTTTAGCGTCATTGTAAAAGCAGACTTAGGTACAGGGCAAATGACAGTCAATAATATCGTCGGTATAGCAATTGCAAATATTCGCTATTATATAATAATATAATCTAAGAGATTTCTAAGGAATTTTCAAAGGAAAATCAAGATAGGTACTTATAAGGCTGGTAAGTTTTTCTTTCCAGTATAAGAGAACAAATAAATTTGAAAGGACATTGACAGGGTTTGGACCAAGTGCTGCCCAGGAATGAAAGTAGCTCCAGTGGTATCGTGGCATTAATTTACATCCAAAACAAATATTTTAAAAAAAATCATCCCAGGAAAAAAAAGTTTTGTTGTTAATAATTATTTTTCATTAAATTATGAGTATGGGATGTTTTTCCCTCCAAAATACATAAATCTACATCTAATATATTTTATAACATTGTCCTGTAGCACCAAAAGCGGTACAGGAATGGAAAAATCGGGACGGAAATATGCCTAACCCTTTTATTCAAAATCACAGATTTAATTGGGATCAATCTCATTAATTAATTGGGGTTGGTTTTTTTTTCAGTAGGGCTGAAATGCGGGATATCCCGCCAAATCGGGACATCTGGCAATATTACGTAGCATGCAAAACACAAAAAGCTGTTCTATTGTGTCTCGTTTGCACCATGCCATTATGTATATTGGTGCGTTGTTTATTTAAACTTGTATTGGGCACCAATTCCAGTATTCTAATATGGTAGTTGAGAGTAGTCAGTACAAATAGTGAGGTGGCGTTATGTTGCATTCCTATTCAAGTTAATTTTTGTGGAGCAACATTTCAGCCTAATGCTTGTTCTTGTAATGCTTTGATTTCTTGATTATATTTATGTCAAAAATAATGTATATTTTTTAATGTTCATTAATGTACACTTGCTGATAAATTACATTATTATTGTAACATAAAAAGTACAATTAATACACTCACAATTACATTGAAAATAATTCTTAAGATTGTTTTTTTCATATAAAAAATGCATAACAAAACCCTGTTTTTCTCTTGACTCCTGGGATAGATTTTGATAGCTATTGGCCTAAGGAACAAATTGTACTATGTGTTCATTCTGGGTAGCACTTGGTCCAACTTCCATATAAAGATTGGCAATGTCCTTTCGAATTCTAATCCGATTTATATTTGACATTCCAATTTTAAAAGGTAATTACATTGCACCAAGCCAGTTTAAATCAAAAGCACTAATAGACCGATAGCGGAACGTCGTATTTTGACCGTAACTTATAATTTTATTAAAGTCATTTATTTTTGCACAGGAGATTAATTACGTATATTTAGAGCTTCTATTAAAAAGTTAGAAAATTTAGACCGTTGCTTTAAGTACAATTTAGGTTTTTGCAAAACTGCATGACAAACTGTGAATATAAAATTTAAGTCAAAAATTCTAGTCCTGTGTGATTAAGGACAATGTTATCTTATAGTTATTAAGTTATTAGAAAGATTGGATACATGGAACTGATGTAACTGATGTTTTATGTTCAAAAATTGTAAAACTAAATATTACAATTGTGTCCTCAATAAATTATTATAGTGTCTGGAAATAATTTTAATGAATTGGTATTGTATATTTTCACGTACTGTAAAAAGTTTAGAAAAATATCTAAAGAACTTTCCGAGTTATTTGAGTTTTCAGTTTCATAGTTTTATAGTCTGAGTAAGTGAGTAATATAAAATTTGATTTCAGAAGTTGGTGGCTATTTGACCATAACATTATACTCTATCATCATTCAAAAGATTAGAAAGATTGGATTCATGGAACCTATGTTATAAGGCCAAACATTGAAAAACTAGATAATTACAATTGTGTCTTCAATAAATTATTCCAGTGTCTGGAAATAATTTTAATGAATTGGTATTGTATATTTTTACCTACTACAAAAAGTTTAGAAAATTATCTAAAGAGCTTTCCAAATTATTTGGGTATTCAGTTTCAAAGTTTTATGGTCTGAGTAAGTGAGTAATATAACATTTGAGTTCAGAAGTTGGTGACTATTTGACCATAACTATGTACTCTATCATCATACAAAAGATTAGAAAAATTGGTCCATGGAATTGTCAGAAATCTTAAGATTTGTTAGCAAGGCATACGAAAATAATACGAGGGGTTGTGCGGGGCGTAGGGGGTTTTATCGCGCTCACTTCGTAGCCGGCCGCCGTGCTTTCGAATCGCTGACAACAACATCATAAAAAAATGTAGTTTTAAAAATTATAATATTAATGAGTTTATGTTCTTAGTCTGTGTATATAAAAAAATTTGTTCCAAAGTTAGAGGCTACTAAAGATAATAATATAATATACAAAATACATATATCGATATAAAACCGGTTTTTTATTTTGTTCAACCAATAACCGGTTTTTATCAAAATCTTGTATACATTCAAACCTTTATTGAAATTTGAAACAAATAGATAATTTAGGGGTAATATTCATAGTTAAAAATTAGGTCTATTTGAGTATTATTATAGATATTTGAATCCAGAATATTCTTGTGTAAAAAACAAAAGGAACGAGTAATATAAAGAAAGACAAACAACAACAGATGAAAATCAAAAATAAATTTTAAGAAATATTTATTTAAAAATTAATTTTTTTTTTAAGTTTTCTAATTACAATAGAATAGGATCTCCTTTAAGAAGAATTAGCGTAATTAATTAATTATTTATAATTATTCAAAGAGAAAGAAGTCAAGAAAGAGGTCGTGGTAACAACGTGATTTTTTCAATGTCATATATGTAAATTCTTAGCTAATCTAAGACACTACTGACTAATAGTAAAGGGAAACATCGTGAGGAAACCTGGACTTAATAGTCTGAAATTGCCAACCAGCATTGAGCTAGCGTGGTGATAAATGCATACAATTAATTCAATGTATTCTCTGTATGAGAAGAGACTTTTGCCCTAAAATGGGACCGTTACAGGCTAATAATATATTAATTATTTCCAAAATTTTATAAACTTAATCCAAATGTTTTGATATTGTTATATTATGCACTTCTGCCTGACAGAAGTGCATAATATAACAATATCAAAACATGACAATGACACTGTCATGTGACAACATTTTTTATAAGATCAGTTAAAGATACATCATCCAGTACGGCCTATAAAATCACTTATAACTTAATGAAAATGAGTTTTTTTTAAATCTGAATAATAGTGTAATTTTGTCTAAGTAACTAGCAGTTTTGGTTTATTGGTATGGCCAATTAAAATTAATTAATTAACTAAGCTTAATCCTTCTTTTATAAATGACGTGGATTTTAAATTATTTTCGTCTTAGTAATATTATTATTTGAGTTCCGAAATTAGAGGCTACTTAACAATTATAAAATGCTATACCGTAAAAACTTCAGAAGATTAGAAAATTTTGTGTGGGTAAAGTTGTTACAAAAACATGATACATAAGAAAAGCCACGCGAAATTCAAGGATAGGGATTGAAAAACCGGTGTGATATAAAAATACCGGTTTTTATATTCAGTGTACTTCCAATTTAACCTTTAAAATTAAGCTCTGCCCGAATTAGCTTTCTTTGTCCTATGGTTGATGAACAACCTGGTACCCGAATAGTAATAAATAATTACTATTAATTTTAAACAACTGTGTTTGGGATTAATTGTACGTTAGTTATGTACGAATCACCTTGTTCATCTTCAAAATAAAACCCACAAAAAATACTTTTTATAAATATAATATACCTACATATATAAACAAAACCGTAACACTCTCACAGTATTGTACATAGAGTCTACAAAATTAGGTGATCGTCAATATTCGTCAAGAGGGCTGGTCGGACAATTGGCGTTGAAACATATTCGAAAACTTGTAAAGTCTATTGAATAAAAATCCAATTGTAAAAATATATATACCTAGGTACAAGTCAAATTGAGAACCTCTTCCTTTTTTCCGTCGTTGGTTAATAAAGAGATTTTATAGGTTTTATAATTTTATGTAGTTCACATGGAAATCAAAAACAAAAGAACAATAAAGTATGTAGTTCTAAATTTAAATAATTAAAAATTTGAGTACAAATAAATATAAAAATTACTAGACATGGAGATAATACATTCGGGTGAATACGGAAACCCGAAGACTACCGATGTGTTCACCGTTTGTAATGGATTTTGCAGAAACCTAAATTATACCTAAAGCATTGGTCTAAATTTTCTAACTTTTTAAACGAAGCTTTAAATACACGTAACTAATCTCCTGTGCAAAAATAAATGACTTTAATGAAATTAAAGGATAGAATCTTACTTCTACTGGGCTATAAGGAGTATTGATATCAACTTCGATGCAAATCACCCCCAAAATAAATTTCTACCCCTTTTAAACCCTGTTAGGCGATGAGTTTTAATAAAATACGAAACACGTGTTCCATCAATTCTGAAAAATAATGTTTATGCAAAATATGAAGTAGATTGGACCAAGGAATCCCGTTGTCCCATACAAACTTTGCCCCTATTTTTCACCTCCTTAGAGGTAGAATTTCGAAAAATCCTTTCTTATCGGATAATTACGTCATATAAAGAACACACCCTCCAATTTTCAGGTCTCTACGATCAGCGGTTTAGGCTGTGCGTTTTCCCAATATTTCCCTTCACTGCTCTGCTCCTATTGATCGTAGCGTGATGAAAAGTATACTATAACCTGCCCAGGAGTATGAAGAATAATTGTGCCAAATTTCGTTAAAATCGGTCGAGTAGTTTTGGTTTCTATAACGAATATACAGACCGACAGACAGACAGACAAAAAGTTTACTGATTGCATTTTTGGCATCAGTATCGATCCCTAATCACCCCCTGATAGTTATTTTTTAAATATATTTCATGTACAGAATTGGCCTCTCTACAGATTTATTATAAGTATAGATTAATTTAATTTAACTTTATTAATTTATTAGGAATAAATACATTTTTAATATATTTTATATGATTTATCATGAAAGATATTCAGACTTGTGTGCTGAGTGAGCAATAAATTAAGCTGCGTTATTGCTTTGGCAGTGGGTGCCGCTGCAGTTCTGCGTGTGCGCAGTCCCCAATTTTCTCAGCATTTACTCCGCAGTTTTCATTGCTTTCTAGGTCCGAGAACCTTCGCGGAATTTGCGGAAGCCCTATGCGGTAACAATATAGGCCGGTTACTAAAACTAATAAATTATCCAATATCAGATCTTATTTTTGACAAGTTGACAGCCCTAAGTTAAGCAACAGTATTACTCGCGTCAAACCTCAAAGTTTTCCACCTCGAGGTACATTATGATAAACTAGTGCCACAATCGGAAGCCCGCCAAACTATTTTAGACTCTATTTCAATGTATCGAAGTTTCGTTTTTTGTAAATAAACTTATTTAAAGCAAAAATAAACTAGTAGTAAGGTAAAACCGACTGCAACTATTTTTGTTTACCGGTTATCCATGAGTCGTGATAGTCTAGTGGTGGTAACCGTTGACTAGCAAGTCAGAGGTCTCAGATTCGAACCCAAGGCGCGCAATTCTGACTTTTAGCAAGTTATGTGCATATTTCAAATTAATTATCACTTACTCCGTGCCTCGGAAAGCAAGTAAAGCCGTTGGCCCTGCATCTTATCATCTCCGGTCGTGTCGGATTGCCGTTCCATTGGACTATGAGAGTGAGGGAATAGAGCACCTGTGTTTGCGCACACACTTGTGCACTATAATATCTCCTATGTAGTTGGCGCGTAATCTCCGTTGAGACTGGCCGCTGGGACCGAAATTCGGTCAGGAGGACATTATTAATGGACAACGTTTGTGATACACAGGTTTCTTGCTCTATTTAAAGGGTCTCCCTCCTTCTTCTTATCGTATGGTTGATGAACAACCTGGTGTCAGAGTTTAAACCGCCCGTAGGCCTCTGACATGGCTTTACACACCATTGAAAAATTTCTCAGGTGTTCTGGTTTCATCACGATGTTTTCCGTCACCATTTTAGCAACTGATAATTAATGAAACAACTTTTTAACGGATATAATTCGCGTTTTTATTTTGATAATACAATCCTGACGTTTCGAGTACTTTGCAGCGCTCAGTCTGCCCGCGACCACGAGTGCTGCAAAGTACTCGAAACGTCAGGATTGTATTATCAAAATAAAAACGCGAATTATATCCGTTAAAAAGTTGTTTCATTAAACTGATAATTAATTTATAATACGCACATTAATTTATAATACGCACATAACTTTAATAGTGCTTTAATAAGTTTATTAGTGCATCTACCATGTTTTTATCTCTGCATCACCCTAAGGTCGACTGGGAGAAAATGCCTAAGGCATTAAGTCCACCTTGTACACAATTCTGTACAAAGAATAAATAAATAAATAAAAATAACTTACGAAAAGGCAGAGGTGCGCGCCTTGGGTCGAACTCGAGACCTCTGACTTGTCAGTCGACGGTCATACCACTAGGCTATCAGTGCTATAAAGGATCCATACTTAATGCCATACAATCGTATATCTTCTTCAAAAATTAATACTGCATTTGCAGTTAAAAACGCCTTTTGCCTCCAAATTTCAAGAATCTTTTGACTACTTAAATATTATTTGAACACAAAATATATTATTATAAAAATCTTTGAACTGACTTCAATAATATTAAAATGATGAGACGAATAATTTAAATTACAATTTGCCTTTGACTTGGCATTTAATTTCATTATTTCGAACTTAAATGTATTATTTCTTTTTTAATATTGTACCTGCGTTGGCGTTGATGAATTTGACTTTAATATTTTGAAAGTCAGTAAATAGCAGACATAAGAATTTTTTTTAGAAAGAAAATCGATTACAAGTGGGATTTAAACCCTATTTGCCCTTTGGCTATGCCAGGTGATACATTTATTTTGCAGTATACGAAACAAAGATTAAGATTTTATGTTATCTCGCTCGAACATTGAAGATATAAAATCAATGAATATATTTATGATTTCTTTTACGTAAAACGGTTTTGTCATCAAAACTAAAGCTGTGTACCAAATATCAGATCAATCTGTCAACAGGAAGGGGGTGAATATCGATCACTAAATTTGAACCAAATAATAAACAGCTCAAGCTAAGTAAAACTGTTTAAAAATTGCAACATACCAAGTTATGAAGAAAACAATGCAAAGGTTCATCATAAATATCAGTTTAATAGGAATAAGATTTCATACATAAAAATAGCTTTAAATAATTTTTTATCAAAGCCATTTTATGTATGTAAAGTTGTTTCGGTCAAGCTCAAATTTTTGCTGAAACTTTGTAATATTATTCTCCTTAACTTGGTTAGTTGTGATTTTTCATAACTATATTCATTGATTTTATATCTTTAATCTTTTTCCTATATCGTATGATTGATGAACAACCTGGTTTCAGAGTTTAAACCGCCCGTAGGCTTCTGACATGGCTTTACACACCATGCACCGTTAAAAATCTCTCAGAAGTGCTGATTTCCTCACGATGTTTTCCTTCACCATTATAACAAGTGATAATTAATTTCTAAAACGCACATGAATCCGAAAAGTCAGAGGTGCCTGGATTTCGAACCTACGATCTTTGACTTGGTTCTCTGCTGTTTAACTGCCTCATTGGTCTAATGGTAGCAATAGCAACTGCTGAGCACGAGGTCCTGGGTTCGATCCCCGGATCGGGCAAGAGTTATTGGGTTTTTCCATTAGGAAATTCTTAGTAGCAGTACGGAGTCTAGAATTGTGCCTGGTTAATGGCAATAGGCTCGTCCCTATTACATGGGACTTATAACATAGGCGGCGAAACGTGGGTGTACTGCACACCTCTGCCTACCCCCTCTGGGGAATACAGGCGTGAGTCTATAAATAAATAAATAAAAAAATTTTGGCTTGGCAGTCCAACGGTCATACCACTAGGCTATCACTGCTTCTTAATGAGATTCCATTACCCAAACACATGTCTCTTACGTACCTACTTTTAATGAGTTTAAGTTTAGTTTGAAGTATTTTGACGAAATACGGGCTAAGCCAAGATTACACTTGACATTCGTGTAATCAAAGCTTTATAAGATACTGTTTGTCTTTGACAAACTTCTTAACTGATGATTTGACTTCGAGATTAAACAGTGTAGCGGGTCTTTAATTAATACTGGTGTAGGTTGACCTGTTTGATGATTGGTTTGTTTAGGGATAAGAGGTCTATTGATAATGGTCGCTTTTGTGAGTATTGAAAGATAGTTGATGTACTGGGAAAACTGTCAAACTTTGCCCTTGGCGGTAAAGTTGCACAAAATCATGTAACTTAATGTGCGGTTGACTGTACAAGCAAACGCAAGATATAAAATCACTTTTTTAAACTGACTCGCTCGTGCATAGAAGGAGTCTCCAGTGATTAATTCTGGCTTACACCCCACATGAGATTTGGATGGATGATATTTTTTATAAACTTGACAATTGCCATTTCGCTCGTTCCCACAGATTAGAAAGGCAATAAACTTCGTCGGAGATTTCCCTGGAGCCGCGATCAATGTTGTCATAGAGAAATATTAAATATTTTAATGTCATGTTCGCGCTGTGGGATTGTTGGTTGCCATGGTTACTAAGGCTAGGCGCCTGAAGCGGTTAGCGTGTTAATGAGTGATCAATTGACCATTTGTGGCATTGTATTTTGATAGAAGCTACAAATGCCCTCAGATCCAATGGATTGGAGGCTTAGTCCCTGTCGTAGAATGATATTTAGTTACCTGACAGATAAAATCATGTCGTAAAATCAGGTGGGTTCGTGGTCAAATACATGCCTTTACATCATAAAAAGAAAAAAAATCTGTTCTATTTTTGAATTTATTTAAAACAAGCAGTGAAACTATCACGCTTGTATTAGGTGCGGATGTATTATAAATTGATGACAGGTAATGTATGTACATGTACAAATATATATATATATATATTTTATCTACCCTCATTCAGAAAATCTTCTTGAAGGAATAATATAAGTTGCAAACAATATTTATGTCATAGAGAAATGTGGCCACGAGAAAGTTGTTTTTTTTTATAGAAAAGGGGGCAAAGAAACTGGTGGTTTACCTGATGGTCTTACTTTGCCCCAAACGGCTTGTGGGGGCAATACCGTTCCTACACTTGCACGTTCTTGTTTGTTAAGTTTTTTTACCCCACTGCGTCAGAAGGAGGGTTATGTTTTTTATTATGTTAAGATTTACTAAAATCCGCTTATATTAATTACAAAAAGCAGTGTTTATGGAAGTATTAATAACAAGAGAGGTAAGTATATCTTCATTCACACGTTCATTCAAAGCCCATTCAAAACCCGAGCCTCAGACGAGTTTTCATTATATATTATATATTATTTATATATATTATTTATTTATTATTATAACGTCAGGATTGTTTTATCAAAATAAAAACGCGAGTTATATCCGTTAAAAAGTTGTTTCATTATCGAGTTTTCATTGTCGTAAAGTGTAATAGTAATGTCTTTTTTATCACACTTGCAACGAAAAAAACAACAAAACATGACAGATTTGTACCACGCATGCGCATAGTGTTTCAGCTTTGTTTCATACAAGAGTTTTAGCAGTTAATGCGGATTCAGCACATTAAATAAAATATTTTTGTTATAATGGTTAAAAAATACTGTGCGTAGATAAAAATTTAACGTTAATTAAATATTTTGTTAGATTTTTTAAATCATTAAAATTGCTTTCCTAAAATTTCATGTACGACGACAGTCAATTTTTTTTTTGTCGAATATTCAAACTCTATGCTTAAACTTGCATTTTTAGGTAAAAAAAATTACGCCTTAGTTCGTAATTTCAGATTTACCGCCAGCTTTTCCAACATGCAACATGTCTTTTTACGAGTGAATATGATGAAAAGAAAACTACATGTTGTAAAAGACGTCGCACACTCAACGCGATGTCAGCAAAAACGTGGTGTATACTGCTCGTAAACGCTTATGACCATTTTACTCTATGATCTGGATAAAGATGTAGGTAGTATCCTTTCTAAACATCTACAATATTAAAGGCAAGGGTTTAGGCAAATTATAAACTGAGTTCTTATTCGGGATGGTTCGGTTTGAGATTAATAAATCTATTTACATAACCTTTATGTAAGTTTAGTTTAGGCACTTTGTTTTCTTTAACCGACTTCAAAAAGGTGAGGTTCTATGTTTGGCTGTATGTTTTTTTTTGAGAAATTGGTTTAATTTTGAAAAGAGGACTGCCAAGTTAAAGGTTAAAGGTTTGAAACACAAGCACCTCTGACTTTTCGAAATCATGTCATCTGCCTAGCCTTTTCCCAACTAAGTTGGGGTCGGCTTTCAGTCTTACCGGATGCAGCTGAATACCAGTGTTTTACATGGAGCGACTGCCTATCAGACCTCCACAACCCAGATACTGGGTTACACGATACCCTTGGTAAGACTGGTTGTCAGATTTCGGGCTTCTGACTACCCGTAACGACTGTCAAAGATCTACAATTGACAGCCGGGGCCAACAGCTTAACGTGCTATCCGAGGCACGGAGAGTGATACTTAATTTATGAAACGCACATAACTTACGAAAAATCATAGGTGCGCGCCTTGGGTTCGAACCCGAGACCTCTGACTTGCCAGTCAACGGTCACCACCACTAGGCTATCATGACTAATCGAATTCATGTGCTTTTTAGAAATTAATTGCAATAGATTAAAAAAAAACTGCGAGAGTAGTTGTATGATAATTAGCTAGTTAAGAAAGCGAAAAGCTAGTTAAGAATAAATTAAAATTCCAACCAATGAACATCATCGGTTTTTTTAAAAGCTATTGAACTCAGCATTTAAATAGATGCCGTAAGACACTGAGACCATCCAAATTCAATTTGGGACGCTGAAAAAGTATCTTAAGTGAAGATAAGCTCGCTAAGCGATACAATCTAATAACTAGGTACTGTTGACTCTTGAACTTAAATATTTTGTTAAGTAAAAAGTCTATTACGAGCAAGGTAAGACATGACCTTCCAAATTATTATTATTATTAATAATTATTATTCGCATTGGTTTATTTAGCCACCAAAAACGCTGTCTCGCAGACATTACGCCATAAATCGTCTGCAATAGACGCAAAGGCCTTATAGACATGACCTTCCAAATATAAAAGCAATGTCCTCCTGATTGAATTTCGGTCACAGCGGCCAATTTTAACTTAGATTAGTTAGCTAACAACTACGAGGGAGATATTATAGTGCATAAGTGTGTGCACACAAGTTCACTATTCCCTTAATATCATAGATCGATGGGACGGCAATCCGACACGACCGGAGAGAGATCAGGCGCAGGGCCAACGGCTTTACGTGCTTTCCGAGGTACGGAGCAAGTGATACTCAGAGATCGGATATTCCAGTGCATAATTATTTACCTAAACTTCGAGGAAGTACGTATTATATTATACGCACTAGACCCACCTCCGACTATTCTATAGGCCTTAGGTTCGTACCTGAGACCTATGACTTGCCAGTCATCAATCATACCACAAGGCTATGAACAAACCTTTCAAATAGATACATCAGTCGCTCTGTTAACTGAGAATGTATAATTTTATTTAACTTAAAAATCCTGATTTCTGATCTAACTTTAGAATATCGTATCATTCGTATCCTTTTGGGTTGCGGGGGTCAAATACGGAGTCGCAGAAAACTGATATTCAGCAGCATCTGATTAAATCAAAGTCTGACCGTAACAAAGTTTGGGAATAACACAGTTAGGCGGGCGATATAAACCTTTTTTTTATGTCTTTAACCCTTATTACCTGAGGTTCTTTACACCCATTTAACACAAAGCCTCTTTATTTATCAGAACACTCCAGTAATGCCTACATTCGCGTTTCATAATCTCCGTTAAGCTTTAAAAAGGTTGTGTGGCTGTTGTAGCGATTTCGTAGGCGCGTAGCTTTTACGTAGCAGCGTAGCACATAATATCGTAGCATAGCGCGTAGCAGTTTGTGAAAAATTTAATTAAGGCTATTTTAAGGTTTGCGATTGCGGAAACATTGTCATCATTCTTATCAATAAAATATTCTTGAAATTAAATTATTTATTATTTATCTACTTAGTACTAACAGCAGTTAATTGCGATTGACACAAATTAGTAAGATAAAACAATAATTATAGTATTTAAATAAAATGTAGGTATAATAATTTTTTCTATGAATAAAATTATAAATAATGTTGACCTGTTTTTAGTATAATATGTTTTGTATAGTATTATCACAGTCTAGATATCATACAGTCAGTCAACGCGTTTGATGTTTTCGGAAATGCCGACAACGTCTAGACATTCGTCTCGACGTAAAAAGTGTTAGGGTTGACACTGGACCAAAAACAAATAAAAGTACCATTTATTTTCTTAACACGGAATAAACAATTACCTAATCTATATGGAGTTCAAGCCCTATGACTAAACTGTTGCCCGTGACTTCGTCCGCATGTAATTTTTTTTTCTATAGGTACTTATATCCCCTATCTTCTATTGGTCCCATGCTTTCTATGTCAAATTTAATTACCTTTGGTTCAGACATTCCCGTTCGGGTTACGGGAATTTTACGGGAATCACGGGAATTTTACAGAATTACGGGATTCTACAGGAATTACGATAACTTTACGTAAGTAATTGTAGGGGGCTTTCGTGAATCTTACGGAATTTTGCGAGACCGCAGTTTTGACTTTATTTTATGTGAATGAAGGTAATTTTACGGGGTCTAGGAAGAGTTGCCAATTTACGGGATAAACGTTAATTTTAAAATCCAAGATGGCGGACGCGAGTTTTTAGTAAAAATCAATATGGGTATCGTTTTATGGGTTTTCGAGGATGGTGATAACGAATATGACATTTATTTTGACATCCAAGATGGCGGACGCGAGTTTTTAGTAAAAATCAATATGGGTATCGTTTTATAGGTTTTCGGGGGCGGTAATTATGAATATGACATTAATTTTGAGATCCAAGATGGCGGTTGCGAGGTTTTGGTAAAAATGAATATGGTTATCGTTTTATAGGTTTTTGGAGGTGGTGATTACGAATAGGTATGACATTTATTTTAAGTTTCGAGATGAACAGTTTCCCCAAAAACCTCGAAGCCATACTAATTTTATTTAAAAAGTCAGATCTGCCATCTTGGATCTCAAAATTAACGTCATATTCGTAATCACCGCCACCAAAAACCTAACAAACGATACCCATATTGATTTTTACTAAAAATTCGCGTCTGCCATCTTGGATCTCTAAATAAATGTCATATTCTTTATCACCGCCCCCGAAAACCTAGAAAACGATACCCATATTGATTTTTACTAAAAACTCGCGTCCGCCATCTTGGATCTCAAAATAAATGTCATATTCGTTATCACCGCCCCCGAAAACCTATAAAACGATACCCATATTTATATTTACCAAAAACTCGCGTCCGCCATCTTGGATCTCTAAATTAATGTCATAAGTATTCATAATCAACACACCCGTTGAAAAATTGAATCAACATTTAAAATTCAAATAAATAAAATGCGACACCCGCTAATTCCTAGGACCCAACAATTCTATACAAGCTACGGTGCGCCCCCCCCTCCGTCCCCCGCTCCACACACCCCGCACGATTGCTCTGTCTAGACGTGTTCGTTGGACTACTGTAGGGAAAGAGAAGACCTCTTTATACTGTGGTATTATCACTTGCTCCTCACGTGCCTCGAAAGCATGTAAAGCCGTTGGTTCGCGACTTATCTCTTTTGGATCGTATTGGATTGCCGTCCGATTGGAATATGAGAGTGAGCGAATAGAGAGTGCACCTGTGTTTGCGCACACAATTGTTCACTATACTTAATATCTCATGCTTAGTTGGCTAATCTATGTCGAGATATGCCGCTATAACCGAAATTCAATCAGGAGCACATGAGCACATATTTGGAAGGTCACAGTGTCACACCTTGCTCGTAATAGACTTTGGACGCTATGACCGAAATCGGTCAGGAAGACATTATGTTGTTAGGTACAAAGTATGCACTGCCTGCATCGATTAATAATTTTTGTTGACATTATAAATGGTCAATGAAGCGGGTTTGCCATGTGAAATGAAAGCGAGATATCAGCTTGTTCTCAGAAGCCTCGCTAATGCTGTGTAACCACACCCTAATGTCATTCATAGCAATTTTTGAAATCTGTTCGCTGCGGTTCGTTGTAATATAAATATTTGTGGGATGTCAAAGCGATGTTTAAATATTCATGAGTTGCCGTTACGCTCGCTGTATTGTTGTCGAAATATCATTTGGTATTTATGTTTAATTTCACGAACGAATTGATGGAATTTTGTTTTAATTTGTTGTTTAAAATATTGAAGATTTATACAAGAATTTATACATCACGACTGTTATTTTAATCGGGATAGGCAAACAGCCACAACTTATGTTTATATTTAGTCAAATACAATTATTTATATAACGAAACGCATTATTGCATATAAACATACTGATTTTCATGTTAAAAAGAAATAAAACTGACAATTAAAAAATATTTGAAGTCGCATTTATTTTTCCTTAAATAACTCGGAAATTGAGCGTCCTTACAAAAAAAAATCCTTTCAAAGAAAGGACGCATTTCCTTTTGATCAGTAACACGTGTACCTGTTTGATGACAAAACGCCTCAATCCTCAATGACCTTCACAGAATATTCTGGGACACAAAAAAAAATACTTTTCTTTTTTTTTCAGATATCAACAATGGAAATCTCTCCGGCATCGCACACCAGCGCTTTCCTCCTACCAGTTAACACGAGCTGAAAAAATGTGAAACATGAATGTTGATATCATTTTAGAAGCTGACAATTTTACTTTGGACATATCAGATTTATCAACCTCAATGTACCTCACCGATATATACGTAAACAGGACTTTGGAAGTTAACGAAACAACCAACGACTTAGTCTACTCAAATCAATTCGAAGACGATCCCTTTGTAGTATTTTTAATCGTGCTAAAATGTTTAATAATGCTATTTATTATACTAGCAGCGATTTTCGGGAACTTACTAGTGATCGTATCAGTGATGAGACATCGAAAATTAAGAGTGATCACCAACTATTTTGTTGTATCATTAGCCTTGGCTGATATGTTAGTTGCTATTTGGGCAATGTGTTTTAACTTCAGTGTAGAAATAACAAACGGAGAATGGCTGTTCGGGTACTTCATGTGCGATGTATGGAACTCTTTAGACGTCTATTTCTCATCAGCGTCGATCCTTCATCTGTGCTGTATCAGTGTGGATAGGTATTACGCGATAGTCCAGCCTCTGGATTACCCTCTAATAATGACGACGGCGAAGTTGGGGATCATGTTGGCTGTTGTATGGTGTAGTCCAGCGCTGGTCTCGTTTTTACCGATCTTCATGGGTTGGTACACGACTGACGACCATCTGAGCTTCAGGAAGAGGTTTCCTAAAGTGTGCAGTTTTACTGTGAACAAAGTGTATGCAGTGGTGTCGAGTAGTGTCAGTTTCTGGATTCCTGGAGTCATCATGTTGTATATGTACTACAGGATCTACTTGGAGGCTGAGCGGCAAGAGAGGATGTTGTACAGGTGAGATATATTGTTCTTTAATAATGACTTTCTGAAGACTCACTGCACTGATAGCCTAGTGGTATGACCGACGACTGACACGTCAGAGATCTCGAGTTCGAAGGCGTGCCACCTCTGACTTTTCGTGTTACGTGCGTATTATAAATTAATTATCAGTTGCTAAAACGGTGAGGGAAAACATCGTGATGATAACAGCACACCTGAGAGATTTTTCAATGGTGTGTAAAGCTGTGTTAGAGGCCTGGTGGTTTAAACTCTGACACCAGGTTGTTCATCAACCATACGATAAGAAGAATAAGACAGAATTATGATCACAGCGACCAATCTCAAGATTAGTCACGCAGTAAACACAGGTGCACTCTTTATTTCTTTACTCTCATATTCTGATAGGACGGTAATCCGATACGATCAGAGAGAAATCAAGCACAGGACCAACGGCTAAGCAAGTGATAACTAATTTATAATTCGCACAAACTTACGAAAAGTCAAAGGCACCTTAGGTTCGAACTTTTGAACTCTGACTTGCCAGTACACGGTCATACCATTAGGCTATCACAACTCAAACTAAGTTTTAAATATTATTTTGGGTCATAATTCAATTCGGATAATTCAAAATAGTATTATTGAACTAACCTCGACGTTTCGGTCAAGTTGCATTGACCGTGGTCACGAGAAGACTGCAACTTGACCGAAACGTCGAGGTTAGTTCAATAATGACTAACTATTTTGAATTATCTGTGCGTGAATAGACCCGAAATAATATTTAAAACATGATTCCAATTCGCGAAAGTTTAAGAACTTCAAACTAAGTTTTTTAACAGTTTTTCAAAAAAAGATAATTTTCGTGCATCATAAATTAATTTATGTTTCCTTGATAAAAAAAACATCTAATTAAACATATCTTTATACCAAATCTACAGCCTTTTCAATCCCTCATTACCCGTTGATTGGAGTCCGCTGAATCGTAAAAGGGGCAAAAAGGTTGCATACCACATCAAGCGGGACCCAACTCATTGATGTATTTAATTCCTCAACTTTAACCCAAGCCTTCAGAAAGAGAATTGAAAATTAAATAAAAACAAGAGAATTAATGCGCAGCTAGACACGAATTTATCCATATAGGTTAGCTACAAGTTTAAATTCATAATTGTGTTGTTGCCTAATGATAAAGTAAGTTAGAAATTGGGTAAAATAGTACGAAAGAAAACTGCTGCACTGCTGCATGATCCAATAAAAATAAAATACTTTTGTTAATTTTTATTATTATTTTCATAATAATAAAAATATTTATTTAACTAAACTCTAAAGTCAAAAGGCATAATATTTGATGACGAACCCACTTCATGGTAAACATTGTATGTAAGGTCCGACGCCGTCAAGTATAGACTCGTTCTTAAAAATGGACTCCGTTTGAGTTCGAAAGTCGGGTATTCCCCGAAATCGGTAAAGCCGTATTAATATTGAATATTTTTTTTTTAGATAACTACGCTTTATTGTGTTCCTTTGTTGTCGACATAATTATCACACACTTATTAAACACGTGTCTGTTAATTGTCTCTTGGAATATCTGAGATATATTGATACAAGACACGTGAACATTATGATTAGAAATCAGAAAGATATGATAAGATAAGACATGCGTATTGTAGGGCGTATTTATACTTGTAACTACGCTTGCAAATTTAAAAAAAAACTGGCCAAGGGCAAATCGGACTTACAAAGGGTACGGTACAAAAAAAACAGGTGTATTGTAAGAAGACCCCTTAGTATATTAACTTTATTTTATTTTTAGTATTTGTTGTTATAGCGGCAACAGAAATACATTATCTGTGAAAGTTTTAACTGTATTAATATCACGGTTAACATCTTTATTAAATTCTAAAACACAAAAAAAGTCGAAAAGTCAGTTGCGCCTGGGTTTGAACCTGCAACTTTGACAAGCTAACACTGCTCATAAAGACGCTATATGTATGCAATGGACACTTTTACCCCGCACCTGCACGCACGGTTTTCATATACGCAAATTGTTTGACGGCAAACATTGACTTCTGAACGTGCAAAATGCTTTTTTTCTCAATTTATATTCAAGTGACGTTGTTGAAGAGGATCTGGGGCATGTTATACGCATCTCTTACGTTGATCGTTTAAATATGGATATTTTTCTGCAAACATAAAGCAAAACAGGGGTAATACTGGATTATTTAGTGGGGGTAAATCCATTAGCAAAAATGGTCCGGCTCGACCAGAGTTATTGATCTGCCAAATTATAGTAACACACATACAACCAGAGAATGGCAATATTTGTTACCTAATATTTTATTTAAATTAGTTTTGAAGGATGTACTATCGTGGACATAGCCGGTGCACCACTCTTAAGTTTAGAATCGCTTGCACCCGGCGTCCGAACATAGCGCTAGCCTCGCCCCTATGCACGTAGCATCGTTCAAAGCATTTTGATCGCTAAGTGGTGCACCGTTCGTGTCCGCGATAGTACAAGAAATCCCTATAGGTATACTACTTGCAACAAAAAGAAGTATACCTATAAAGGAAACAAAGATTCTTGTTTACGTTTTCCGACGATAGAAAAATAAAAAAAAAACTAATTTTTTAACGACATATCTTCAATAAAAAAAAATATATTTATGTTTCATTACTGTGTTTTAAAAAGCGTGTATGTATATTATATACCTAAAGAATATTCTCAGATAGAAAACCGACCGTAACGAAGTTATTAAAAGGTAAGGTTAGCTTAATGATGCAAAACAAAGTAAACACAAACTAAACTAAACTATTTATAAACCAAAAAGCGTCGATAGTTCGCTACCTTCATAAATTGAGGCAACAGGCGGCTTTCCCCCGAGAGAACCTTTTCTGACCCTCAGTAATTGAACTCATTTGAATCAAACACTAATGAGAGGAGGTACTTTTAGAATTAGTAATGATAGGTATATTATTTAATGTCTCACTAAGCCAGCTTTACACGTTACATCAAGCATGCACGAATGATCATAGGAACATGCAATGATCAAGCATGCTTATTATGCAATGATCAAGCATGCTTATTCATTTAATGTTCAGGCATTATTACTATTTCAATGAAAAATCACATTTATTTATGCAATGATCAAGCATGCCTATTCATAAGAGTCCCGTACTGTATATAGAATTACCCTTGAACGATACAATTGTCTACAGAAAGCACGGTTCACCGATGAATGCTTATTAAGCATGCTTATTTATGCAATGATCAAGCATGCTTATTCATGCAATGATCAAGTATGGTTGATGCTTGTTCCGATGATCGTGATAGTCAAGCTAGATACAGGTTATATTGTGGTTTATGTTATTACTGAGTTCTCGGTATGATTCTTGTTTCAGACAAAAGCCAGCTGCTATGCCAACTGAACTATTCGTAATCCTGTGCTATCGAAATTGTTTTCTACATTCAACCATCTTAGATGGTAGTTAGATTCACCCCTTGAGGGGAAATAGAGGGTTAGCATGTTTATTAGGCATGTTTATTTGGTAATTAGGTTGGTTTATATATAACAAAATGGTTTCTCTCTTTTAGGAACATAAAATAAACTTCTTGCCTTACATTTTAGGCAAATAACCCTCTTTCTGGCGCAGTCGGGTAAAAAGATGTAATCTAAAAGCAGTTTTATACATTTTAAGTGCGCTGTTTAACATAAATAAGGCATTTTAGATAAAATCGGCCATCCCAAGTTATAGTACAACAATGCTTTGAAACATTCATATGCTATTAGTAGGATAGGCATAGGTCTAAGAATAGTTTACATCGACGGCAGGTTTTTCAGCAATTTTTTTTATCTAAGGCTGTAGATTGTTTTTTTTTACCGATTTTGTCATTGATTTTGTGATCTAATCTTCTTGTTCATATTGCATGGTTGAGGAACAACCTGGTGTCAGAGTTTAAACCGCTCGTAGGCCTCTGACATGGCTTTACACATTATTAAAAAATCTCTTAGGTGTCCCGGTTTCATCACGATGTTTCCCCTCACAACTGTTTTAGCAACTAATAATTAATTTACGCACATAACTTACGAAAGTCAGAGGTGCGCGCCTTAGGATCGAACTCGACACCTCTGACTAGGCTTTCCACCACCACATATACCACTAGGCTATCTAGAATCTAGAATTCCTGAGATATAGTGTACAAATTTGTACGCAAACATTGGTGCACTCTCTTATTCCTTCACTCTTATAATAGTCCGATGATACGGCTATTCGACATGACCGGAGAGTCATCAAGTCAAGAGAGAGCAGAACCGACAGCTTAACGTGCTAACTAACGTGCGAAAATTACTGAATAATTTAATGCTTTTAACTTACGAAACCCTATCACAGATTGCTAGGTCAATCGTGTCCTGTTTTATAAATAAATAGGGGTGCTTTTGTACAACGGAAGGGTGACACAATCTAAAAATAAAATAAGTCTTGAAAACTTTTCCTTTTAATAATCTAGAGCTTGGCACAAAAACCGGGTAGCCAGTAAATTAATACTTAATTACATTAGTATTAAATGATATTATTTAATAAGAAACTTGCAAAAATAACTGACTCGGGCGGGACTTGAACCCGCGATCCCTGGCGTGCCATGCCAATTGCCATCGCTTTACCAACTAAGCTACCGAGTCCTGCCCGCTTTAGTCGAAATTACGAATCTCTTTCTTAACGCCTTAAAAGAGGGTGGAGCACTGAGTCGGGATACGTAATGTATTCCGATAGATGTCGTCACACACCCTAGGCGTGTAAAAGAGATTTGAAATTTCGACTGGTGCTGGTGTGATACGGTGGCTCAGCCGTTAGAGCGTCGACACGGTACGTCGAAGATCGTTGGTTCGAATCCCATCCGTATCAGTTGTTTTTTTTTCAAATTTTCTTATTAAATAATTATATACGTTTCTATCACGTGAACGTGAACTCGTGGTGATTAACGCAGGCAATTTACTGCATTCAAATAATACATTTCAAAATACCACCAACCATATTTTAGTCTCATTTTAGATAAACGAATCAAAATGGCGGCGCCCAACGGTAATCAAATATTAATTGTTAATCCAATACTGACTAACTTTCAAATTCATTCAATAAATTAGCAGGAATAAATTGTTCATCAAAATTTGAATTTTAAATTGTCGTTGTGCTGGTATTTCTGTACATTTTCATACTTTTATTTGGTAAATGTACCTAGCTGGGTCAATTCCCCGCAGCGAGAATGAAAACGGACAACTTGTGGTTAAAGAACTTTATTTTCTCAAAAGAAATTTACAAAAAAAATTCACTTTATGAGATACATAATATCAAGGTAATATTAAGGTAATAACTTCTCCTCTTTCTTTCTTTGTCATTATGCTTGATGCACACCTGAGCCTCTGACATGGCTTTACACACCATTGAAAAATCTCTTCGTGCTGTGGCTTAGGTGTGCTGGTTTCATCACGATGTTTTCCCTCACCGTTTTAGCAACTGATAGTTAATTTACAATACGCACATAACATGAAAAGTGAGATGCGCGCCTTGCGATCGAACCCCAGTCCTGTCTTGTCAGTCAAAGGTCATACCACTAGGCTATCAGTGCTATAAATATAACTAACTTATTGTATAGGGATTACACGGTATATAATATAGTTACTCCTACATTACACCCACACTACACATTACAGCACTGATAGCCTAGTGGTATGACCGTCGACTGATAAGTCAGTGGTCTCGAGTTCGATCCCAAGGCGCGCACCTCTCAATTTTCGTAAGTTATGTGCGTATTATAAATTAATTATCAGTTGCTAAAACGGTGAAGGAAAACATCGTGATGAAACCAGCACACCTGAGAGATTTTTCAAGGGTGTGTAAAGCCATGTCAGAGGCCTACGGGCGGTTTAGACTCTGACACCAGGTTGTTAATCAACCATACGATAAGAAGAAGAAGAACCTACACTGTTAAAAACATAGCATAGCGAAGTGAAGTGTTACTAACATAGTCTTAAGCCTTTATGTATTTTACTAACACAGCTTATTTTATTATGTCATATGTATTAGTTTACAAAATATTATATGTGTAGGTTTATTATACGGGTCAAGTGTAACTATGTTTAAGTACGCTTTTTGTTACCTGAAATAAAGATTTATTATTATTATTATAATGCGCCACTACAAATTATATGGTACGACATTATACTCGCTGAAATTGAAGTACCACGCACTGTGGATCCGAAAATAGCGCATTAAAAATAAATGACCCAAATCGTGTTACAGTGACCTAGTTTGGTGGGAAGCCACTCTCATTTTTATCAGTACCTTTAAATTCTATCGTATAAGAGACATGAATTCAAAATTATATCGAACTTGATTCGCCAAAATTGCCGTTGGTCCTGCGCCTGATCTCTCCGGTCGTGATAGATCGCCGTTACTTCGGACTATGAGAGTTAGAGAATATAGTGTGCACTAGTGTTTGTGCATACACTTGTACACTATAATATCTCCTGCGTAGTTTGAGATAAGATTGGCTGTTGTATTCGAAATTCGAAAACGGACATTTATGGATTTGAATAAATAGGGAAAAATGTTTTTAAATTTTTATATACCTACGTTTCATCATCGTCTGCCGACTTTTCCCAACTTTTTTTTTTGTTTTATGTTTTTTTGTTTGTACTATGTTAGGGTCGGCTTCTTTTATATACCTACGTTTATGACATAAAAAATTGATGCCTCGGCCATAACAGCCCTTGCTTAATTCAAACAGCCTCAATCATATTGAGACTATTCACCTCATACACGGTAGAATAAACCTAAAACTATTTACATAACGCCCATTTTACCTTGAAAGGTTAAGCAGTACCGTTTGACACCCAATATCAAAGTTCCACCTTTTCAAAAGTTTTGTCACTTTTGTCCCCAATAGATGTCGCTCTTTATTTAAGCCGGTTTAACCTGCCAAATAGTTTGGGGTTAAAAGTTTTAGGTGTCAATTTGAGAGTTGGTGTTGAAAATTTGTGGAAGTTCTGTTTAATTGGAAAGGGGTTAACCATTTTTTTAAATTCTCTCTCTCGGCTACATAATAATAAACAAGCCTATAACTGTCCCATTGCAGGGCAAAGGCATCTTCTCAAACAGAGAAGGTTCGAGCATTAAACACCACTCTAGCTCACTGCGTGTTGGTATTTTTAGACTATTAAGTCCAGGTTTACTCAAGATGTTTTCCTTCACCGTTAGTCAGTGGTGTCTTAAATTAACTAAAAAAATACTTATGACATTAGAAAATTTACATGGTACTTGTCCGGTTCAAACCCACACCCACGCGCTTGCAAAGAGCGTTCGTAACCAATGCACTACCAAATCAACATACAAATACATAAATCTTCTATTCTTCTTCTTATCGTTTCGATAGCAAACATTTTTTTTTATTATTATTTCCATTTATTTCTTTTCAATACATATAAAATACATTTTTAAATATATATAAAAAATAATATATATACATTTAAAAATATAAATCCCACCGGTATCGGGAACAGGGTCCAAGCTACCGGTGGTCAGGGCTCAGTGGTTATTATTATTTGTATCTCTTTCAATTCACGGGTTCTCTTTCAAAAGAAAGAGACCCGGTCCTTTGGAGGGCTTGCCTGGGGACACAGGTCCAACACGCAGAGGCCCCTTTGAGAACTTTAATCTAAAATGGGATGGGGCACCCGCTGGGAACTCCCCACGGCTGCACTATATGAATGCAGTCCTGGATTGTTCCCAGCGAGTGCAGGACTATTGCAAAAAAAAAAGGTAAAATTAACTAATCTATTGAGTTGGGTGATAAGTGGATTGTTTAACTTCTATTAGCCGGAAGAAAACGGCACCTGCCTTCCAACTCCATAATTGAACTTTTATGGCAGGTGGTGACTCGCCAACTCACTAAATGGGCCCCCCAAAAAGCCGTCTTGATAACAGACAACAAGGGGGCAACACTGGTGTGAGCGGCTAGGGGTGTCGAGAGGAGCGGCCCCGGTTTCACCATCGCGGGTCATAGACCCGGAGTGGGTTTCCCCGTTATTACGCCATTACTTACATTACACTTCCACCCCCGAGCATATAGCTCTTGCGGCCCCTCCCTGGCCAGCCAATGAAGGCAAGACAAGGTTGAGAGTCCTGTGGGCGCTCTTGGGGTTCCACTCCAGCTACCCAATTAGGGCAAACTGGAGACGAGGCCCTGACCGACTCTCTGGAGCATTCGGGAACGCAGTGTCGCCAATCACAATCAGCCCGCCACAAGCTGCCCTGCGTTTTGTGCGCTTTCTATGTTACCTCCATGACACAGTTTTTATTTATGTCAGAAGAATAATGAAGAAGAAAGCTTATCTAATTTACCCTCCGGTTTTACGTCAATCTCATGGGGAGATGACGCGTGTCCCAGAGGGGGTTTATTATTATTATTATAATATTGAAGCGGCCCAGAAAGTAGCGACGCTGACTGCGTTATCGGAAGCAGCCATTAAATCCTCCTGCGTGCAGGAAAAAACAAAAACATTTTAAAATACTCTGCCGAAAAGTCCGCAGAGCTTGAATCTGCATAATTTGATGCTTCACATAGTTCACGTTAAGGAAAAATTGCGTTGCGAATACTGCATTTCACACAAACACACTCCTACTGTATTTAATGTATGCAAATTTACTGCATTCAGAATACAGGGAAAATCCTACCGTTGTGTTACGTTTTGTCAACACAATTTAGTGTCAAATCTAATTATTTTTGATCGTCAGAATCATGGGTAGTCGTATCAATATGTCCTAGTTCATCATCATCAATCAGGGCCGGCCTTTGGGTTCGCGGGCGCTCAGATTGGGGAGTCTGTCCGCCCAATAAGCGACTCCAGAGATGACGGTGGCACGGTGATCAAGTGCTGCCGTTCACAGTGGGAGTGTGCCTGATAGGCTTTGCGCAGGGAAGGTTCCGGCTCTTAAGAGGACCCGGGATCTCCCTCCATGCGCTGATGGTGATCACCGGGGTAGTTTTAGTGAGGTCAGAATCCCACACTACCCTGTCTCTTCCCCGGATGCCTTTTGAAGATTGCCCCCCGAAAAAAAAAAGGTCATCATCATCAGCTGTGTCACAGGTCTATTCCCTTACTCTCATAGTTCGGTAGGACGATCCAACACGACCGGAGAGAAATCAAGCGTAGGACCAATGGCTTTACGTGCTTTCCGGGGCACGGAGTAAGTGATAATCAGCCTGTTTTAGTCCACTATTGAACACAGGCCTCTCCCAATGCGCTATTGCGGGCTCATTGGAGGTATTTGTCCATAATCGCCACGCTGGGCAAACGGGTTGACGATTTAGTAGCAGATGATTGCTGTCAACGATTACTACCTTGCCGGACAACGGGCATACCACTAGGCTATCAAGGCTCTACATTAATTATTTCTACTATGAAAGCAAAATAGTTTTTTTATCCTAAAACAACACTGCCTCACACAAGTTCTGCTGGAAAAGCCCGAGGGCTATATAAAACTAACTTTATTTCACCACTATTACCGTTGTTTGAATAGGAGACTTTTCACCACAACTTTTGTATTGTCATTGGCGAGAATGTTCGTAACAGTTTGCAACTGGGTTAATAGTATGTTTAATTTATATATATAAAGTTGCCTAGAACGGATATTGGATGCGCTCATAATTATTGATGCGAGTATGAGACGTATAAACTGTAGTATATTATAGAAATACCGTGTAGGTACTTTAACATTTATATGTAGCTGATGTACCCACTGAATATAATAAATCAGTGTTCACCTAGTAAGCTGCGTTTCACTACATAAACCTGATCTCTTCTTGTACAAGCTATGTATTTCTGCTATATATACCCGATGCCGTGTGGATTCCGGCCTAAGAATAGTACCACCTCTACTCCTCCCACGGGTGTCGTAAGAAGCGACAAAGGGAAAGATCCGGAGGATGGGCAGCAGCATCCTTCTGTGTAACAGCAATCATTTGCTACTGCGAATTTGTCCAGCGTGGCGATTATGGGCAAATATCTCCAATGAGCGCACTAAAGTAGCGCGCCTTGGGAGAGGCCTATGTTCAGCAGTGGACTAATACAGGCTGATGATGATGATGATAAGCTGATATCTTGTTGTATAAAGAGCCTTATATTGCGAGGTCAGTTCGTACTGGTTTTATAGCATAATGTGTAGCCGTGAAATCCAAAGCACGCACCTTTATAAGTTATGTGCGTATTACAAATTAAATATCACCTGCTCATGCCTTGGAAAGCACGTTAAGCCGTTGTCCCCGGTTGTCATTAAGATCTTTGACAGTCAATATAGTCAGTACCTAACAATTAATCTCATTTTAGTATATCGTATCCCTTTGCGTTGCGGGGGTCAGATAGGCAGTCGCTTCGTAGAAAACTAATATTCAGCTGCATCTGGTTACATTAGAAGCCAACCCCAACACAGTTTGGGAATAATAAGGCAATATAATCTTGTAACTCAGAATACTTCAAAGAACTTCATTAAATTGCTTGTCGCTTTGTTTTGCCCACTTTCCTTACAGTCAGCACTCTAACGTTTTATATTTCGTCCACAAAACATCAATGTAATTTAAGATGGGCCTAAAGGCCGTGGTAGGGAGCTGAAGATCTACTCGGCAAAGAATACGTAATATTGAAGGTCTCAAGTACCTACTTGTTTGTGTACTCAAACAATTTATAATGGGTTAAAAACTTACAGATTTTTTATGTTTTGTTAACAATAGGATAAAAAATTACAAGTCAGGGGCCGAAATTAGACCGTAATTTCTTTTTTTATATTGTAGTTTTACGCACCTATCTACCTATATTTTAATAAATAAAAATACCAGTCTGTAACTGTCCCACTGCGGTAGAAGCCTCTTCTCATACAAAGAAAGATCGAGCATTAACGACCATGTTAGCTCAATGCGTGACGGCGATTTTAGATCGTCGTCGTCGTATACGAATTTGTTACACATAATTAGTTATACATAATTAGTTATATCGATACCTATGTATCTGAGTGAATATTGTGGAATTTAAAAATAATTCATCATTAAAAAAAAAGAGATTATTGGTTCACAATGTTTTCCTTCACTGTTAGTCACTGGTGTCTTAGATTAATTAAAAAAGTAAAAATAACTGAATAAATCACATTAGTACGTGCCAGGTTCGAACTCTACGCCCACGTGCTTGCAAAGCGGATTCATGACCAACGCGCCACGACGATACCAGAGTCGTTTTAAAGACAGAAACAGTAATAGTCCGTAATGACTTTTTGAATATTTTTTGTTACAACCCTAACGTTTAAGGGTTAACGAAGTTATCATTCACTTAGTTTTGAAACATGCAAATTGTTCCCAACATTTGTTCCCATTGGGGAACAGAATTATTTATATTAAATTTTTTATTATATTTTTTTTATTTATTTATTTATACTTCATGTACAAAGCAGGTCCATAAGGCCAGTCCAGTACCAGTCAACCTTTGGGTCAATAGAAAGGTCAACAGAAATAAAGATTTTTTTTTTATCTTGGTCAAAAAATAATGTCGTGGTGACGCAGGATTTAAGGGCCCTCTAAACAACCATGTGGGTATAGGTTCGAACCAATTCTAAAAGTACCTAGTTCTAAAGCTAGAAAATCCATATACTAAATTCAAATGATTTGTGAAAATACGTACGTATGCATACGTATACGTGCGTACGGCGCAGATGTAAAAGCTTTCACGATATTGCAATCCGGATCACATGAAGTCATATTTGCGCTATCTGGCTTATAGAATGAAATGTATCTAGTCCATATGTCCGGATATCCGGACGAATGGCCGCACGGTTCTCGAAATTGAACGGATTGAATACAGCGTGCAATCTATACTATTATAAAGCAAAAAGATTAGATTGTTTAAAATTATATTTGTTTGTAATAGATAAATGGAAAACTGCTAAACCGATTTAAAAAATTCTGTCACCTTTAGAAAACTTCATAATAAGCGAACATAGGTTAAATAAATGGGAAAATTGCAATAATGTAATTCAAGCTATCAACATTTAAAAGAATAGACGTGAACATACGAGATATACAGGAAATAATTAAGTAATTTCACGACAAACGAAGTCGCGGGCGACATTTAGTCGATGTCGAAGTCGATATAATTATTTTTAATTGTTAAGTTAGACATGCTAGTCTAATAAGCAGTATAAAAGGTAGATGTTCTTAGTATTCAGATGGAATTGAGTGCAGAAAATAAATTTGTTAGCACCGACAAGACAATTAACAGCTTAATTAACAAAACGGCTGATGTAGAAAGTCAACTGATGTAGAAGAAAAAAAAGCGAACACGCAGGATTGGATACGCATGAATCCTGCGTATCCGATTTTTTTCTAAACTTTGTAACTAATAATATTAAATGTTATAGACGGTATCAATATTAGTTTTCGTTAAAAAACAACAAGGAATAATTCTAAACTAACCTGTCTGACTTCAATTTCATTTAAATTTGCTACGCTGGATATTCGCCCATTACTTTACTATTAAATTCCTAAACGTCTTCATCTGTCGAATAATTAAATAGTTTACAGTTTTGTTCAGCGAAGAATGCAAAAGTGGCGCCCGTCTCTGGTTTATTAAGAGGCTTTATCCAGTGTGAATTAAGCCTTTAATCTTTATCAGGCCAAAAAATTGGAGGCATCAATATCGCCTTCAGAGTGATCATACTACTTAAAACTGTATGTATATGACTGAATATGTATGTGAATGTTATACACATTATATTAATAACAATCTATCTACGAGTATATACATACAAAAATGAATATTGCTGTTCGTTAGTCTCGCTAAAACTCGAGAACGGCTTGACCGATTTGGATAATTTTGATTTGAAATATGAGTGAAAGTCCAGGGAAGGTTTAAAAGGTGAGAAAAAGGGGTAGGGTAGGGTAGTGATAGAGTAGGATAGGGGTAGAGTAGGGTTGGGGTAGAGTAGAGTAGCGATAGAGTAGGGTAGAGGTAGAGTAGGGTAGGGGTAGAATAGGCGTTGAAGTAGGATAATGACGCGTACGAAGTCGCGTGCGGGCAGCTAGTAATAAATAAACTAAACTGGTTCAGATTTCATGAATGGTCTTTGAACAAATAGCCTAGTGGTATGACCGTTGGACTGCCAAGTCAAAGGTCGTAGCTTCGAAACCCAGCCACGCACCTCTAACTTTTCGGATTCATGTGCGTTTTAGAAATTGATTATCACTTGCTATAACGGTGAAGGAAAACATCGTGAGGAAACCAGCACACCTGTGTGTAAAGCCGTGTCAAAGCCGGTTTTATGATTTTGTTATATGCGGTTTTTTTTTAGTTGAACTTTTTTCAAATTGTATGGATGTTCTTTCAAATTAAAGACATAATATTATTATTACTATTTGTATCTTTAAATCTTTTGATTTACGGGTTCTCTTCTAAAATAAATTATTATTATTAAACTCTAATCAACCATTCGATAAAGAAAGACTTTGATTTGTGACAGAAGGCTTTTGCCCAGCAGTGGACATTCTAAGCTGATTTAGTCCTTTGTGATTTACCCTAATAACTGCATGCTTCAATTTCTTTATTAGATTTAATCCCTAGTCCATTTTGTAGTCGGAATTAATTAATCATGCATGTAGCACACGAGATTTTTTTTTTTAAATCCTTTGTACTGGATTTCCATTAACTAGACCAGTGACAGTGTAGGTATTTTTGTAAGCGTAGTATTTCGCTCATATAAAAATAAATAAAAAGTCGTGTCACAAATAAAAAGTGTTGGATTGGCAAGTCAAAGGTTGTAGATTCGAACCCGGTGACACGCATTTACTGAGATAGGCATCTTAACCTCACACTTCCAACACATTATTATGTTTTATATTTTATATTATGTTTTATAATTTTATCTTTTTTATGAAGGGAATAGGAAAGACCTATGTCCAGCTGTGGACTATAGGTTTTTTTATCTTTTGTGAGGTTGCAAAACAAAACTTTTTTCTTTCTTTCTTACTTCTGACTTTTATCACTTGCTAGAAAGGTAAAGGAAAACATCATGAGAAAACCTGGGATTAGATTTTTGAATTTCACCAATAACTATCACATTCAATCATATCAAGTCAATTAAAAACGATTTTATTAATTGAACGCAGAAAACATTTTTCACATACATTTTTCGGCTTTCATTTCCCAAATTGGTAGGAAACTAAAAACCGGTAATTTACCGGATTTTTCATTCCCTAAATTGATAGGCAATTAAAAACCGGTAATTTACCGCAACCTGAAACTAAACAACCACAACGTAACGTATATTAGTTTACTGTTAATCTAATGAAAAAATGAAAATGAAAAATGAAATTGGTATACACTTTACCAATTTTTGTTTACGAATGACATCGAAAATCGATCCCCTAGACTGGAATACCAACTCTCAGTGAGCTAGCGTGGCACTCGACCCTTTTCTGTGTGGAGAAGGATTCGCCCTACAAATTGGAGAGCTACAGGCTGAAACAGAAGAGAATTAGTAACCCTAAGAATCAAGATAATACAGTTAACAGGTCAACGACCACTTCATATTTGGTCGGCTATACATCAGTGGTATCAAGTACAGTAGAACTTTAGCCTCTACTGCGTTGTAATAAAGATCAAAATCCACCTACAGACGTATGAGAAAGTCAATAATGTTAATTGGGTAGAACCTGAAAGTTTTATTAAGTAATTAGTATTGGAATCCTTAATCCTTGTGGGCGTTTTCGTAGGTGTAGGCAGTGACGTATTGTGGGTATTCGCCGCCCGGGGCAGACTGAAAATTCCCCACGGAACTACTTTCTTCACCCAGGAGATTTCATGGGAGAACAAATTGGAATAAATTAGTTTCATTAGTTTGTTATGACGATTGACTAGCAAATCAGAAATTTTTTCAAACCCCAGGCTCGCACCTGTCACTTTTCAAAGTAATATGCGTATTATAAAATGCCTCGTTGGTCTAGTGGTAGCAAGCGCGACTGCTGAGCACGAGGTCCTGGGTTCGATCCCCGGGTCGGGCAAAGTGTTATTGGGTTTTTCCATTAGGAAATTCTCATTAGCAGCACGGAGTCTGGAATTGTGCCCGGTTAATGGCAATAGGCTCGCCCCCTATTACATGGGACTTATAACATAGCCGGCGAAACGTGGGTGTACTGCACACCTCTGCCTACTCCCTCTGGGGAATACAGGCGTGAGTCTATAAAATGCCATAAAAAATATAGAAAACTCGAAAGGACTTGAACCTACGATATTTGCTATTCCGTGGCAGCGCTCTTACTAACTAAGCTATTGTATGGCTGCGCTACTCGCTCCCATTAAACAAGTTCCCTTTCTACATCGTCTTGAGTTATTGAGGTACTACCGTGAACAAAGCCGGTGCACCACTCTTAAGGTTAGAATCGCTTGCACCCCACGTTCAAACGTAGCGCTAGTCGCGCCCCTACGCTCGTAGCATCGTTCAAAGCATTTTGATGGCAAAGTGGTGCACCGTTTGTGTCGGCGATAGTACATTGTTTTTTTACAATCAACAAAATTAAGTACTTTTAAGTATTATTTACAATTTACTGGATATGTATACAGTCGTATCGATTACCAATTAAATACCTTTTAACTAATTAATCCGTGTAGTACCATCGTAATTAGGCGATTAGATGGTTTGTAAACAATGAGATGCTATGATTGAAGATTGAATCAATACATTAGCTTAAGCCAATCGCTTTGTGTGTCAATTATTAATATTATTATTGGCATTATAAATTGACTAGCTCCCGCGTGCGGCCTTGTCTGCATTATTTTGAGATAAATAGCCTATTTAATTTAATTCAGTAAGAATTCTTCTTCTCTTAATCCATATACCTAAGCGTTAGTAACAGTATTCTTTTAAACTATATTAGTAATAATAGAACCATAAACTAAACAAAATGTTTAAAAAATACAATTTCCACGTGAATGCATGCAATGAAAATTATAGTTAATAGATAAATAAGCTAACATGTGCTAAAACATGTAAAAATTTCACAATTTTTTTTTTTTTATAGCTTTATATTAATTTTTTTTATGCCATTTTTAATTTGAAACCATATTTCGATCAAGCTGAAATTTTAGCTGAAACATTGTAATGTTGTTCTCCTTCAATTGGTTTAGTTCGATTTTTCATTACTTTATTAATTCTTTTTTTATCGTCAACTAGCGACCCGCCGCGGCTTCGCACGGTTACGCTAATATGCATGTATTATACATAAACCTTCCTCTTGAATCACTCTATCTGTTAAAAAAAACTGCATCAAAATCCGTTGCGTAGTTTTAAAGATCTAAGCATACATAGAGACAGACAGACGCGGGAAGCGACTTTGTTTTATACTATGTAGTGATGTGCGAGCGAGATAGCAGATTAGTGCGAAGAGGCGCCTTAACAAGTAGGACGCGGGTTTAAATCCTGCTTATAATCGGTTTTTTTTCGGCAAAAGTTTTAAACTTTACAAAATTAAATTTCAAGTAAGGAACAAACAATTCCCGGATTATAACTTTCTACAAAAGTTATTAACTCAATGAATGTATGTTGTTTGTGTAGGATAAAGATAAGTACAAAGCTTTCAGTATAAGTAGGTATTGTAATCTTTTGTTTTATAGACTTGTAACTTTAACTTCATCCTTTTAGTTTAAGCCTTACGGCCTGGCCACGAACTCGCCGCTCGCAGCGGCGGCTTAGCGCGGGCGCGGCGAGCGGTAAGAACAAACGTACTAGGTAAAATGTTCAACGACGCCACGACTCGCCGCTCTCAGCGGCAGCGGCGACGGTTTCTCCATTCTCCATACTTAAAATGATTTGTATTGATTTCGTGCACTCCATCCGTCGAATTTAAAATATCGTTAGAAAATATATGCCTAAATAAGTCTAAATACATCTAAATACGTCTAAATACGTGGCATGGCCATCGCGCCGCTCGCAGACCTAGCCCGTCGCCGCCGCCTTAGACCGAAGTCGTGGCCACTAGGTTAGGGAAGGTTCATATCTGACGGAACATGCGTCGCGTATTATCGGTCGCGTAACGCCAGAACAGACAAATGTATAGAAAAACACTTGACCGTTCACACTCAACGCACTAACGTATCATCGGTTGAGTGTGAACGGTCAAGTGTTTTTCTATACATTTGTCTGTTCTGGCGTTACGCAACCGATAATACGCGACGCATGTTCCGTCAGATATGAACCTTCTCTTAATAGGAATCCTTAATTCTTATTAAGGATTATTCTTATTATTATTTAGCTGCCGACAAACTGTGCTGCAGTTTGGCAGATGTAATAATAACGACATAATTATGGATATTATAAACAACATAGGTATGTAACCTATTCATTTTTTGTCGGCTTCTAATCTAACCAGATCCAAAATATCAGTTTTCTACGGAGCGAATGCCTAACCGACCCAAACTAAAAGGGATACGATATTCTAAAGTAAGATGAGTAAGTTGTCAGAATTTATGAAATTATGAGGGTACTGACTCCCTATAAAATATCCTCTGTTCAAGATCTTAATAACAGCCGGGACCAAAGGTTTAATATGCTTTCCGAGTCATTAATATTTTAACAATATATTGAGACGTATATTTTATTGACTCAAACTTTCTAAAAAAAAAAGAACTACGTTTATTTAAAAAGAGAATCATTTCAATTCTGTAACAGCTGTACTTGAGGAGTCGTGATAGCTTACTGGTGGTGACCGTTGACTGGCAAGTCCACCTCTGGCTTTACGTAAGTTATGTGCGTTTTATGAATTAATTATCACTCTCCCTCCGTGCCTCGAATAGCGCGTTAAGCTGTTAGCCCCGGCTGTCAATTGTAGATCTTTGACAGTCGTTACGGGTAGTCAGAAGCCCGAAAGTCTGACAACCAGTCTTACCAAGGGGTATCGTGTAACCCATTATCTGGGTTGTGGAGGTCTGATAGGCAGTCGCTACTACGTTTATTTAAAAAGAGAATCATTTGAATTTTGTAACTGGTATTATGAGTATTTGTGTAAAAAGAAATGTAAACTGTACATCGCGGTATTAAAAATGCGGGTAGGACGAAATACACAAAGAATAACGAGTATTTTGCTGGCTTTGAACGTTATCTCCCTGCCGGAGACTTTTATTTTTTATATTTTTATAGTTGTAGCCCGCGCCTTTGCTCGCGTAGAATTGAAACTGGCCATTTAAGTATTTATTTTTAAATTATACTGATACGGCTTTACTCACGTATTGATTTCGGGGAATGCCCGACTAGTTTCGGACTCTAACGGCGTTTAACGGAGTATGACATTAATTCATTAATGGCTAAATCCAATTTTTTCAGGCAGCCTGCGACGGCTATTATACTGTAGGATGTTGCTGCCCATCCTCCAGATCTTTCCCTTTGTCGCTTCTTACGACATTCGCGGGATGAGTAGGGGTGGTTCTATTCTTAGGCCGGAAACCACACAGCACACCACATATATGTATTGTATTATGTGTACATAAAAAATAAATAAATGTTCAACATTTACAATTTATAGGAAAAAGTGAGTGAGAAAGATATCCTAGGTATTTGTATACGTTTAAATACGTACCTACAGCTACAAATCAAGATATACATTTCCAGTTCTTCTTGACGTATGGTTGATGAACAACCTGGTGACAGAGTTTATACCGCCCGTAGGCCTCTTACATGGCTTTACACACCGTTGAAAAATCTCTCAGGTGTGCTGGTTTCATCACGATGTTTTCCCTCACCGTTTTAGCAACTGATAATTAATTTATAATACGCACAAAACTTACGAAAAAAAGAGGTTTGCGGCTTGGGATCGAACTCGAGACCTCTGACTTGTCAGTAGACGGTCATACCACTAGGTTATCAGTACTTATCCAGTATAAACTGATATCTTGTTGTACGAAAACCCTACAATACGAGGTCTGTTCATACTGGTTTTGTATAGCTTGATTTGTAGCCATGTATACAAAAATACCTATAAGGTTTATTTGTCATGTGAAATATGGGTTATATACAAATACCGGGAGTATTTGTGTCAGCGATATAAATGTTTATGGCTCGGTCGGTACCAATGTATCTTTATTGAAAATGTCGCTTTTGACTGTTAGGTTGCATTAGGGTCAACGCCCACTGACAGATGGGCGCGGTGAAAGAGAAAAAAAAAACTTTTTTTTTAACAAAAAGAAAAATCGACTTCAAACACTAAAAAGCTCGAACATAGATTCACGACTGTATTCCACAGAGGGGGAAGGCAGAGGTGTATGCAGTACACCCACGTTTAGCCGGCTATGTTATAAATCCCATATAATAGGGGGCAAGCCTATTGCTATTAACCGGGCACAATTCCAGACTCCATGCTGCTACTGACGTCCTAATAGAAAAACCCGTTAACACTTTGCCTAACCCGGGGATCGAACCCGGGAACTCGTGTTCAGCAGTCGCGCTTGATACCATCAGACCAACGAGGCAGTCTCCGAGGGTTAGGGTGAGGTGGTTCAATCTAGAACCCTCTTAGCTTGAAAATGCATGCTTTTGGGTTATTTCTAGCGTTTTACGATTACTTTAAATAAAAAATATTTGAGTGGCACATTAATTTCAAAAAGGGAGGTCGAATCCCCTCCTACCTCGCTACTTTATAGTTCTTAAATAGCTCAAACGAAAAAACCAGGACCTTTTTGATAGCTAGTGTCCAAGATACTTGAATTTATCGTCAATTATCATGGGCGACCCACATATTTTCCATAGATTCATCGATAGATTTTTTAGTGTGTTAAAAAATCATTACTTTTATCTTTTTAACGTTATACATAAGACAGTATATAAGACAGTGGCTGGCGGCACACTTCTCACAAATGTTTTTTAAATTAATTAGAAAATTATGATGTTTTTTCATTGCCCTCAGGAGTAAAGTAGCAGCCCTTCTTTTGGACAAGCACCTTCAGATCAACGGGATCTCAATGGGCGAAGTGATGCGGGAGCGGCACAGCATACAGATGCAGCCGATGGCCAGCAGCAAGATGAAGAGGGAGAGGAAGGCTGCTAGGACTCTCGGCATTATCATGTCTGCGTTCTTGGCATGCTGGCTGCCTTTCTTTTTATGGTAAGATACGCTGGTCTATGATCTCCTCGCAAAATACTGCTAAAGTCCACTGCTAATCATAAGCTTCTCCCAATACCCTCCACTATTGTGCGCTCATTGGAGGTATTTGTCCATAATCACCACGCTGGGCTAGCGGGCTGGTGATCGCAGTAGCAAAGTACTTCCTGGTTTCAGAACGGCTTAGTGGGCGGAGACCTTTATTTGTATGCGTAATGCTCGCACATTGGTTTGAACGAGTACCTACTCGTTACCTAATAGAAAACCAATTATTAGAAGGTCAATTACCATCCGGGTACAATTCCAGACTCCACACTGCTACTGAGAATTTCCTAATGGATAAACCAAATAATACTGCTAAACCATGGCCATTGCACTCAGCAGTAGCACTTCCAAGACCAACGAGTCAGTTTACAAATGGTTTTATTTGTCCAACAGGTACATAATAACAGCTCTATGTGGTGATGCGTGTCCCTCCCCCCCTCCGGTGGTGGCGGCCGTATTCTGGGTTGGCTACTTCAACTCAGCGCTCAACCCCCTCATCTATGCGTACTTCAACAGGGACTTCAGGGCTGCCTTCAGGAAAACCTTGGATTCTTGTTGCAGGTATTGCTTAAAGCTGGATTTAACTGCTAAATAAAGTTGTGAGCAAAAATATATTTAACTATGTAAAAAAAAATTTTTTTTTTTTTACATTAAAGGTGTAATTCCCATTCCCGCTGCACGCAGCAGTGCTGCCACAGCAGTACTGCCTAAACACTACTGGTCCCCATTTAATATCTATAGGTTTATATTAGATTACATTCCGAGCTCCATAGCAATGCCGCGGCAGCAATGCAGTGGCAGCACTCCGCGCGGCAATGTACTCCACCTCGGCGCCGCTACATACCGGTAGTAACTCGTCCGCGGCAGCGATATACCTACTTTAATGAAAGATTAATGAAACGTGAACAAACAGCGCAACACGGCTCCTTGCTCGGAATCAGCGCGGCAGGCAACACTGCTACGCAACACCACAGTGTCAGCACTGCTACAGCAACATTGCTGGCTGCAGCCTAGATTGGGATCATATCTTTAAGCTTTATTTTTGTTAAGTTTGTCGGGGTTTCCCGAAATCATTACGAGCGTGTTCCCCTAATGCCTCTTTTAAAGTTCGAACCCCATAAAATCCGCCGTAAAAAAATCCGAAATAATACCTAGTACTTCTCCCCAGATCACTCTGCGGGGACATCGCTCGTCGCTACTGCTGCCAACGCAACCGTCGCGAGCAACACCACTCAAACGCATCCTCAGATATCCACATGAACAACTGCGTCAAATCAACATCCGCTGATGTGCTGCGCGCGCATCACGCATCTTATTCCAGGCCTGAAGAGATCGTATTTCAAACGTAGGAGGTTAGGAAAAAGATTTTTATGTGTAATTTTAAGTAATTGTAAGATTTTTACGAGGTAGGTGTGAACAAGTTTATTTTACTGACTAGTCACTCTGAAGTTTGGCTTCGTAAGGGTCAGCGCCATCTAGCGGACGACTAGTTAAAGAAAATTTAAATTTACCATTAGCCTATGTTCTGTGCTGTGGTAGCGTATTGGTCCCTCGCTTTGCAATCACATGAATGGCATGTACCAATGTGATTTTTTCAATGGTATATGTACTTGGTTAATCTAAGACACCACTGCTGAAGCGCTGACTAACGGTGAAGGAAAACATCGTAAGGAAACCTGGACTTAATAGTCTGAAATCGCCAACACGCAGTGAGCTAGCGTGGTGATTAATGCTCGATCCTTTTTGAGATTCGGATATTCCTGTAAAACCGTACTGTGTGTGACTATTTAGGTTTTAAGGTGTAAGGATGAAATTGCCGATAGCAAGTAAATAAATAAATAATAATATACTAGCCTGTAACTATCCCACTGAAGGCAAAGGCCTATTCTCATTCAGAGAAGGATCGAGCATTAAATTAAATTAATTAATTAATATTTTAAAGCATCTGTTACAAGTCACGCCGTTTTCTAGTGAGCGCTGGCCCTAACTTTCCGCCCCAACTTTTTTATAACCAATCACCGTGTAGCTATGTACTTTTTAGAGTAAAGATATTTTCTTTTGTGTGTATTATATATAGGTACAAAGGAAAAAAGTATTGTTGTCTCGTTGTCAATATAAATAACTTAGACTTAGGACCCATTTCACCAAGATGGAGTAAATATTACTCGAGAGTAAATTATGGGTAATCGGGGGAATAATCAATGTTTACGACAACGTAGTAATTCACGAGTTTGGCACTCGGGGACTGCCGCGGTAAAGCTATTGCATAACATTTTTTATCAACTTATGCAATTATAATTATTTTTTTTATTTAGCAGTCAATAGCTTAAAAACTTAATACAAAATCACGTCTTGAAAAATCTAAGCAAATATAGTTTTCGAAATTAGAATGTTTATATTTCTAAATGTTTTGTTTTTTAATGTGTCAACATAAAATATACCTTATTTTTTAGTTAACAAGGTTTTAAATAGATTTTTTTTTTGCAATAAAGGGTGTTAGGTTTTTTTCGTTGCGGAATATTTTAATGTGTCAACATTAAATATACCTTATTTGTTAGCTAATAAGGTTTTATATACATTATTTTGCAATTAAGATTGTAAGTTTTTTTCGTTACGGAATTTTTTGATTCGTTCGCCGCGCTCAAAGCCCGCGATAAAAGCTATGCAATAGCTTAAAAAGTTTGGTGAAATCGGACCTTATTCGTCGATTTGATGTTAGTCTAGACACTATCAATACCTTTAGTATTAGTTTTAATCAGACTTTATGATTAAATCAGGATATACAAGGTGGTGCAAAAGTAATCTCCTGATTTTCTAAGTAAAAAATATCAGTAGGCCTAGCAGCCTCGGATCTTGAATTTTTTCGAAGCGGGGCATAAATTAAAGAATGCTGCCCCTGTCAATATTTTTTATCTTTATCATCATCATGCAGCCTATATGTATGTAGCCTATTATATAGATATCCTAGTGGTATGACCCTTGGACTACAAAGTCAAAGGTTGTAGATTCGAAACCCAGGCAATCTGACTTTAGCGTATTAAAAATTAATTACCACTTACTAAAACGGTGAAGGAAAAGATCGTAAAGAAACCAGCATAGGCACCTGAGAGATTTTTCAACGGTGTGTCAAGCCATGTCAGATGCCTACGGGCGGCTTAAACTCTGACACTAGGTTGTTCATCAACTATACAATAAAGAAAGAAAGAAGATCAAATGTTATAGTCATGATGACTAAAAACACCATTTGCAACATTGACAGTGATTACTTTAGCACCATTCTGTATATTTAAGAGCCCGTCCAGAAAGCGCGATTTACGCGCGTGTCCACTCGCGCGTAGGCACTCGCGCGTTCTCCAGATACTAGAGCTACATACATCTTGTCCAGATGCTCTCGCGCGTAACCTCATACGATAGTAACAATACGCGCGAGTGGACACGCGCGTAAATCGCGCTTTCTGGACGGGCTTTAAGATTATTCTTATTTGTACCAAGTACAATATAAAAAAGGTATTTATTTTAAATAATTTAAATCCTAGAAAACGCTTAACAGCTAGGTTGTGACAGCAAATTAATTAGTATGGTTGTGAAAATATTAAAAATATATTTTAATTTATATTGGATACCAAAGAGAATATTGTTTTAAATAAATTATTTTTTAAATCTTCATCTTAAATGGGATGGTTGAAATTATTTACAAGAGTGCATGTTGTCTCTATGGAAAATTTAAAATTATTAATAATTATTTTATTTTACTATTGAGGGCGCACAATACACAAAAACTTTTATAGTTTTATTTGTGCATCATACAAAACAAATATAGTTTTCCTATATTTCAATGTAAGTCGTTCAACTTAAGTATCACATAAAAAATATTTTGAAAAAAACATAGGCAAAAATATAGTTTGTAGAATACCAGCGTAAATTAACAGAATCAACCACTGACTAACGGTAAAAAAAACGTGAGGAAACCAGGATTTAATCGTCTGTAATCGCCAACACGCAGTGAGCTAACAAAGGCTTTTGTCACGTATAATAAATAAACAGTACGGAAACTACGAATAAACGCTAGAAAACGGCACACTCACACAAACATGCGCAACGACGCGTTCGTTCATACTTCGAGTACCGCGATGTCCGCTTAGGAGTCTCGTTGTTACGCAATATTACGGATGTTTGTGTGAATGTGCCGTTTCGAGCGTTTGTACGTACTTTCCGTACTGAATGTTTATTATACTGTCCTATTGTCTTGCAGTGGGACAGTTACAGGTTAGTTTTTTAGATACAATACGCAAATGACAGCCGCAGCCAAATTTACCGACACAATGATGTCCTCCCAGAGGTATCCGACGGCGACACCCTGTTATTTTTCGAACTGTTTTCGGACGTGTGCCCGAATGTGACTCGCAAATCCGAATTTATTTTTAAATATGCGATCACAAGAAACGCAGTAAAGTTCCCCTTGAGTATTGTAGGTGTAATTGTAGGAGGGTTTGGGGCGAGTCTTCTGGAGCTGGCGTTTAGCGTCAAGGTGTTCGAATCTGCTACGTTCGAAGTTTTGTATGCCTTGATGGATAGCTTTTCGCCACTGCGGTCTTTGGATAGACAATTCCTCCCACGACACAAAAACCGGTAACGAGTACACAAAAACCGACACAAAAACCGGTAACTCAAAACAACGTCGAAATGCCACAAAGATCTGATCAACCGCTTTATCAAACAAAATTACATATATGAAACTTTTACAAGAACTTTGTACTTAAGTATACGCGAGCGAACTTGGTACTCAAGATATTATTTCCTCATCTTCCGTGCCGTAATATATTATGTATGATGTAATCACTTTCATATCCTGAATACCATTTTTGCTCTCTAAGGGATCCCAATAAAGTCGTAGAGATGTCAGATGTGAGGAAAAAACGGGATTCAACGCTAGTCCCGGGACTATTATAATTAACGTGCACAATAATTCTAACCCGGGATAACTTCCGAAAATTAATTAGTTTATTTCGTAAGTTTTAATTGAAATTGGAACACACATAATTTAGAAGAATATTGTACTGCGCTGTTTGTGCAGTAATAGCTCAGTGGTGTGATTATTGACTCTCAAATCAGACGTCACAGGTTCAACCAAAGTTACGCACCTCTGAGCTCATGTAGGTTATTATATGCATGTATCACCTATTAAGTACCTCGGTAAGCAGTTAAAGCCGGTCCTACACCTGATCTCTATCCAGTCGTGTTGGATTGCCGTCCCACTGGCTATAAGAGGAAAAATAGAGAGTGCGGTGAGAGTGAGTATTCGCACACACTGGACTGTAATACCTTCTGCGTAGTTAGCTCCCTTAGATCGTCCGAGAATTGGTAATTTTTAACAGTCTTAAACGGATTCAAATTAAAATGATTTTTTAAATGCCAGTTGGCATCATCAAGGACACTGATCCTAGTAGTATTTGTAACTGATTGAGTTAAGAAAACAGATACAAAGACCCGCACTAATCGTGCAAGAAATGAACTGTCCCGGAAAATCTTGTGAACAATCACATCACTAGTCGAAACCACCAACTATGCCTTGAAATATCTCCACGAAATACTTAGGTATGGAGGTGGCATTATTGGAAAGACCTTTGGCCTGAGCTTGAATAATATTGAGTGGGCAATGTTGTAGTTTATTACGAAGACCGTATTATGAAAATCGTGAATTTGAGATGTTTACCAATAAACAAAAGCACTTTTCAACTAAAACACATGATTACCTAGTTCGGGAACATGTATTACTGACTAATCTTGACTGTAAATCTATGATGTATTGTATTATTTTTGTAATTACTTATTTTATTGATGACTCTGCTCTGGAGTGTACATAAATGTGGTGCTGTCCCACAAACGATGGAGCACTTAATATCGTGCCTTTTTTTTCTTTTTTTTTGTGGCCGGGGGGAGTAAAAAATGCCTTCCGCATACCGCACGTCCGAGGACGTACGGTTATGTGGGGCTCACACCCACTAAAAACGTCTCCCCTCTGCGTGTTCCTCGCACTGTATCGGACGGGTCCGGGTACCGCAAACGCGCGGGCGCTCAAAAATGCACTCGGGGGGGCAATGTCCTGGCGTCCAGGTTCCTGGACATCGCCCCAACACGCTCCATGGCCTTCGCCCCTACATCGGGCAAGGCGGGCCAGCTCTCGTCAGGGTGGGTGCATAGGGTACATAGGCGTCGCCTCGGGCGGAACTAGTAAAATATATAAAAATTTAATGAAAGTCATTTAATTTCCTACAGTTCTATGTTCTATCACTTAGCATTTCAATTTGCTTTGTACGGTCGGATCGCGCGGCCGCACGTCAGCAACAAGTCCAGTGCAATTGTGGCCTTTACTACGTTGTAATAAAGGCTAGCTCAGAGGCCAAGTGTGCCCAGATGTGCTTGTCGATTGTAGAAGGTTATACATTTAATAATGTCATGTAAAAAGGTTCTGCGTTAAATTAATGGCTTTGCTGCTGTAATGAAAATTCCATTCATGCTTCACTTCACTTTAAACAACCGTCTATTTTAAGAGCTGGGGCAGTATTATGTAGGTATTAATTTATATAAAAGTCAGAGGTGTTTATAAGTGATATAAATTAATTATCACTTACTCCGTGGCTCGGAAAGCACGTAAATCCGTTGGCCCTGCGCCTGATCTCTCTCCGGTCGTGTCGGATTGCCGTTCCATCGGACGATGAGAGTGAAATCCGGTCAGGAGGACATTATTATTATGTAGGTATATAACGACGGTTGAAAGGCTAATTGATCTAAGCAACATTTTTTTAAACTTGCAGACGGATTATAGTTGCTTTTTTTGAAAAAAAAAAACATAAAATAATATAAATTTTTTTTTTACGTAAAACGGTTTTGTGATCAAAACTAATGCTGTGTACCTACCAAATATCAGATCAGTCTGTCAACAGGAAGGGGGTGAAATATCTATCACTAAATTTGAACCAAACAATAAACAGGTCAAGCTAAATAAAATCGTTTAAAAAACAACGTTTAATGGTTATTGTAGTATACAGCGACAGAGTGGGGAGCGCATTCGGCGTTCAGCCGCGTAGCGTGCGGACGTATGTCATTGCTTTGCGTGCATACCTAGTGATAGTGGTTAGTGTTATCAAGCATTTTACAAGTGGCGACGAGGATGGGATGAGGTTAAAATCATAATTATGTCACAATGCGAGTAATGGAAAATAGTTGTTTCCAATATTACTCATTAACGAAAAGGAGATGGCAAACTTTCTTACCTTATCTATAAGTAATTACGTGCGGTGGCCCGTCGACCAACCGCGCTGAGTCATGTTGTTTACTACATTGTATTGTGCATTCCTAATGAAATTAACTAATAAAATAAGTGTATGTAAAATGAATGCATAAATTGACAAGCGTAGGTATTCGATAGAATAACGTAATTAATGTATCTCGATCTTATCTATGCTATCTGTACATACAAAATCAATTGTTATGATTCGTTAAAAAAAAAAAAAAAAGAAAAATACTAACTTTGTAAAAAGTTTGTTATCACGCCATGTATTTATCTATGCTAATTACAGATGTGTATTTAAGATGGTTGTGCATTAAATACGTATAATTGTAGGTGTTTATTTATATGGAATAAATACCTAATCACAATTTATTATGCATTGTGAATGCATTTATGATAAATATATGAATACAAAATGAGATAGTGTTAAAATAAAAGGAATATAAGTTTATTTTCTTGGAAGATCAATATGACAGATCACTAGTAAACACAAATGGTATGGAAGTTTACCTACAGAAGACACCAGGTGAGGTGTGTGTGGTGTCAGGTCAATATGAGAGGCCCTGAGTGAATGAAAAGTCAATAAGATAGACTGTTTTAATGAAGTATTAAAAAGTGTCCTCGTAGAAGGACTGTTGTTGAAAGGTCAATAAGAGAGACTTATAAAATGAAGTGTCAAAAGATGTCTTTGTAGTAGGACTGTTGTTGAAATGTCAATAAGATAGACTACTTAATGAACTGTTAAAGGATGTCTTTGGGAAAGACTGTTGTTGAAAGGTCAATATGAGAGACCGCATGGTTAATGAATGGTCAATAAGAAAGGCTTATTATATTGTATTATTGAAGGATCTTATAAAATATGGTCATGGTTTACATAGTCAATATGAGAGACTAAGAAGGTCAATAAGATAGACCGTACTGTTTAAGAGAAAAGGTTGTTTGGATGGTTGGGTTGTAACTACCTTTCTGTAACTTCAAACAAATAAGCAGTTATGCGATTGTTACAGATCGCCCCATTATGGCTCAGATAACATCAGCGCTTCCAGGTCTCGATCATTTTGATTGCGAAGGTGACCCAGTTCCGGTGGGGGTCAGATGGGAAAAATGGAAAAGAGCCCTTGATATATATTTCTTAGCCGCCAATATTGACTCAGGCGGAAAAAAACGAGCAACCCTCTTGCATATTGGTGGCCTTGCCCTTCAAGAAGTATATTACAACCTGCCCGGAGCTCACGTAGACGAAACTGATAACGTAGATGTATATAAAGTTGCAATAGAGAAATTAGACGATTATTTCTCCCCTAAACAAAGTCGATATTATGAAAGGTACATCTTTCGACTTATGAAACAAGAGGAAGGGGAAAGATTCGAAACATTTTTAGTAAGACTGCGAAATCAAGCTGATAAATGCAAATTTTCTGCTAAAGATGAAAATTTAATAGACCAAATCGTCGAAAAGGGCCAAAGCGCTGAATTAAGGAAGAAAATCCTATCGGCGGGTGATAATGTCACTCTTCAACAGGTTATTACAATCGCCACCACACTTGAAACTGTCAACAGGCAACTTGATACATTTGACAAACCAGGTTCAAGTAAAATATGTGACACAAATAAATCAGATATTAATAAAGTGCATACTCGGAAATTTCCTTCTACAAATCAGAGTTTCTCAAAGAATTGCTTCAGGTGTGGTAGTAGTAAACACCTGTCTTTTGATGGCAGCTGCCCAGCCAGAGAGAGAAAATGCTTAAAATGCGGGATTGTCGGACATTATAAAGATTATTGTAAGACCAAATTACAGAAACGGAAAACACATTTAAATAAAGATGAGAAAACAGATAGAACAAAAAGACAAAAAGTTGATAAATCTAACAAAAACACAGAGGAAGTAGACTACATATTTCATTTAGATGATGATGCAATTGTTAATTGTAAAGTCGGGGGTGTTATCATTGACATGCTTATTGACTCTGGTAGTAAATGCAATATTATCACTGATAAGGCGTGGGAATATTTGAAAGGTCATAAAGTAAAGGCAATTAATCAAATCAAGAATCCTGATAAAATATGATTGCCTTACGGTAGTCAAAAACCTTTAGATATTTTAGGTGCATTTGACGCCGATATAACTATTGATGGTGGAATTACTAAAACCGCAACTTTTTATGTGATTCGGAATGGTACCCGTAACCTTCTAGGTAAAGTCAGTGCAATACAACTCAATGCTCTTCGAGTGGGTATCCCCGTTAATAATGTCAGTACTTTTCCTAAATTCAAAGATGTCACTATTCAGATTCCCATTAATAAAGAAATATCACCAGTTATCCAGCCGTATAGAAGAATACCAATTCCCTTAGAGGAAAAAGTAAACAAAAAACTTATCGAACTTAAAGAAGCTGACATTATTGAAGAGGTTAATGGACCGTCACCATGGGTATCTCCAATGGTACCGGTATTAAAAGAAAATGGTGAGGTTCGGATCTGTATTGACATGAGACGAGCAAATGAGGCCATTATTAGAGAGAATCATCCACTCCCTACAATGGATGAACTTTTGCCAAATTTTAGAAAAGCCAAGTATTTCTCTCGACTTGATATAAAAAATGCTTTTCACCAATTAGAAATTGATGAAAGCAGCAGATACATTACCACTTTTAGCACCAGTAAAGGATTGTTTCGGTATAAAAGGTTGATGTTTGGTGTATCGTGTGCACCTGAAATGTTCCAAAAAATACTAGAAAGGTTATTGTTAGGTTGCGAAGGTACTGCTAACTTCATAGATGATATTATCATCTATGGGTCTGACGAACAGGAGCACAACAAACGGCTCAATAAAGTACTGCAAGTACTCAAAGATAATAACGTTCTTCTTAACGAAGCTAAGTGCATCTTCAGAACGAATAAAATAGAATTTCTGGGACATGAGCTAACAGCAGAAGGAATAAAACCCTTAGCTAAATATATCCAGGCGATTCAGTCTGCGCGAAGGCCATCCACTGTTGAAGAAATACAGAGCTTTCTTGGGCTGGTTAATTACGTAGGAAAATGGATTCCTAATTTGGCATCGCTTACAGAACCCCTTCGACAACTAGTTCGGCTAAAATTGTACAAATCTGCAAACATTCATAAGCATTGGACGAGCATTCAAGACAAGGCATTTAAAAGCCTTAAGCAACAGTTGTCAGATATAAAAACACTAGGTTATTACAACCCGGCGGATAAAACACAAATAATAGCGGATGCTTCTCCAGTTGGGCTAGGGGCGGTGCTCATACAAATCGATCGTAAAGGTCCTCGTGTGATAGCGTTTGGTAATAAGAGCCTTACTGACTGTGAAAAAAGATATTGTCAAACCGAAAAGGAAGCGTTGGCACTGGTATGGGCTGTGGAGCACTTCAAAATATACCTTTTGGGTAAAGAGTTTGATCTTATCAGCGATCACAAACCCTTGGAGACCATCTTTGGGCCCCGATCTAAACCTTGTGCGCGTATTGAACGCTGGGTACTTCGGCTGCAGGCTTACAAGTACAAAGTTGTATACCGCCCGGGTAAAGACAATATCGCAGATCCAATTTCTCGGCTTTGTGAATCAAATCAACCGGTACCATTCGATAGTGAAAATTATCTTAATTCGATTATTGAATATAGCAGACCGGTTGCAGTACCCCTGAATGAGATTGATTCAGCTAGTGCGGCAGATGATGAAATTACAGCATTAAAAAATGGAGTTTTCGATAATAAATGGGAAGAATCTGTTAATGCTTATAAGCCTTTTCAAACAGAGATTTGTTTCCATGGCAATATAGCATTAAGGGCTAATAAGCTTATTATCCCGAAAAAACTTCGTGATAGAGTTCTCGAAGCTGCTCATCAAGGACATCCCGGTATAGTAGCCATGAAGACACGCCTCAGAACCAAGGTATGGTGGCCAAAGATTGACAGGGATGCTGAGAATAGAGTTAAAGCTTGTAAAGGGTGTACACTTGTTTCAGCACCAATTCCACCTCATCCGATTAAAAGAAGAGTTCTCCCAGTTGAGCCTTGGATTGATGTGGCGATCGATTTTCTAGGGCCCTTGCCATCAAATGATTATTTACTCGTTCTTGTAGACTACTTTAGTCGGTATAAGGAGATAAAAGTTATGAAGAATATTACAGCCGCAGCAACAATTAATGCACTTAAAGAAATATTTTCTCGGCTTGGGTACCCTGCGACACTGACATGTGACAACGGTAATCAGTTCACTAGCGAGAATTTTAAGGCATTTTGTAAGGAATGTGGTATTACAATAAATAATACCATCCCCTATTTTCCACAAATGAATGGTGAAGTCGAACGTCAGAATAGAGATGTGCTTAAGCGATTAAGAATTAGTCAGTTAGAAAAGAAAGAGTGGAAAAATGAACTATTAGAATATATGATCATGTATAACAGCACACCTCATACTACAACTGGGAAAACTCCTGCAGAACTATTCTTTCGAAGGCAATTCCGTGATAAAATACCGGTGGCAGCAGACATTGAACATAAAATCACAGATTCAGAAGTAAGAGACAGAGACAAAGAAAAGAAAGATAAAGGAAAAGAATATGCGGATATGAAAAGGAAAGCTGTGGATAGTAACTTAGAAATCGGTGAAAAAGTCTATATAAGAAACATGACCAAGGAAAATAAACTAACACCAAACTTTAACCCAGAAGCTCATACAGTAACAGATGTACATGGTGGAGACATTAGAGTAAGGAACGATTTAACAGGAAAAGAATATCGCAGAAATGTTATTCACCTAAAAAGAGTAGAAAATAATAATTGGAGAGTTGTTGATCAAAGTGAAAATAATGAAACGCATCCTGAAGCTGAAAACTAATTGTTTATATGTATCATCGTAAGCATCAAAATCTATTGTGATGAAAGTGTTGATTATCAATAAACAGCTATAATCTGATTATATGCAATTATTTGTTTTCTTAAAAGAAGGAAGGGATGTAGTATACAGCGACAGAGTGGGGAGCGCATTCGGCGTTCAGCCGCGTAGCGTGCGGACGTATGTCATTGCTTTGCGTGCATACCTAGTGATAGTGGTTAGTGTTATCAAGCATTTTACAGTTATAGTCTAACCTGAGACTTCTGACTTGCCAGTCTAGGTCATAAATATAACCAGGCTATTACTTACTCAAAGTATCGTGTTAGCGGTAACCCTAACGTCATCCAAAAATATTTTCCGAAACACACGAAAATTTCAAAAGTTTCGTTTTATTGCTGTGCATTTTAAGGTACAAACAAAATTCCCAAGTTTCTTTATTGGCATTCGGTGTGGCATTGCCGGCGGCCGTCCGGCACGTTTCCGGTACACAAAGAACTGCTGTTATACCGCTTTTGTACGTACATCTACGTATTTGTTCCATTTTGTTGTTTGTATTCCAATTTTCTTGCTGAAGTAACCGTTTGAAGTTATAAAGATTTACGGTTTTCGATTATATTGTTGTACTAGCAACCCGGCGCGACTTTGTACCTATTATGTGCCTATTGTAATTATCCTATCTTACTGTTACTATCAGTCTATATCATCCCACTGCTGGGCAAAGGCCAATCTTACTATCTTACTTATCCTAATTGTTTTTGTTCTATTCTGCTATTCTCAGCGGAGACAAATCCAACAAAAAACCATGAAAATCGGTCCGGTCGTTCTCGAGTTATAAGTGTTCGAACAAACCCAACTTTGTTTTTAAACGGTTTTACCTATTTAGCTTGACCTGTTTATTATTAAACGGTTTTACTTAGCTTGACCTGTTTATTATTTGGTTCAAATTTAGTAATCGATATTTCACCACTTTCCTGTTGACAGATTGATCTGATATTTGGTACACAATTTAAGTTTTGATGACAAAACGGTTTTACGTAAAAAAATTTTTTTAAATAGTTCTTTAGAATTTAGATTAATAAACCAAATATGACGTACGATGTAGTTACGAGAGCTAAAATATGTTTAATTCCTGTGTTGTTTCAGCAATAAAGCTCTAGAACGCTTTGCCCTTTACAATTAAAAAAGCCCCGAGTAAATTTTCCTTCAAACGTAAAGTTTGCGTAGTTGGCTAATCTCCGTTGGGATTGGCCGCTGGTCAGAACATTATTATTATCTACATTGCAAGTTAATTAAAAGCTTCTAAAAAGTATTTAACCATCAAAATATTTGTTTATAACAACTTTCTCAATTCCTTCATCCCTCATTCCACAAGGAAACATAAAAAAACAAATGATTCCAACTTTGAATTGGAGATGTCTCAACCAACCCTAAAACACTTCGTTGATTGCCAGCGGTTTTCTGCCAATCTTGAGTACCTCGCCTAAATAAACACGACAGTAACCATCAAAGGGTTTGACAGATCCTTCTAATCTTTATGAAGCTCCATTTCAATTCAGACTCTATCCTTTACGGTTAAGGTTTTGAATGCTTGTCCTTTTTTTATCTTTTAATACCCTTTTTGTTGGAATGAGAAAATCTTAGAAAATTAAGATTAGAGTTTCATTTTGTTGCTTTGATTGTAACAATCATGGAAAGTTTTATAAGATTTCCGTTTCCCGAGGATTTTACGTAATTTTTTTGATAGCTTTCTTTATGCCAGAATAAGTGGCTATAGTAGGCTTAAACCCCGCAGAGGCTTTTGACACACCATGTACCTATAGGTTGGCGATCAAATTTTAAATTATATCTAATAATGTCCTCCTGACCGAATTTCGGTCACAACAACTATTCTTAATGGAGATTAGCCAACGTTGTAGGAGATATTAAACTGCTTAAGTGTGAGGCTGTGAGCGTAAACACAAGTGCACTAGATTTCTTCACTCTTGTAGTCCAATGGGACAGCAATCCGGTACGAACGAAGAGAGATCAGGTGCAGGACCAACGGCTTTACGTACTTTCCGGAGCAAGTGACAATATAATTATTTTTTTTAATGAACAATCATAATTTATGAAAAGTCAGAGGCGCGCCTTGGGTTCAAACCTGAGACCTCTGACTTGCTAACATCCATTAGGCTATCACGACACAAATTGTAAAATAATGTGACAAAACGAACATGCTATGTAGATTTTTTTTTATAGACTCACGCCTGTATTTCCCAGAGGGGGTAGGCAGAGGTGTGCAGTACACCCACGTTTCGCCAACTATGTCATAAGTCCCATGTAATAGGGGGCGAGCTTATTGCCATTAACCGGGGACAATTCCAGACTCCATGCTGCTACTGAGAATTTCCTAATGGAAAAATCCAATAACACTTTGCCCGACCCCATCGAACCCAGGACCTAGTGCTCAGCAGTCGCGCTTGCTACCACTAAACCAACGAGGCAGTCAATGTAATGATGTAGAATGTAATCGATCTAAACCGAAGGTTCTAGAATATGAGTATCGTTTTCCAGAATTAGACCTGACCGAAATAGATTGAATGTAAAAATAAGGCCAAGATGGGTGACATACATATAAAATCAATACTCTGATACCGTACTGATATTTTTAGATTCCGTGAAAAATGTATTGTTGTTGGAGAGTCGTGATAGCCTAGTGGTGGTGACCGTTGACTGGCAAGTCAGTGGTCTCGGGTTCAAACCCAAGGCGCGCACCTAGTCTGACTTTTCGTAAGTTATGTGCGTTTTATAAATTAATTATCACTCTCCGTGCCTCGGATAGCACGTTAAGATGTTGGCCCCGGCTGTCAATTGTAGATCTTTGACAGTCGTTACGGGTAGTCAGAGCCTGAAAGTCTGACAACCAGTCTTACCAAGGGGTATCGTGTAACCCAGTATCTGGGTTGTGGAGGTCTGATAGGCAGTCGCTCCATGTAAAACACTGGTATTCAGCTGCATCCGGTAAGACTGGAAGCCGACCCCAACATAGTTGGGAAAAGGTTAGGCAGATGAGATGAAAAATGTATTGTTTAAAATATCATTCTGATAGGTCTATACGGGTGATGGGTCAGTACTGAATCACCGCATAACATATCTTTAGATGAGTTCGTAAACAAACAAGAAATGTACAAAGAATAATTTCGGATAAAATTGAGTTTGACAGATGGGATAGACACGAGTTATTTCTATTATTAAGTATTTTCAAAATTTGGTACAGAAAAATTAGTTAATTGAATAGTCATCATCGGCCTGTCCACTGCTGAAAATAGGCCTCTCCCAACACGCGCCACTATTGTGCGCTCATTGTAGGTATTTGCCCATAATCGCCACTCTGGGCAAGCAGGTTAGGTTAGCAATAGCAAACAATTGCTATTATACAGAAGGATGACACGACACTCGGGGGACGAGTAGGGGTAGTTCTATTCTTACCACACGGGCCGGAAACCACACGGCACTTGCACACCACGGCAATTGAATATTCCCGGGGTTTGAATGGTTAAGAGGACGCCATTTGTTACTTCTATGCAAACTAGATATCAATTTAATTATTGTAATAAGAAAATTTGAAAAAAGCTACTAATACGGATGGGATTCGAACCCACGATCTTCGACGTACCGTGTCGGCGCTCTGATCGCTAAGCCACCGTATCCCACCAGCATCAGTCGAAATTTCAAATCTCTTTCTACGCCTAGTTTTTTCAAATGTTCTTATTAAAATAGTTATATTTATTATGCTAGCATGTAAAAAAATCACAAAAATAGATATTAATTTATTGGCTATTTTAAAAACACAAGTGTGTAATATTTGCGCTTCTGACTGTAAAATGATCTTGCTATCAGCGGATGGATGATCGCTTTGTGGCATTTCGAGGGTAAAACTAACGGTTAAAAAAACAACACAAAAACACATTTATATACTTATTATTATTATTTCGGGTCTATTCGCGCACAGGTAATTCATATTATTATCATTATTGTACAACTTTAATGATTCGATCGAGTTGTCATGAGAAAACTCGATCAATATGCCTTGATCGAAACGATTTTTCGATTTTGAATTATCTATGTGTGAATAAAAAAATTCTACTGCATCTAAAACCATCAACTCAAACATTTTAAGCAATTATATTTTATTTCCTTACTAAAAACAATATAGCTTAGTAAAATTTCCGCTAAATTACATACACAACCAGTCTAATAAATAACCTATGATTATTTAAAAGTTCACTGCGCAAAAATAGAGCAGTAGCGTGCTTAGAATTTTCTAGAAAAGAGGTGAAATAATAATTCACTGAAATAAACGCAACAAAGAACAAAGTTTTAAAAAGCTACAAATGTTAAGATGTCATCGTAACGCAAAAGATTATTGTTTCACATATCTATTAATATTATGTCATTGATTTGTCAAAAGGATAGTTACGTAAACCAGCAGTTATAACTCTAATTTAAAAAATCCACGACAAAAAATAACCTCAATTTCTTTTAGATAAGAACACCACCTTAATCAAATCACCTTTGAAAAAAAAACTAAATTAAAATCGGTCCATTTGTTTAGGAGCTACGATGCCACAGACATAGAGATATACAGGCACACAAACACGTCAAACTTATAACGCCCCTCTTTTTGTGTCAGGGGTTAAAAATTAATGTGATTAGTTATGTCATTTTTAAACAATACCTATAATTTCAATTATCCGAAGATAGACGAAACTCTATGTAAATCTAACATAGTACGTGCTGTATATTATGTAAATATATTTTAAATATTTATTTTATGTATACGTATATTATATTATGTAAAGTTTTTTTTAGATTTCAGTGTTTTTGTCGCAAAACGTTGACTCGAATATTAACCATGTTAATTAACTAATTTGGAACAAATGTATAGAAAGCTGTATTATGTATATCAAGTTCGAAATTATGTTGAAAGAAAAAAACGTTACGAGCGGGATTGGAACCCACGACCTACTGTTTCGATAACCCGATAGGTTAGGTTCGTAATGAATTTTTATTTTTTCTTTCTACAAACTTTCGAACTTTAGTATTCGCATAATATGCATAAAAACTTTATAAAAATGTCTATGTATTTTTAAGCTATGTATATATTTAATATCTGTCCTTGTTTCCCTAAAATAAATGATAACTTTTTGAAATATTAAATTGACATAAAATGTGAATTTAAACTGTAACATATCTGTAACAGGCAATAATGTGCCAAAAATTAGATCTATTGCTTCAATTAGATCTAAGTATTGCTTCTAATTCCTTGTATATAGTACCTCGAGTGTTAAAGAACCCTATTTTGTGATCCGTGTACATTGTCTTTAAAGTATTAATGTACATTATTTAAGTGTATGTATAGGAATAAAATCAATTTATATGTATGTATAAGTGTAAAATCGATGTAATTTAGGTAATTTGATGTTTGTGTGCGATGATTTTAGATAAATAATATAAATAAATAATACCATTATATTGAAGTTCAAGATTTTTTTGTAATTACTTCATTATTCTGCATTTAAATGTACTACAGTTGTATTTCCTAGGTCATCGTTTTAACTTTTATGCAAAAATATAACGCAGTGCTATTAATTATTATTTTATCTGTATACATATACTTTATTCCCCAATTTTTTTTTTGTTATTATATCGATACAAATTCGTCGCATACTTACATCACTATTGTAAATAAATTAGTGTTTTACTACATTCCATGTCACGGGTATTAAGTTTAACTAGATTATTAGATGTAATAATGATAAATGTAAATAATTAATGTAAAGATGTATGTATGTATTTAGAGAAATAAATTAATTTTTGCGTGTATTTGATTTACTTTTTACAATTTTTTTTACAATTTGTAGCAGTTGCGCTTGCTACCACTAGACCAACGAGGCAGTCTTAGAGTTAAACTTAGAATAGTTTATAAAATTATCACCTACCCACGGAGACTGTATTAAACACTGCTTAATCTTAGTAGTTGTTTAAACCACCACGGTAAAACACACCTACATTTCTATCCCATAATCATTATTAATCGTCCGTCAGAATGTAGGTAAGCTCACAAATACCTCAAATGGATCAAATGGACCGACCCTGTAAGAATCCTTATATCTCAATCAAAAAGCAATTACCGGGACTGAACTAATGGCTTCTAGGTAAAAGGATATTTGGATTCAACACTTAGAGGATTAAGTTGTAATCGATTTTTAATGCACATGCGATTTGAACTGACTGCCTCGTTGGTCTATTGGTAGCAAGCGCGACTGCTGAGCACGAGGTCCTGGGTTCGATCCCCGGGTCGGGCAAAGTGTTATTGGGTTTTTTCATTAGGACATTCTCAGTAGCAACACGGAGTCTGGAATTGTGCCCGGTTAATGGCAATAGGCTCGCCCCCACCCACATGGGACTTATAATATAGCTGGCGAAACGTGGGTGTACTGCACACCTCTGCCTACCCCCTCTGGGGAATACAGGCTTGAGTCTATAAAAAAAATGCGATTTAAAAGTGATTGACTTAAGGCCAAAGCAGACAGGATACTTTTTAATATATATTTTTTTTTTTTTATAGACTCACGCCTGTATTCCCCAGAGGGGGTAGGCAGAGGTGTGTAGTACACCCACGTTTCGCCGGCTATGTAATAAGTCCCATGTAATAGGGGGCGAGCCTATTGCCATTAACCGGGCACAATTCCAGACTCCGTGCTGCTACTGAGAATTTCCTAATGGAAAAACCCAATAACACTTTGCCCGACCCGGGGATCGAACCCAGGACCTCGTGCTCAGCAGTCGCGCTTGCTACCACTAGACCAACGAGGCAGTCAACTTTTTAATATAAATATTTAATAAGAAATTTGAAAAAACATCTGACACGGATGGGATTCGAACCCACGATCTTCGGCGTACCGTGTCGACGCCGTCCCATCAGTGTCAGATGTTTTTTCAAATTTCTTATTAAATATTTATATTTAATAAGCTAACATGTGCTAAAACATGTAAAAATTTCACAAAAAAATATTAGGATACTTTTTGTATCGGCGATTTCGCGGTAAAACAGCAATCAGAGGTCCCAGGTTTAAACCCAAGGCCCAGTACAAGGTACTGTGTACAGGATACAGGGTACAGTTATTTACATAAGAAATAAAAACCAGAGCCAAAAAAAAAATGAGAATCGAGCCAAGCCATCCACCACGTCATTGTTGTGTCCCGTCGTTGAACCACCTGGATCTCCAGATCAGCTGATTGTCATTACCTACTCAAAATTATCAGCCTGTATTAGTCCACTGCTGAACATAGTACTATATATATACTACTCTCCCAACGCGCCACTTTTGTGCGCTCATTGGAGGTATTTGCTCATAATCGCCACGCTGGGCAAGCGGGTTAGCGATCGCAGTAGCAGATGATTACTGTTACACAGAAGCATGCTGCTGCCTATCCTCTGGATCTTTCCCTTTGTCGCTTCTTACGACACCCGCGGGACGAGTAGGGGTGGTTTTATTCTTAGGCCGGGGCCACCTACTGGGTAAGAAAAAAAAACTATTTGATGCTGGTTTTCATCTAGAACTCCAATGATTTACATATTTATTATATTTTATTTAATTCACATCCATTTGAGAGAAGCAAATTCATTTTATAAGCCATATTATTTTTATACATACTCGTATACTACATATACATATACTTGGATGTTGTTTACGTCATGGACTGAACTGACCTGATTTCCAAGTGTTTATACCCGTAAAATATACACACGAGTGAAACACGTTCTGAAACAGCATTGCACAATTAAATTTAAATTGTCAATCGCAATATAGAATTTACAATAGAGATGATTATAGATATTAATATTGTCATCATCTGCCTAACCTTCTCCCAACTATGTTGGGGTCGGCTTCCAGTCTTACCGGATGCAGCTGAATACCAGTGTTTTACATGGAGCGACTGCCTATCAGACCTCCACAACCCAGATACTGGGTTACACGATACCCCTTGATAAAGGTGGTTTTATACCGGCAGAGCGAGGCGTGGCAGAGCAGAGCAGAGAGTGAAATCACGCTGACCCTTTTACACCGCGGAGCAGACCCTCGCGTGATTTGTGTCCGTTTTACAAAGTAAATATTAGATAATAGTTGACTGGCAAGTCAGAGGTCTCAAGTTCGAACCCAAGGCGCACCTCTGACTTTTCGTAAGTTATGTGCGTTTTATAAATTAATTTCCACTTACTCCGTGCCTCGGAAAGCACGTTGAGCTGTTAAGCTGCCTTGGGTTCGAACCCGAGTCCTCCGACTTACCAGTCAACGGTCCCCACCACTAGGCTATCACGACTATTAGTTAAGATAGGCATCCCTGATTAAAATCCTGTCTCAAAAATAACTGATGTTGGTATTCGTACGAAATGAAACGAAACTCGCAATATTTCCAATATTGCATTGTTTGCTTCACGTAAACGAGAATATTTTGAAACTTTGATTGAAAATACCTGTACATTCTCAACGGAGTTACTCTTTCGCATTTTACACATCATTTCACGATATTGTTGCCTAGTACAGCTTGGCAAAAAAGTGCCTGAGGCGGTGACAGTTAATTTATTAAGGAGAAAAATGAATAAATGTACATCAAATATATGTTAAAACCAATTCATAAAAAAATATCTATGTGATTTTAAGCCCTCTTTCTCTCATCTACTTTTGCTGTGCCCGAAAGGGTCCACGATGATCTCATATATGATGAAGATACCACCTAAGACTCACATTGTGGAATGCAATAAAGATTTTGAATTTGAATTTAATTAAAATTAATGGGTTATGTGAACGTGAACTATGTACTGACTAACGGTGAAGGAAAACATCGTAAGGAAACCTGGACTTAATAGTCTGAAATTGCCAACCCGCAGTGCGAGCTAGCTTGGTGATTATTGCTCAATCCTTCTCTGTATGAGAAGAGGCCTTTGCCCTACAATGGGACAGTTACAGGCTGATTTATTTTATTAATGGGTTATGTTGATTAGCTAATCGATTTTCTTTTACAAATAACGATTTCAAACCACAAAAAAGCTAGAAATAACACAAATCGTGATTTTTGGAGTCGGTATCAAAGCTGATGAGGAGTTTAATCTGGAGCCCGTTTACTTTGTCACCGAATCCAAAACGAAGATAAAGATAATTATATTTATTTTGTAAAAACATGTGTAAAGATCATTGTAAGGCATAGCCTGCAATGAAGGTGGTACAATAACGTGTTTGTTTTGTTTTAATTTCTTTTTATCGTTTTGAAGTCAGTTTTTTTTTTAATTTTTTTACTCTGTGGTTTCATATTATAAAAGCCTTTTCTACGTTGAGCTGAAGCGAACACGGTAATACAGGAATTCCACTAGTAATATGAATATCGAAGCCCCTACTACGAGAGTTTCATTTTATTGTAATAATGAGAATCTCTATGAGAAATACAGAAACATATTTTTTTTCGTTTTTTATACAGTTTAAACATTAACGTATCATCACGATATTTCTCCAATGATTTGGCAGAGGTGAATAGTACACGAGCGAGCGTATTGTCACTAACCGGGCTTGATTCCTGACTCCGTGTTGCTTACTTAGGCTTCTGACCCAGGAATCGAACTTTGAACCTCTTGAATGTTAATTCGAAAACAAAATTAAATAACTTGATGAAATCAATGTTTATTGAACATATTTTAACAACACATTTTGTTTATTTAAAAAAAAGTTTAGATTTTATTTAAACACATACCTTTTGCTGTGATTTCTTAATTTAAATGTCCTAAAATTTACATTAAAACACATCTAGTAGATACGGTAATGTAAACTAAAAAGCATGCAAGTGTGTAATAAGCTGCAATATGCACCTAAAACCGGTGCAATAAAAACCACTTTACAAGCCAGTGATGAAAACTCATCATCATCAGCCTGTATTAGTCCACTGCTGAATATAGACCTCTCCCAATGCGCGCCACTATTGTGGCCTCATTAGCGGTATTTGCCAATAAACTGCCCATAAGTAATGAAAACTGCTTCAAATTCATTGTAAACTCACAAAATTGACTTCACAACCGAGTTACCAATGGTACGACATACGGATAGTTGGGGAATTCAAAATGAATGTTATAGCCGAGACACGTAATGCTTCAGCAATATGCAATAATAAATAGCGAACAGGTTTTCATAGCTCCCTTTTAAGTTGAAACTTGATACGCAGATATTGGATTTGTTTTTGCCGTTATTCTTGGCGTATTGCGTATTGCGTACCGCGTAGCGCTGGAATATTTTCCACTTTTGTACGGAATCGGTAACCTGATACCCAACAGATCCTGTATCGTCAATAATCGTCATAATAATCAAGTATTGACTAGCAAGTCAGAGGTTTCAGGTTCGAACCCAAGACGACCTCAGACTTTTCGTAAGTTAAGTGAGTATTATAAATTAATTATCATTTACTCCGTGCCTCAGAAAGCACGTAAAGCTGTTGGTCCTGCGCCTGATCTCTCTCCAGTCGTGTCGGATTACCGATCTACATGAGAGTGAGGGAATAGAGAGTGCACCTGTTACCAGTGCACTATAAAATCTCCTGCGTAATTTGCTAATCTCCGTTACAACATTACTTATTACATTAATATTACCGCCCGCTTTTCCTACATGTAATAGAAAAACACGCAGAAAAAGCGGGCGGTAATATTTACGAGTAAGTATGATGAAAAGATATGTGAATAAGCAAACATAATGTAATTTTAAGCCTCTTCCTCTCTCCTACTTTAGCTGTGCCCGACAGGGTCCACGATGATCTCATAGTTTAAGTTAGCACCTACAAATCACGTTGTGGAATGCAATAAAAAATTTGAATTTGAAGATAGTTTATAAGGAATAAAATATAGTTTAAAATTTAAAAACAAGCTTAACTTTATTTTTTTCGAGCTGACTAATTTATTTTTAAAATCCGCCATATTTGATTTTACGAGATTTCATATATCCTATAACCCGCAGACCATAAAGACGCATCGATAAACACCTTATTTTTTGAATTACAATAAATAGTTTAGGAGCTACGAGGGAACAGATGAACAAACTTACATACATACATAGACTGCTAAAATCATAACCCTCCTTTTTTTGTAGTCAGGTAAAATAAGAACGACAAGAGCGAAGCTTTGGAGCAAGGCTAATAATAAAAAGTTCCCATGCGCGGCGTTTGCCATTAAACCAAAGAAAATTTTTTATTTACTAAAGCATAACTTAAGGGCCTCTACACAAAGTCACCGCCTCCAAGTTCATGTTAATGATGCATATTAAACATGTGTAATGGTCGGAAGGTACGATAACCCGTACTTAAGTCACATGGAGTGTGAACAGAGCCTTATATTTACTTTTATGAAGGTACTATAATGCTATTCTGAAAGACGAACTCATTTCTTAAGTCTACAGGTGAAATGTTAAATTACGCCAATTTTTAGAACAATTTTTAGTTGACTTTAAAAATAAAACTTAATAAAATAATACTACTACAGCTGAGGGATTTTTTAACGGTTCGTAAAGCCATGTCAGAGAGAGGCCTATGCTCGGTTCGGTTAAACTCTGACACCAGATTGTTTATCAACCAGTTTTGGGGAATATTATATTATATAATATTATATTATAGACATATTAAAGAAACCACTCTTCTACACAACCTATAGGTATCAGTCCACTGCTGGACATAGGCCTCTTATACGCATCACTTATTTTGTGCGCTCATTAGAAGGTGTTTGCCCTTAATCACCACGCTGAGCAAGCGGTTTGGCGCTGCTTTAGGATTCTGCTGCCCATCCTCCAGATTTTTTCCTTTGTCGCTTCTTACGACACCCGCGAGATGAGTAGGGGTGGTTCTATTCTTAGACCGGAAACCACACGGCACAACCATTCTCAGGCACTCCTAATTAAGGCAGCTATTTCCTTCTAGTACAAAGACTAACTTTGTTGTTCTTAATTTAATTTATTCAGTCTCTATGACATAATTAAAGTTTCATCTCAGAAACGTTATTAACAGGTAGCTAATTAGTTTTAAATTTAATAATTTTCTACACACACAAAGAAATGTATGAGAATAAGAATAAGAATAAGAATAATTTATTAAAAACTTTTTCAATATACATTACATAGTGTTCATTTACATTATAAGTATAATTATTAACAGTAATGGTAAAGGCCAATTGAAACAAATATAAGACTAAACATATAGGTTATCGATGCAACAAAAATATTGAAAACAATATACCTATTTTCTAATTCTGAATATTAATAAGAATATTAATTAACTAACTATATTTTTTCTCTAACAATGTTTTTAAGCAGTCATGGTGGTTCATTGGTTACAGAACTGCTTTGCAAGCATGTGGGTCTGGGTTCGAACCTGGCATAATATATCAATGTGACTTTTTCAATGTCATAATGTACTTTCTTAGTTAATCTAAGTCACCACTTACTTTCTTTATCTTATGGTTTATGAACAACTTGATGGAAGATTTTAAACCAATCTTAGGCCATAATATGACTTTACACACCGTTGAAAAATCTCTCAGGTGTGCTGGTTTCCTCACAATATTTTCCTTCACAGTTTTGGCAAATGATAATTAATTTCTAAAACGCACATGAATCCGAAAAATCTCAGAAGCGTGCGTGAACCTACGACCTTTCAGTCAGCGGTCCAACGGCATAAAACCAAGCTATCACTGCTAATTACTAATATAATTATAATATAGACAGATGCAATCGACCGAGACAAGTGGAAGGAGGAAAGGGAGACTTTTGCCCTGCAGTGGGATGATATAGGCTAAATAATAATAATAATAATAGCTTGGACCCTGTTCCCGATACCGGTGGGCTACTATATTTTATATTTTTAAATGTATATTTTTTTTTTTTTTATATATATTTAAAAATGTATTTTATATGTATAGATAAATGAATAAATGGAATAATAATAGATAGATGTAAAACTATGTTGACAAACCACGCAGTAGAATTAACCTTTAACTTAGTAGTCTAGCTGTGCTAGTACCTACTGTTTTTACACTTTTACATATATTGCTGAATATAAAAATCTCGAGTGGGTCCAGTTTTACTGCATCTAACGTAAATTCAAAGCTTAAAGGGTGTCCGATGTGTCCAATCCAATTTTCATTACAAATTGTCAATAAATCTCCGCCTTACTTCCCCACTTGTAAACCCACCACAGTATATTATTATCCCTGTAAACTTCTAATGCAATAATCCTTCGGTACTTCGCTTTAGAGGTGCTTTCTCACTGAAGTGGTACTATGTAAACCTGGACCTCTGAGAGGTCCAGAACTCCAGAGGTTCCACTTGTTTATACTATGAAATGAAACCACTTGTCTCGTTCAAAGTGCATGGCAGACTGCTATTTATTTTAATCAGAACACTCCAGAACACAGTAAGATTTTTTTTTTAAAACGAGACATACGTCATATAAATATTAGACATAGCCCGCTCACTGCACTATGATCTAAGCAAGAAGGTCCGTAGCTAATGAAGAGGTTGTATATTATGTACGTAGTGAAATGACCGTATAACTGCCAGGGTTCGAAACACATACACATACCTCTGACTTTTCGCATTCATGTGCGTATTAGAAATTAATTATCACTTGCTAAAACTGCTAAGACATACGTGATGAAACCAGCACACCTGAGAGGTTTAAAGGTGTGTAAAGCCATGCCAGAGGCGTAGTGATGATGAGAAATGCAAAAATAAATCATTATCGTTACATTAACTTTATCGTTATGTCACGTGACATATCGATCGAAGGTAATGTCATCCTATACATTTCTTTCGTTTTCTATTCGTTAGCGATTGTAGATAGTCAACTTGGCTAACCCCCCAGGTTGTTTATTAACCATACGATAAGAAAAAGTGTACGCTCTCCGCTGCAGTGGTAACGTAGCCTTAGTTTGAACAAATGCGACGCTCGGGAAGCAATCTAACTGACGGAAAGACTCAATTGTTCGCGATGGATTTTTCATTTCATTCGGAGATTAGGCCGAGATATTACTTTATTGTTTTTTACTTATCTTTTCATTGGGAGCTGAGGCTCGAGTCATTATACAATGTAAATAAATCTAGAGAGAGCTAGCGGTTTTGATTTCGAGGTAGTTGCCACAATTTTTTTTATAGACTCACGCCACAGAGGGGGTAGGCAGAGGTGTGCAGTACACCCACGTTTCGCCGGCTATGTTATAAGTCCCATGTAATGGGGGGCGAGCCTATTACCAATAACCGGGCACAATTCCAGACTCCGTGCTGCTACTGAGAATTTCCTAATGGAAAATCCCAATAACACTTTGCCCGACCAGGGGATCGAACCCAGGACCACGTGCTCAGCAGTCGCGCTTGCTACCACTAGACCAACGAGGCAGTCACCATTATTTTGGGTAAAATGCTCCTACAAATAACAATATTTGTAAACCTTTTTTATCGTATGGAAATTCCTTTATGGGTTTGGGTAGTGTCAAGTGTGTGGGCTATGGGTATGTGGGAATTATCAGGGGCTAGTGCGGAATTTATATTCGACTCACACTGACTAAAAACCACACGGTGTTTAATTACTTCCGGATTCATGGGCATGGGAAATTCACGGAAACCATTGTAAAAAATTAGCATACCTGAGAGTTTTTCAACGGTGTGTAAAGCCATGTCAGAGGCCTACCGGCGGTTAACACTGACACCATATTGTTCATCAACCCTACGACAAAGAAAGATAATGTTTTAAAATCGTTTTTTTTTTCAATGTTGATTGGCGCGTTAATTATAAAGGGGGAGTTTAACCCAAAAAAATAAAGCTATCTACACACCTACAGAAACTTCCGTACCCTTATTACTTCTCAAATAATAATAATAAATGAAAACGAGCTATCAAGGAAAACATTTAAACAAACTACCTGTGCTTAGAAGATACCATTGTCATAAAAATTTAATGCATCGTTACCTTGTTAGTCGACCGCTGTTCGCCCTTCAACGATAAGAAAACAAAATAAATATAATTTGTTTATTGAATGTTTAAAGAAATTTTTGAAGGGAAATCCTTTTTTTTGTTTACGGGGGGAAACCTTCAAAAGGCACCCGGCCTCCAGGGGAAGAGACCGGGGAGTGTGGGATTCTTACCTCACTAAAACCACCCCGGTGATCACCATCAGCACATGAGGGGAGATCCCGGGTCCTCTTAAGAGACCAGCTCCGGAACCTCCCCTGCGCAACGCCTGTTAGGCACATCCCCGGAGAGACTGTAAAGTGGTCTCTCCTGAGCCTCGCTGTGCACGGTAGCATGTGACCACTTTGCCACCTTCTTCTCTGGGGTCGCTCAGTGGGCGCACAAACTCTTGAAGGGAAAACCTAAGGTGATTCTATTAGGCAGTGATTTGAACCGCACCACCAATAATCGCAGTAATATTATTTTTTTAGAGTTCAGTACCCAACGGGTAAAAACGGGACCCTATTACTAATACTGTTCGTCTGTCCGTCTGTCACCAGGCTGTATCTCATGAACCGTAACCGACAGTTAAAATTTTTACAAATGATGTATTTCTGTTGCCGCTGTATTAACGGCAACAGGTAGACGTTTGAGTGTCTAATATTGTATGGTACAGAACCCTTCGTGCACGATTTCGACTCGCACTTGACCGGTTTTCACTTCATGTTGAAATATCTCTCAGGTGTGCTGGTTTCCTCGCGCTTTTTCCCTAACCATTTTAGCAAGTGATAATAAAAAAATTTAAACGCATAAACTTGAAAAGTCATAAGTGCGTACCTATATACCTGAGCATAAAGCCTTAGTTTTATTCACAGCCCAAAAAAAGTATGCATGTTGCGTCTAAAAGAGATTTTACTAAAAAAAAACTTAATCTTTTCAGATGGAGCGTAAAATGATGTCTACGCGTATTATCGTAGCACATTTGTCTACGCCACGTAGCACGTCTACGAAGCGTAGCAAACCAATTGAATGGACATAATTTGTCACATTAATTTCAGCAATTTCTTCTTTGACAGAATAAATATCAAATATTTTTTACAAATTAATGAAATAAGATGAGCATGAAGAGTATTATTTTTCCATTAAAATATACATCTTTGCTGAAGCGAAAAAATAGGATCTGTCGCTATTCGCAATATCAAAGACAGATTTTGTCGTTTAATTATATAATTCAAATTTAATTATCTTTACAATTAAAAGCAACAGGAATAATTATTTGGCTAAATGAGTCGGATAAAAGATGGAAATTTGAGCTAGCTTGCTTTTATAGAAAAGATGGGCCGTTTATAATAACCATAAATTATTCTCATCATTGTATTATAATGGTGAAAAACTAAGGCAGGCTATAGGCTATATATATATATATAGGCTAGGCTATCACTGCTTTTTATAGGCTATAGCCTAGAGGTATGACCGTTGACTGGCAAGTCAGAGGTATTAGGTTCGAACCCAACGAACGAACGAAAGTCAAAGATAATAAGATCAGGTGATGATAAATTTATAATACGCACATAACTTACGAAAAGTCCGAGGTTCGAACCCGAGGCGTCTGACTTGCCAGTCAATGGTCATACCACTAGGCTATCACGACTCAACGTGTGGGGTGTAGTGTGTGTATGTAAAAAAGTTAAATAAATCCACGCTTTTTAAAATTAAAGAAAATAATAAACGGCTAAGATAATTTAATCTTAAAAATGACATTCAAATTGCGAACAAATGAAGCAATTAAGAAAGAAATTTCATAATTCACAAAGTTTTTTATGTTAATTTTTGGTGCAAACAAAAACTTTGATAATTGCTATTTGAAGTTCGTTAGGGACACAGTGGGTGAAAGTAAAGGAAATACCACCCTACTAATATTATAAATGTGAGAGTTTGTGAGGATGTTTGTATGGATGGACGTTTGTTACTCTTTCACACGAAAACTACTGAACGGATTTTGATGAAATTTGATGAAAATTCAAAGTCTTCTTCTTATCGTATGGTTGATGAACAACCTGGTGTCAGAGTTTAAACCACCCGTAGGCCTCTGACATGGCTACTTTTTCATGGAGAGATTTTTCAAAGGTGTGTAAACCCTTGAAAAATCTCTCAGGTGTGCTGGTTTCATTATGATGTTTTCCCTCACCGTTTTAACAACAGATAATTAATTTATAATACGCACATAACTTACGAAAAGTCAGAGGTATCGAGTTCGAACCTAATGCGCGCGCATTAGGTTCGAACTCGTTACCTCTGACTTGTCAGTCGACGGTCATACTACTAGGCTATCAGTGCTGTTTGGTTATAGTGTGCAGTGTATTCAAAGTAATACAGCTTACCGAGGTTGGTTTGACCTCGTCGGAGATCTGCCACGCCATCTCTAGCCTTCCATATTTCCGATGACGGTTAGCTTTTCTACATTGTCGTGGCCTTGACAAATAATATCCTTCTGACCGAATGTCACAGCAGCCAATCTCAGCGGAGACTAGCCGTCTATGTAAATATTTTTATAGTACACAAGAATCAAGTACATCTTTTAGTACACTTTCCATACGATGTTTCCCTTCATCATTTTCAAGAAGTGATAATTACTGTTATACGGAATAGAATCTGCAACCTTTGACTCAGTAATTTAAATAAATTCTCAATATAAAAGAACATAAAAACTAAATTTTGTGCGATCCGAGTATCGAATCCAAATCGTCGTTATCAGCAGCAGCGCTTTAAATCACTTGACCAACGAAGCAGGATAATTACATATTATTTAAGACCTGCTGGGTTTTTTTTTTCAATTAACATCTCTATGGTAAGATAAGTAAGATTATAACGGGGTCTCTACCGCCCAAGGGTAGATAATGGTCCATTATACCTTCCCTCTTAATTTGTTTATCGGCTCTAAGAAATTTCACGATATCCCGGCTTGAAAGGAAAACGATGTAAATGTTTATTGAAGTAAGTTACGGAGGTAGGATAGATAACATAAATTGCGGTTATTGAGCGAAAAATATTATGTCTTTATCAAAGAAGGATACTTCCCATGGGGTTTACTTGCCTTTGTGTGGGTTCAGGTAAGAAATATCGAGTGTAATATAGTGATTTAAGGTAATTATGATCGTCTGCCTAGCCTTTTCCCTATGTTGGGGTCGGCTTCCCCGGATGCAGCTGAATACCAGTGTTTTACATGGAGCGACTGCCTATCAGACCACTACAACCCAGATACTGGGTTACACGATACCCCTTGGTAAGACTGGTTGTCAGACTTTCGGGTTTCTGACTACCCGTAACGATTGTCAAAGATCTATAATTAACAACCGGGGTCAACAGCTTAACTTGCTATCAGAGGCACGGAGAGTGATAATTAAATTATAACACACTCATAACTTACGAAAAGTCAGACGTGTCTTGGGTTCGAACCTTAGACCTCTAACTGGCAGGCAATGGTCACCACCACTAGGCTATCACGACTAAACTAACTACATACACACGTAACACTACATTACTAATTAATAATAGACACAAAAATTGACTGCCTCGTTGGTCTAGTGGTAGCAAGCGCGACTGCTGAGCACGAGGTCCTGGGTTCGATCCCCGGGTCGGGCAAAGTGTTATTGGGTTTTTCCATTAGAAAATTCTCAGTAGCAGCACGGAGTCTGGAATTGTGCCCGGTTAATGGCAATAGGCTCGCCCCCTATTACATGGGACTTATAACATAGCCGGCGAAACGTGGGTGTACTGCACACCTCTGCCTACTCCCTCTGGGGAATACAGGCGTGAGTCTATAAAAAAAAAAAACAAAAATTGTATTAGTCTGCTCATCAGACTAAAAAATCGAAATAACTAGAAATTTTATATACATTAAATTCTCTCATTTTCTTAACAAGATACGGTCGCCTTTACGACTCTCACGAGTTACTTCGACAACATGAGGATAAAATAAACTCCTCAACAAGAAGAAGATTCGTAAAATGCATCATAAATAATGTACAGTCAGCAAAGGAATTAAGTTACCAGGGGCGCTAGTTAAGGATAAAGTTTTTTGTAGTTTGCATGTGATTGTGTAAATTCATTTAATTTTGTATGGGTTTCAGTCATACTTTTTCAGAAAACAAAATAAAATGAAATTATATTCATAGCATATTTAAAAAATGGCACTGATTTAAAGAGGCAGTTGTAAATAGCGGTTTTGGTAAGTTAAAAATTATAAATGGCACGTTTAATAACTAGTTCAGCAGTTAAAACTAAGCAGTAAAGTAAACAAAAATGAGTAATAAAAATTAATGAAATGGATCAGTGAATATATAATTGAGTAGGAAAATAATTAAATGGGCGGTAAAAATGATTAAACGAGCGGTTACGCGTGAGCAGTAATAAATCGGAATTTGTCGGTAAGAAATCTAAATCTAAGCAATTCTATAAACAATTAGGTGTTAAAGTAGTACCTAAACGATCATTTTGGTAAGCTATAAAATTTATTTTATTTGCTAATTAATTTTATTCGTATGACCTTATGCTTTATATCATATAATCTTTATCATATAATCGACGGAGCCCCGCTTCGCGGGGCACCTACTTTTGGGTGGTTTTAAAAAAATAACCACGAAGGGGAAGGCGAGGTCTATTCGCTCGCTTCGCTCGCTCACACGACCCCGCCATCCCCTTCTAACCTAACCTGTCCGAGTCGGGGTGCCCTAAAGTCCATACACAGAATCGTAACAGAAGCCGAACTATTTATCGAACTGCTCATTCCATCATTTTTACCGCTCATTCAGTTATTGGACTGCTCAATTATTTTTAGAATTGACATTGTATGATAAAATAACCGACTAATTATTTTTTTATTACTGTCCATGTTTTACTGTCGCAATAATTAATCAACCGCCATTCAATTAAATAACTGCTCAATATGTTTTTGAACTGATCATAATAACATCTCGAATGTTTAAATAACAGCTTAAAAAATTAGTTCCCTTAAAAAATTACAACCTTAGCTAGCGTTCCTGCCAACCTAACTCCTATGCCGACTGTACTTATACTGACCGTCTCAGAACTCTTCAATTTACTCGTCTCCTAGTCATAAAACTGTTTTAAAACCCGTTCGGTTTTAAAACATTTTTAAAGTATTTTCTAAGGAGAACGTTTTATGGAACGTTTTTATGCACAGACAGATATGTGAGAACTATATTCGTTATGGTATTGGAGTTCCATCAACTTATGATAGGAAACCTATTGTATTTCATAGCAACTTATTAAGCAGAGATTTTTTCTATTCTGAAAAAGGTATTATAAGAGGAAATTAAAAAGTAATATAACGAACGAGGTTTGAACCCGTGACACTTGCTTTACCAGGCCAGTGGGAGTGGATCCGTAACCAATGCGCCAATACGACAAGAATATATTGTCATGCGTATTGATGTATTGTATGCGTCATACTCGTGAACGGGTGCCATCTGTTGGGCAGGTCATAGCTGTTATATGGTAATTTTATTAAAATTTTTAAATATGTTTAAAGTGTACTCATGTTTAGACTGACATTGTTCTCACATAAGACCTCAGAACAATGTAACCTAAAATATTGTAAGCCATTATATTTAAAAGAGCAACCATGGAGTTTCTTGCCAGATTCTTCTCCATGAAAGGTAGGTTGCTCTTGGAACTGGCAACTAGAGTCACTCTTACAATAAACAAAATTAAAATTATGACTATTCATAAAAGCCTAATAATAATAATAATAATTTATTCAAAATTCTTGTGTTACAGAATATGTTAGCATGTACAAAATTAGCTTAGGTATTATGACACTTGCCTGAACTAGGAAATTTAAATCCTGTATCTCAGGCGCGAAAGTACTAATAATATTTTACATTTAAAAATCTTTAAATAATCACTAAATAATATATATAAATATGTGTAATAACTGTTAATTAATTATATAATAATTATCTACTATACAATATAAAATTTGGATGAAATAAAAAAAATTACATTGATTTAAAACATGAATCACTAAATTACTAAACAACATATTACATAGGTACATAAAAATTACGGATCAGCAGAATCGAAGCTAGGTCATATTCCAAGTAAGTGGCGTCATTTGTTTATTTCTCTTATAAATAGTAGTGATTATATTGCTAATTACAGTTAATTTATAAATTAGGGTTAATAGGACAAATGTGTAAAGGTTGTTGTGTTAGGCGCCTTCATAATCGATCGAATTTACATATCTTTTTTCCGCCATGATTTTCGCTGGGCAGTCCGTGGAACCTGTACAATGGTTACTAGGTTTTTTAAAGTGCAAGCATGTAGTGGTGCTAATGGTCTACATGAATAAAAATATTTTGATTTGATTTTTTTTATAGACTCACGCCTTATTCCCCAGAAGGGTTAGGCAGAGATGTGCAGTACACCCACGTTTTGCCGGCTATGTTATAAGTCCCATGTAATAGGGATGAGCATATTGCAATTAACCGGACACAATTCCAGACTTCGTGCTGAACTGTGAATTTCCTAATGGAAAAACTCAATAACACTGCCCGATCCGGAGATCGAACCCAGGACCTCGTGCTCAGCAGTCGCGCTTGCTACTACTAGACCAACAAGGCAAATTTGATATTATAGTATGAAAACAAAATTTGTTCGTTAACTATTGTTCGTTATATGATCTATTTAAAAGATTATTATTAGTTAAGGAAAATATCGTGAAGAAACCTGTATGCCTTAGAGAGATGCCTCCGCTGACGAGACGGTAATGAATCTAATATTTTTTATAAGAACATGATATTTTTGTGATAAAAGTCTTGAAGCTATGAGTAACTGAAGCAAGTTATAATAAATAACTTAAGTGGTTTTGCTCGTTAAGCTCCTTAAAAGCTTAGGAGATGAACACTTGGGAGCCAGGTGATATGAAGATGCTAGACTATTTGAAATGCCAAGATCGCAAATATGTAGTCTTGCATAATGCTATCATGTCTGTACAATAGCGACTATCGGCAGGTTGATTTGAGGTGGATTGGCAATTCAGGTTTAAACCCAAGACGCGTCTGACTTTTTGTAAGTGCATATTATAAATTATGTCGTAGTAGGTATATATGTCGTGGTGGCGCATTGGTTACGGACCCGCTTTGCAAGCGCGTGAGTGTGGGTTGGAACCTGGCATGTACCTATGTGACTTTTTCAATGTCATATGACTGTATTTTCTTAGTTAATCTAAGACACCACTGACTAACGGTGAAGGAAAACATCGTAAGGAAACCTGGACTTTAATAGTCTGAAATCGCCAACCCACAGTAAGCTAGTGTAGTGATTAATGCTCAATCCTTCTCTGTATGAGAAGAGGCCTTTGCCCTATATTGGGACAGTTACAGGTTGATTTATTTATTTATATTATAAATTAATTATCATTAACTCCGTGCCTCCGTAAGCACGTAAAGCCGTTGGCCCTGCGTCTGATCTCTCTCCGGTCGTGTCGGATTGCCGTCCTATCGGACTATGAGAGTGAGGGAATAGAGAGTGCACCTGTGTTTGCGCACACGTTTGGGGATTATAATATCTCCTGCGTAGCTAATCTCTGTTGAAATTGACTGCTGTGACCGAAATTCGGTTATTAGGAGGGGATATTATACATGCGAAAGTGTGTTTGATAGTGTATCTTTCTTTCACGCAGTAAAGGAGCAATGAATTGACGTAACTTTTTGCATAGTTAATGGCTTTACGTAGGTAGTAGGTTCAAATCCCGCCGGAATTCAATTATTTCTTTACACAAAAATTTAGTACACAACTTTACTATTTTCTTAAAACGTAAGCATGTGTTTTATTTAGTTCATGCTTATCTCTTACCAAGCAAACTAGAAAAGTTTTGTAAAAAGAAAAATCTATTACGAGCATGCAGCGCCGGCGTTAGGGCTTCTGACACCCTGGGCAGAAATATTTTGGCGCCTACATACGAGTGTTAATTTTTTTCTGGCATAAAACAGTATTGAGGGTATGGAGCACGGGGGATAAGAGACAAGACTTCGGCGTCCCCGCAAATTTGGCGCCCTGGGCTGTCGCCCCACCGCGCCCCACCTCGCCCCACCCTAAGGCCGCGTTTCCACTGACGCGGAGCTGGGCGGAGAGGAGCTTAGCGGTGCACAAATTGACCAATGACTATGCTTGAAATCTCCGCTCCGCTTCAATGGAAACAGTACGAGCGGGGTGGAGCAGAGCTGAGCGGATATTCATACATCGAGGCGGTGCAGTGCGGAGGACAGCGAGCATTGGGGTGCAGAGCGGAGGACAGCGGGGCGGTACGGAGCGGGGCGGTGCGTGACTCGCATGCAGTGTGTCAGTTGTCTTCTTCCAAAAGTATGCTCCTCTCCGCCCAGCTCCGCTCCTCTCCGCCCAGCTCCGCTTCAGTGGAAACACTGACCACTTTTCACCGCTCTTCTCCGCTCCTCTCCGCCCAGCTCCGCGTCAGTGGAAACGCGGCCTAACTCCGTTACTGCGAACACGATTTGAACCGGATAACCAGATTCAATGCAGTTGCAGGTTCAATTCTTTCTGTGTTCCGGTCTGGACGTTTGTGCATTGTGAAATTATAACTCTAACTGTTCCTGTACAGGAGAAAATTCCAGTTTGGAGCTAGGTTTTTTTAAGAAAAAACATTTTTGTAAATAAAACCTACGTGTGTTTTTGCACTGTGGCTCGGAGAAGTACTCTCAACTACATTTGACCCAGTTTAAACTTGCACTATCTAAAAGATGCTTGGTTAGGTATTTGGTTGGGCTCAATATAGAAAGAAAATGCTGAATCGCCTTGATTAGCTAAATTTAATTACTTCACGCTTTTGTTTCGCTGGAGGAGTAGGCAGAGGGGTGAAAAACATTTTATATTATAGGTAGGTATGTATATTGTATATTTTGTTAAATCATAATTAGGCAATTGAAATCAGTGATCAATCAATTAGCAATAGATAGGTAATATTAAAGTAATAATTCTATATTATAGCCTAAAAACGTTTGGTTATATTAACTGTAATTTTGCTCCGCCATATTGGCTAAAACTAAGAAGAAAAACAAAAAAAAGGAAAAAATACTAAAAAGTTAAAGATAAGTGTTGCAATTAAAATAAAATACTTAATGACTGGCTCATTGCTCAAGGTCAATTTTTCTTTTTCTTTTTATAATTATAATTATAATAATTATATTTTTTTTAATTTATTTGTAATGGTGGTTTTTAGACTAGTATTAATTTGTCTAATTTTATAATATAAATATTTTCTTTCTTTCTTTCTTTCTACTTTATTTCTTTTTTTCTTTCTTATGATCATGTTTCGTTTGTATAGAGCGCTTTTGGGGAACCTTTTTTAAATCGGTGATGGAAAACGTAAAGAAACCAGCATACATGAGAGATACCTAGTTAGCAATATAAGAGTTATAATGAAACAACTTTTCAACGGATAACTCGCGTAAATGTTTATTTTTCAAAAAACAATTTTTGTATAAAAAAGCTGATTTTCGAAAAAAAAATTTCATTTTTTGAAAAATAAACATTTATGCGAGTTATCCGTTAAAAAGTTGTTTCATTATGTTAAACGTTCGCGAAAGTTTGAGATTATCTATACTTATAAAACAGTACCGTGACTGACTGACTGACAGACAACGCACAGCCTAAACCGGTAAACCTAGAGACTTGAAATTTTGAGACAATATTCTTTAAGTACCCTAGGGGTGCACTAAGGAAGGATTTTTGGAAATTCTACCCCTAAGTGGGTAAAAAGGGGGATAAGAGTTTGTATGAAAGTCCGTCGTTTTTAAAGTTATTTGTATGAAACTTGGTATTCAGCTTTTCGGTTGTTAGATGAAAAACGAGCATAGTTTATTTTTTTTAAATCTGCCCTTGAGTGGCTAAAAAAGGGGGTGAAAGTTTGTATGGAAGATTCGTTATTTTTTAAGTTACAGATGTAAAAATAAGTATTAAGCTTATGCGCTAAAAATAAGAAAGACGTGTATCAAAAATTTGGTATTTTTTACCCCTAAGGAGATATAAAAGGGGGTAAAAGTTTGTAGTTATGAAAATCCGTCATTAAACTTGATAATTAGCTTTTCGGTTAACAAATAAGACGCGTTTTACCTTTTTGATAACTTTACATTAGAGGGAGGGGGGCGGGCGTATAAATATTTTGTGTAAGAAATTCGTAGTAACATCAAAGTAGCATAATTATGCACGTATATCTCGATATTCAATCACTATGGGGAGAAAGAAGATAAAAGTTTAAATGAAATTCTGCCATTTTTAAAGTTGAAGTCATAAAAACAAGTAGGTATACACGAGAACTGCTGGACCGATTTTCACGGTATTTGATTTTTTGGATTAGTCTCCGCCTATAATAGAAGAATCAAAGAAAAAAAACATGGAATTATACCCCTTGGGTATGGTAGGGGGTATGGGTAGGGTAGGGTAGAGGTAGAGTAGGGTAGGGTAGGAATAGAGGGGTAGGATGGAGGTAGAGTAGGGTAGAGGTAGAGTAGGGTAGGGTAGGGGTAGCGTAGGGTAGGGTAGGGGTAGAGTAGGGGTAGATAAGGGTATAGGTAGGGTAGGGTAGAGAAGCGTAGGGTAGGGTAGAAAAAGCGTAGAGGTAGAATAATTACGCGTACAAAGTCGCGCGGGGCATCTAGTACTAATATAAGAGTTAACCCTGTTAAACCAGAAGGACATGATTACACATATGTATTCCTAAACCCTCAAAACACAGTTTGTTTGGTTTTCACATCAAACATTAAGGTGTGTAAACCTACCCTCCAATTAATCCATTTTAATTGAATAGCAGCACTAGTTAACTTCGAAAGGTCGCTAGTTCGATGTTTGGGTGATGTATAAATTAGAACTAAAGCCCGGATTATAAGCAATCAAGGTTCGGTTGTCAGTGAGCCGAGAATTTTAATGTTGTACCTTGTTAGTGGCATTCTACTAATATAGAATATAATATATGTTGAAAACCGTTACATAACATTTTCTTTAACAAAATTCCAAAATTTGTGTAAAAAGAAAAAATCGATTACAAGGATTTGACCCTGGGAAAAATCTAGGGTCAAATCAGTGGTGTCTTAGATTAACTAAGAAAGTATATACAGACATTGAAAAAGTCACATTGGTACATGCCAGGTTCGAACCCACACCCACGCGCTTGCAAAGCGAGTCCGTAACCAATAAGCAACTACGACATTTATATCTTTCTTTATCGTATGGTTGATTAACAACTTGGTGTCAGAGTTTAAACCACCCGTATTTCTCTGACATGACTTAACACACCTTTGAAAAATCTCTCAGGTGTGCTAGTTTCATCACGATGTTTTCCCTCACCGTTTTAGCAACTGGTTATTAATTTATAATACGCACATAACTTACAAAAAATATAGTATAAAAACTAAAACCCGACTACTTAAAATCTAAAAACAAGCTTCTTAGATTTGAAATAAAATTCTGTAGTCGGAGGCCACCAAATTACAAAGTATTTACCCTTGGAAGATTATCTAGTACCTATTATATAGTATTATATAGTACCTATAATACATTAAGGCCTCCGACTACAGAATTTTATTTCAAATCTAAGAAGCTTGTTTTTAGATTTTAAGTAGTCGGGTTTTAGTTTTTATACTATATTTTTTTCAATGATTTTTAGTGGTAAAGAAACCAATAAAATTCATTTTAATCACAATTTTTTAGAATGTGGTAGTTCTTAAATAGGTAGATTTCTTTAACTGTCAACTTCGGTTCAAACCTTTAGTCAATGTCATGTATTTTTTAAATTAAATTTATTTCAAAGGTGTCGTCCGCGACTTCGAGCTATTAAAACATGGCCTCATATATTTCTTAGAAGTATACATGAAAAGTAGTAAGAAGTACAGCTTGGCAAAAAAGAGTCTGGAAAAATTGGGGGCGCCGCTGTCGCACTTTTCACACTACAATTCAAATTACAAGTTATTAAGTGCTTACATATTTCTATGACGAGTTTTTTGTCATTAATTATAATCAAATGAATCATTTTTATGTTATTTTAGTACTCACAAACGTAGTTATTTAAGATTTTTATTTTTAGTTCCAGCTGTCACCGCCTCAGACTCTTTTTTGCCAAGCTGTATAAGTACACATGAAACCTTTTTTGTGGGATATCATCATAGATAGAGTACATTTACCTAAAGTTCGAGGAAGTAAGTAACATGGAGTTGATAATACCTGGTCTAAAATCCCGAAATCATAAACATTACAATTAATTTCCGGGAAATTAGAAATTAATTTTACGTATAATTATTTAATAAGAAATTTGAAAAAACAACTGATACGGATGGGATTCGAATCCACGATCTCCGGTGTACCGTGCCGACGCTCTAACCGCTAAGCTACCGTATCCCATCAGAATCAGTCGAAATTTCAAATCTCTTTCTACGCCTTAGGCGTGTGGTAATATCGAACGGAATACATTAATTATCCGACTCAGTGTTCTAAACTTTGCAGTTTTTAGAAGGCACCGATAGATATTACCACACGCCCTAGGCGTAGAAAGAGATTTGAAATTTCGACTGATTTTGATGGGATACGGTGGCTCAGCGGTTAGAGCGTCGGCACGGTACGTCGGAGATCGTGGGTTCGAATCCCTTCCGTATCAGTTGTTTTTCAAATTTCTTATTAAATAATTTATTATATTTAATAAGCAAACATGTGTTAAAACATGTAATAAATTCTCCAAAATATTAATTTAACGTTTTAAATACATATGAACTAAATTATTATAATAAAAAGTCTTTATTATGTTTTTAGACATCGGTAACAGATAATGTAATACTTAAGTAGTTCGGTACTAAAACTGTTAAATTAATGAGTTTTATTTTACATACAAAATTAATTCTAATAAAAACTATAGGTCAAAATCCAGTCCATATTAATAAAATCCCGGGATTTAATTGTTATGTTTACGATTCCGGGATTTTTGAGGAGGTATTTTTAACTCTATGTTACTTACTTCCACAAAACCGCAAACCAACGCCATCTAGTTACGAAAAAGAAATCTCAATTTAATTAACATTATTTTAAAATATAATCATAATTTAATAGGCAGTGATGTGTAGAAACTTTAATTTAATTAGTAAATATTTATTGTTATCACGTTTTCACATTGTATGCAGTGTTATAATCACATATATTTATGATAGTCGTAACGGGTAGTTGGAAGCCTGATATTCTAAGAAGTGGTCCAGAATATATAGATAATATAATACATATTCTGAATGTGCTCATCAAGACCTTCCATTTGATATCAAACACGATAAATTTACCTTAACTTTATTTTTTTCGAGCTGACTAATTTATTTTTAAAATCCACCTTATTTGATTTTACGAAATTTCATAAATCCTATAACCCGCAGACCATTAAGACGCATCGATAGACACCTTATTTATTGAATTACAACAAATAGTTTAGGAGCTAGGAGGGAACAGATGAACAAACTTACATACATACATACATACATACATACATACATAGACTGCTAAAATCATAACCCTCCTTTTTTTGTAGTCGGGTAAAAAGTCAGAGGTGCGCGCCTTGGGATCGACCTCGAGACCTCTGACTTGTCAGTCGACGGTCATACCACCAGGCTATCAATGCTATATATCAACGCTAATACTGCTTTTATAAGGCTGGTTTTCCTGTCACGCTGACCGACAGCGCTGACGATCGGCGCGTAGCTTGTCAGCGCTGATCGGTCAGCTCGGATCGTTTTAGTATCGCGCTGATCACCGTGAAGTACGAAGATTCGTCGGTACGTGCGTTCAGCGCGACACGAAAACGCTCACTGAGTGTGGAGGCGCGTCGGCCCCTGTTGCTCAGCGGCGCTGACACGCGGCGCGTACGCCCGCGTATAACTCAGCGCTGACAGCCATCAGCGCTGAGCGGTCAGCGCGACTCAGAAACGCTACAAGACTACATAGCATATTGACTCATCAGCGCTGACCATTCGCGTGTAGTCAGCGTGACAGGAAAATCAGCCTAAAATCGTTGTTACCATAAAATTTATACGTTTTCAATACCTGTTTTAAAATCGTGTTATTGTTTTATTACGTATCAATGAAAACCGTTCTTTTGTTAATTGAAACCAAATACAAAGGAATTGCTTTTATTTTTATTTGTCAAAACACAGAATATTTATCGTGGAACAATATTATTAATAAAATTGATCAAAAGCATGAGATATTGAGTTAACTACGTTTGTTTTTATGTACTTGCAGCTGTGAACTGTTTGTGCTACTGAAAAAATAAAAAATAAAGTGTGGCACTCGGGGACTGCCGCGGTAAAGCTATTGCATAGCATTTTTTATCAACTTATGCAATTATAATAATTTTTTTATTTTTTATTTATGCAGTCAATAGCTTAAAAACTTAATACAAAATCACGTCTTAAAAATCTAAGCAAATAATTCGTTTTCGAAATTCGAATGTTTATATTTCTAAATGTTTTGTTTTTTAATGTGTCAACATAAAATATACCTTATATTTTAGTAAATAAGATTGTAAATAGATTGTTCTGCAATAAAGGGTGTTATGGTTTTTTTAAGTGTTTGAGAACGAAATAAAAAAAAATATACATCCTGTTGCTTTAAAGACCTGCCAAATTTGCCAAGGTAGTAAGGTCCATGAAACTGAACAACTTTCCCCAAGGAAAAAGGTCGAAATCTGAAAATCGAAAATTGACTTTTCATACAAAGTGACTGGTCACGTGACTCACTTCTGTATACGAAATTGAATTTTCGCATATATTTCGTTATTGTCACATAAAATTTGGCAGATTTTTAAAGCAACAGGATGTATATTTTCGTAGGTTCGAAACCCAGACGATGATATACACATACGGATGTAGCAGTGACACACGGATGGAAAGACAAACGGACAGGGGTCTATATGGCTATACTACTATAAGGGACTATAAGGATTCCGTTTCTGCCATTTGGCTCCAAAACCCCAAAAAGCTTAAACAAAACGTTCTCTTAAAATTCTGGACACAAATTAAATTAAAATTTGCTGAAAAATCTTCCGTTTTACAAAGATATTATCTGTTTTAATTCTCTGAGGACATGAAAAATGCTCGTCCGGCTCGCTGCGATATGGAATTAATTCCTACCACGGACTCGGTGGCTATAGATATTGTGGGGTTTCTTAAGCTGAGCAGCGTCTGACTGTGTCGAACTCGATGCTAGCTAAATCTTTGATCTTCCTTCCTTATCGTATAGTTGATTAACAACCTTTTTTTTGAGGCCGGAGGGAGTAAAAAATGTCTTTCGCATACCGCATGTCCGAGGACGTATGGTTATGTCGGGCTCGCACCCACTAAAAACTTCTCCCCCCTGCGTGTTCCTCGCACTGTATCCCCGTCCGGGGCCTGCCTGTAGACCCGCTCAGTTGATGAACAACCTAGTGTTTGAAATTTAAACAGCCTGTTAGCCTCTGACATGGCTTAATTCACCGTTGAAAAACTCAGTTTTGCTGGTTTCCTTACGATGTTTTCCCTCACCGTTTTAGCAAGTGATAATTAATTTCTAACACGCAAATGAATTCGAACAATCAGAGGTGCGTGTCTAGGTTCAATCCTTTGACTTGACAATCCAACGGTCAAACCACTAGGCTATCCATAGAAATTCTTTCCAATATCTTTTTATATCTTGACCTGAAGATCTACTACTGTTTTAGGTGCGTGCCTTAATATGTTTGGACCTGAGACCTCTGACTGGTTGACTAGCAATCAACCGGTCATACCACTAAGCTATCACTGCGCTCAATTTTTTCCAATTACAGTCATGTAACATGTAATAAAAATCTATACAATGAATAACATTATTAAGCAATTATAATTGGTGTGAGGGCCTCCTAAGCTAAAAATTCCACTATCTCTAAAAACATCGCCTCCATCGACAAAAAAAGTTAAGGTTGAACGGACATACCTTCAGATGTAATCGGCTTTTCTTGTGAATGATCCTCTTGAGATGTAGGGCGACCCTCGGTTGTGTCATTAAAAGTTTTTTTTTTATTTTGCTCTTTGCTGGCAACACAAGCGTTTTGTCAAAGTTCTACTGTGTATTGTAGGATGTTTTTTTTTTTCTATTTCGAGATGAATACGAAGGTTTTCTTGTAATGATTGAAGTGGGTAAAGCTATCTTACAATGGTGCCAATTTTTTTGCTTATAGTAGATTGGAGAAGCTGGGCTTATAAGAACGAAGCACGGTTCAGTTGCTAGTTTATGTTTCTTATACTTACAAACTTAATTCATTAAACGCCATGACGGACACATGGTGTCCGACAAACAATAGAATTTGCATTGTGTCAGCTGTCTGGCAATCAAGTGTTAAAAGGTATTTTTATAAAAAATATTGATTCACGAGAAGTAGGAATTCAAAGTTAGATTTTTTTTTAATTGATTGAAAATATACTATGAGAGTGAGGGAATAGAGAGTGCACCTGTGTTTGCGCACACACTTGTACACTATAATATCTCCTACGTAGCTAATCTCTGTTGTGATTGGCCGCTGTGACCGAAATTCGGTCAGAACGACAATATTATTATTGGTTTGGTAAGATGTATCAGTCTTACCAAGGGGTATCGTGTAACCCAGTATCTGGGTTGTGGAGGTCTGATAGGCAGTCGCTCCATGTAAAACACTGGTATTCAGCTGCATCCGGTAAGACTAGAAGCCGACCTCAACATAGATGGGAAAAGGCTAGGCGGATGATGGTAAGATGTGATATTATATGCGATGATATGAACATGATCTGATTTGAATTTATCTACTTTTCCAATTGAGTGAGTTAGTTTGATGAATCTAATTACATGAATGAGTGATCAAGTTTGATCATGATAAATAAATCTATACATATAATAAAGTCGTAACGAAGTAAATACAGTAAATTGAATATTTTTGTAAAAAACTAAGTGGTACATGTTCGAGGAACGATACTAAAGCCGAATAAGTTTTTAAAAACTTTGTCTATCTGTTTGTCTGTCATAGATTGGCGCGAAAACTACTCGACAGATTTAGTTGAAATTCAGTTGGTCTAGTGGTAGCAAATGCGACTGCTGAGCACGAGGTCCTGGGTTCGATCCCCGAGTCGGGAAAGTGTCATTGGTCAAGTGTTTTTCCATTAGGAAATATTATTTTGAAATAGAAATAAACGCGGGTTCTGGTTTGTTATTTCATTCATATTCCATTTATCTTATTTATAACCAAATATAAACATAAAACGTATATTTCATTACAATAAACACTTTTGATGTTATTTATTTACTTAGCTACGACAAAGCTACGAATCTACTACGCAGATGCTACGAATTCTACGCAGGTGCTACGAGATTCCAATATCGTAACAATTTTATTTCAGTTACAATTCAATTGTAATCAATTTTAGTACCTACCTTATATTTTATTTAGAAACTGTTATTTTTTTCTTAAATCCTTCTGTGTCACTTCTAATCCCATCACATCACAAAATCACATAAAGTGATGGGAACTAAAGTTCTCTCATAGTAATTTTAGCAACACTCTTAATCTCTTAATCAGCACTGATAACCTAGTGGTATGACCGCCGACTGACAAGTCAGAAGTCTCGAGTTCGAACCCAAGGCGCGCACACCTCTAACTTTTTATAAGTTATGTGCATATTATAAATCAATTATCACTTGCTTTATGCCTCGAAAAGTACGTAAAACCTCCCTGATCGATTATTATTGGATTTTTAAGACGTTGAACTATAAAAGAATCAATTAAACAAGTTTATCCCTAGTACATAGGACTAACCTCAAATTGTATCTTAGCCCGCAGTGAGACCGTAATACATCATTTTATTTTTTCACAACGGGGGTGAAATATTAATAATAATATAAATAAAATGTGTGTTTATTTTACGCTTGAACCTGCGCTGGGACGGCAATCCCCCAGGGCGCCACTGAGCCTCTCTAACACGATTACATGGTTATTGTGTGGGCCAAGTGAAGAACTAATTGAGGTTTAAGCTTTATTTTGTTTAATTTAGGTATTATAATTTAACAAACGCTTTACCCGCAGCCGATTTATGAAATTTTTTACCCTCATTTGGAGAAAAAATAAAATTGCAAATAAGCCCAACTTTAATATTCATGCCTGTAACAATATTAATGAATTTACACTAGATAACTTCTATCCCTTTTTTACTCCCTTTTTTTGATGTTTTTTTTTTAAACGCTGATATTTTACTAAACACAAGTTGTATATTTTTTTAAATAATTAAATTTCCCATAATATATAATCTTTTTCCCCCCTTAGAGGCAGTTTCAAAAACAAATGAAACACAACTTTCAAAATTTTTAAATTACCCATCTCTATTATCTAAATTATATTACTTTGAAAATCTAAACCCCTTAATTTTCATACAATTTTTTTCCCCTGTTTTACCCCCAGTTTATAAAAGCGCCTAATCTCATACCTTGCATCACACAATGTCACCCAAAGATGTGTGAACACACGTGCACGACACTGTAATGTGATATATCGACGTTGTGTATCAGTAATGTTATATACAATTCCATTGTTTGACGTACACTGCGTGCCGTCGAAATTGTATTGCTTTCACTCACAATCAGTGTTTTGTTAAAAATATTTTGCGCGGACTCCGAGGTCGACTGCGTTGAATGAAATGTTTCATGTCAATTATATTAATTTTGTTTTATTTTAATTTTAAAACGAATTAAATTTTCTGTATTTTCTGAATTGAAGACAATTAATAGAAAAATACATTAGAAAATGGTAAAACGTAACTAATGATACGTCTATCTTGAGTTACTACCATTGGGATATAGCCCATAAAAAGGCTATTTGACAGTAAAATCGTCGAATTCCTACAATAGAATTTCAAATTTAAACCAGACATAAGCAAAAAAAAGTCCATTTATTGTAACAACACTTTCAACATAAATAGACGTATAGTAGTTACTAGGATAGCACTATGCCACTGCGCCTAAAAAATAATTGTTGCGATTTCCTTTATCTTATTTTATTTCTATATCTTAAGGTTGATAAACAACCTGGTCCCAGAGTTTAAACCGCTCGTAGGCCTCTGACATGAAACATACACCGTTTAAAATTTCTCAGGTGTGCTGGTTTCCTCACGATGTTTTCCCTCACCGTTTTAGCAAGTGATAATTAATTTCTAATACGCACATGAATTCGAAATTCAAAGGTTAGCATTCTGCACTGATAAGAGGCAGGCTACATTTTTCAGTGCTATGACAGCGTTGACTGATAAGCCATAGGTCTTAGATTCGAACCCAAAACACCTCTATCTTTTTCACATAACTTCGATAACGTAAGATCCATATTATAAATTAATTATAACTTGCTCGGACCCGTACGGTACCTAAAGCCGTCTCGGTTTCGCCTAATCTCTCTCCTGTCATGTCGGATTGCCGTCCCATCGGACTTTGAAGGTAAGGGGAATGGAGCGCACCTGTATGTGTGTGTGCGCTCACACTTGTGCACTATAATATCTCCTGCATACATTGCTAATCTTCGTTGAGCTGTGAACGAAATTAGATCAGGAGGAAAGTCAATATTGTTATCCATTTATTCAAACACAATACATATAAAATACATTTTTAAATATATCCAAAAAATGAAGATATACATTTAAAAATATAGTAGCCTACCAGTATCGGGAACAGGGTCCAAGTTACCGGTGGTCAGGGCTCCAGAGAGAGGAACCTCCTGACTATGCCATCCGTGGCCAGTAGTACCGCTTTCTGCATCAAGCCCTTGATCCAGCCATCCAACGAGAGCCTCTTAAGGTGATGATCGAGGCTCTCAGATACTCCGGAGGCTCCATGGACTTATTATTATTTACTTTTTCGAATAATTCTGTTTGTTGTATTTTTTTTTGTGTTTGTCAATATTTGTCACGCGCAACTTATATAATATAAAGATGAATAACATGAGATCCGTCTTAAATTGAATTGTGTGGGTACAAGGACTTCTATCGGTAAGAAGATTTATTAAATATAGCTTCTATAAATATCTTGCTCTTATTTTATTTTGGTAAAAGGAAGTTTATGTGCCAGGTAAAGAAATACAGTATTGAATACAAATAGCATTCTTTTTTGCCGTATGGTTTAAGAATAGAACCACCCCTACTCGTCTTACGGGTGTCGTAAAAAGCGACAAAAGGAAAGATCAGGAGGATGGGCAGCAGCATTTTTCTATGTAACAGCAGTCATCTGCTACTACAATCGCTAACCCGCTTGCCCAGCGTGGCGATTATGAGCAAATACCTCAAATTAGCGCACAAAAGTGGCGCATTTAAAACATTTCTGATAGCTACCTATGTAATACACAAACGAAGCAAGTTGAAATACAATAGGTACCTAAATTCCTCACAAACGTCAAATATAACACTATCATATCTACATAATATAACACTTTCAAAAAGCTAGACCAACACTTGATTAAATTCTTATCAAATAATTAATTTACCTGGCCTCGGGACAGACAGTCGGGGACTCTCGAGTAAGCTCGGGAATTGCCGGCAATGACAGCGGTAACCACAGTCAAGGTATCAAGTTATAAACTGATAACGGAAACATAAAATAACATGAAATATCTGGTAATTTTCATTTCTAATTCATTTATTTAAATCATTTATTCATCCATTACAATTTGTTTGTAAAATGATCGCAGTTTTTCTGTAAAAAATATAAAATAAATAAGCCTGTAACTATCCCACAGCAGGGCGAAGGCCTCATCTCATACAAAAGAGGATGGAGCATTAATCACCACTAGCTCACTAAGTGTTGGTGATTGCAGACTATTAAATCCAGGTTTCCTTACAATCTTTACCATTAGTCAGTGGTGTCTTAAGAAAGTAATTAGGTACATATGACATTGAAAAAGTCACATTGGTACATGCCAGATTCAAATCCACGTATGTACTATCGTGGACAAAGCCGCTACACCACTCTTAAGGTTAGAATCGCTTGCATCTTGTCCAAACGTAGTGCTCGCCCCGCCATCGTTCAAAGCATTTTGACAGCAAAGTGGTGCACCATTCGTGTCCGCGATAGTACATATAAAGCCGTGACCAATGTGTCACCACGACACTTAACACTACAAATACAGGGTTATTTGTAAAACACCAGCATCCTTAAAAGGGGCCATTAAACTCATCATCAACAACTGTTACTATGTGACCAACCCTGAAATTGAAAAAAAAAAATCAGCTGTTCCATACATTTTGTTGAGTCATGTGAACATTGTATGAAACAGCTTTTTTTTTTTGCGATTTCAGGGTTGGTCCCATAGTAATGATGCTGGTGTTTTACAAATAACCCTGTATAAACCAACATCGATCTACTTCTTATAACTTGAACTGTAGATACAATAGCGGTAGGGGTCGTCTTCAATTTGAAGGTAATTCCTCTGTACCTAGTTTTTTGGCAGTTGACCTGCTACGGTCTTTTGTTGACCTCGTTTAATAATGAGATGTTTGACAAGGGATGGTTCATTATGTTACGTGAAGACAATAGCTTAGTGACGTCATTCCAAACAATCAAATAAATAATTAATTAATTCTGATTTAGAATAATAACTTGCAGTGAGGTCCGCGACGCCGCCGCGTATACACCTGCTCTTGAAAATGGACTCCGTTTAAGTTCGAAACTAGTCGGGCATTCCCCGAAAACAATACGTGAGAAAAGCCGTATCAATATTTATATAATTCTGATTTGTAGGAAGTTGGGAGTTAGTTGGAAGGGAAATAGTCAAATAACAGCGTTTTCTCTCACTTTCTCTCTCGCTTTCTTACACTCAACAAATAATTTGCGATCGCACAAAATTGTACGGTAAGCGCAAAGTTATAAGGCCAAATTCTTCTCCATCAGGGGTAGGCTGCCCTTGGAACTGGCAACTAGAGTCACTCTTATAATAATAATTAGAATTATGACTATTATAAAATATTACTACTATAAAATATTTTGATTTTGGTACAACAATCAAAAACCATGAAAATCGGTCCCGCCGTTCTCGAGTTTTATAACGACGGGTTTATTCTTTAACTAGCTACACACATAGTCTATTCGGCACACATTTGATTCGGTATTTAAAAAAAAAAATCATCGGGACTTCTTCGAAAATACCCAACCAAATGTGCCGAATCGACTATGTGTGTAGCTACCCTTAAGATTTCATTATTGAACCCGCGGTACCTAGCACAGTAAGCGAATCATTCAACCGCTATGCCAATTGTGTTGCCTTGTCCCAGTGTTTTACATTATACGAGTACTAGCTTTTGCCCGCAACTTCGTTCGCGTGGAATAGTGACTTCGACTCTTGACCAATAGATGGCGCTGCATGACCGGAATAAATTTTATTTTTTATTTTATTTTTTGTAATAAAAACTATCCTATGTCCTTTCTCAAGTTCCAAACTATGTCTGTACCAAATTTCACACAAATCGGTTCAGTAGTTTAGGCGTGAAGCAAAGACAGACAGACAGACAGAGTTACTTTCGCATTTATAATATTAGTTTGGATTAATCAACTTTCGCTGCAGATCATACTTACTTACTTATTCTCTGAAACTCTAAACATAATATTCTTATTAAATATTCAGTTGTTAAGTGTAGCAGGTGCGAACCTACGTATTTTACGTTTTTCCACGTAAAAGATAATATACTTTCATCCCCGGTTTAATCCAAAAGTTATTACTTTCTTTAAACTTTCTGAAAGCAGTTGCCACTATGCGGTTTTATGTCAGTAGTGCAATGCTATGTTTTGTAGGGTTCCGTACCTTAAGGACGCTAACGGGACCTTATTATTAAACCTCTGCTGTCCGTTCATCCGTCCATCCGTCTGTCCCAAAGCTGTAATAAATAGACACTTGAAATTTTCAGTCTTTTTGTGACAGACTTAATCCTCTTGACCGAATTTCAGTCACAGCGGCGTCTCAACAAAGATTAGCCAACTATGCAGGAGATATTATAGTGCACAAGTGTGTGCGCAAACACAGGTATACTCTCTATTCCCACTCATAGTCCAATGGGACGGCAATCCTACACGACCGGAGAGAGATCAAGCGGAGGGCCAACGGCTTTACGTGCTTTCCGAGGCACGGAGTAAGTCATACCACTAAGCTATCACGACTACATGTACTTACTATAGCCGCTAAAACAGATACCTGTTAATAAGTTTTTTATTAGTTTTTTGCCGTTTTTTGTACACAACTGTTCTCTCACGTTTTTCTTTCATAATAGTAGATTTGGTTGAGCGATTCGACTTCTACGCTTGGTGTAGCGTGTTCAATTCCCCCGCGGGATAAATACATGTACTTCCACACAGGACCCGTTTTTACCCTTAGGGTAAGATACCCTAAAAACATCGTTTTCTCTTTCTAGCAAACACTACGAAATCAAAATCATATAGTGTCTCTCTGCTCTGCAACAATTTTTATAAGCTCCAAGCATGCTACCGAGCCATACGGAACCACAAGGCACGTAATGTTCGGCCTAGTTTTCAAGTTTGGTCCGACACAAATAGCCGAAGTGCGCTTGATTCTCTGAACCAATTACTTGGAGGGAGATAGGCTACAAAATAGAAATGCTAGAATCTGGCACGGATATATTTTATGTGCTGGAAGAGCGATATAAGTAATCAGTTTAGGATTTTTTTTTTTTGTGTAGAAAGGAGTCCGTATATTGTATGACACTGTAGTACCTACCTTTGGTGGTATGACCACAGAATAATAAAAAAGGTTAGAAGCGCCACGTAGGCGTAAGACCTAGGAGCAAACGGGCCTAACTTCTTCGCAAGTTGCGACGAACGTGGCGCATTTACATTAGGTAGTCGCCCGAGCGCCGTTTATATTTATTTACTTATTTATATTATATGGTGAAAAGCTGAGATAAAATATCGAAAATATAATTATGCACTACAATTACTTGCAAAGCAACAAGCGAAGTTCAGTGTAACAAAAGGCACTATTTCTTTTCACCGGTCTAAATATAAATGTGTATAATTGGCGACAGAGGTCTCGGTACAAAAATTAATCGAAGGCATTTCTGACCTTTTTTAATGTTCTGTGGATTAGCTGGTAAGACAAAAGTCTCAGGATTCTACATAAAAATTCACACTTAGGTTAGTCAATCAGCCCTGATTAGACCTGCCACCTTTAAATTAGCGATTGAAACTCTTTTCACGACTTGGTATGAACCACTCGCCAATTACTGTTAAAATATTATGTTGCAGATAAAATGTGAATTAAGGCCCAAACAAACATAAAGTCAGACAATTACTCAGTTCGGACTTTAACACTATCCATAAAATAATAAATAAACGAGGAAAAAAATCATGAATTTCAAATAAGCGTTCTTACAAACCAAATACATCTAAACTTTGTTGCCAAAAAACCGCGACATACAATTCAATGAATTTCAAAGTTTAATACATTTGAATACCAAAGTTATACCAGACAACGTTTCTAGATAAAAAAAACATTTCCTCCATAAATTGCTAATCGGATTCAATATGTTACGACCCCTGAGTATTAAAAATACAAGCTTTGTGACTGTTGTGTTACTTTTACTCAATTTATTTAATCGAACGCACCTCAGATCTTACAACTTAGCTTCTGTACGCCCCATGTTGATCCGGGGGGACGGTGAATGCGCAAGCGATAACCGTATTTCTGCTAGAGGTTTGTGGAGGAACACCGTGTGGTTTTTAGTCCGTGCGAGTCGCACATAACCCCATCGCCAGTTCTTAGTGCCATCAACGGTACTCATACTCCACACGGCAAAAAAAAATAAAAAAGGGCCCCTGCCAGGGCTATGCATTTGATTAAAATATCATAATTATGAGTCTATTATATATTATATTATATTCTATGAGTCTGTGCTTTACATGTGAATGTAAAGCAAGGAAGAAAACCCGTAATATTTTAGATATAGATAGAGGTACAGAGTTTACGCAAAGAAACTCCTGGTCCTGGACCCTAGACCGGGGTTCTGACTTCAAGCTTTGAGAAGCCACTTAGGAGTCACCTACGTGACTTGTGTCCAGCATTAAATTATGATAGATTGTGTTGTTTAATTGGCAGAGATTGTTGAGTTATAATAACTCTTCAATGACTTGCTTTTTTTCTATAATTGTGCATGATATCGATTTTACTATCACACATATTTAAAGAACTTTTCAATCTAAAGTTGAAGTTAGTTAGTTACTCTAAAAATAAAAAAATATAAACAAGCATAAATTATTCTTAAACATCCAAAAGTTTCGTTTTTTCCTCTTTCTTGAGAGATAATATGAGAAATTATTCCAAATCCAGGTAAAATTAAAATATAAACATTCTAGCTAAGCACGTAGTAAGCGTAGTTACAAAGCTTCATACAATATTTACGATATTCACGTTGTCATATTCATACTTTGCCATCAAAACTTCTTATAAGTCTTCCAAATATTATCAACTAAGTAAAACTTTAAGCATTTTCTCAGCGAGTTCATACAAAATTTGGTAATATATTTCCATGTCGTGTTTGGAGTTAGGGAATTTGCGTTTTTTTCATAAATAAAAAAAGTTTTGTATTAAAAATGGTTTTGGCGAAACGAAGTTGTGAAGAATTTTAAACAGTTGAACGTAAGTACCTGAAGGGAACTTGATAGGTATGTAGATAAAGTCTAAAGTAAGATTTTAGGGTACCGTGCCCAGAGGTTGACAAAAGAGTCCATCCATCTGTTCCAGGGCTGTATCTTGTAAAAATCCACATTTAAAGTTTAGAGTTTATATTGTTCCCAGAACACAATGCAGGGCAGACGCGGCGGCGGAATCAGCTGATGCCCTCAAAAGGGGCAAATATACTAGCCTTGAAAGCGCCTAATTTGAGCTTTTTGGAGTCGAGATGCTGGGGTCGTGGGGGCCAGGAACCCAAAAAAATTTTAAAGATCTATCGGGGCGTCTGGTCGAAGCTACTTGGGCAATGCTGCCTTATACCTAGACCCTAGGCTTGGCAATTTCGTGGGAGCTGAAATCCCCAAAAATGTTTAAAAACCTATCGTGGCGTCTGGTCGAAGCTACTTGGGCAATGCTGGCTTATACCTAGACCCTAGGCTTGGCAATTTCGTGGGAGCTGAAATCCCCAAAAATTATTAAATACCTATCGTGGCGTCTGGTCGAAGCTACTCGGGCAATGCTGGCTTATACCTAGACCCTAGGCTTGGGATTGCCATCCAACGTGCCAATGCCGCCAGCGTTTTGAGGATGTTGCCCACTCATAATTCTCGTATTTTCCTACTAGACCTGGGCACATACTATTTGCGACCATCATTTTTTTTTAAACCTTAGTTTTTTAATGTTACAGATATTTCTAAACTATATATCCGTGTGAAGTCGATCTTATCCGTGGTCCGCTTTGAGACAGTTTATTTTTATTTTGTTGGAAGCCGTACTATATCTGTACAGTCGCCAAGTAAAGTGGGAAATCTAAAAATATTTTTTAAATAAGAATTTAAGCTTATTATAGAACACAGACATGCGTCATTTTGAACATTAGGCTACAACATTTGTTTTTCTTTTACTGAATATACACACAATATATTTTATAGAAAAAAGTATAATATGTTTTATATATGTTTATGCACATGTTTTGCTTATAAAATGATATTATTTACTATGAAATTATATTAAATACCTGCCGCATGTCCCATGTTCCAAACTTCGCAGCTTAGAAAATATAGAATAGTAATGTTACCATCATCTGCCTAGCCTTTTCCCAACTATGTTGGGGTCGGCTTCCAGTCTTACCGGATGCAGCTGAATACCAGTGTTTTACATGGAGCGACTAGTAATGTTACCAATTTTTTAATATATTATTTATGTATATTTTTTACATGTTTACGCACATATTTTGCTTATTCAATGATATTATTTAATAACAAACTCGCAAAAACAATTACAACTGAAGCGACCAGGACTCGGTAGCTTACAGTTGGTAAACCGATGGCATGGTACGCCAGGGATTGCGGGTTCAAGTCCCGCCCGAGGCAGTTGTTTTTGAGAGTTTCTTATTAAATAATATAATTTAGTAAAATATTTATTCTAACTTCCCTAAAAATTCTTTTTTAAAATTTCTCCTCAATGTATAATTAAAATCACTTCTGTGGCTGACTGTTCCGGTTTTGTGTAACAAGTTTACAGCATTTCTCTTTAATTAACGTGATAGCCTATGAAATGAAAGACTATGTGTATGACAAAGTCCAAAGAGATTTTTGTCTGACAGCAGAATTAATAATAATAATAATATCCTCCTGACCGAATTTCGGTCACAGCGGCCAATCTCAACGGAGACTAGCCAACTACGCAGGAGATATTATAGTGCATAAGTGTGTGCGCAAACACAGGTGCACTCTCAATTCCCTCACTCTCATAGTCCGATGGGACGGAAATCCGACACGACCGGAGAGATCATGCGCAGGGCCAACGGCTTTACGTGCTTTCCGAGGCACGGAGTAAGTGATAATTAATTTATAAAACGCACATAACTTACGAAAAGTCAGAGGTGCGCGCCTTGGGTTCGAACCCGAGACCTCTGACTTGCCAGTCAACGGTCACAACCACTAGGCTATTCACGACTCAGACTTAATTAAGACGCAAAATTAATAAATAGTGTAGAAAATGCTGTTACTGAGTTTCTGTTCCGATTCCACGAGAAGATTTCAAGACAAATGGATTGAGATGAAACTATTCGACCGCGAGCGGGCAGGACTTGAGAGCTTAGGGTAAAGCAATAGCACGGCACGCCAGAGATCGCGGGTTTAAGTCCCGCTCGAGTCCCGTTTTTGCGAGTTTCTTCACTACATAGTACAAAACAAAGTCGCTATCCGCCGTCTGTCTGTCCCTATGTATGCTTAGATCTTTAAAACTACGCAACGGATTTTGATGCGGTTTTTTTTAATAGATAGAGTGATTTTTAAGGAAGGTTTATATGTATATTGCACCCGTGCGAAGCCGGGGCGAGTCGCTGGTGTTAAATAATTTCATTTAATAAGCAAAACATGTTTATAAACATGTAAAAAACCTGCACAAAATAAAGCAACTAAAGTTTATGTTCAGTAGATATTGAACGGGGACTTATTTACCGAAACATTGGAACGTCAATAAGCAGTTAACCCTTCTTTACGTTACATTGTTTCTAAAGGACAGTCTGTCAAAACTTATGAACAACAGTGGTCTTAACCCTCTAACGCTACAAGTGACAGTAAACTTAGTTTCCCAACTTAACCACAACTTGATAAATGGTCTGCAAAACTTGGCTGACAGATTTCCCTGAAACTTGGGTATAACATGTATTTGGCATATTATATTATTTAAATTTTGACAGTGCTGTTTGACAGAAAGGGGTTTGAACATCTTTGTACAGAAGCTAACATAGCTGATCGCCGCCATTTTGTTTTTTTTTTCAAGTTTTTTTTAAATTTTTGCCATGTTGTTGTAACCAGCATGGCCCTACTAAAAATAGATTTTAGAGAAAAATAATTCCCAATGGTGGATTATATCTTTTATTATAATCTTGCTTAGCACTTCAGGGAGTATCTGATGCAGCATTAAGAAAAAAAACGGGACATTAAGATATTAGAAAAACAATACGTCTTATCTAAAAATAGTAAGTAAAGGTATTTCTCCACTACAGCGTACCATATTAATATTATGTAATAAGAAATTTGAAAAAAAAACAACTGGTACGCATGAGATTTGAACCCACGATCTTACGGCGTACCGTGCCGACGCTCTGACCGCTAATCCACCGTATCCCATCTGAATCAATTAAAATTTCGAACCTCTTTCTACGCCTAGGGCGTAGCACGTAGGGCGTAGTAAGGAGCACGGTACGCCGAAAGATCGTGGGTTCCAATCCCATCATTAACAGTTGTTTTTCAATTTTCTTATTACGTAATTATATTTATTAGCTAACATGTGCTATATAACATGTAAAAAAATTACAATATATCAACATTGTTTATATATTTCTATGCGCAAGTGTGTTTCCATGAAAATTTATGATAACTACTGTATCCTGTTATAACTTTTATAACTATGTTCATTGTTACAAAAGTTACACAGTTAAACAGTCAATGTTTTAATTAACAGCGCCTATTGGTTTGACGTTACAAAATTGCGATCAGAATGTCACATTATTATTTGAAACATCATCTTTCAGCCGACTTCATCATTATGTAAACATCGAGGCAATCCAGCTCCTCGACCACATGAACTTAGTGAGAACAAAACCGTTCGAGTTAGTGTTTGCAAAATGAATAACAGTGTAATGTACTGCAAGTGCAAGTGCTATCGATGAAGAACACAAAACCAAAGTGTCTTCGCCTTAATAGAGTTAATAAGAAAAGTGCTAATGGAAACATTCTTAGTACATAACATTTTAATATTTTAAGTTAGAAATGAATTATCTACTTATTAGCGTAATTATAAAGCTAGATTGTAATAATATTAGGGTGCATTTTTACACAATGTACTCTAAAATAAGGAAAAAAAAAATATTTGAATCGTTTTGTTGGTTTTATATTTTTCCATTACTCATGTCCTTTTTTACCAAAGGGCTCTTTGGGCAAGCGCCCAGGGCCCCAATATCCATGGTGCCATGTAATTCCTGCTAGATCGCTAATCGATAATTAATTAGGTATAGGATCATCATCATCATCACCATTTCAGCCATAAGACGTCCACTGCTGAACATAGGCCTCCCCCAATGACTTCCAGATAAAATACATAAATATTCCGAAAATCAAACAATATAACCTACTCCTTTTGCATGTTGTCAATAATAAAAAAGTTTCTATCATAATTATATCAAGTTAAAAAAAACCCTATTATCTTAAAGCACCTAGGACTTCCATTAGGTTAAAGACGGTCCTGCCATTACTAATTACCGTTTTGAGTTTGCATTAGAGCACACAGCTTAACTTATTGCTCACTCAGCACACAAGTCTGGATATCTTTCATGATAAAGCATTTAAATATATAAAGAAATGTATTTATTATTTAGTAGGTAAGCAGTATTTCAATAAAGTGTTAATTAATGTTATGTAGCTAAAAATGTAAGTGTTTTAATATAATGTAGGTACTGTAATCTTATGTATTTTATTGCAATAGATAAATTAATAATATAGCATACCACACCAACACATGCAAATTCATGGCATGATACGTTGTAGTGGACACAGACCTTTAGTACATATATTATATGACAACAATCTGTTTTTCATGAATTTATTCCTCGAATTACCGTGGGAGTTTATTTGAACACTCCCACGTTTTAATAACAGCTATTTCATATATTTGGAACAACAATTTTTAGAATTCAACAAATTCTACTTGACTTCACATCACTATCACTTCACTACATAGTATAAAACAAAGTCGCTTTCTCTGTCCCTATATCCCTATGTATGCTTAAATCTTTAAAACTACGCAACGGATTTTGATGTCGTTTTTTTTAATAGATAGAGTGATTAAAGAGAAAGGTTTATATGTATATTGCACCCGTGCAAAGCCGGGGCGAGTCGCTAGTATTTATAAATGTGAAAGTTTGTGAGGAGAAGGATGTTTGTTACTCTTTCACGCAAAAACTACCCAACGGATTTTAATGAAACTCGACAGTAACATAGCTTATACATCAAAATAACACATAGGCTACAATTTATTAACATTACATGTGGAAGAAGCTGCGGGCGGAAACTAGTATTGTGCCAAAAACTACCCTGAAATCGCAAAAAAATTCAGCTGTTCCATACATTTTGTTGAGTCATAAGAACATAAATGTATGGAATAAACAGCTGATTTTTTTTTTGCGATTTCAGGGTTGGTCCCTTAGTAAAAGTTGTTCATAATGATGAGTTTTATGACCACTTTTAAGGATGCGGGTGTTTTACAAATAACCCTGTATATTCACACAGGTACAGCTAGATAAAACAATCTCAGCTTCAAATGGAGACGTATTACCACTTCGTATCAGCGGCCATATTGGTCCATTTCCTCCCGTCCTAATGGCTGACAAGATTTATTAACTTGCATACACGCTAACCCTTAACTGAGCTTGAAGTTAAGGCGAAGTTATTTACTAGTTTATAAATACTTACGATAAGTTCTTATTTATCTATTATACTCATAGAGTATTCAAGAAAATATAGAGTGATAACGTCAACCACATTGCCTTGTGCGGAGCGAAAGCAGGTCTCGCCATAGAAATGGTCAAATGTCATTTTTTCAAATTAAGTTTTCTAGACGTTTTTCAAAATTTTACTCAGCAGTTAACCATGATATAAGCTAAAATGTAACTTTTCGCTCGTGGAGCCAGTTGAACCGCAGTCGAACGAGGTATGACCGCAAACGGAGCTCGTGTCGCGGCCGCGTTGTTCATACCCGTGCTCACGGTTCATACTTCTATAGGGTTGCTCTATTTTTTTCTTATATACTCTAAGATTATACTTTTTATTGTACACCACTTTGACAAAAACAATATTAAAATAATGATTTATACGAGTATAAAATCGTGAACGGTTTTATACTCATGGCAATTGGTTAAGTTATTCTTAGTTAAGTTATAGTAGTCTTAGTTGCTTTATGGTTTTAAAAGCAATGATAGCCTAATGGTATGACCGTTGGACAGTCAAATCAAAGGTCTCGAATCCTAGGCGCGCACTTCTGACTTTTCGCGCGTATTATAAATTAATTATCACATGCTCCGTGCCTCGCACGTTAAGCCTTTGGTTCCGGTTGGCATGAAGGTCTTTGACAGTCGATATAGGGAGTCAGTACCCCATAAAACCCTGACAACTGTTATAACCTTAGAACATCGTATCCCTTTGGGTTGCGGGGGTCAGAAAGGCAGTCGCTCCGTAGAAAACTAATATTCAGCTGCATTGGTGGCTAATCTTCATTTAGATTGGCCGCTGTGACCGAAATTCGGTCAGGAGGACATTATATAGGTTAATTCGTAGATTTACAGTTATCTCTCATTCATTATAATGTCTGTAAAGCCATATCTGAGAAAAGTTGCTAAAAGTTTCATCTATTTCAAGCAGCACTTAGACAGAGTGATTGTCAGACATTAAAGTAACTGCTAGTTCTAGGCGTTTCTCAGACACTGCTTAAGTTGTGGCTCTTAAAACAGAGTTTTTTTTAAGTTAAGCTTATTAGCTTTATATATATATACTTATTACCCATATATATAGGTAGGTACCTAATAATACCTACGAGTATGCCGTGGTGGCGCATTGGTTACGGACCCGCTTTGCTAGTACGTGGGTGTGGGTTCGAAACTGGCATGTACCAATGTGACTTTTTCAATGTTTTATGTACTTTCTTAGTTAATCTAAGACATCACTGACTAACGGTGAAGGAAAACATCGTCAACAAAACAACTGTCATGTTTTTTTTAGATTTTATGTACCCTAACGGGAAATTTCAACACAATGTAAAAATTGTTTTGAATTCATGAAACGAGCTAAACCAAACTCGCTATCAAAATCGCTGTTTTCAAAACCCAACAATGTTATTAGTCCTAATTAAGGGACAGACAGCCAGACTATTAAAATTTTCTTCTAAATTTCACTTAGTCGTGTGCACGTACTCTGTATTTAGTTAGATCACGCATCATCTAATAGGTTGAGTGTTTTAAGTTTAGAACTCAATTAGGTAATGACACTTATTTTTTTCTTTTAATTTGCACTCTAAGCGAACGTGATATGAAAGTGGCTGCCTCGTTAGTCTAGGGGTAGCAAGCGCGACTGCTGAGCACGAGGTATTGAGTTCGATCCCCGAGTCGGGTAAAATGTTATTGGGTTTTTCCATTCCAGGTTTTTCCAATATGGAAAAACCAAATAAGACTTTGCCCGACTCGGGGATCGAACCCAGGACATCGAGCTCAGTAGTCGCGCTTGCTACCACTAGACCAATGAAGCAGTAGGTATCTACATATATGAGGGTATTCGTGATATACAGGGCTATTAAAAAAATCAGCTGTTCCATAAATTTTATGAGTCATGTGAACAATAAATATGTGGAACAGCTGATTTTTTTTGCGATTTAAAGTTGGTCCCATCGTAAAAGTTGTTCATAATGATGAGTTTCATGACCCCTTTTAAGGATGCTGGTGTTTTACAAATAACCCTTTATAAGTGATATTAGCAACAGACTGATTATGTTGTCTTATTATACCTACGTACATAATAACAACACATTTATTAATCTTGGTATGTACAACGAATTGGTTACTGAAGCTGTAATGTTGTATATGTGTATTTGAATAAATAAATAAATAAAAAATGACTGATAAACTTTGAAATCAAAATACCATATTGTCATCAAATAAATATAATATCCGACAAAAATTACTTAAAACAAAACATTCAGAATATTAAATTTTTCTGATTTGCGACAGATTGCGTTACACTGTTCTTGTAGATATACATATAATTAATGTTTACCTACATATATTAAAATATATTTTCTTGAATCATCAGTTTTTTCTTTCAAAAATAACAAAAAACTTTTTTTTATAGTTGATTTTCAAGTATATCCATTGAGAACATAACTGTTTGCCACAGAAATGAAGTAAAACCATACTGAAAATAAAAAAAAAGAGTTTTAGTGAAGTTACAGTCAAGTCAGAGGTTCAAACTCTGACTTGCCAGTCAACGGTCACCACCACTAAGCTATCACGACTTAAATATATCTGAACATAGAGTCGTGATAGCCTAGTGGTGATACCGTTGACTGGCAAGTCAGTGGTTTTAGGGTTCGAAGTTCGAACCCAAGGCCGCACCTCTGAATTTTCTTGCTCCGTGCCTCTGAAAGCACGTAAAGCCGTTAGCCCTGCGCCTGATCTCTCTCCAGTCGTGTCGGATGGCCGTCACATCGGACTATGAGAGTGAGTGAATAGAAAGTGCATCTGTGTATGCGCACACACTTGTGCACTATAATATGCGTAGTTGGCTAATCTCCGTTGAGATTTATATTATATATAATATTATTATATCTGAACATACTTACCTACTAAATAAGCAAACATTACGACAAGGCTGGTTGCTGATGACAGCCAATCCATGTCGCCAAATATGCATTTTGATGTATGTGTTACGCACTCAAAAGCGATCGCGACTATTAGAAAACAGCCAAGCACGATATTAAAAAATACCATCCATACAAACAATTGCGCTAAGCCTTCTTGATCCTGCAAATAAATTTCTATGTTAAAAATATTTAATTTAAAATAAAACAAAGTCCTCCGCCGCGACTGTTTGTCTGTTCGCGATAAACTCAAAAATTACTGCTGCGATTTTCATGTTGTTTTCGCCAATAGATAGAATGATTTTTGAGGAAGGTTTTAGTATATAATTTGTCAAGTTTTTTTATACATTGGCTAAAATATAATGATATTTGTTGGAGGTGTCGGAAAAAATAAGCCGGGTTGCGGGAACGGGATCAAAATTCCATGATTACTCTTTTGGTCGCGATAATCGACATCCAACCTATAGCACTCAGGGATAATGTAGCTTCCTATTAATGAAAGAATTTTACGGATCAGATCGGTAGTTCCAGAGATTACCCCTAACATACATACATTATCACATACATACAAACTTTACCTCTTTATGATATTAGTATAGAAGTATAGATATAGATTATTATGAATAATAATTACCGTAAAAGTTGCAATATATAGGAACCAACCGGCTATCATATATATTAATGCTATCATAGTGACAGTCGTTGAAATGAAGTTGTGTAAATCTGACAAGACGTCCTCTTGACCTGAAATCGATGAATAATTAAAGGATGTGAATAATAATTATTCACATTTTTTGACGATTGAAAGGCTAAATTGATCTAAGCGAAATTTTGTAAAACTTGTAGGAGGACGGGTAAAGTTCCTCATAAAAAAAAACATAATAAAAAACAAGTAAGTATTAAATAAAATTATTTAATAAGAAATTTTAAAAAACAACCGACATGGATGGGATTCGAACCCACGATCTTCGGTATACCGTGCCGACGCATAAGTTTCTATCGGAATACATTACGTTTCCGACTCCCCGAAAATCGGGTGGGACTTGAAACCGCAAATTCTGGCGAGCCGTGCCAGTTTTTTATAAATATTTTGGCACGGCACACCAAGAATCGCGGGTTGAAGTCCCGCCCGAGTCGGTTGTTTTTGCGAGTTTCTTTTAATAAGTAAAACATGTGCTACTTGTAAAAAAACATACTTACATGAAATATTTTTATTTATGAAAAAAATATGAACATTATATTTTATTTCTTACCGTGGATATGTGTGGCATTATTATAAGTACCCACAACTGTATCATAACCCACGTCTGTCCTTTGTTCAGCAACGCCTAGAGCAGTAGCACCAGTCGTCTGGAAATAATAGCCATTATTAGGAGATTATAATCAGAGATCGGATATTCCAGTGCATATTTACCTAAACTTCGAGGAAGTACGTAACATAGAGTGGATAATACCACCTCTAAAATATAAAATAATAATTTTTAATACTGAGATTTAAATAAGTAAGTATCAGAGTTCCGTACTAGAATTGTGTCAAATTAAAATGTTTTATTTTACGTAATTAAAAAAAAAAACATTTTAATTTGCCTCAATTTTACAATTTTTTTACGGAACTCTAAAAAAAAGTACTTAATAATATTTTTATATTTAAAAAATAATATATTTAAAAGAGACAAAATAGATCAATCACAATTTTGGCCGCTGTAACCGAAACTTGAAACAATTACCGCATCATCATCAAATAGCTCATCATCATCAAATTAAGAGCTACGCTCTTGACGTATAGCTGCTGTATAGCTTCTTCCAGCTCTCCCTATCAAAAGCCAATTCCTTGACCTCCTATACGTCACGACCTTTACTTTTTCTTTGATCTGCGCTACATAACTTTGAGTTGGCCTACCTCTTCCTCTCCTTGAATCGAAGTTTCTTTCTTTAATATAAATAAAAAATAATAGCAACAATTTCGCGAATACCTCTGTAGGTATTCGCGAAATTGTTGCTATTATTTTTATATTATCATTAAAATTTAATAATTATACTGTTATAATTATTAAATTTTAATGGATAATTCATGAGTGTATAGGACACACCGCAACCACAACATTCCCGTTAATGTCAAACATTATTATACCTAATAGCACTGATAGCTTAGTGGTATGACCGTCGACTGACAAGTCAGGTCTCGAGTTCGATCCCAAGGCGCGCACCTCTGACTTTTCCCAAGTTATGTGCGTATTATAAATTAATTACCCCTTAAAAGGGGTCATTAAACTCATCATTATGAACAACTTTTACTATGAGACCAACCCCAAAATCGCAAATAAAATCTGCTGTTTAAAAATTTTTTTTTTACATAATATGGTTTTGTCATCGGAACTAAAGGTATATACCAAATATCTGTTCAATCTGTCAACAGGAATGGGGTGAAATATCGATTACTAAATTTGAACCAAATAATAAACAGGTCAAGCTAAATAAAACCGTTTAAAAACTTTTAAAATATAAGTGGCCACGTAGATAATGGATTCATCGACTGTATCGACAATCGTCTTTTCGATAAGAACGCATCGCAGACTTGTGAACTATACACGTTGTACACTTTATAACTTTTAATCAAAGTAACTTCGATATGACACTGAACCTACCCTCAGATAAGCTCTTAACTTACTTACCTACATAACCTGTATCAGTCCACTGCTGGACATAGGCCTCTTCCCATACACATCACTTATTTTGTGCGCTCATAAGGTGTTTGCCCTTAATCGTCACGCTGGGCAAGCGGGTTGACGATCGCAGTAGCAGGCAGCTGCTGCCCATCCTCTAGATTTTTCCCCTTATCGCTTCTTACAACACCCGCGGGATGAGTAGGGGTGGTTCTACTCTTAAGCCAGAAACCACGGCACAGCTTTACTTAGGCGGTTTAAAAAACAAAAGTAACTTACTCGAGACTATTAAGCTGTAAATTATATATACGAAACAATCATTGAGTTACCCAACGCTGTAAATATACCAAATGTAACATGAAGTTATAAATCAACCGACTCATGAGAAGCAATATAAATATAATCATTTTTTTTAATTACTCAAACAATTTTATCATAACTTGTTCCATTGGTTTACTTCAGCATCGTTTTTTAACAAATTTCCTAATTGTTTTAATATTTTTTACTACGCATAGACATTATGTTAGTTAGGATGTACTCACTATACTTAGAACAGATATAAAGATTAATCCAACTCGTACGGAGATAATAAAGAAAAAGTTATCTGTTTCAGGGAATATTTCACACATGATTGGGAATTTTATAATACATTTATATAATAAAAAAATGTATATTTACAACAATAATTTGACATAATTTAACTAAAATTTGACTGAAAATCTTATTTAATGTCACCGTGTCGCCATGACGATGACGCTGTTTGTTATGATGCGATCAGAAATGATTAAAATTAGCGATTTCGGTATTAGAACTGTTTTATAGATGGCAGCACCAGTCAACGATGTTATTTATGAAATCAAATCGAAAATGTTTTTAATAAGCCTCGAAAAATATATAATATCCTATACATGGCCTATTTGCCGTGTGGTTTCCAGTCTAAGAATAGATCCACCCCTACTCATCCCGCGGGAGTCGTAAGAAACGACAAAGGGAAAAATCCGGAGGATGGACAGCAGCATTTTTCTGTGTAACAGTAATAATCTGCTACTGCGATCGCCAACGCGCTTGCCCAGCGTGGCGATTATGGGCAAATACCTCCAATGAGCGCACAATAGTTGCGCGCATTGGGAGAGGCCATGTTCAGCAGTGGACTAATACAGGCTGTTAATGATGACATGGCCTAAGAACACCACCAACACATCTTCCTCAATCCTCTGCGTGTCATAAAATCGATTTACGATGATAAACTCGACTCCTTTCGCAAAATTAAATATTTATGTTTGAAGTGAATTCGATATGAGAACAAGTGACGTCATCTGATCCCACCTGCTTTCTCTGTACCTATATTAAAATATGATAGTGTAGGGTAGGGTAGGAAGGTTAGGAAGGTTAGGTAAAGAGGTAGGATAATCAAGCGTACAAAGTCACACCGGGCAGCTATTTTTAAAAGTTTTTAGACTCACGCCTGTATTTCCCAGAAGGAAAAGGCAGAGGTGTGCAGTACACCCACGTGTCGCCGGCAATATTATATGTCCCATGTAACAGGGGGCAAGCCTATTGCCATTAACCGGGCACAATTCTAGACTCCGTGCTGCTATTGAGAATTTCCAAATGGAAAAACCCTTTGCCCGACCCGGGGATCGAACTTAGGACCTCTTGCTCAGCAGTCGCGTTTGCTACCACTAGACCAACGAGGCAGTCGGCTATTAATAATAAATTACTTACCTTACACTTGCCTTGCGATTAATACTTGTTTCCTTAAAGACCACGTGTTTCTATCATAACAAACTCCTCCTAAATGAGTTTACCACTATCAAGAGATATGCATCCACTGGAACCAAAAAATAGAAGGTATTTCTTTCTTTTCTTCTGAACCACTAGTCCTCCTAGATTGGAAACTATTTGAATTCGCATATCATCATCTGCCTAGCCTTTTCCCATGTTGGGGTCGGCTTCCAGTCTTACCGGATGCAGCTGAATATCATGTTTTACATAGAGCGACTGCCTATCAGACCTCCACAACCCAGATACTGGGTTACACGATAACCTTTGGTAAGACTGGTTGTCAGACTTTCGGGCTTCTGACTACCCGTAACGAGTGTCAAAGATTGAAGCCGGAAGAATTGACAGCCGGAGCCAACAGCTTAACGTGCTATCCGAGGCACGGAGAGTGATAATTAATTTATAAAACGCACATAACTTACGAAAAGTCAGAGGTGCGCACCTTGGGTTCGAACCCGAGACCTCTGCCTTGCCAGTCAACGGTCACCACCAGGCTATCACGACTCTTATCGATCACGATTTGAATACGCATATCATCATCATCAAAGGCCTTTATACATCTACAAGAGATGATTTATATAGCGTCCGATTGGTTGCACCTCCGCTCATGGCTAATCAAGCCGATACGAGAGCCACATATGCGATCACACTTACATATATATAGATAGTAAAAATTACTTACATCCCAAGACGAGTACAGTCACAACCATATGTGTGTAAGCAACAACTAAACATGTGTCCGAGCAGTGTACCATGTACAAGATAATAAATACACTCTGTATTATCATTAGCGCTAGTATCAGCCACATATACACTTGAAAAAGAATATTGCATAGGCGACTGCTCTAAAAAAAAAATGTTATTAGCGCTTAGGCGTAATGGGTTATCCAATTAACAAATATTTTTTTACAATGGTCGAGTAAACGTTTTTAAAACGTAAATAAAAATGTTGTCTAGACCTAGAGCCTTGAAAATTTGAGACAATATTCTTTAAGTACCGTAGGGGTGCACTAAGGAAGGATTTTTGGAAGTTCTACCCCTAAGTAGGTATAAAAGGGGATAATAATTTGTATGAAAGTCCGTCGTTTTTAAAGTTAAATGTACGAAACTTAATATTCAGCTTTTCGGTTGATAAATGAAAGACGAGCATAGGTTTTTTTTTCAAAACTACCCTTGAGTGGATAACAAAAAGAGGGTGAAAGTTTGTATGGAAAATTCGTTATTTTTTAAATCAGAGGTGTAAAAATCAGTATTTAGCTTATGCGCTAAAAAATAAGAAAAACGTGTATTAAAAAATTTGGAGTTTTTCCCCCTAAGGAGATATAAAAGGGAATAGAAATTTGTATGAAAATCCTTAATTTTTTAAGTTACATCAAATAAAGAGTAGGGAAGAGTAGGGGTTGGGTAAGGTAGACTAGCGTAGGGTAGGGTAGAAAAGACGTAGATGAAGGATAATCACGCGTACAAATTCGCGCGGGGCAGCTAGTTCTAAATATAGGTTAAGTATGTCTGTATACCTATACTCCGCTATATAAGTATATATATGAGTATATACCGCGCAGCTATTTTGAAAAATAAAACAAAATGAAGACGTCCTGCTACACGACAAAGGTTCGAACCCCGTTAACGTTAACTTCGCTACGCATAGTTAATGAGTTTTAGAAAAATTTAAATATAATATAATTTGTTATACCCACACCATATTGACGTTGAAAAATAATAAATAATTACCCTCACTAATCCTGTCCATCCAGCAATAAGAACAAAAGTAGAACCTAACCATATCGATATGTTGGCCATGAACCAATATTCAAAGTTAATTTTCTCTGTACTTGGTAACTGTAGATAATCGGCGTGCGTAATAAATAATGTTCCTAAAATCTGAAATTCAAAATAATATACAGGGTTATTTGTAAAACACCAGCATCCTTAAAAGGGGTCATTAAACTCATCATTACGAACAACTTTTACTATGGGACCAACCCTGAATACATTTATGTTCACATGACTCAACAAAATGTATGGAACAGCTGTTTTTTTTTATTATATACTTTTTAACAGGTATCTAAGACTAAAAAACATTGAATTAGTATGAATCTAAAATAGAACCCTTTATTTTTAACGCAAGTACTACTAGTATGTACTACTTACACTCACTTACCAGGGAAAATACGGTTATTAAAACTACGGCTGTTTTAAGCGGGACGAAAATGCAACACTTTTCCAATTTTGGCCAATGTTTAAAGCACATTTTCCGGTTTATTATTATTTATTTACCATAAATTACAGGTTATAATACTCTTATCAAAACATATCAGTCGTGTCAAAGTGACATCTCGCGCCTCGTCGTGACTGACACAGAAGTACGTAAAACGTACCTACAGTACGACAAACTTATTTGGCCCGGTGGCCGAAATTGGAACTAACCGATTTCCTTACAAAATTTCTTCATAATTATGACATTACTATACTCACCACTAGCGCCGCCACCACCGGATCAAATAAGTCTTGTTTGTGGCACTGTAAACACTTATTTCAAGACACTTACACTAACCTGAATCAAAGTCTTTACGCGTAGATGTCCAAGGCCACAGGCTTAATAGGGATACTAACGCATTCCAAGGCGTAGAAAACATGTTCAAAGTTACCCCGGTTACCCCAAAGATGCCGTTGGAACCATAGATTTAGAATTATGTGCATACAGCATAAAGGAAGTATCTACACAGCAAAGCTTGGTTGGCAGGGGCGCTAGATAAGGTTTCGATTTTTTCAAGATGTCATCAATACAATTTCATTTTACCATATTGAAACCTACCAAAGGCAAAATTTTTCCTCTAAGAAACTAATCGCTTTTTCACAATCACATGCAAACTTCTACAAAAAAACTAACTTTAACTAGTGGCCCTTTTGCTCTGTGAACCTACGGAAAATCCTGTTACTATGCTTGGCACCCTCTTTTTCAAAGATCGTTTAGAATAGTACTGTAAGTACCTAATCGTTGACTTCCTTTATGTACCTAATACACAGACTTACTAGGGATACTAACGCATACCTAATACTACTAAATTTGTGCCTAGTAAAGCCGTGTCGTGGTAACTTAGTGGTATGACCATGACCATGGACTGGCAAGTCAGAGGTACAAAAAATATTTAATAAGAAACTCGCAAAAACAACTGACTAGGGCGGGACTTGAACCCGCGATCTACAGCATGCTGTCGCTTTAGCAGCCAAGCTACTGAGTTCTACCCGCTTCAGTTGTAATCACGAATTTCTTCCTTATCGCCATGACTCGGTAGCTTAATTGGTAAAACGATGGCTGTCTGGTATCTATCGCGTCCAGATAGCATATTTAAAAGCGTACAGCGGATAGCGTCCAGATAACTATTTAGAAGTCACATAACGCAGGCTACGAACTAAGTGGAACTAAAGGAATTAAAAAAAATGCACCATCAATATTCGATACTTTATTTACAAAAATCCCAATATTATCTAGGATCAAATTCACAGAGCACTTAACTCAATTTCATATTAAAATAAGGTTTAAATTACAATGTCACTACTTGACAAAAACTGAAGAGACATCCTTAAACTGTTCGTTACTATTAAGAAGTACACAGTCACTGGAAAAGAAGGAAAATGGTTACATAACAAGAACATAACTTATTCAGAGGTCCAAAAATATTGTTTTTGGGGACGATGTTTGGTTTAAAAAAACCAAGGATTCTATACGCAACATACGAGTAATTAAATTAATAGAATTGAGTTGTAATTGATACACTTAATCTTTCCTTTGAGAATTTATTTAAAAATCTATACTTATGAAACAGTACCGTGACTGACTGACAGACAACTCATAACCTAAAACGGTGGACCCTAGAGACTTGAAATTTTGAGAAAATATTCTTTAAGTACCCTAGGGGTGCACTAAGGAACGATTTTTGGGAATTTCTTTTTTAAGTAGGTAAAAAAAGGATAAGAGTTTGTATGAAAGTCCGACGTTTTTGAAGTTAAAATAAAATAATAAAACGAAACTAATTGGTCTTCAGCTTTTCGATTGACAAGTGAAAGGACGAGCATTTTTTTAATCTACCCTTGAGTGGGTAAAAACGGGGATAAAACTTTGTATGCGCAATTCGTTATTTTTGAAGTTAGAGGTGTAAAAAGGTGTAACAAGCTTATGCGTTTAAAGATCAAAGACGTGTATCAAAAAAATTGGATTTTCCCCCCCTAAGGGGATAAAAGTTATACTAAAAGGGGATGAAAGTTTGTATGAAAATCCGTCATTTTATAAATTAAATCAATTAAACTTGGTATTTAGCTTTTCAGATTACAAATAAGACGTGCTTAAGCTTTTTGAAAACTCTACCCATTAGGGAGGGAAAGGGAAGGAGTGAAAAATTGTACAGGAAATCAGATATTAGTAAGAGTGACATAGACAAGAATGGCATAATTTATGTAAGGATAATTCGATATTCAATCACTATGGGGAGAAAATATAGGAGATAAAAGTTTGAATGAAAGTCTGTCATTTCTAAAGTTCAAGTCATGAAAGTTAGTAGGTATAGTCGACAACTGTTCGACCGATGTTCATGGTTTATTGGATTTGTTTCCGCCTGGAATAGCAGAAAAGAACAAAAAAAAGGAACTATCTATTCTATTAAATTAAAAACGCACCCAAACATTTTTTGTGATTGTGTATAATTTTTTTGATTAGTAATCGAAGACTAAATTTCGAGCTCAACCATAATAAATCAGCCTGTAACTGCCACTAGAGGGCAAAGGCTTCTTCTCTTTCAGAAAAGGGTCACAACGCTAGCTAATTGCGTGTTAGTAATTTCAGACAATTAAGTCTAGGTTTCCTTCTGATATTTTTTTTTCTATTACTGCCGCACAAATTGACTCCATGCTACATAAAGCATATGTTTTCCTTCACCGATAGTCAGTGGTGTCTTATATTGACTAAGAAAGTACATATGACATTGAAACAGTCACAGCTTAACCATAAAAATAAAAATAAATATAGAATTCTACTTACATAAGACATCGCACACAATTAAAACGCACAACATCCCGCCCGCTACGTAACAGTTTGAATGGACAAAAAAACAGAGTGCAGCCAATATAACAAACATTAAAGCCACTATCGCACTGTACATTATTGCACCCCACTGGTATATCTCTATCAAAATTGGTATATTCTGTAAGAAAAATAAAATGTTTTTTATTCGAAGTAATATCAAAATGTGTGTGCCGGGTGAGCCGTCTCGTTTCCGGTTTGAGAACAGAACCACCCCTTTTCGTCCCGTGGGTGTCGTAAGAAGCGATAAAGGGAAAAATCTAGAGGATGGGCAGCAGCATCCTACTGTGTATTATCAACCATCTGCTACTGCGTTGGCGATCACAGTAGCAGATGATGGCTGTTACACAGAAGGATGCTGCTGTCCATCCTCCAGACCTTTCCCTTTGTCGCTTCTTACGACACCCGTGGGATGAGTAGGGGGTCCTATTCTTAGGCCGGAAACCACAAGGCACAGCACAACTAGTGACCTTTGTATCATCGTTAGTCGACTTTCACGACACGCAAAGGGTGAAGTGTCGTCGGTCGGTGCTATGCCTTCCTTGACACTAAAAACGCGTGCAAAATAAATATCAGAAGCTAATTACACATCACCATCATCTTCATAGCCTTATTATTCCCTTTATAAATAAATAAGCCTGTAACTGTCCCACTGCAGGGCAAAGGCCTCTACTCATACAGAGAAGGCTTGAGCATTAATCACCACGCTAGCTCACTGCGGGTTGGCGATTTCAGACTATTATGTCCAGGTTTCCTTACGATGTTTTCCTTCACCGTTAGTCAGTGGTGTCTTAGATTAACTAAGAAAGTACATATGACATAGAAAAAGTCACATTGGTACATGCCAGGTTCGAATACACACACGCGCTTGCAAAGCGGGTCCGTAACCAATGCGCCACCAAGATTACTCCCTTTATTATTATTCTCTTTATTAATTAACTTTGTTGGAGTCGGCTTCTAATCTAACTGGATGTAGCTGAATATCCGTTTTGAAACCGACTGCCTATCTGACCTCCGCAACCCTATACGATACGATATTCTAAAGCTAGATTAATTATCAGGATTTTATGAGGGTACTTACACATAAAGCGCCAATAATCAGTAGCACACTAACAGTACAAAGCATGATGGAAGCTAACCCCAACGTCACTTGTACTGTCATTTCAGTCATTGTACTATAGTTGGACAGTAATAAGTTCAAATCCCAATAACCATGAGAATGGCTTACATTTGGGGCGAAAAGTATCCCTAATATCTGTTGACAAAGACAATTTACATTTAAAAATTATTTTTGCTACTTTAGAGTTTTGAAATTAAGTGTTAGTAGGCGTTAAGCTTAGTCGGACTGCCACTAAGCGATTCGTGACCCCGCCCTCGCTAGCAGGTAGACTAAATTATATTAGGTAATATATTAGATAATATATTAGGTAATATATTAGGTATTACTATACAGTAGGTATTTGAGTGCCTGCAACATGTTATTAATGCGAATCTCTTTCATAAGTACTTACAAAAGAGAAGATTGCTATCAATACGGTACCAGCTCTAAGGAAACAGCAGAAGCAACAGCTGATAACAGTTGGTAATTTGTCCATGAACTTCATTTTGATGATTTTTTATGTCACTTTACATCAAGATGTTGTATTTCCATACTTAAAATTTATTCATTCAATCTTTATCAAAGAAAATACTGACAGATTATACCTACTTTACGGTTGACAGATTTAAGTTAGACAGTTTCGTTGACAGAAGAAAGAAGAAAAAATTAGGGAGAAAAGATTGTCTTTAGACCAAATAGTTTTTATTTTTATTGTAGCATCCGGAAGACGATTCTCCAGCCTCGTGTCTGTTTTCATTTTAACAAGTTTCCACATCAAGCTAATACAGAGGGCAGAGCAATTTTCTTTTCTTTATCGTTTGGTAGGTAAACAACCCGCTTCCTCTTTTCTTTGAAAAGAGTTTTAGAAATTTTTTAGAAATTTTTGTTTTATTTTTAGAAAATTTTCAACGGTGCAGGGTACCGCTGAAAAATTTCTTCGATGTGCTGGTTTCCTCACAATGTTTTCCCGTTATAGCAAGTGATAATTAATTTCTAAAATGTACATGAATTGAAAAAAGTCGGTGCACCTGTATATACACACTTTTGCTATATAATATTCCCTGCGTCGTTAGCCAGTTTGTTGTACGTTGTGACCGAAATGCGGTCAGGAGGACATTGTATGCTAAAAAAAATACCAAGTCTCTTAGTGGCAAAGCTTTTACTTAAGCTTAGCTTTTTTATAGGTAAGAATAAATTGTAGTGCTCAGAATATATACAACGCTAGAATTTGATGACCCGAAGGCCGAAAGTAGTTTGTTCAGAATCAGTAACAGAATCACTGATAGCCTAGTGGTATGACCGTCGACTGACAAGTCAGAGGTCTCGAGTTCGACCCCAAGGCGCGTACCTCTGCCTTTTCGTAAGTTATGTGCGTATTATAAATTAATTATCAGTTGCTAAAACGGTGACGGAAAACATCGTAATGAAACCAGCACACCCGAGAGATTTTTCAATAGTGTGTAAAGCCATGTCAGAGGCCTACGGGCGGTTTAAACTAACACCAGGTTGTTCATCAACTATACGATAAGAAGAAGTAACAGAATCGATTGCAAAGGTTTTTAACATATTATGTTATATTTTTGTCCCAAAACATGCCAAAAATTATGGTTTGACAACCATTTTTATTACGAAAATTGGCGCGCAGATCGAACAGGGAGGTCGGTGTGTAACTCGCTGCTACCCGGCGCGGTGTTTGGGTGCGTTTGTGTTGTTTCCATGATTCATTGGTAAATAAGGACAACTTTTGGAGCTCATCACCACGTCAGTTTTAATAATTATTTTTATTTTTGTGAAATTTTTACATGTTTTAGCACATGTTAGCTTATTAAATATTTATATTTAATTATTTTTATTTTGTATTTTTTTATCTTTCAAATCAAATTTAAGTTGGAGGTTTTGGCTTTCAGGTCATTAAATTATATCGTTTTAGACGCCGGAAGGTATATCTAAATTACGCTAAAGAGGTCAAGCATGAATCCAAAGAGATTACTTCAAGTTGTTTTGATAAGAAACCCATCAACTTTCTTAATTTTAAAGCTAATCTTGCAAAGTCTAAGTATTTAGAAACGAAGTCAAAGATTAAACACATACGACTTAAATTCGAAACTTCGTAAATAATTACTAATCCCCTGCAGAGTTTTACTTGAGATATTTTAATTGTTTCTCATATAAAACTTTTAAACCAAGTTCATATGAAACCTAACAGAAGTATAATCCTTACTTAATTCTTACTTATAAAAATTTATTTTTATTTCCGTTTGTCACGGTATTACGCGTACCGACTGGACCGATTTCGCTAATTAAAAGAAAGAAAAGAAAGAAAAACCATTTATTTCCTTAATTCTTAATTAATAATTAATTTCTCAATTAATAATATATATTCTTAATAATTATTAATAGGTATATAATTATTAATAATTCATTCTTAATTATTTTTAATTCTTTATTTGTTGTGTTTGTTGTTATTAGGAGAAGGTTCTTATGAAAAAAAAAGTTGTGCAAAAAATTACAAACAAAAATTAGGGGTAGAGTAAGTGACAACCTGTTGTCAGAGTTTAAACCGCTGTAGGCTGCTGACATGGCTTAACACACCGTTGAAAAATCTCTTAGGTGTGCTGGTTTCCTCACGATATTTTCCTTCACCGTTTTAGCAAGTGATAATTTCTAATGCGCACATAAATCCGAAAAATCATGGCCCGGCATCATCAGATGCTTCTTTGACTCGGCAGTTCAACGGTCATACCACTAGGTTATCACTGCATATAGATATGTAGGTAGGTAAAATGAAGTTGTCTTTTAAAAATTTAAGCAGGTAATGTATTTTTGTGTCTATTTAGATACATCTATTAATATCTTACAAATGCATAGTAAGGTTCAAACTGCTCAACAGGCTAACTGGCTCATTTACATTTAGAGATTCATCAAAATTGTGTCAGCGATGAGATGAAAGTTTGAAAAAGTAGACGGGCGACTTTTTTGATTTGAAATAAAATACCTACTGTAGTCGGAGGCGACCCAATTTATAAATACCTATTTACAATAATTACAATACAATAAGGCCTCTGACTACAGTATATTTTTAATTTAAATTAGCTGCCCCGCGCGTCTTTTTACGCTTGATTATTCTACCTTTACGCTTTTTCTATCCTACCCTACACTACCTTACGCTGTAGTGTAGAGAGATCATAATGTTTATATGTGTAAGTAGCCCTAAGACTATATATTGGACTGTTCACTAATAAAGACGATTATTATGTGTCTACTCTGTCGTTTGACTACTCACGTCCCTAGATGGCGACCCTGCCACTGGGCAAGCCGCGCGTAATTAAAAGTATCGTGTTACTGTAGGCGGTACAAAAAGTGAAATAATTGAGTACAATATCAACTAATAACTAAGATGTGCCAATCATACCAAACCAAGGAGGAGGTTTTTCTGGCACAAAACGGAGCTGCAAACAACGCGAATTTGCAAGATATTGGGGCACATGTGAGCATCCAGACTATTATGACTGCTGTAGTTATCTGTATGATGTGTGCAGTATTCTTATACTTTATATTTAAAGCATACAAGAAGTGCCATACACGTTGGATGCGACAGGAGATCAATCTGCAAGCTTTCCGGGGCATGAGACTGTCTGGACGAGGTCGCAGTCAGAACCAGCCGAATTCAACGGAATGTGAGTGTCAGTGTAAAGTGTCTAAAGTCTAAGCAGTGAAATTGTGAGTGCGCCATAAGTGTAGACGTGATAATATTCGGGAAATTGCGTTAATCTGAACTGATTCGCGAAATTTGTGACCGTGAGAAAAATAATATATTATGTATATGACTGACTAAAAACAAAAAAAAAAAAAAATAAATAAAAAATAAGTGACACTAATAATATTACATGGCTGAGGAAATCTACTAGTATTTTTCATTCATTTAAAACGTTATGTTCTAGAATTGAAACTGAAATAAAAGATTTTAAAAATGATGAATTGATAGTAATTAATGATTATCGTCATAAGATAAATACATTATATTTAGAAATAAAAGAGTTGTGTGAGAAAGAAAGTAATTTTAGCAGCTCAGATTTTGAAAGTTTAAGCGAAGACGAAGAAAATACTACTAAGATGGCGAAATTTGATCTTAAGATTGCATTGAACTTATTGCCTGTCATGACTAATGATGAATTATGTATTAAGCAACTTATTGATAATATAGATTATTATAGTTCTATTTTAGATGATCAATCACAGAAACAATTGATTACGTTCGTTTTAAAAAGCCGTTTGTCCCAGGTAGCAAAATTAAAATTAGGTTCGAAGTATGACGCCATCGAAGATCTATTACGCGATATGAGGGCTCAACTTTTGCCGACAAAATCTGCCACGGCTATACAGAACAAATTATATTCTTTCAGTCAAAATCAATTATCAATTGACGAATACGGGAAGGCCATTACTGAGATGTTTGTAGATCTGACGATAACGCAATCCGAGGGGAAATCGGAGAGTTACCAGATTTTGAAATCAATTAACGAAAAACAAGCCATTAAACGGTTTGCCGACGGATTGCGAAACCGTCGATTAAGTACCATTATAGCGGCGAGGAATTTTGAATCTCTTAAGGATGCAATTCAGTCAGCTGTGGATGAAGAGACTTCATTACCATCTACGTCATCAGGTGAGATTATGTCGTTTAACCAAAACAATTGGTATAATTACAGACGTGCTTCAAATAATTATTTTAGAGGTCAGCGTGGGCGAAACTTCAGGGGACGCTCAGACCGGGACTACATGTCTGGGGATGACCAAAGTGGAACACACCATAATGATGCAGGGCATGGCCGTGCATCGAGAGGTGTCTGGCGGAATTCAAGAAGGCCAAATCAAGGTAGGAGACCCTTTTCTCGCAATAACCGGAACAAGTGGACTCAAAATTCTGAAAATGTACAAGTTATGACCGAATGTCTATCAGAAAACAACGAAATTCAATCCCAAAATCCCGATGAAAATTCAAATCAGTTAGAATTTTTTCGTGACTAAAGAATACATCTTGTCTTGTGATAATAATGTGACGATCGACTTTTCTGTAAATGGCAATGCATTTCGATGGTTACTTGATACGGGTGCAACAGTTTCGGCCATCAAATATAAATATTTAGTCGAACAAAATATTCCATGCCATTTTGAGAGTATTGAGATCAATGGACTGGGGGGCAAAGTACAGTCCTTAGGTTACGTTTATTTAGAGCTAGCAAAGGATGATGTAACGTTTAAGCATAAGTTTATTGTTTTTAAATCTTTGCCATGTAAGGCGCATGGAATCATCGGTGATGACTTTTTACGGAAGTATAAGGCGTTGGTAGATTACAATAATAATCGTTTATCCTTACGTAACTCATTACATGGGAAACTTATTAATTTGTCTATGAATATACAGGATAGTAAAGTTAGTTCATTTATTTTACCTCCCAGATCTGAATCTATCCACTTCATACAAACTAGCATGGTAGATGACTGTGTCGTTTGTGCTTCAGAGATAAACGAAGGTGTATTTATGGCTAGTGCCTTGGTAAAACCAACTAATGGTAGGATACCTGTTAGAATCCTTAACACTACTGAGAATGAATTGACCTTCAAGGACTTAAACCCGATTATTCATAACGCCTCAGACTATAATGTTTGTAGTTTTTCTAAGTGTGAGAAAAATGCAACCCGCGTCAAAAATATATTTTCATTATTGAATTTGAGACATTTAAATAAGGAAGAGCAGATATCAATTGAAAATATATGTGCCAAATATTCAGATATATTTTTTTTACCCGGGGACAAACTGACGACTACACAAATTTACCAACACTCGATTCGTATAAAACCTAAAGTAGAATCCGTATTTATGAAACCGTACAGATTGCCACATTCGCAAAAGCATGAAGTAAATAAGCAGCTTGAAAATATGTTAGCTGATGGTATAATTGAGCCGTGCATAAGTGATTGGTCCAGTCCAATTTTGTTGGTTCCCAAGAAATTAGACGCGAACGGGCAGAAAAGGTGGAGGTTAGTCATTGACTATCGCAAACTGAATAATAGCATCGAAAATGACAATTTCCCTCTTCCTAATATTACAGAGATCTTGGACTCCCTATCCGGGTGCATCTATTTCACACATCTAGACCTTCATCAAGCCTATTATAATGTCGCGTTGGAACCGGAAAGTAGAAAATATACAGCTTTTTGTTCTGGACAATACCAAATGACTAGGATGCCGATGGGGCTCAAAACAAGTCCTAGCTCATTTTCAAGGATGATGACCATGGCAATGGCGGGTCTTAACTTTGAAAAATGCCTGGTTTATCAAGATGACTTAATTATTTTTGGAAATTGTCTTAATCAGCATAATAAAAATTTAATTGAAATATTTGAAAGGCTTCGAAAAGTGAACCTCAAGCTTAATGCATCCAAATGCGAATTTTTAAAAAAGGATATGTTATATCTAGGTCATGTGGTATCGGGTGACGGGGTTTTACCAGACCCTGACAAAATTAGTGTAGTTAAAAAATTTCAGATTCCAAAAACGTTAGACGAGTTAAAACGTTTTGTTGCCTTTGCTAACTATTACAGGAAATTTATCAAAAACTTTGCAGGCATAGCTTATCCATTGAATAATTTATGCAAGAAAAATGATATATTTAAATGGGATAAGCATTGTCAGATTAGTTTCGATACGTTAAAACAGTGTTTAATATCGGCTCCAGTCTTACAATATCCAATTTTTTCTACTCTACCCTACCCTACACCGCCCTACCCTTCTCTACCCGACCCCTACTCTACCTCTACCCTATCCTACACTACCTTAAAATTCTCTACCCCTATCCTACCCAACCCCTACTAGACACCTACCTTACCCCTCTATTTCTACCCTACCCTACCCCTTTATTTCTACCCTACTTATCTCTACCTTACCCTACCCATACCCTACCATACGCCTCTTTTTTTAAAGAGGTGGAACTCCTTTAAAAAATTTCAGTAGCTTTTGCGTGAAAGAGTAACAAACATAATGTAAGTAGGAAGTACGCGTTTTTATTTTGCGACGACTTAAAGAAGTTGGTCTACATCTCAGGACCGGCCCTGAAGGCACGATCCTCCAACAATTTGCATTCAAATAGATCGTAAGTAACCAGCCCGAAAATTAATAATCATCACCAACCCATCTTAGTTAGATATCTCAAGATTTACATAACAATCAGGCAAATGAAACATTCTATTGAAGACCTGTTGTACAAGATTTTGTTATATGCGTGCAAAGATCCGGAGGATGAGCAGCAGCATCCTTCTGTGTAACAGCAATCATCTGCTACTGCGATCGCTAACTCGCTAGCCCGGCGTGGCGATTATAGGCAAATACATCCAATGAGCGCACAATAATGGTGCGCATTGGGAGTGACTTATGTTCAGCAGTGGACGAATACAGGCTGATAATGATGAATGATGATGATGTGCGAATTTCTGACAATTTCACTAGCTTCTTCTGTGTAGCCCTAATAGGATCGCGTTGTATGGCTGAACGATTTTAATGAGACTGGTACACACACCATTCCGTAATCTGGATATTAGACGTAGGAAATCTTTGTATGTATTTTCCCTACTACTACCCCTACTCTACCATACCCCAACACTAATCCCTGCTTTACCATACCCCACCTTTTTACCCGACTACAAAAAAAAGGAGGGTTATGATTTTAGCAGTCTATGTATGTATGTATGTATGTATGTATGTATGTAAGTTTGTTCATCTGTTCCCTCCTAGCTCCTAAACTATTTGTTGTAATTCAATAAATAAGGTGTCTATCGATGCGTCTTAATGGTCTGCGGGTTATAGGATTTATGAAATTTCGTAATATCAAATAAGGTGGATTTTAAAAATAAATTAGTCAGCTCGAAAAAAATAAAGTTAAGGTAAATTTATCGTGTTTGATATCAAATGGAAGGTCTTGATGAGCACATTCAGAATATGTATATATTATCTATATATTCTGGACCACTTCTTAGAATATCAGGCTTCTAACTACCCGTTACGACTATCATAAATATATGTGATTATAACACTGCATACAATGTGAAAACGTGATAACAATAAATATTTACTAATTAAATTAAAGTTTCTACACATCACTGCCTATTAAATTATGATTATATTTTAAAATAATGTTAATTAAATTGAGATTTCTTTTTCGTAACTAGATGGCGTTGGTTTGCGGTTTTGTGGAAGTAAGTAACATAGAGTTAAAAATACCTCCTCAAAAATCCCGGAATCGTAAACATAACAATTAAATCCCGGGATTTTATTAATATGGACTGGATTTTGACCTATAGTTTTTATTAGAATTAATATTGTATGTAAAATAAAACTCATTAATTTAACAGTTTTAGTACCGAACTACTTAAGTATTACGTTATCTGTTACCGATGTCTAAAAACATAATAAAGACTTTTTATTATAATAATTTAGTTCATATGTATTTAAAACGTTAAATTAATATTTTGGAAAATTTATTACATGGTTTAACACATGTTTGCTTATTAAATATAATAAAGTATTTAATAAGAAATTTAAAAAACAACTGACTCGGAAGGGATTCGAACCCACGATCTCCGACATACCGTGCCGACGCTCTAACCGCTGAGCCACCGTATCCCATCAAAATCAGTCGAAATTTCAAATCTCTTTCTACGCCTAGGGCGTGTGGTAATATCTATCGGTGCCTTCTAAAAACTGCAAAGTTTAGAACACTGAGTCGGATAATTAATGTATTCCGTTCGATATTACCACACGCCTAAGGCGTAGAAAGAGATTTGAAATTTCGACTGATTCTGATGGGATACGGTAGCTTAGCGGTTAGAGCGTCGGCACGGTACACCGGAGATCGTGGATTTGAATCCCATCCGTATCAGTTGTTTTTTCAAATTTTTTATTAAATAATTATACCTACGTAAAATTAATTTCTAATTTCCCGGGAATTAATTGTAATGTTTATGATTTCGGGATTTTAGAGCAGGTATTATCAACTCCATGTTACTTACTTCCTCGAACTTTAGGTAAATGTACTCTATCTATGATGATATCCCACAAAAAAGGTTTCATGTGTACTTATACAGCTTGGCAAAAAAGAGTCTGATGCGGTGACAGCTGGAACTAAAAATAAAAATCTTAAATAACTACGTTTGTGAGTACTAAAATAACATAAAAATGATTCATTTGATTATAATTAATGACAAAAAACTCGTCATAGAAATATGTAAGCACTTAATAACTTGTAATTTGAATTGTAGTGTGAAAAGTGCGACAGCGGCGCCCCCAATTTTTCCAGACTCTTTTTTGCCAAGCTGTACTTCTTACTACTTTTCATGTATACTTCTAAGAAATATATGAGGCCATGTTTTAATAGCTCGAAGTCGCGGACGACACCTTTGAAATAAATTTAATTTAAAAAATACATGACATGACTAAAGGTTTGAACCGAAGTTGACAGTTAAAGAAATCTACCTATTTAAGAACTACCACATTCTAAAAAATTGTGATTAAAATGAATTTTATTGGTTTCTTTACCACTAAAAATCATTGAAAAAAAATATAGTATAAAAACTAAAACCCGACTACTTAAAATCTAAAAACAAGCTTCTTAGATTTGAAATAAAATTCTGTAGTCGGAGGCCTTAATGTATTATAGGTAAATAGGTACTAGATAATCTTCCAAGGGTAAATACTTTGTAATTTGGTGGCCTCCGACTACAGAATTTTATTTCAAATCTAAGAAGCTTGTTTTTAGATTTTAAGTAGTCGGGTTTTAGTTTTTATACTATATTTTTTTTTTTTTCGTGTGGAAAACCCCTTATGGATACTCCACCACCAAAGGGCCAGTGATGGAGTTATGTCCGACTCGCACGGACTAAAAACCACACGGTGTTCCTCAACACCTTCATCGCCCTACTATATCCCACCTTAGCCTAGGGGTATAATTCCGTAGTTTTAATAATAACTACATAGTATTTTTGTGAATTTTTTACATGTTATAGCACATGATAGCTTATTAAATATAATTATTTAATAAGAAAATTTGAAAAAACAATTGATACGGATGGGATTCGAACCCACGATCTTCGACATACCGTGTCGACGCTCTAACCGCTGAGCCACCGTATCCCATCGGCATCAATCAAAATTTCAAATCTCTTTTACACGCCTAAGGCGTGTGGCGACATCTATCGAAATACATTACGTATCCCGACCCAGTGCTCTAAACTTTGCAGTTTTAGTAGACACCGATGCGATATCACCAATTTTCTTAATATTTTTGTGAAATTTTTTACATGTTATAGCACATGATAGCTTATTAAATATAATTATTTAATAAGATCAAAACTACATAGTATAAAACAAAGTCGCTATCCGCCGTCTGTCTGTCCCTATGTATGCTTAGATCGTTAAAACTACGCAACGGATTTTGATGCGGTTTTTTTTAATAGATAGAGTGATTTTTAAGGAAGGTTTATATGTATATTGCACCCGTGCGAAGCCGGGGCGGGTCGCTAGTTTATTATATAACTAAAAGATGACATATCATGAATTCAGAAATACACCGTATTTAAAGCGTACACCTAATCTACTAATTTCTGACATAAATCATGACAGCAACCCTACACGGGTATGTTACCGCAAATTATCGTGACCCACCTGTGGTGGGTATAAATAGAACAACATGAAACAACAAAATACACCTTATTGCATGGAAATAAGGATCAGTATTGCGTTGTTTTGTAGATAGAAATAATTTTCAGTACGGTTGTTTTATGTCATGTATGTTATCTTCAGGTAATGTGAACTGTATCTGTAAGCATTTGATGAGCAGATTACCTACAAATAAACTTATAAACGTAGACCATCATACCTTATACATATCATCTGTCCAGAAGGGTTCTTAGTCTAAAACATGTCTTCATTTAAATAATTTAGTAGACTTAAGTCCACTTTGTTGCCAAAAATAAGAAGAAGAAGGAAAAATAACTCGGATTTGACATATGTTTACGGATATGATAAATTTTTAATGGATTTATTACGAAAGACAAAATAACAAAACTTAAAAACTATAATTATAAATACGAAAGACAAAATAACAAAACTTAAAAACTATAATTATAAATACGAAAGACAAAATAACATAACTAAAAACTAAAAGTAAAATTTTTTTTACGCAAAATGGTTTTGTCATCAAAACTAAAGCTGTGTACCAAATATCAGATCAATCTGTCAACAGAAAGGGGGTGAAATATCGATTACTAAATTTGAACCAAATAATAAACAGGTCAAGTTTAAAAAAACAATGATGTCAAAAGCAGTGATAGACTAGTGGTATGACCGTTAGACAAGTCGGAGGTCGTAGATTCGAAACCTCTGACTTTTCGGATTCATGTGCGTATTAAAAATTAATTATCACTTGCCAAAACGGTAAAGGAAAACATCGTGAGGAAACCAGCACACCTGAGAGATTTGTGAATAAAGCCATGTCAGAAGCCTACGGGCGGTTTAAACTCTGACACCAGATTGTTCAATAAAAAAAAGTGATAGACTCACGCCTGTATTCCCCAGAGGGGGTAGGCAGAGGTGTGCAGTACACCCACGTTTCGCCGGCTATGTTATAAGTCCCATGTAATAGGGGGCGAGTCTATTGCTATTAACCGGGCACAATTCCAGACTCCGTGCTGCTACTGAGAATTTCCTAATGGAAAAACCCAATAACAATTTGCTCGACCCGGGGATCGAACCCAGGACCTCGTGCTCAGCAGTCGTGCTTGCTAGCACTAGACCAACGAGGCAGTCATTAGAAAAGAAGTGAAATTACCAAAAATTTATTCAAAGCTAGAGCCTAGTTGGAAATAACCAGTGTATAAAACAGTACAACTTAGGACATGACGTCAGCAAATTAACTAAAATATTAGGTATCTAAACCATAGAGTATTCAAGAAAATAAAGAGTGATAACGTCTACCACATTGCCTTGTGCGGAGCGAAAGCTGGTCTCACCATAGAAATGTTAAAATGTCATTTTTTCAAATTATGTTTTCTAGACGTTTTTCAAAATTTAACTCAGCAGTTCACCATGATATAAGCTATAATGTAACTTTTTCGCTCGTGGAGCCTAGTTGAACCGCAGTCGATCGAGGTATGATCGCAAACGGAGCTCGTGTCGCGGCCGCGTTGTTCATACCCGTGCTCACAGTTCATACTTCTATAGGGTTGCTCTATATTTTCTTATATACTCTTAGATCTAAACTTTCTGTAATTAGTAAAATATTAGGTCCCAAGACATCATATTTCGGCCATCTTTTACTTAGTTTATAAGTTTCTACGAGTTGTAGTTACTTTAATAATGAAGATGGCCGTCGCGTGCTGGTTTCTTAATTGGTATTAATAGTTTTGGTGCTTCTGGGGATGCCATTTTGGTAGGCATTTGTTAAGTTATTTTTGTCCTTGTAAAGTCAGCAATGAACATTTCTGATTTTTTTTTTTATTTATTTATTTATAGACTCACGCCTGTATTCCCCAGAGGGGGTAGGCAGAGGTGTGCAGTACACCCACGTTTCGCCGGCTTTATTATAAGTCCCATGTAATAGGGGGCGAGCCTATTGCCATTAACCGGGCACAATGCCAGACTCCGTGCTGCTACTGAGAATTTCCTAATGAAAAAACCCAATAACACTTTGCCCGACCCGGGGATCGAACCCAGGACCTCGTGCTCAGCAGTCGCGCTTGTTACCACTAGACCAACGAGGCAGTCATTTCTGAATACCTACAAATAATACTAAATGACAGCCTAAGGGTAGCTACACATATAGGTAGTCGATTCGGCACATTCGGTTCGGTATTTTCGAAGAAGTCCCGAATCGAATGTGCCGAATCGACTATGTGTGTAGCTACCCTAACGGTATGACTGTTGACTGCCAAGCCAAAGGTCTCAAGTTCGATCCTAAGCACGCACCTCTGATTTCGTAAGTTATGTGCGTATTATAAACTAATTATCACCCGCGCCGTGCCTCGGAAAGCATGTTAAGCCGTTGGCCTCGGCTGTCATGAAGATCTTTGAAAAGTTAAGAACCCTCATAAAATCCTGACAACTAGTCTAACTGAAGAATATCGTATCCCTTTGGATTGCGGAGGTCGGATAGGCATAAATCCGAAAAGTCAGAGATGCGTGGCTGGATTTCAAACCTACGATCTTTGACTTGGCAGGCCAACGGCCATATTACTTCGCTATCACTGCTTATGCCATATATTATATCCTAATGCCAAAAATATGTTTTTGCCTTTGCAGAGCAGAGCAGCGGAGTGACTTGCCCTTTGTGCATAAAGAGTGGAATACAGATCAACCTTCAGGAATAATGCAATCCGAATCAGAGAGATATCAGGCACTGGGGCTCTACTCCGAAAATCGAACAACGATGTTTCGGATCGGAACGTAATAATGAAGACCATCAAACACAATCCTTACCACCAAATTACCACTGTTTGTACTTAGTGCTGTCATCTGTAGTTTCGTTACGAATCCATAAAAAAAACTATCTATTAGAAGGTAATTTAACGAACAAACATGCGATCCGACAATCGAAGCTTCGTTGTTAAAATTTAGGAGTAGGCCCCCTGGGCTGCCGGCTTTACGTGTTCTCCGAGGTAAGGCAAAGAAACAAATGATATATTTATGTGCTGAAATATTATAACATGTTACTGTGGTGGCAGAAACGTTATGACACTCCACTAAGACACGTAACTTACTACGTGACTGTTGTAAGACAAATATTGTGTACAGACAAGAAACAAAATCTTTATTTTGTAACAATATTTTATTATTGGGCTTTGAGCGCGGCGACTGAATCAAGAAATTCCGTAACGTAAGAGACCTAAGTAACACCCCTTATTGCAAAATAATCTATTTAAAACCTTATTTACTAACCAATAAGGTATATTTTATGTTGACACATTAAAAACAAAACATTTAGAAATATAAACATTCGAATTTAGAAAACTAATTATTAGAGATTTTTCAAGACGTGATTTTGTATTAAAATTTTAAGCATTAATAAAAAATAAATAAATAATTCTAATTGCATAAGTTGATAAAAATTGCTATGCCGATTTACCGCGGCAATCCCTGAGTGCCACACGTTTTATTGTTGATGAACAACCTGGTGTCAGAGTTCAAACCGACCGCAGGCCTCTGACATGGCTTTACACACCATCGAAAAATCTCTCAGGTGTGCTAGTTTCCTCACAATGTTTTCCTTCACCATTTTGGCAAGTGATAATTAATTTCTAATACGCACATGAATCCGAAAAGTCAGAGGTGCGAACCTTCGACCTTTGACTTGGCAGTCCAACGGTCATACCACTAGGCTATCACTAGCCATGAAGATGAATAGTGTCTACGAGGACCTAGCCATTATGACCTGTATCCAGCTCAAACAACATAGCCTATAAAATGCTGTACAATAAATCAAAAGGATTCCTGTTATTTATTTCTCCAAGCAAACAGCATAATGTTATTTATTATGTCCATACTGCGTACCGAGTTAATGCTGTGAGCAGTAAAAACCACGATGTGTTGCCTCACTTACGTTCCACTGGGCTTGTAATGAAGCAACGTGGTGTACGGTCACCAAAAAAATATAGCAACTTTTGATTTTATTTGATTTGAGTAATTTAGACGGTCTATCTGACCCCCGCAACCCAAAGGGATACGATATTCTAAGGTTAGATTAGTTGTCAGGATTTTTTGAGTGTACTGACTCCCTATATCGACTGTCAAAGATCTTCATGACAACCGGGGCCAACGGCTTAACGGGTTTTCCGAGGCACGGAGCAGGTGATAAATAATTTATAATACGCACATAACTTACGAACAGTCAGAGGCGCGCCTTGAGTTCGAACCTGAGACCTTTGACTTGGCAGTCCAACGGTCATATCACTAAGCTATCACTGCTCTCTATATGTATAAATATATACCTATGCCAAATCTTTATAATACCTACCTATATGTAGGTAAATAAATATTATCTAAAAAAAATCTTTGAAATTCCAACATTTCATGAATCCGGTACAATGCCGAGCTATTCAATCATCCCTATTCAATCGCGAATACCTTTAACTAATGATTCCAATTGTTCGAAATTTGAATCTTATTTTTTTTTAAAGGGCACCAACCAGCGAGCTTCAATTTCGCCTGACGGTTTTAAGAACAATACTTTTTTCTAGCGAGCGTATTGATTATAATGTCAGATGTTATTGTTTTTTTTTTGTTATCTAAAATTAAGTCCTAGCTGACAGTGAAGAAAATTTCAGTAATGGAGTAAGTAGGAATACAGAGGAGCCTTTTCGCGAACATTTCGCTGGTATGACAATAATGAGATAGGTACTGTAAAATGTAGGAATAAAAATGTCGTAAAACGTCTTAACCCTCCAAGAAGTAGGTGTGTTGAAAAATTAAACTTATGCTGTTATGCTGTTTGTGTAAAAGACAGATATTTTGTTTAGTTTTGGTTTAAAGAAAAAAAACTCCTCAGAGATAACTATTTATTTTAACCTGTGGTCGCCCAGTGGTCGCAATTCGATCATAATAACATTTTTAAGTTGTAATAAGTTGTGTGATAAGTTGTGCGTGTCTGTGTATCTGTCTGTGGCATCGTAGCTCCTAAACAAATGTACTGATTTTGATTATTTCTTTTTAAAGAAAGAAAGGTGACTTGACTGAGTGTTCTTAATTAAAAAAAATAAGATTTTGTTGTGTCAAGGTTTTTAATTTTTATTTTACACGTTGAATATTACTAGGTGTTTCTGCTGACGCTACCTCTCATTATCGCGAGGTAGTTCACTTGTAATTAATTCATGGCTGTATACATAAAAAGTATTTAATTATTTATATACTTACATAACATACTGGCGTTTTGAGTGTCAAAAACACTACGACTCCGCGTTTCGCAACGCACGGTTGATTCGCAACGCACGACTGATTCATAACCACGGCTTCTAGGAACTACTTTCAGCCCCCCCCCCCTTCTGTTCTACTAGTAGAACAAGCTTAGTAGAACAGAAAGGAATATATTATACAGAATTATTTGTAAAACACCAGCATTCTTAAAAGGGATCATTAAACTCATCATTATGAACAACTTTTACTATGGGATCAACCCTGAAATCGCAAAAGACTGCTTATAAACTACTGGCTGCTTGATGTAACACTTATACGTATTACGTACTATCGTGGACAAAACCGGTGAACCACTCGTTCAAAGCATTTTGATCTCAAGTGGTGCACCGTTCGTGTCCGCGATAGTACTTACGTAAATGTTTTAAAAAATCATTTCCACACATCCCAAGAATAAAATACACATTCCCACCAAAATTAGCAATTACGAAATACAAATACGACACAATAAAATCCAATTCCACGCCCAACTGGGGGCTCATAACCGAACCATTATGTAAAGTGGCATCCCAAATTCAGGGTCGCAATCGCCGAGGTACAGGTACTCTCCGATTTAAGGGCCGGAATCCTTGAAAGATATCATGCGAGACAGGTAATCAAAGCCCTCTGTAATTGGAGCGTCGAATACGGTGTTGACTCTTGAAGGTAATGATCTGGTTTAGTTATTTAAAGAACACATATGATCTTCGTCTTCTTTATCGTGTTGGTTGGTGAAGAACATGAAGCTTAAACCTCCCGTAGGCCTCTGGCATGGCTTTCTACATACCACATGCTACATCGCACAAAGTATAGTGTATCAAAGACTGACTAACCAATGGTCTGAGATCAATGAATCATTCGTATAAATTATGATCTATATAACAGTAGAATACGCTATAATTATCTATGTTTCATATAATTATTTAATAAGAAAACTTGAAAAAAAAAAATATCTATGTTTCATAAAAAATATTAATTGTTTAAAAAAAATAACTTTTCAACTATCAACGGCACGCCGGAGTCACACAATTTCGTACCCAGGAACAGTAAAAAAAATATTGGATTATGGAGCAGAATTAGACCTACGCAATAAAACGCAGGCAAAAGAAAAAAAAATATGACGTTAGATAAAAAAAATACTTCACTATTGTAATATAAATAACCAATATTATCTCCCATTGCAGCCGTGGCAGATAATTTAGAAGCTTATGTATACCGCTATCTTGCATGCCGGCGGCATGTCTTCGAAGCACAGAAACGTAACGAACCGGTAGAGCTTGTCTAACGAGTTTATTCCGGCGGATCGTGTCTTTTATCCGGTTTCTTGCCAGCACAATGCGAAAAAAGAGAAAAGGTTTAAATAACTTATTGCAGTTAAAAACCCCGATACAAAAAACTATTTTTTTGGCTACTCTCCATCAAATAAGTAACCTTTCAAACCAAAAAAAAACTTTTCAATCAAAATCACTTCATCCGTTTAGGAGCTACGATCTCATAGATACCCCTCTGGTTTCGGAAGTTAAATAAATCAAAGCAGTTTGGGAAATGTGCTTAATACATTATCACGAAACGATTAGCGTTTCGGCTTTTGCACTTGGAGTAGCGGTTTTGATTCCCACACTAATCAATAATTCTAGTTCTAGTCTGGTCATGACTGCGCCCCTCCAGGATCTGAGACTTGTGCCTGCGCATCGCCCCACTTACGGCAATGTGCAAATGTCACCTGCAGCTTTCACAGGCTTAGAAAACCGATACACATACTGTAGGTACACACAACCACACATCAAGATCTACATTTCCAGTATAAACTAACATCTTGTTGAACGAAAAGCTTAAACAATGCGAGGTCCGTTAATCAGTTCATACTGAATTTGTAGAGCTTGTTGTGTAACCGTGTACAAGGTCTAAAGACCTAGGGTTAGTCATTAGTATGCCTCAAAAGGTCAAGATAGGCACTCAAATAGTATATCAACTAGGTAAAATAACCAAAATAATTCTCAGATTTTGCACCAGATATTAAACTACAGTCGGACAAGAAATCTTGTTAGCTGACACTAATTGCTGGGAACGAGACAGGTATTCCGACACTGCAATGTAGTGTTTAGAGTAGTGATTCCCAAAGTGTTCGACATCGACCCCAGGGGTCGATATTGAACTGCAAAGGGTCAGCGTCGATAAAAAAATTGAAGATGCATCATTTCATGCAATAAATGGAGGTTTATGAGAAAGTATCCCATCCAACCTATCACTAAAAATTTTAATCAAAAATTCCACCAAAAATTCGTTCTGGAAGGCATTTTAATGTGTAATTGTTTCAAGGTTGTCCGAATAGTTTGAAACTTCAAGAACCATTTCAAAACGTATTTTGTTGTTGTAGTTTGTTAAAAACTAATGATTCAGTTTTAAAAATTATCTCTGACACAAAAAAAACTAAACATAAATCGGTTCATCCGTTTGGGATCTACGAGCACAGACAGACACGTTAAACTAATAATACCCCTCTCTTTTTCCGTCGGGAATTAAAAATAATATGAAATTGACAAAAAATTATTAAAGCTATGTTTACAAGTCAACCTGTTAACAACTCTACTATAATTAAAACAATAATGTAATTTATCAAAATCTTATACTTTGCAGTTATAAAATCATTCCGTCGGGAATTAAAAATAATATGAAATTGACAAAAAATTATTAAAGCTATGTTTACAAGTCAAATATGTTAACAACGCTACTCTAAATAATTAAAACAATAATGTAATTTATCAAAATCTTATACTTTGCAGTTATAAAATCACATATTTTAACTCTTAATAAAAAAGACACAAATTTTAAATTAAAAAACTAAAATGTAAACTTTTTTTCCTTAAGTCTCACTAAAAATCATCCATCTTCCTCTACTGTGGGCTGTCTCTAAACAAAACTAATGATCTATCTACGAAAAAACATGAAAAACAACAACACTCAAACTGTACTTTACTTCCTTGTGATAAGATTATTTTTTGTTTGACACTCTTTTATTCAATGAAAAGGATAAAATGCTCACTTGCTGAAGATTTCTCGAGAGTTTTAAAATAATATCACTTTGGGGAAAAGTTTTTTTATAACGTAATATTGGAATACTATGTTCCACCCGAGGTTTCAGTGTGGTTTCCATAAAGTTTGTAGAAAGAAAAAAAAAATATGAGTGGGATTTGAACCTGTGACCTTTTGGGTAATTTGGGATTTCCTTTTTAGGGTTCCGTAAAAAAAGGAACCCTTATAGTTTCATCTTGTCTGTCTCATTGCCATGTTAAATGGAAATATTGGCTATGGTAATTATTTGACTGAGGACTTCGTTGGTCTAGTTGTAACAAGCGCGACTGCTCAGCTCGAGGTCCTGGGTTCGATCCCGGGGTCGTGCAAAGTGTTATTAGATTTTTCCTTTAGGAAATTCTCTGAAGCTGCACGGCTATAACCTTATTACATAGAGCTTATAACCATAACCAGATGTAACGTGGGTGTACTGCATACACCTCTGCCTACCCCCTCTGGAGAATTCAGGCTTGAGTCTATGTATGTAGTTATTTGACTAAAGAATAAGCCAGGGTAAGTTAAGACTTGAATACCAATTCTCTATCCCGACATTAAACCCGGGTAAGGTAAAAAAATAATTGCGGAAATCCCAGCTATATTGAAAGAATCTATAACAGATATGTCGGCTCAGCTTTTGAAGAGGATTATATCAAGATCAACTCAACTAAGCTTGCTTAGATTCTAGGTTAGTAGGGTAGATACTGCATCAGCTGCCGAAACTGTGTAGGTACAAGGCAGGTTTTCAAATATCGCGTTTATAAAATCTCCAAAAATTATGCATTCTCCTTGCCTTTTTAGCCAAGTTAGATTTGTTAAGTCTGATAGATTTCTATTTGACCTAAAATGAATCCGTCATTCCCGTTCGGTAACACCCCCCCGTCGTTTACACTGTTGACGAGTGGGATTTTTAAAAGTATTCATGATCCTTCCCCGTTCGCACCCCACGTGACATTTTACAAGAGTCAAGACCTTGAAAATTGATTTTAACCTGACTTTCGAAAAGAGGGGGTTATTTTTATGTTGCCGCCATGGTTTAGTAACGCTTTTATCGCAATATGCTTTATAGAATCTGATAAAACTTGAAGGAGAAACCTTTTGGATGATATATAGGGGGCTGAAACCTCATTATCGTAGAGTCAGATATTCTTCTTCTTCTTCTTATCGTGTGGTTGTTGAACAACCTGGTGTCAGAGTTTAAACCGCCCGTAGGCCTCTGACAAGGCTTTACACACCATCGAAAAATCTCTGGTGTGCTGGTTTCATCACGATGTTTTCCGTCACCGTTTTAGCAACTGATAATTAATTTATAATACGCACATAACTTACGAAAAGTCAGAGGTGCGCGCCTTGGGATCGAACTCGAGACCTGTGACTTGTCAGTCGACGGTCATACCACTAGGCTATCTGTGCTATATATTGATATGTCAGATATTGATAAAACAGTTATTAGGCACGAAATGGACTTGTTTATTATAAGGACATCATCATCCTCCTAGCCTTGTCATTCCCAAACTTTATTCGGATTGGCTTCTAATCTAACCAGATGCAGCTGAATATCAGCTTTCTGCTGAGCGACTGCCTATCTGACCTCCGCAACCGCGTTGGCGATCGCAGTAGCAGATGATTACACAGTAAGATGCTGCTGCTCATCCTCCAGATTTTTACCTTTGACACCTGCGGGATGAGTAGGGGTGGTTCTATCCTTAAGCCGAAAACCACACGGTACTAAAATTATTGTACCACCAATAAAAAATATTATGCCACCAACACTTGTTTCACTTTTTCTCGCTTATGAGCAATTAAATATGATTAGGTATATAGTCATGCCTCACTCAGGGGACTGATCGCATGATAACTACTTAATCCATGAAAATTTTGTTATTTTTAGAGTTATGCCATTCATTTTGAAGCCACATGCAGTTCTGATCTAACAATAGACCGAAGCAAGAGCCGTGAATCACACGTTGTCAGGCTTTTAACTGTATTAAATACCATTTTGAATCTTATGCTTTGAAACGTAAGGACTAAAACAGCTTGAAATAAGTTTTAATTCTGAATATTTGATACGAGGTGTCTGTGGCGTCTTCAATTTTGAGAGCTTTTGGATTCAATTTTCCAATTGGTATCTTGGCAACGGCCAGGTAGCTGAATTCTCATGGGAGGCGCGCGTGGAACAGGATGCGCCGTATTCTCGGTCCTGTTCCTGGGGCTCTACTCCGAAAATCGAACAACGATGTTTCGGATCGGAACGTAATAATGAAGACTATCAAACACAATCCTTACCACCAAATTACCACTGTTTAATTGTACTTAGCGCTTTCATCTGTCGTTTCGTTACAAATCCATAAAAAAAACTGTCTATTAGAAGGTAATTTAACGAAAAAACATGCAATCCGACAATCGTAGCTTCGTTGTTAAAATTTCGGAGTAGACCCCCTGGTCGGGCGACACAATGCCCGTATTTTCGACGCCTACAGGCCGACAACGAGGCCGGAGATCGTTGGTCTCCTCCGGAGCCTGGTGCGTCTTTTGCAAGAGTGAATTGTGGTTGTTACTGCAAGAGTGAATTGTGGTTGTTACTGCAAGAGAGAATTGTGGTTGTTACTATTCTCTCTCCTTGATAAGCTCCCTTTGCGGATATTATCAACTCTTTCCCACCTCGGACTGGTCTAAATATACGATAAACGATGAAGGTCAACTGTCTACTTACTTACTGTTAGTTTGCTTATCATCCCACTGCTGAGCAAAAGACTCCCCCATGATTTCCTTTATCTATCTGTCCAAGGCTATTATGGACCATTGATGTCTTATCTAATTCATCACGCCATCTACTACGTGGACTGCCGCGATGCCGCTCTTCCCAGGGCCTTGCTATGTCAGGGCCTTTGTGGTGATTTCAGTCCACAGCTCATCAGGCATATGACAGACTTATCCACAGCAATCCAACTTCAATTTTGGGGCCTGTAAGCTACTACTTCCCTATTAAAATTAGTCAGCTGTTTGAACTCTTCCAAGAAACGGTATCGATTGTGATAGTTCATGAATTTTGTAATTCAATGACTGATTTGCCAGTTTCACTATAATGCACTTTAATACCATTGGAATAAATTCGATTTTTCCATAGAAGTTTTTCCTCTGACATGCTGTAGAAGTTCCATCGTTCAAGGTTCTTATTGATTAAGACTGAAGACAGATATTCCATTGTTTTGGCTCTATCATTAATTATTTTGTGAATGGACTTCATAGAAGGCAAGTTCAAGCGTTTCTTTGATTAAGTGCCAATTAATTTATTGTAGTATAGATTTAACAGTCGTGTCTACAAAACAAAAAAAATACCAACTTCAGACTTAAATATAGGTTTCATTCAAAGCGTCTTATCAAAGCCGAGATCAGAGGCAACTAAAAAACTATGTCATTTGGTAATGATCGTTCAGTAGTGATTCGTCTTAAATTAAATATAATTAACTATAATTATTTTTGTTATATTAGGAGTTAATTTTGTAATAAGGTACGATAAAAGCCCCTAAACATAAATAAAGATTAAAAAAAAAAGACTTAAATAAATAAACCAGCTTTTAACTGTCCCACAGCTGGGCAAAGTCCTCTTCTCATTTAAAGAAAGATCGAGCATTAATCACCACGGTAGCTCACTGCGTGTTGGCGATTTCAACATTATTTCCGACCTGAAAATATGGTTACTACCCGCTTCCATTTGTTGTACAGTGTTGCCCATAAAAACAATGATAAATCAAACATTATCCTTCGTACGAAAAAGTGATTAGTACTGAATCGTAGGTTGTCCATGATTTGAAGGAGACAGAGGTTTATAAACCCCCGACGCAAAAAGAGTGGTGTTATAAGTTTCACATGTCTGTGTGTCTGTCTGTGGTATTGTAGCTTCCAAACAAACGAACCAATTTTAATTTAGTTTTTTTAAAGTAACTTGATCGAGAGTGTTCTTCATTATCATCATCAGCCTGTATTAGTCCACTGATGAACATAGGCCTCCCAATGCGCGCCACTATTGTGCGTTCATTGAAGGTATTTGCCAATAATCGTCACGCTAGCCAAGCGGGTTGGCGATCGCAGTAGCAGATGATATCTGTTTCACAAAAAAAAAGGCAACTTGCTGTAACCACCCCGGATCTTTCCTCTTCTCGCTTACGGTTTACGGGGTAAATAAAAACAAAAACAAAAAATCGTCTAAATGTCGCTCGTAATCGATTTTTTCCTCTGACATCATAAATAGGTACAGTATAAAAATGTTTATTTATTATTTATTTATTTATTATATACTTTATTGCACACCAGTTAACATAGCATATAAAAGAAATAATTGTAACAAAAGTTGTACAATGGGCGGTCTTATCGCACAAGGCAATCTCTTCCAGACAACCTTTGGATGGAAAAGAGTGTACTGGACAAGATATGGGAAGAGTTCGGTGCACATATTAAATAAATACCTATATACTACATAACACAATACTTATACTTATATAGTATTTCATAAGAACTTTTGTAATAATTTTAGGCCAAATTAGGATCATTAGTTCAGATATTGAAATACATCTTCGTAACTGAACTATGGTCACCCCACTCTCAGTTGAGTTACTCCGTGACTCGGAACGCCCGGGGCGTTCATTTCCGGTGACGTACATCCGGTACGAGACACTAAGGATACAGAAATATGGGTATGAACCGCTCCACTGGTCCTAATCTGTATCTATATAAATACATGAAGCGAAAACTTCGGATCCCTTTTTACGAATATTGAGGATATTTAGTAGATATAGTTAAAGTTAAGCACTAATAGCCTAGTGGTATGAGCGTCGACTTACAAGTCAGAGGTCTCGAGTTCGATCCCAAGGCGCGCACCTATGACTTTTCGTAAGTTATGTGTGTATTAAAAATTAATTATCAGTTGCTAAAACGGTGAGGCAAAACATCGTGATGAAACCAGCACACCTGAGAGATTTTTCAATGGTGTGTAAAGCCATGTCAGAGGCCTACAGGCGGTTTAAACTCTGACACCAGATTGTTCATCAACCACACGATAAGAAGAAGAAGTTACAGTTTACATAGAGAAAGAGTGCAGGAAGTTAAAATTGATTTGAGTTAAATCAAATTAGTGAATGAAACGATAATAAATTACATAATAGTAGTTTATGAAACTGTCACATAACAGGGGATACAAGAATGTAAAGTTAATAATAGTTTTAATAGTATACACGAGTGTAAAGTTAAGAATAGTTTTAATAGTATACACGAGTGTAAAGTTAATAATAGTTTTAATAGTATACACGAGTGTAAAGTTAGAGTTTTGTACATCCTACCTTATGCATCTGATATCGAGATATATTAAAATTTAACGGAAACAATAAAAAGAAAAAGTCCGGAAAACTATTCTAAATAAGTCTTAATTATCTTCGCATTACGATTCGTTGTCCGTACCTTTCCGGTGCTAAAATATAAAACATTTCCAAGCCCTGTTTGTGAAAATGACCTCGATATCCCTTTTAGTAGCAAATAATGGCCAACATAACGATGAAAGCCGACTACAAACGATAATACCCGACAATAGCCTGCTCAATCTGTTCTTTTGCTGCCAATACAACCGAGAAACTGCGAGATTAAAAGATATTGTGTTACATAAGAATGAATGGAAATCTATTTTTATTCAGAAAAAATCGTTTGACAAAAAAATAAAACTGACTTCAAAAAACTGTAACGCTAGAATAAAACACAAAACTAAAACGGCTTAGTGTTATTTCTAGCTTTTTAGTTTAGAAGTTATAATTTTTTAATTTTAAAGGGTTTTTAGGAAGTCGGTTATTAACAACACAAACAAATATATATATATATATATATTTAGTCATATATTACTAAACACTAACGGCTACTACTACTAACGCGACGCGGACGCCGCGACTACACTCGCTCTTGAAAATGGAGTTTGTTTGAGTCTGAAACTAGTTGGGCATTCCCAAAATCAAACCGTGAGTAAAACCGTAAAACTAGTTGTTACGATTAGTTCGCTATCGTCCGATAAGGAGTTCAGTTCTATATCTCCGAAGTTTAGAACCAATAAGAGAGTAGGTACGCTCTTTCAAACTAAAAAATAATATCTCTAATTAACCCACTAATTAAACTAATTTAACATCGTGACTGAACCGGCACACCTGAGAGATTTTTTAACGGTGTGTTAAGCCATGTCAGAGGCCTACGGGTGGTTGAAACTCTGACACCAGGTTGTTCATAACCATAGAGTATTCAAGAAAATATAGAGTGATAACGTCAACCACATTGCCTTGTGCGGAGCGAAAGCAGGTCTCGCCATAGAAATGTTAAAATGTCATTTTTTCAAATTAAGTTTTCTAGACGTTTTTCAAAATTTTACTCGGCAGTTAACCATGATATAAGCTAAACTGTAACTTTTTCGCTCGTGGAGCCTAGTTGAACCGCGGTCGATCGAGGTATGATCGCAAACGGAGCTCGTGTCGCGGCCGCGTTGTTCATACCCGTGCTCACGGTTCATACTTCTATAGGGTTGCTCTATTTTTTTCTTATATACTCTAAGTTCATAACCTTAGATAAAGATGAAGGAGACCCACTAATCCCAGAGTAATCGGCGGAGATACAAAAAAATATGCTTCAAATTGAAAACCTTACAAACTTACGCTTTCTAAGTCAACGGAAAGTCTCGTCAAAATCGGTCCAGCCGTTTAAAAGATTACCTGGAACAAACAGACAAAAAGACAAAGACAGAAAAGAAAAGGTACCACGCAGCTATACGACTTTAGAAAAAAATAAATATTGTTATTTTGATATCACACATAGATATTTCAATTTTATTTATATATAGACTTAAGGGCAAAGAAAATCACGTACATTATATTTAAGGCTAGGTATAAAGCATACAGCCACTGTTCGATGGCTTCGCAAACATTGATCACCTGTATCTACCAACCAACTTAATACCACAAGTAACAAGCAAAAGTCAACCTTATGTTCTACCACATACAGTGTCGGCGATGGTAAATGTAATTTGGTTTTGTAACCCTTGTTTGCTGGGTTTGATGGCTCGAAAAATTGTTCTTTAGAAATAAAAACCCCGGATTTTAGGTATTTCGACCGCATTTTCGAACGGCACTTTAAAATGTGTAATGAAATTGTAATAAAAATTCCGTCTTGTAGTATTATTATCTGATATTATCCCGCTTGATATGTTGATAAATCTGCATTGATCTCTCTCCGGTCGTGTCGGATTGCCGTCCCATCGGATTATGTGAGTGAAGGAATAGATAGTGCACCTGTGTTTTCGCACACTTTTGTGCATTTAATATCTCTTGCATAGTTGGCTAATTTCCTTTGAGATTGGCCGCTGTGACCGAAATTCGGTCAGACGAACATTATAATTATGTTGATAAATTGTAATTATAAGCCTATATAGTAAAATTACCGTGTTTTCCGAGGCACGGAAAAAGTGATAATTTTTAATAATATATTGTGAAAAGTGCGGGCCTTGGGTTTGAACCTCAGACTCCTGACGTGCCAATCAACGACCATACCACTAGCTTCTCTAAACGACTGACTATGTCGAATTGAACCTCCTCCTTTGTTCGTCGGTTAGAAAAACACTATCTCTTTTCTTTTTCATGTGTATGTATAGAGAAAAGTACTAGGCTATCAGCAATCGGAGAGTAGTAGCCTCGTAGTAGTTAGTCGGAGATTCTTTGTGAGTCGTGATAGCCTAGTGATGTTGACCGTTGACTGGTAAGTCAGAGGTCTCAGGTTCGAACCCAAGGCGTGACTTTTCGTAAGTTATGTGTGTTTTATAAATTAATTATCACTTACTCCGTGCCTCGTAAAACACGTAAAGCCGTTGGCCCTGCACCTGATCTCTCGCCGGGCGTGTTGGATTGCCGTCCCATCGGACTATAAGAGTGAGGGAATAGAGAGTGCACCTGTGTTTGCGCACACGCTTGTGCACTATAATATCTCCCGCGTCGATGGCTAATCTCCGTTGAGATTGGCCGCTGTGGCCGAAATTCGGTCAGGAGGACGTTTTTTTTTTCGGAGCTTCTAGTAAGTAATAAATAATAACTAGTAAACAAGTCAGCACATTTCTTAGAAAGCCGACGACGATATCTCGCTTTTAATTGGAACAACTTTATAATTAGCGAAGCCGTATCTTTTTGATAAAACTTCACCAAAAAGATCTTAGGCACAGATTTGATTAGTATTTGTTGTTAACTAGCTTTTTGCTCGCGGTTTCGCCTGTATTAGCCTGCAGTTGGCGGAATAAACCTGTCAGGGGCCCGGGGGACGGCAAAACTTAATGAGGCCCCCTGGTCTCCTCTAGATTTGAGGGACAATATTATAAACATTGACAACCCTTTTGTATTGCCAATCTAAACGTAGTACTCAATGATATTTTCTTTTTAACCCCATCGAAAACAGTTATAAGTATATCGTGTGTCTGTGGCATCGTAGCTATATTATATTATTATGAGCCAAACATTTCCCACTGCAGGGCAAAGGCCTCCCTTACCTCCTTCCACTCCTCTCTGTTCAAAGCTTTAGTAGGCCAATCCTCCAAATGAGTATCCAGCTCATCCAGCCATCTTTTTCTGGGCCTGTCGCGCGGCCGTTTTCCGCCTTCTGGGATCCACTGAGTGGTAATTTTTGGCATTTCTGGCATGCGACAGATATGACCAGCCCAGTTCCATTTAAGTTTGCCAGCTGCATGGCCCACATCTGCAATCTGTGTTTTAGCACGCAGTATTGAGTTTCTTATACGGTCTGTAAGTTTGACTCCCAGGATACTGCGTTCCATTGCGCGCTGACTAGCTATAGTTTTTTTTATTTGAAAGAAGATCGAGTAGAATTGGTGGGGTATTTTTATTTAAATCATTAATATAGTCTTCACATTGAGAAGGGGTATAATAATACTAATGCTTTGTGTACACACAGCTACACATCAAGCTATACATTTCCAGTATAAGCTGACCCCTTGTTGTACGAAGAGCCTATACAATGCGAGGTCAGTTCATACTGGTTTTGTATAGCTTGATGAGCAGCCGTTTGTACTTCAAACAGAAAATATTTCTCCCTGAAGTATATTTTGTGAACTTACACTATTTTCAGACTAAGTACAAAATTAAAGTGTTTTTGCACTGCAATGCAGCATAATTTAGACAAGATTGGTCTAGAAGTCTAGACTGTATTTAATGAAAAAGCAAGACAGCTTTGCTTGTGTTAATTTCTTTATTTTTGTTAGCAGTAACGTTATTTTTATGGTTCAATTCATTATTTAAGTGTGATCTGATACTCTAATAATGAAAACCTTTATTAAGACAATGCATAAATACATTTTGATAAGCATTTAACAATAATTTGAACTACGCAAATCATACAAGTTTAGATCTTAAGAAATATTATTGCATTTATATTATTATAATTATTATAATATTATTATTGGGGGCGGCCTTTGCCTCAAAAAGGCATACAGACAAGGTTGTTTGAGAAAAATAATTAATTAGTGTAATCATTATATGTAAATAGTATAGAAAAAATACTCTAATGCTAAAAATAACTTTAATAGGTAATAATTTAAATAGTTCTAACAATACAAATTACATGGAAAAAGTCACATTGATACATTGCTAGGTTCGAACCCACATGCTTGCAAAGCGGGTTTGACTGACAGTGAAAAAAAACATTGTAAGGATTAATAGTTTAAAATCACCAGAATGCAGTGAGCTAGCGTGGTGATTAATGCTTGATCCTTCTCTGTATGAGAAGAGGCCTTTAATCTGCAGTGGGACAGTTACAGACTTATTATATTTTATATTATTTATATTATTGAAAATTGGTTCTCGTTATAATTAAACAAGACTAACATACAAATGGCTTAAATTGTGTTATAAAATAATGACAGTTCAGTTCCTCAGTGGAGAAATTTATTCCACCGAAAACAGCTACGACCGCGATTGCGTAGCTCCCTCAGCTACCGTAGCAGTGGCATTGGCTACGCCGTAGCGACCGCGTAGATCTTTTCGCTCCCGCTCCCGCTTAAATTGTTGAGATGGATTAACATTTCTGTTACTTACTTATATTTGACATTACAATTTTAAAGTACAAATAAACAATACTAAATAAAACTATCTATATATACAAATCTAACTAACTACCTTAAAAAAAAAAATTAAACCCTTAATCTAAAAAGTCACTTACTGAATTTTGTGTCGACAGCTACAAAATAATCAGTTATTTATCCTACTGAAATAAACTACGATAGCATGATCTAGCGTAGTAGTAGCGTCCACAGCAGTGGCATTAGGTAGTAGTAGCGACCGTGTAGGTCTTTACTATTTCTCAATAAGATGAGACGATTGATGACGCTTGTGCCAAGAATAATGAATCCCACCAAACACATATTCATGTAGAGCCAAGCTTCTAACACTACACGTCCTAACTTCACAAACTTCACACCTTAGTCAAAATATGTGGCGTTTAGATGGCGTAGCTTTCGTAGCAGTTTCGGCTACGCCGTAACGACCGCGTATATGTTCTTAGTTTCTAAGTTTATTAAGCTATTGACCGCCCGCTAAGTGTGCTGAGAGGGATAATATAAACTTAAAACATTTTAAGCAACATTGTCCTAAACATAGCAAGTTAAAACTTAACTACTGTCTTTATACATCTACGGCATAATTTTCGTCACCATTTACTGTAGGAGCGGGTTTTATATAGTTATAAGCCCAAATGTTTTGTATCCCTTCTTTACTCGCCATTACTAGGCTTTTGTTGTGTAAATGTGTCGTGTTCAACAAAAGTCAAGAGGTCTTTGTCGGCTTAAAAAGCAGAGGTGTTCAACATTCTCGGGATTCAAGTTTGGTGTCAACAGATTTTTAATCCCCGACGAAAAAAAGAGGGTGTGAGTGTGAGAGAAGTCACACAGAGACACACTTTCGTATAGTTTGTGTGTCTGTGACATCGTAAGTCCCAAACTGATAAACCGATTTAGAGTTTTTTTTATTTGAAAGGTGACTTGATCGAGAGTGTTCTTTGCAAACAAAAAATTGTAAGTGGTATTTTTAATTTTTTAAATTTATACTCGTGTATTTTTGCGTGGTTGTTGTTTGCTATTTTTACCCGACTACAAAAAAAGGAGGGTTATGATTTTAGCAGTCTATGTATGTATGTATGTATGTATGTATGTATGTATGTATGTATGTATGTATGTATGTATGTATGTATGTAAGTTTGTTCATCTGTTCCCTCGTAGCTCCTAAACTATTTGTTGTAATTCAATAAATAAGGTGTCTATCGATGCGTCTTAATGGTCTGCGGGTTATAGGATTTATGAAATTTCGTAAAATCAAATAAGGTGGATTTTAAAAATAAATTAGTCAGCTCGATAAAAATAAAGTTAAGGTAAATTTATCGTGTTTGATATCAAATGGAAGGTCTTGATGAGCACATTCAGAATATGTATATATTATCTATATATTCTGGACCACTTCTTAGAATATCAGGCTTCTAACTACCCGTTACGACTATCATAAATATATGTGATTATAACACTGCATACAATGTGAAAACGTGATAACAATAAATATTTACTAATTAAATTAAAGTTTCTACACATCACTGCCTATTAAATTATGATTATATTTTAAAATAATGTTAATTAAATTGAGATTTCTTTTTCGTAACTAGATGGCGTTGGTTTGCGGTTTTGTGGAAGTAAGTAACATAGAGTTAAAAATACCTCCTCAAAAATCCCGGAATCGTAAACATAACAATTAAATCCCGGGATTTTATTAATATGGACTGGATTTTGACCATAGTTTTTATTAGAATTAATTTTGTATGTAAAATAAAACTCATTAATTTAACAGTTTTAGTACCGAACTACTTAAGTATTACATTATCTGTTACCGATGTCTAAAAACATAATAAAGACTTTTTATTATAATAATTTAGTTCATATGTATTTAAAACGTTAAATTAATATTTTGGAGAATTTATTACATGTTTTAACACATGTTTGCTTATTAAATATAATAAATTATTTAATAAGAAATTTGAAAAAACAACTGATACGGATGGGATTCGAATCCACGATCTCCGGTGTACCGTGCCGACGCTCTAACCGCTGAGCCACCGTATCCCATCAAAATCAGTCGAAATTTCAAATCTCTTTCTACGCCTAGGGCGTGTGGTAATCTATCGGTGCCTTCTAAAAACTGCAAAGTTTAGAACACTGAGTCGGATAATTAATGTATTCCGTTCGATATTACCACACGCCTAAGGCGTAGAAAGAGATTTGAAATTTCGACTGATTCTGATGGGATACGGTAGCTTAGCGGTTAGAGCGTCGGCACGGTACACCGGAGATCGTGGATTCGAATCCCATCCGTATCAGTTGTTTTTTCAAATTTCTTATTAAATAATTATACGTAAAATTAATTTCTTATTTCCCGGGAATTAATTGTAATGTTTATGATTTCGGGATTTTAGAGCAGGTATTATCAACTCCATGTTACTTACTTCCTCGAACTTTAGGTAAATGTACTCTATCTATGATGATATCCCACAAAAAAGGTTTCATGTGTACTTATACAGCTTGGCAAAAAAGAGTCTGAGGCGGTGACAGCTGGAACTAAAAATAAAAATCTTAAATAACTACGTTTGTGAGTACTAAAATAACATAAAAATGATTCATTTGATTATAATTAATGACAAAAAACTCGTCATAGAAATATGTAACTACTTAATAACTTGTAATTTGAATTGTAGTGTGAAAAGTGCGACAGCAGCGCCCCCAATTTTTCCAGACTCTTTTTTGCCAAGCTGTACTTCTTACTACTTTTCATGTATACTTCTAAGAAATATATGAGGCCATGTTTTAATAGCTCGAAGTCGCGGACGACACCTTTGAAATAAATTTAATTTAAAAAATACATGACATTGACTAAAGGTTTGAACCGAAGTTGACAGTTAAAGAAATCTACCTATTTAAGAACTACCACATTCTAAAAAATTGTGATTAACATGAATTTTATTGGTTTCTTTACCACTAAAAATCATTGAAAAAAAATATAGTATAAAAACTAAAACCCGACTACTTAAAATCTAAAAACAAGCTTCTTAGATTTGAAATAAAATTCTGTAGTCGGAGGCCTTAATGTATTATAGGTAAATAGGTACTAGATAATCTTCCAAGGGTAAATACTTTGTAATTTGGTGGCCTCCGACTACAGAATTTTATTTCAAATCTAAGAAGCTTGTTTTTAGATTTTAAGTAGTCGGGTTTTAGTTTTTATACTATATTTTTTACATATCTATATTCAGTGAATATATAGTAGCCGGCGAAACGTGGGTGTACTGAATATACCTCTACCTACCCCCTTTGGGGAAAACAGGCGTGAGTCTATAAAAAAAAATATATTCAATGATTTTATATCCTCAATATGCGAGTGAGTGAGATAGCTACCTTAATAAAAAAGTTTTTAATGCATACAAAACAAACCCTTACATCAAAGTACTTTGAAACTATACAATGTGTTAAGACAGTTTAATGACGTCATAATTGGATCAATGGAAACGGTTCCAGCAACTGTTGATGAATTATTCAAGTTGGACAGTTTGATAGCATGGCATTTTGAACTTCACTCCGCATGACATGGTACGACGCATGTATTTTCCACGAATAACTATTAATCATTTATAACGTTTAAATTCTATATTTGATGTATGTTTTTTACATGTTTATATATTTAAAAAATCTGAAGATGAAGACTTCTTGTGAGCCCTTAAAAAGAGTCGTGATAGCCTAGTGGTGGTGAGTAGTGGCGTTGACTGGCAAGTCAGAGGTCTCGGGTTCGAAACCAATGCCAATTGTCAATTGTAGATCTTTGACAGTCGCTACGGGTAGACAGAAGCCCGAAAGTCTAACAACCAGTCTTACCAAGGGGTATCGTGTCAGTATCTGGGTTGTGGAGGTCTGATAGGCAGTCGCTCCATGTAAAACATTGGTATTCAGCTGCATCCGGTAAGACTGGAAGCCGAACCCAACATAGATGGAAAAAGGCTAGGCAGATGATGATGATATATTTAAAAAATCAAAATATGTGGCTTGGCCATTTTGTTGCTACAATAACTAATGTATAGAAAAGTAATGAACAGTTAATAAATTTTTCATATGACAGTGAATGCCCATTGCCCATTATGTGAATGTAGCGAAATGGCCAAGCCACATATTTTATCTAAGGAGAGTAAACTAAAAGGTAAAAAGTAACCAAAAGAGTTTGTGAAGTTAGGACTTCTAGAGTTAGAAATCTGGCTCTACATGAGATCTGAGAACTATTTTACAGTATGAGCCATTTATGGCCTCGTTTAGGCAACATTGTACATGAAAATTTTTTTGGTGTGTACACACCGTAGTGCGATACTGCCTCGCGCACTACTTCGTGTTTGGTGTAACACACTAAATGTTATTCCTTTTTTTTAGGCTTTTGAGCTTTCACACGCCATTCAAAAGAAGTTAAGTAAGTAATATGATGAGAAATACATAGATATTCTAGAGAAAAAATACATAATGTGAGGTGTGTGTATAATCATGCACTTTTGTGCGTGGTTGAGAATAGTATCTCTTTTTAGGAAGTACGATTTCACGTAGCTTAATTTATTTAATTGCATGCGGCCCGAATATATTATAACCAAAAACTTTTTTGTCTAATATATCTCCCACTTTGGTAATTGATATTATTTTACGAAAATTTCAAACGCAGAGCGCAATTAAGACAACTCTGCATTTAATTACAATCAGACTGCACAGTCGCAGTTTTAATAATATTATGCAGACTTGCAATAGACAGGAGAGGCAGAAGATTCATACATACTTTGACTCCCGATCCCCCAAATCTCGATAAGATCCCCCACCGATCGTATTAATTGTATTTTTACAAAATTTACACAACAAAAAGTCAATTTTTGAGGATACAAGGGCACTTTGAGTATTGCCACCCGGTACCCTGACAAGCTTGTCCGCCACTGCCCATGAGTAAGATTACAAGAAGTCTGTAGATTTAAATCCGGACAGTACAGGATTTAAATCTACAGACTTCTTGTAATCTTACTTATGTTAAACTTCTGTATTTCACTTTGCAGTTAAGCCGTGAATCATGACGACGATTTTACGCTCTAAGTTGCAGACACTAGTCGTTTACATACATAAGTTACTATGTTGCAGGCAAAGTATACATGTCGGACATTATCTTGCTTTTCTTGTAATAAGTAAAGGCTGCAAAAGTACATGCAAAAAGAAAAAAAAAATGGTCATGTCTATTGTGTCTTGGCTTAAATCAGCATCAAAAATCAGCAAAAAAATCAGCTGTTCCATAAATTTATGTTCACATGACTCAACAAAATGTATGGAACAGCTGATTTTTTTTTGCTATTTCAGGGTTGGTCCCATAGTTAAAGTTGTTCATAATGATGAGTTTAATGACCCCTTTTAAGAATGCTGGTGTTTTACAAATAACTCTGTATATTAAGTTAATGAATGTTATGCGATACTATCTATTAATCTCTCATCCTCATCGATCCTCTTTGGGTTCGAACCTGAGACCTCTGTCTCGCCAGTCAACGGTCATACCACTAGACTATAACTGATTTCACCTTAACTTACAAACATTGCCAGTTAAATAAAAAATAATGATTGAAGGTAAATTAGAAAATTTAATAACCACTTTCGATCAAGTTATCTTGCAAATAAAAAAAAGTAATTCGAAATTAGTTCATTCATTTGGCAGTTACGATGCCACAGACCGACACACAGACATATAAATTATGTCAAACTTACAACTCTCTTTTTGAGTTCGATCCCAAGGCGCGTTCCTCGTTTTCGTAAGTTATGTGCGTATTTTAAATTAATTAACGGTGAGGGAAAACATCGTGATGAAACCAGCACACCTGAGATATTTTTCAATGGTGTGTAAAGCCATGTCAGAAGCCTACAGGCGGTTTTAACTCTGACACCAGGTTGTTTATCAACCATACGATAAGAAGAAGAAGAAGTCGAGGTTTAAAAAAGTTTAATTATACATTCCTCCGTCTGCCCTAAACCCCAAACTAACAGTGACATAACAAAAACTTCGCGAGTCGTCACTATTTAATTCAAGTTTTATCGTCTTGAGGAAACTGCACTTCGTCTCAGTACCTTTAATTAAAGTAAATAAATCCTGAACAAGTGTTACAGTTGAAGAACTAATGAACGTTTGTTTGTTAAGGAACTACCTGAAAACTTTGGTCTTGTTGCTTTGAAACTGAGTGCAATGATAGGCCGTGACAAAGTATAATAGATACTACTATGTAAGGAAGCAACACTTATCGTTCCTCGCATCGAAGTAGTACGCGAGGTAGTAACGCAGTGCGGTGTGCGTGTAAAAGCGCGGACACTTGCTAATCTGCTATCTCGTAAATACAGAAGCGACACTCACAGCCCCCCGCCAATTTATCATCACCCCCAAATCGAAGTAGTACGCGAGGTAGTAACGCACTACGGTGTGTAATATCAAATACATTTTCATGTAAAATGTTGCCAAAACGAGACCATATGGCTGGCACTATCAAAAAGTTATCAGATCTCATGTAGAGCCAAGCTTCTCTACACACCTAATTCTACAAGCCTTAACTTTACAAACTCTACACCTTAGTCAAAAATAATATATGGCTTGGCCATTTTGTGAAATTTACGTAAATTTATTCACTGTTCATTGCTTTTCTGTTATACACTAGTTCTTGTTGTAACAAAAAAATTTTTTTAATAAAAAATAAAACCGACTTCAAAAGGAACTAAAAAGCTTGAAATAACTTTAAAACGTTTTGGAGTCGGTTCCAAGTCAAGTTCTTAATGAGAAGGTTAAAGAGGCTAGAACTTGACTTGGACCGACTCCAAAACGTTTTAAAGTTATTTCAAGCTTTTTAGTTCCTTTTGAAGTCGGTTTTATTTTTTATTAAAAAATTTTTTTTTCACGATTTTTAGTGGTGCCTCCCAGACTTTTGTGAGGCTAATATTTGAAATCCTTATGAAAAGCCCATTCAAACGATACCTCACACGATATTTTTTATCTTGGATGACTATAAGAGGGGGGAGGGGCTGACCACGTATCCCCCCTCTTCCTCTTTACTCGTCAGCCATCGACTGCACGTATAAACAAAGCAATATCACTTATTACGACAATTCTGCTATAATCCTACGAGGAGTTCCGTTTCATATCTCGTAAGTTCATCATCAGATCACGATAATTTTTCTATGGGACCACCTCGGGAGTATACCCTTTTGATTACAAAAAGAATTTTGAAAATCGCCCCTCAACTGAAGGAGTAATCGCGTAACAAACATACAAAAAAAAAAAAAAAAAAACATTCAGTCGAATTGAGAACCTCCTCCTTTTTGGAAGTCGGTTAAAAAGAGCCAAGCCAGGTTTATTCGTCCATAAAACGTCCTTAAAATTTCCGCCGATAAATGTATAAAATCTAAGGCAAACTCGCGTCAAGCATCAATACAAAACGCTCTTCACTATTTATATCTGGGAACCTCCAGATATCAAGGACAATAAGAAAATAGAACAATACATAAATACCTTTTGTTGACGTTATCAATCGAAGACACTCTGCCTCCCTCTCCCTTTTGCTTGTATAGCCGATTAAATATGCTTCGATTTGATATCTAGTGAAGGGTTGTACAAATGTACAGTCTACATCGAAAGTACCTTAGTAACTGAAATATCAAAAATAATTTTAATTGTACTAATTTTAATACTTGAATCCGTTATTTCGATTTTTACTCACATGACTGCTTAATTTTATGTCAATATTTTAAAAGAATGGACCTTTAATTAACCCTTAAAATTATTAGACTGCAGTATAATTTTCTGGCCTAAGAATAAATCCACCCCTATAACTCATCCCGCGGTCGTTGTAAGAAGTGACAAAGGGAAATAACTGGAGGATGGGCAGCAGCATCCTACTGTGTTATTGCAATCATCTGCTACTGCGATTGCCAACCCGCTTGCCCAGCGTGGCGATTATGGGCAAACACTTCTAATGAGCGCTCAAAATAAGTGAGAAGTGAGCGTATGAGAAGAGGCCTATGTCCAGCAGTAGACTGATACAAGCTCTGTGTATGTATCTATGACCTTTAATACCTAGTACAGACATATTATATGACATCAAAAAGTTGCCGTTACGGTTGGTATTTTGGTTTTATTTTTATTAGTATAAATTCTCATAAGTTTCTTCTAAAATTGTTGTATGCTCAAAAAAAAAATTGATTAACACTATCACAAGTATAAATAACATCTGTACCTTACTCAATCAAAGACAATAAAGTTTACTTTACTTTTACTTTACTTTACGTGCCTGGATTCGAATCTACAACCTTTGACTTAGCAGTCTAACCGTGATACTTTTAGGTTATCAATGGTAACAAAGCAAAAGAAAAGACGTTCATCTGTAAATTTTCTTTATTTCATTTCGACGTAGGATTATGAATAAATATCGCCGGGACATTGTCAGTACGGAACAAAGACTTGACGTAAATGTTTGCTCAACCATATTGTGTTTGTTCAAGCACAATAGATTTTTCGTTTGCATGTGATCCTGAATGTGTACAATCAAAGCTTCGTACATGTCGGAGTGAAATATATTTTTATTCATATCAAAATAACAATATTGGTACTAGATTTCTAAGAAAACTGCCCGAGAAATTAGTTAATATTTATTTTGTGGTACTTTTTGAAACTAGAATTGCGTTTAAAGCTTTTTTCTACATTTTGTAGAGAGTTTAGTAGTAAAAGTTTAGTAATAAAGTTTAGTAACAAATGTTTGGTAACCAAAAATTAATAATTAACGTTTAGCAACATACGTTTAGTAACAGAAATTTAGTAACAAATGTTTAATAACATAAGTTAAGTAACAAATGTTTAGTAACATATGTTTAGTGACATAAGTTTAGGCACAAATGTTTAATATAAAATGTTTAGTAACAAATGTTTAGTAACATAAGTTTAGTAACATAATTTTAGTACCAAAAGTTTAACAACATAAGTTATTAAACTAGTAGTTATTTTATTTATTTTTTTACTTTGATCTACATATTACTTTATATTTAGGTTTATTGTATTTAGGTTTGTATATAATAGATAGGTAGTCTTATTTAGTATAATTAAGTATTTTATTTTTTTAGTATGTAACATGTAAATACCCAATTGATAAATAAAGAATTTACATATAAAAAAAACATAAGTTCAGTACCAAAAGTTTAATAACATAAGTTCAGTAAAGCTTAGTAATAAAAGTTTACTGAACGGATTTTAGTAAAACTTTACAGTAATATAGCTTACACGTCAGAAATTCAGAATGACACATAAACTTTAATTTATCAACATACCACGCGGTCGAAGTCGCCGGCGGAAGGTAGTCATACAAAATGTTAGCGGTGTTTCGGTTTCAAACCCAAAATCTCTTCGCTGTTAACAAACTAACTTAAACCACAACAGTATTTGGCAGATTTCCAACAAAGATGCTGCGTCTCAAGCGATCAATGATTCAGTTACTGTCAGATGAAGTTATTTGTATAAGTTCCCCGTTAATTGTGTACCTTAAGATACACGGCAAACAAGAAGGTACATTTATTTAGCCTATATCGTCTCACTGCGGGGCAAAGGACTCCCTTCCCTCCTTCCACTTGTCTCGGTCCAATGCTATTTGAGACTCCCCCAGATATGAGTCGAGTTAATCCCGCCACCTACTCCTGGACCTGCCACGAAGACGTTTACTGCTTAGAAGTTGTGAAGTTGCGAAACATGTTAAAAAAATGGCATTAAATAAAAATTTATTTAAAGCTATTTTTTATTTGAAAACATGTTTCGATCAAGCTGAAATTTTTGCTGAAACTTTGTAATTTAGTTCTCCTTCAAATGGTTTACTTCGATTTTTCATAACTATATTCTTTTTATGATCATATTTTATATCTTCAATCAACTTCATTGTGCGAGCGAGATAGCAGGTTAGTGCGAAGTGGTGCCTTAAACCTGAAATGGCTTGACTTGCTTAACATTGTAAAATACTATGCGATAGCAAGACACAATGTATACAAGACAAAAGTAAAATCAAATACATCTGTCTCACTTCCACGCTGTTTTTTATTTATTTTATAGATACCTTTGTGAACTTATCACATTTTTGCATGTAAAAAAATTGTGTTTGCTGTCTCGAAGCCTAGCGAAGAGAGAATTTAATATCGATGGGGACACCTAAGACTACTTTTCACCAATTTCTTAAACATCGCATTGTGAACAAATTAAAACAATCTTTTGAATATATTGAGCGTTGTATGTCATGTGGCCGATTTAAAAAAAAAAAAAAAGTATTTATTAACTGAAAATTACAGATAGCAGATTATACAAGGTGGAAAATGTTTTATTACAAAAAAAATTTGTTTGTTGCGGAGATCTGTATGCAATACATTTAACCCTGTCTCTTAAACTAGGGTAACCTGTATCTTAAGACAGTTACACTTAACACTTAGTTACAGTTACAGTAAGGACTTATTACACACGAGTTAAGTTTTTAATCGAAAATTGACTCATTTCTCCTTCCTACCGAGAAGACAAACTATTTAGAATACAATTTGATACAAACGTTTCTATGTTAAAACGTAGTATCATAAAAAAACCGGCTTCAAAGGGAACTAAAAAGCTTGAAATAACTTTTAAACGTTTTTGAGTCGTTTCCAAGCCGTTCTAGCCTCTTTAACCTCCTCATTAAGAACTTGGCTTGTATCCGCCTCCATGTTACTACGTCTTAAATTTATTTCAAGCTTTTTAGTTCCTTTTGCAGTCGGTTTTGTTTTTTTTTTTACATTAGTAGTACTGTAGATGCGCCTTCTAGATAGTATCGTATTCTAAGTTGAGTACAGAGCCAAGTTTGTGGGTTTTCTGTCTCCAGTGGGTATTGTTAGAAGTTTTATCATGTTTGGTTCAAGAGTTCTAGTTTTTTTTTATTTGAGGTAGATTCAGAGTGGAAAAGATTTGTTTAGCTACGTATAAAACTGTGGGTCATGGTTAAAAGGTTAGGTTATAGTTTTAGTAAAAGCATTTTACATACTAGCTGTTGCCGCGACTCCGTTCGCGTGTAATTAAAGATCCCATTTATTACACCCGATATAAGTAGGCACTTTTACTGATTTTTACTTTATTTAAGGCTAGAGCCAAAAAATACCCGTATAATATATTAGCTTACTGTAGCTTTTTTTTAAAGTTAAATAAGCCAAAATAATTTTATACTCCGTTTTTTTTCTTTTTTTTTGCCTCATTGGTCTAATAATAGCAAGCGCGACAACTGATCACAAGGTCCATTAGGAAATTCTCAGTAGCAGCAAGGAGTATGGAATTGTGCCCGGTTAATGGCAATAGGCTCACCCCCTATAACATGGGACTTATAACGTAGCCGGCGAAACGTGGGTGTACTGCATACACTTCTGCCTACACCCTCTGAGGAATACAGGCGTGAGTCTATGTTAGGTGTGTTACGTGGTTTTGTTTTCTTTTTTCTTCAATTAGATCAACAATTTAGTTTAGGAATCCAACATAAAACACTTAACAATGTATCACATTACAGAGTAGTATCTTACAACAAGCTTATCTCAAACTACTGGCTGTAACTACGAGTTAACAGTTAGTTAAGCGTTAAACTATGAGCTGGATGCAATATAAACTACATTGTTAAGGCTCAACTCACACTAAAAGCGCGTCGAAGCGCAGCGAAGCGCAGCGAAGCGGAACGAAGTTTCAGTGTCATATGAATTTTAACTTTATTTTCATTATAATAATACTTATTATCGCATGAGAATCTCGAACGAGTCGTGCGGATGCCAGCGGCGCCGCGGGAATTCCGGCGAATTCCAGAGTTCCACCCTTAAGGGTGGGATTAAAGTCATCGATGTTATTATACTTGTGTAAGTTAAGACTTCCTAAAAGGACAAGGTTTTCATTCAATGCGTATATTTTTTAAGTTTCGTATTGTAGGTACCGTGTGGTTTCCGGCCTAAGTATAAAACCACCCCTACTCGTCCCGCGGGTGTTGTAAGAAGCGACAAAGGGAAAGATTCGGAGGACGGGCAGCAGCATCCTACTGTGTAATAACCTAACCCGCTTGCCCACCGTGACGATTGGCAAACACCTTATAATGAGCGCACAAAATAAGTGATGCGTGTGAGAAGAGGCCTATGTCCAGCAGTGGACTGATACAGACTGTAGGTAGGTAGGAGCACAGGTTTGAACCTGCGACCAGTTTTACATCGATAAAAGGTTTTCCTATCACTAGCTATGATCACGTATCTAGCGGAGGAGTAAATAAAGAGCAAATCTGATCGCTTATACTATTAGACTATTGGTCATAGCCATCCTTCCTAGATTCGAATCGCAATTCGATTGTGATTAATCGAACTATTCTATTTCATTTTGCAAAACCAAATCCTCTCTTCTGCAAAGTTATAACATAAAAAAACAAACGCTTTACGATTTTACCTTCTTTCTGAAGCTAATAAAGTTTCAGAAAAAAAGGTTAAATCGTAAGGCTTTCTCGTAAACAATATAAGCGAATGGTTCGAAGAAAATGCGATGTTCAAGTAAAATAAATTTGTGAATACTCGGAAGGTAAAGAAAGGAAAATTCATTTCAATTTGATACATCTACACGCTTGGTTTTATTGGTTTTAGATAGACGGTCCTTAAAACAATATATTATGTAGATATACAACGTTAGCATTTTGTGACTCGAAAGCTCAAACACCCGAACTTAGATTTGATTTGAAAGGTAAAAAAATACAAAAAAAAATTCAGACTGACGTGGTGACGAGCTCCAAAAGGTGTTCTTATTTACCAATAAATCATGGAAATAACGCAAACGCACCCAAAAACCGCGCCGGGCAGCAGCGAGTGATTGACCTTCCCATCCGTGAAACCTAGGCTCCAGATGAAAATCAGCGTCAAGTACCTACCTTCCAGTACTTGACATTAAGCTGATCTGGAGACCTGTTTGGTGCAGCCGTGGGACACAAACCTCATGATTTATTTTTCTTTTATTTCATGTTTTTTATTTTTTTTTTTTTATTTCTCTTATTTTGTTTGTTTGTTTTATTATTGTTTGTTTATGTTTTTCATGTGCTGTGTCAAATAAATTTTATTCATTTCATTTCTGTTCGGTGTGCGCGCCGACTTTCTTAATAAAAAATAGTATCCAACTTGAATAATTTTTAGCATTTTTTGGGACAAAAATATAACATAGGTTAAAAACCAAAACCAATCGATTCTGTTACTGATTCTGAACAAACTTCTTTCGGCTTTCAGGTCATCAAATCCTAACGTTGCAGTTAAACTAGTAGCAGTAGTAGCCTTTGTACGCGTGATTATCCTACCTGTACCTACGCCTATTCTACACAGTGAGGTCCGCGATGCCGCCGCGACTACACTCGCTCTTGAAAATGGACTCCGTTTGGGTCCGAAACTAGTCGGGCATTCCCGAAATCATTCCGTGAGAAAAGTCGTTATAATAGTATGACAAACGAAAGTTATTATTAAGTATTCTTTTTTAAAACGTCCTTGGAAAGAGTCCTACACTATACCAAACAAATAAACCAAATGGACAATATATTAAAACATAAAGGTTGTTTGTCGGGTTCGAAGCAATCAAATCAAATATATTACTGCCATAAAAGTACTCTACCATCACAGGATACATATAAAAAGCAGTTAATTTTTTTTTTACTTTGTTGACTTGTGGTCTAGTGAGCCTAGTGGCAAAGAATATAATACTATTACTACGTTAAGTGGAGTCTGAACTAACCTGAGTCTGACTACCCGTAACGACTGTCAAAGATCTACAATTGACAGCCGGGGCCAACAGCTTAGCGTGCTATCCGAGGCACGGAGAGTGATAATCACTACATAGTATAAAACAAAGTCGCTGTCCGCCGTCTGTCTGTCCCTGTGTATGCTTAGATCTTTAAAATTACGCAACGGATTTTGATGCGGTTTTTTTTAATAGATAGAGTGATTCTTAGGGTAGGTTTGTATTTATAATACATGCATAATGTAGTAGAGAAACACTGACAAAATTTCATTGCGAGTGCGAAGCCGGGGCGGGTCGCTAGTTAATTTATAAAACGCACAAAACTTACGAAAAGTTAGAGGTGCGCGCCTTTGGTTCGAACCCGAAAACTCTGACTTGCCAGTCAACGGTTACCACCACTAGGCTATCACGACTCAAAACACAACTAAGTAATCTATTTCCATCTCTGTCTACACATCTAACATGTCATCACGTTACTTCAAATTGGCTAATGCGATAACTTAGTGACTTTTCACCCTTGTGATCCGTTCCCTAAAAAGATTGAAGATCAAGACATCCATTAAACTTCAGACAGTATATCCGTCATAAGGGTAGTAAAACAAAATATAAGCTCCTCTCTTTCCCACACCGGATATTGGGTAGCGCTCAGTACCGGAAGACGGTCGCTTGAATTTAGAACAAGGGGAAATCAGCGCCACCTAGGGGCGGAAAGTACACCTTTGTGAGGTATTTTATACGATTACCAGGCTTATAATAATCCTGAAACCATTGTAATTTCGTTATGTCCGTCTGTATGTCGGCTTATTTCTCACAGTCATTTTAGTCGCAGATTGTCAATGCTAAAGAGCTAAAATTTGGCTAAAATATACATAATGTATTTCGCTGACAAAGTTTTGAAATAAAATCTAATAAGAAGGTTCAAAGGGGGAATCATACACAGTGTCTGGTCACGTGACTTACTTTTGTATGAGAAGTAAAATTTTCTTTTTCTGATTTCGACCTATGTGCCTTGGGGAAAGTTGTTCAGTTTCATGGACCTTATTACCTTGACCGTTGAATGGCAAATCAATGGTCTCGGGTTCGAACTCAAGGCGCGCACCTTTGACTTTTCGTAAGTTATGTGCGTTTTATAAATTAATTATCACTTCCTCCGTGCCTCGGAAGCCCGTGCCCTACGCCTGATCTCTCTCCGGTCGTGTCGGATTGCCGTCCTATCGGAATATGAGAGTGAGGGAATTGAGAGTGCGTCTGTGTTTGGATATAATATAATATCCTGCGTAGTTGGCTAAGGCAGCTGTGACCAAAATTCGGTCAGGAGCACATTATTCTTATTTATTACCTCCTCAAATTTGGTAGGTCTTTAAAGCAACAGGGTGTATAGATCCTTGGTGATGACAAAGTGTAGAATCAGCACATGACTACAAGCGCCCCATTGAACATAATAATCCAAGCTTATTGCGAGCCTAAACAAAGAACGGTACAGTGCAAGCAGGGGTGCCAAACCATGGCAAGCATGCTGAAATTATTGTTGATTTTATTTTCATCATCATCATCATCCTGTATTAGTCCACTGTTAAACATAGGCCTCTCTCAATGCGCGCCACTTTTGTACGCTCATTGGAGGTATTTTCCCATAATCGCCACGCTGGGCAAGCGGGTTGGCGATCGCCAACCAATCCTGATTATTTCTCTGCAAAAAGATGGTTGGCAAAAAAAAAATATTATTAGGTACTTAAATAAGACAACAGATGGCGCTGTTATCGTAGTCACAACATGGTAAGAATTTTCTGAAAAATTTAAGAGGATTTATGAGAAAATTCATGGCGACGGAGTTGTGGGAAATAGCTGTTGTATATTATTTTAACCATTATGTGAGAAATATACTCTAAATCATTTTTTCTAGCTAGGCCTTATAGTTTTTTTAAAATAAATATTAAAAGTCAATAAAAAGGTTCGTCAGCCCTGTCAGAACAAAAACTTGTTCTGTCATTGTTCCGAGGTTTTGTGTTGCAAGTGGATAATTATGCGGCCACGGGACGGAAAAGCGGGGTAGGATGAAAATGTTGCTCTATTTGGATTCCACAAAGGATTTTTGTAGAGCGGCGTTGTTTTAATTGGGATACTGGAGGTGTAGAGCCATATTGACTCCGACCACGTAAATGGGTCGGATAAAATTGGAATTAATTAATTTCCATAGTCATCGGATGATGAGGAGGATTCCTAGCTTTATTATTCCCAAGCTTTGTTGGTGCATTGGCATCTAATCAAACCAGATACAGCTAAATATCAGTTTACTACGAAGCGACTACCTATCTGACCCACAACTCAAAAGGATACCATAATCTATACTTAGATCATTTGTCAAGATTTTTTGAGGGTACTGACTCCCTATATCGACTGTCAAAGATCTTCATGACAGCCGGGGCCGACGGCTTAAAGCTTTCCGAGGCGCGGTGATAATACGCACATAGCTTACGAAACGTCAGAGGTATTGGACTATGGCATAAAAGGAAACGACTCGTTGCGATGACCAGAGATTTTATTTAGAACACACATGGATACAACTTTCGATTACAAGGAGCCGCCATAGAGAGCACAGTTTTTTTTTTCTTGTTTATGCAATCTGCTGATGACTTCAGCAATTTCTGCCAGTGTCGTGTAGTGGCCGCACATGGGTAAAAATAAAGTATAAATAAAAATTTATTTTAAATTTATTTTTACTTTTTAGATCTATAAAATCATAACTTAATCATGTTAGAGCTAATAAATTTAATAAAAGCACAAATCATATTATGCAAAGTGTCAACTTCGACAGCTGTCTTTGACAGATTGATTTTGAGTTTACTTACTTAATTTTAACATTTGAAATTGAGACCTCTGATCTTGCCAGTCAACAATTACACCACTAGACTATCACTGTTTAACAGACTTCCATAGTTTTCTTAAAATTACAATAATATACTCTCCACTAGCGACGCGGACGCTCTCAACGTGACACTATATCTCATTCTGAAGCTAGCATGTCACCATATCGTGACAACTTGGGAATGAAGTTCCGGTATTACATGAGCATCGTACCATTTGTACACAAACAAACTGACAGACTGACATGCTGTTAATGGTTTTAAGGAGACAGGAAAATTATATTATGTTTTACTATATTAAAACCACATAATGTACATCCCATGGGTAAGGATGTTTGTCATCCACATACAAATGTACTTAAATGTATTCAGTAGACAACTACAATTACTATCATCTACATTTCGCTATTACGAACGATGTAAGACTAAGGCCACTCTTTAAAAACTCGTCGATTTTTTATGCGGGTATGATGGGGTCGAAGCTGGCCACCAATGTGACTTTTTCAATGTCATAATTGTACTTTTTTAGTTAATCTAAGAAACCACTGACTAATGGTGATTTGGTGAAGAAAACGTCGCTGCATCGTGAGGTAAGGTCGCTAATGTGGTGATTAATGCTCAAACATTTTGTATAAGGAGAGGCCTTTGCCCTACAGTGGGGTAGTTACTGGATTATGTATCCTTATTGATTACAGGAAAATAAGTACGAGCACAAATTATGTGTGATAATTTTTCTTCTTTTATTTTTTGTTCAAAGCTAAATCTAGAGCTTCCCTATCAATATTCTCTATCCTCCTCCCTGTGTCTAAATTAATTTATTCACACCTAATACGCGCAATTATTAAAACAGTTGTCACTTACTTCCGACAAAAAATACAACCTGAAAAAATACAAACTTGATTTAAAACTAATTAATCTATAACTAAACTATTCCTGACTGCCTCGTTGGTCTAGTGGTAGCAAGCGCGACTGCTGAGCACGAGGTCCTGGGTTCGATCCCCGGGTCGGGCAAAGTGTTATTGGGTTTTTTCATTAGGAAATTCTCAGTAGCAGCACGGAGTCTGGCATTGTGCCCGGTTAATGGCAATAGGCTCGCCCCCTGTTACATGGGACTTATAATAAAGCCGGCGAAACGTGGGTGTACTGCACACCTCTGCCTACCCTCTCTGGGGAATACAGGCGTGAGTCTATAAAAAAAAAAAAAAAAAAAAACTATTCCTGTTATAGCTATACACTCACTTAAATAAACTCACAACAACACAAGCACTATAAATTCTACGGCTACAACCTAATCTATTTATGAAGCTAACAAGTCAGTCACCACATCGTGACACCTTGGGAATTAGCTTCCGGTGCACCGTCACGTGACCGTGGTACGGACAACCCAACTGACAGACTATTTATTAGATATAATAATATATCTTTTAAGGTGACAGATAATATAATATTGTGTGGCATACTTATTATCACCGTGTATTTGCATTGCAAGAGGAAGTTTAGAAACTTGCTTGTTACTCTCCCACTGCAGGGCGAACACTTCTCATACAGAGAAGCTACCATCATACACCACGCTAGCTCACTGCGTTTTGGTGATTTCAAACTAAAGCCTTAGTCCAGGTTTCCTCACTCCTTCATCGTTAGTCAGTAGTGTCTTAGATTAACAAAGTATACATAATATGACATTGAAAACGTCACATTGGGTACAAACAGCAAAGCTATTAGGTAGGCAGGGGCGCTCGATAAGGTTGTGATTTTTACAAGAAGTCATCAATACAATCAAATATAATTATTTAATAAGCTATCATGTGCTATAACATGTAAAAAATTCACAAAAATATCATCAATACAATTTCATTTTACCATATTTGTGAAAAGGTATATCTTGAACCTATACTTGAAACGATTTTCACAATCACATGCAAGCCTCAACAAAAAACTTTATCCTTAACTATTGGTCCTGCCAACCTAATAGCTTTGCTGTGTGTACTATAATGGACAAAGCCGGTGCACCACTCTTAAAGTTAGATTCGCTTGCACTCGGCGTCCGAACATAGCGCTAGCCCCGCTCCTACGCACGTAGCATCGTTCAAAGCATTTTGATCGCAAAGTGGTGCACTGTTCTTGTTCGTGATAGCACAGAGCGATTCAAAACTCAAAAGGGGCTAGAATGTATGAACTTTTTGTGTCCAAATATCTTTATTTTGTACTACTTTCGAAGGATTTCCTACAGACCCAAAGGTTGACTGCTAGAGAATGCCTTATGGCATTTCCACCTTATGTACATTGTACGGTCGGCCAAGAAAGTGGTTTATCAGTTTTGATTTAGTATCCTAGTCATCGAAAAAGACAACAAGGTTCATATCTACTAAAAAGATATCACTGAAACAGATGCAAAATAATGACATAACCTTGAAAAGTATTCATACGTCATAAATCACTTATAAGTGCAGGACATTTTAACCTTTATTATAAGTGGATAAGACATTAATTTCTACAAAGAAAATTTAAATGTTTCTAAATTTAAAAGTATAAAAATTATTTTAAAAGATGGCAATAGAAGTGTCACATCGATATGCAAGCGAAACTAATCTTTATAACCTATGAACCTGTAAGCGGCATTCAACCTTAGGGTAATACACCACTTTTTTGGCCGACTGTACGTGAAGTATAAATAAATAAATGTTAGGAATCGCAGTAAATATACTTTACTTTGTTTAAATAGTGACTGGAAATATCATCTAAACGTAAATTAAACTACCCACTTCTGTCAAAACAGAGCCGATCAGTTTGTTGTTTCATTCGTATTTGTTGTCAAGCAATCAACTTGGCACATTGCTTATTTTGCTTCTAACTGTGCTTCTTAGTGGGAGGAAACTTAATACGTTAGTCTCTTTGAAGCTTAATGTTTAACTAGCTTCCGCCCACGGATTTGCCCGAATGTTTATACAGCGTGTAATAGAAGTCTATATATTACTTAAGATATATGTATATCATGAAGAGAATCACCTGTGAAAATATTGAATGCAAAAGAGGCATTATTTTTTCATACAAAATAATTCTTTTGATTTCTTTTTCTTGAATAATGATAGATTTCATTATCCTACGCGTGCCTAGTGTTTACTTAAAGAATTTATTGATGGTTAATAACCGGATTCGTGTTGATTCACCTTTCAGCTAATTTCTAGGGCTGTATTAGAAAGATTTTAATGAAAACTTTGACCGTGGTTTACTCGAGTATTGTTTGGGGTTCGGTTCCAAAACCTATGCTCAAGGATTGTTTATAAGGTACCTTATACGCCCTTAATGTATTATTTCGGACTTCTGTTACACGCTGTATATTGTAGCCTATGTGTTAAGGTGGTTTTAGACCGCAGTTGCTGGGTCGAGTAGAAATTGAAATTTTTAGTACAAAATTTCAATCCATGCCCTGCCCATTTTTGGTGTAAAAAGCGAGAATTGAAATACTTACTTGTTATTACAATATTGAACTTTATTTCTCTAAGGTACGAGTATGTATTTTTTTTGTAAAAAGGATATTTGTAATCTAGCACCGGCCATCGCGTGTGAAAACGGCTGGACCGGTTTTCATGGTTTCCGATTTGATGTTTCATATTTTGTATTTGTTTCTATGTACTATGGAAAATGACCAGCCGCAAACTCAAACTTAATATGATCGGCTTTCTATAATCCTTTGGAGTTATCCTATCGCGTCTTCCACCAACAATATTATCTTTAGCGAGACCCATCGCAAACCTCGATCAGTATTTTTAAAGCATAGTCTATCTACCACACAATGGGAGCTCAGTTCTTACAACTTACACAAAAATAAGTAGGCTTACAGTTCCTTTATTCCTCGGATCAATAGTGGTACGGATATTTCAGAGGAGGATATCAAGTCAAAATAAAAGCTGTTAAGAAGGACCATTACTACAAAACCTTCTAACCCCTGCTTTCGTCTTACTGCCGAGTGCCGAATAGAGTTGGGTAGCTCATGAGCGAGTGATAAAAAAGAGCAAGCTCTTTTCGATTGATGTCGCTCTCATTCACTCACTCATTTGCTTCATAGCTCACTAGCTCAGTAGTAGGTCAGCGTAGGAATTTATCAACAATTTTCTCGCTTAGGAAACGTATCGCGCCGTATAATTCCGTGGGCCGCTCAACTTACCTTCGTATACAAAAGTGAGTCACGTGACTAGTCACTTTATAAGAAAAGTCTTTTTTTTTCAGATTTCGACCTATGTTCCTTGGGGTAAGTTGTTCAGTTTCATGGACATTATTACCTCCTAAAATTTGGCAGGTCTTTAAAGCAACAGGGTGTATAAGTAGTATGTTTGACTTGTTGCATGTTGCGCTATCCTTCAGTAGCACTTATGACATGTCCCACACTTGTTCCTCGAACTTATGACATGTCCGCGTTATTTTTTACTGAAAACTCAACTCTTTTTCAGAATAAAAAATAGCCTATAGCACTCAGGGATAAAATAGCTTCCTATTGGTGAAAGAATTTTTAGGATCGGATGGGTAGTTCCAGAGATTACCCCTGACATACATACATATAAACTTTACCTCTTTATAATATTATCATAGATGAAAATATCAAGTATAGATTGAGACAATAAGTCAGATACACAGTCGTCTAAAGTAAGATGACATGGACTTCTGTGTTTTTGTATTAAATGACCAAATCCTCTAGATATAAAGGGTATATCCAAACTGAATGGACAATAGTCGGGACGGCATTAAAAATGAATGAATGTAGAATATTTTATTACACAGATATTATATTTTTGTGAATTTTCTGTTTGAAATAGAGCAAATAAGCTACGCTGCGATTTAGGTAGGTATTTTATTTAAAACTAGCTGCCCGGCACGACATTTGACGCGTGATTATCCTACCTCCACGGCTATCCTACCCCCCTACCCTACCCTAGAGGTATAATTCCATTGTTTTTAATCTTTCAAATCCATGAAAATCGGTCCAGTAATTCTCAAATTATAAATGGTGTAAATAACCCGCCTTTGTTTTATGTATTTAGATGGTTAGATACACAGTTATTACTATCAGTACCCTGCCGTAACAACGTTTTACTAATTGTCCCCATGCAAGACCCAAGACTTGATTCGGGTCTGGTCATTTCTGCGCCCCTCGAGGATCCGTGCCTTAGTCTGGGCACCGCCTTATTTACGACACTGACTGCTATACTCACAACTTAATGAGGAAACCAGCACACCTGAAAGATTTTTTGTGTGTAAAGCCATGTCAAAGGTCTACGGGTAGTTCAAACTCTGACACCAGGTTGTTCATCAACCATACGATGAAGAAGAAGAAGTGGCATAGTGACTGGTCACGAGATATCAGTTACTAAACAACATTATTTTTAAACGGTTTTACTGTTTATTTGGTTCAAATTTAGTAATCGATATTGCACCCCCTTCCTGTTGACAGATTGATCTGATAATTGGTACACAGCTTTAGTTTTGATGACAAAACCGTTTTACATTAAAAAAAATTACTTAAGTATATTATTTATTATGCTCTGATCTGAAGTCAGTCTCATTCCGATCCCCTTGTTAAACGACACAAGTACCTAAATCAAACTGAACTCTGCTGGCGATCTTGTTGTCACCGACCCTCTTTCTATTGTTTTAAAGATAAAAGCTTCCATCATTTTGGGCACGTCAAATTCAGGTTTTGGATTCATTTTCAAGAATTATATTGGATGAGTTTTATAAAGGCGAAATGATACTGAACCTGGTCTTGGAGTGAGCTTCTGAATTTATGGTGGAATTATTCCATAGAACTTTGTAGAATAGTTGTAGGGACGTTTGATTTTCATTTTGAACCGACCTCAAAAAGGAGGTACCTACCCTTAGTTTTACCAATAATATCAAAAAGTGTCGTCGTAGATATTTATGTTCACATGACTCAACAAAATGTATGGAACAGCTGATTTTTTTTTGCGATTTCAGGGTTGATCCCATAGTAAAGGTTGTTTGTAATAATGAGTTTAATGACCCCTTTTAAGAATGCTAGTGTTTTACAAATAACCCTGTACATCAATGTGACTTTTTCAATGTTATATGTAGTTTCCTATTTAATCTAAGACACCACTGACTAACGATGAAGGAAGAAATCATTAGGAAACACGGACTTATAGTCTGAAATCACCAAGGTTGATCGATCCTTCTCTGTATGAGAAGAGGCCTTTGCCCTGCAGTGGGACAATTACAGGCTGGTTTATTATTTATTTACCAATATTAACACTGTCATATTTCAACATGGTTATTATACCTGTACCTGTCATAAAATGAAATATTAATGCAATATTAACAGGAGCCGGCCATCAATTTATTTCGCTCTGACAACTTGGTAAGCCGTTGCAAATACCTATAGGGTTAAATCAAATTAGTGAGCGTACAGGAATGTTAGGTATCGTTGAAGTCTAGATAATAGCTAGTAAAGAAAGTTCAAACCCGTTTAGATCTGGTCATTTTTTGGAATATATTTAAAAGAGAGAAGAAAAAAAGAAAGAAAATCATTTATTAAACACAATACAGATCAATTAGATTTCAACCTATGTTCCTTGGGGAAAGTTGTTCAGTTTCATGGGCCTTATTACCTCCGAAAATTTGGCACTCTTTAAAGAAAAGCCATTTTACAAAGCACTCAAATGCACGTAAACTGCATGTGTATAGGTAAACGCACCTTTTTTTTGTGGCCGGGGGAGAAAAAATGCCTTCCGTATACCGCACGTCCGAGGACGTACGGTTATGTGGGGCTCGCACCCACTAAAAACGTCTCTCCCCTGTCCAATCTCAACGGAGATTAGCCAAATACGCAGGATATATTATAGTGCACAAGTGTGTGCGCAAACACAGGTGCACTCTCTATTCCCTCACTCTCATAGTCGATGGGACGGCCTTCCGACATGATCGGAGAGAGATCAGGCGCAGGGCCAACGGCTTTACGTGCTTTCCGAGGCACGGAGTAGTGATAATTAATTTATAAAACGCCCATAACTTAAGAAAACTCAGAGGTGCGCGCCTTGAGTTCGAACCCGAGACCTCTGACTCACCAGTCAACGGTCACAACCACTAGGCTATCACGACACGAGATTGAGTAATAAAAGAGTACTATGGGAAGCCTATACGACCTTCATGAAGAGCTACGAACCTGCTTGCGCTAAGACAGTGCGATGAGCAGCTTCATTTCTTCTTTTTTATCCAAGTGACGGACGTCATCTTTTTTAAATCAAAAATGTGTGCTCTGTTGTAAAGTTTTATATTAATAAATATAGTCCAGTCTACAATCAGCTCGCAGATGAATCACTAGTTTTATTTAACCTAGGATGTAACTACTCCTGGATCAGTATAGTCCTAGAGTGACTATAACAGTACCGTGTATTCAAGTTCTTTAATAACAACCAAAACCTAATCGAAAAGGTTGCCGACAATCTAGCCTGAACCATTCAATACGTTAAACCATTGTCACGTTATAGCAAGGGGTAGAAAGGAGAATGGATTCAATCGACTCGCCTTTTCGTGATCAGCATGACTATAGGCGATATTGATCAGATAAAAGGCAGTTATTAGGAAGGGTCTTTATTTACACATCTTTAAAATAGCCAATCTAAAATTTCAGCTTTCTTTCTTTCTTTGTCGTATGGTTGATAAACAACCTGCTGTCAGAGTTTAAACCGCCCATAAGCCTCTAATATGGCTTTTCACATCGTTGAAAAATCTCTCAGATGTGCTGGTTTCCTCACGATGTTTTCCTTCACCGTATTAGTATTATTACTACGTATTAGTATTAGTATTAGATAATTAATTTCTAATACGCACATGAATCAGAAAAGTCAGAGGTGCGCGCCTTGGGTTCGAACCTGAGACCTCAGACCTCTGACTTGTCAGTAAACAGTCATACCACTAGACTATCACGACTCACAAATGGTAAAAAGTATATCTGTAAAAAAAAGGATTTTTTTAAAATTATTATTCATATTTATCTAGTTAACTTATCTATATGATTTTGATTTAGTTGTAGTGTAGATAATAACTTTCAGATAGTCAAGATTTCATTTGAAAATTCGCTTTATAGGAAAACAGAAACCTGACCGTTATGGCTTCAACCTTTAACATGTTCATAACGTCCATTAAAGCTTTGTTCTGTTGAGCTCAGTTATAATGGGGCTCAGAATACACACGTTTCTCAGTTTGCTAAGTGAGTATTGATTTTATGATTATTTTAAATAATAGCACTGATAGCCTAGTGTCTAGTGACCGTCGACTGATAAGTCAGAGGTCTCGAGTTTGGTCCCAAGGCGCGTACCTCTGACTTTTCGTAAGTTATGTCCGTATTATAAATTAATTATCAGTTGCTAAAACGGTGAGGGAAAACATCGTGATGAAACCAGCACACCTGAGAGATTTGTCACTGGTGTGTAAAGCCATGTCAGAGATTTATGGTCACATGACTCAACAAAATGTATGGAACAGCTGATTTTTTTTTTGCGATTTCAGGGTTAGTCCCATAGTAAAAGTTGTTCATAATGACGAGTTTAATGACCCCTTTTAAGGATGCTGGTGTTTTACAAATAACCCTGTATATACCCAATACTTTCTCCCATTGCAACCGTGGCAGAGAATTTAGAAGCACATTATTATATAGGAGTGCCGGAGGGATTGTTAGTCGCCTATCTCTAGGCCCTATGACCGGACCTAACAGTCTCGCTTACTTCGAGCGGGACGGTATGCATAAGACACATTTTCTCTTTACACTAAAAATAAAAGGAGACTTTTGACAATATTTTAAACTTGTTCTAGACACACAGAAATCGCATACAATAGGAAGTGTAGTTCTTTTGTTTGCGTGAAATGTTGTGTATCGTACATTTCGGTACCTACATATTTTAGCTGTGTTTTCAACGTGGCGGCTACGGCCGAACAAGAGTACTCTAACAAATCACACTTAGACGTAAGTAGGAGTGTCATAACAGATAAATAATTGTAAATGGCAGGTAATAAAACGCACTCACGACTAATAAATAAAAGCTTGTATATGTAAACAGCGAGTTTCTCGAAATACGATGTGATTATTTGTAAGTATTTTTGCGAAACAAGAGCGTACTCACTGGTGATAAAATTGCTGGTGATTCCGTGCCTCGGAAAGCACCTGAAGCCTTTGATTTACCAGTCCAACCAACGGTTTTCGTACTAGTCTAAACTCACAAGTTAGGCACTACCTATTATAATACAAGCTGTTGATCTATAACCGTGCTTTATGTGTATTCAGGATGGTGACCACAGATATATTTAAAATAATATTTAAAATTATGTCTGTGGTGGTGACTTTATGTGTTATTCACCAAAAACTATAAAGGTAACATTTTTTTTAAATGATTTTTTCAGTATCAGTGATATAGTTATCTAGGGGAGTATGGAACGGTAACATACAACTATTAATATAATTTGAATGTTGACCAAAGAGTTTAAGGATAGAAAAAAAATCGAGTTTGAATTTATGTTTCACCCGTGCGAAGCCGGCAGGTCGCTAAATCTACAACAAAAAATCATTGTTTATCTAACACATATTCAAATTGTACAATGTAAATCCTATTTACCCTCGCTTTTGCTATTACCTTTAGACCAGCGACTAAGAGGTTTACCAATGAGCCTTATACAGCCTCACAACTAGTTTATACAAACGTTCATGATTAGAATTGGATCGTACCACTGGAGCTAGGTAAATCCGGGATCTACAGTTACAAAGGGACCGAATTAAGTGCATATTGAGCTGTATTTTATCATTGGAACGCGAAGAGTTGTAATATAAGTCTGGAAAAAAAATTGGATCGTTAACGATAAGCCTTTTATTTGTGTAAAAGATCTTTTTAAAGCATTGGTATTATGATTAACTCTGAAGTATTTTGTAGACAATAAGACCGTTAGTCAGTGGTGTCTTAGATTAACTAAGAAAGTACATATGACATTGAAAAAGTCACATTGGTACATGCCAGGTTCGAACCCACAACCACGCGCTTGCAAAGCGGGTCCGTAACCAATGCGCCACCACGACATTTTAAATTTCTTTAAATTAACACTTTAATAATTCTCGTGTAATGTAAATTATACCTTTTGTTATCGTTTGAAACTCCCTTTATGGGTAACTCATCACCAGGGACTTGTGAGGATCACAGATTAAGCGGTAATTCCTACACGAAGCTCTGGACTACCCTATAAACGGGCGGAAATATTAGTGTCTACAAAATACTAGCATTGCAAAACCTTTTATTTCGTAAATAGATACACAATAAACTTAATTCTCAAACAAAGGAAAACAAAACTCCTTATTAGAAGTAAGTTACGTTGATTTTACAGACTACCCCCTTGTTACTGAATGTTGTTTCGCTCATAAAGATGTTTGAGTCGCGACGCGAGTGGTTTTGCCAATGCGGATACCGGTATAAAAGGATACAGGGCTGTAGCCTGTAAGCGTACGGTACGTGTAGAAATAGGGTGCAGATTTGGTGAAGAGAAACCGCAGGAAGTTGGTTTTAAAATACTATTTAGGCTATCGGAATGAAGGCGTCGCGGCATAGGATTAGTAGTAACATCCCGTTAGTACTTACCTTTAGGTTAGGCTTAAAAAAAAACTGCAAATTGATGCTGCAGTTAACAATTTGGAAAATCTGGGGGGTGATCACTATTTTCTTCCGGGAAAATATATATTATGGACTTTGGTAAGTTGCTTTTCTGTTACTTAGTGATTAGGTACGTCTAAGTACTAGTGCCATCTAGTAATAAAACTTTTAAGAGAGATACCTACATGATTAGAATCATTTTTTCAGAAGGTTATAATTTCAATATCGACAGTTATTTAAGTACAGACGCCAACACGACAAGCTACAACAATCTGTCAAATTTCGTAAATAGATTTTCAACTTTTTAATTAAGGCATTAGGTTCAAAGTTGATTGGGAAAATATGACAGTTAATTAGGTAACTTAATGTGTTAGCGTCAGTACCTACTTACATAACAATTAATTTTGTACCTATCTTGTTTTGTTTTTCATGCCCTCGACAGATCATAAAATTATAATCATCTAACTAGGATACTTAACGAAAATATCTAGCTATATGCACTTAGGTACTAACTTATTTTTTATAACTGATACGTGTAGGATTTGAACCCACGATCTCCGGCGTACCGTGCTGACGCTCTAAGCGCTGAGCAACCGTATCATTTTTTTTAAATTTCACATGTAAAAAAATTCACAAAAAATATTACTTTTGCCGCTTACCGCTTCCTCGCCGCACATAGTCCTCTACTAAGGATCGTAAGTCGTAACAAGGTTCCGCAGCATAATCCAACAAACAAAATGCGCTCTTATATTTTAGCCCCACACTACTTGGTAGTAAGCCTCTTTTACTTTTAAATTAGACCTACTCGTAGTACGTTTATGTGGAAAATTCTAAATGTAGTTTTTCTTTGTACAATTTTGTTTTCTTAACCCGTTCTTCTTCTTTTCTTTATTATATGGTATCAAGCACACCACACCTAGTGGTGGTGACCGTTGACTAAGAGTCGTGATAGCCTAGTGGTGGTGACCGTTGACTGGCAAGTCAGTGGTCTCGGGTTCGAACCCAAGGCGCGCACCTCTGACTTTTCGTAAGTTATGTGCGTTTTATAAATTAATTATCACTCTCCGTGCCTCGGATAGCACGTTAAGCTGTTGGCCCCGGCTGTCAATTGTAGATCTTTGACAGTCGTTACGGGTAGTCAGAAGCCCCAGTCTGACAACCAGTCTTACCAAGGGGTACCGTGTAACCCAATATCTGGGTTGTGGAGGTCTGATGGCAGTCGCTCCATGTAAAACACTGGTATTCAGCTGCATCCGGTAAGACTGGAAGCCGACCCCAACATAGTTGGGAAAAGGCTAGGCAGATGATGATCAAGCACACCTGAGAGGTTTTTGTCAGAGGCCTACGGGCAGTTAAAACTCTGACACCAGGTTTTTCATCAACCATACGATCATAGGTCGATAGTATTTGCGTCTGGTAGCTCTCTTGAATAGCCGATCTATTTGGTATGAAATTCTCTTGAATAGCCGATCTATTATTTGGTATGAAATCGGCAACGATCGACGATCTAGCGTAGTGGTGATTAATTGCTCGATCCTTCTCTGTATGAGAAGGGACCTTTGCCCTGCAGTGGACGGTTATTTGTCGTATAGTTGATGAACAACCTGGTATCAGAGTTTAAACCACTCTTAGGCTTCTGACATGACTCCCCCCGGCCACAAAAAAAAAAGGCCTCTGACATGACTTGAAAAATCTCTCAGGTGTGCTTTTTCCTCACGATGTTTTCCTTCACCGGTTTAGCAAGTGATAGTTAATTTCTAATATACACATCAATCGGATGGTAAATCAGGCACCAATAATCTGGCGGCTAGAAGGTCCCGTGCGAATCGAACTCACGAGACCAAGCGCAGAAGGCAAGTCGCCAAACTGCTATGCCAATCTCTATGTCTTCTTCTTCTTGTCGAGTCAAGACCCAATTCAAATTTTATTTGACCAGTATGTGGCAACCTCAATAGCTTTGTCCGTAGCCTCATTCAGATCCTGCATGGTACACATTGCTGTACAGGACGGACAGGAAAGCAGGTGGGGCATATCCTGCACAGCCGCTCCACACTCGCACTGCACCCGAGTCCCTTCGATCATACCCCACTTAGCCAGGTTATATTTGCAGCGACCAACAGACGTTCGCAGACGATTTAACACGTTCACTGCGTTACGGGGTCTTTTTAACCCCGTACGATGCTTTCATTCAGTGCGGGAGAAAAAAGTAGTGTCTAATCGCTGGTGCGGGAGCTGTATCTCTGGAATTAATGACTGCATGACAGAGATAACTGTATATTTGTGTAGTTTGGCGATTGTAGAAAAAGGTGATATTTAAAAAATATACGGGGTTTTTCAAACCCCGTTCCGACCAGAGAGTAAAAATTACCTTTTAGTGCGATACGGGGTTCAATGAACCCCGTGTAAAATATTGTGTACCCGTACGGGGTTGTGAGCTTATTTGCATTAGTGCAGTCAATAGCACATCACGTGATCTAAATAATTTATCGACAATAAAGCGTTAGCGTCATATGTTGGAATTGTCATAAATAAAAAAGATGGCAAAACTTATTTACCTTATTTTTTATTTATTTTTATCTCCATTAACTATTTTTTACAATTATAATTGATACATTTTGGTTTTTTTACTTATTATTTAATAAATACATACGCACAAACTAAGGCCAAAGCTTCTAATTAAATATCTCTGTTACCTAATACTTTGTTACCTATTTGCATTCTTCCGAAATTAATATTTTCGTTAAGATTATCGATTTATTTATTTCCCATCACTATCATTTCATCGATAAAAATTAGTTTTGTGCGTTACGGGGCACTATTTCCCCGTATTTTTAGCATTTCTAGTGCGATACGGGGATAAAAAAGCCCCGATCATTTCTTTTCCTTATAACTTTATCAATTTTTGCCAAATTTACTGGCGAAAAGACTATAACATAGCTTATTCAATAGTCTATCAATTAAAAAAATTAAAAATTAAAAAAAGTGGAAATTCAGGTAGATAGAGGTATATAAAGCAATGAGGGTGTACGGGGTACTTTTACACCCGTAACGCACAATGTAGTAGCTCATTACGGGGCGCATTTATTCCCGTAACGCACTTGAATTTAGTACGGGTTTTTAGGCTTACGCAGTGAACGTGTTAAAGTCTTCCATATGGGCCACTGCAATTCGTGTCCAGGGGGCAGATGTTCCGCCGGGGTAACTGAAAGGGGTGGAGACGGGTGTTTACTTCGCCACAGTTCACGTCTCACATCTGAGGCACTTCCTTCCGTGATTGCTGTTGCTTTCCTGTGAAAGCTTTTGCGGCTTTTCAGACGTGCGCGAGGTGGTTGGTGACCGTACAACGGGTGACGGGGATCAGTTTCCTGACTTTTTCTCCAGCATACAGACCACTTCACGTCGAACGTCGGGGGGAGCAATACCTGCCAGTGGGTACCTCTATGTCAATCGGTGCTATGATTGTTTACAACCCAAGACTGTTAAAAATTACTACAAGTACAATGTTTCTGGTGAAGTAAACAGGATTTTTAAACGGTTTTATTTAGCTTGCCCTGTTTATTAATTGGTTCAAATTTAGTAATTGAAATTTTACCCCCTTCCTGTTGACAGATTGATCTGATATTTGATAAGTAGGTACATATCTTTAGTTCTAATGACAAAACCGTTTTACGTATAAAAAAAAAATGTAGGTAGATTATTTAAACTTAGCCCTTCCCTTAGACTAGGTTAGTTGTATTAGTGGAGATTTGTTACGTGTTGAATAAGATGAAGAAAACATACCTAAGCTCCTCAAAAAAGGGCTTTTACATTAGTCCAGTTGATTTGTTCGATCGGACTGCTGGGAACAGACCCATTTAAAAAGACATATATTAAAATGTATCATTTATTTTAAAAATATCAAAATCCATAAAAAAAATAAAAATACGCTGAATAAAAATAAAACAATTAAATACAGGTGTAAGTACTAACCTAATGGCACAACTAATATAAACAAAATATGTGCTGATTACATTAAACTTTGGACAGATTTTATTGTAAGCATATTTAATTAAAACATCTTTTGTGAAGAATATGTAAATTTAAAAAAAAAGGTCAGTTACAGATTAGTCCAACCACAGTACAATAATCATACTGTATGGTAACTACGTACAAACGCTCAAACCGGCCACACTCACAAAACACGCGTAATATTGCGTAACGACGAGAATCCTGAGCGAACGTCGCGGTACCTGCAGTATCAACGACGCGTTGTTTCGCATGTTTGTGTGAGTGTGCCGTTTTCGAACGTTTGTACGTAGTTTCCATACTGTATGATTGTTATACTGTGGTCCAACTCTTCGTGCGCGCGGCTCTATGTGTAAGTAAACCACGTGTAAACTTATATGTGTTGCTCGGTTAACACAAATGAAAGCTGTATAATTACAAAGCGCACGCGTACCTACATGACACTGCGTGCACAGATTAGTTGAACTATCTGTAACGAACTGACAGACAACATAGGCCCCTTGTCTTTATGAGGTAATTTAATACTTTAAATTACTTATTTAATTTCGATAAATATGGAATATGAGATTCTGTCATTCGAGATTCATTCTAGAAAACGGTAGTCGAACAAATTTAGGAGACTTAGTAATTTATCGTTACCATAGATTCTTACAAAAATTGGATTAATAATTGTATGGTCTGTTGTATTAAATTTATTGTAATTGAATATAAATATTGAATGCGAGATTCTGTTATTCGAGATTAATTCTAGAAAATGGTAGCTGAAAAAGTTCCATCGTTTCCATACATTCTTACAAAATTATAATATCAATTATATGGTCTTTTGTAAATAATTTATTGTTCTTATGAGGTAATTGAATACTTTAAATACTTAATTTGATAGCTGTTCACCCACCTAACGTTAGAAAAGAATTTTTTGTACAAATATAATTTAATTATACTTCGGTCCTAAAAGGTGCGAGCAGTGTGACTGCACCGCGCCAGTCCAGGGCGGAGAGACGTCCAAAAGTTATAAAAACGCTATAAAATAGCTCTTAGACTTAGAGCTGGTGTATAACCAGGGGCGCTCGCACCACTATAGAACACAATAGAACATTTCTAGGACTGTCATTAATCGCAGGCAGATATGTCATAGGTTTCAGAGCAAAAATCACTACAGAGTATAAAACAAAGTCGCTTCCCGCGTCTGTCTGTCCCTATGTATGCTTCAACGGATTTTGATGCGGTTTTTTTTAATAGATAGAGTGAATAGTGATTCAATAGGAAGGTTTATATGTATAATACATGCATATTAGCGTCACCGTGCGAAGTCGGGGCAGGTCGCTAGTATAATCATAATTAAATCATTGAATTTAAAAATTAAAAAGTTCTTAATTCAATAAATTTAAATTACTATGTTACTAGTCATGTTAATAAATGGGTGAAAATTACAGCCTAATTAATTACACATAACAGTTGATCAGTTAATCATAAAAATGTACAATATTATTGACTTAATAATACAATGGACGGATATAATCATGTTAGAACGAGCTTAATACAAGCCATGTTAATAAATGAGTGAAAATTCTAATAACACATAAAATTAGTGTTTTATGTATGTTTTTTACATGTTTATGCACATGTTTTGTTTATTAAATGATAATATTTAATAAGAAACTCGCAAAAATATAATATTCCCCTGACCGAATTTCGGTCACAGCGGTCAATCTGAACGGAGACTAGCCAACTACGCAGGAGATATTATAGTGCACAAGTGTGTGCGCAAACACAGGTGCACTCTCTATTCCCTCACTCTCATAGTCCGATGGGACGGAAATCCGACACGACCGGAGAGAGATCAGGCGCAGGGCCAACGGCTTTACGTGCTCCGAGGCACGGAGTAAGTGATAATTAATTTAAAAAACACACATAACTTACGAAAAGTCAGAGGTGCGCGCCTTGGGTTCGAACCCGAGACCACTGAATTGCCAGTCAACGGTCACCACCACTAGGCTATCACGTCCTTTAAAATATATAAATAAATTGGTGATATTGTTTCTATGCTTTCTAAGCTGCAAAGTTTGGGACATGGGACCGGCAGTCGGCACTCCGGTAGACGTCACCACACCCCTTAAAGGCGTTAAGAAAGAAATTCGTAATTTCAACTGAAGCGGGCAGGAGTCGGTAGCTTAGTTGGTAAAGCGATGGCACGGCACGCCAGGGATCGCGGGTTAGACCCGCCCGAGTCAGTTGTTTTTGCGAGTTTCTTATTAAATATTATCACATAAAATTTTATCAAATATTAATGATATAATAAAATGGACGGAAAAATTATGGAATTAAATAATTGATTTTAGAAATTAAAGTTCCTAATTCAATAAATTTAATTTACTATGTTACCAGCTTAATAATGGTTGAAAAGAAACACATTAAAATTGAAAAACCTAATTGATCATAAAAGTTGATCAATTAATCATAAAAATGTACAATATTAAGGACTTAATAATACAATGGACGGATATAATCACGTTAGAACAAACTTACTGACTAACATTCAGCCTTTAACTTATAAAATGTAGATTAAAAAGTATAGTATTTGATCTAACCATAAAATAGGTTTGAAAATAATACAAGATGTGAAAAAAATAAGTTATAAGCTTTTAAAGTTTCTGGACGAGATTATCGCTATCCTTTTCGCACAAAATTAAGATATGTATGGAACAACAGTTCCTCGACTTCGTCACAGTATAATAATCATACAGTATGGTAACGTACAAACGCTCGAAACGTTACGCTCACACAAACATGCGTAATATTGTAAACGACGAGACTCCTAAGCGAACGTAACGGTACTCGCAGTATCAACCACGCGTCGTTGCGCATGTTTGTGTGAGTGTGTCGTTTTCGAGCGCTTGTACATAGTTACCATACTGTATAATTATTGTACTGTGACTTGGTCGTGAAATTAGAGACATCATTTGTTGGTAGTGCCATCTTATCATGCAACACAGTCACAATTAAAATATTTTTTTCTTAATATTTTAGTTTTTTAGACGATTTAAATAATAAATCATTTAATAAGATTGAGTCAACATCCTAATCAAATGATACGTGGATTCTCGCACTACCTCCATTGTGCTACATAACAATTGAATTATTGTCTACTCTGTCTGAAAGGTTAACAAAAATTATTTATTAAACATTATGCTTATTATTAATCAATATCCTTTCATTGTTATTTTTTTTATAAATGCAACATTAAATTTGTACGGGTACCTAAGGCTCTGCCAGATTGGCATGTTTTAGCGTGCGATATTATCGCTGAGGCTTTTACGTTATCTGTTTTTAATATAGTCTGTGGACGCGTATGATCTTACAGTTTGGCAAAAAAGAGTCTGCGAAAATTGGGGGCGCCACTGGCGCACTTTTCACACAATATTTAAAAATTACAAGTTATTTGGTACAGTCAACCACACATCAGTGGTAACAATTTGACATTGACAGCAACCTTATTACGTAGCAGTAAAGGCTATTTTTGTAGTTCAGTGTCACTACTGTCATGCGGTTGACTGTACTTACATATTCCTATGACGAATTTTTTGTATCACAAACTAAGTTTTTAAGATTTTTGTTTTAAGTTCCAACTGTCACCGCCTCAGGCTCTTTTTTACCAAGCTGTCCTGACGCGATTACAACGCGGCGTCAGAAGAAGGACACAAAACGCGTAAAGCTGTATCGCAGGACACATCGCGAAAACGCAAAATGAGCCTGTTTGCATATATTACACCGCGCATATCTCATCAGTCACCGGGTATATCTCATTGGTCACCGGGCATATCTCATTGGTCACCGGGCATTCTATCGATTGAATCGACATCGCCTATTATTGTCAACTCCGAAAATTTCTTTTTTCGGTTTGTGAGAATGAGGAGACAGTAGGTACTTTAACAGGTTTTCATAAAGGCCTATTATGAACATTATGGCATATTCAACAGTATGTTAGATTGAATTGAGCACTTAATAAGATTTTTTTGTTTGATTTGAATTCTCAATTGATCATCCACGTAAATTTTTTTGAGAATCAGACCTTAAGGCTCCGTTTCACCGCTTACCGGTAAAATGACAGTAACCTGACAGATCATTTTATATTTTATCTGTGCTTTTTGGGTTAATCGGTCTATTCCAGTTCAGATCTACAACTTACTAAGAAATAATTTAAAAAATATTACGTATTATTGAGCAAGGGACTTTAGTATTTAAATACAATTGCTTAAAGTTTAATATAGCATGATAGCCCCATTGACTTTTTCTTCTAAAGCGGGGGCTATGGTGTCGATGTCTCGGCCGTCTGCCGTCGCGATGAGGATGCACACGTTGTTGATGAAAGCCGCTATACTTGCTGATACCACCAGCCTGGAAAACATGAGGATATATTATTATACCTATAAATAAATAAATCAGCCTGTAACTGTCCCACTGCAGGGCAAAAACCTCTTCTCATATAGGGAAGGATCGAGCATTAATCACCACGCTAGCTCACTGCGGGTTGCCGATTTCAGACTATTAAGTCCAGGTTTCCTTACGAGGTTTTCCTTCACCGGTAATCAGTGGTGTCTTAGATTAACTAAGACTGTACATATGACATTGAAAAAGTCCCATTGGTGGCCAGGTTCGAATTCACAACCATGTGCTTGCAAAGCGGGTCCGTCACCAATGCGCCACCACGACATATGAATAAAATAAATTAAAAAAAATATTATTAAAAAACAAAAAACCCGACTGCTAACTAAAAAGATAGTAACAAGTTGGTTATAGATAGATCATACTTTACAGTGTTCACAAACGCAGTCGGAGGCATTAACTATTCACTCTCTCTCTCTCTAAACCCAGAAGAGTATTAACTAAAGGATGCCTCCGACTGCGTTTGTGAACACTGTAAAGTATGATCTATCTATAACCAACTTGTTACTATCTTTTTAGTTAGCAGTCGGGTTTTTTGTTTTTTAATAATTTTTTTTTTTTCCCAAGAGATAGTTTAAGAACTATATTATAATATAGTCGTTAAACTATGCATGTACTATATATATTATGGCAATCTTTTATCACGAAAAAATGCATAGTTCCTGTAGGTCTCACGGACGAAATCGCGGGCTATATCAAGTTTAAACATATAAGTTGTATATATTTTTGTAATCACCTTTTAAAACTCTTCATTTTGATACCCCTTATGATTGGTTTGGGGGGACTTTTTTTTTATTTATCACACCTTTTGGCGCCAAAAATCTGCCATATCGATTTTTTAAAATTTGTATATACCCAGTGACACTCGCGCAATAAAGACGAATCCAACGACATATCATTCATCAAAATCGCTTTAGCCGTTTAGTAGTTACGAGGGAACATAGGGACGGACATACATACATACAGGTCAAACACATAACCCTCCTTTTTGGCTTCGCCGCAGTCGGGTAAAAATTCCAACGCTAGGTTGTAAACCAACTATCTATTTAATAAAAAGAATATACATAGATGATATATTACCAGAAGGACAGTCCAAGATCCGCCATGTCGTCAGAAGACCACGTGTTGGCAAGGTCTTCATCTGACATCACGTTGTGCTGCAATCTTAGGAAATACTCCGTCAGCCATACTGCTATTGCACCGAGGCAAAATAGCACTGAAATTCAAGACATACTGGTAGTTAAAACAAGGTTTAAACCTACCGGAATTTCGAGACATATTTGTTGGTTAAAATCATAAATTCAAATTAATAACCTCTTTCTTTTAAACGAACTAAAAAAGCTATGATTAGTTTTAAAAGTTAAATGTAAAAAAATATAATTAGGTATATCTAAGAACAGTAACTATAGATAATAGGCAGGCTAAAAGGCAGCAGCTTGGCTAGTACATAACTAACAACAATCCCAGCAACCTTTTTAAAGGTTATTATTATCAAAGCCCGTTATTTCCCACTGCAGGACAAAGGCACGAAAAATGACACATCTCAAACAGTGGTCCAACGGTGGGCGCTCGCTTCACGCGGCCCCTCCAACCACCTCCTCCTGAACGCGAACGTAAACGATATCTCAGTAATTGAGCCGCATTATATGACATCTTTCATAAGGAATTTCTGTACTTTTTAATACTCTAAGGTCAAGCTATAGGCGTGATAAATTCCAGCCACAATTCTTCGACCTCGAGTTGAGTCCACATTTGCCAAGAAACGGGTCCGACGCCATATAACCTATCTAAACACCAGTATTACCAAGTTTTATAATCACCTGCTAAAGAGTTGCTGACAAGTAAAGGTCGAGGGGAACAGCGCGCACGCGCAGCTGACCCAAGCGCCGCTAGTACGCATGCGCCCCCTACAGACAGGAGCGACGCGCCCAGTAAAGCAGCTGTGCCGCACCATGCCCAACGACGCGCTGGGTGCGTCCCCGCTTTTACTGGAATTGAGAATTGTACAAGTTAATATCTAAAGAGAGGAGGATAAAAAGAAGATACAAGGTCCTGCCAAAATACCTGCTCAAATGTTGGTCTGCCAAGTCAAAGGTTTCAGTTTTAGAACCCAGGCACGCACACCTCTGACTTTTCAAAATAAGAGAGAGACTTCAATATAAAAGCCGTGCACGAACGCTTGTAAATATAGTGCTACGGCTACTTAAAACCCTGTTTTTTAGAATCCGATCCTGAATTCGCACGAACCCTATTGTTGGTAAGCGGTTTTGTGGTTTACGATTAAGCACACCTGCATTTGATGCAGAGACAAATGTTGAACAGATAGTTCTTCGGTGCATCTACCTACATCATATCGGATGAACACGACAAAGGCGCTTGGTGGCAAAACTTCGTCTAATAGACGGTAACCAACCACTGCGTCTCCCATCAGAAGCAGCTTGGGAATCGCTGCTAATTTTCAATCTTTGTTCCTTCATTAGTCGACTTTTACGTCACGCAAAAAGAAAATTGTTGGTGTTATCGGTGGATTAGACGAATTGATTTATTGGAAGAAATAAAGAAAATATATTTATTTGACGCGATACAAGCCGATGACACTTACATGTGCCACTAACATCAAAACAGTTACCATCTTAGCACATGCAGGGCGTGGTAACACCCGGCGCTGGTTTTCAGATGGTACCTCTAACTGCAACTCTAAATTGCAAAGTTAATATGTAGCTGTTATTCTCAACGTGTCACTATATCTACTGACGTCTGACATCGACATTAATTCTGGTTCTATTTGATGTCATTGTCGCTTGGCAAGACTTCGAAGACAACGCAATACTCTGAAGATGACGAAAGTAAACGTCGGATCTTATCACAAAGCTATTTAGCAACGTCTGGTAATTCTTGTTCTAGTTTTTCTATAGAACTGATATGGGTATTAGTGTGCCAACAATTTGAAACAAAAAATATGGTGGACTATCGTTCAGTTTAAATATAAATTTCAAAACAAATCAATCAATTAATTAATCTGCCGAGACCCTTAAAAGGCGCAAATAATAGTGTATATTTATTTGTGCCTTTTGGGGAAGAGACGCTGGGACCGTGGGGACCGGGACCCCGGAATACATATTTACAAATATACTTATCTGGCCGTCTTCTGGAAATGCTGGTCTGTACCTGGCCCAAAGGCTAAGTATAGCTATTCAGCGAGGCAATACAGCCAACATTTTGAGAACGTTGCCTACTGGTAGCAGTCTTTTAGATTAAGGGTTATTATTCTTTATTTATTTTTAAGGTAGATAGGTATAGGTATAGGTAGATTTGTTTATACAGATAGTTTTAATTAGTTTCGTGTATTTACCGTTATGAATAAAATTTGTATAATCAATTAAGGAAAACTTAAGAATATCTAAGCGAAGGTACTCTATGTTAAGAATGGAATACCAAATTAATATTATAACGTCCCACTATTTTAATGCAAAATAGGTATTTTAAGAATAATAATTACCTATATTGATTTTCTATATATCTTACGGCGGCCGTATAAATATAGAAGAAAATTGAAAAAGAGATAGATGGAAGCGTGGCATGTACAACAGTGCCAATGCTCTATTAACACACCATTCAATTTCAACTTCACTTTAATAAAAAGGGCAGCAATTATAACTATAATGCACCTTAATTCAGTAGAACTTAAGGTCAATATTCTAATCAAATTGGTACCCACTGATATGCTGACGGTATTATATCCCGCCTTTGTAATCTGACTTTAATGTAGCACGAACGACTGTTGATCGAGGAATTTCACTTCTTTATCAAACTAATTTGTCAAGGTTTATAAAAAAAACAGTCAATGTCTTGAGCGAAAATTACGAAGAATAATGGTAACACCAAATAAAGAAAAATATCAGTATTTGTAACAGTGACACACTTTAAATATAGTACCTACTTTGATGTTAGGGGAAGGGTACAAGTTCAATAAACATTGCCATAATATATTGACGGACGGACAGATGTAATGACCGACAAATTCATTCATCACTTTATTAGTCATTCATCATTAATACTTACAAAAATGTGAGATTATACGTTCGTCTTTTTTCAATCAGTAGTTTATATTTCGGATTTTATCATAGGCTTTATCCCAAAATAATGTCATTCACGACGTATAATATCATTTACGACGTGTAATAACATTTAAAACGTATTATATCACTTACGACGTATTATATCACTTACGACGTATTATATCACTCACGATGTATTATATCACTCACGATGTATTATATCACTTTCGACGTATAATGTCTCTTTAGCTCACAAAGTCACAAACTGTGATATAAACTGTGAGAAAAGCTCTAAAATAAATAATATAGGTACCTAAAACTTACCACTAAAGTCGTGAGTTCTCCACCCATATCCGAAGTTCAACTCCTTGCGTCCCTCGAACAGTCCAAAGCTGATCCTCCCCTCCGATTCTAGAGGATTCGACGTCCTTCTTGCACGCGCATCTATCCAATGCGTAGTACCCAAAGACGCGACAATCAACGCAATACACAAACACGACCCGAAAAACGTCGCGAATATCATAGACCGCTTAAACAAATTCAACTTCATTTTGATTTTATTTAACGAATCACTTTCACTCACATCCAAGTTCCTCAACAAACCGCTAGATGGAGTTATGTCACATTATTTTTTTTCACATAGCTCTTTGAGTTAATTGATGCACTGTTTTTTATTATGTTTTCTAGCTATTCAACTTGTGGGATCGCCTCTCTGATACGTCCATTGTTCGAACCATCGGGTACCCTCATAACCGTTTCCCTTACAGTATCTTCACACGGGTCCAGAAGAAAATCTGTAACAATAAAGAAAAATTGATTATGCAAAAGTCAAGTTTATTACTGTTAATAATTAAGTACATTTTAATTGGTCACTGTTGAGTTTGTTCCGCGGTTGCGTAATAAAGATAATGTCAAAAATAATTGCGTTTATAAAATATATTTTTTTATATTTAAAATAATTAAGGTTTTAATGAGTAATGAGGTTATTTGCCTCTCGTCTTTACTTTTAAGTAAAAGTGCTTTAAAAATGAAGGGGTATTTACGAGGCACCTACATCCGAAACGATTTAGCACTTTTCGATGCAGGCGGATTTCCTTCTCGCATAAAAAGGACGACGTCTCCCATAAACAACTTACGTAAGAAAATAATAGCTAATTTACCTTCAAATAAAACAACAATATTGAGAGTTCGAGACTCCCATTCATGCATAACAAGACCTACAATTTGTGAGGCAAGAGTAGTAAATTAGGTGTTATTATGAAAATTATATGTTTTGTGAAAACGAACGCATGCTCTGTCCATCTGTGAGATGGTAAAGAAAGTAATATGTCATTTCCATCATAATAACGCCTAGAGGCGGTAAGATCAGGAATACTATGAGATACCTACTTTATTTTCTAAAATTATTCTTAGATAATATTACGATTAGGGAGATATATGTTAATTCTAAAAAAAAATTAGTAGAGTAAAAATTCCTCCACCAGAGCGGAGGCCAAAGATGATCTAAACGTCCAGGATGAAATAAATAAAATAAATCAGCCAGTAACTTACTCACTGTATGGCAAACAACTTTCCTCAAACAGAGAAGGATCGAGCATTAATCACCACGCTAGCTTACTGCGTGTTGGCAATTTCAGACTATTAAATCCAGGTTTCCTAACGATTTTTTCCTTTACCGATAGTTAGTGGTGTCTAGATTATCTACGAAAGTCCATAAGACATTGAAAAAGTCACATTGGTACATGCCAGGTTCGCCTACGTGCTTGCAAAGAGGGTCCGTAACCAATGCGCCACCACGACACAAGCGTCCAGGATTGGAAGGTTTTAAATCACCAAACGTTTATGAACAGTAAAACTAACTGATAGTGATTAAGTAACCAGTTCCAAACGCCTCAGCTTAAATCAAGATTGGGATTTTGGGAACGACTTGTATGAAATCAAACTCTGCCATTATGTCCTCGTTACATAACACTGTTACCATAACCAGCTACTGTATGACCTTCTATTGACTTCAAATTAATCGTGATCGTGAGATCAAATATTGCATGTCCGGATTCAGCCATTTGTCGGTGAAAACAATTTGCAACGAAAGTTTTCATTTTATAATCATTATCATAGCGCATTACACGGTCTGTTAGCTCAGTCTTATTTTTAATATTAAAAATATTATATTCTGCAATAAATTCTCTAGCTTCAGTTTGGCGTTGATAATATCTAACTTCCGAAACATAAAATTAAGATCTTTATCTGCTGTGTAGACGTTTACAAGTGTTTCGTTTCCTGTATTTCTCTTTCTCGTATTTGTAGATTTTTATCAATTTTGGCAGGAACGTTTTAAATCAAATCATAACTAGTTATTACAACGCTTTTTTATATACTAAAGAAAACCGAGAGATTGGTGATTTTGTGAAATTTTCAATAAATCATCCACTTAAACAATAAGGTTATAAAAATTCAAGGTATTTCACTGATGTGGTAATTGCCATTTATAATGTTTATGTATATCCACAACCGTCACTAACTGCTGACTGCATTATTACGCAGTAGGGAAGACCCCACATGCCATCTATGCTCTACTGGCTCTTCAACAAAATGGCAGATGTTAGTCATGCATCAACGCCTTTTAGCACATTATAGTCATTTAAACTCAATACAAACTGGGCCAGTGACCCATTTATCTTTAAATCCGAAAAAGACTGAAGAAATCTGACTTTTGGTATTCCAGTGATGTTAAAGCAAGTCAAGCTAACACGTATGTTATATCCATACGTGCGCACTGCAATAGGTTTAGTTAACATCTTATTATAGAAATTGATGGATGAATTTGGCAGGAAGATATTTGAGGATCTTATTAATGCCAGAAAGGAAGTAGAAGATACCCCAAGATCTGATACTGTATTCTAAATGACCGACGCTGCAGGCAATTCGAAAAAATAAGAGGCAATTAACGCTCCTACCTTCAAACAGAATTCCAGAATCTCAAGTTTAATTGCTTATTGTGATTTGAAATAATAATAATATCTGCACAAAATGCCGCCATTAATATTCAAGGTTGAAAAGACATTAGTTGACGTAACATGCTAACAATGTGTTAATATTCATTTTATTGGAAGTGAAACCGGTAATGTGAGACTGGCTAAAGATGTTTTATCAAGTATTTTATAAACAAGGTTTTTTTTACAAATGTTTTATAAAGATATAATTTGCTACACCATTGTCCTCTTAATGTTCTTTATTATGGCTTATGATCAAGAATTCTGGATGCGAGACTAACTAATCAATATTTACGTGGAGATATCCGATAATCAATAAGACATTCAGGAACTACACATTTATATTGAACATTAAGAGTTTTAGATCTGTTGTCAGTTGGAGACAGAATTGCCAATATTCTAAGATTGGATCCAACTAGCAACGCAGACGAAAGTACAGTCAGCACATCAGTGGTAACAATTTGACATTGACAGCACTCTTATTGCGTAGAAGTAAAGGTGCTTTTCGTTGCAGTTGACTGTACAAAAAGGGTTCTTTGCCAACTTGTATTATCTACATAATTACGTATACAATAGTCAACAAACATTGTTTTTGGGTTACTTTAAAACGATTCTAAGTTGTCACGCATTTTATTAAAATCATTATTGGATATATTTATTAGGTAGTAACTACATGTTATTCTTTTATAAACAGGTATTTCTTTTAAATTTTAATAAGCGTGGGTTCAACAAATGGTACCTGAACGTATAGAAACTTGAAACCTATTTTGGATTTGGATATGTCATCAAGGATATAGTCAAGGTTGTCTGAATCAATGTTATATTTTACTTAATTAATTAGATTTATGTTACATGTATTCAAACGGTCAATATTTACATCTTTACGAGCAAGGTCAAAGACATTAATATTAAGTGGAGTCATTTCTATGATAATTTTAGAATGAAAGAGGCATTAGGTGTACAGATTTAGTTGCTGCGAATATAAATTGAGAGGACTAGTGAGAGACAAATGAAAGGAGGAAAGAGAGGCCTGTGCCCTTCAGGAGATACAATTTGCCGATAATAATAAAAACAACTGACGGTTCACAAGGGTAAATATAAAAAAAAAAACTAATATGCGTGAAATGTTAACTTGTAAAAGTAGGTAAGAACCAGAATGATAATGATAAAATTGAATAAAAAACAGTTGAAGAAAAACGGATAAAAAGCGAAAAACGCATGAATGATTACTCAACAATTTACAAGACTTGTTATAATAGTATGTGCTAGAACTGTATCAGGGAATATATCTACTACTAAATAATGATCAGCTTTCTTTAAAAGAAATGCTCGCAGTAAAACACAGAGACAAATGGCGCCTATAAATCAACATCAGACAACCGCTTTCAATTTGGCTCACATTCACTGTCGCACATCATTCAATATTTCAAACACCAACTAAATTAATAACAATTTACGCGGCATCCAAATCTGATTACACGCCATTGAAAACGAGGAATCCAATATCAAAATTTGGACTACTTTCTACCGACATGCTACCATTGCGTTACGATTTCACCCCATGCACGATGTTTAATTCATTTATAAGACTAACACTTGTAGTTGCATCGTAGTGGAAAGCTGAAGATCGTCAGACGGTGTTTAATTGGAAATTTATCGAAGGAATCCGTGGAAAAAGCTGCGTTTGCGATTCTCTCTGGTACATATTTGCAGAAAATTCCTTCGCTGAAGACTCGTGTCGAGGAACTTTAATCGATTTTTATCGTTATCAGACGGATATTTATGGACAATCTCGTGTATTTTACTTTTAGAACGACTCTGTTTTTATATGGTTTTAAATTTCATTGTCAGGTTTAAATCTGTTATCTTTTGAGATGTTTTTAAATTATTTAATGACTTGATTACAGTGTCGAGATTAAAAATAATCTCTGTCTTGATTTTTAGAAAGCAAATAATTAGTCACTGTTATTAAAACATTGCTGTCCAGAAAATCATAGTTAGTCATCAGATAGGTATGCAATTTACCAAATAGATTTTTAATTTTGTGGTTTATATCTTCATTGGTTGTCTGGAAGAAATTGCTTTTAGTGATAAGACCGCCAATTGTACATTTTCGATCATGTTATTTATGTATCTTTGAAAATTTTTTTTTTTTTTTTTTTGATGTGCAATAAAGTATATTCTATTCTATTCTATTCTATTCTTTTATTCTTCTCGAAAACCGACAGATTTGCACACAGAAGGCAAGAAATGACAAAACAATATTATCAAAAATGTGGTGGAGGGTAGTATCACCCACTCAAAAAATATCAGCGTGAAATAACAGTATTCGTACTGTTATTGTATTGTACGATTAGTAAAAGCACCGGACCTTCTAAAATCCCCCTTCCTTAATCACCTCGCCCTTCATAATTTCTCGAAGAGTCAGCAACGCGCAAATGAAACTATTGGTGTTGCTAGCGTCTACAGTTTACCTATTCCCATCAAGTGGATTGCATGTTTGTCACCTTCGCTTAAAAGTGACACAAGTAATCAACCTACTGACTCGCCCTCCTCTATTGTTACTGTTCTTTCCATACAACACATTCACACCATAATTCCAGCTAATTACGCAAAGTGTGCACCAAGTAATGAATCCTTTCAACCTTGACAATGGGGCAGACGTAACGGACGGGGTATCCACGCGTCACGTCATGCATGGCTGCCTCAAACATAAGGTCATTGTTGTATGGCCAAATGTTTGAACCGAAACGTGAAATGGCATCATCAAAATTTACCAAGACCAGCTCCTGCGCCTGTACTTTGTCAGCGTCCTTTTTAAAGAACTAATTCCTAACTTAAACATAGTACCGGCAGTTTCGACGGATATAAGCGTATTGTCGGAGAAGAATAGTATCGAAAAAAGTACAGTAGTATAGTACCCAGTAGTGACGATTGTGACGAAAAGCCATAATTGTCGGAGATTTCTTGTTTCGCACATTCGCAACAGTGTCTGTCGAATAATTCATTTGTATCTAAGTTTTTAAATGATTCCTAATGTCTAGTTCCAAATTCAAGATTTCCGAGAATATATCTACCTATAAAAGATAGTTTGTCAGTGTTTTTGAGAGAGCTTCGAGAGTTCTTATAGATATTGTGTGTTAAAGACAGACACCCAACTTCCACGAATATCACGATCGGTGAGAGCACCAGAGGCCTAATCCCGAGGTACCATTTGGAAAAGGGCGGTAACGTGCCTGTTATTCTTCTGGTGTTGCGTCATGTGTGTGCCTATGTGCCGGTGATCACTGACCATCGGATGACGCGGCATTTCGTTCGTCCCAAATAAAAAATAATCAAGTAAATTTTACTAAAGTAAAGTACGTTATATTCTCATTACTAAAAAGGGTCTCGCTAATCCACAAGTCACGAGTTTTCATTCAGCACCCTACGGATGTCACGCATTGCTGCCCAAGCACACATAAGGTCATTGTTGTTATTGTCGAATGTTTGTACCAGAATGTGGAATAGCGTGCAATTATGTAAAGCCTAGTTAGTATGATTCGCCAAATATTTCTCGTTATCTGAGGTTACATTTTTATAGTTTTTATATGGCTATTCGGTTTTGCTATTTATTTTCAGAATCAGGTTAAGTGGGTTCCACACCTTCCGATCATATCCGACCTGATCCTAATTTCATCCGATAATTATTAGGATCGGAACGGATAGGGGAAGGTGTGAAACCCATTTTAAACTTGCAACAAGCTATTGGACGCGACTTACTAAGTCTGCACATATTCAAAGATCTGAGAAGTCATATAGGTACCTACTTCTCGGACGCTTGTACGCTAAGGTCACGTTTGCAAAATTGCAACCACGGAAGATCTATTTTTCTTCATGTTTGCGACTTATTTCTGACAGTTTGCACGTTGCACGTCATGTCTTCGCATGGAGGTAAAATTTTGACAAACTTCTTCTAACGGGTCTACGTAATGTTATTGACCAGATAGTCTACATACGGCATAAGTCGCGTTCATCAGTTACGATAAAAGTCGCGTCCAAAAATATGGCTCAAGCTGTAATTCAGTAAAAGATATCTTTTGAAAATAATGACTCCAGAACGTCTGAATTAAGTATTTGGCATTCTTAAATAATTATGTAACATGTCTTTTATTTAAATCTAACTAGAAATTCGGTTTGAATAAAATTTGGAGACATAGAACATGCTACTTTTGTTATTTCTAACTTTCCTGAAACACAACAACTAAAAGTATGACACACAAATAATTATAATCAATCGTTTAGTTCTTACGTTTCTATTAACCAATATACAATAGCTACTGATAGCCAGACTAGTTTCAGATACAATAAAGCTGTTCTAGATATCAGATTTTCGAAACCGAACCAAGTGTATTGATTCATCGAATTGCAACAACTAGGTACATTACCCTAGGCTAGCCACTTACGTAACTTAAGCTAAAACCTACGCTGTTAACATTGTCCATAAAACAATCATACTATGGACGTTTGTGGCTTTGTTTTCTTTTTACTTTAACCCCTTGCATCACCAATTGGATAACTATGGACATTGAAATCGCTCCCACGTAAATATTAGCAACGAAACGAAACATTGCAGAACGAATCCAATAAACGTGAGTAAACGGTTGCGAGAACTGTGAACCAGGTAAAGCTAAAATCAGCACTCGTAGCATAACCACAAAAGTAGACAAAATTTACATTTTCACATCATCATCATCATCTATCTATTAGGATATAAGTAGATTACTATCACTCTGTATAATAATATTAGAATTAAGTATGACTATTCATAAGTGTCTAAAATGGTCTACATTATGAAACAACTTTTTAACGGATATAATTCGCGTTTTTATTTTGATAATACAATCCTGACGCCTGCGACCACGAGTGCTGCAAAGTACTCGAAACGTCTGGATTGTATTATCAAAATAAAAACGCGAATTATATCCGTTAAAAAGTTGTTTCATTATGTTGAGTGTTCGCGAAAGTTTGAGACTATATTATGGTCTACATTAATAAAAATATTTTGATTTTATCGCACTATCCTTCATTACTCTTAATCTTGATTGGCCCATTTACTCATTTGTCACAAGGCAGAATAAAATTGTGCATTGTAATGCTGGTCATTACAATTTGTAACATGATTGTAGACCGTGAATATGATACAGTTCTCCGATGAAATATTTCAATAAACTGTGTACTAGAATCCGATTTCATTATTCAAATTAATCTGAGAAGTGATTGGTGCCAAGCCAATGATACCTTATTGAGGTTATTAATAATACTAAATACAGTTCAGGTTTCTATGACTAAGATTACATGCAGTTTTCCTAGTAACATTTGTAATGCGGAAGAACTGTGTTGAAAACATTTCCTTATAAGTATGGTGCAGGTTCTAGTTTAGCATGAGGTAGTCTATACAACCAATATGTAGCATCCATGTGATGCGTTTTAATTTCTAGTTCCATGGGCTCTTTGTACGTAATTCGAGTGTAAACTTGAGAAGGTAATTTTGGGTGGCCTCTCCTTATTTTTTTTCGCTCCTGATCAGAAGGTCTAAGTAGCAAAATGTCCAATAGCGCAAAACGTCCAAGAGTCAGGCATTTGATCTTTGATCTTGGGCTAGGATTTTGATCGCGTTCAAAATTAAGTTTGATCTTATAGATTCCAATGAAATAAAGGGATAAGCAGTGACATGACGGCTTTTAGAGATGAATGGGCGAAGAAAACCTAGAGCAAGAAGATGATGATGATGAGATTCTAATGAAGATTTTATCTTTTTTTATTTTATTTATTTATAAACACACAGGTAACATTGTAAATATCTTTAAATATGCCAAACTGTAAAACAGTTTATCGGCATTAACTCCCGTTTACATTTTCTTTGCAGTTTCTATCGTTTCCAATTACTTACAACACAGTATTCTACATTAGTGCGATGATACCCAAAAACGAGAGTTATTCCCGACCGATACCCTACTTCTGATCCACTGCCAATTAATTTTATTATTTTTTCCGGACGGATCCCCTGTACTATTCCGAACGGATCCCCTAACGTAAACAAGATAAGTACAGATAACAGAAAAAGTGTTTCTAAAGTATTAATAATATTTTATTCACCATAACAATATAAACACAGTTTTATGTCACAATATTAATATCTAATATCAGTGTAGTAATTTAAAATTAAATGTTGACTCTTTTATTTAGACTGATTAGTTAGAAATACCTAATATTTTTTGTGAATTTTTTACATGTTAAGCTTATTTATAAATATTATAGAAATACCTACATAATTTTCAATAATTATTTAAATTGGAACATTATTAATTTACTTTCATATTATTTTCTTATGAACAATTTTTTTAAATATTATATTAAAAAATATCAGTAAAAATACTCGTTTTATTACATAATGATATACTTATTAAAGTTTATCTGTGATTATTCGAATGTTGGACTATACTCTACTACCAGGAAACCAGAAATGATTTGGAACTTACCTGAATATTGGTAAAAATACAGGTTTTGAAATCAAATCATACCAGGGAACCAGAAATGATTTGGAATTACTATTTACCTGAATAATGGTAAAAATACAGGTTTTGAAATCAAATCATACCAGGGAACCAGAAATGATTTGGAACTTACTATTTAGCTCAATAATGGTAAAAATACAATACAATTCATTTCTGGTTTCCTGGTATGATTTATTTTCAAAACCTGTACGACAGACGTAGAGCATGTTCATATTATTACATCGTACCCCAAGTACTAAAAATAGCTCTAGGTAGAGCTCTTCGACCTCTGATTATAATAATATAGTTAACCTCAAACTTATTATGTTACTGACTGTACCAATAACTTGTTTGTCTGTAACTTAGGAAACCGTTTTGAATGAAATATATTAATTAATTTCTGATATCCTGCACAGGGGATCCGATCGGAATAGAAAATAATATTTAATAAAACCGATCCACCAGGGTATCGGTTGTAGGGGATCGGTCGGGAATAACTCAAAAACGATATTAGTAAGTAAAACATTGTGTTTGGAAGTACGAAGTCCATTACTTAGTATAAATAAAAATGAATTTTCTTGTATCTAAGTAAGGAATGTGATATACTTACTTAAAGCTATTAGAAATTAATATTAAAGCTAGGTACTCATTAGTTCAATTTAACTTAGCTAGCACGTTCAACCTAGTAAGGTTGAACGTGCTATCTAAGTCAAATTATAATACGAAGTAATGACAAATGTGATTAAGTACATAACACGGAATCTATGTTCTTCTTCTTAGCGTGTCGATGACAATCTAAATTGTGTCAGCCCAGAACTGGGCTACGAGATTGGCACCAAGAACTGTCAAACTGACTGTTGGAGGGTGCCAATCTTGTAGCCCAGTTCTGGGAATATGTGTTAATATTGAAGAATGTAGCCATGTGAGTTTTACCTAGTCACAAGTTCACAACAGAGGCGAAAGTACATAAGACTGGCTTTGAGAGTATCAATGTACAAAAAATCAATGTACCTATTGCCAATTCACTACTCCCCTGTTGGCAGATCGAGAGATAGAACAAAAACTTTTGGAAAGCACTTTCACGTTTGGAATCTCTAGGACAAGACGGACAAAATTAACTTTCGTCTTAATAGTTAGAAGAAATGCCCACCTCATCATCCTCTTAGCCTTATTATTCTTAAATTTTTTTTGGGGTCGGCTTCTAATCTAACCAGATGCAACTGAATATCAGTTTTCTACGGAGCGACTGCCTATCTGATCTCCGCAACACAAAGGGATACGATATTCTAAGGTAAGATCAGTTATCAGGATTTTATGAGGGTACCGACTCCCTATAACGACTGTCAAAGATCTTCATGACAACCGGGGCCAACGGCTTAACGTGCCTTCCAGTGCACGGAGCAGTTGTTAATTAATTTATAATACACACATAACTTATGAAAAGTCAGAGGTCCAACAAACATACCACTAGGCTATCACTGATTATAAAGTAAAAAGAAAACGAAATCTACTTACAGCCGATTCTGCGCACTCATATTTCATAGATATACTTAACTAGAACAAATCGGTAGGTAGTCAGATTATTTTAATAGCCACCGCTCCTATTGTATCATCACACGCATTTCATAACTCGGCCTTCCATAGACCATCAAACAAGCATCAAACAATAGACATATGAAGTCCTATTACCGTCCATTGTAGACGCCTCAAAAGTATTAGGTATTTCAACTTTACAGATTGTAGTTTAGTATCTGCTATTGTCGTTACATAGCTTAATGTTCTTGATGAGTTTGAACTTGAAAACGCAATTTATTTAAAATTAGTTATGGACGTTTGTCGATTTTGGAGTGGCGATTTAACGCCAAAATTCGGAATCCTCACCTTGTCTAAAATATTATAAAAATGCGAAAATGTTATCTTTCTAAAAGGAAGGGAACGACGTGAGTTTTAGCGTGGTTTTAGCATAGAGTCAGTTTTATAGGCCATAGAATGACATAATTACTAGATACCTTTATGCCCAAAATAATGTTTAACCACTGGAGCGAGGTCGCCAAAAAGTCTAAGTAATAATAGGAATAAAGGAACAGTTATTCAGGTGTAGATTCTAAATAACTTTTCACACAACAAATACCTAATTAGGTATTCATAACGACATCATAACGCAACGATAACAGCTTACAACTTGATAAATTAATGATGAGGGTGATCTTTATGATCACGTAGGCGTAGACTAAACTTATCAGTCACGTATGTATAGTAGCAGTGTTAGCCTAGTGGTATAACCGTTAACTGGTAAGTCAGAGGTCTTAGGATAAAACCCAAGTCACGCAAAAGCAAAAAGTCAGCGCTTTTCGTAAGTTATGTGCGTATTATAAACTTATTATCACCTGCTCCGGAAAGCACGTTAAGCCGTTGGCTCCGGCTGTCATGAAGATCTTTGTCAGTCGTTAAAAAGGGAATCAGTACCCTTATAAAATCTGGACAACTAATTTAACTTTAGAATATCGTAGTACCTATAGTATCCTTTTGGGTTACGGGGGTCAGATAGGCAGTCGCTCTGTAGAAAACTGATATTCAGCTACATCCAGTTAGATAAGAAACCGAACCCAACAAAGTTTGGGAATAGGTAATAAGGCTAGGTGAAGGTCACTGGCAACTCTAATGTTATTTTAGAATTATGGCTATTCATAATTCATATGTGCCTAAAATGGTCTAAGTAAGTACATGAGTAAAAATATTTTGATTTTGAAGTAGGTACCTATATGGTTTTCAGATCCAAAAAAATGAGATAACCTTTCGTAAAAAAAATCCTGACTTTGGTATTCTTACTTATTTCTGGGAGACATTTGTATTGTCTGTCTTAGCAACCTAGTCAGCTAGTCACGTAAGTATTTCTAACGGAGTTGCCTGTGCCAGCCAGTTAATGAATGTAATGTAGGTCTATTAGGTAACCCATTTCCTTCACTATTACCTCATTTTCCAACACCATATCATTTCCTTGATCGCTTTCTTCAAACTTCCTCAAATCTTGAATGGTTTTCATTGTATCCAAGTTAAATAGAACTCTTTGTTCACTCAGTCATGCTTTTAGTTAACGGCTTATTGTATAACTACTCATAACTAGTTAATTATGCACAGTGAGTAACAGTTAAAGTTGTTAAGCTTCGTTTTACGGTTAAAGAACTATTCTTAGTTTACCATAACCGAGTGGGACGTTGTTCTGAATTAGATGTAGTTTGATTGTAAAATTTTAGGACTGTTTGATGTCGAAATGATCTTCATTGGTTTTCTTAATTGTTTTTAATTGAAGGTTGGTCAATAAATTGTTATAACGCACCTGCTGGACTGCAATAACCATGATTCACCAGCAATTATTGTTATTGCAATATAAATGGCAAGTGTAAGAATATCACTAGATCTGTATACAAAATCAATTTTACCTACGCGACCTTGTTTACGATGAAATCCGGCGACTATAAAAATTACCTTAGTTGGATCACCTGTCATGGGGACTAAGGTATTTAAGTACAAACGCCAGCACATCAAGCTACTACAATCTGTCCAATTTCTTTAATAGATTTTCAACTTTCAAAGTTGATTGCGAAAATTGGACAGTTTCGGGTAGCTTGATTTGCTGGCGTCTGTACATTACACAAAACTACGAATATACCTACTGTTAAGTTTACGCCAATTTTCTGCGAGGTAGACCCGGCTTATACGAGTGCTGAAATCAGCATTGCAGCAAAGCAAGGCTCTATGTTGGTGGCAAGATATTGGATTATTTACAATACAAAGGTCTTACAAACTAAAGGCAAGGCAGTACCTACCTATTTACTTACTTAAGTATTAGTGGAAAAATATATAATAAAATATAGTGAGGAGGGACTACACAACACGCGTAGTCTACAAAAGCTATCGCCTCTTTATATTTGGTCCACGTTCATTGAAAATAGATGAAAATAACGTGATCTGACCGATAATTTTATGAACCGCTACCACGGCTTTCGAAAGTGACATCAGATTTCTAAACCTTTGCAAGAAATATTAAAATTTCTTTTATGTTTAATGAAAGTTAAGTGCTTTAGAGTGTAAAGCTTCTTTTTACGGATATTGAGAGTATTCGCGGTAATTTCTGTTAATTACTATCCGGTCATTAGCTGAACATTTTAATCGATGATGCGCGAGAACTTCGGATTACGTTGCAAGATAGATCAGATGTTTCTGTTGAGATATAGGTACTCGTCAGATTCTAATAACTTAGGTACTCATTTCAGATCGCTTTTTACAGTATCCGGATAAGCACTATACCAGATAATATTTATTAAAAAAAAACATACAATCGAATTGAGAACCTCCTCCTTTTTTGAAGTCGGTTAAAAAGAGCAACCATGGAGTTTCTTGATAGATTACATATAACTTGAAAAATTCCAATAAATTCAATTGACCCTCAAAGTAATAGTTATAGTTAGGTACTTTTCTAAACAAAATAATGATATTTCTGCGAAAATGCTAAAATAATGCCGGGACAGCATTTGTATGGGTCATTGCGAGTTTACAGAGAATGCCTAAAATTGAGAACTTTTTATTCAACACAAAAATTCGTTATATTAATTCAGACTTGAAAGAGGTTATATTCGAGGGGTGACGCTGTAAAAAAAATGCCTTCCGCATACCGCACGTCCGAGGATATACGGTTATGTGGGGCTCGCACCCACTAAAAACCTGCGTGTTCCTCGCACTGTATCGGACGGGTCCGGGTACCGCAAACGCGCCTCGCAGTCCAGTGCCTGCCTGTAGGCCCGCTCAAAAATGCACATACACCCGGCCACAAAAAAAAAAAAAAAGGGGTGACGCTGTAAGTAGGTACAAGCTCTTCATAGTTGTCCAATGTCTGAACTTCTGAAGCAATCTATTTGTTCTTGGCCGGTGCACGATTGCAATTTGTAATGAACGTGTGATTTTTCTCACGTCGATTTTCGCCATTGAATGTAGGTATGTATTTGTTTGTGCAGCAAATTGGCAGTGGTGAGTTAATACTAGTCGTCTTTGAACTTTTATACTTTGCAGCGATTACGTACGAGAAAGGTGGTTAAATAAAGTCGACACGCAATCCTCCTAGCCCCTTTTTTTGAGCAAAGGTATAATTTCCAACGCACTCGGCTGCAGTTATGTAAGCCAGGATCTAGTTTTTAGCCAGATTCACTCTTGAGAACCAATTAAGGCGCCTCTTCGAGCTAATCTCTTGTCTCGCTCGCACATTGAAGTTGGTTCATCATCATCATCAAAAAAAAAAAAATTGGTTCAAATTATTTTTTATTTTATTGAAAGCCTTTTTTTATTTGAAAACATGTAGAGTTTTTAGTGTTTATTTTCGCTGCTGTGCGAATTTAACCAAATTTTACGTGGCAACTTTTTGTCGTAAGTAATAAAAATATCGTGAAACATTATGAACAATAGAATGAGGACTGCGTAATCTGGCGTTCAGCTAACGTTTATAGTTTTATTACAACAGACCTAGGAAGGAAAAAAAAAGAAAATTAGTTCACTTTGTTGACAAAACTGATGCGCAAAGTGTGTCAAATGTTTGCAAGCAAAGACATTTAAATTCTTAGCTAAAACATGACATGAAAATTTTTATTCTATGTCCTTCAAGAAGCTTGATTCAAATGAGAATCTGATATTTCTGTCCAGAATCGCTTGAATATAGGTACCTATACGATTCAGTTAGTTCAATGTATTTCATGTATCATATTTGCATCGCATAGGTAGTTACAGTAGGTACTTGATTCTTCTCTCTCTTCTTCTTCCACCGCACACCGTAATCCGAGGACGTACGGTAATGTGGGGTTCACACCCATTAAAAACATCTCCCTCCAGCGTGTTCCTCGCACTATATCCGACGGGGCCGGGTACTGCTAGCGAGCTTCGCAGCCACGTCCAGTGTGCATGACTAGCCTTGCATTTAAAGTCCAGACAGCGCGATTAAAATATGCGTGGTGGTGAAATGGTAAGACATGGAAAAAAACATGAGGCAGGTAGGTAATTACAGATTCAGCCCTTGTTCACCACATTACAACACGTATAAGTGTTAGAAAGTAAAGAGAAATCTACTTTAGTCAAAATTAAACATCGCGCGTAAAAAATATATAGGTACCTACCTAACTAATATTATGTTTATAGTTTGACTGTGGGCTTGTAAATGGGAATAATTTAATTTAAACCTACTGTGGGACAGTTACAGGCTGGTTTATTTTATTAGGTATTTATTAAAGTACCTAGGTAGTTTAATAAGTTTGTATATTATATTAATTATTGTATATTACTGTGGAGAATTAATATCACTACATAAATTATAAGTTACATCTAGGTATCATAAATCAATATTAGGTACTATTACGATTACCCCATTCATAGTCCCATAGTGAATGACAATAATTAATAAAACAATTGACAGAGCCACATATGGTTCAGTGGAGAGGGACTTGTTAAATATGCGGCCATTAGCACATTTTTCCAATTAAGTAGGTACCTATGTTAACTTAAAAAAGCTATTTGGCTGTTAAAGCCTCTTCTGGCTTGAGTTAAAGTAGGTAAGTTTAAGTAACACAGCACCCACAGGTACACCCACATAGCTAATTATTATGGGTATGAGATCAATTAACACTTTTGGCTTAATTGATTTGTAGGAAAACCCGCAAGCCATCATTAACATACGGATACTAATTTAAAGAAGGTAAAGGCAAGTAAAAAGTTTTTTCATATACAGTATCTAACTACCTACCTATACAACATTGTATTTCTTTTAGAATAATAACTTTCGTGAGTCATACTTATACATTAAATATTGATACGGCTTTACTCACATATAGATTTCGGGGAATGCCCGACTAGTACTAGTCGTACTAGTAGTAGTATTAGTAGTACTAGTACTAGTCGGGCATTCCACCCAAACCTTCCACCATTGTATTTTTTTTTTTTTTTCAAGGACTCAGTGCCGCCACTCTCTCGATTAAGACGAATCTAACGACACCTCTCAAGTTAAAATGCAACAAGTTGTTTAGGCTGTACGCAGTGCCAAAGAAATATACCTACATACATACACTCGAAAAACATAACCCTCCTTCTGGTGCAGTCGGGTAAAGTAAAACTAGGTATAGCCTTTTAAGCACCTGGTCCTGGTAGTACCTACCTGTCTTTTAACCACCAAAATGTCTCTTAGACACTGGCACCTTCTTATTCATGTTTAACTCGAAAAATCCCGTATGCAGGGTGCAATGGAAAATTAATTATTGAATGGAGTCCATTTCATTTACTTACCATAGTTTAAAGTTTGAAGCAGTGCAAGCCTGCAGCAAGCCACATGATTTTTAATTGTATTTTGTTTCTGCTGTTTTATAATGATTATAGATTATAGAAAAATAAATAGGTATGAAAACTTTTTTGAAATACTTTTGTTATGAGACAGAATTTTATTTCTTAAAATATAATTTATGTGCACAAAAAGATATAGGTACCCAACTACTTTTGAATTATTTATTTTGACCTAAACTAAGTTTTAATATTGTAAACATACGCCATATTTTACTATAATTATTTACGCCCGCGCCATAACTATTATTATATTCCATAAACATACACCCATTAGGTAGGTATCAATAATTTCATTAACAAACCATTCTATGTAAACACTCACACTAATAAAATTCAATATTTAATTATTGACACTTTCTCAAGAAAAATAGTGTGCTTGAAATTCGAAAACTAACTTCAAAATGTATTCTAATAAAGTTGATCTAAAGACCCAGGATTTATTCAGGACTAGGATTCATAAAAGTTGTTATCCTTACCTGTTTACCACGGCCTTGTTTCATATAACTTTCATGAGGATGTAAACTTGTTGACACAAAAAACTTCCAACTTGTAACTTAAACACTTCACTCCCGAGTAAAATATCACAATTTAGTAAGACACAATAAAAATTATGATCAAATATTTAATCTTCCAACATTGAATTGTTTAATTAAGTAATTATTAGTTTATTTTACACACTTATCCTAAATTATCAAACTTTCAATACAACTTCGTATTCTTTCTCTTGATGGTTGGTTATCATGCGTGCGTCAACGATCGCGTTCAGAAACTCACTATCTTTGTTCACTCAATCACTCACTATAGTTTCACAGATAATAAAATAAGCCAACTCAATTACTTACGACCACAGATTCAATATTGCCTATATACGTCATTATTATAAGTTCTATCGAGCATTCAAGCGACAAGCATAAAATACTGCCGTGCTCTTTATTGTGACGAGAAGAGACTGAAGAAAGACATTACAACTCTACGTGATATAATATTGGTTGGTCATTCTCAGAGAATCGTCTTAGATTTTTATTTTTTAAATGAAAGCTAGAAAAAATGGCGGCAAATTTTGAATGTAATGTAGAGAATGTAGTTTAACTTTTCTTTGTTTGTTGCAGGGTTTTCATTTTAATTATTCAACAGATTTAAACATGTGGAAGCCCATTTATTAACTTATTATTTAAACATAACAAAATAATAACTTACTATATTTTAAATCAGAATTTCTGATTAATAATCATCATAACACATTAAATGTAACAACTAACAATATATTTGGGACACTTTTGGCCATTAGGCCTTTGGGGGTCTGGCACCAAAAATGTTTGATCCACATCGAACAGTTGTAGCTCCCAGTTCAATCTAAAAATGAAAAAAAAAGAAATTAAAACTTTAATGAATTTATATTGTCTAATAGGGAAGAATATAATTATATTAGTATCATAGTATGCTACAAGGTGAATTCATTAATCGCGGGTGGAGTTCGCAGGCAGTTCGAAGGGCACAGGTTCAAAAAAAGTGTAAGTATTATTAAAAAAAAAACTATTATTAGAAATACAATATATTATTATGAATTGAATGTACTTATTTACAAATCCAATTATTCAATGTATTGGGATTTGCAAGTACTGAATATTGTATTGGTAATATTGGTATAGAGCACATCAAAAATTTTGAACAAAAGCAAAATAGCGGTAGAAATCTAAAAATCAACTATTGTTCTAACTTGATCATTTGTGGTGTTTGCTGATATAATTGTGTAGTCATGAGCAAAATATTATATAATTATACATGTAACATAATTTATAGCAGGTTGAGTTTATAAATAAATATACAACTCAAATGTTGTTTCATATGTAGGTACTGATCTTTTTCTTTTTTTTCTTGAATTGACTTCAAAAAAATGCTACATCTCCACATATTTCTCATGAATGAACCAATTCTTAAAAAGTTCCAAAAATAAAATACTTACAGCATGTTCAAAATCAGTGGACATTCCCATAGACAATTCCACTTCATTTATATCAAGCTTTAGGTTCTCACACACCTCTTGTCTACACTTCACAAGTGTTAAGAAATCAGGGTTGGGGCCTTTAGTTGTGTCGTAGTCATATATTCCAATGGTCATTAAGCCTTTAAAATCTAGATTGGGGCAATTCTTCAAGACATGCTCTACAACTTTTGTAGTTTCTGATGGTTCAATTCCATTTTTCGCTGAAATTGGGACTTTCATTAATATCATAAAGATAATTAAACCATTCAATTCATCAAAGTTTGCGAGATGAGATTTATAAGGAAATCCAGTGTTACGTGCCAACAGGATGCAAAAGATATTAATTTGATAGAACAAACTAGGTGTGTTGTAATATTATAAATAAAAAACCAGCTTGTCATTGTCATACAGAGCAAAGGTCTCTTATTATATATATATTCTCATAAGGTACTTTAAACTTTTTTTTTTTATAGCAGTCCAAGCCTTATACATGTAACCTCAAACAATAATAAATTAATTTTGAATTGTATCTCATTTCTGCCACTTGAAAAGTATTCAAAAATTACCTTCTTCAGCGCTTGTATTAATCTGTACCATAACTGGTAATTTTTCCTCACCCTGCCTGTATTTAGGCCACTGTTTATTCAAGTTGTCCGCTAATTTTTGTGAATGAACAGTTTCTATTATACACAAGTTTGGCGATCCAAGGAGTTTGTTAATCTTATTTGTTTGTAAATGGCCTATGAAATGCCACTTTATATCTTTACATTTCTCTATTATAACTGGATTGCTAGCTTTTTCAGCCAGTTCATTAACATAATTCTCTCCAAAATGCCTCTGTCCAGCTTCATAAGCTTCGATAATTAATGGTACCGGTTTTATTTTAGATACAGCCACTAACTTTGGCACAATTTGAGGTAAATCCTGAAAAAAAAAAACAAATAAGTAGTAAGTATGTAGTGAACGGATGAATATGCCGTGCGGCGTGCAGAAATAAATAAATAACCTGATATAATGATGAAAAATATCAATCAACTCTGTCTTAATAAGTGCAAACATCTCAAGATAAAATTATAATGATTAGATATTGTTAGAAAATGCACAAAAGTAAACAGGTTTCATTACTTTACTGCGTCGAGCGACGGCCGCTTCGATTTTAGTTAGTACAGTCCTTAGTCCAAACATAACGTCGATTTCTTGATCGCCTTCTGATGACATGACGTTTACGAATTACGATTAATGTTTTGCTAATAATTTGTTTTTTTTGGTTTTGATTGATAATACTAATTTTTGACAGCTTCTTATCACCCTCACTGCTTCCGGCTTCGCCCTTCACCCCCTCCCTTGACCCTTCAGTCACCTTGATTGAATGAAACCGAAGAGAATTTTTTTTTATAATCTGTGAATTACAGCTTGGCAAAAAAGAGTCTGGAAAAATTGGGGGCGCCGCTGGCGCACTTTTCACACTACAATTCAAAATTACAAGTTATTTAGTGCTTACATATTTCTATGACGAGTTTTTTGTCATTAATTATAATCAAATGAATCATTTTTATGTTATTTTAGTACTCACAAACTTAGTTTTTTAGATTTTTATTTTTAGTTCCAGCTGTCACCGCCTCAAACTCTTTTTTGCCAAGCTGTACTCCGATTGGTCTCTCTTCTTGTCTACCATAGGGCTACATTTGTTTTGTAGTATTGCTAGATCATTTGATTTTTTCCCAGAATAAAATTATGCTAAGATGATTTAGAATTTTATTTATTTCTTCTTTTAAAATATTTTAATACTAAATAAAAATGGGCTACTTTTGTTTTTATTTTTAAATGTATATTTTTTTTTTATTTATTTAAAAATGTATTTTATATGTTTTGAAAATGAATAAATGAAATTTAAAAAAAAATCAGCTACTGTGGCTTCCTATTACTTAGGGAACTTATAATGTATGGCAACACTTCATTTGATTTCGTTTAGAAACGAAAACAACGTTGTTGTATTAGCATGACTTATTTTGTTAAATGTAATTTAAGTCATTGCGATTATATATTATTTATATTTATTGCATAAATAATAAGGTCAATAAATATTACTGTTATCTAATACAATAAATATTATTTGACGAATATTTTATATCCAGCTGATTAGAACATATGTCTATCTATTTCCGAACTACACGTAGATAGACGTCAGTCAAGTCAAGTCAATTGATTTTTTTCCTTTACGTTTGTTTGCATTTTCGCGACGGAAATTCGTATAAATCAAACAAAAATTGCTATAATATGTCTCAAACATCTACTACGAAATCTGGCTGATGATAAGCAGCCATGAACGTGTTGGAGAAAGCTGAGAAGGCTTTAGAATTCCTTAAAGTCAATGAGAATAGTGCGAAGTGCGTTTTTTGCATAGTTTTGCCGTTTTGGTTGGATGTTTGTAAAGGTTTTGTGATGCGTGTGTTGTTTGTAGGACTCACGAGCTTCAAGCGGCGGCCGGTACGCTCGGAAGATGTTTAGGAGCCCTAGGCAGCCGTTCAAACTGCGCTCGTCATTATGCTAACTTACTACATTCTGCCGTTCCTACTCTGCTAGTGTTGGCTAGCAACGACAGCGTAAGTTACCTTGAAGTTTTTTAGGCTAAGTACGCAAATTATTATTCAACCATGTTATCCAATAATTAGCTAATACACATAAGTTGAGAAATTAATTGTGAGGTAGAAATATTGTGTAGGTAAACATGTTTCTGTATGTAAACATTGTAATTATTAATTGCTTCGTCCTTTAAATACAATCTACTTGAGCTTAAGAATACATTCCAGAATTTACACAGATTAAATCATTAATTTCACTACCCTTGAATATACAATTAATCAACTTAGCATAATTATCTACTTAGACTTCTCTGTGGTCCTCACAGCTCAAAGTCCTCAACCTTAATTAAAACTCAAAATGTAAAAAAAAATACATTTTCTTGCCCAGAGACTTTATGGTTCCTTGACAGTTGTTGTAGGTACAATAAAAACTTTTTACAGGCGGAAGTACGTTTGGTAGGCGATGAAGCATTAAACAGAGCTGTGGTTGGAGGATTTGCCTTTCACTCACATAAGACCAATATTGTGCTGCAGAATCAAATTGACCGCACTAAAAATGCAAGGTAATACACAATGGTACCTATACTCTAAAATGTCAGGGATTAAGGTACCTATTTTTAAAAGTACAAAGTCGAAACTTTTAATGTGGGTTGTGTGATTTTAATTCAAGCCAATTAAGGAGAAGACCGTCTTGGCTTAAGTCTTATATAGCCAATATGTTACAAAAATTGTTAACTGTTCCTATTTGCTACGACTTCACAAAATTCCAATCAGAGTGGCACAGCCTTCATTGAATTGCTTAGTACTTTATTTGACTTTAACACAATGCAGCGTAAAATCTCTGTTTTAAGAAAAAGTATTGTGTTAAAATTTCAAACCATATGCCATTATTGAGGTTTCAACTATTGTCGAGCCTACATGGTTTGTTTTTAGTGGCAGTGAGCTCAACTTAACCATATGTGGTAGATACATTTTTTTCTCTGAGGGGAGTAAAAAAAAAGTTTCAACTATTCTTAATTACGTTTAGAAATAACTACTCATGTCATGTTTAATGTTATAAATTAGCTGACAGAAATAAAAAATATTTAATGCTTCTAATGATAGTTTCATTTATGTTATTAAAGGTGTGTCAGTTAATAGGACTGGTACCTAATTAATTGAATACATTATGATCAAATTAATTAAGAGTTATCATGTAACTAATGTCACAATATACAGTAAGGTAACTACGTACAAACGCTCGAAACGGCACACTCACTCAACGACGCGTATGCAATGCGTAACAATAAGACTGCTAAGCGAACGTCGCAGTACTCGCATGATTGTGTAAGTGTACCATTGTCGAGTGTTTGTATGTAGTTAACTTACTGTATGTTTATTATACTGTGCAAATGTTGTCCGATGAGGTCAACAAAATAGAGATTTATTTAAAATATAGATAAGCCAGAAGGCACACTGTTCACTTTGAGCGCCAGATTGCATAGGCAAATTTTATTTCACAATGGCGTTTTAAAGTTTTAATCACATCTTAAGGTGTCTATTTGATTTTCTGATTCCTCTCGAATTTTTTATTTTTATTTTTTATTAAAAACTTGAGCGCATTTGACTGGATCTCACCTGATGGGAAGTTACGATGCAGTCTAAGATGGTACACACGAACTCAAGTAATGCCTATTCACTCTTGCCTTGAATACTCCTAGATTATAAGAATCGGGAAAAACTGACGCCGGCAATGAGTTCCACTCCTTCGCTGTCCGCATAATAAAAGAGGAAGCAAAACGGCATTAAGTCCGCCTTATACACCTGCTGTATAGAAGTATTAAATAAATAAATAAAACGCTTCAAATCAATCAAAGTCAAAAACAAAATATTTTTTTTGTTTAAACGTGCCTGAGTAATCAATGTGTGAGTGTTTTGGTACCCAATTTCATAACACTGTGATTATGACAGAATCTCAAAGAATTGATCAGAATCAACCATTGCTATCCTTCTTTCTAGATGGATTCGCGCCGCTCTTTCTCGTATATGTCTCGGCGATTGCTGGCTTCGGCCCGGGGTCGGAAAGATACGGACGCAAGCCCAGACTTTGTTCCCCAAGCTGAGCCAGATAGTTCGACAGACAAATGAAATCCAGCTGATTGTGGAAGCTTTGGAGAGTAACTTGCCGAGAATATTAACAGCATTGGCTGAGTATACCACTGATGAGGAGATTTCTGGTAAGTACATTGTGCAGGGGTTTTCAACCTTTTGATGGGCTAGGAATATTTTGTCTTTGATTTTCAGGGGTTAACTACACTGCTATGTCATTGACTACAAAGCGATCATTCTTGTGTTATTTACAGCTTTTTAATGTTTTGTTTTTCAATTTCGGGTGACATTTGTATCTTCAAAGGAGGCCAACCTCTCCCTACTTTTTCGGAAGTCGGTTATTAAGATACATACAAAGTGATATTAGTTGTTACTAGAGTTTTGCTGTAGTCTGATGCCATGAAGAGTACTATTACATATCTCCGACCTTCATCATAAAATAGAATTACTCAAATTGTCCTGCTAATCAAAGAGTAACCAACCAAACATAAAAAATGCGCATCAATTGAGTCTCTTTCTTTTTGTAGTCGGTTAAAAAGACGTGTGAAGTTTGTGTAATTGAGTATATCATTTACAAAACCTATGTTTTTGTTCCCAGAGCTATCCAAAGCCCTCTTGTTACACGTTGAGACCACAGACCCGGCGGTCAGACGAGGCATAGCTACTTGCGTCGCCCATCTTTGTTCTCACAGGGAACCTCTGCTAACGAACATATTGGCTAGAGTTTTTGGTAAGTTTATTAACTTTTCGAGAACTAGTGTCGTGGTAGAACACGGCTTGCAAGCACCTGGATGTGGGTTCGAACCTGGCACGTATCAATGTGGCTTTGTCCAGTCAGGTGACTACTGACTAACAGTGAAGGAAAATATCGAGGCAACCTGTGAGCTAGCTCTCTGGATGAGAAGAAACCTTTGCCCTTTAGTGGAATAGTTATAGGCTAATCACAGGTTAATTCCAATCCATTTTTTAATTTACTCAGCTACCTACTAAGGTAAGTTTAGCTTAATAATATAAGTAATTATTGTTTTTACTTTAAACGGTTATGTCATCAAAACTAAAGCTGTGTACCAAATATCAGATCAATCTGTCAACAGGAAAGAGGTGAAATATCGATTACTAAATTTGAACCAAATAATAAACAGCAAGCTAAGTAAAACCGTTTAAAAATACGCTGGAAGTTAGTTAAAAATATAAAAATATTTTTATTAACACCTAGTTAAATCTGAGATGGTTGAATGTGAAAGAGAATTGCGATAACATCGGCGAGATTGTGAACAGCTTAGTGGCTGAGCGACTGAGGGCTTTACTCAGTCTTCTTCTTTTTCTTATCGTATGGTTGATGAACAACCTGGTGTCAGAGTTTAAATCGCCCGTAGGCCTCAGACATGGCTTCACACACCATTGAAAAATCTCTCGGGTGTGCTGGTTTCATCACGATGTTTTTCTTCACCATTTTAGCAACTGACAATTAATTTATAATACGCACATAACTTACGAAAAGTCATAAGTGCGCGCCTTGGAATCGAACTCGAGACCTCTGACTTGTCAGTCGACGGTCATACCACTAGGCTATCAGTGCTTTACTCAGTAAGTTCCAGGTTCAAATTCCGCTCGCAATCGATTGATTCTTTCTACAAATTTCGATCTTTATCTAGTTAAAATTTCCAACAGAGAAGCTATGGCCATCGACACAGGAGAGCAATGTGGTGATGGGATGGTTCTGTGTCATAAAAGCCATCTTCCAGATCAACGATATTACGAAGTTTGCCGAAAGCGACCTGTTTGGCGTGCAGGATTATTTAGAGGTATGATTTTAGGATACAAAAAGAGTCTGTATTTAGAAATACAGGGTTTTGATAGACAGACAGACGGATAACAGCTAGTGATCCTATAAGGGTCCCGTTTTTTCATATCGGCTGGTTCGAAGCATAATCAGCGCCTGTCAAGCCAAGTGGGTTACAAATTCCAATAAACTAACTTATAATAATAAGCCTATTTAACTAACTAACCTATCCAACTCCGAACGTGTGTGTGTATAGGAGAGAGTGAGGGTGAGAGGGTGAGTGTAAGGGTAAGCTTAGCTACACACATAGTCGATTCGGTGCATTCGATTCGGTATTTTAGAAGAAATTTCATCGGGACTTCTTCAGAAATACCGAACCAAATGTGCCGTGTGTATGCGTATGTTATTTGTAGTTTTTTATTGTTTACTAGCTTTTGCCCGCAGCTTCGCCTGCGTGGATGTCGAACCAGGATAAAATTTATATTTTTTGTTAATACAGGATATAATATGGTTTTTATGTTTACCGAGTTTTATTCAAATCAAAAGTGCTTAGGTAACAAACATCTTCACAAACTTTTATTAGTGCAGATTAGTAATGACATGATATGACAGTTCAAGTCCCGCCCGCAAGAAACCCGCAAGTTTTTGCGAGTTTCTTATTAATTATTTTCATTTAATAAGCAAAACATGTGCATAAACATTTAAATTATCCAAAATATTTATTATTGAAAACATTATAATGTATATTGCCGTTACATTAACTCGTTATTCCCTATAATTACAATTAATCAAATATATTAATTTTTCCTTTCATTATTTAGCTTTCATTTAAGAATTTATTTACATTATGTGTTCTCTGTCACCTAGATATATAGAACTTTCCTACATTATTGTTATGGTAAACTTGTAATATTATGAGGTATTTTTTTAAATATATCGTTATGCACATTTAAGAGCAATTATTCCAACAAAGATTAGTTTTACATTTAAGTCTAACTAATTTATAGGGCAAAAGTTAAGAGTGCGCTTCGCATATTTTATTGCATAATGTCTGACCAAATAAAGCGAAAAATCTGTAACCTGTTTGTAAAAGAACAAAAGTTTCGCATCAATATCAAACCCGAACCAGGATATTTAGAAAAACATACAGATTACTTTGTTTGTAGTTTTGCTCTCGGTAGCTAAAATGTACAGAGAGTCAGGACTGGTGACCCGAGAGCAAGCGACATACAGTTGTCTATGTGAGGAGAAGCTGGTCCTGAGATCGACACCCGCAGACTTCAGTGTCTACCTCTGCGACTTATTGATTATCGTGGCGAAACAAACGCCCACAGGAAACTACACTCGCTTAAATTGAAAGGGATAATTGTGGAGAATTAGTGGTACGTGGTATAAACACTGTCACGCCAGTACCGAAACCCGTTAGAATTTGCGCCTTGATGATGTTTCTCTGCAGATAAATTACATTAAGCCGGGTCCCTTTACACAATTTCGAAGACGTTAAGTTCCGAAGAAGCATAATCGGGACACCGACCTTCAACTTGATGACGTCCATCGGAAGTCCACTTGCAGTGAGGGAATTGAGAAATTTTACAGGATAATAAGTGGCGTCATCTTGATTGACAACAGTGTTTATAAATGTGTAAAACACTTCATTCCCTTTCATTTATAAAAGAATGCATTCATTGATTGCTGCAGCTTCATTATTTTTGGGCGTTTTGAGTTGGAAAATTCTTGAGCATGTGGATTCCTACTCAGCCACCCATAATTATTGTCAAGCTCAACTTGTGAATACAGAATCATAAAAATAATCGTTTCAACGAACCATTCACCTCATCAGCCCCAGTTCTTCGCGTCACCACAGGCAGCGTTCAGCGGAAATTGCCGCTGAACATAACTGTGACACCACCCATTATGTGTTGGTTCCTACGGATGTCTTGTAGAGTTCTGTGTACCGCATCAACTGCTTTCTGTTTGCCATTATACATTCATCCCATCATACGATCAAAGAACAATTCTTGAGCAAGTGCCTGCCTTGTCACTATTCCGTGACACATCACAATCAGGTGTTTCGTTGCTCTGTAAATTGATGGGAATCCTAAACATGGTATGCGCTGTTTTGTCACCAGAAAACAACGTGGCAGTAATCCCCGAAGACGCTACTACAATTGTAATTTTGCCCTGCCTCCTGATCACTGCAAGGATGCCAGTGGTTATAAATATTTTTCCTGTAAATCGACTCCTAACGCCATCTAGTTAAGAAAAAGGAAACATTATGTTTTAAATAATAATAATTTTAATGCTTCAAATTAAAGCGGTATTTTTTTATAAGCTGAAATTTTAAAAAGTATAATTCCACACGATGCGCGTTGTTTCCTTCGGGTTTCAAATTGAAATATTTAAAAAAGAATTCTGCTGATCTAAATTGACTCTAACGCCATCTAGAACACTAATATGTTTTAAATAATATAATTATAAATGTTTCAAATTAAAGTGGTTACGTTTTTAATAAGTTGAAAAAATATTAAAATGCTTGTTTCCTTCGGGTTTCAGCCGGTAAGTAATAAAAGTCATTATGAATGAAATACCACAAAAATACATAATTTTAATGACAAAAAAAAAATTCTAAAGAATCCATAAAAAGTTTGCGGAACTGAGGATCGAACCCAAAGCCTTACACTTCCTAGGCGTACGCCCGACCGGAAGGCTATGAAGTCTGTTGACATGTAGTCAAAATAATCGTTCCTAAAAGATATTATTATGTTATGTTATGTAATGTTTAGCTCCTTGTGGATATAGCGTGATAATATTTTGTAAATTGCAATTTAATAACATTTTTCTCAACAATAACCACAATTCCGCAGCAAATTCTAGAAATACGCTGCTTACTACAATACTGCTCATCCCCCATAATTATAAACGTGATAATTTATACCCTATAAGTTGACCAAGAATTTAAAAAGTATATTTGCCGAATTTCAACTAAATCTGCCCAGTAGTTTTCGCGCCAACCCTTTACATACAAACAGACAGACAAAGTTTTTTTTTTCTTCATATTCGGCTTCAGTATCGTTCCCCGAACGCGTAGCATTTACTTTTTTCCAAAAATTTTCAATGTACAGTTTTTACTTCGTTACGATTTTATTATATGTATAGATATTGCCCTAACTTACTGCATCGGTATTTTGATACACTCCATTAAAACGTGATCTGTCCCCAGTCGATGCGCCTGCGCTTCGCTGGGGCTGGTGTATCTGCGTATTTCTGCGGCATCGTAGCTCCCAAACGCATGAACCGATTTTTATTTAGTTTTTTTTTAAGATGACCGAGTTTTTTTTATTTATTTTTTAAATATATCTGTGTTTAAATATTTTTATGTTTCAGCTATACCACCTCTGCATCCACTACATCGAACAGACAAAGGAGCACAACGTACAAAACGCAATCATGGAGTGTTTTACTGTGATTCTAAGTTTAGCTTCGGGACAGTACAAGACTGCGCTGTTAGATAGGCATCCGAGATACGTGAGCCTAGATAACACACAACAGAAGGGACATAGAAGGAATATCAGTAAGTATTATAGGGCCTCAAAACAACATGCTTCATTCTTCTTCTTATTCTTATCGTGTGGTTGATGAACAGCCTGGTGTCAGAGTTTAAATAGCCCGTAGGCCTCTGACATGGCTTTAAACGTCATAAAAAATCTCTCAGGTGTACTGATTTTATCACGATGTTTCCCTCACCGTTTTAGCAACTGATAATTAATTTAAAATACGCACATAACTTACGAAAAGTCAGGTGCGCGCCTTGGGATCGAACTCGAGACCTCTGACTTGTCAGTCGACGGTCATACCTGCTAAACATGCATCATTGACGTAGCTCAAAAGGCCTCAAAGCTGAAATGGGAGTGTGCCAGCCATCCTATCACATGCCTGATGAGCTGTGGGCCAAAATAACAGCAAGACGGCATCGCGGCAGACCACGCAAGAGATGGCGGGACAAATTGTACAGAACAAATAGCGGTCCACACTGACACTGAATCGAAAGACATGGCAATGTGTAGAGAGGCACTGTCGGATAAAGCAAGCGGCTGTTAATTGCCCAATTAAGGGTCTGTTTCCTAGTCTACGGATAAGCATAATCTTCTAGGTAAATTCAAAATGACTGCCTCCTTGTTCTAGTGCAACAGAGACTGCTGAGTATGAGGTCCTGGGTTCGATCTCGGGGTCGGGCAAAGTGTAATTGGGTTTTTCTATGAGGAAATTCTCAGTAGCAGCACGGAGTCTGGCATTGTGCCCGGTTAATGGCAATAAGCTCACCCCCTATTACATGGGAATTACAATGTGGGTTTACTGCAAACACCTCTGCCTACCCCCTCTAGGTTGTATTCCCGTAGGGAGAGTTTATAGGCGTGAGTCTATATTATGTTATGTTTCATTATTTTCAGGCACCTCAAGTATAATATCGTCCCGATTTGCTCCAAGTCCACAGTCGGAGCTGAAGGATCCATTGGAATTGTCATTCTCAGGAGCCTTACAATTGGGTAGCTTGTTGCAATTCAACACGCCAAGCTTGAGCGTCGAAGATTTGACTATCCAGGTACATTAAATTATCTTCAATCTGTCATATCTCTCTTGTCCATCCAAAAGTTGTTTGGAAGATACCTCTTGTGTCGATAAGACAGCTCGTTGTACTTTGTATATAGACTTGTAGAGGTACCCTGGCAGATAAGTTGCAGACGACGAATTTGTGAAACTAAGTAGGATTTGTATGTACGGTCGGCCAAGAAAGTGGTGTATCAGTTTTGATTTAGTATCCTAGTCATAGAAAATGACAACAAGGTTCATATCTACTAAAAAGATATCACTGAAACTGATGCAAAATAATGACATAACCTTGAAAAGTATTCATACGTCATAAGTCACTTATAAGTGCAGGACATTTTAACCTTTATTATAAGTGGATAAGACATTAATTTATACAAAGAAAATTTAAATGTTTCTAAATTTAAAAGTATAAAAACTATGTATTTAAAAAGATGGCAATAGAAGTGTCACATCGATATGCAAGCGAAACTAATCTTTATAACCTATGAACCTGTAAGCGGCATTCAACCTTAGGGTGATACACCACTTTTTTGGCCGACTGTACTACCTACCCTGTCGAAAATGTCTGTGCACGCCCCTGCTACATATGGCAAGATTTGATTTTTTAGGGAAGTTGGTAAATGACAGATGTTGTTAGTTAGATGGTGTGTAATGTAATACATACTGAGTACATGTATATTGAGAATACATCATAATTATCGAATAGACCCTACTACAATATCGATTCGATTGATTGGAGCTGTATCCAAAGTTGCTGGCCTTGTGTTTGTTCTAGCTGCAAATCGTGGTTCAATATTTTTTATTGAATTGGTAATACGAGTTAGATTACCAATATACAGAGTGGGTTTCTAACTCTCTATCAAGTGCTCTGTTAGCACCTCGGATAGCACGATAGACCATTGGCTCCGGCTGTCTTATAGGAAGTCTCTTATAACAATCCTGACAACTGATCTAACTGCAGAATATCGTATCCCTTTGGTTTGCGGGTGTCAGATAGGCAGTCGCTTCGTAAAAAACTGATAATCAGCTGCATCTAATTAGATTGGCTTCTAATATAATTATATTAGAAGCCAATGGGAATAATAAGGCTAAGAGGAGTTATAAATTATTTATTTATAATTACAGACACCAGATTCCCCAGCAAGCGAAGGTGATATTGAAATGCCGAACTCAGAACAGCTGTCCAAAGATTTATCAGAAAAACTGCAAGAGATTGAAGAGACGGATCCCAAAGAAATAGATCAAGTGGACCACGTGCAGACTGTGCCGGATAGTGCAGTAAAGGTAAGGGAAATCGAAAAAGAGATAGGACACGAGCGAGGTTTGAATCCACGTCACTTGCCGCATAGCGGCAATACAACCGTGCCAACCTTATTTTTTTTTTATTACCTAAAACTAAAAAAAACTGTCACTGTTAAATATTTAATTAATTTAAATAGAAAGAAAGAAAAAACTCTTTTAGCCTTCATGTCACTGCTTAGTCCCTTTCCACCCATGTCGCCTTTGATACAATCAAAAAATTATTTAAATATTCAAATATAAAGTTAAAAGAGTGGACTACTCTTTGTTAGACAGACGCGGTACGAATAAAAGTTATAATGCTAATAATAATTCTGTATAATTTGAAGGTTAACATCGGTACTTCAACAGATGATGATATTCCACTCAAATACTGCGCAAGATTGCTTACGTCGAGGTTCCTTTTAACTGGAAATAAAGGCGGAGTTATATCTGACAGGTAAGTTATACGAACATTTATAGGCTCTATGCTTTATCCAGTACGAACGCCTAGAAGAAGGAGACGAGTAGAAAGCAAGAGACAAATTTATTTTTCGCAGATTTTATGGCTCACAAATTTAGAGATCGAAGAGATGTGCCGTGTGGTTTCCGGCCTAAGAATAGAACCACCCCTACTTGACCCCCGGGTGTCGTCAGAAGCGACAAAGGGAAAGATCCGAATGATGGGCAGCAGCATCCTTCTGTGTAACAGCAATCATCTGCTACTGCGATCGCCAACCCGCTTGCCCAGCAAATACCTCCAATGAGCACACAAAAGTGGCGCGCATTGGGAGAGGCCTATGGTCAGCAGTGGACTAATACAGTCTGATGATTATGAAATTTAGAGATATACATACAGTTTGGCAAAAAAGAGTGGTGGGTAAAAAGTGATAAGTCTGCAAGTACAATGGCTGTGACAGTCTAAAAGATAGACCGACTATAAAACCCTAAAAAAGGAAGACAATAAATTAAAAAATAAACCACTTTAAAAATAATAATGTTCCTGTAGAAAAATATAAATTAATTGTATTTTGAACTTTATTTCTAGATCAGTAAGAGTGTCATTAAAATCTTCAGCGCTGAACTGTTTGTCGGAGATACTTCGTCTATATCCTCAAGCCATGACATTGTATTTAGATAAAGACGCTGATGGGAAAAGTCATAATATTTCTGGTAAGCTCTTCTTTTTTTTTTCCATCCTGTAGGTATCTATTTAATCTATTTCATCAAATGGGATACTTTTTTCATATAATCTACATATATGACAGTTAATATAGATTATAGAAAAAAAAAGTATTCCATTTCCTTATATTTTATTCGTATTATGTCGACTTATTTTTTTGTAGCGTAGGATAGATTCAAAAATAAAACAATGTTTTTGTAGTAAATCTTTTTTAATCTTAGTCCTCAATGTTACAAAACGATTCTTTTATACTATCGAGTCAAAAATGCCTTCCGCATACACTAGTCTGAAGACATACGGTTACACTAGGTACGCACCCACTAAAACATCTCCCCCTGCGTGTTCCTCGCACTGTATCGGACGGGGCCGGGTACTGCAACCGCGCTTCGCAGCCCCGTCCAGCGCCTGCCTGTAGGTCCTATCAACTATCGCGTCCCCTCTCCATCCTTTTCACACACTTCGTGCACTCTCATTCACTCTTTTATTTGAGGTTGGTAAGCTGAAGGTGTCTGAATGAAAAAATATTACTAAGTAGTGGACCAGTCAGTGTTCGAAATTTATCCGTATTTTTTTAAATTTTAGCTTTCTGTACTTCTTTTCCATATAAACTTTTACTATGCCAAATTTTACACTCCTCCATGCGCGCAATACTCTTAGAAAGGGATCCACAGTTTTCGCTTCACGTATTAATATACACCCTTACATTTTGATCGTTTTAATCCCTTGAACAGGTGGCTTAACTTACATAATACTTTTCATCAACAACTTACACAGCGTCATATCTCTTAAAATGAAAAAACTAGCAAGTGATAACGTAATATTCGCAAAATGCATGAAACCAGTAGTAGCGTCACGAGTTTGTTGTACCCGGCGGTGCGTAAACCCCGCCCACTTTATGAACGTAGGTTATTGACTCACCAGCTGATTCCGAATTTTCCTTCATACTTTTACAGGCTTAGGACCGTCATAATTACTTTTAGCCTAGATTCTGGGACCTAATTAAATTTAAACAATTATGCTTAAAGCGGTAAATAGTAAAAAAAATTTCCTACAGGTTTGCTAGCTATTTATGGCGTTTTTAAAAATGTGGAATCAAAATTATTTGCAACGTTTTAAAAATAAAACTTTCCAGTTAATTATCAAATGATTTGAAAAAACTTCTGTTACATACCTCTAAGTAATCACCTTTGATTTATTTATCACCTAGGAAAACTCCTTATGAGTACCTACTTCACCACTAAGGGCTGGCGATGGGGTTGTGTTGTGTCCGACTCGCACGGACTAAAAACCACACGGTGTTCCTCCACGAACCTCTGGGCGGAAATACGGTTTTCGCTTGCACATTCACCGTACCCACCTAGAGGGTACACAACACACACTACACGCCTACACTTCGCAATATCTGCGTAGCCACCACGATTCTCTGACCAGATGGAACTTGCGGGTTGGGTATACCACGCACTCGTAAAGATTGCAGGTGGTGTGGTTCACCGTAGAGACGACGAGCCGCTTGCGCATCGTAACCCGCGATCGCGTAAAACTGCACCATTGCAACGAACTCCAGGTTGGAGTACACGTAATTACGTGACGTCATTTTTTTCTCTCGACACTAAACTTTACAGTGATGCACCGATGACGTCTTAGAGAAACTGATTTGATTTGTTTAGATTTGCGCGGCGCGGGGCGCGTGCGCGGCTCGCTAGCATTTTGCATCGCCAATCAAATGGGGGTTGGGGGCGGTGCTTAGGTAGCATTGGCTAATTTTCATGAGTCCACGTTGACTGCGCTTACGCGTCATTGGTGAAATAGGTCATAGACTTATTACGGTAGTAGTGTCGGTCTCTTTGAATGATATGTACCTGTGGAGATATGTTTTAATGGTACTACTATTGGTTCGCATCGCTTTTTCACTAATGCGAGAATTGATTCGAGTTTAAAAGAAAATATAATTTTATTTTTTAATTTTATCTTTACAAATCGATAGTGTTTCATGTACCGGATCACCCCTTTACGGGATTAAAACGATCAAAAAGTAAGGCTGTATAGATTCTAGCTTGTATTGTCCTTACTCCTTTTAAAACGAGATTCGTGACTTTGATAAATAACAAATATTCCAAATTATTTATTTTCAGATAGAACATACAAAATCAATTATTATCTAATTAAAATTATCTATATATACAAACCTATAAACTAAAACCTTAAAAATAAATAAATATACAAAACCCTTAATCTAAAAGACCGCTACCAGTAGGTTAGGTTATTTATTTTCTAATGTTACGTAAGTGAAAATCTGATTTCTTCAATACCAAAAAGTGCATAACTTCCAGGTACTTCAGACAGCACCGATTCCAACCATGATAACATAAACGACTTCATATTAGAAAGGAACGTTTGTTACCAAGACTCTTTAACCGACTCTTTAAGTCAAGAACTTCTCAACAGAAGCATAGACAGCCAACAAACCAATCTGTCCCACCAAATATCCAAAAAAGACAGCAAATCTGAAAAATCTGACAGCACAGAACAAAAAAGCTCTAAGGACGTCCAAAGCAACATTTTGGATAGCAAAATATACCCTAAAAACGATCTAATGGCCAGCGCGACGACAGATAGCACCAACCCTAATATGACAATCAGTAATTTCACCACAAATTCCAACATGACGGGCAGTAATGATCCCCTATCAACTGGTTACCCAATGTCCAGTAGCGGGGACGTACTATCCTCTAGCATAGATTTAGACATGAAATTCGATCATTTCGGGGAATCCACAACTAATTTGGACCATCTAGACGCTTTGAAAGACTTGGAAAAGAAAGATGAAAGAGCGAAGCGTCCTCTAAAACGGACGGATGAGGTTCAAACTAAGGAGGCGATTGAGACCGTTAATCAAAACTTAGGGGAGATAAAAATTGATTCAGAACACTTCGAGTTTCAACACATGAGTGATATTTTTGCGTTGTTAGAGGGTCATAATGATCCCCAAATTAGGGGGTTAGTAAGGGTGTGTATTGGGAGTTATCTGGTCGCCGCTCTAGACCTATCTCATGGGGATTACAATAGGTGGAGGAGTTACAGTCTTCTGCCGAAGTCTGTGTCGGAATATATAAGCATGGATAAGCTTATTACTATTGTTTTAAAGGTATGTACTCAGCTAAAGTGTTTTCAAGTTTATAACAAATAAATTATCTGTATTGGAAATTGCCTGGCCTTTAGAATATCGTATCCTTTTGAGTGCCGTGTGATTTCCGGCCTAAGAATAGAACCACCTCTACTCATTTCGCGGTTGTCGTAAGAAGCGACCAAGGGAAAAATCTGGAGGATGGACAGCAGCATCCTACTGTGTAATAGCAGCTATCTGCTACTACGATCGCCAACCCAGCTTGCCCAACGTGGCGATTAAGGGCAAATAGCTTCTAATGAGCGCCCAAAATAAGTGATGCGTATGAGAAGAGGCCTACGTCCAGCTGTGGACTGATACGGGCTGTGAATGTATGTATGTAAATGTATTCCTTTAGGTAGCGGTGGTAAGATATACAGGCACTCAGTAGAAAACTCGCGGGAATCCCGTTCAAAATCATTTATTTTTCTTTCTACAAAAATTTCGAACTATAGGCGTGATAATATAGTCTCAAACTTTCGCGAACACTCAACATAATGAAACAACTTTTTAACGGATATAATTCGCGTTTTTATTTTGATATTACAATCCTGACGTTGCTTAAACTGAAAAATGTTTTGTTTATTGTTTATTGTTTTTTATATTTTGACATTAGTTTTGTATAATTCATAGTAGGGTGCTGCTGGAGAGTTTGTTTCGCCGTTTCTTCTCTTTTCAGCCAAAGCACTAGGAAACGGTAGTAAAAATCTTAATAATACCTTTTAAAATTTTCAATAAAATTAAAAATTCACATAATATCTATGGGCAAAAACTAAATAAAGTTGACGGTAGATCAAAAATAATTTTAAATAACTGTTCAGACGCTTGTCAACCTCAGTCTGCCTGCGACCACGAGTGCTGCAAAGTACTCGAAACGTCAGGATTGTATTATCAAAATAAAAACGCGAATTATATCCGTTAAAAAGTTGTTTCATTATATAGGCGTGATTTTTTTTTCAGGGTCTGTCAGACGATATTCACTCAACAGTAAACCACACTCTGTCTTCCCTCACGAGTTTGTCTACGTCTCTATGCCACAGTTCATATTGGGCTCTCTTTATAGACGTATTGAACTCTTTGGTTAACGTAGAGAATAATAACTACTGGTTGTGTAGAGTTAACCTCTGCAAGTTGTATGAGAAACTACCTTATCAGAAGTAAGTATTATTTTCCAGCTGTTCTATTGGGTAGGTTTTTTATTAATATTACTTAGGCCCAATTTCACTATTCACTTTAGAAACCGAGTTTAAAAAACTAAGTCAGCCCTACGCAAATTGCAGTTCTGAACTCAGTTTAACGCTTGAACAGAGTTTAACTTGAATTTACCGAGTTTAGCGTCAGTGGTGAAAAGTGATGGCCGAAATCTGCCCCAAGCTTAATTTTAATTAGTTAATCTTATTTATACTAAACAAAACTTTAAATATTATCTTTTTATAATATTTCATAGCAATTGCTGAAAAAACATTAAAATAAAAGAATTTAAGCGATTTCTACTGTCTTATTTAATTCCTTTAAGGTGAAAGTGACAAAATTCAATATTTTTAAACCATTATAGTTCTGACCCACGACTGCATAGCTATATGCAATTTTAAAATTATTTTTATAGAAGAACTGTAATTTTAAATGACATACATTTTAACTCTGTACACACAATCATCTCTGAGGCACAGGTCCCTACAAATTTCGGCCATCACCTTTGGTCATTGATCCGTTGTTTCACACGTTTTACACTTTTATCTTATTTGCAGGTTATTCATGTTATACCCCTTGTACTATGTAAAGAGTAAACTAATAATGGATACCTTGGTACGACTCCTTGCCGATCAAGACCAGAAAGTACGTAACGCGGCAGCTCAGGCTATTGCCAAGTAAGTTGATAGGTTCTTACAAAAATGGTTGGTTAATGAAATATTATTTATGCCATTTTTATGTATGAAAACTTGTTCTGATTGAGCTAATTTTTTTACTGTATATAACGTTACAAACGTAACGTTGTTCTCTTTATCTTGGTTTGTAACGATTTCTCCTAACTATTCATTAATTTTATATCTTCAATGTGCGAGCGAGAACTATCTCGCTAAAGCTAAAATACTAATTTTAGCGGGATCTGCCTTAATAGGTCATCTGCCTAGCCTTTTCCCAACTATGTAGGGGTCGGCTTCCAGTCTTACCGGATGCAGCTGAATACCAGTATTTTACATGGAGCGACTGCCTATCAGACCTCCACAACCCAGATACTGGGTTACACGATACCCCTTGGTAAGACTGGTTGTCAGACTTTCGTGCTTCTGCCCGTAACGACTGTCAAAGATCTACAATTGACAGCCGGGGCCAACAGCTTAACGTGTTATCCGAGGCACGGAGAGTGATAATTAATTTATAATACGCACAAGCACATAACTTACGAAAAGTCAGAGATGCGCGCCTTGGGTTCGAACTCGAAACCTCTGGCTATCACGACTCACTATATTTATCTGCCTTAATAGGTACTGTATCTTTTTCCAGCATAATACCTACAATCCACCCCTCAAAACTTGAAACCCCTACTTCATTAGTAACTCAACTAGCCAAGGAACAAAGCAGACATTTCACATTTGACCACGAAGGCTTAGCCTTAGACCTGGTCAGGGATATATACTTTTATTCCGACTTGCCCTCGCAGTTGAAGGAAGGGGAGGAGCTAAAAAATAAGAGCAGTTTGAGGGCAACCGTTGGACATTTAGTGGGCAGACTCATGGCTTCTAATTGTAAATATTATTCGGTGAGTTTTATATATAACTAGCTGATGCCCGCGGCTTCACCCACGTAGGTGTCTGTTATCATGAGCAAAAGTAATCATGAAATTTTGATCCCGTTGCCATAACCCGGCTTATTTTTTCTGACACCTCCAACAAATGCTAATGCAATGCTAATGTATACAAAAACTTGACAAATTATATACAAAAACCTTCCTTATGAATCACTCTATCCAATGGTAAAACAGCATGAAAATCAGTGCAGTAGTTTTTAAGTTTATCGCAAATAGACAAACAGACAGACAGACGCGGCGAAGGACTTTGTTTTATAATATGTAGTGATAGTGATGTGTTAATGGTTTCATTATTACCTACAGGTTAATGTGCCATACTTAAAGTATCAAGTCTGTTCAATCTTACATCCAATCTTCTTGACAGCTCAAAGCTGGTACTTAGCTATTTATAATTAAAAAGATACCGGCTGATCAGGCCTTCGTTTTATAAATAGTATTTTATTCTAGCAAGGTATTCTCGAAGCCCTCCAAGCTATTAGCAAGAAGTGGTCACCCTGGAAGCACATGGAAGCATACTCCGACCAAGGCCTCTTGAGCTATTGTTTGGATAGTCTTGATTACTGCAACGGAACTGTCATGGCTAGAACAATATTGATGGATCTGTGTTCTCTAGTTTATCCAGGTAAAATTAAATTAGTGCCGTTTGGTTTTCGGGTGCCTTGTGGTTTCCGGGTACCGTATGGTTTCCGGCCTAAAAATAGAGTCACTCCTACTCATACCGCGGGTGTCGTAAGAACCGACATAGGGAAAAGTCTGGAGGATTAGCAGCAGCATCCAACTGTTAATAGCAACCATCTGCTACTGCGATCGCCAACCCACTTGCCCAGCGTGGCGATCAAGAGCAAATACCTTCTAAAGAGCGCACAAAATAATTGATGCGTACGAAAAGAGGCCTATGTCCAGCACTGGACTGATACAAGCTGTGAATGTCAAAAAATATAAATGAACTATTATGTTTGAGGTGTATTTTGAGATATTTGAAGTGTGGATTATAACTATAGTATCTCGTTGGTCTAGCGGTCATAAGTGTAAATACTTTTTTACTTTTATTATAGCGAGTGTTTGACACTATTTTAGTCGAATAGTAATATAATCACCTCCTGACCTAATTTCGGTCACAGCGGCCAAGCTCAACGGAGATTAGCCATTGACGCAGGAGATATTATAGTGCAAAAGTGTGTGCGTAAACATAGGTGCACTCTCTCTTCCCTCACTCATAATCCGATGGGACGGCAATCCAACACGACCAGAGAGAGATCAGGCGCACGGCCAACAGCTTAACGTGCTTTCCGAGGCACGGAGTAAGTGATAAATAATTATAATACGCACATAACTTAGAAAAGTCATAAGTGCGCGCCTTAGGTTCAAACCTGAGACCTTTGACTTACCAGTCAACGGTCATACCACTAGGCTATCACGACTTAATTATTAAAATGTCTTTTTATTGTTCGCAGTCGAAATCCACAATATAATGCGCCACAAAACGACGAACCGTGACATATTTGAACGTGACACTCAAAACGCTAAAGATAGATGGCAGCACTTAGACTGCGAAAGGGTTGCTAACTTAGCGGAAAAGTTTTTACAAGTAACTTTAAAAATGTTGAATGTATTAGTGCATTTGATAGAGGAAGTTAACCCAAATGTACATCTGAATAAGGGTGGGATTGCCTTGCCTGGTAGTCCGGTTAGAAGGAAAACTCAAGGTAAAGTTAGGTTTTATATAATTATATTCTTTAAGTACGCGCTTGTGGGTGATTTGCCTAAAACTGCTCATAAGAAATAAAAATTAAAATACTGCTCCAGTTTTTTTTTTAAATATTAGATTTCACTAAAATAAAACCTTAAAATACTGTAATCGGTCATTTTGACTGAAACACCAATCACAGCGTGTGACGTCACGCTTAGGTAAACTCCGCTGCCAACGTTGGTTGCTATCTAAACGTGACGTCAGAGTCGACGCCATGACACCTGAGAGCTGTTTTGACGCACTATTGAAAAAATATTAGAGAAACACCTATTTTATACTTCATTTATCTCCCAGACGCAACCCCGCGCCGAGGAAGCACTCCATCAGAGGTGGACGACAAAGGTTCTCTCCGTAAGAAGCCCGTACCGCCCGCTTCTAGTTTAAAAGCTAATTTCTCCGGACATTTCTTTAACGAACCGTTCTATATGAAGTTCTATGAGAGTTTGAGGGCTACGTATTCTAATCATAAGGTATGTTAAAAAAATATATATGGTGATAGTAAATTTGATACTTTAGCGAAACGAAGTGGCACGATTCTATCACAAATGCAAGTATTTATTCGTATTTTACAGACATTTTTAACCCATGATGAAAAAAGAGGGGTGTTATTAGTTAAAGTGTGTACGGATGAATAGAATTTTGATTAAATTTTTTTTTCACTACATTTAGTCAACTTTTAAGTGATTAAATTGAGTGTTTTTAGCTAAAAGAAAAGAGAATCTGTATGGGGTTTTATTTTCATTTGGGGATCTTCAAATCAAGAGTGAACAGCATCTCAAAGGCAGGTGTGCTCCATCGTAGACCACAACGCTGCAGCTTACTATCTGGGTGGGTTCGTGGTCAAACATATGCCTTTTCATTTAAAAACAAAATATAAATAAGACAGACAGATAGACAGACGGACAACAAAGTGATCCTATAAGGGTTCCGTTTTTTTTTTCCTTTTGAGGTACGTAACCCTAAAAAATAAATAAAGGCGACCCCAAAGTCAGGGAAGACCGCAAACAGACTATATTATAAGCATAAGATCTCTTTAATTTCTCTTACAGATAAACTTAGACCCAAAAAGCAGTATCTTCCACACATTCCTATCAACAGTCCTCAACTCATTATCCATCCAACTTGAACTAGCAACGGAAAGAGAAATCGGGAATGTCACCGAAGAAATCCTATACTACCTCAAGGTTATCATGCCTTTATGTCCAGATATCACAGTGTACTGCATCACACAACTCCTCAAATGCCTCTTCGGAACAAATATGGTTAACCAATACTCAGACTTCATGAGCATTTTGAACAAAGCAGACATCGAACCGAAAACCAGTTTCTATCAAGACATAATGATGGTTAATATGTTAGGTTCTTTGAAAGAAGAATCTAGAAGAAGCAGTGTATGCTCTAATGCTAGTCAGAAGTTGTCTTTGGACAGCAAGAATCCTAGAATGGTGTCTGAAAGGCAGCTGTTGATGACAATGGAGAATTTTGCCAAAAATAAGTCTGATAGGAAATGGAGCACCAATAAAAAGGAATTGGAGAGGTATATCAGGTTGTTTGAGCCTGTTGTGATACAGGCTTTGAAGGTAAGTCTTAATGTTATGGTTGCTGTACATTATTAAGAGTCGTGATAGGTAGTCGGAGGTCTCAAGTTCAAACCCAAGGCACCTCTGACTTTTTGAAAGTTATGTGGGTATTATTAATTAATGCACTGCTCCGTGCTATATAGGTGCTGGATAAGTATATAATTTAACCAGTACCTGTATAGAGTTAAACCAAATTAGTTGGCAATGCTTCACAGGAAAGTTAGGAATAGATAATAGTTACATAAAGAATAATAAAAAAAAAATAGAAATATTTTCTATTTTGTCCTACGCGAGGTGCCATATGCCGAACACCAGCTGGTTTAACTCCTGCTCGTAATCGATATTTTCTTTTTACAAAATAAATAAATAACTTAGAGCTTAAAAGTTAAATCATTATATTGATTTTTTAACCTTTAAACACCGAGAAATGAGACACAAAAGGAAATCAATTGTAAACATCATCAAAATGTACGGGACAGACGAACGAAGATAGTTTTGCTTTGCATGCGTTTTATAAATATTATTTTAAAAATATATATAAAAAAGAAATGTTTTTCTTCCAGAGCTACACAATGCAGAACGATATTCCCATGCAATGTCAAGTGCTATGCCTTCTCAATCAGCTACTAACATTACGAGTAAACTACTGCATGTTGGATAGTGACCAGATCTTCATAGGATTCCTTATGAAGCAGCTGGATTTAGTGGAACAGCATGAGATACCGTGAGTATGATAGGTTTTAGATAAATGTATAATGTCTCATGTACAGAAGGTCGATTGGACTGATCAGCGTACCCCTGCAGAATGTGATAGCAAACCCCTGCTTAATGTGGCATCGGACCGCCTACCGAATGTGGCAGCATATTTCCACTGAATATGGCATCGGACTTCCGCTGAATGTGATAGTGGACCTTGGTAAATGTAGCAGCGGGGCTCTGATGGATGTGGTAGTGTATCTCCGCCAAATGTAGCAGCGTATCTCCATCGAATGTGGCAGTGGACCCCCGCCGATTTTGGTAGTAGTCCCAGTGCAAACACCTAGTCTTTTGAAAGGGTAAGTAATAGATCATATAACAACAAAATCTCTAATATTTACAACATATAACAACGGAAGCTATATTTTTTTTTAATATAACGATTATTTTATATAATAAACGATTGATATAATTTTAAAATAACTAATTTTTATAAGCATAACATACATTTAATATAAAATTAGTTTGGCATACCACTCAAAAAGAGTAAATAACAAATAATATAACAACTAAATCTCTAATATTTTCAACATATAACAACGGAAGCTATAATTTTATATAGTATAACGATCATTTAATATAAATTCGTTTAAAATACCGCTCAAAATATGTAAAACTTATTTGGTCTAACGAGATGAAAACGCCAAACATTTAACGAAAAACATATTGTAAATTAATGGTCACAGTTTTAACCTAACTCAAATGGCATCTAACTAAACCTTAAAATATGCATAGAAATGCATGGTCGAGGGTGGGCTAGGTCGACGGAGCCCCGCTTAGCGGGGCTCCTACTTCTGGGTGGTTTATAAAAAAATAACCACGAAGGGGATGGCGGGGTCTATTCGCTCGCTTCGCTCGCTCACACGACCCCGTCATCCCCTTCTAACCTAACCTGTCCAAGTCGGGGTACTCTGAGTCGGGGTGTTAACCATATTATGATGTTTTTATATATATTAAAAGTTAGACCAAAAGATTTTCGATTAAATAATCAATATACATACTAAACGTTAGACCTAATGATTTTCGATTAAATAATCAATATACGTATTAAACATTAGACCAAATGATTTTCGATAAAATAAATAATATACATATTAAAGTTTAGACCTAATGATTTTAGATTAAGTAAATGTTATATCAAACAACGTTATATAAATAAATTTTAGAACAAATAAATGTTAGATGTTAAAAACATTATATCAATAGTTGGTATATCTCACGTTGATTATATCTTATGAACGATAATAAAATGAAATTAGATCAAATGAATTTATATGTTATGAGACGCACCCCTTTTGAAAACCAAATCGAAAACGGCAGTAGACTTTGTTCTAGGTTTCTTTTTAATATTTTGATTTTCATTGTTTGTTTCAGAAACTGCTGTGATTTGGTGAACAGCATTCTAATGTTTTTGGTACAACTGTCTTCTTCGAAACACCATACGAAACAAATAATAGAAATACCTAAGGTAATTCATGATGAACACATAATCATATTTAATATTTGTCTTGACTGCGTACCACCGCGTGCTACCCGGTTGGCGGTCGTACGCAGACTGAGTAATCACTCGCTCAACTCACATGACGCAAGCGCTAGAGATAATTATAAGTGTACCCACAATCACAACAAGTTCTAACGTCGCATACGTTCTAACGGGCATAGACCTATAACTATTACGTGGATCTACTAAAATCTTTACTTATTCTAATAATTATACTGACCTAAAATTTTTATTTTGCAGCTCATACAACTGTGCGATGGTCTGATGGCTTCCGGTGCTCATTCGGAATGTATTGCAGGTTTAGAACCAGTAGCTGTCAAAGTTTTCAGCAATATGGGAGGTAAATATATTAGTAATATAAACATCTAACAAATAATCCTATTGACAAAACCGCTGAAAATCAGTGACAGCCTAGTGTTATAACCGTTCGACTGCCAAGTCAAAGGTCGTAGATTCGAAACCCAGACATGTACTGACTTTTCAGAATCATGTGCGTTTTAGAAATTAATTATCACTTGCTAAAACGGTGAGGGAAAATTTCGTGAGGAAACCAACACACCTGAAAGATTTTACCTTAAAGACCGGAGAGACTCAACTGTGTAAAGACATAAAAGAAGCTTAAGGCTTGACCGATTTTTATGAAATTTTTTGTGCAAATTTGGTAGGTTTGAGAATATCCTACTGAGAGCCTCCCACGCCCACAGTTTACGCAAGTGATGCCGCAGGTGGATGCTAGTATCCTATATAATTAAATTTGTGTTTTTGTTAGGTGCTAATGTGCTAGGTAGAGCTCAGCAACAAGAAGCACAAGCGACGAGGGAGGTGCTATTCTACATGCTGCAGAAAACTATGCATCAGCATAAGGTAAACTGAACATTACATTGTAGCGAAATACATTTTAATTTTTATTTAACTTATATGTATAAATATAAATATTTAATAAGAAATTTGAAAAAACTTGAAAAAAAAAACAACTGATACGGATGGGATTCGAACCCACGATCTTCGGCGTTCCGTGCCGACGCTCTAACCGCTGAGCCATCCGTATTAGTTGTTTTTTCAAATTTCTTATTAAATATTTATATTTAATAAGCTAACATGTGCTAAAAACATGTAAAAATTTCACAAAAATATTATATGTATAATTTGTAAAGTTCATAAATAGACGTTACCTTAGCACGTCCTCAAGCTTAGTAGTATTTCTGTCACTGTCGCGTAACCGACAAACTTCAACAGCAAGACAGAGACGGGAACATGTTTTATTATGTTTAGCTGTATCCCTGTCTTCTTCTTCTTGATATGCCTCTCCATTACTGAAGGTCGGCGGTCAGTTTTTTGAAATTTTCTCGATCTAATGCAAGTCTAAATAGTTCTTCAACAGACTTGATGCCCGTCTACTCCCTGATATTACAGAGCCAAGACATTTTCCTTCTATCCTTGTCACTGTCGCGCAATTGTCAAATTTCAATGGCAAGACAGAGACGGAAACATGTCTTATACCAAGCTCGTGCTAAGTATTGTTTATTTAACTTGTCCAAGGAATTTTAATAAGTTTAAAATAAATAGCTTTGTTTAGGCTGCAAGATATTAGATTGAGGGTATTTCCAAAACAATTAATAAATATCGCGCTCTGTCAAGATTTTTATTTCTTTCCCCCTTATATAAACAGGTATTAGAGCTAGTCTCGTGCGTGCTCTCTCTCTCACAAGAACACCCAGAGAGTTACTACCGCTGGTCAGAGTTGGCGAGCGATACTCTACTAAATCTACTCTCTCAGAGATCTGTGGAGTTGGACTCTCAGAAAGCTATAGGTTCTCTAGAGAGACTATTGGACACTGTGTACAAAGATGTGCTGTTGGAACAGAGTCGAGTGGAGATTTTGTTGAAGATTATTTTTAAGGCACCTCCGGATCAGGTGAGCTTTATTAATTATTGCAATTAATTAATTCAAGATTATAAATTTTATATAATAGAAGCGCTATCCGCTTTCCGCAAAATGTAAATCGCTGGGACTAAGGATTGAAAATCCTTGACTCCTTTTAGTCCCAGCTGTAGATAGTGAAAGAACGAAAAAAAAGCATTTATTCGTGGACCAATAGTCACTAGACAAAAAAAATACAAAAATAGGTTTTGAGCAATGAGTTACACACTAACATTTGAATAAAATTGCAACACTTGTACCATTATAGCCAACTATCATTAACAGAATGAAATACTGTACTATGGCCAACATTATAAATCCATTAAACAGTGCTGCCTTCTTTAAAGAATAATGTTCTAACATGCATCTGTTCTAACATAGTCAGTTTTTATTTTAATTATTGAAGAAGTATTTAATGGTAATTTTAATTTAGTATACGCAACATCCTCCGCCATCCTCAAGCAAAATCTAACTTATTGTAGTTAGTGGATCATTATCCAGATTTTTTGACTATATATGGATCATTATCCAGATTTTTCGACTAATTGAAGATCGTGACTGTGGTTTTTGACTAAATGCTTGAATTATCATTTAAAAAAAAGTAGATTTTTTAAAAACTGACTCTTCCTTTTCAGGCAACAACACCGCTAAAACTAAAACTCCGATACCTTTCAATAATAATGGTGCTATTAAGAAAGATCCTCGTCTTAATACCAGAGAGCGAAATACTCCTTACAATAAACTACTTGAAATCAACGTGCGTATCTCCACAATCGATATTTTTCAACGTCAAAACCGACGTCGACCCTTTAAACGTTCAGAATGTCAACGAGAATTGTGCCAATTTATCGCCAGATGTCATCCTAGTCAGATTTTTGTTCAAAACTTTGACATACGCCATATTGGAAATGGATAATTGCTACGAGAGTGTTGAGAGTAAACAGAATAAATTGTTGTATGCCGTTTGTGTAAATATTATTGTACAAGTGAAACATATGCTGCATTTGACAGGTGAGTTTTTGGATTTAGAAATAATAATGCCGAATAAGATGGTCATAAAGTAAAAAAAAAATTGTGGTATTTTTTTTTACTTTATGACCTGCTCCGTGTCTCGGCAAGTACGTTAGACAGTCAAACACCGAGAATCTGGCGTCCTTGCGGTAGTTAAGCCCTAAGCCGCTGGCTGTTGCAAAGCTGTTAAGAAGTTTTTTGACAGTCGATATAGGGAGTCAGTACCCTCATAAAATCTTGACAACTGATCTAACTTTAGAACATCGTATCCCTTTGCGTGGCAGGGGTTATTATTCCCAAACATTGTTGGGGTTGACTTCTAATCTAACCAGATGCAGTTGAATATCAGTTTTCTACGAAGGGACTGCCTATCTGACTTCCGCAACGCAAAGGGATACGATGTTCTAAAGATATACAACCTTATTTTTAGTATAACCGAAAACCGAAACACGTGTCAAATATTTTCATATATAGAATCTTTATAAGTAAAATAAAAAAATGTATAATAAAAACTTACAAAGTTATAAACATGTTGTGTTGCATCATTGTCCTCGCGTAAACATGGTCACTGCGAGCGCGCAGGCGGCCCGGCCTAGCAGGGTAGGTCGTGCGCGACACCCGACCAGTAGTGTTAGCCTTGACGAAGGTAATCACTGTACACTAATTACACTTAAACACTAATTACACTTAAACATAACGTAACATTTGTTCAAAGTGTCTGCCTCTTTGTCAAATGCACAGACGGGCGCGCTTTCGTAAATTCCTACTTAGTTTTAGTTAGAAAATTAAAACGCCATTTTCACTCCCAAAAGAAACAAAACAATAATCGACACTCAATCGAAACACGTGATTTGGCTGGAACGCGGCCCGGGCGCAAGCGACACATGCGCAGTACTCTCTAGCTTTCGGGCGACTGACGCAGCTGCGCATGCAGCGCGGGGCGACGCACGCTCTGTCGGCTCGCTTCGATGCCGCCGCCGCGGACAGCTGTTAGCGGTCATTCAACTGATTTGCGTGTGTCCAAACTTGCACCATTTAAGTAATTTTTTTGGACAAAATATAACATGGTGTAAAAATTATTGCGATCGATTCAGTTACTGATTCTGAACAAACTACTTTCAGGATTAGGTCATACTAAAAATAAGGTTGTATATAATTAATTTATACAGGGTTATTTGTAAAACACCAGCATCAAAAAAAATCTGCTGTTCCATACAGTTTTGTTCACATGACTCAACAAAATGTATGGAACAGCTGATTTTTTTTGCGATTTCAGGGTTGGTCCCAGTAAAAGTTGTTCATAATGATGAGTAGAATGACCCCTTTTAAGGATACTGGTGTTTTACAAATAACCCTGTATATTAATGATACGTTATGGTATTTCAAATATTTTCTTTTTTCCAGACGGCTGCCTCTTCCCTTTAACAGCGAAAACAGCACAAAGCCTGCTCCACAACGAACAAAGTGGCCTAAACACAGGCCTGTACAGTCCAGAAGAAAACATTCCTTTAGATTTACTCAACCTGATATGTTTGAAGTCGGCTCATCGGATACCGTTGCTGACTGTCCACTGGTCCCATTTACTTATAAGGTACTAAAAAGTTTTGCTTTTTTTTTGATATATTTTTTTTGTATAAGTTATGTATAAGTTGGAATAGAGAAACACACATGACACATGGACCTGCAGTGAGCTATAGGTTTAAAAAATATAAATAGTGCACCTTTTCGAGTCAAAAGCTTTTAAGTCAAAACTAACGTCAGTCTTGACTTTTTTTTATTTCAGATTAAACTTCCTCTCCCACAAATACTGGCAAAAATTGGTCGGTTTCGCTCGAAACCTGCCACTGAGTGCCGACAACGGCGACACGCAGCTGCTTCGAGTCAACGTACTGCAGATAGCATGCGTTATGGCGTACTGCGAGTATTTTGTAAGTTACATGTGGCGCTATCTATTATCATGAGAACGATATTCTTGTTTTCCTCGGCAACAGCACTTTTCTTCGGGGTGAAAGGTACCCAATGTCCGTTTCTGTACACCTGACAAAGTATATGCAAAATTTCACGATTATCGGTTCAATGGTTTAGGCGCGAAAAGATAAGAAACATACTTTCGTATTTATAATATTAGTTATGAAGTTTGGATCAGGATTTTTTGAAAACATTGGAATATAATTAAGCCTGTCATTCCCCGTCAGTGAAAGTTATTATTTAGCTAACTGATTACATGCTGAGATGCATGAAGGGTAGGCTGCCCTTGGAACTGGCAACTAAAGTCACTCTTACAACAAACTATATTAGAAATATTACTATTCATAAGTGCCTAATGGTCTACATGAATAAAAATATTTTGATTTGATTGATTGAGATATTAGAAATATATTTTAATCTTGAAATCTCTGTGATGTAAGGAATTACATACTATGAAAATGTAACAATTTTCAAAGAATTATGGACCTTAGGACAAGTAAATCATTAATAAATTAAATTGATATTAAAATAAAAATATCTCCCGTGACTTTAGGTGGAGAACGGTCTAACAGAAGCTGTCCACCTGACGTGGTTGTTGGTCAATCGAGTGCATATCCTCGTCAGTCAGTACAGAGAAGATATCGTACAGAGTCTCATAGCTAAAGTGCAACAAATGGCGGGAGCTTCCGGTTTATTGCTGCAAGCGATCGCTGCAAGATGTCAGGGTTGTTTAAAGGTTAGTTTAACTTCTTTTTCATTAAGAAAATGTATTGGACTACAAAAAAGACGGCCGACCTGCAAGGTAGATTGATTACCTCAAGAGAGTCGCGGGAAATCGCTGGATAAGAACAGTGCATGACCGAGATGTATGGAAAACCTTAGAAAAAAAAATCAGCTGTAACATACATTTTGTTGAGTCATGTGAACATGAATGTATGGAACAGCTGATTTTTTTTGCGATTTCAGGGTTGGTCCCATAGTAAAAGTTGTTCATAATGATGAGTTTAATGACCCCTTTTAAGGATGCTGGTGTTTTACAAATAACCCTGTATATACTAGAACTTAATAAATCAATTATTGTACTTTTACCTTCCAGGATGAATTCGCATTAAATACATATAAAATATTGTCGCTATGTCACGAGAGTCAGTCGGGGCCGTTAGTCTTCCTTATTTGTCGTATAATTGGAAAACTAGAACCAGCCATAGCTGTGAGGTGTGTATGTATTTATATTTTAATGTTTTTTTTTTAAAAGAGTGATTCCCGCTTCTGTAGCGCTTCAGGGATGTTTGCCGAAGCTCGTGTCGATTGTTTTTATACGACAATGAGAAAACGATGCGCTTCCCTGGTGCGTCGGGTGCGGGCCAGCCCCAACATTATCCTGCGCTGTGTAGCGAGCAGACTTGACTGTATGTATGTAAATCATTGCTGCAAGCTTTCCACCTAGGTGCTGGGCACATGCTCAATGATTTACATACATCATGGTTTGTTAGATTAAGTGCTTAGAATAGTAATACTAACATAGGAATAAGAAATATTGTTACTAACACAATTGAGTCATGTTACTTGATCAATAAATGAATTATTATTATTATTATTATTACATTTACTCTCCGCGACAAGTCAACTTGGCAATCGAGTTTTAAGGCTCGCACCGGTTCGCGGGGTACGTGCGTCCAACACATTTATATATTTATCTATTGATACAACTATTATTACAGGTTTTACCTAATGCAATAGTGTACTTCTAACTACAATTAAGTAACTAAATGTCCTTTAAAACAACCACTAAACAACTTAATTTCATAACACATTACCCACAGTGCTATCCTTGTGAATTCGCTCATTGTACAACAGAAAAGGTCTGTTTTACTCGCTATGAGGTTGAGAGTATCGAGTGCGCGCGACAGTGGTGTCACATGAACCGATTAGGGTGGCTATACACATAGTCGATTCGGCACATTCGATACGGTATTTTCGCAAAAGTCCCGATGAAATTAAAGCGAACCTGCCGAATCGACTATGTGTGTAGCCACCCTTACCTAGTGTTGTGCACTTCTCAAGTAAATTGTCATGTTGACTTGTCGTGGACAGAACCTACACGTCATTATTATTCTTACTGCAACTGCTACTTTGAGTTGTGAGCCTAGTGGTATGACCGTAGACGCAAGTCAGAGGTCTTAGGTTCGAACTCAAGGCGCGTACCTCTGACTTTTAGTAAGTTATGTGTGTATTATAAATTAATTATCACTTACTCCGTTCCTCGGAAAGCACTTAAAACCGTTGGCCCTGCGCCTGATCTCTCTCCGGTCGTGTCAGATTGCTGTCCCATCGGACCATCAAAGGGAATAGGAGAGTGCACCTTTGTTTGCGCACACACTTGTGCACTATAATATCTCCTACGTATTTAGATAATCTCCGTTGTCTGTGACCAAAATTCAAATTAATAATATTAGAATTATGACTATTCAAAAGTGCCCAAAATGGTCTGCATGAATAAAAATATTTTGATTTTGCTCGTAATATAAATTTAATTTTCTACAAATAAAACTTTTATTTTATTTATTTACAGATTCGCCAAATTAGCTACAGATAGATGTAAGATGTTGAAAGAGATGCCAGTCGACAGAATAAATGTTCAGCTATCTAAAGAAGACGTGCAAGTTGCTTTAGAATTACTGCAAAGAGACAAGGTTTATACACGGTAAGTGTATAAAAGTGTATAAAGTGTGTGTGTTTTAGGTATTGTATTCTCACAGGCAGGCACTGGACGGGGCTGCGAGGCTCGTTTACGGTACCCGGACCCGTCCGATACAGTGCAAGGAACACGCAGGGGGGAGACGTTTTTAGTGGGTGCGAGCCCCACATAACCGTATGTCCTCGGACGTGCGGTATGCGGAAGGCATTTTTCACTCCCCCCGGCCACAAAAAAAAAGTTATTGTATTCTCTTCAAAGTTAGATACGTATAATTCCTTCATTGTCTTCTAGTACTCTGTATAAAGGATAGACATAATTGCCGTCTGAAATGATTGAATGTAAAAGAAAATTTCGATTACACACGGGCTTATTACCCTAGCTCAATTGGCAGAGTGGCAGTAAGTAGCTGCGAATCTAGTCTGGTCTGGTCTGGGTCTAGCTTGAAAAGATATAATTGTCATCATCTGCCTAGCCTTTTCCCAACTATGTTGGGGTTGGCTTCCAGTCTTACCGGATGCAGCTGAATACCAGTGTTTTACATAAGATATAATTGTAGAAATGAAAAAAATAAAGTTAAAATAATTATGTATATTGCTTGATATTATAAATGTGAGAGTTTATGGGTATGTATGTATAAATTTTTACTCTTTCACGCTAAAACTACTGAACAGATTTTAAAGAATCTTTACAGCAATAAAGCATAGACATCAGAATAACAAAGGCTACAATTTATCAACATACCACGTAAACGAAACCGCGGGCGGATGCTAGTATAATATAATTCTATAAAATTTTAAACTTCAAATATTTTTTTCGAAATGCCAATTCATATATTTCCAACAGGTACACAGGTCTAGTGGTTGAGCTGAACTCACTAGCATCGAGCGTGTTTGACTTGTCGCCGTTAGATTTGTCTCAAGACCGAGCCATTAACCCTCAGTACATTTTAACCACAAATACAGACGCTAATTGGTTCCTCAATCAAGTTAAAAGCAGGTATAAAATTACTTTTACATGTTACATAGGTTAAGTTAATTATAATTATTTATATTCTAAACCTACTTACTATAAATACACTAAACCTTAAAAATAAAAGTAAAAATTAAGTAACTATATACAAAAGTCACGCGAAGGTGAAAAAAAAAATCAATAGTTAATAGTTTTTTCTATATTTAAAATTTAAATTAAATGGAATATAAAAAAAAAACAGGCCAAGAGCGAGGCGGAATCGTACACAAAAGGAAACTTAAAAATACGTTTTTTGTATAGGGAGTCAACTCTCCTTAATTTGTAAGAGAAAGCCTTTTCCAGCAGTGGGCCAATTCTTTTTGAAGTTTTATTTCTTAATAAAGATATATCACTTTTTTCTGGACCTCCACAGATGCTGTCAGATCGACTGCGCATCACCAAAACTCCTAAAACAGAATGAACTAGCTCATCTCCTTTCAAACCTGCCCAAAGAAGACCTAACAACCACCATGGCTTGTCCAGAATTCGACAGAAGAATACTCAGTCAAGCCTTTAAAATAACGTGTGATAGTTACCTAAGAGAATTCTTGAATATCCTCTCTGTTCACGAAACCAAAGAGTATGAGAGGGAGTGTGCAAGAGAACAGATGGAGTCGAAAATGAGGGAGGAAATGACGTCATCTATTGACAGTAACAAACTTAACGTAGTGAACACACTCCACGTCTTCAAGAAAAGCGATAATAAGGAATCTAAATCCCAATTCTTCATACCTATAACTGACAATGAAAATTTGAAAGAAAACTTCGGTAATCTACAAATTTCTGACGAAGACTTGGAAATAGTACCACCAGAGTTGCCAGATTTATACACAATTGGTGTTGCTACCTTAGAAAAATCTTTATCGGATATTATCAGACTGTTTCCTAAACAAATTCGGCCGTTAAGTCAGTCTGAAAACTTCAGTTTGAATATAGAACAAACTATTGACAGGTATACCAGACGTTGTCATCAAGTATTTCAAGATAAACTCTTTTACCAAGAATTTATTATCCTACAGACAATAATGACAGGCTTTTTGACAGCCCTAGAAAGAATCGTATCGTTTATCGATGAAACTGATTGCGATTTACTCGATAAATGTATCGAGAATATTCTACCGCCATCTCTAGCTAAGAGTATATCGATATTTGCTGTCATATCTTTACAGTATTTATCGTTTTTGATAAAGAATAAGAAATTAGTGGAAACGCCTGTTCATACTGACGTTTCGTTTCGGACGATGTCAGTCACTGACAGCGTGGTTGTTGACAACGTTGTCAGTGTGACCATAGACAATGTGGCTAAGGCGTTAAGTTTTAAAGAGATTTGGACTGAGGTGAACCTCGATTCTAATGTGAATAGGACGCAGTCAGCTGTCAGTTGTTTGTATGCGATCGTAAAATACCTAGTAAAGGTAAGGTTTTTTGTTCTTCTTTATCAAGAAACATGGCACAGTAAATTTAAGTAGTATTCGTACACAAAGCACGCGCATTATACGAAATGATTCGCTTATTAAGTCATGTCGGATGCCGTAGGGCGGCAAGTCAAATTCTGATACTAAGTTTTTCATCTATTATATAAAAGGAGAAGCTAACCGAGTGACTAACTGACATCAACGCACAGCCTAAATTTGGCAAGTGCGACTGCTTAGAGGTCCTGGGTTCAAACACCGGGGCGGGCAAAGTGTTATTGGGTTTTTCCATTAGGAAATTCTTAGTTGTAGCACGGAGTCTCGCAATAGTCTCGCCCCCTATTACTTGAGACATAACATAGTCGGCGAAACGTGGGTGTAATGAACACACCTCTGTCTACTCCCTCTAGGCGTGAGTCTATGTAATCGACTTTTACGACACGCATTGGCGCTATTCTTGTCCGACACCATTAGGCTATATTCTAGTATCTTGTAACTTCAAAAATATTCTCTTTCAGGACACAAAACCTCTCACACCAAAGCAGTACATGCAAAACCAAGATTCAGGGCCTAAACCAGACATGATAATAACAGGGGATAAATTGATAACTCTTCTAGAATATTGGGAGGACAATTTCTATTCTAAAGGCACGGGGGATTTCTTGGAGAAATGTTATAGGGAACCTATTGAAAAGCTATTGGTTTGTTTGTCCAGGTACGTACAATAATAAAGCACTTCATTAATGTAGTTTTATTTTTATTTTATTAAAAGAGGAACAGCAAACAGCTTCAATATGACGTATACAGGATTATTTGTAAAACACCAGCATCCTTAAAAGGGGTCATTAAACTCATCATTATGAACAAGTTTTACTATGGGACTTACTGAAATCGCAAAAAAATCAGCTGTTCCATACATTTATGTTCACATGACTTAACAAAATATGTATATAATACGAATACGTTCGAATTTCGCAATAGGGCCTCTGATACGAAATGATGTTTACAGATTGGATATAGTAAGCAACATAGCCCTCATCCCGCCCATAGCGTGGTCGTCAGTCGACGTTGTCTCCAAGAAGGATCAGTTACAGAAGATAGATCTACCTCTACAAGCGTTACAAGATATGGATGTCTTAGAAGCGTTTTTATTTAGGTGAGTAATACCCATAGAGTATTCAAGAAAATATAGAGTGATAACGTCAACCACATTGCCTTGTGCTGAGCGAAAGCAGGTCTCACCATACAAATGTTAAAATGTCATTTTTTCAAATTATGTTTTCTAGATGTTTTTCAAAATTTAACTCAGCAGTTAACCATGATATAAGCTAAAATGTAACTTTTTCGCTCATGGAGCCTAGTTGAACATCAGTCGATCGAGGTATGATCGCAAACGGAGCTCATGTCGCGGCCGCGTTGTTCATACCCGTGCTCACAGTTCATAATTCTATAGGGTTGCTCTATATTTTCTTATAATACTCTAAGGTAATACCTAATGAGTATGACCGGCACCCCGGAAAAGTTAAAGAAAACCTTTTATGGGCATTACGGATGATAATATGTATGAATTCCTACGAGCTGGTACCCACTACACCGTTTCGTATAACTACCGGCCCAACACATGTACATTGCACAACACGTCTTGTTTTAGTACGTTTTGACGGCGTACAAAGGCTTACGAACCTATGATTGGAATGGTACTGTCTGGTTACGTTTCGGGATAGTGGGCGGAGACCTTTATCCGTAATGATAGTTATGATATAACAGCGGCTACAGCGACTCAGGAGCCATTACTTATTGAATACAATTTCCAGGGTAAACCTAATAGGCTGGTCATCAAAGAAGCAGTTCGAAGAGATGTGGGTAGGTCTGCTGGGCGCGCTGCAGGGGAACGGCACGCACTGGGCCGTGCGCGGCATCGCGCAGCTGCTGCTCAGCGCTGCGCCTGCGCACCGCGCCCGCGGCCTGCTGCACGTGCCGCGCCTGCAGCTCGCCAACACTGACGGGTGCGTACTGCTGCTGCAGCTGTCTGAAAGAAGAGAAATATATAATTATTTATTAAAGAAAATAATTGTGTTCTGTTATAAATAAACTTAAAATTTTCGAAATGTTACCCTACTAATGTTGATGACTGTACATAATTTATACACTTAACAACAAATAATAACATTATGCAATACAATTAGATACTTAACAATAAACCTTAACATTTCATGTATTAAAAATATATATTTCTTACAGAATGCAACGTCTCCGTAACATTCTAGTCGGTACATCGGCCTACAAGCTATTCGAAAACGTAAATTTAGAACGTATACCTCTTATGAACGACGGCTTCGACGGTTACCACTACGCGCAGTTCAATACTGAGTATTTGAAATTGGTGTCTGGTAAGTCAAAATCAAAATTAAATCAAAATATTTTTATCCATGCAGATAATTTTAGGCACTTATGAATAGTTATAATCAGAGATCGGATATTCCTGTGCATATTTACCTAAACTTCGAGAAAGTATGTTACATAGAGTGGATAATACCACCTCTAAAATATAAAATAATAATTTATATATTATCCTCCGATGATTTATGACCGAGTTTGCAAGGAGAAAAATATATTACTCTAGCATATTGTATTGTATTGTACTCCATCGACAAGAGCTTAGCTCAGCATCATCAGCATCAGCATAAATGATGATGATGAGCATATTGTCAATAATTCGCTGGAAATTGGCACAGTACTATTGTTATTGACGTTAATAACACGACTACTCAGTTCAAAACGGCCCAACTATAAGGATACAAATCATATAAAGGTTGTATCAACCTATCTACATACTTCAAAATAATATTGATATATACGAAGGAGATAATATATATTTAAATCTCACAGATATATCCGACGATGCGAGTTACGCAGTGAAGAGAGAAGTGAAACGGTTCAGACGAAACAAGGAGATTGATATCAACAGCTGCTTGCAAATACTTATGGATGTCACCACGCAGATGTTGGAGCCCAAGGTAAGTGGGGGTCGAGGAGATACGAATTGCGAATATAAGGTATGCAGTACACCCACGTTTCGCCGGCTATGTTACAAGCCTTATGTAATAGGGGGCGACCCTATTGCCATTAACCGGGCAAAGCTAGTGAAAATTTCCTAATGGAAAATCCCAATCAGCGCCAGTGCTTAGCCGTTTACGCGGGGGATGACGTCAGGATGACGTCACACAGCTGTTATTGTAACAGGGTTCCATTGCAATATCCACGTGCGGGGCTTATACAGCCTTATTCTTGACACTCCCGCCTCAGTTAGGGCTTTGGTAGGAAAACAATACGATGAAGGTATAGACCGGGACCGGCGCGGCGGCGGTGTCTGTCGGATTTTTTTTTTTTAATTTTAATAAATTTAATTTTAAGCAATAAAAATTTCTGCAGCACTAGCTCGTAAGTCGATTTTTTAACTAGTTGATGGATTTTTTTATGACTACCCACAATTATTTGAAAAAAAAGTGCTGAAACAAATTCAAGGAATAAAAAATGTTTCGGCAAAATTCTTGAACATAAATGTCCAAGGTTGGTCTTCGCATATGCATTTATGCGTAAATCGGCTACTACGCAGTCAAGGACATTGTTCATTTTTTTTTGGACATTTACCTACATTGTAAACTTTTTTTGTGGCAATAAACATAATTATATATTTGATCAAGAAGTTTGCCGGATACTATACTCTTTTTCTCACTAGCTTTTTCCTAGTGTTTACTACGTAAAGCGTGATGGTTGCAGGCGCCCACGGGGCTGGCGGCGCGCGTGGCGCTGCTGGCGTGCATGAGCCAGTGCGTGGCGGTGTTCAGCGAGCCGGCGCACTGGTGCTGGGCCGCGTCGCAGCTGGTGGCGCTGACGGGCGCGGCGCACGCGCAGCTCACGCAGTACAGCGCCGCCGGCCGCGCGCTGCTGCTGGCGCTGTCCGACTGCATGTGCGTGCTGCGCGGCTTCGACGGCCTGCAGGTAGCTTACCTGCGCAACTATTCTACACCTATTAAATGCCGCATACTGCATAAATAAGGCCTTAAAAACTAATAGCAATAAGCGATGTTTAAAAATTAATTGTCATGAAATAAGTTAAGCTGCAAATAAGTTAAATTCGCTTCTTACTTTCTACTTAGCTCTTGTTACTAACGATTGAAAAGTAACCTTATTTCTATTAACCTATAACTTGCTGTAGTTCTAACACAACATTGTATATATTTTTTTCTTACGTTTAAAATTTTCCACCACGACTAAAAGCTTTTTTAAATAAAACAGATTCAGTGAAAAGCCTTTTTATAAGCTAAAAAAAAAAATAACAAAACCTTTAAACTTATTGACAATTTAAAACTGACCACATCTCTAATGATGACCCTATTTCGATAGGAACTATCAACGGTCCATCAGAAACTTCTAAAATCCCTGTCCTCAAGCTACGCGCCGCTCCGTCAAGCAGCCCTGCAGGGTTGCCTCCTACAATTAACGGGGAAGACGCACTATTTAGTCAACGTGCACGGTTCGCCCAACCCTTACCATGAGCTAGTGTCGCAGTTAAATGTAGCTGTCAAACAGTATTTAGCTCCGAATGCTAAGTAAGTGTCAGCTACATATTTTTATAATTCTATATTTAAATGATGAGTGATTTTATTTGTGTTTGTAGTAATTTCCAGACTCTATTATAAGTCGAATTTTTAACTAGTTGTTGGATGTTTTTTTATGACTACTCACGGTTATTTAAAAAATTCAAGGAATAAAAAAGTTTGCCGAAACCTGTAATATCGGCAAACTTCTTGAACAAAAATGTCCAAATAGAGGTCGGTCTGCGCACATGCATTTATATGCGTAAATTGGCTACTGCGTAGTCAAGGACATTGTTAATTTTTTTTTGGACATTTACCTACATTGTAAACTATTTTTTTCTGTGACAATGGTACGGTACCTATTTATTTGTTCAAGAAGTTTGCCGGCTACGATATGCTTGTATGGTAAAATACCTACAAAGGTTATTCATCTATTAAACATCAAAAAGCAACATTCCACAATGTCCAACCTGTTTCAGAATATCCCTGTACGAGCAAAGTCTGTACTGGACAGTTTTGTTCACTTTAGTCGGTCTCGGCCACCCAGAATTGATGAACTTGGCTGTCGACTTTGTATTGAACAACCCTAGGCATTACTGCACAGATCTAGTTGTCAAGGTAATTTAGTTTATATTACAATCGAATAAAGAACCTTCTCCTTTTTTGATGTCGATTAAAAATGCAGCGGAGCACACACCAATGCAATCGTCGCCATTACCCAAGAGAGAGAGAGAGACCGCAATACGTTTTACCACACCAATTTATTTGATGTTCAGATACTTGTCTCAAATGAATAAAATTCAATAGTGTTACTCGACTAAACTAACATGTTTGGATATTTGCTATACCCTACATTCACAGATTTTTTTTTTGTTATTGATAAATAATGTTATAAACTAATTTAAAAAAAGAACCTAATGAAATCCTGTTTACAAAATAATTTATTTTCAGGGTATTACAACAACAATACGTCAACAAGTTTTACCAAAAGACTTGAAGAACATAATCATTGAGAAACTCCTGGATAATATGAAGAATTACTCAGAGCACCATGCGATAGAAATATTGATGGTGCATTTATTCACAGGTAAGGTTTAAAGTTTAATCGTCCACAGGCTATATGTGGTCTATAAATAATTTATAAAACGCACATAACTTACGAAAAGTCAGAGGTGCGCGCCTTGGGATCGAACTGGAGACCTCTGACTTGTCAGTCGACGGTCATACCACTAGGCTATCGTAAATAATAATAATCAATACACTTTTTAAAAAAGGATAATAAATATGGTGTGCCGTAAATCAGTTCACCGTATGCTAGGCAGTTGCGTTGTTGTTTTTTTTTTTAAGAAACTGTAACATCTTAAGAGTGTCTATGGTATTTAAAGCCATGTCAGAGGCCTATGCGCAGTTTTAACTTTAACAATGTCCATCAACCATCCCAAGTTAGACTCTAATTATTGTGATTTTTTTTTCAGCTGACAACAAACTCCTAAGTCCAAAACTAACTTCAGACGTCTCAAACATGGATCCCGACATCTTAATGAACTCCATGGAAAGAATAACTCTTCTTTACAAGTCTCTTCGCCAATCAAAACGGAGAGAGACAAAGAGAATCATAACGGATTCTTTGAAATACTTCCTGAGAGAGACACTACCTCCAGCAGCTACTTTGAGTAGAGTTGTGATTGAGTTCGTGGAATGTTGCAAAGAGAGTGAGAAGATTATAATAGAGATTGCTTCGAATAGAGATCGGTGGATCGATTGTGCTGTTATGAATGCTGAAATTGTTTTTGAGGTAAGTAATTAAAGATAAAGAAAAAAAAACAATCTTTAGTAGGACTCTTAGAGTATACAGGGTTATTTGTAAAACACCAGCATCCTTAAAAGGGGTCATTAAACTTATATTATGAACAACTTTTACTATGGGACCAACCTTGAAATCGCAAAAAAAATCAGCTGTTCCAAACATTTATCAGAAACACACACATGACTCAACAAAATGTATGGAACAGCTGTTTTTTTTTTGCGATTTCAGGGTTGGTCCCATAGTAAAAGTTGTTCATAATGATGAGTTTATGGACCTCTTTTAAGGATGCTGGTGTTTTACAAATAACCCTGCATAAGAAAGTATAGTGATAAAGTCAACAAGATTGCCTTATGTGGGGCGTGAGCAGGTCATAAGTCTATAGCCACATAGGTCAGGCCTTTTAACATAGGCCCCTTTGACACAGGTCCTTTTGACACAGGTCCTTTTGGCATAAGCCCCTTTTGACATACGCCCTTTTGAAATAATCCCTTTTGAGAGGCCCTATTCATGTCTCTACTGTGATATAACGCGAATAACATTTTCTTTGATTTCAGGTCTTCCAAACATCAATAACCCAGGACCAGCTACCAGTTCTGTCCGGCTGGATTTTCGAAGCTCTTTGCCATTTACTAAACGGAAAAATTACCCCTAAACTACTACCATATTGCCTCCTTACATTGCTAGTGTCAGCTAGTCCCAACCAATTAATAAGGGATATCTCGCCTCTATGCTACCATACACTAAGGCTAGGCTTCTTCAAGAGTGGTGTAAGTTCAGAAAACTGGGGTATTTTTAACGATTTTTTGAGTAATAATGTAAGTATGTCGTTTTCTGATAGGCGTTTGTTGTGTGTAGTTTCAACTAAGTCAAGTTTTACGGGATCTCAGGTAGTAAGGCTAAAGGAATTGTGTGAAAGCAACGAATGTTTGGGCGATGTAGCTTTGTGTTTAAATGTAGGAGTTAGTGAATAGACAATTTAAGGTTTTTAAATTCCATTTCTTTACCTTTTCTTTACTTAACTCTTAAATATAAATTATTCAATAAGAAAATTTGAAAAAACAACTGATACGGATGGGATTCGAACCCACGATCGTCGACGTACCGTGTCGTCGGTTTGACATCTAAATCACCTTATCCTACCAGCAGCTTCTACATAACTGGTTTCCACGAAGGATTTTTTTACACTTCTAAGTACTTCCCAATATCAAAACTCTAAGTCTACCGGTTTAGGCTGTGCGTTGTTAGTCAGTCAGTTACGTAACTGTTTTATAGGTATAGATATTTAGGAATTTTCAAGAAAGTATTGATTGTTTCTCTACTTATCAGTGGCGAAGGGTCTTTTGTTTATAGCCAGAACTAAACCAAAGAAAAACAATGGCAAAATCAGCCAGGGTCGGACTGGACCGGAAGGGCCCGGATGGCTCCCACAAGCCTAGAGCCCGAGGCTGGAATGATAGGGTAGGGGGGTATTATCGGAAATTTCAGGATTTTTCCATTTCATTCTTTCTAATTGTATGAACGAACTACCTTATCTTGTTTACATTTAGGTCGTAAGAGCTGCGACTTAGCCTGCGCGGGCCCCCTGTCCTGTCTACCGCTCATGGGGGCCCGCGCTGGCTGGGGCCCGGCTGGCAATCGCCACCTCGACTATATGGCCAGTCCGACACTGGAGCCAGACTTTTTCTTTCAATGGGTAGCCAGTAGGAATCAAATTGTATGGAGTTTTCGCTCTTTCTACTTATCCTAAAAGGACAATGTGTATAGAAGGATTTTTGAAAGTCAAATTAATTAAGTTTAAATAAAGAATATTCTTTTTCTATTTAAATAAAGCAGCATATTTTCTTAGTACATAGTACAAATTTAATGAACAATATTAAATTGCATTAGCACTTTACTTCAATTATTTAATAATAATTAATAATATATTTAAATAATCGCGCTTATATTTTTCGATATTACAATAATATTATTGATAGATAAAAATATGGAGCTAAGAAAACAAATATGGAAATACTGTAATAAATATTGCATTATTTAATAAAATAATTGTAGAAAAGAAAACAATAACTATACTATAGATATTGGCAAACATTTGGAACAAAAGCGGCGTAGAGGGAGAAAGTTCGCGCAGGTTTACGACTCACGATTTTACGACTGACGACTCATCAACCAATCACGCGCATCCGCGCGGTAGAAATCTCCTCGCCCCTTCAGTCCATCAAAGAGACCTAATGTTCGGGGTTGTTGACCCTATGTAGGACTTTGTCTATGATTGCGTACACGCAAGAATCGAACCTTAAGTCGTATCATGGGATTGGTATTATACAAATTGATTTGATTGATTGATGTTATGATTATTTTCTAATCTATGTAGGTATATTCTTTCATCTTTATGTTTAATGTATTTTAAAAATGATGTATGGCGAACAGACATAACCAATGAATATTTTTTTTTTTTGGATGGCAATTAAATGACTTGTGATTATAGAATGTCATGTTCTCTAGTGTCTTAAACAATTCTCTGTGAATTTGTATAATAGTGTTGTAAAATATGTATATTTTATGAAATTATGTAATTTAAATGATTCTGATTATATTTTTAACTTGAAGCTTCCGCTGGTTAATAAAATAATTTAAATGTTATTTGTGTTTTTTTACTGATTAACTGGTTTTTTGTATAATACCATTGCAGTTTACACAGCTTATTAACTTTTAATGTACAAGTGACTTCTTATTGGACTTCCTATCTGCTGGACTGTTAAGTCCTGGATTCCATACCCCAGTAGAGCAAAGTGTTATCAGGTTTTATTTTACAATGGACGGCAACTCGACCCGTAGAGAGGTAGAGATAAGGTAAAGGACTGACAGCGTTACCTGCGGTCCGAGGCAATAAAATGAGAAACGAGAGATTGTGTAAAGCCATGTAAGAAGCCTACGGGCGGTTTAAACTTTGACACTCGATTGTTTATCAATCAAACAATAAAGAAAGAAGAAAAATATTTTACCCGTGCGGGAATCGAACCTGCGATACCAAGCACAAAAGGTCTAACTGCTACCTAATTATCACTAGAAATAATCAGATTTCGAACTTATCAATAGATGAGATTTTTGTATAGGTGATTAGATTACTATCAGAATAAATTTATTGTCATATCATGCCGGTGTCTTTGTTAATTATTATAATTATGTAAATTAAAACTTTCCAAATCTTGTGTAGGTGTGGTAGATAATTAATGATCACATGCACTGATAGCCTAGTGGTATGACCGTCGATTAACAAGTTGGAGGTCTCGAGTTCGATCCCAAGGCACCTCTAACTTTTCGAAAGTTATGTGCGTATTATAAATTTTACCAGTTGCTAAAATGGTGAGGGATAACATCGTGATCAAACCAGCATAACTGAGAGATTTTTCAATGGTTTGTAAAGCCATGTCAGAGGCCTAGGGCGGTTTAAACTCTGACACTAGGTTGTTCATCAACTACTCGATAAGAAGAAGAAGAGGAATGATCAATTGCATAAATCGGTGAAGGAAATCATTGAGGAATGTTTCCCTGAACGTCGCTTTCCCATAATGTCGCTTTCCGTTTTACTTCGATTCCCAGTACGTCGCTGCTCGCTTTACAGAGGTTCCCGGCACGCCGCGCCGCATATATGGTTAGAATGTGATAGTCACACACATCTGAGAGATATTCTTGAAGATATTAATGGTATCTTTCAGGTGTGAGTTGTGTTGTAGTGTGAACTATGTATGTGCCGTGTAGTTCCACGGGTCTCGTAAGAAGCGACAAAGGGAAAGATCCGGAGGATGTGCAGCTGCATCCTTTTTGTAACAGCAACCATCTGCTAATGCGATCGCTAACCTGCTTGCACAGCGTGGCGATTATGGGCATATACCTTCAATGAGCGCACAAATTCAAACACGGCCTCCAGTAGCCGAAGATCGAGCTAAGGGACACGCATTGTGAGAGGCCTATGTTCAGCAGTGAACCAATACAGTAATACCTACTCATGGGTACCAAGGACACCTGCAGCAACGAAATGTAAGTGTTTGATTATCTGGTTACGAATAATAGTTAGTTTAAAAATATACGTCGTTGTATAAGTTAAGTAACTCATTATACACCGGTCTTTAAAAAGAAAACAGATAGGTACTTAGCTTCGCGTAGTAATTAATGCGCGATCCTCTGTATGAGAATAGGCCTTTGACCTGCAGTAAGACAGTGACCGGCTGATTAATTTTTTCAAATTGATTAATTATTGAATTATTAAAACCCAAATTCTAGATAATTACTTCATACCTAATTTTTTCAAGGCCCTATTTTTAAAGGAAAAAGAGTATTATCTCAAATACCGAACTGAGTCATTAAATAAAATATTTTCTTGTTATCTGTAGATTAGCGGCTATCAACAATAATTACTGATAGAAAAAACCTGAATTAATCAGTATCGGGTCAGACAATATGGCGGTTACACGACGCGGGTATATTTTCAGTGCATTTCTACTAAGTGTTCTTTGTGTTTTACTCATTGTAATTGCTATTTCTAGTGACAGTTGGGTAAGTCTATCTTCGTATCTACTTATAATATGATTGATGACACCAGTGTCAAAGTTTCAGCAGTTAGACTATCTTTGAATATCTTTTAATCGAATCATTTAGTTCATCAGTTAGTCATTTTTTAATCGAGAATAAAAAGTCGACAATTATTAAAAACCTGTTGTATCTCGGCACATAACAATAGATTTATTATTGTGTTTCATTTCATTCCTTGACCTTTAATGAGTTATAGTCAGGTGCGCTGTCTATGGAGTCATCATCCTCCTAGATTTATCATTCACAAATTTTGTTGCGGTCGGCTTCTAATCTAACTGGATGCAGTGGAATATCAGTTTCCATGGACACGATATTCTTAAGTTAGATCGGTTGTCGAGATATAGGTATAGATATATGAGGGGTCAGTAGGTACTCAGTACCTACCCTCTCTACATCGAATGTCAAAGATCTTCATGACAGCCGGGGCCAACAGCTTAAAGTTCCTTTCGAGGCATGGAGCAGGTTATAATTAATTTATAATACGCACAACATCACGAAAGTCAGAGGTGCGTCTCTTGGCTTGGCCTTGTCATTTTGGCTTGTCATTTCAAGCATCTCTATGCTTGGAAAGGCACATTACTAAGCACTGAGCTAGAAAGAGAACTATGCGTGTGCCAGAAAAGAGATCGCCAGGCTTTAGTGGACTAAATGAGTCGTTCCGCACTGAGACCCCGATCCTAGGGGGCCCATAAATCTCGATAAGTCCCCCCGACAAGCGTATTAACTTTTTTAAAACAAAATGTACACTACAAAAACGTATTTTTTTGAGGAAACCAGGGCCAGGGACCATTTTGTTTTACCGCTCCTAACATAATCTAGTCCGTCACTGGTGCTAGGTGCACTCTTTAGTTTGCGCACGCACTTGTACACTAATCTCCTACATCGATGGCCAATATTCGTAAGATATTAGTCAGAAGGAAGTTTTTATACAAAAAATTATTCTGAATTGTAAAAACAGTAGCAGAAAAGTTTAAAACCTCGCTACTGTAGTTCATATATTTATCAAAATACACCCACCATAAGTTTATTTTGATAGTCTATCTAAGTATCTATCATCTAATATTATTTACTTACATTAAATAATAAATTTTATTGACTACATTGCACTCGTAATATTGATAACAATTATTTACAATCGATTATTACTATGTATGTTCGTATATAGGTGTAGGTATCGAGTGAAGTTGATTCTATTAGGTAGGTATATTTGCACTGCGTCAATTAGTTCAAAAAAAAAAGTTCTACTGACTGAATTTAGGCCACAGCGGCCAATCTCAACGGAGATTAGACAACTACGCAGTGTACAAGTGTGTGCAGAAACATTATAGGTCACTACTCTCTTTTCCCTGACTCTCATAGTGACGGCAATCTGACACGACTGGAGAGAGATTTACGTGCTTATCGAGGCATGGAGTAAGTAATACTTAATTAATTTATAATACGCACATAACTTACAAAAAGTCAGAGACTTGAGTTCGAAACTGAAACCTCTGACTTGCCAGTCAACGGTCATACTACCACTAGACCAGTGGTTCCCATATTAGATTTTTTTGCGTATCACTTCAAGAAACGGCACAATCAAACACAATTCTAGACTCCATTCTTCTCATGATAATTGCATAATGGAAAAATCCAATAAGACTTTGCCCGATCCGGGGTACGGACCCTGCAACCCGCGGTAAGACGTGGCGCTGGCTAAAATACAATTCTAAATTATTCCAGGTAGTATCATCAGCCACAGCTGAGGGTCAACAGAGTGACAGCAACCTTAGATATGGACTCTTTAGGGGAGAACTCCTGCTGGCGAACTTAGCGACACCTACCATAAACACACTTTACAGTAAGTACGAATCTTACAACGCGAATTAATAATATCACTCAGAATAAATTAATTATCACTCTCCGTGCCTCGGATAGCACGTTAAGCTGTTGGCCCCGGCTGTCAATTGTACCAGTCTTACCAAGGGGTATCGTGTAACCCAGTGTCTGGGTTGTGGAGGTCTGATAGGCAGTCGCTCTATGTAAAACACTGGTATTCAGCTGCATCCGGTAAGACTGGAAGCCGACCCCAACATAGTTGGGAAAAGGCTAGGTAGGTGATGACTAATCTTACAACGCGAATAACTTAAAAGCAGACCGCCTTCAAATTTCAATGCAATTCTATCAATGGTACCCTGACATGCGCTCATTGTTCGCGGACCTTCCCGGCAAAAGTAGCTTACATTAGCCACATACGAACTTAAGGTGACAGACAGACGGACAGTGGAATCTTAGTAATAGGGTCCCGTTTTTACCCTTTAGGTACGGGACCCTAAAACATTAATTTAGGACTTCGAATATTATGGGACCGGCTGTCATATTCAAGTTACCTGATCTAAAGGAAATCGCAAGTAAGTAGACCAGAAAGGCTCTAAGGTGCACAGAGTAATTAATAATAATGTCCTCCTGACCGACTTTCGGTTACAGCGATCATATCAACAGAGATTAGCTAACTACAGGAGATACAGTGCACAAATGTGTGCGCTAACACAGGTACACTTTCTATTCCCTCACCCTCTTATATAGTCCGATTGGATGGAAATCCGACACGACCGGGGAGAGATCAGGAGCAGGGCCAATGGCTAATGGTTACGCCGGTGACACAATAATTATAAGCCCTCTAAAAAGCAATAGAATAATGAAAAGTCAAGACTAAAGTATAAACTATATTATTGTAAAGTATTAATAAAATTATCAGCAGCCACAGTGTTTTTTAATAATTAAATGGGCCGCAAAGATTTATGATACTAATAAAATATGATTTATTATTTAATTAGGTCAGAGCCATGCATCATTTTCGGTTCTTTTGAATAAAGTTAACCACGAAATATTTATAGAATTTCGAGGAAAATGTATATTGTATATTGTGTAATTTCGAACTTAATTTTTTGGAGATTCATATATTATCGTTGTTTTATGTATTTTTACGGTGTGTTGTCTTATTTCAGTGACATGTGTATCTGAGCTAAATGCGTGTGCGCTCAGCTGTAAAACTTCAGAGGAAGCCAGAGTGATTGAGGTAAATATTTATCTACTTACTTGAGAGCAGTGAGCTGAACATTATACAATATGTTAAGAAAACCCTGTCCGATCCGTGAAGGTATTAGTAGGTAGATAGGTAGGTAGGTATCGGGATGTGATTCTATTTGTGTAATTTCTTCACATAATAAGCAAAAAAAAAATACCCCGAATAAAAATGATTAAAAAATGAGGAATTTACATGACAACACAGGCGGGCGACGGTCGGCGCGCTCGTCAGTTTTCGGGTAGCGTAGCGAAGTCATATAGTGTTATCAGTTTTTGGAATTTTGCCAAATTTTCCAAAAATCGCCAAAAATTGCCAAAAATCACACATTAAAAAAAAATTACAACGTTATCCTTATCTTATCAATAATGTAAATTGTTTATTATTATTTGGTTATATTATTGAAGTACCTATGTGCCCCTTTCGGGTCGGACAGGGTTTTCTTAACAAGCTGTATATTACGATTAGATTACTATCAACCCATGAATTGTCTGTAATAGACACATAGGCTTTATACTCCGTGGCATTTTAAAATAAATCGACCTGTAACTGTTTCACTGCAGGGCAGGGCCTCTTCTAATCACGTTAGCTCAGTGCGTGTTGGCAATTTCAGACTATTAAGTCCAGGGGCTCTACTCCGAAAATCGAACAACAATGTTTCGGATCGGAACGTTATAATGAAGACCATCAAACACAATCCTTACCAAATTACCACTGTTTAATTGTACTTAGTGCTTTCATCAGGCGTTTCGTTACAAATGCATAAAAAAAACAATCTATTATAACGACCAAACATGCGATCCGACAATCGAAACTTCTTTGTTAAAATTTCGGAGTAGGTCCCAGGTTTTTAGGTCCAGGTTTTTATTTTCCTTCACCGTTAGTCTCCGTTAGAGTAGTGTCTAAGATTAACTAAGATTTTTTTCACTTTATCGTGTAATATGTTGTCACAATTTCAGGTTCGCGCCCTGGCCATGGGTTTCTCTCCTAATCCGAACTGCCTTTCCTTCACCGATGTCGATGAAACCATTAAACGTGAGTATTTCATAATATTTAGTGATAATTATAATAATAATTATTATTTTTGTTTATTAGTCTGTTATTAATAGTTGCAGACTAAAAATTTAAATAAAATTGTCTTTTTTAAGAAAGAAAATTATAGATCGAACAGGATTTTAACCTGTGACCTTTTGATAAGACGGGCTACCGATAGCGAATGAATAAATAATAATCTGAAATCGCCAACACGCAGTGCCAGTAAGCTACCTTCTCTGTATCAGAGGCCTTCGCCCTGCAGTGGAACAGTTACAGGCTGGTTAATTATTATTATTATAAATTATTTTATTTTATAACATCGCTATGTAATAATGCGTTATTCAAATAAAAAACTGTTAAAAATTAATAAGTCGTTACACTCTTTTCCAGTGGAAAATAAGCCAGTCATATCTCACGCGTTCTACGTGAGTGTAGTCGTGATCCTCTGCTTCCAACTGCTGGCCGCAGTACTAGCTGCTGGGCTAGCCATCTTAAACGCCACCAAAAACCCCACTGAACCTATATTTGGACTGCCAGGTAAGTGCACAAATGAGGAATTAATGCTATGGTGCATTTTATAGTCATAAAATATAAGAAGCAGGACGCGGCTGACCGTGGGTTCCAGAGTACGTACCCCGGGTCGTTATTATTAGTTTTTGTCTCATTTATTTATTTACATTCTTACAAAGTATTTATTTTTAAATACTAAAAATTAAAAAAATCCCTATACAAAAAACCTCTAAATATTTTTTTAAAATAAGAACACTCTCGATCAAAGACGGACACGCAGATACACAGACATACAGACACGTCAAACTTATATACCACCCCTCTTTTTGCGTCTAGAGTTAAAAAAATATTAAATAATCAAACTTTCTTAGAGTATATAAGAAAGAATACTCTATGCAAACTTTATTTTATAACTTAAAAATTAAGTCAACTAATGTTGTTCTTGATTGCATAAATCCATAATTTTGGTAGCTGGGTCATGTATTCGTAAGTTTATGATCACTCAGACCCCGCCAGTCAAAAAGGAATAAAAATAAGATTTTAGTTGCATTAAATCTTAATTCCTCTTTGAATTACGGGGACTAAGCGGCCATAAACTCAAGACAATTACTTGAATTATTTTAGTAAAAAATTTAAAAGTAGTTAAAAATTTTATGGTGTACCGGTAGACTGGTGTGTCTGCTTCCTAAAATATTTTACATTATTAATGTTAGACCTTAACAGTTAAAATACGTCATGAAATAGCAAAACAATTACATTATCAGACGCGCCTTTCGGTTGCGATTGATCTGGAAATGCTGATCTCTTGGGAAGGTGACCACAGTGTTATCAGCAATAGAGCAGCTGAGATCAGTCGGAATTGAGTGAGTTAGTTGAAACTTCTGATGAGGAAGCTTGAAAGTCCCTTCAGATTAATATTTTTATATTATTTCGTTAGATTTGACTTCATAAATGGCAACAATTTTTTTTTTATAGACTCGAATCACGCCTTAGAGGGGGTAGACAGAGGTGTGCAGTACACCCACGTTTCGCCGGCTATGTTATAAGTCCCATGTTATAGGGGGTCAGCCTATTGCTATTAACCGGGCACAATTCCAGACTCCGTGCTGCTACTGAGAATTTCCTAATGGGAAACCCTAACAACACTTTGCCCAACCCGGGGATCGAACCCAGGACCTCGTGCTCAGCAGTCGCGCTTGCTACCATTAGACCAACGAGGCAGATTTATTTATTATTTCTTTTATATACCTAATCACACCTAAATAACGTGAATACTGTAGGTAAATAATTTTGGCAAGCTATTTTTGTGAATTTTTTACATGTTATAGCACATGATAGCTTATTAAATATAATTATTTTAATAAATATTGTAATAATTATATTAAATATAATTTTTTTTTTTCAAATTTTCTTATTAAAATAATTATATTTGGCAAGCTATTTGCTCTAAAAACCCATGTATTGTGTTGACTGTGCAGATCGCGGCTAAAAGTCGTGGTCGATATAGGTTTCAATCTGAACGTAGCGATGCCTACTTATAGTTCTCTAGCTTTCGCTTGTGTGGGATGTGTATTTTAAGCTATATATCGGGATAAGAAGTGCCAAACCGTACACGTTTAGGCTCTGTGCCAAACGCTATAATCGATTCAGTAGTTGAAACGTCGTTAGGTAAGGAAGCTTACCCACACAGAGGCTTATCTCTAAACTTACAAAACAGTACCGTGACTGATTGACTGACTGACAACGCACAGCCTAAATCGTTGGAAAGACTTGAAATTTGAAGGAAATATACTTTGAACAGGTGCACTTAAGAAGGTTTTCTTGAATTCAGCCACTAAGCTGGTAAAATCAGTTCTCCTGACAGAATTTCCTTCACAGCGACCAATCTCAATGGAGATTAGCCAACTACGCAGGAGATATTATAGTGCACAAGTGTGTGCGCAAACACAGGTGCACTCTATTCCCTCACTCTTATAATCCGATGGGACGGCAATCCTACACGATTGGAGAGAGATAAGGCGCAGGGCTAACGGCTTTACATTCTTTCTGAGGCACGGAGTAAGTGATAATTTTTATAATACGCACATAACTTACTAAGAGTCAGAGCTGCGCGTCTTGAGATCGTGAAGTTCTTTCTTTCACCAGATATCGCGACGCACAACCAGATATCCATATTTGCTAGATATTCCTTCTGCTTGGACCAAACGGTTCGCTTCTACCTTTCTCATGCGTATAGCTATAGAGTGGAATAACCTTCGCTTCTGTATTCCCGGAACATTATAATTTGGGGATCTTCAAATCAAGAGTGAATAGGCATCTCAAAGGCAGGTGTATTCCATCGTAGCCCACAACGCTTCTTCCCGTCAAATACAACACCTGCCTTTTCATTATTAAAAAAAGAAAGGTTTGTCATACCACTAGGCTGTCACGACATGTAACATTAATATCACATCAATTAATTCCAGGATGTCTGATCATAAATGGACTGACAGCGTTGCTGGGTACCATAGTGATGCTGATGTTTGGCATCTACTGGCTCACAGCTGGACTTAAGGAGCACCTTGCGTTATCGCATATAGCATTAGGATTGTTCGAGCCGGGACCTGGATTAGGATATTCTTATTGGTAAGAATTTTCTCCTACCGGCCACAGTGGCTAATTTTAATAGACTAGTCCCTAGTAGTTTTTAAACTTTCGCGAATTGGAATCATGTTTTAAATATTAATTCGAGTCTATTCGCGTATAGATAATTCAAAATAATCATTATTGAAATTACATTACAGAATAGTCTTCTCGTGACCACGGTCAATGCAACTTGACCGAAACGTCGAGGTTAGTTCAATAATGACTATTTTGAATTATATGTACTCGAATAGACCCGAAATAATATTTAAAACAAGACTAGTCTCTCTCTCCAACTACGCATATGAGCAAACTATTTCCCCACTCTTCAGTAATCTGATTTGGAAATTTATCAGGCGCAGGACCAACGGCGATATTTAGCAATTCACTTTAAAAACCGAGTTTAATAAAACTAAGTTCAGTCTTACGCATTCCAGATAAACAGTTAAACGCTTGAACCGAGTTTAACTTAATTGATTGCGTTTAGAGTCAGTGGTGAAATCGTTTCTTACTCTCTGAGGCAAGAAGCTAGTGATAATTGTTATATATTTAATTAATTATTCTATCTTCGTTCCAGGCTGCTGATAATCTCCATCATCTGCGCCACATCTAACGTTGTCCTCATTCAGCTGAGAGCATTTCTCTTAGAAAGGGATCCACCGCCGCCCACAATTAAAGTAGAGAACCATTCTGATGGAACCATATTCTTGTATTAGCATTAGGATAAATAATTTATCATTAATTTGAAGAAGAACAGATGAATGTATTTTTTTTGAAAGTTGATTTGAACGAGTGTCCTTCATTATCATCATCATCAGCCTATATAAGTCCACTGTTGAATATAGGCCCCTCCCAATGCTCCCCTTTTATGCGCTCATATGAGGTATTTGCTCACATTCGCCACGCTGGGCAAGCGTGTTGGCGATCGCAGTAGCAGATGATTGCTGTTGCACAGAAGGATGCTGTCCTTACTTTAAAAAAATAAAGGTTTTTAATGAAACAACTTATTAACGGATATAACTCGCGTTTTTATTTTGATAATACAATCCTGACGTTTCGAGTGCTTTGCAGCACTCGTGGTCTGCCTGTGGTGTGCCTGGTGTATCAAAATAAAAACGCGAGTTATATCCGTTAAAAAGTTGTTTCATTATGTTGAGTGTTCGCGAAAATTTGAGAGTATATTATAAAGGTTTTTGTATCGAGGACAGTTAGACGATTGGGCTATACCGTGAAATTAATTTATTTACGAGTAGGTATATACTTATAGTGAAAAGTTTTATTTCGCTACTTGGTAGGGATATATTATATTTTCCTCACAAAATCTATTATCTTTTGTGTAAATGAGCCCGTCTTCACTTTATGAATATAAGCAATTAATAAAGTAAATTTATAATTTATTTCCTAATTAATTTCATTCCTGTAATTTTGTAAATTTAATTAGTTTTAGCTAGGAGTCCTTAATTAATTTTATGTTAACATTTAAGTAAGTAATAAATGTTTCTATTTATATTTTTTTCGTATTATTTATTAGATTTTTGCGAAATCTTGCAAGTGTCCCACACTCTCCGGTTTCTTCCCCAAAGGCCGGGCACCATTCGAAGGTTTCCCCCCTTTCTTTTATTGAAGGGGAGGTACACACGGTTACACATCAAGCTATACAAATCGTTTGTACGTAGTTTCCATACTGTATGATTATTATACTGTGGTAAAGCCGTACTTGACGTGATCAGTTTGTGGTCAGCTTTACAGTTAGGGTTAAAATTCCAATAGTATAGCCACAAACCCGTCTTCATCAACATGTAGGGTTACGCATAGTTAGCGTAACCCTACATGTTGAACGCGTTGTGGAGTATCGCCTATTCTTTCTGACTTCCAGCCGTGGGACATTGCAGGTTGATTTATTTAAGAGCAATGATAGTTACTTTTGCAGTTTAAAAAAAGTAAAACATTTGATTGAAGCCATTTGATTACTTGGGCTACCACCACTTAACTTTGTTTTTCTTTTATTCATTTTTAAACATATAAAATATATTTTTAAATATATATAAAAAACTGACTGCCTCGTTGGTCTAGTGGTAGCAAGCGCGACTGCTGAGCACGAGGTCCTGGGTTCGATCCCCGGGTCGGGCAAAGTGTTATTGGGTTTTTCCATTAGGAAATTCTCAGTAGCAGCACGGAGTCTGGAATTGTGCCCGTTTAATGGCAATAGGCTCGCCCCCTATTACATGGGACTTATTACATAGCCAGCGAAACGTGGGTGTACAACACACCTCTGCCTACCCCCTCTGGGGAATACAGGCGTGAGTCTATATATATATATATATATATAATATATATAAAAAATAAAGATATACATTTAAAAATATAAAATATAGTAGCCCATCGGTATCGGGAACAGGGTCCAAGCTACCGGTGGTCAGGGCTCCAGAGAAAGGAACCTCCTGACTATGCGAGCCGTGTCCAGGAGTACCGCCTTCTGCATCAAGCCCTTCATCCAGCCATCTAACGGGAGCCTCTTAAGGTGTTGATCGAGGCTCTTGGGTTAAACCATGGACTGAAACGAGTATCGAGTAAACTTCGTTAATTATTAATAAATAAATAAAATAATAAATAAATCAGCCTTTAACTGTCCCAATGTAGGGCAAAGGCCTCTTCTCATACAGAGAAGGATTGAGCATTAATCACCACGCTAGCTCACTGCGTGTTGGCGATTTCAGACAATTAAAGTCCAGGTTTCCTTACGATGTTTTCCTTCACCGTTAGTCAGTAATATCTTATTAACTAAGGAAGTACATATGATTGAAAAAGTCACATTGGTACATGCCAGGTTCGAACACACACCCACGCGTTTGCCAAGCGGGTCCGTAACCAATGCGCCACCACAACAATAATTATTAATATCAAGACAAATGTAGACAGTTTGAAAATCAATTTTAAAATACCTGAACCTAATAATAAAACCGCAAAACCTTTGAACCCTTTAAATCTTTTGTCAAATTCGTTTTGTGATAACTTTTGTGGAGTTAAAAAAAAGTCCTTTTCGGCTGGCGAGACGTTTAAATGATTTGCATAGAAATAAGAAAATTTCGAGTTCGTTAATACTTTCCTAAGTTAAATGTGGATGACAAAATTTTGTTTGGAAATCAGTATTGTTTGAAACCTAACATACTGTAAAAGTTTTAAATTATTGATTTGTATTTTTTATTTGTTATAATAGAATTCTAATAATAAAACGTATTTAAAATCAAAAGAAAACTGATAAACCATGACAAAATGTAAATATAATAGAAGTAATCTAAATTTTAAGTTACTTTTTGTGGAAATGATTCAAAATTGAAATGGCGGAATTTTGTTCATTATGAGTTGGTTAACGATACAACCATACTTACGTCGATCTATAAGACCGATTGTAATTAAGTTCACAAGTTAAGTAAGTTGTGACAGCACTGATAGCCTAGTGGTATGACCGTCGACTGATAAGTCAGTGGTCTCGAGTTCGATCCCAAGACGCGCACCTCTCACTTTTCGTAAGTTATGTGCGTATTATAAATTAATTATCAGTTGCTAAAACGGTGAAGGAAAACATCGTGATGAAACCAGCACACCTGAGAGATTTTTCAATGGTGTGTAAAGCCATGTCAGAGGCCTACGGGCGGCTTAAACTCTGACACCAGGTTGTTAATCAACCATACGATAAGAAGAAGAATTAAGTCACATTTTTATTATCTTCCTTAAATCTACATCTTCCATATACCAGTTGATGTGGCTTACCGGGAGAACTTTGACATCCTCCGGACCCAGTATATTATAGTCCCAGAAGGATGTAAGATGTTCCATCTGTAAATGGTCCGCAGTCACAAAGGAGGTGGAGTATCACATATGAGGATGATGAGGAGCGTTCCTGCAGACATATGCCGTGCAGAGCATCCCAATCTTATTTTTACTGTGACGCTCTTGGGAGTTTGCAATGCCCCTCCCCCCATTTGGGACTCGGGCGTATCGTTAAAGAGAGCTAATCTGTGTGGATAGCTTCGCGGCGCCCCTGGAGTAATGCCGCGGTGCCCCAGGGTGTCGCGACGCAGTTTAGGAAGCCATGCCATAGTACAATCATCCTTCTACCAAACTCAAATTGACCAAATTAAATCCACGTACAATTTCGTCACTAACAAACTTACCTGAATTGGTACGGTTCAACGAAAGCCTTCGTTTAGTCAAAGTTAACAGTGAAGGTTCTAGGTGCGAATTTAATCTAATAGTACATGAACAATATCCTGTTAACAATGGCTGATTGCATGCAAATTGGAGCAGGCATGTTCGACATGAGTGCTTTAGATGGTGTAAGACAGAAGAGGTAGGTCAAAGCAGTCGAAGAAACGTTGCTCTAGCAGGCGCAAGCGCATGTCACGAGTTTGACTATTGTTTGAATTTTGTACAGTAACATATGCTGTGCCGTGCCGTGCAGTTGCCATGTGGTATCCGGCTTAAGGCGCAAGCTACACTAAAGAGACGTAAGGCGAGGATAAGGCGCAGGCGCGAATTTGTCCATACATTTCTAAAGAGTCTGACGCGTCGGCGATTGGAAGTCAGTCAGTGTGGCTTGCACCTAAGAATAGAACCACCCCTACCCATCCCGCGGGTGTAAGAAGCAACAAAGATTTGAAGGGATGGGCAACATCATCCTACTGTGTAATAGCTTTCCCAGCGTGGCGATTAAGGGCAAACACCTTCGAATGAGCGCACAAAATAGATGATGCGTATGAGAAGAGGCCTAAGTTCAGCAGTGGACTAATACAAGGTGATGATGATGATGAAGAATGACTCACGAAAGTTATTATTCTAAACAGCTGTTTCGCAATAGGTCCGATCGGCTAGGAAAACGTTACATTTTTACTGTCTGTAGAGATGACATTTTAAAACTCGATTAAGATTTTTTTTCAACGCTCTCTCTTGAAACTTGTACCATATTTGAACTAAAGAGCCTGGTCCGAAATTTCAATCTGTAGGCTCAGACGGCCCGGAGCAATTTGGAGTCCGTCATCAATCATTTCGGTGGGTCCAACGAATGTGTTAAGGGTAGGGCCGCTCGTCAAAAACTGGACTCCACTTTTTAAATTTGCAAGCCAAAGTATTCGTAAACATTTTTTTTAGTTTCATTATTTATTAGTCTGGCTTGTCATGATCCTAATGATAATAAATTTGAAAAAGGAGGTTGTTTTGTTTATGGTTGAAAAGTGTGATAAGTATAATATTGAAATATAAAAAAAAACATTAAAAGTAAAGTTATATTTGATGCTATCTTTTTCACGTGGCTTTGTCCCCGTGGTTCTGATTTAACCCGATCTCAGTGCTACCTACCGGGTACAATTGTAAATATAAACCATCTAAAGACCCACTCAAATTCACCCAAAAAATCATCAAAATATCAAGTATTCGAAGTTTGCTTGTAGCAATTTTAAAATTTTATAAATTTAAGCTAATTTAATTTAATTTATTTATGTTATGTTAGTTGTTTATCCAGTAATTGTTATGTTATATTATGTAATTACTAATAAATAAATAAAACAGTTTATATTATGTTTTCTAGCTGAAGGAAATTTAAGCCATTGTTATTTTAAAGATGAAGATGCGAGTTATTTTTGGCGATAACGATAAATAAGCAGCCAGCACAAAAATAAATTGGTTTAGGCTTAAATTATTTTGGTTTGCTTTGAATAAAATGAACATATTATAATTGTATGCACAAGCTAAGGATTAAAAAAAACGGTGGCCGTTTTTAGCTATTCGATATTATTTTAACATCGTACATAGTCACCGCACATAGCCAATATTAGAATTATGACTATTCATAAGTGCCTAATGGTCTACATGAATTAAAATATTTTGATTTTTTGATTTTGATAGGAAAGCATACAAATCAGCCGCCACAAAATATTTAAAGCCATTTAGTTCTTTTACCATTTTATTTTAAAATGGGTACAATTTTAAATTCTCAATGTATCACCCCCTTAAAAGCTTTGTAAGCTAACAACATTTTTTTTATGTCAGTATTAATATTGCAAATGGCGCGTAACTTACATTCGTAAAACAATAAATTATTTACTTTTAACACTCGTTTGTTTTTTATTGTGGTACCTACCAACTTTTGCTCGCTTTGCTAGCGTTAATTTTGAATTTGACTTGTTAGAATTTAAATTTAACGGGTTTTACGACACGTAACACCATCTGTTATCATAAGAACGTTATTGTTGTTTTCCCCGGAAATAGTACTTTTATTTCAATCACCTTATCCCAATAAACCTTTAACCGAATGCTTTTGCGATAAAGTTGAAAATCATTTGATTGAACAAATTTGACAGATTGTAGTAGCTTGATGTGCTGGCCTCTGTACGAAGTTGAAAATAATACATTTATTAAATATTTTTTATTCATATTATGTGTTTTTTTATTAGGTTTATTGTTTTTAATCATTATGTCTGAGCGCTCTGTTGTCAAATAAATGATTTTCTTTCTTTCTTTCTAACTTACCGTCGCATTGGAGGACAATAGAGCTAAGCAGGTGGAGCAACTCCATTTCGCGAAAAAAGTGGCTTATCTCCATTGCCCTCCAAGGTGACGATATGATTTATTACCATACATTTATTCATTTTGTGGCATGCAATTGTTTACTTATATTATAACATTTATAACTATATCACATTTAAAGCCTACTATTTTTACAATTTCGAGCCAATCTATTATTTATTTATTTTACCATACACATTTTCACACGGTATTAACATCAGAAATAGCAAAATATTGTGAAGTTACAATGTTCGTAGCAGCTCTGCCCAATCCAACTGGGAAATCAGGCGTGATGTCAAATTCCGTGGCATTATTTTCCGTATAATCCAGTCGCCTGTCACGACTAACGTTTTCCGCTGTTCAAACAATTCGTTGACAAATGCATACGTCACGTATTAATTATGTAAATGTCACGTAGCTTGCGTATTCAGCGGACATTTCGCTGTATTTCGCGAAATTTGGATAGAATGACAATGCTGTAGGCTTAGAATAAACCTATTGTTTTGAAAACTAATATAAATTGTCAATCTAGCGACTGTCAGCAAAACTTAGCAAATTCAAATACAAAAATCGACTGCTACTATGATTATTTATTCTTCTTCTTTATCATATGGTTGATGAACAACCTGGTGTCAGAGTTTAAACCACCCGAAGGGCTCTGACACAGCTTTACACGCAGTTGAAAACCTCTCAGGTGTGCTGGATCCCTCATGGTGTTAATATTTTGTACAATAACCACTAAAATACAGGCTTCATCTAGTTGAGTATAAGACAACGGCAAAATTGTTCTATCTAAACCATAGAAAGTGGGGCCATCGTACATTGGCTCCAATTTAGACTGTCAAAGACAGCAGTAGTACAAATTAAAACATGCATTGTTGTTTTTTTATTTTCTGAGGCCATATCGTTGCATTAATACGATCTTGGCCTTCCAAAAAATCAATTTCACTAAGGTTAGACTTCAGTAATTTATTTTCACATCACATTTTCATGTAGGTTAGAGGTCGTATTTTATTTAAAAAAAACAATTTTGTCACGTCTGCTAGTATGCAACGAGAGAACCAAACGATAGCGACTTCTAATTTTACCTGTGGCTCCATCTGTTGACCGTGTAGCACAGCCTAGGAAAGCAAACGCAGAAGTGTCACGCGGATATTGTTTATTTCACTCAGTTTATGCAACAGAGATCAGTGAGATTTAATCCACCTATCTCCATTCCCTTTGCTTATTCTAATTATAGGCAAAATTCATTTTTAGTGCGAGCGAGTAAGGACTTTAATATATTAAACAAAGAATTTTCTTTTGACTTGTTTTGTGACAAAGGCTCAAGAGTACGCAATCAGCTAAACCTTCACTTTTTTAAGAATCCATAGTTTTTAAGAATAAATAACTTTTATTGGGTCATGTTTGGTGAAAAGTTTGATGTAAATTTTATCTAATTTGTTTTTTATGCTTTTGAGGTTACGGCATTGGATATTGATAATCACTTTGTGCTGTGTTGTGATCCATAAGACATCTTTTTTTTTATATAGTGTTGCTAGCCGTGAAAACCTGTAATTGGCTCCATGTATCTTATTCCACTGTTATAGTACCTATGAATAGCTGTTGGTTTTCCATCCGAAAAAAAATAAATAAATAAACAGTAGAATAACCACCAAAATACACGTGTAGTTATACGGCAAGAAACCAAAATACGAAACAAACCCGATGGGACGACAATCCGATACAGTCGGAGAGAGATCTGGCGCAGGGCCAACGGCTTTACGTGCTTTCCGAGGCACGGAAACATAAATAGAATAGGGTAGATGATTTCTATGAATTAATGAGGAAAAGGGCCGCTTGCTTTATAGACCGGCGCACCTTGAACACAAAAAATAAAATTGTCACGGCTGTGTATGAATGTTGTTTTAGTATATGTGACATTTAGAATTAATTATTACTTAATTGACATATAATTTTTAATTCAATTTTATTTTCATTCAATTTGATATTTTAATTTAATTTAATCAATCACTCAATTAATAGTATATTAATCTCTAACTAACTAAAACCTCAATTAATAATTTACCTATGTAAGCGCATCTTTGAGACATGGTTGCTTGAAAATAAAGATATAAATAAATATAATAATGTGTGACATAAAATATGTACGCGGCCTTACAACCCTTGCTCGCTTAGAAAAAGTAACGGCAATTTTTTTTCTCTATGGTTACTCGTTACCCCTTTTGACATCAAAAACTTACTCATGTTCCACATTGAGGGTCCACTTAAGTCAGAACGTTGTCATAACCCGATCATCGAATCTTTTACAAATTGCGGTCCAACATATTGCTAGGATAACGACACCTCAGTAAGGAAAGGTCGCGTATTAGGGGGAAATTGCTTCGGATTGCTTTTCTCTGAAAAATTTGGTCTAAGAAAAGTATTTTTTCCTGTTGGTAAGACTGTTTCTGGCACTTTGATGTGTGGGGAGTTTACTTAGAAATTTTCAGCTAGATTTGTGCTTTCTGTTTTAAAAATCAACCCATTAGGCGTCGCGCAAACGAAAACCTAAAAAAAACCGTATATTCTCAACGAGTCACTCTGAATCCTGACTCTCTGTGACTCCCTGTGACTGGTTGAGAAAAATATTCGTAAAGAGTAACTAGTGTGACTGAATGCGATTTTTTTTAAGTAACACTGGCAGGTACGTGAATAGTGTTATTTGTTCAGAAAAACAAATCTCATCGAGTAACAGTGTGACTTGATACGAATTTTTATTCTCTACTAGTAACACTAGTACGTAAATAGTGTTATTCGTTCGGAAAAACAAATCTCATCGAGTAACAGTGTGACTTGATGCGAATTTTTATTCTCAATTAGTAATATAGTACGTAAATAGTGTTACTCGTTCGGAAAAACAAATCTCATCGAGTAACAGTGTGACACGATGCGAATTTTTATTCTCAACTAGTAACACTGATTCGTGAATAGTGTTACTCGATGCGAGTTTTTATTGTCATCTAGCATTTTACAACACATTTTATATTATTATTTTAGACAGTCAGTTAGGGTATTTTTTTACACCTACCTATACGCTTACTATAAAAAACGAAAAAAAAAACAATATGTGAATTTGGAAAAACGAAGAGTTTTATGTCACACAGTTACTCGATGCGAACATTTTACTCAACCAGTCACAGGGTGACAGGATTTGGTGTGACTCGTTGAGAACATTAGGAGTCATTAAACATTAGGAGTCATTAAACTCACTTTACTCAAAATATATGACTTCTCAAAAACAAATAGATGAGCATATACTTGCAGCAAATAGTTTGATTGATTTATGTAATTATAATGCAGACAGAGTGGATTCATTAACACTCAACACCGCTCCATGTACTTGCATTTCAAAAAATAACAATCTTGGTCCCATCTTAGAGATCTCACAGGGCTTGTCAGGGGGTGCAAATAGCTCCATCCCTTGTAATGACATTGACACAAATATAACCACACCCACACCATCAAGAACAGATCTTAGTACTAACACATGTTTTAAAAAAACCATAATGTTCTCAGATAATATAGGAAAAGGTTTTGGAGAATTACTCAATAATGGCCTGGGTCATTCTGTGACAAATTACTGCATGCCAGGGTTATCCTATAATCAGATAATTGAATCAATTTTATTAGAAAACTTTAGTTCAAATACAAATTTGATTGTATTTGTAGGTAATAGCTCGAATATAAAAAAAAATGACATTACAAAAACAGTATCTCAATTGTTGAGATTGGAATGTCATAGAATTATATTGTGTGCCTTTCCCTATTATGACCATCAGTCAGCTGATACGCAAAATAAGCATATTCATATGATGAATAATCAGTTCAATAGTTTTTAGCAAATCACCACAGTGATAAATTTTTATATTTTGACACCAACAGTTTTGTTGGAACCTTAAAAATGACAAGAGGTAATGAATACCTGCCAACTAGATATAAGCGGGAAATAGCTAGATTACTAGCATTTAATATTTACACAGTCATAGGTAATATGACGAAGTTCTCTTCCTCCACTGTAGTTAGTAGTGATACTAATAATGATGTGGTTAATTGTAATTTAAACTGACTTGTTCGACAACAGAGAAGAAAGCAAAGTTTTTACTACTGTCACACCAAAATATTAATCACTTCTCTGGCAAAATTTTAGATGTAGAATTATTTATTGAGAAATTTAATGTTGACATTTTATGTTTTACCGAAACATGGCTTACGCCAGACACAATGTTGTTTAGTATTAATGACTATCATGTCGCTAGTTCGTTCCAGAGAGTGTCAGCAGAAGGTGGAGGCACTATGATTTTGTTAAATAACCAATATGTCCATAAGGAACGACGAGATATTCGCGACCTCTCTGTTGAACGAGTTTGCGAGCTCGCGTGTGCAGAGACGGAGGAGTACGTAATCTTGTGTGTATACAGGCCTCCTAACTCTAATATCTTACAATTTTTTGACGGTATGGAGGATGCCCTCCGAAGGATAAAAATGAACAAAAATATTATAGTATGTGGTGATTTTAATGTTGACATGTTAGTAGATACCAGTCATAAACTAGACTTTATATCTTTATTTGAATCTTTTAGTTTAAATTGTAATTTTTTTGAGCCCACTAGAGTGACATTAGATTCTGCTACATGTATAGACAACATTTTAACCAACTTTAAAATAAAAGGTAAAAACCTTATATCGGGAATTCGCTCTGATCATAAGTGCCTAATTATTAAATTAAATCATAAAGCTGTCAATGGGCACAAGTCGATACAATGTAGGTCACTAACAACCAAATGTTTAGAAAATTTTAAGACCAATTTAGAGTCACAACTATATACATTAGATCCTCACTATGACAATCCTAATATGATGTACAGTTCTTTATTTGATGCCATAAATATAGAGTTCCAGAAAGCTTGTAAAGTCAAAAAAATTAATATTAGAAATAAGGTAGCTTTTAGTGCCTGGGCAACTCCAGGTATAAGGCGCAGTAGAGACATTATGTACGACTTATACGATAAAAAATCTTATACACCTAACAATGATTTTCATATTTACGTACGAAACTATTCTAGAATTTTCAAAAAAGTATGCGTACAAGCTAAAGCTATTTACATAAGTCGTCAAATAAAAAAATCTGATAATAAGATAAAAACCACATGGAAAATAATAAACACCGAAACTGGTAATCGTAGGGCTACTAATAGTACAGCGGCATTAAAAATTAACGATAAATTAGTTTCCGATAAAGCGGAGGTTGCTGCCTACTTTGAGCACTTTTTTACCAATATACCCATTGAGACTACTAAAGGTCTTCAATCGTCTCCAATAGCAGCTGAATTACTTTTAAAGAAAAACTTTGAATTTAATAGCTTATCTAGTTTTGAATTTACTTCCGTGACATACACTGACATCATAAAATCATTTCAAACTATAGCTGCTAAAAGTACAGAAGACTTATGGGGATTGTCAACTAAAGCCATTGCACCTATAATAAAAAATATTGCGCCAATGCTGGCATTGATCTTTAACAAATGTATTATAGACGGAATCTTTCCCGATCTTATGAAACATAGTAAACTTGTTCCAATTTTTAAAGCAGGGTGTCAAAATGATGCCTCGAACTATAGGCCAATATCTGTGTTACCTGCTCTAAGCAAAATTTTTGAAAAATTAATACTAGGCCAAATGTTAACTTATTTTAATAAAAATAGAATCTTACACACTAAACAGTTTGGATTTACTAGAGGTCGATCTACTGAAGATGCCGGTTCAACCCTTATCAAAACTGTTTTAGAAGCCTGGGAAGAAGCGCAGGATGCTCTAGGAATGTTTTGTGATCTTTCAAAGGCCTTTGATTGCGTGGATCACCGCACCCTTATTTTGAAATTAAAATATTACGGTATTCGTGGTAAGTCTATTGATCTCGTAAATTCTTACCTGTCGAATCGGGAGCAAAAGGTGTCGATCGACAACGTTACTTCTACTGGCTCAGTTGTTCAAATGGGAGTGCCTCAAGGATCAATTTTAGGCCCATTTCTATTCCTTGTATATATTAATGATCTCCCCCACATGATTAATGACACCATGACGAATATAGTCCTGTTTGCTGATGACACATCACTCATATTTAAAATTAATAGGAAAGATAGGGATATTGTGGAACCAAATAATACTCTCAATGCGTTATCAGATTGGTTCTCTGCAAATAATCTTTTGCTTAATGCCGGAAAAACCAAATGTATAAGATTCTCGGCACCTAATGTACGTCAAATAGGTACAAATGTACAGTTGGATGGAAACATGTTAAGCCTTGTACCCTTTACTAAATTTCTTGGTGTCACCATAGACTCTAAACTGCAATGGGGACCTCATATAGAGGCACTTGCAGGTAAACTAAGCTCTGCTGCGTTTGCTGTACGAAAAATACGGCAGGTGACAGACGAGGCAACGGCTAGGCTAGTATATTTTGCATACTTTCATAGTATTATGTCCTATGGTATCCTACTATGGGGATCGGCAGCGGATTTTGATACCATCTTTTTATTACAAAAAAGAGCGGTACGTGCAATTTATAATATAGGTCCGCGAGATTCCCTTCGTGAACTCTTCAAGGAAATAAATATACTTACATTACCATCCCTGTACATATTCCAAAATATATTGTACATTCGCAAAAACATAGCTTGCTTTCAAAAAAAGAGTGATATCCATAACCTTAACACTCGTTACAAGGACAATCTTGTAGTACCTGGTTACAGACTTTCTAAAACCAGCAATTCATTTATGGGTAATTGCATTAGGTTCTATAACAAAATTCCCTCTATTATTAAGGATTTGTCTGATACTAGGTTCAAAACAGTTGTCAAAGGTATTCTTATGTCTAAAGCCTACTATAAAGTAAAGGATTACATTGAAGACAAAGATGTGTGGCGTACTGCTTCCTCCTGCACACTGCGACCCACTAGCGCTGATTGAATTTCACTTTTCAAAATCAATTTTAATTATGCTCTGACACTTTATTGAATCTTTGGACATATATTTATATTGTATAATAATAATATGTGCACGGTTGTAATTATGTGAGCACCATGTAGTCCCTCTATTTTAGTTACTATCAACGTGATGATTGCTGTGCAGCTTGGGTATGTCATGCTCACGGAAATGTTCTGATAGCGGTGGCGTTATGTGTCGGGTCGCCCAATTCCCTACAATATGGTTGAGTAGGGCGATGGCTGATGCATGCGTCATGCCCGTGAACGGGTGCCGTCTGTTGGGACTGGTCAGCCCATAGCTGTCATAGTGATTTTATCAAAAGTATATATGTATATCTAAGGCGCGTACCTATGTTTAGTTGACTCGCATTGTTCTCACATAACATCTCAGAACAATGTATCCAAAAATATTGTAAGCCATTATTTAAAAGAGCAACCATGGAGTTTCTTGCCAGATTCTTCTCCATGAGGGGTAGGCTGCCCTTGGAACTGGCAACTAGAGTCACTCCTATAATATATTAGAATTATGACTATTCATAAGTGCCTAAAACTGGTCTACATGAATAAAAATATTTTGATTTTGATGATTTTTGACATACCTCATCTAGTAGTTGCAGTCGCGGGCGAATGCTAGTCATAAATAAACAACAATGACTTTCTTAGGTTTTCCCAAAAAACGTGACATATTACCACATTTTAAAAGTAAAAGTAGGTATACAACAATCCGTGACCTCATACAAACAATAATCATAAAAAAAACCAAGCTCATTTCTGTGCTGAAAATATCTACGTTCTATTTAATACTACATAAAACGCTATAAGTAGGCGATGTTGGGGAAAACAGTGAGAAATCGCGGGTCTCGTGCGTGTGAGTTCGGGAATTGGTGTCGTAAATTATACAACAACAGTCACCTGTGGTGTCGTTTTCGTGGCGGGAGTGATGTGGGCGTGGTGTCACTGTTAGCGGGCTTAATAATAGTTCAATTTTTTTTTACAAGCTTTTGTTTAACTTGCAATGTATGTTTGTTAGTGTGGAATCTTGCAAGCTAAATTTGAACCACTTCCAATAAGATAAGAACTCCGTAGGATAAGAGTCCTACGAAGTTGATTTTTAAACGGTTTTACTTAGCTTGACCTGTTTATTATTTGGTTTGGTAACAAAAACCTTTTACTTAAGTATATTATTTTCTGACTTGGATTACAGATATTGTTTATAACACAAATTAAATGCAGCGCATAACAATACATACATAAAAATCAAATAAATGAACATTCTTAAAAAAATACATTAATATAAACTAAAAAAAACCTCGACACAAAAAAGATCTACATTTTTTAAGTTAAAAACTTTCGTTTCTCGATCAATTCATCAATTCGCTTTTCAAATAAAAAAAGAACTCACATATCACAAACGTCAAACTTAAACACCCGTCTTTTTGCGTCGAGGCCGGTTATTAATACTTTTTTTGAGTCGGGGATTAAAAATAAAGTTTTCCTCGCTCACAATGAGACTTAACAAACAGTTGGACGGCTTTCTCTCGCCTATAAATCCAGTCCCTAAGCGGGTCGTATATAAAAATTGGCTCACGCACACACCACAACACGGTAGCTGCATCTGTAGAGATATCTTTTTTGTTTATCCTCAGGAGATACGAAGAGTAATAGGTTTGGAGATTAACTAAAGAAGGAATGAAGCTCTTAAGAAGATAATCTTAAAGAATGAGTTTTATCTTAAACTTTTTTAAAGAATGTGTAGACAGTAGTCCCATATGTACTTCGACAATTTTAATTCTTTAAAACAAGATCTATAGATCCGGTATTTCTTATTTTTTAATATCCTTCTTACTGAATTTCGGTAACAGCGGCTTATCTTAACGGAGACTAGACTAGACAACCACGCAGGAGATTTTACAAGTCTACTCTCTAGCCTTTTCAGATCCGGCTCAGAACTGTGCGCTTTTTACATGTTCTCAGAAGTACGGACATTCTCAGAAGTATGGTTGATTAACCACAATCCACAATGTAGACCCTTCAAGCAGTCCAAAATTAATACAATTAATTTAATAGTTTTACGCCCAGCAGTTGCAGCTGCTGCTCAGGCGGTAAACACACGCTATTGATTTCCCTGGCTGAGCCCGGTTACTTTACTCTCTAGAACAGAGCAGTACAAGCATCTATATCTAAAAGTTCTCCAAAACTTTTGTTACTGAGTTGTCGATAGAAATTTACATTTTCTCTTTGAGTAACGACTCAGTTAGAAGTTTACTACAAGTAAAAATGAACTGAATAGACGAAACTACTGGTAAAACCTGTATTTCTCTGAAGAACATGGTGGAAGCATTGATATATACGGACGCGAAACTTCGAGAATCTCAAGTTCTCGTACTACACTTTATTCAACCAATACCCGTAGTTTGCTAAAGTTTTGGTGAGTAGAAATAATTATACCTGTTTGGTTTTTACACACCCAAATTAATACAGACAGGTATACCATCTTATTGATAGTATTTGTAAGGTAAGTAGATCGTGATAGCCTAGTAGTGGTGACCGTTGACTGGTTCAGAGGTTCAAACCCAAGGCACCTCTAATTTTTCATAAGTTATGTGCGTAAAGCCGTTGTCCCTGCACCTGATCTCTCTTCGGTCTTGTGGGATTGCCGAACCATCGGACTATGAGAGTGTGGGAATAGAGAGTACATCTGTGGTGTATTTGTGCACTGTAATATCTCCTGGTTAGTTGGCTAATCTTCGTTGAGATATGCTGCTGTGACCGTAATTCGATCAGGAGGACGTTATTACAATATCACAATGAACAATCATCGATACTAGAATAAATATTCAACCAAGCGTAGAAAACAGCTTAACCGCCATTTTGATCATGTCGTCGATATAAATTGATTGCGTCGTTGTTACCGTGCGTCGTTCTAGGTAAAGTGGGTAAGTATCTGTTTCTAATGGAGATACATAAGCTTTAAATTTTCATACTAATGTAACTTTGATGGGGAAATGTGTGTTTAATATTGTCTTACTTACGCAAACGGTAATGTCTTGAGAAGGAGGCAAATAGGTTTACTTGATGGTACACTATTACCGTATCCTGTAGACGCCTACTAGGGGTATCACTTGCTGACCTTGGGCAAAATATTATGGAAGGGCTGGGGAGATTATGAAAGGTTGTATCGGGGGTCGGGTATCCCCCTGGGGGAAATTGGGCTTCTTGTTTTGGCTTGAAAGTTTGGAAATTGGCTTCACTTTTGGGACAGGTGCTATCATTAACCAACTAAAAGGTGATAAAAAATGGCTTATTCGCAAATACAGTCATTCTAAATTGATCCCTTAAACCAATATAAAGCACATTGACTTCTCAAATGTCAACAAGTTTACGTAAATTAACAAAATTACAGTCGCATTTATCTCTAAATGCAAGAGGCAGAGGCAAAGCGGCCATATTGGTTTGCAGTCAACAGACAACGATAAACACCAGCTGATAAAATGATTCGTTGGGATGTTAGTTAAACTGTAGAGCCATTTGCGATTTGCAAACTTGTACTAGGATCAACTTTGTGTATGGTATTGCTTTACCCTGATACATAATCATCATCATCAGCCTGTATTAGTTCAGTGCTGAACATAAGCCTCTCCCAATGCGTGCCACTATTGTGCGCTCATTGGAGGTATTTTGCCCATAATTGCCACGCTGTTACACAGAAAGATGCTGCTGCCCATCTTCCGGATCTTTCCCTTTGTCTCTTACATTACCCGCGGGACGAGTAGGGGTGGTTCTATTCTTAGGCCGGAAACCACAAGGCACAATAGTGCAGTGATAATTTAGTTGGTATGACTGTTGACTAGCAAGTCAGAAGTTTCTGGTTCAAACCCAAGTCAATCTGAATAGGATCTAGCTTGAATAACCCTGAAGAAGGCACCACGTGCTTCAAATCTGCGTCATTTGATTTGGCATCTGAAAATCTGTAATATTAACTGATTAATATTTTCATAGTACCGTAGCAGGTGGCGTTCTAGTTTTTGCCTACCCCCATGGGAAAAAAGCGTGAATTTATGTAAGTATGTGTGTAATATTTTCGTTCGTGGTTTCACAGTTACTTCACCATTTCCAAACGGCGTGAAAATATAATCTATTCGATTCATATCTGAACCAAGCGATGCGTAAAACGCAATCGGCTTGAATTTTAATAGCTATCGGGCCTGTATTTTGGAGATGCATCTAGAACTAGTGTGGTCGAGTCAGGATTTGATTAGTGTTCCGTATAAAAAAGTTTAAGAGCTGTACTGTGTAGTTTCCGGCCTAAGAATAAAACCACCCTTACTCATCCCGCGAGTGTCGTAAGAATAATCTGCAGGATAGGCAGCAGCATCTTACTGTGTAATAGTAACCATTTGCTACTGCGATCGCTAACCTGCTTGCCCAGCATAGCGATTAAGGGACGATCTCATCATAAGATCACAAGCTCACTCTAAAACCAGGCACCTACGTGCTTGCAAAGCGGGTTCATTGCTCTACCACGACCGAGATCATGCAAAAGGATTTTAGCATACGGCGTACCCGCCTATGTACCGTCCCTGTCATGGAGGAAATTTTTTTGTTCCAAGGTACCCGTACTCGATGCCTGCTTGTCATCAGGTTTAAGACTTTAGAAATTATTTCAGATCGCTCGGCTAATCATTCGACTACCGGCGACTGTCACCGGAAAAAATCGCTGGTGTAACTTCATTAGCAACAAATTGCAAAATTGCGAATATTACTTGAATTTTTTATTCAATTTTATCTATCAAAGAGAGCAAACTCTCGATAAACGGAATACTATATTTAAAACCGTTTCAAATGTCAGTACGACGGAATAAAGTTTATTTATTGGATTATCCATTTTGTCGTTGGGAAGAGTCTATAAGCTCAGAATTTTTTGTAGTGTCAATTTATTTTTATTTTTACTTATTCAATTCTTGCCCTTTTGCTCTTTCAAAATGAAATTAGCGTTTGTGGTTGATGTCGTTTTGTGAATCAGCCGTTTCAAAGCGTGATCAGGTAACTAATTCTTAGGCTACTTAAGGCATTAGGTTTAGGCTACTTAGGCCATATATCTAAGGCCTGTATAACTGTTAGACTAACAAATCAAAGGTTGAATGTTTCCATCTAGTGCGAGCCCCACATAACCGTAGTCACATAACGTACGGTATGCGGTGGGAGTCCCGTACTGTATATAGAATTACCCTTGAACGATACACGGGGGGAGAAAATATTTTTACTCCCCCCGGCCATAAAGAAAGCACTTCCTATTAACACACTAATATAACATGAATATATAACATAACATTAACAGCACCTATAGATTTTTATGTCTGAAAATAAAGTTATTTTATTTATTTATTTACTTCTTGGTATTAAATGGTCCTACAGACTGAATACTTTAAATGTTTTTTAACCTATTAACGATGCTTTGTACCCCGGCAGCACCTAATGTATCTCTTTTTCGACCTTTATTGAATTAATTTAAGTAATCAGAACCACCACACACCCTTAAACAAGTATTGTATTATATTCGGAAAAACCAAAACAAATATTTGTCGATCATACAAATTTTAATATTTGCCGTGCGAATAACGACCTCATTGGAACACCACAACCTCGCCAATTGTGTCGTCCAATTTGTAATCCAGTTACATAAAGCTTTGGGTTTCATTATTACGAATCACATTTCCGCAGTGTTCGCATTGAATTTTATAATGGCTATTAAATATTCACAAAGAGACGGTTTAATGGTATTAGATAGGGGGACATGGGAGACTGGGAGTGTTCCCGCAAGACGAAACGAGCCTACCTCGAAATTGTTTTTACAGCTTGGCCGTTGCTCATTTTTTTTTTCATAGCTTACTCTAATGTTACCTATGGAAAAAATAATCGTTATATATACAGATCTACGAAATGACCTAGCCGTAAATTTTTATTGATCATTAAGTCAACTGGCCTAGGGCTTGGCTGTACATTTTATCTCATACTTTTTTAAAAGTGAAGGTATTTTAATATTTTTTTTATTTACCTATCATATTATACAGGGTTATTTGAAAAACACCAGCATCCTAAAAAGGGGTAATTAAACTCATCATTTTGAACAACTTTTACTATGGGACCAACCCTAAAATCGTAAAAAAAAAATCAACTGTTCCATACATTTTGTTAAGTGATGTGAACATAATAATGTATGGAACAGTTGATTTTTTTTGCGATTTCAGGGTTGGTCCTATAGTAAAAGATTTTCATAATGATAAGGTTAATTACCCCTTTTAAGGATGCTGGTGTTTTACAAATAACCTTGTATAATATACCTATACCCGTCGTACCCTCTGGTATAGCATGTTATAATTTATACATATGTTTCCTTATCTTATATATTATAGCTTCGTAATCTTCTGAACTATAAAAATGCCTGACTGAACAGGGTCAAAATGCCTACGCGCGGCCCTATATTAACTGTTCCGAGTACATTATTTCTCATATCTCTTGAACTTAAACCTCTCGCAATTTTTCCTGGCTTAAGCAGATAAAAAAACCCAGCCTGTAAATATCCAACTGTAGTGCTAAGGTTTCTTCTCGAAAGAGAAGGATCATGCATTAATCACCACGCTAGCTCACTGCGTGTTGGCGATTTCAGACCATTATTCCACACGATGTTTTCCTTTACCGTTAATTAGTGGTATCTTAGATTAACTAAGAAAGTACTTAGGACATTGAAAAAGTCATATTGGTATATGCCAGGTTCGAACCCACACCCACGTGCTTGCAAACCGAGTCCGTAACGAAAGGGCCATCGTGAGTTATTTATTTTTTATTATCACAATTTTTATTTTACTAACCATCAGGTGAATATCATAAAAAAACATAATTATACTCGGTTTCATCAGTGGTGACATGAATATTCTTAATCATTATTCCCGTGAGTCCGTTTTGGGCTAAAACGTCCTCGGTTCGAACGGCCAGAGTCCGATAATTCGGGTCAATTCGGTTTGGGAAATGTTTTTTAGGACGCTGTTAAGCTTTTGGACACCTTTATGGTTTGAAGTATGACAAATAACTTTATTCATTATCCGACTAATATTGTTTTTGTAAAATTTTGTGCAAATGTTTGATACTTAATCACGCGTAAACCATTGAACGGATTTAAATGAAACATGGCATACAGATAGGCCATGTTTTAGAATAATACTTTATAGGTATCCTAGTCCGACCTCACGCGAGCGCTACCGTAAAAGCTAGTGTCGAGCGCATCGCCGATTCCACTGCGCGCACTCTATCTCTCTTGCTCTAGAAAACGATAAAGTACGAAAAAAGACGATTTCGTTCTGACAGATATGGGTCAACAACTTAGGGTAATGTAATACAACTAGAGAGACTCTAGGCTCAAAGATTACATAACTTTCTCATTTTAAAAAAAGGCTGAGTATAGCTATTCAGCGAGGCAATGCAGCCAGCATTTTGGGAACGTTGCGTTGATAGCGGTCTTTTAGATTAAGGGTTTTATTTTTCTTTATTTTTTTTAAGGTACCTAGTTAGATAGTTTTAATAAGTTTCGTTAATTTACTTTTATAAAGGTTTACAAATAAAATTCATTATTTTAATTAAATTTTTTAACATTTCTCTTGAACACAATATTCTTGTGACCACAAAACTTCAATTCCTATAAATCTGTCCACAACACACCATCCACCACCACTTCTAAATCCATTAGCTTTCTACGAAAGAGAGATTTATGATCCTCACGTTTTAGTTATTGTTTTCAACACACCTCAACTCTAAGCTACCGTGCCAACAGATGGAGCCACTTTTAGAACCATTTCCCGTAGTTTAAAATATTGATAAATTGCATTTGTTACATTTGAATGAAAATATTCGCGCCTAAAACACATCTGTATAACCCCTTAACGGCAGTAGGTATAAAGTTTTGCGTTGCGCAGGGGAGGTTTTGGAGCTGGTCTCTTAAGAGGACCCGGGACCCCCCATGTGCTGATGGTGATCACCGGGGTGGCTTTAGTGAGGTAAGAATCCCACACTCCCCGGTCTCTTTCCTCGGAAGCCGAGTGCCTTTTGAAGGTTTCCACCGTAAACAAAAAAGAAAAGGTATAAAGTATAAAATTTTGTGCTGCTGCTTAAAGTTTCTAAATAGAAATACTTTAAAATCTTTAAGGGTTGAGCTGTATCGTGATTTTTGCTCGGTTATATGTTTAAAAAAAACTTCCGACTTATCACAGCAGGCAAGCGCAACAGGGTTTTTTGCTTCCTTAGATAAATTAACGACTCTCTCTTCCTTAATCTTTAAACTGATGATTAAACCGAACCATCTCACCATTTCAATACACTACACGTTACTATCTTGTTGCAGCTTTGTACATAAACCCTATTTATGTACCCTAAAATTGATAATAAATTCACAATAAAGGTCGTTTTAGTGTTGTATACGAGCAAATTGTTCCGACCGAAACCAAGATTTTTTGCCAAAACAGAAATTTCTGTTTCTGGTTTCAATTTGGCAAGATCCTTTAAGATAATAATACCTATAAAAAATCTTTTTATAAAATGGTATTTGGTTAAGGAGAAACTAATACCGTAAGTATCATTAACTCAAATATAAGAGAAAGAATAACAGGCAAATGACAGTCACGCCCGTATGCGGGATGCGGGACATTTTCTGAAACGCATGCCATAGGACCACATACGAGAAATTGTTTTCATCATTTGATGCTGGCCGGTGCTGGAGATGCTTTTTTTTTTTAACGTGTGGAAAGTCATGGGGTTATGTCCAACTCCCACGGACTAAAAAACACACACCTCGACCATATTCGTCGATCTGACGGACGTGCGTATTCACCTCCCAACCGCTAAGAAACTGAAAATTTGCTTTAAGGGAGTGGTCCCATCAGCGAAGCCATACCGACCGATAAATTTTATTGGCCGTTATGCCACATGCGGTGTAACGACCACGTTATCGTCTTTTGATCCTTAGAGACCCCTCATACTGTTTATCGACTAATGAAAATTAGCCGTAATAACCGGAATTTTATCGAAACTCCCGATTTAGAGAGCTTCCAATTTCAATTTTAGTATAGTGGCTCCATCGCAATTACGCGATGATTCTGCCAGTGTCAAGGTTGAAGTAAACACCTACACCTAAAAACGGGAGCTTCGATAAAGTTATATATTTTTGTCGAGTTTGACATAATAGTGACAGTTTATGAAATTGTGTCAAATTTGACGTTTAATTTTGATACATTTTCGATAAGAATTCGATTAAAAGATTCATGATTTCACCCTAGTTTCGAAACTGGCCGAAACGAAACCTTGGTTTTGCTCGGTTATTGGTTAAACCCTAGAATACTCTGTGGTAATAAATCGTGTGCGACCACAGCAAACATTATCGCGACCGCTGTGTAGTAGTGATGCATTTCTGTCGGTTTCCATTCCATTGTAACATTAGTAAGATAAAACTGCTGGTATTCGTAATAGAATTTGTTTTTATCTGTTGAATAAGTTCATGTTTACCTGATAGATATTTTTATTTGTAATCCCTTAGATAAAATATGCGTTTATCTGTTTAATAAGCCAACACAACAACCTTTTCAAAAGTTAGATCGAAGTAAAAAAATATTATTACTACATTTGTATAAATAAATCAGCCTGTAACTATCCCAATGTAAAGCAAAGGCTTCTGCTTCAGATGTGTTGGCGATTTCAGACAATTAAGTCCAGGTTTCCTTACGATGTTTTCTTTCACCGTTAGTCAGTGGTGTCTTAGATTAACTAAGAAAGTACATATGATATTGAAAAAGTCACATTGGTACATGCCAGGTTCGAACTCACACCCACGCGCTTGCAAAGCGGGTCCGTAACCAATGCGATTTGTAAGACGGGGTTTGGCAAGACTTCGGAATAATGCAGGTAGGGCCCTGAAACAAGTTTGAGTTTGCCTCTGCGTAAGTTTGCCTTTGCCTCGTCATAAAGGCTGTATAAAAGCTCGGCGGAAAATAAATACTGATGATACAATTTCCGTCCTCCTGTTTAAAAAGTATGACATTGTGTATTCTATCGTAGAATCATAACACCAATATTACCATCTGGTGGGTAAAAAAGTATGTCACTCGGGGACTGCCGCGGTAAAGCATAGCATTAGCATAGCATTTTTATCAACTTATGCAATTATATGTAATTAATGTATGTAATTATTTATGCAGTAATAGATTAAAAACTTAATACAAAATCACGTCTTAAAAAAATCTAAGCAAATAGTTAGTATCGAAATTTCAATGTTTATATTTCTAAATGTTTTGTTTTTTAATGTGTCAACATAAAATATACCTTATTTGTTAGTTGTTTTAGGTTTTCAGAAGGTTTTAAACACTTCTGAAATAAAGGGTGTTAGGTTTTTTTCGTTACGGAAATTCTTGATTCGGTCGCCGCGCTCAAAGCCCGTTATAAAAGCTATGCAATAGCTTAAAAACAAATAAAACATGTTACATGTTCTTTATGTAAACTGTATCCCATTCATCATAATTAAACAATCGCTCGCTCGCTAACGAGCGAAAAACCAATCCTACAAACGAAACCCGCTTGCTATTGATGTCAAATTAAATTAAACGAAATTAATAAACAACAGAACAAAACAGTTGAAAAATTTAATAAATTCAGAGCCTGAATTATTAAGAGAGGAGTTTAATAAATATGAATGTTATTTGGAGATGAATAATAATTTGGAGATACTCGTCAGTGCAGTGGTTGTAAGTGTAGCTGATAATGAGGTCCTAGGTTGTCAGGTCAAATATTTTGTTTTCTAATCATGTCCCAACCTGGTGTCAGAGTTAAAAGCGCCTATGACATGGCTTTACAGTTTACATGGCTTTTTAATTTAAATGCATAAAAAATATACTATATTTAAAAATATAAATAAAAATTAAACTACATTTAAAAATATAAAAAATATCAGCACACCTATATCAGAAACAGGGTCCAAGCTACAAGTGGTCAAGGCTCCAGAGAGAGGAACCTTCTGACGGTGCGCCGTGTCTGACTACCGCCTTCTGTATCCAGCTAGCGATACAGTAGCTCAGCTGGCCAGAGTGTTGCCACCGTACGGCAAGACACGTGACTCATGATAAAAAATAATAATTATAGTTATATATTATTCTTCGGTTATCGACTGGTTAACCGTAACTAATCGTTATGACAGCAAATATCCAAACCGACAGAGATGGATTGCCGCGTAAAGGATAATAATTAAGTTATTTATTTCATATCAAGGTGAAAGGTTATGGAGAGAAACAGGAAACGGCTGTAACACCTTCATTTCCCATGAGATTTTGATAGACATGTCTAGAGTGAGTTATAACGTTTCCTCTTGTAATGGAACCCTTCCAAACAATATGGATGTTGACGTAATTTTTTAAATAATCACCTGCATCTTCCAAAAAGAATAGTGAAATCATAATTTAACATTTCTAAAAATTACAAAGTTGGGAAAGGGTTTGTTAGACAGAGACCGCATTTCGAACAAGTTACGTCATTATATTCTTAGCTTCTTTTGAATGGCGAGTGAAAGCCTTAGGCCCACAATTACGCCAATGACAGGGGGGTTAGCCAAGTTGACTATCTACAATCGCTAACGAATAGAAAACGAAAGAAATGTATAGGATGACATTACCTTCGATCGATACGTCACGTGACAGGTAATGTCATCCTATACATTTCTTTCGTTTTCTATAGCGATAGCGATTGTAGATAGTCAACTTGGCTAAGCCCCCTGGATCGGAACGAAAAACTATGTATCTTATGTCGAAGTCTAAGAGCTGACACTTCATAAGTTCATTCATACATTCATTTGTTTCATTCATTCAATATACGTAAGATATTCTATTTTGCGGGAAGTGGTTAGCTATACCCCCTCCAGAGTTTTAGAAAGCTTATAACTGCGGCATTAAGCGATTGATTGCATTTTTTTTATACGAGTAAAAAAAAAGCTCTGGGACAGATGGTTGGACGGATGGACAACGGAGTTAGGCAACGGAGGCTCCGTTGGCACCCGTTCAAGTGAGAATCTTAACTACGCCCCTAAACACCTAAATTAAATTACAATAGGTTCTGCTTTTGCGCGTTTCGTTAATTACGATTCACATAATAATATTAATTAATGATTGTCCCTAAATTAATTAAACTTCAGAGCTACGTTCGTAAATAAATAAATTTAATAATTTAACCGTCCATTTTTTGTATATTTTTAAATTAAACTACCTAGCTAATCAACAAAATGGATAGGAACAGCTGATTTTTTTTGGCGTTTTCAGAGTTGGTCCCATAGTAAAAGTTGTTCATAATGATGAGTTGAATAACCCTTTTTTAGGTTGCTGGTGTTTTACCAATAATCCTGTATATATAATTATTTAATAAGAAAATTTGAAAAAACAACTGATACGGATGGGATTCGAACCCACGATCTTCGGCGTACCGTGCCGATTCTGTATAATTTACCTTTTTTCTACAATTCCAAATCTGTATCTGTCACACAAAAGTCGAACAAAAAGTCTCCCACCGTTAACCGTTAAATATATCGCATAGTTTTTTTCACAATGCCAGCTATTTTTGTATTGTTTCGAAGATATCTCTGTTCGGTACAGTTGGCAAAAAAGTCCCATCACCGATGTATTGTTTTATAAGTGTTACGTGATGTATTTGTAACCTTAGCTAGCGTGGTGATTAATGTTCGATCCTTCTCTGTATGAGAAGAGGCTTTTGCAGTAGAATAGTCACTGGGTGGTTTATTTATGGTTAATTGAACTTACCTCAAGTGAACTTCAACCAAAATTATACTTCGTTGCTGCATCCTATGAGATTTAATAAACCATGTAGTACGTTTTCTGTTGTACTGCATCATCACACAAATTTTAGATCTTAAATAAAATCCAAATTTAAAAGAATGGTAATTGACTTCACTACGTAGTTGCGCTGCCCGCCGACAGGGTGCGCTGCAATCATTCGTTTTAGAGTAATACCCTATTTGTCATTTGCAATAACTTGGGGTTTTAAATTACGGGAGGGTCGGGTTCTTAAATCTCTACGGATGCAGCAACTCGTATAATTTTGGTTGAAGTTCACTTGAGGTAAGTTCAATTAACCATAAATTATACTTCGTTGCTGCATCCTATGAGATTTAATAAACCATGTAGATGTTTAGCGCTTAATTGCATAATGACAAATGAGTAGATTAAAAAATTATATGCACATATTATATTGAAAATCAGCTTTATTAAAATTTAACAGGGATCACAGATCCTAATATAAGTTTCGAAAAACACTATACTTAGTACACTCTATTCTAACTAGGTATTCTATTTTATTCTTAAGTAATATCACATATTATATGTTAGTAAATATCAATAACAAATTACTTATCCATATTAAATACCGCATCAGCGAAAGCTCTATCTTCTTGTAATTTATCAATCAAAGGTAAGTTATAAAACTTAGCAAAGCATAGAGAAGTGCCAGTCCAACCCGCTGCACGCTTGATCACATCTACAGAAACGCCGGCACGCTTTGCCGCCGAGGTCGACGCATGCCGCGTACTGTGGGACGAATAAACTTCGACATCAATTCCGCTATCCGCTATCCGCTAAGGACTTGTTTGATCCAGCGGCTGACGGACTGGGGACTAGCATTTCGGATAGGTTTTTTAATAGTTAGAATTAGTTTATCTGTACATGATACGTTTCGATATTCCCTTGTCCTATTTAGGTAAGCAGAGAGAGCTTTCGCTGGACAAATATCTGGTTGTTCATGATAAAATGGAATCATCAAAGTAGGATTCGCCCTATTGGGGGCTGACGTCTTAATAATTTCGTCTATAATTATATGAACACCTGCTTCATAAAACAAAATGTTATTGACTTTAATAAGTGTCAACGTCTGCACACGTTGTCCAGTTGACAACGCAAGCAGAGTTGCAAGTTTCTTAGTGAGCATATCTAGAGTTAAGGATTCATTAGGAGTTTTATCAGATAGATAAGACAAAACCATATTAGGGTCCCAAGAATTTTGATATTTAGGCAAATTAGGCCTTATTTTAAAAACACCTTTTAAAAAACGACCGACACAGTCATTTACACAAGTTTCTTTGCCTAAGATAAGTGACAATGCTGATCTAAATGAATTTATAGTACCATATTTGGCGCCATTTCTAAACTGTATAGTGAGAAACCCTAACAAATCCTGTACCGATACTTTGAAAAAATCTAAATTATTATCTTTACAAAAGGCAAACCATAATTTATATACTGTATTATATTGTTGTAAAGTATTATTTGATAACGATTGAATCATTATGTTTACTGTATCATTATCTAATGATTGTTTGATGAACGCTTTCCGGATAACATTGCACACACCAGGGTAAGGCTCGGCCATAAAGGATGCGCCGTTCTGGAAGGAGAGAGTAATATGTTTTTATCCGGTCCAAAATATAAAACTTTAGAAATAGACAAGGACATAAACAGTGGGAACCACGGCTGACTCGGCCAATAAGGTGCTACTAATATGCCAGTCGCCTCATCATCAATTATTTTTCTAATGCATTTCAATACAATTGAAAAGGGAGGGAAAGCGTAAAAGGTAAATCTGTCCCATCTTAGAGTAAACGCATCTATGTCGTAGGCATCCGGATCTCGTTTCCAAGATACAAATTTTGAACATTTTTTATTAATCCGAGAGGCAAACAAATCTATATCTGGTTGACCGAATTCACTAACAATAACTTTGAAACAAGACTCATGTAATTCCCACTCCGTATCAATGTTCGAGAACCTCGAGGCTTTATCAGCCTCAGTATTATCACATGATCTTATGTATGACGCAAAGATGAAAAGTTTTCTTCGTTCGCACCACTGCCATATATCTCTGGTTATATTATTTAAATGTGGGAACTGTATTCCACCCATTCTATTAATATAAGATAAGGCAGTGGTGTTATCGATTCTTAACAAAATTTCTGAATTAGTGACATTTTTACAAAAACATTTGAGACCCATAAAGGCAGCTAGTAACTCCAAATAGTTGATGTGTTTTTCCCCCTCTTCTTGTGACCAATAACCGCTAACTGTTTCCCCATTGCAGAATGCTCCCCACCCTGAAAGGGAGGAGTCCGAAAAAATCTCTAGTTGAAAATGGCAGTTTCTAATTGGATTGACTATATAATTAATATTTCTTTCCCACCATAAAAAATCATCTCCAAGCAAGGGGTTGATTTTCATCTCTGCGTCATAATCTTGAAACTTTAACAGGGCAAGGTATTTTTCTCTCTCAAACTGTTTAGTATAAAGCCAACCATAGGCTACAGCTGGGCAAGCGGCTGTTAAAATACCTATAAACTGAGCAAATTCTCTAATCTTAATTGTTGATTTATTAGATATATTTCGAACCATTTCATATATCTTACAGCGTTTTTCAGTTGGTAATTCTAATGTCATATACTGAGAATTTAATTGAATGCCAAGAAATTTACATATTTTGCTAGGTATTAGAACACTTTTTTCGTAATTTATAATGAAACCTAATCGTTCCAAAGTATTAACCGTTACCATTATCGTTTTCATGCACAAATTGTAATTGTCTGCCACGCACCACAAATCATCTAAATATGCGACTAAACTATGACCCTTGCTACGTAAAAACGTCAGCACCGGTTTAGTTTAGTAAAAACAAATGGAGCTGAACACAAACCAAATGGAAGACAGGTAAATTCATACAATTTTTCATCAAAACGGAATCTTAGATATTTTCTACAAGATTTATGTATGGGTACAAAGAAATATGCATCTTTGAGATCCATTGTTGCCATGTACACATCTTTAGACAAAAGTTTTGATGCTGTGCGAATATCTTCCATTTTAAAATGTTTTTGTATTATGTATTTATTTAATGCCTTTAAATTAAGAATAAATCGGTAAGTTCCATTACTTTTCGGTATTTGAAAAATAGGTGAAATAAACTGACCATCACAATTTGTACATGGCACAATAGATCCTAAATCTTTTAGCTGTTTGATGGAATTCAACATATCCGTCTTTGAGCAAGGTGGGTTACACGGTTCCATAAGTTGTATAGGGGTTTGAAGAAATGTTAACCTATAACCCTTTACTATCTCTAATACTCGGGGATCCGTTGTTATGTTCAGCCAATTATGTAAAAAATACTGAATGCGACCAGCATGTGGTACCTCTATCGACGTCTGCGACGGTCCTGCACACGGCTCGGCTGCGACGGTGCCCGGCGTGACGCTGGGGGTGGCGCTCTGCGGCTGGCAGGCGGAGGAGGTGGTGGGTAGTACCGAACTTGTGCATGGGGCGTTCGCGCCGCACCTTGTCCGTTCGGCTGACGAGGAGGCGCCTTCGCGTTTCCCTGCCCTCCTGTGGCATTAGGTCTCCGAGGTGTGGGTTGTGGCGGGATAGATTTCTTGATCTGTAAACTGGATTTTTCAATTGACTTGATTGTTTTAATATTTTCACCAAGGTTGTCTCCAAAAAGAAATTTTTCACGCTTTACTCCCTGTATAATTGTAATAAAGCTTTTATCGAGCATTGGTATTATTAGTCTTCTGCGGTTCATGGTCTCCTCGAAATGTAGGTCGAGTAGGATTTGGTTTATTTCTGCTACTTGTTTTAGAATATCCATTTTTCCAATGTCTTTAGTACTTATTAACTCAGAAGTTAATTTGGCTAAGCCAGCAATTGCCGAACCTAATTGACTTTGCATTTTTTCTAAACGCTTATCCCGATTCTTTGTTGGATCATTCAGGACTGATGCTACTTCAGCATTTAGCTTTGGCGCTTTAGCCAGCTGAAAGTTTTCTGGTATTAGCATTTTAGTCAATAGGTTTTCCTTTTGATCCTTTGTTAGGCCTTCAAGTAATATTTTACCCCAACGTTCAGAGACCTCAGCGGGTATGCTCTTCCCAAATGTTTCCTCTGACTGCTTAGCTTCTCCTAGGATAGCCAATACTTCTAAGGGAACCGAAATTTCCTCACCTTGAGCAGAATTTGAATTTTTGAGAGGTTCTTCTGACAATTCCTCAGATGGTGAAACCTCCGGAATAAATGAGCCCGCTGCAGGCGCAGACACCTCTACCACTGATTCGGGTTGACGGTGCTCATTATTTATTTCTAGCTCGCTGGCGTCGTCGTTGCCTCTGCTTCCCTCATGCTCGAATTCCTCATATTCTTCGTAAGAGTCATATTCTGGATCTAGTAGGAACAAGAAGAAAAAGGCTCAATCGGCGTGTCATTTACTTCCTGGACGACATCTCGTGTCATCACACGAAGGAAGAAAAGGTAGGTATATATTTCCGGATGACATCGCGTGCCACCACTGAGGAAATAATAGTAATAATAAAGCCATAAATGTATTCAATGTGATGAAAATCCTAACTTTCTGGGTGATATCACGTACCACCACGCTAAGAAAGTAGGTAGGTACTTAAAAAAATCCCGGATGACATCACGTGCCACCACTAAAGGAATAACACCACACCATCATACTTATTTGGTAATAAGTACAAAATATAAGTGATCACTATTAAATTGCTAACCTCCGACTCGGATTATAACTAATTTTACTTGTAAAATATAAACTTATAAAGCACTTGTAGGTACCTTCATCTTGATATTTAGCCGGCGACCGCGGCGGTTTTTGTCTGGATCGTAATTCCTTTTCCAAACGTTTTATTTTGTTTCTAATCTCATCCTCCGTCTTCTCCTTTGTTCTTTTGCCCATTTTCACCGTACACTTTGAATTTTAACCAAAACAAACAATATTTTAACGAACTCAAACTTTAGCTCACGTGGATGATGCAACACACGGAAAACGAATGATTGCAGCGCACCCTGTCGGCGGGCAGCGCAACTACGTAGTGAAGTCAATTACCATTCTTTTAAATTTGGATTTTATTTAAGATCTAAAATTTGTGTGATGATGCAGTACAACAGAAAACGTACTACATGGTTTATTAAATCTCATAGGATGCAGCAACGAAGTATAATTATTATTATTTGGATCTCTTTAAATTCACGGGTTCTCTTTCAAAAAAAAGAGACCCGGTCTTTTGGAGGGCTTGCCTGGGGACACAGGTCCAACACGCAGAGGGCATTTTGAGAATTTTAATCTGAAATAAGATGGGGCGCATACATAGCGCGCAGAACTGACGGCGGATGGGCAGAAAGGTTCTGGAATGGAGGCCACGTACTGGTAAGCGCAGCGTAGGACGTCCACCCACAAGGTGGACAGACGACCTAATAAAGGTCGCAGGAAGCTGATGGATGCAGGTGGCTTCCAACCGGCTAATCTGGAAATCATTGGGGGAGGCCTATGTTCAGCAGTGAACGTCTTATGGTTGAAATGATGATGAATGATGGAGATGGGGCACCCGCTAGGAACTCCCCATGGCTGCACTATAGGAATGCAGTCATGGATTGTTGTTATTATATTATTATATGTAACCTACTATATGTATTTTTCTACAATTGTTGTTAATGTTTCTATTTAGGTAACTCATCTTCTTAATCTGTAACAATTGCTGCCTCGTTGGTCTATAGTAGCAAGTGCGACTGCTGAGCACGAGGTCCTGAAAAAGTGGTATTAGGTTTTTTCTAATGGAAAAACTTAATAACACTACACATAAAACCTAATAACACTATTTTTTTTTTGTTAAACTTAAATGGGAAAATTAATTAATGGGACTTATAACATAGCTGGCGAACTGTCACTTCAATCAAAGAAAAAAATAATTATGTTTTGCCCTTGTAACTGAAGGTAAATTAGACGTTGTAATCTATTAATGGTAACAAAGAGAATTTGTGTCAATAAATTATCACGCAAATGGACAATTTTGTTAGGTCTGAAAATCTCCTATCTGTCCAAAATAATAGATTTTAATTGTTTCTGCGAATTGTCCGCTCGAAGGGTTAAAAATTTTAAAAGCATTCGTGACGAATCCGTGTCCACACGAGATTTATAAATTAACAATTTAAATATTTGTATTAGAACGTAAATCCAATATCTGTTTCCAATAAAATGTTTACCGACACGTTTTTTATTTAATTAAAATCAAACATTCGTCGCTGGCAGCTAACAAAAAAAAAACGTATTTTTTTAGTTTAGTAAAAAAAAATAGTTTTGATACTTTTGATTGATTTTAAAATGTTTGTTTACTCAGTGTTCGTTGACCACAGAGTTAGAAGGATCATTGACATTCTAAAAAAGTAATTTGTGAGTTTTAAATTTTGAAGACATTGCGAGGTGAAATGAAAATACTGGGGTTGCCATGGGTCACAGTTTTTATTTTAAAATAGAATTATTGTTCAATGGTAATTATTTTATGACACACTAACTGACCGGCAGACGTTGTCCTTTACAAATTTCATTAAATTTATTGAAAGTCTTGTCGTGATGGCGTGGGTTTGAACTTGGCATGTATCAATGTAACTTTTTAAAAATATCATAATATTTATTTACTTTATTAGTTTATCTAAGACACCACTGACTAACGGTGAAAACTAAACCAACGAGGTAGTCTTTCATAATAAAATTTCATCCTTTCAACCTGTTAATGAGTGTCTGTAACTAAAATTTAATTGGCACTGATAGCCTAGTGGTATGACCGTCGACTGGAAATCAGTGGTCACGAGTTCAATCCCAAGGCGCGCACTTCTGTCTTTTTGTAAGTTATGTGCGATTATAAATTAATTATCAGTTGCTAAAACGGTGAGGGAAAACATCGTGATGAAACCAGCACACCTGCCGATTTTTCAACGTTGTGTAAAGCCATGTCAGAGGTATACGGGCGGTTTAAACTCTGATACCAGGTTGTTTATCAATCATACGATGAGAAGAAGACTAAAATTTAACCTCAATTTTGTATCAAAAGCTGTGGGTCTCCACATACACATTACAAATAAATAAATAATAGTAAAGAAATCTAAATGTCGCTCTTATAGAAAAAAAAACATAAAATGTTTACTCTCCTAATTACCATTTAACGTGAAAATAAATTATAAAACACTCACGTACCCATTTAGAAGTTTGAAATAAAACGTGCCCATTACCATGAAAGCCGCGACAAAGTTGTCAAACTGCTTAAAATTCAGGCTGTGTCTATACTTGTGAACTAAGCAACCGAGTCGTCTAAATATATTGTTATAGTCACGAATGCGACACGTGCAATGTAGACTAGAAAAATTACTACCCCACATTTTCTTTTGTACTGAAAGTCATCTGCCTAGCCTTTTCCCAACTATGTTGGGGTCAGCTTCCAGTCTTACCGGATGCAGCTGAATACCAGTGTTTTACATGGAGCGACTGCCTATCAGACCTCCACAACCCAGATACTGAGTTACACGATACCCCTTGGTAAGACTGGTTGTCAGATTTCGGGCTTCTGACTACCCGTAAAGACTGTCAAAGATCTACAATTGACATCCGGGGCCAACAGCTTAACGTGCTATCCGAGGCACGGAGAGTGATAATTAATTTATAAAACGCACATAACTTACGAAAAGTCAGAGGTGCGCGCCTTGTTCTTTTGTACTGAAAGTAAAGTATGATAAATGAAAATGTGAACCGCCACAGTTTGGAAAAATCTTCCTAGCTTTATTTTACTCAGACTTGTAGGGGTTGAGGGATTGCGGTGGTTATATACCAGTTCGAGCGGGGTAATGCCACTCTCTCTTACAGAATATCGGAATTCTTCTTTTTAGCAGTGATAGCCTAGTGGTATGACCGTTGGACTGGCAAATCAGAGGTCTCGGGTTCGAACCCAGACGCGCACCTCAGACTTTTCGTAAGTTATGTGCGTTTTATAAATTAATTATCACTCTCCGTGCCTCGAATAGCACGTTAAGCTGTTGGCCCCGGCTATCAAGTGTAGATCTTTGACAGTCGTAACGGGTAGTCAGAAGCCGCAGTCTGACAACCAGTCTTACCAAGGGATATCGTGTAACCCAGTATCTGGGTTGTGGAGGTCAGTCGCTCCATGTAAAACATGGTATTCAGCTCATCCGATAAGACTGGAAGCTGACCCCAACATAGTTGGGAAAAGGCTAAGCAGATGATGATGAGCCTAGTGGTATTGAACGTTGGACCTGGCCTCCGTCACTCCATATTCTTTCGTGATATAATTACTTGCCGCCCGGCCGAGCGGTTACGGGCCGTTTGGGGACCAAAATTCAGTGCTTTTCCCTTGCTGTGGGATCGCGCGGTGCGAAGCAATCACAACTATACACTTGAGCATTTAAGCGGTTGCTGACGCGACGGAGGCTATTATAGCAGTAAGGTATTTGAAATATCTATTACGTAGTAGTTAACTATTTAGTAATCTGTGGTTAGACTGTCAAGTCAAAGGTTGTAGGTTTGAAGCCCAGGCACGCATCTTTGACTTTTCGGATTCATGTGCGTATTAGAAATTAATGATCACTTGCTGACACGGAAAATATCAAATCCATGTCAAAGCCATGTCAGAGGCCGGGCGGTTTAAACTCTAAATAAATAATAATAAATAAAATAATAAATCATTTATTTGCATAAAACATGATATACAGGTGTTAAAAATAATTAAAAAGTGTTCATTCACGTTTTGCTAGAATGTGACATCAGGTTGTTCATCAAACATTTAATAAGAAGAAGAAGATTTCACAATTCTGCTCACCAAGTACGTGTTGTAAGCGTTTATACAGCTTTGTTACAGCTTATCACCGGGGCTTAAGCTTATTTGCCACCTTTGTAGCACCAAAAATCCTCCGATATCCGATATGAACGGAAACGAAATCAGAACGGAGTAGGTACATCTTGCAGTTTATTTGACGACCTGTTTAAATTATCCACATCACAGGTTTATTGTAAACAATTGGGGAAACATAAAGCCTTTTATTGCCAATAAAAGGGTATTTAATTTTAAACGTACGACGTTGGGTACGGCATAAAATTGTAATAAAAGTGATAAGCTCAAAATGGGTGCATTGTAAATATTGTGATGTACACTTTTCAGGAGTCAACAAATGTACAAATTCACAGAACTTTAATTGAAAAACTGGCGGAAAAATACGAATTTCCCAAAAAAATATATCGCCAAAAACTTTGCTTCACATTTGGTGCCTATTTCAAACCTATTTACATGACAAAAGGTATTTTTTTCCTAAAGGCCTGTGATACTTTGTATTCGGCCACGGAGAATGTTCAAGGTTTTCTAGGAGTACGTGCGTGCCCAGCTCCGACCGAAATGTTAAAGGTGACATTTAGAAATTCAGAATGAGGGTAAGTGGGCAACTTTGTTTCAACTTTTTTCTAAGAATATATTTTTTTTTTCTTTAAAGACTCACGCCTGTATTCCCCAGAGGGGGTAGGCAGAGGTGTGCAATACACCCAGGTTTCGCCGGCTATGTTATAAGTCCCATGTAATAGGGGGCGAGCCTTATGCTATTAACCGGGCACAATTCCAGACTCCGTGCTGCTACTGAGAATTTCCTAATGGAAAAACTCAATAACACTTTGCCCGACCCGAGGATCGAACCCAGGACCGTTTTTTAATGTGTCAACATAAAATATTTTAAAATATTATTTGTTAGTTAATAAGGTTTTAAATAGATTATTCTGCAAAAAGGGTGTTAGGTTTTTTTCGTTACGGAATTTCTTGATTCGATCGCCGCGCTCAAAGCCCGCGATAAAAGATATGCAATAGCTTAAAATTACGATCGTAGCAATAAACTGCGTTCAGTTTACAGCATACCCTCGTTATTCAGAAAACGTTCAGATGAAAGTGGCTGAAGCAAAAGTTCGGTAATTAAGTTCACAGTACGTGATCTGGTTACCTTCAGAGACTATTCAATTTTAGACAAAATTGAAGCACGCATCTCACGTGGTTTCGGATAACTGTTGTTGGGGCTCGGAAATTGACGGGGGAGGATTCTATTCAGCCCACTTGACAAATAATATATTTAAGTAAAAAATTTTTTTTTACGTAAAACGGTTTTGTCATCAAAACTAAAGCTGTGTACATATCAGATTGATCTGTCAACGGGAAGGGGGTGAAATATCGATTACTATATTTGAACCAAATAATAAACAGGTCAAGCAGACTTTTTTAAACGGTTTTACTTACCGTTTAAAAAAGAAACGTTTATTAAGCAAATGAATTCGGTTAATAATAATAAATCAGCCTGTAACTGTCCCACTGCAAGACAAAGGCCTCTTTTCATACAAAAAAGAAAACTATGTATAAACGTGAAAGTTTGTTTGCTTGCTTTTCACGCCTAAACTACTGAACCAATCGTCCTGAAATTTTCAATATTAGTTGACAGGGGTACAGAAACGCACATAGGGTACTTTTTATCCATTCATCCCCCCACAAATTTTCACATTAATTTAATGTATGTTCCGATTTATGTGTTTATGCATTAGTATGCATAAAAGTTTGTGTCTGCAACTGCACTTGTGCATACAAGAACAACTGCATACAGGACCAACTGCATACAGGAAATCCTGGTACTCCTAATTCTACGTTCAAAAAAAACTCGTTACTTTAATGGCCACTCACAAAATCAGATAATGGCGTCGGCTACATACGCTTGTTTGCGAAACTCATTGAGATTTAATACAAAATTTTATATGAGTTCAGAATAAGTTTAATGATATATTTAAGTTATCTGACAGTTATAATGTGGAGGTGTTGTGGAGCTATGTACCTGTTAAAAATACAACGTAACTAGTTAAGTACCTTATTGGTAGTTTGTGCTGCAGAACTTTGAGTCCCAAGAAAAAAATGTCAAATGTTTTTAAACGTACGTTTCAAATTTAGTCATCGATATTTCACCCCCTTCCTGTTGACAGATTGATCTGATATTTAGTACTCAGCTTTAGTTCTGATGACAAAACCGTTTTACGTAAAAAATAATTTTTACTTAGGTATATTATTTTGGTTGCGCTTGGACGTTCTCGACTGCCTCTGACAGCTTCTTTGGTCTAGTGGTAGCAACTGCGACTGCTGAGCACGAGGTCCTTGGCTCAGCGGTTAGAGCATTGACACGGTACGTCGAAGATCGTGGGTTCGAATCCCATCCGTATCAGTTGTTTTTTCAAGTTTTCTTATTAAATAATTATAACTACCTACTACGCGTGTTTGATAAAGTGCTCAACAAAAACCAATTGAATTTAGTTATCGCTCTGAATTTCGTAAATTGTAGGAAGATCGCGACACGAAAAAACCTCAACATAATTATTTGAAACATCAAAGTCCATTAAAATAATCAACAATTTAAAACTGCTTACCCACGGCCACGAGGGATAATTCAAAAACCTTAGCATCAACGAGTTACCGTTAGTCCAATTAAGACAATTAAGAGAGACTCAAGTTTACTCCTTGGAGGCCGATAATTCTTACTTTTGCACTCTCTTTTTTAAGGTTCGATCATTGTGCGGTTGAGAGCGGGATTAAAAATCTAACCATACATTTTAGAGCAAGTTTGTGAGATAATAAAGCCTGTCACAGATCGACGCGGTCTGCCTGGCGGGCAACCGGCGGGCAACCGGTAGACCGGTTGTATTGTACGAAAATTACGGAAGGGATTTTAACGTGTCACTGTGTCAGACTCTGCTTATAAGATCGCCGGTCGCGCTAGGCAGATCGCTTGTCTGTGTCAGGGCATAGTCTATTCCAAACCTAGGCGGAAGATCCCAGGTAAAGGAACTATGCGTATACATAATATAATGTTTAATTTCCTCTTAAAATTTAATATTTTGACAACAATTTAAATAGTACAAGTCATTTTGAAATCTAATAGAGTTCATATTTGTGAAACTGGAAAAAAACATATATAAGGACAATAAGTAAAATATCAAAAAACGATTATGCGAAAAAATTATGCAAAAAAAATATGCCTAAAAAATTTCAGATATTATGCCAACCAATTGGAAAGGGAGTTGAAGTATTAATTTTAAAAAAATCCTCTTGCATAAATTTCTGCATAAAGATATTGCATAAAGATTAACATGCTTCGTGCACTTTAAGGTCGACCAACCCTTAAAAGCTATCACTAGTTTACCTTATTTAATATTTATGATTTGTTAGTTGACACTAAAAGCCCATTTGCCCCAACATTGGCTATGAATGTTCTTCTCAAGCTATTAAGAATTCATTAGCCATTCTGATTATCGATTAACTATTTGCATGTTTGAGGTTGGCGCCCAAATGGGCCGATAATTACCGATTAATTATCTGAATTGCGTCGAGCGAGTGATGTCGCGTTGGTGAAAATAAGCTGTTGACGTTGCATGTAGCATTTGCAGAGTATTGTATATCCCGAACCCAGGACCTCGTGGTCAGCATTCGCGCTTGCTATCACTAGAACTAGTAACTATATACGCTTGTATAATTTTTTTAGCTCTTAGCTAAAAAAAATCACACATTTTCGATCTAGTTTCATAGACCGACCTTTCAAATGAAAAAAAAAAAACTATATCCAAATCGGTTTATCCATTTGGGAGCTACGATGCCACTGTTAGTTACACAGTCATACAGACACACATATACATAGACACGTTAAACTTATACCACACCGCTTTTCGCGTCGGGAGTTAAAAATAGGTTAGCAATCCTAACAAAATAGTCGCAATATATTTCAAAATTGCCTGAAACCGACTAGATTGAAAAATACCAGTATATTCGATTACTAACGAATGAATGTAGTGGTGCCACAATTTGTTTTTTATTTGTACAAGGCTTTAATTTTAAAGGTTTTGATTTAAAATCATAAAATCTAGAGAAATATAAACTCTTAAAATATAGAACACAAGTGTGTGCGCAACCAAGGATGCATTCTATTCCCTAACTCTCATAGTCCGATGGGACGGCAATCGGACACAACCGGAAAGAGATCAGGCGCAGAGCAAACAGCTTAACGTGCTATCCGAGGCACAGAGTAAGTGATAATTAATTTATAATAAAAAAAAGTCAGAGGTGTCGTCTTAGGTTCGTACCTGAGACCTCTGCTTTGCCTGTAAACGGACATACCACTAAGCTATCACGACTCAATAATTTAAATAAAAGTTTACATATTAAAAAAAAATTACAAGCTACATTATACCCGCTATCTCCTATACTAAAGTCTTAGCCATAAGCAAATACCCCAGGGTGAAACAATAAAAAGTTTAGTACCGCCTCTGAAGACGGGAACTTGAAGGTATCGGCTGCTACATAGCTATTAACATGTTACTGAAGCTTGGCAAGTATTAACGTTTTGAAAAATGTCTAGTGCATCATACATATATATATAGACTCACGCTTGTTTCCCAGAGGGGTAGGCAGAGACAACGGAATTCCACCCGCTACGATCCTTGCATACCTCTTTTGATCATCTTCTTAGCCTTATTATTCTCAAATTTTGTTGGTGTCGGCTTCTAATCTAACCAAATGCAGCTGAATATCAGTTTTCTACAAAGAGATATGATATTCTAAAGTTAGATTTGTTGTCAGGGTTTTATGTAGGGTACAGAGTCTCTATATAGTTTGTCAAAGATCTTCAAGACAACCGGGGCCAAAAGCTTAACGTGCTTCCCGAGGCACGAAGCAGAAGGCCGCCACGCTGGGCAAGCGGGTTGGCGATCGCAGTAGCAGATGATTGCTGTTACACAGAAGCATGCTGCTGCCCATCCTTCGGATCCTTTTCTTTATCGCTTTTTTGAACACCCGCGGGACGAATAGAGGTGGTTCTATTCTAGGGCTGGACACCACGGCTCTAGGTGGATAAGGACCTTTAACAACTCACTGTGTGCGGGCGTAAGATTTTCTGAGCATTAGGGACCCCAGGCATTACCTTTAAGGAACCACGTGCGAAGAAATGGTTAGCAGTTATGTTAATTTGACTTATTTGTTGCCACCCAATCTTGCTAAAAGCCATTGGGCTATTGAGATACCGCATTGATCAAAGTTCGCTCCCTACGATTCCCCAAGGAAAGTTATCAGCATATTGTTTCAGTCCAACAATTTGCGGTAGCTCTTGAGTAGGAATAAGAACAGCTATGGAAAATAAATTGTACGGTTAAAAGAGTTTGGTCGACACGTTCGATGAGGTGGATAAGTGATTGGTTTCTGCGCTAAGGGTCGAAATACATCTGGGGACTAATATTTATGTTGTCCACCAATATTTTGTTTTGATCAGATGATATTGTACGTAACTGCGTTCACTGCGTCAAAAAACCTTTTGTTTTTGTCCTTGCGGCATTTAGGGTTAAAACTCTTAACTTTTAGGCCAGGTCATGGGGTTTTAATGTGCATTTGCATGCGTTACAGACCTGTCGACAGAACGCGTGTTCAGAAGGATGGGTATTTATTGCTCAAATAATCATTGCAATTCATAGGCAATTCACGCTACTTGCAGACGACAGTGATGCGGAGTAATACTTAGACGCGTAAATATAACTTTTAGTGCATCATTCTTCTAGCTTTATTATTCCCAAACCTTGTTGGAGCAGACTGGATGCAGCATAATATTTATTTTCTACAGAGCCACTGCGTTGCTTCTGGTTCATATTACAATATTAAATTATTATATTAAAATATTACGTATATATAAAAATATTAGGTTAAGGGGAAATATTTAGAAAGTAGGTTTAGTAGTAAGTTAGTTTTTAAGGCAGATAATAATAACCTAAGTCGTATGATGGTAAGTCAGAGGTGACTCCTCATATTTTATTTTATCTATTTATTCTTTCTGTACAATAAAATGTACAAAGTGCCAGTCAACCTTTGGGTAATGCAGAGACATTCACATGGTAGATGCACTAAAATATAGAGATAGGAGTTTGAATTTAAACCTTATTATAAACTACTTAAATACCTCATAAGTTAGTGTTATAATTTAAATATTACTTGTTTCAATTCACGGATAGCACTTAAAGCTATCAACCCTACGATTCTGTGTTGACTAAGTAAACACCAAGACTAATTCATACTCAAACGTTTCAATACAGGTTACAATTAGTATGCTGTGCCCGTTGAATGTAGAATTTTGTACGAATGCGTTTGAGGGCTCGTGGGCCAACGAGGATAGGAATGAATACGTTTATCCAACACCTTTTGTGCTACTTGCTTACCTGATTGGTTTTGGTTATGTATGAGGTAAATGTTGTGAGAAATGTTTTGGTGGTGTTAAATATTTAGCTGGAGGTTTCTTTTGAAAAGATTGTTGGGGAAAATTTTTGAAACATTTATTTTTACAACGTTTTTTTTTCTTGTGTAAGATTTGTATGCCAAAAGTTTGTTTATGGTGTCCTCCTGACCGAATTTTGGTCACAGCCGTCAATCTCAACCAAGATTAGCTAACTACGCAGGAGATATTATAAGTGCACAAGTGTGTGCAATACAGGTGCAACAAAATACAGGTTAGTTAATCTAAGACACCACTGACTAACGGTGAAGTAAAATATCGTAAGGAAACCTGGACGTAATAGTCTGAAATTGCCAACACGCAGTGAGCGAGCGTGGTAATAAATGCTCGATCTTTCTCTGTATGAGAAGAGGCCTTTGCCCTACAGTGGGACAGTTACGGGCTGATTTATATTTATTTATTTTAAAATATAAAATAGTTGCTGTTCAAAAGCATTATGAGACAACGGTTCACATTATGAGTCGACGGCACGTAGCATCGTAGCAGATTTGCTACGACAGCGTAGCGGCGTAGAAGCGTAGCACATTGTCATTCTGGCTACGTAGTGGAAACATAGCTTTGTTTGTTTTAGAATGTGACTGTGATTTCGTAGTAGGGTTGAATCTGTTCGTAGGATATTGGGTTCAATTCTCGGTTCAGGGAAATGTATACTTTTTCTTAGTATTATTTTAATGTATTTAATAAAGTTTTCATCCACAACGTGATAAATGAAAAACAAGTGTTTTTTTTTATCATCACAAAAATAATCACAAATTAACACTACTAAAATATTGTAATGTTTCCCCGATCCCCGGGTCAAGCAAAGTGTTATTGGGTTTTTCCATTAGGAAATTCTCAGTAGCAGCACGGAGTCGGGAATTGTGCCCGGTTAATGGCAATAGGCTCGTCCTCTATTACATGGGACATAGCCTCTTATTACATAGCCGGCGAAACGCGGGTGTACTGCATCTCTACCTACACTCTGGGGAATACAGGCGTGAGTCTATGTTATTTTAATTTAGAACAAACGAAACAGTTATCTAAAACCTCAGTTTTTAATCAAATCCTTACTAGTCAGAAAAGATTTAAAATTAAAATTTAAACACATTTTTCTTCCTTAAATTAAAAATGATCTCACATTAAAACACTTCTTTTTTAGGAAAGAAAGTAAATTTGTTGCACACTCCACTCATAAATTAAGTCCTCAGACGCCATTTTTCAAAACGCCCCGGATATTTTGCGAAGTCGCTTTTTCGGCGCACTTTTGTAAGTTTGCTAAAAAGTTCCTTTTTGCTTGTTTAAATAAGATGCCAGCTGGCTTTGAGACTTACGTAAGTAAAGGTAAATAAAATATAGCATCAATGCCGACATTTCGACAAGGGGTTAGGCAGAAATATTACGCACTATAACAAAATTCAATTCAATTCAATTCAATTCATTTATTTATTTGCGAATATAGGTACAAATATGAAGATGTTACAATAAACAGATATGATCTCTACATTCCACCAGAAGGCATGCAAATTTACACTTAATACATATAAAAAAAATAAATCAACATAAACTCACGCTTGTATCACCAGAGGGGGTACGCAGAGGTGTATGCAGTACACCCACGTTACGCCGGCTATGTTGTACCGGGCACAAATTCAGACGTCCGTCGAGCTGTTACTGAAAATTTCCTCATGGAAAAACTCAATAACACTTTGCCCAAACTGGGGATCGAACCCAGGATCTCGTGTTCAGCAGTTGCGCTTGCTACTACTAGACCAACGAGTGTTTCTTTGTACAATAGTACATTACGTTACAAGGGCGGTAATTACACAATTACTATTGAAGGGACATTGAAAGTCCAGGTAACAAGCAAGGGGTTTAATGGCCCCGTTAGTAATTGTACTACCGCCCATGCGATTGCCAATGCGAGTGCGAGTTGTATTTCATCATACTTGCAAGAAAATAAACAACAAAACAATGTAACAATAATAAGGGAAATATGGCAGGTTCGTACCGCGTATTACCGCCCGCTTTTCATACATGTAATAGCTCTTTTTACGTGTAAGTATGACGAAAAAGTTTACACCAAAAACCTAAACCTTCAAGGCTGAAATTCCGACTTTCAATCTGAACCAATTTTCTCTTCGTTTAAATCAGGCGAAAAATGTTTTAGGATAGCGCCTTCATAAATTAAGTCTTTAAGGGCAATATATAAAAATCACTGGATTGTACCGCCCGGAGCTGATCCCTTTAGTCGACGGAAAGGGTTGTGAATGCCTTTTTTTTATCAACGCAGCAGTTGCTTACCTCTAATTTTCTTGTGAACGCCTGACTGATTCTGATAGCCTAGTACTTTAGATTGAAGTTACGTTAATGAACGAAGTAAAAGTATAATTATTAGCAACAGTTACAGATGAAGAAGAAAGAAAGGCTTTAATAAAAACTAACTCCCCGCTGACTAATGGCGATGGAAAACATCGTGAGGAAACCTGGACTTTAATAGTCTAATCACATTAGACTTATCACACCAATAAGCTAGCGTGTGAAGAGGCTTTTGCCCTGCAGTTAGACAGTTACTGGCTGGTTTATTATAATTTATTTAAATACATTTTAACATAATATAAAATACGTTTTTAAATATATTAAAAATATATAAATATACCTAGTAGTCCACCGGTATCGGAAACAGGGCCAAAGCTACCCCAGGGTTCCTGAGAAAGGAACCTCCTGACTTTGTGAGCCGTGTCCAGGAGTACCGCCTTCTGCGTCAAACCATCAGCCATCCAATGAGAGCCTTTTAAAGTGTTAAAAAAAAGTTTAGTGCTGGCTGAAATCAAATACGAGTATTTACCAAAAAAAAAATACCCAAATTTAAAGACGATGATGGTATGACACTAATGCCATGAAAGATGGGGCTGGCCCTTATTATGGGACCTGAGTTGACACGCTGGCGCCATCTCATCTTCCCGGAACACAATATAGGGCAAACGCGGTGGCGGAATCAGTTGAAGCATTTAAAAAGCGCAAATATAAGTACCCTAGATAGTGGGTAAAATTATTAAGGCTTTTTGAGGTCGAGACGCCTTAGAGTATATAAGAAAATATAGAGCAACCATATAGAAGTATGAACCGTGAGCACGGGTATGAACAACGCGGCCGCGACACGAGCTCGATCGACTGCGGTTCAACTAGGCTCCACGAGCGAAAAAGTTACATTTTAGCTTATATCATGGTTAACTGCCGAGTTAAATTTTGAAAAACGTCTAGAAAACATAATTTGAAAAAATGACATTTTAACATTTGTATGGTGAGACCTGCTTTCGCTCCGCACAAGGCAATGTGGTTGACGTTATCACTCTATATTTTCTTGAATACTCTATGTCGAGACGCTTTTTTTTAGTAACTGTCTGAGCATCTGGTCGAAGCTACTCGGGACCAAAATGCAAGCTTATGCCTAGTTCAAAGGTTTGTCATCCAACACCTGTCAGAACATCTGGATGAAGCTACTCAGGATCAAAATGCAGGGGCTAATTAATACCCAGCTCAAAGGTTTATCCAACGTGACAATGAAGCCAGGGTTTTGGGGACGCCTACTGTTATTTCAGATTTTTTCTTTTAAATTTATGTTTAGTTAATAAACAAAAATGATTTTTTTGTGTACCCTAAAAATATTTTCAAACTTTAAAGTAGCCTAACAGACCTTGTGCTCAAACTTCTATACAAAGCCTTTAAGATTTACCAATTCTGCTCTAGTATCTATGTACAAATTGAAAAATTCTACATCATTGTACCGTCTCATAAACTATTACCTATATCCTTTTATCCGAGGTAAAAAGGCTAGTAAATTGCCTGCTTATCTACGTGGCATTTTGTTTCTCCTGTAATTTACTTGTGAACGCCTGACTGCTCCTGTTCGCCTGGTACTTTTAGCTCCGTTGTATGTTGGAATTGGAGTTCAGTGACTTGTAAATTGTAAGTGAAATAAATATTTTATATTATGTAATATGTATATAAAATATACAAGCGGAGGATAGAGAAAGGTGGCGATTGTCCCACCGAAAAGAGCCTAACTCTTAAATATAAGAAGAAAGAAGAAAATATTGAGGAGATTCGATGTCGATGTTTATAAATCAATCTATGCTATCCCATGGCTAGGCAAAGGCTTTACTCTTAGAGATTCAAGTCAGAGAGATTAAGTTATATACTTTACCTCGCTGATCTAGTCCGAGTATGATAAAAACGCAAGTTTGTGGACCGTCGCGCGTCGTTGAAATTTATTAGGCTCCTTAAGCCTTATTATTCCCAAACTTTGTTGGGGTTGGCTTCTAATCTAACCGAATGCAGCTGAATATTAGTTTTCTACGGAGCGACTGCTTATCTGACCTCCGCAACCCAAAGAAATACGATATTCTGAAGTTGGATTAGTTGTCAGGATTTTCTGAGGATACTGACTCCCTTTAACGAATTAATATCTATCTATTGTTGTGCAAACCATACTAAAAATAATAATTTTACTGTGAAATTATTACACGTTGCTCAGAATTATTTTGGTAACAATATTAATTTGGTATGTTTACATCAGATTCTCACGTAAAGCAACGGACTAATTAAACAAATAATATTATATTTACCTCAAAAGTTAATTAAAATATTCCTGTGATCTTTACAAGGCGTCGAAGAAGGCGCAGTCTTTCCTATTTGATGAGAAAATGTAATTACAGTTTCGTAATAATGTAAAACTGGAAAGGTACTAGTTAAAAGTATATTGTGGAATATTGGTTTAGAACCTTTTTTTTCTCAAAAAAAAAAAATTAGTTCTTCTTAGCGTGTCGATGACAATCTAAATTGTGTCAGCCCAGAACTGGGCTACGAGATTGGCGCCTTCAGTAGCGTCCATCAGGTCCTGTAATGTACAAACGACAGGGCATGCAGGGCACGATATTAAGTGCTCCATCGTTTTGTGGGACAGCACCACATTTGCACTCCAGGGCAGAGTCATCAATAAACGTCCACCTGAGCAGGTTTTCTTTGCTTCGACCAACCTGGGTCCGGAGTCTATTTAAAGACTTCCAGGTCAGCCATGGCAACTCATGGCATTAGTTGACTTCAGTTTAGAAGAAGTAAATCATTAAATCCTCCCATTTTTTCGGAAGTCACTTAAAAAACTTGTGCAGTGATGTAGTCATCATCATCATTAGCCTGTATTAGTTCACTGCTGAATATAGGCCTCTCCTAATGCGCGCCATTATTGTGCGCTCATTGGAGGTAATTTGCCCATAATCGCCACGCTGGGCAAGCAGGTTAGCGATTGCAGTAGCAGATGATTATTGTTACACAGAAGGTTGCTGCTGCCCATCTTCTCGATCTTTCCCTTTGTCAGTTCTTACGACACCCGCGGGATGAGTAGGGGTGGTTCTATTCTTAGGCCGGAAACCACACGGCAAGTATAGTGATGTAGTTACCTCCCTAAATATAGCTCAGCTTGTATTTACATAAATGAACTTTTAATAAATATATCTATCCTTTAGTTTCTAAGGTTTGTTTTTAAAGTTTATATAAAAAAAAAAACAAAAAAAATACACTAAAAATTATACTCCATTTTTTACGTCCATTATTTCAGTAGGTGTATAAATAAATAGTTTTTCTCACCTATATATTTTCTTGTCGTGCGGCCTAGGCGTCGTACTGTAATAAGAGACAGGTACTGCCTACATGTTAGCTTTGTCTCTGTCACACTGTCCGTACGTAATTAATTGACAGCTAGATAGAAGGAGCTCGATCCATGTCTGTGGGCTTCACTTTCGTGCGGCCATTGAGAATCTATTTTGTAACAATGGTTTATTGGCTCGTTTAAGACACGCTCGGGGCATGGGATAGACTGATTCAAATTATCAAACAATATTAAGCGACGTCTTTTTTGCTATATGCGTTATATGACGTATTTTAAGATCATCAAAATGTCATGTGTCGTAGGTTTTATTTTACCGAATTATATTTAAGTAAAAAAAAAACGATAATAGTGGAAAAGTTTGTGAAATGAAATTCAGTAAAATATTTTTTTAATTTCCTGATAGGTAACCCTTATTACTGGTGAACTGACTGCGTTAAACAACTCTGCGTAATTTTTAACCGACTTCAAAAAAGGAGGAGGTTCTCAATTCGATTGTATGTTTTTAAAACAAGCGTAGTTTATTTTTCTTAATGTCACAGTATTATTACGTTTTGAGGCTATAAGATTTCTTATAGCAAAATAAAGATGAAGCCAAGAGGAAAACTTCTGTGTTCCAAAACGTATCTATGTTTGCTCGAACAAACACTGTGTCACTTCTTCGTATAATGTTTAATTGTTTACTTCAGAGAGTTTCGCGCTTAACATGGTAAACAATGTAAAGCTTTTGTGTTGAATCTTTAAGGAAAATATTTGGTTCTAATTTAAAAAAAATGTGATGTTAATTAGTTTGTTTTGGCATTTTTTTTAAAGGTAGTTCTATAAGAAATGCCATCATCATCTACACTGGCCTTTAAATGTTGGTATCATATTTTAGAAATTGCAATTTCTCCTCCAACTATAAGAGTTTTGAAGTAAAAACTAAAATATTTTTTTAGTTTTTCATAAAAATATTATATTATTTTTATAATCCTTTTTATTTCGAAAATATATCAGGAAAAATGTATTTGGGCTTGTCTCTTGTGTATTTATTTAAATATTTTTTTTTTATAGTCTCACGCCTGTATTCCCCAGAGGGGGTAGGCAGAGGTGTGCAGTACACCCACGTTTCACCGGCTATTTTTATAAGTCCCATGTAATAGGGGGCGAGCCTATTGTCATTAACCGGACACAATTCTAGACTCCGTGCTGCTACTGAGAATTTCCTAATGGAAAAACCCAATAAAACTTTTGCCCGACTCGGGGATCGAACCCAGGACCTCGTGCTCAGCAGTCGCGCTTGCTACTACTAGACCAACGAGGCAGTTATTTAAATATCTACATATAAAATCAATGATAATATGCGATATTGCCGTGTGGTTTCCAGCCTAATAATAGAACTACCCCTCTGTGTAACAGCAATCATCTACTGCAGTAGCAGATAGTTACTGTTACTCAGAAGAATGCTGCTGCCCATGCTCCGATCTTTCCTTTGTCGCTTCCTACGACACCCGCGTGACGAGTAGGGGTGGTTCTATTCTTAGGCCAGAAACAACACGGCCCAAAACAGTTACAATTAAATATTTTGCGTTAAATCATTGTTTACGTTATCAACTTTCTCTTCCTTCCTTCCGTCGTAGTTCCAGAATCGAGCGATATCTAAATTGCTCGTACTAAATTACGCGTCATAAATTATTCTAAGCTTTCTCACTTCACTTAACGCTCGCCTTCGGTACGGACAGCAAAACTAATATAGGCACAGACTAGTAGTGACATCTTTTTACTTCTTACATTATTTTTAGGTACATTCTTCATAAATTCTTTTTACATTTTAGTGCAGTGATATTTTAGTAGTATGACCATTGAGTGGAGTCGTGATAGCCTAGTGGTGGTGACCGTTGACTGGCAAGTCAGAGGTCTCGGGTTCAAACCCAAGGCGCGCACTTCTGACTTTTCGAAGTTATGTGCGTTTTAAAAATTAATTATCTCTCCGTGCCTCGGTTAGCACGTTAAGCTGTTGGCCCCGGCTGTCAATTGTAGATCTTTGACAGTCGTTACGGGTAGTCAGAAGCCCGAAAGTCTGACAACCAGTCTTACTAAGGGATATGTTTAACCCAGTATCTGGGTTGTGGAGGTCTGATAGGCAGTCGCTCCATGTAAAACACTGGTATTCAGCTGCATCCGGTAAGACTGGAAGCCAACTCCAACATAGTTGGGAAAAGGCTAGGCAGATGATGAATACGAACTGAGTGACTTAACTTTTTTGCTGATTGTACTAGCGTATGTAACGTTCGACTTAGGTAAATATTGATGTAGATATATTAGTTGTTTGAATATTACGATGCTCGGGCGCTTGGAAATGGTTTTAGAGGTTAAGGACAACATTTATTATTTAACAATTTAAACGCCATGACGGACACATGGTGTCCGACAAACAATAGAATTTGCATTGTGTCTGCTGTCTGGCAGTCAAAGTGTTAATTGGCTTTTTGTATTAGTTTTTTAATTACTTATGTATTTATAATAACTAGTGGTCCAGTCAGTGGTAGAATTTCGACCGTATTTTTTTCATAAATTTTAGCTTTCTGCACTTTTTCTTCATATAAACTTTTACTGTGCCAAATTTCACACATTTCACTTCACGTGATTAGCCAGATGGCTACTCTTGTGCTCTATAATATCTCCTACATATCTATGCAGGCAGATAATGAACAAAATAGCTACGTTAATGGAAGTGTTGTAAACTTTCGCGAATTTGAATTATGTTTTAATATTATTTTGGGTCAGGACCGTCTATGCAATTTGACCGAAATGTCGAGGTTGGTTCAGTAATGATTATTTTGCATTATCTGTGCGAGAATAGATTCGAAATAATATTTAAAACAAAATACGTTAATGGAATAGAAAAACAAAAGTAACGCCAGGATTTAATTCTATTAAAAGAATCAGCGACTTCATAATACCACGTAACAAAGTCTGCATTAAAATAAATAATAAAGTTGAAAGCTCGGCTTTATTCTTGGAAAAGCTCTGTTTTCCGAGAAAGAGTAAATACAATTAAATGTATTATTTTCTGCGAAAGTTTTGAATAGAATGAAGTCTATTCAGAGACGGATTTGACGCGCTGACTGCTTTAGACTCTAGGCCAATAGAAGATTGCGTCCCCGCTACTGTAAGGCACAAATAATTTAATGATAAGAGTTACATATATACCATAGACTCACGCCTATATTCCCCAAAGGGGGTAAGCGAAAGGTATATGCAGTACACCCATGTTTAGCCGGCTATACTATACGTCTCACGAAATAGGGGGCACAATTCCAGGCTCTGCGCTGCTACCGAGAATTTTCCAATGAAAAATCCTAATAAAACTTGGTTAAGTTGTATTGGGGATACTTTTGGGGCAAAGCTCACAGACAGCGAAACTACAAAAAAATGCATAGTTCTACCACTCTCAAAATTTTGCTGTCGGCTCGGGCCTAATCGGCTAATAGGGATATCCACCTATGAGGCTATCAACCGCTAAAGACATGGTTTTGCAAAAGCTTATATTATGTACATTTAGTAGGCATACAAAAACCAAGATACCTACAATTTTGGAAAGAAATTGTTATTAAATTTTGTTACAAATTTAAGTCATAAAAATTAATCAGCCTGTAACTGTCCCACAGCAAAAGGATCGAATATTAATCACCACACTAGCTCACTGCATGTTGGCGATTTCAAACTATTAAGTCCTGGTTTCATCACTATGTTTTCACCGTTGTCAGTGGTGTCTTAGATTAACTAAGGAAGTCGCATTGGTACATGCTAGGTTTGAACCCACTACACGTCGGGGTTCTATAATTGTCGAAATAATGTAATGTTTGAGTCTCAATGTATTCTAACAGACTATATCGACTTATATATTTTGAGTCTTACTTGCAATGTAATAGCGACCACACTGTACTTGTATATAAACTTTTAGTATATCTTTCACGAATGTGGTGAAACTTATAATATAATATTTTGTGCCACAAATAGTGAAGCAATCAGAGCTATTGATCTCCGCAAGGGTTTGTTGCAGTTTAATAGAGAAAATGGAACATTATATAATTTCTAGTTTGATTCAATAAAAATATATTGCCATTAATTAATTGTTTATGACAACACTGCCGACAAACTATTTACTCTACAGCTAGGAATATAATATTATAAACAAACAAATCCTCTTTTGTACACCAATATAAATTTATTTTCACAATTTTAATTATACAAAAAAGTACAATTGGCGGTCTTATTGTAACAAGGCAATCTCTTCCAGACAACCGTCTTATCCAATCGTCATAATAGTCTAGACAATGTTTTTACTATTTTGCGACTTAGAATTCTACTGTCTTTTTTCGTCAAATCAGAAATTTCTATTACATCACAACCAACTGTTCCCTCTATTTCTAAACTTCATAAAATTCGACGCCGAGAAAATTCGAGTCATTTGTTCTCACTCATAACTCGTGAAACTTAGACGTTTTCAAAAGTTTCTGACACGGCAGTTTTGTCACAACATAGAGCACTCGACGGTCGGCAAAAAAAGTTGACTACAGATATTTCGACGGTAACAATGTGAAAATAGACATCTACAAAAATTCCTATTTTGCAGATAGCGTTTTAAAGTTTAATGTTGAAGAAAAATGTTGATTGTGGCTTATGAACAGCTCAGTTACGAAATGGCTGGGAAATCTTTACAATAATAAGTTGGTCAAATAAAAATAAAACTGGAAAATGTGTGTTAGGTTACGGACCCGCTTTGCAAAAACGTGGGTGTGGGTTCGAATCTGGTATGACAAATGTGACTTTTTCAATGACATACGTGCTGTCTTAGTTAATCTAAGACACCACTTCTTCTTATCGTGTGGTTGATGAACAACCTGGTGTCAGAGTTTAAACCACCCGTTGGCCTCTGACATGGCTTTACACACTATTGAAAAATATCTCAGGTGTGCTGGTTTCATTACGATGTTTTCCCTCACCGTTTTAGCAACTGATAAATAATTTTTAATTGAGGGAATGAATTTAAAGGGATTGAACTCGAGACCTCTCACTTGTAAGTCGACGGTCATACCACTAGGCTGTCAGTGCTTTTTGCAATTTAAGACACCACTGACTAACGGTGAAGGTAAACATTAAAAAATCACATTAGTAAAGAAAGAAAGAAAAACAAGTAAAACCTTATGTAGTACATGCCAGGTTTGCTCGGAAAGCGGGTCCGTAACCAAAGCGCCACCACTATCATAAGTAACACTATCATAAGTATAAATAACATCTGTACCTTACTCAATCAAAGACAATAAAATTTTACTTTACTTTTACTTTACTTTACCACTACTTTTTCTTAAAATAAAGTTGTCTTTTTCCTTTCAGCTACCGTATATTTTTCTAAGCAATATCGCGGTAATAGGTAGCTAAGAGTAGGTATGTCACAATGGTGTGTATTGTTGTCCGTGTATTGTTGTGCAGCCAAGGACGACGATAGGCGGTACATTGGACCAATATTGATTCAGGTTTTACAAAGAAATTGGTTGCGATATCATTGGAGAGTTCTGGTTTTTTTCCAACATTTGCTAGAGTTTTTTTGTTAAGGTATTATCGCAATCAGCTTTCTTGTAGTGGGCAAAGGTTTCTATCATAAATCAAGGAGAGAAAAGGTATTGTAACATTTTTATAAAGCATTTCATCATCTGCCTAGCCTTTTCCCAACTATATATGTTGGGGTCGGCTTCCAGTCTTACCGGATGCAGCTGAATACCAGTATTTTACATGGACCGACTGCCTATCAGACCTCCACAAACCAGATATTGGGTTACACGATACCCCTTGGTAAGACTGGTTGTCAGACTTTCGGGCTTCTGACTACCCGTAATGACTGTTAAAGATCTACAATTGGCAGCCGAGGCCAACAGCTTAACGTGCTATCCGAGGCACGTAGAGTGAAAACTAATTTATAATACGCACATAACTTACGAAAAGTCAGAAGTGCGCGCTCTATTTTTATAAAGCATTTAGGCATGCGAAATTTTGTTGAAAGTAAAAATCTAATCGATGTTTTGAATCTGTTAACTTCCGTCTTTTTTCTTCAAATATTTTTTTCTTTCTACAAATATTTAGGACTTTAAAATTTTTTACATATTATTTTATAGTTTTAGGACCTGTCCATTCGTTGTAAAGTGTCATTCAGCAAAATTCTTACAAATCTTATTCCATTTTGGACTTTACCTAGTAGGTAGCTTAGTACCTAGACTTTGATAAAGGTAGGAACACAAGTATAGTATTATTGGCTTATTGGACCTTACCCGAGTCAGTCGTATTAAATAAGTGATAATCGAAAACATATTCAACTACCATCAGTCAATTAGTTCTCGTATTACAATAATAATTAATTACCTGTTCAAATGGTATTGACATTCCAAATATAGCACAAAATACAATACCGAGTACATTAAATGTATCGGGTTGGGTTTCAAATCCATTAATATGAACAGTGTAATGCAACCCTTACATAGTGGGAACTTCCTTAGCAAATAGTTACATAATTTGCTTCTCAATACAAGCAGTAATAGCCTAGTGGTATGACCGTTAGACTGCTAAGTCAAAGATCATAGGTTCAAACCCCACGCACCTATGACTTTTCAGAATTATGTGCGTATTAGAAATAAATCACTAGCTAAAACGGTCAAGGAAAACATCGTGAGGAAACCAGCACACCTGAGAGATTTTTCAACGGTGTGTAAAGGCATGTCAGAGACTTACAGAGGTTTAAACTCTGACATCAGATTGTTCATTAAAATTGTTGTATTATGAACTCAGTTTTGAAGGAGGTTATATTCGGCAGGGGTCACCATTTAATGACGATACCTGTACTTATGTGAGTCGTGATAGCCTAGTGGTGGTGACCGTTGACTGGCAAGTCAGAGGGCTCGGGTTTGAACCCAACGCACCTCTGACTTTTCGTAAGTTATGTGCGTTTTATAAATCAATTATCACTCTCCTTGCCTCGGATAGCACGTTAAGCTGTGGCCCCGGCTGTCAATTGTAGATCTCTAACAATCTTTTTTTTGTGAAATTTTTTACAAATGTTTTAGCACATGTTAGCTTTAGTAGTTAGGCACGGTACGCCGAAGATCGTGGGTTCGAATCCCATCCGTGTCAGTTGTTTTTTCAAGTTTCTTATTAAATATTTATATCTCTAACAATCGTTACGGGTAGTCAGAAGCCCGAAAGTCTGACAACCAGTCTTTCCAAGGGGTATCGTGTAACCCAGTATCTGGGTTGTGGAGGTCTGATAGACAGTCGTTCCATGTAAAACACTGGTATTCAGCTGCATCCGGTAAGACTAGAAGCCGACCCCAACGTAGTTGGGAAAAGGCTAGGCAGATGATGACCTGTACTTATGTGTAAGCATTACGTATAAACAAACAAACAAAGGTAAGAATGTTTGATATCGTGGATTCGGTGGCCAAAAAGTTTTATAGAGTTTCCTGCATTGGGATCTATAAGTTTAGGGGAATAAAAGTTATGAACGAATGCCAAGTATTTCGATATTTGACACGTGATGGCTACTTCGGACCAAACTCGAAGCTCCAAAGCCATGTTTTGTGAAAACAAGTCACCCGAAGTTATGATCTTGTTGTATTATTGTTATTTTTGTCGGGAATTTCTTAGCGGCTTAGTAAGTTTTTACTTGGTACTAGAAAGTTTGTTAACCACATTGTTTAGAATCGTTTGTTCCCTTGTTACAAATTAATGTCATTTAAATGGTACCCCCCTACTTAAGCTGCGTGTTTTTTTCCAATAAAATATGAGTCAATCATCATCATCAAATGACTGTATACATCTACAAGAGATGATTTATATAGCGTCCGATTGGTTGCACCTCCGCTCATGGCTAATCAATAATCAAGCCGATTCGAGAGCCAAGATATATTGTAATTATCATCATCATCAATTTAATAATAGGTATATAATAATTTGAAACAGTGATAGCTTAGTGGTATGATCGTTGGACTGCCAAGTAAAAGTTTCGAAACCCAGGCACTCACCTTTGACTTTTCGGATTTATGTGCGAATTAGAAGTTCATTATAACTTGCTAAAATGGTAAGGAAACCAGCACACCTGAGAGTTTTTCAACAGTGTGTCATGCCATGTCAGAGGCCTACGGGTGGTTTAAACTCTGACACTAGGTTGTTCATCATTAAAACGAAAAAAAAAAAACAATTTAAGGGGAAGGGCTTTTTCCAGCTCTTATGTGCGTATCGTAAATTAATTATCACTTACAATACTCATGCCTCGGAAAACACGTTAAACTGTTGACCCTGCGCCTGATCTCTCTTCGGTCGTGTCAGATTGCCGTCCAATCAGACTATGAGAGTGAGGGAATAGAGAGTGAACCTGTGTTTGCGTACACACTTGTGCACTGTAATATCTCCTGCGTAGTTGACTAGTTTCTATCAAGATTAGCCGCTGTGACCGAAATTCGGTCAGGAGATCATTATTACGTTGAAGTAAAGGTGCTTTTCGTAGTGCAAGTGTTACCACTGACATGCGGTTGACTATACTTAAAATATAATATCCTCCTAACCGAATTTCGGTCACAGCGGCCAATCTCAACGGAGATTAGCCAATTACGCAGGAGATATTATAGTGCACAAGTGTGTGCGCAAACACAGATGCACTCTCTATTCCCTCACTCTCATGGTCCGATGGGATGGCCTTCCAACACGATCGGAGAGAGATCAGGCGCAGGGCCAACGGCTTTACGTGCTTTCCGAGGCACGGAGTTAGTGATAATTAATTTATAAAACGCACATAACTTACGAAAAGTCAGAGGTGCGCGCCTTGGGTTCGAACCCGATACCTCTGACTTGCCAGTCAACGGTCACAACCACTAGGCTATCACGACTCATAAAATTAAACTTAAAATATATCAAATAAATGATACAATATATTTTTATTATAACTGTTATTACTCTTAACTAAAGTTGAGTGGTATTTACTTTGATGTAGTGTTTGTGGTTGTGCCGTAATTAATGATATTACATTTCACCGTCAAGTGGTATTAGCAGGTAAGTTTGTGTTATTAGTTGAAAATATTAATGTTAACTGAAGAGGGACTGTATTTTACGAGTATTCATTAATTTATCCAGATAAAACCATGTTCCACTTGCTGGAGTGCCCCAAGTGTCCAAATGCCTGCACTTTGTACGACCTGATGACTGCCACTGAAGCCGCGATCAAAGTGGCCACCTACTGGGCGCAAACTATTTAGGATAGACGTACCATCGAAACGAAAAGAAGAAGAAGAATTAATTTATTATAAAAATATTTTAAATGTTAATTCTTCTTATCGTATGGTTGATAAACAACCTAGTGTCAGAGTTTTAAACCACCCGTAAGCCTCTGACATGGCTTAACACACCATTGAAAAATCTCTCAGGTGTGCTGGTTTCATCACGATGTTTTCCCTCACCGTTTTCGCAACTGATAATTAATTTATAATACGCACATAATTTACGAAAAGTCAGAGGTGCGCGCCTTGGGATTGAACTTGCGACCTCTGACTTGTCAGTCGACGGTCATACCACTAGGCTTTCAGTGCTATTTAAATGTTAATTTATTAGATGTTATGTTACACATTGACTGACATCCGTGAAGCACAAGGGTTCCAGATGAAAATCAACGTCGGGTATGCCCAACATGAAGCTGATCTGGACACCCATTTGGTCCAGCCGTGAGACACTTGCACACGTTCATATACCTACTGTTTAAGTCTAGTTCTTTAATTTTAACTTCAGATTTTAAGTTTTTATATTATTTTTTATGTTTTTTATATGTTTGTGTCTCTAATGCTGTGTTTAAACAAACGTCTTTTCTTTTTTTCTTTCTATATAATTTAACTGCACCATTTAAAACACGTAGACTACAAAATCAAAATTCTGCCAATTGTTTTCTTCTTATCGTATTTTGTTTTTCAGTTGGCCTTCCGGGACTTTATAAAACTGTATTGATTGCCAAGGTCCAAGAAAATAATTATAAAAACTTAAGTGAACAAGGACAGCGGTCTAGCTAAACTCTTGCTACAAGACTACAAGACCAAGACCAGTTTTGGGCAATAAAAATGCATAGGTACTTTACGCAATTAATCGTGATCACGAAAACAAATCAGAGTTAGGAATAAAATGAGTACAAAAAAATATATAACATCATCACTAAGTACAACCAAAAAAACCTTGAGAGAAAATTAACACGGCTTTAAGGAGTATAAAAAAGTGGAATACAGTGTAAATATTCAGTGAGATGAGGTACGAGTGATAGCGGGAAGCGGAGCGATAAGCGAACCAACACCGTACTACGCCGCCATGTGTTTGAGTAGTATAATGCACTACGCCCTTTACATCTAAATGTGTAATAACTTCATAAGAAACTGGTGAAAAGTGGATGTTGACATAAGTTCAAAGTATTACAATTGAAGCCCTTGACGTTTGCTGTGGTAACTATAAAGTTATTATAAATGGGTTCTGCAGAACAAAATCACTTCATTTTTTCACGATTGTGCAGTACAGGGGTTAGCGGCAGCTCGCTACAAAATAATAATGTACACGTCTCGGTCGCATCGCCATTGCCCCTCAGACCCCGACAGATGCCTAGGTCTTTTGTACAATAAACGTTAGTAGGTATGTGTATTATCCTAATTATTTTTTATTATGTTCAATTTTTCTTGTTTTATTATCTTGCTTCTTTTTGTGTTAGTGTGGTTTTGTGCAAGTCTAATAAATGTATTTTTCTTCTTTAATAAGAAGCTAATGCGTATGGCTGACAAACAACTAACTGTTAGAGCTATAAACACGGCCGCGGTAGTCTTCTTACACGATTAGATGTTTTACACTCCATAATAAAAATCTCTTAGGTGTGCAGGTTTTCTAACAATATTTTTCTTTACCGTTTGTGCAAGCGGTTTTTAATTCGTACGGTTTTTTTTTGGTTTAGAAAAATCTATGGTGCGTGCCAGGACTAGTAACTCCGACTAGAGTTAGAAGTATGTAAGATGCTTTTTGAAGTCATACTTACTCGTTTATCTCTCCGCTATCCGCTCTCATTCGCACCTTGCATGTCAATTCAGACTGGATGCTATTAAGTTGACAAAGGGTCTCTCCTTGAAACCCGGGGTTAAATTCTTCATTACAATTTTCTATTATTGTCGACTTGGTACAACGGATTTTTTCATTTCTGATTTTCACTAGTAAATTGATCTCGGTTTTCTTTGCAAGAATATTTTGTAATTTGTCCTTCCTTTGCATTGACAATGCTTTCACTGATTTCTTTTGAGAATGATCTTTGTGGAATAATTTACTGAGTTTGCAAGTGTTTTGGGATAATTTAATGACAGATGAATCAAAGATTGTAAGGGCAGATTATTTTGTGTCTGGTTTTGTTTTAGAAATAATATCAAATAATTGCAATGTCTCTGCTCTACCAACTTTTTGAACAAATAAATTTGTTGCTCGAGGGTATGGCATGATTTGAACGATATTGAACTGGTACAATTTTAATTGCGATCTTCTGGTTAAAGCTATCTACATTAGCTCAGTTGGCAGGGCAGCTAGTTGGTGACCTTGCATATGTTTATACTAGAAATATTCTTGTAATGGCCTCATATAGGTACTCTTGTTAGGTGTACACAACACATACGACCACGGCACCCCGCGCGGCCCAGCACTGAAGCTCTGCTGCGTGTTACCTGCGTGGAGACTAATGCTTTGTCCAACGGGAGGACGAGAGACAACATGGCCGGGGTGAGAACAAAATAGCTACTGAAGAGCGCAGCTGGTACGTACATACTGTAGAGGCTAAATTTAATTTTATACTTTAGTTGAATTTGCAGTCAAAACCGACCCATTGCATTAGTAAAATGAAGAAGAATTTATTCTTAAAAAACTTGAAAAATAAAAAACTCAAATTTACCAAATAACATCGGGCTTAAATTAAGAAACGCAATTCTCGTAAAATTCCCAAATGAAAAAGCACTAACCTCATGAAATACCTACAAGTAATTTTTACGAAAAATTTAAGTGCGAACAGACATTAATACGTTAGTAGGTTTTGTAATGGGGAGTAGCACTTTGCTTATACCTTCCATTAAAAGAGCACAAAAATAATTCTGTCTTGATGCTAGATTATTTCTACAAAAGTTTGAAATACATACATACATATACACAGCTTGTATCATTCCACTGCTGGACACAGGCCTCTTTACTATATAGTGTAAAACAAAGTCGCTTCTCGCGTCTGTCTGTTCCTATGTATGCTTAGATCTTTAAAACTACGCAACGGATTTTGATGCGGTTTTTTTAATAGATAGAGTGATTCAAGAGGAAGATTTATATGTATAATACATGCATATTAGCGTAACCGTGCGAAGCCGGGGCGGGTCACTAGTTTCATATACATCACTTATTTAGTGCGCTCATTAGAAGGTGTTAAAGTTTGTAATAAGACTTTTTTATTTATAGATAGAGTAGGGTAAAAAAAGGGTAGGGTAGGGGTAGAGAAGGATAGGATAGAGGTAGAGTAGGGGTAAGGTATGGTAGAATACTCAAAGAAGAATAATAATCACGCGTACAAAGTCAAGGGCAGCTTGTACATAAAAAATATAAGCAATATTGCCACAACTTCCTGTCAAAAGATAATCAAATTTGAACTTTAACGGCAACTAAATTATGTTGGTATTAAGTGTTGGTGTCTTATAATAACTTGGTACTGGACTTATCCCTTTGGTAACTTGACTCCACAAGTTTTAACGACCAAGCCTTGTATACCGTCTTAAAATATACTTGAATAAGCTATAAAAATATGATGACGATGAAATTTAATTCCTTTCGGAAGGTTTTTATGCGGATTTGTCGCCTGATTTTAATTATAATAATGTCTTTCAATTTAGCCGCGTATTACAGTTTATCAAGTTTGTAATGGTGATTTGGTTGCTTGTTTTTCATACACTGTTTCTGTTACTAAGGCGATTTGGTATCTACATTTATTTATACTAATAATAATAAGAAATTGCTAAAGTCATCAGCAGATTGCCATAAACAAGGAAAAAAAAAATCTTCCTGACCGAATTTCGTTCACAGCGACCAATTTTAGCGGAGATTAGCCAAATATACAAGACTGCAGGAGATATTATAGTGTACAAGTGTGTGCGCAAACACAGATGCACTCTCTATACCCTCACTCTTTTTCTAAATAAATCTTCCTTAGGAGTAACTATCCTGGGGGTAGGCCTCCTTCAATATTTTCCAATTAAGAGTGCAGAAATGATTTTTTACTACCCCCTTACTACGCACTTCCCTCCAATCATGAAAATTTTAAGTCCTACAGGATGTAGTCCAATGGATATATCCTATGGTCGTTAGTCCTATTTGTAGGATATTTTGTAGGTATCCTATAATTGTAGGAAGATTATTAATTAACGATTAACTTTAATATTTAGCGTAATGTTTTAAATTTGTTCTTTTTTAAACTGTTCTTTTATTCTGATTTTCTAAATTTAAAATTGCTGTGCGCGATTAGATGGTCTAATGCTATAAATTTTGAAAAAAAAAAAAAGCCATAGCTTTCGCCCGTATGTCATAACTTTTACCTTTCAAAAAGGGCAAGTTATATAAAAATCCTCATCAGATTAGTAGTAGCTGAAAGAGAGAATTAGCATATAAATTCATTAGAACTCACCCTTACTTCCTAACAAAGTAAAAATTAATAGGCAAAAACTCTTTGCTCAAAAGAAAATTTAATAAAAAAATATTTACAAGTAACCCGAGGTCGTTTTTCACGGAAATTACAAGTGTTCTTGCACTAAGATATTTTTTACAGCACAATTGGACGCGGCCGGGTTTAGACGCTGTTTTTTATGACGTAGTTTCTATGAAATGAAAGTGGGCCACAGTGTAAAAAATTTCAGTAAGAAAATTTGTTTTGCTGTGAACATTGAAGGTTTTCCAAATTAAAACGGACTGTCTCGGTATAGTCCTAATAAGTATTTTGATGAAATCTTAACTAACATTATAAATGCGAAAGTAAGTTTGTTTGTTTGTTTCATACGCCTAAACCACTGTACTGATCATCCTGAAATTTTGCAAATAAGTTATCAGGTGTACAGAAACGGACATAGGGTGCCTTTTATCCTGTTCTCGAGTGAAACAGCTACTATCAGAACTGATTGTCAAATTCTAACTTAACGCGAGTGAAGCTGCGAGAAAAGCTAGTAATCCAATAAATACTCTCCTAATTGAATAGGACATATTAAGAACGTCATGCTTGCTTACATTTTTGGAATATTAAGTCATTTGCGCTTATTTAAAGCAAGTTTATGACCCCCTTGATGGTAAGCGGTAAGATGCTTATGCCTTACCGACCCATTAGGATAATATGGAAGGGAAGAGGATATTAAGGAAGGTGGAGTTTAAAAAGGGGGGACTTTAGAAAAGGGGGCTATACAAGGAGGTGTTGATAAGTCTTCTGGTGCTTCCATTGACCGTACAAATACTGTCATTTCACCACGATATTCTGTGGGAATGAAATTACCCGGAGCTGGATTTATTTTATACGATTTCTCATACCATTTTTCGAAATTTAAATTGACCTACTGAATTTTTTACTCTACATCATCGAGCCCCTATTATTGTCCTTTAAAGGTCCATAACAAACACTTTTGTCAAATGTTTTCCCCAAAGTATAATAACGTCGCTAAGTTGAGCGTCAAACTTACCCTTAACTAATGTGAGGACATCTTTGGGATTGCTTTTGTAGGTATAAAATTATTTCACACTCGACCAGTTTCATTGCAGACCCTGTATAAGTAACGAGTTTATTTCGAGAATTAGATCGAGGTTAATGACATTTTATTAAATTCAAGTTCGTCCTATTCAAAAGGCATTAATTCACTTAAGCATTTGGAATTGGGAACTTTTGTAAAGAAAAAAAGAATTGGTATTCGATTCGTGACTCAATAGTAAGTTAGCATTTTGATTAATAATTTCCAATTTAAATTAAGACAATTTGGTGAAAGTGGACCATCTATACATAGTTTGTTTATATTATTAATAGTATTTTAATTTATGCACATTTGTACTAGTTACTATTAATCTATTTAGTGACATTATTGTATTTTAAGTGTTATTTAATAAAAATCTTAACGTTGTTATTTTTGTACTATTCGTTTTTAAACTAAAACTAAATTTAGGTGTAGTAGATCATAGATGTATTATTTATAAGTAAATTCAAATAATCAATGGTTAATCGTGCTAATTCTCTTGCACACGCTCTAAACTAATTTAGACTCACTATCTCTCTTTCTAACAGAGATCATTAGAAAAGGATAGAAGATATTTAGAGCTGTCAAACTAATCCGTTTGCGTGATATCAACGAGAATTTAGTCGGCATGTCATAGAGGTCTCGTCTAATTTCACGACAATTGCAAGGACGTAGACTAATTTGACAGTTCTAATTTGAAAGTTCAATTTGCTATCCTTTTTTGATAGTATATGTTACAAAGAGATATAGACTAAAATTAGTTTAGCGGGATGTACAGAGAATTAGCACCAATGACGTGCTAACTACATCATCATTAAACTAACACAACGTGTCACTAAACAAGATGCAATTAATACTAATTCATAAATCACACATCTAGTCCCAGCAATTATAATCTAATTGACGGCATCGTTAAGCACGGCGAAGATTGAATATCCGTTGTACAGGGCCTGAAACAAATTGGATGATGTTTCATTATCATACAGATATCATTATCAAATCATTGTGTTATTAAATTATGGCGAATGTTTATGAAGGAGAATAAAAGCGAGGGTACACTTAATAGATGAATGGGAAATGGGAAGCAATGATAGCCTAGTGGTATGACCGTTGGACTGCAATGTCAATGGTCGTAGGTTCGAAACCCAGGCACCTCTGACTTAATTGACGAAGAATTGACCAAGAAAGATTGAAGATTAATTGACTGACAGCGATAGACATCTAGCATAGCTGTATATCACGTCACTCGTTTGAGTCGTGATAGCCTAGGGGTGGTGACCGTTGACTGGCAAGTCAGTGGTCTCGGGTTCGACCTCAAGGCGCGCACCTCTGACTTTTCGTAAGTTATGTGCGTTTAATAAATTTAATTATCACTTACTCCGTGCCTCCGGAAGCACGTAAAGCCGTTGGCCCTGCGCCTGATCTCTCTCCGGTTGTATCGGATTGCCGTCCCATCGGACTATGAAAGTGAGGGAATAGAGAGTGCGTCTGTGTTTACGCACACACTTGTGCACATATATCCTGCGTAGTTGGCTAATCTCCGTTGAAATTGGCCGCAGTGCCTGAAAGTCGGTCAGGGGAACATTATTACATCACGTTACTTGTGGAGTACATTATGTACTTGAAGCGCGTATTTCAAATTGAATTATCATTTATATAGACATCTATGTCGTTGCTCAAATTACATTTACCATCTACATATTCAGGGTTTATCGTAAGGGAGGAAACCTCAGCGCGTACAGTCCAATGAATTCAACCGAATGTATCGTAATACAAATTGAATTTTGAATTACGTAAACCCTGTAATGTTGTAACTTGTAACGTTAGTCATGTGTACACATCAGCGATTGATCACATGACCGAATTTCGCTCACAGCGGCCGCTGGAGATATCATAGTGCACAAGTGGGTGTTTGCGCAACACAGATGCACCCTCTTTTCCCTCACTCCCATAGTCCGGTCATCCGGTGGGACGGCAATCCGACACGACCGGAGAGAGATCAGGTGCAGGGCTAACGAGTTTCCGAGGTGCAAGTGATAATTATTTAATAATGCGCACATAAGTTACAAAAAATCGGTTTAGGCGCAAAATTTTCCATTTGCAAAAACTCCCGCAAAAAAAATACCACGGTAAAAAAGTCCCATTAGCAGAATGTCCCATTTGCATAAAGTCCTGTTCGCAAAAAGTCCTATTCGCAAAATTTCTCATTCGCAAAACGTCCCTTTCGCAAAATGTCCCATTCGCAAATTGTCCCATGTATATACCAGCTGATGGAAAATAAATAAAAACAATTATTTTTATATATATTTGTATAATTATAATGAACACAACAAAAACTTCTTATTAAAAAAAATATGTAATATTTTTGCCAATTTGCCTTGTTTTTTTTTGTCTTTTTGCACTTTGTGTATGGGACGTTTTTTACCGTGGGACATTTTGCGAATGGGTCGTTTTGTGCCTAAACCAAAAAACGTATCTCGTCATAAAACTGTTCCTTCGACCCTATGTACTCGGCTTGGTACAGGTATGATGATGAATTTGTATATTTTCAAGCCTGTTTTAAGTTTTTACTCGAGTACTGATTTATTATACTTTTAAATTTCGTGGCTGCTCAAGTATAGTTAACATGCCAGTGAGTCCTAAGTCTTAGCTATCCATCATTTATTCCGCTCCCAGTAATTTATTTGAAACACACTTCAGAAAATTAAACAACATCCATATTTATGTTGAAAATAAATAACGTTGCAAACACGATATTTTGTAAGAACACCTCATTAGGGAGCTCTCAAACAGAAATCGTCGTTCGTCCAGACTGTAAAGCAATACGGTCATTTTTTTCACATTTCCAAATTTGAACCAAATAATAAACAGGTCAAGCTAAATAAAACCGTTTAAAAAAATGGCGAGGTTGCTGGTGACATCTTTTTTTCATATGGTTGATGAACAACTTGGTCATGGACATGGCTTTACACACCGTTGAAAAATCGCTCAGGTGTGCTGGTTTCCTCACGATGTTTTCCTTCACCTTTTCAGAAAATTTCTAAGACGCACATGAATCCGAAGTTAGAAATGCGCGCCTTGGGTTCGAATCTGAGGTCTCCGATTTGCCAGTCAACGGGCTATCACGACTCAAAATAATACACAACAACAATATAACCACATAATAGGTACCCAAGTATAAAAAAATAAATCATGTGGACTGGACTTGCGGCTGCGAGCCATATGACCGTGTTACTCTATAAGCAGGCGATCTATTTTTATAAAACTCAGTATTTACTGGCTTGAATATGAAAAGAAAGAATTGATCCTTTATGAAGAGTTTATGAATTGTATGAATGAAGAAAGAAAACTTTAATTTTGGTAGGTATGATTTATTTTCTAAAGGGAACAAAGTTTGCCCATTTGTAGAAAAAATGTGGTTGTTGAAATACATAAAAAAAATTCGATATTATTTCAAGCTCAGCCAAGTTAAGCTTTTTTAAGCTTTAATGGCTTTTGTTTGAGAGTTAAAGTTGGTTGCATGCTTGTCACGCACGATTTTTAATTTAACAACCAGGTAAAGGATTTATTTTAATTCAATTTAATTTTAATTCAATCTAATTTCATTATAATTTAAACTAATTTAATCTGAATTCTATTTAATTTAATTTGAATTCAATTTAATTTAATTTGATTCCAATTTAATTTCATTTGAATTCAATTTAATTTAATCTTAATTCAATTTTGTTTTAATTAAATAAAATTTAAATTCAATTCAATTGCTTAACAGTTCCTAACAATAGAAATAACAATGATTTATTTAAATTAATCAATACATTTAAGTAAGTACAAAATTTGCCTCGTTGTAATATTATGAAATTTAAAATGAAAATAAATATGTATACGATTTTGCATGCAACTATATATAATTATTATTATTCCATAGGAGCCTAGAAATGGGCACTCATGGTCCACAAATTCAAAGTCGCTGAGCCATGCAGCTATGTTCGTATTTTTTCTGAAGGATCAAATCCGAGGGATTATAAAAGGTCAAGGGAATTATGATAGGGATTGGGCTTCCGCTTTATCACTGACGGTATAAAACACTATATTATGAATACCAAAGTAAAAGAAAAAATGAATCTTTAAGTAGTCTGTACAAGGAGTGGATGTAATTATCTTTCTGAGATGGTTGAATGTAACAGAGAATTTTGATAACACGGACGGGGTTACGAATAGCTTAGTGGCAGAGTGACTGGGGGCTTTATAAAATAGATCACAGGTTTAACCCCCGCTTGCTATTGATTTTTTCTTCCTACAAAATTCCAAACTTTAGTGGTTACATAGTATACATATTACATAACCTTTTCATAAAAAATATATTCAGTGAGAGGGTGTGGTTCATTTCCATTTCGAGCCCTAACATTCACAAAGATGGTTTTACCATTTAAACGATATGCATTGATCAATATTGCTTGTTACGACCACCTTTTTTACCTTATATTGAACCTTCATAAATCTATTAATTTGAATTAAGAAAAAACTTCAATAAAAACTCAGTGACAAACAAAAGCTCGTTTTACTCACATTGCTGATCATCATTTCTTAGTTCTAAAGGCAGAAACTTTCTTAGTTCTGTAAAAGTTCCTCAGTGGAATATTGTTTTTGAACATTACCTGGCTAAAAGTTTGAATAGACAGCAGGGCCATTCCTCCAGCGCTCAATTTTAAAGGTCTTTGGGCAGCTCTGATCAGGATCAACAAGTTTTTCTGCATATCCACTGGCCAAGAAGTCCAGGTTGTCTCGTAAGCTGCTAAGGCTATCCCTTGACTCTATAATAAAATAAAAAAATAATCAATCAGCCTGTAACTGTCCCACTGCAGGGCAAAGGCCTCTTCTCATGTAGAGAAGGATTGCGCATTAATCACCACGCTAGGTCACTGCGTGTTGGCGATTTCAGACTATTAAGACCAGGTTTCCTTACGATGTTTTCCTTCACCGTTAGTCAGAGGTGTTTTAGATTAACTAGGAGAGTACACACGACGTTAAAAAAGTTACATTGGGACATACCAGGTTCGAATTTTGTATGATATTTACTAAATTATGAATACTGGCGTTTGCTAACGCGATGTAGACAATCATCACCACTGGCTAACGGTGAAGGAAAACTTTGCGAGGACACCTAGATTGAATAGCCCAAAATCGCCAACATACAGTGAGCTAGCGTGGTGATTAATGCTTAATCCTTCTCTGTATGAGAAAAGGCCTTTGCCCTACAGTGGATAAGTTACTAGTTTATTTATTTATTTGTAAATGGTTTCGACAGATAGTTGAATGAGGATTACTTGAATGATCAATTCGTTTCCCAGGTAGCAGTAGATGTAAGCGTTGATTAGAGCAATTAGCAAATAAGCTAGGAAAGTTATTAATAGTGTCATTTGTTGTACACCGACCTGAAACAATAGATTATAATATTAGAATTAATTTTAAAGGGTGAGTTTCCTTTAAATCGGGGATTAGTGATGAATGCAAGAATAGACCAATCAGATTGTTGGAAGGTAGTTTCACTTTATTTACCACTTGGCGAATAAATCATTTTATGAATTTTAAGGATAGGAAAGGTCCTTTAAAAAGGCAAGGAAATACTATTAACTGAATTATTAATCAGTTAATAGTATTTTTTTACCAAATTTGACAAAAGCCTCACTCTTATACACCCACATAGTTAAAAAACACCCGAGATTTACGCGCACTTTAAGCAATAATTAAGTCACACGTCAAGCTCATTAATAGGATTTGAAAATGATAATATTTATATAGGACAATTAGAAAATCCAGTTGAACCCATTCGGGTTAATCATAACCCAGATTAACATCATTAGGTACTTTTAAAAAAATCCATTTATTTTTATTTTTTTTGTTCATTGTATGGCTTATTTTCCAAACTATCTCTTTTAGAAAGATTTATTGTTTCAGATATGTTAGTACTGTCATTTCAGTGTTGACTTTTTATTAAAGTTAGCTATAAAATTATAGTATAGGTACATTCTAGCGAACAGTAACTATAGATATTACTAATATTTTATCGTTAAAAATGGTAACGTTTACTAAGCTTTAGATTAAAAATCTTTCAGAATTCCTTCGCAGGTAGACGCGGTAAAATTAATGTATCAAAGCCGACTTTCGAAAAGTTCTTTGATAAAAAGCCTGGCTGAAATATTTCCAGCCTTTTCAGGACTAATCCATACAGAGGGAGTAAATGAATGATACTTGTGTACGTATGCCCGCATCGCTGTGAAGGGTCGGCAAATCTGTACTTACATTGACGTTGCTATCGACTTTAAAAAAGAAACGGTATAAAAATCGAACGAACAGCACTACACAGTCACGAAAAAAAAATAAAACCTACAGCAAAACTGGCAGTGAAAATAACTAGGTACTATGTTTTTTTACTTTTTAAGGAACTCTTATTCTCACAATAACAGCCCCATTAACTCTAACCTAAACTTCTATTGAATATCAGAGTTTTAAAAACATTCACGTTTCCTTAGTACCCTCACAAAAAAAAGAAGAAGAATTTAAAAAAAAACAAGCATACGGCCCGCTTCATCAGACAGGTATACATACTTACATTTGCAACACCAGGCAGGCACACCACTCGCACGTTGCTGACACTGTGCAGGATTATGGAAGGGGGAGAGGATTATGGAATGGGGAAGAAGATTATCGAAGGGGAAACCCCAATATTTTGTATTAGGAGGGTACTCCCCTGGTCACACCGGCTCATTCGTGCTAAAACCAGCTTATCTCTATTACTAGTTTTTTATACTAACCACAGTCACCATGACAGCATTTAAACACAGCTCGACAGTAACGGCTAAGTTTTGTATCAAGAAATATTCCTTGAAAATAAACTCCATGGTCGTTGAATACCTGTAAGAGACATAATATAAATATCATGCCTTATTTCCTTAATATTTCGCGAATTATGTTCCGATCTAAAAGAGGCGAGCTTGTTGCCAAACACTAGATTCTCTGTGTAAGTTATTAACGAGATTATGGAAGCGGGTCAAGGCTTATAGAAGGGCCTCAGGGCACTACTCTAGTACACTACTTTCACACGATACTACGAATACTACTATTTGACACCAATATTATGTGAGAGGGTAGAACTACCAGTCAGGCCTATTTTTAGCATAGGTACTAAAAAAGCTTGTCTATACCATCAGTAAAACAATGAAGCCAAATCTAACTCTGGATTTTGTGCTCAATAGCCAAAAATATCTAGAAATTCATATGCTTATCCCTGATATAAATAAATAAAAAAAACTGATTCAAAAAGGTGATAATTTTACATTACCATATCAACCGAACATGTTTCTTGACGACCTTTTTAAACTTCATCCTCGTCACCACCTCCGTATTCTTTGAGAACTCCAAATCTCTTATTTCCGTCTGCAAGAGTTTCAGTTGATCACACAGGTACAATATAAGACTGCACACCAAACCTTGCATGGCAAATGCTCTGCATAAAACAGGAATTATCATTAGAGCCAAAATCTGAAGAGACAGTATTAAATTCATTGAACTTTCCATTGGATCAAATGGCATCCAGGCTTCTATAGACATTTCTCCTTCAATAAAAGCTAAAAGACTGAAAGCCCCTACTACTGCACATGAAATCCCAGTTATAGCAACAACACATTTTGCCATCAGTTTCTTCCTTTCTTCAGTAGTTTCATCACCAGAATTCTCAATTTCATCAATGAGATTCATCAAGGCATCTCTTTTGACCATAAACGTGATCGTTTTAAATAAAAAATTGTAGAGAACCAAACTTTTATCCAGATTTGATAAAACAACTACAACGTCATCCTTTTTTTGATAAGTACCAATACCAACTAAAATGATAACCGTTATTGTAAGTATGTGTATAAAATATTCATAAAATTTATATAGTATTTTTTGGATTTTTGTCAAAGATTTTTCGGGCCATAATCCGACAAAGAAAAGATATTTGATATTGAATGCAAAAAAACTTTTGTCTAGCATATAAAAACGGTCTAATACTGAGAGTGCCATTTTCTAAATGGCTGCGACAATTTGCGACTAGCTGGCGTAATGGCGCGGACACAAATGTTGTTGATTTCTCTTCGTATAATAAAGCATTTATTGTATAAGAATTTGTTTATCTTGTCTTGTCTAGTCTTGTCTATAAATTGTAATGCCACATTGATTATGGCAAACAGCTGTGCATAAAGATCATTATCTCATTAATCAATATCATTAAATTATCCTCAATAATTGTCATTAATCATTCATAATAATTATTTAGAAGAAAAATCTAATATTGAAACAAATGTTATTTTTGACTTGACGTTTTCTTAATATTTTTAAAAGGTTGTATCATATTTTTTAAACTTTAGTGCATACAGTCAGGCACTGGACGGGGCTGCGAAACGCGCTAAGAGTACCCGGCCCCGTCCGATACAGTGCGAGGAATATGCATGAGGGAGATTTTCTTAGCGGGTGCGAGCCCCACATAACCATGCTCGGACTACGCAGTAGAAACATTTTTTACTCCTCGGCCACAAAAAAAGGTGTAAGTCAAAGAAGAAAATCAGATCGTAGCAAAACTATTATGCTATTCTAATACATTTGCCACACTGTCTAGACTTCTCAAAGGACTTGTCCACTTTTTGTATGGACGTTGGTTTTTAATTCTGAGAAAATTCTAACCAGCATAAAACTACCTGATACCGAAAGCCACAAAAATATGTAACCTGGAACAGCTAAAAAAAAATTTTATAGCCCTCCATTTACTTTACTATTTAGAAGGACTTGTTTGTAGTGTCTCCAGAACTGTACGAAAAATAGAAAGTAATTTTCTCGAAATTTGAGGAATATAAAATTAAATATTTTATGTCAAAATATGTTTTAAGAGCCTCTTTCCAAATATATTTAACACAGGCTGGTTAGAATTTTGGTCGAATAAAAAACCAGTTCAGGACAACTCTTTTAGTTCAGTAAATATTAGATCTCCTTGAGTACTTGGTATTCACGCTGTTCTCTGTGCTCATGTGTACCAAGCATTATATCTAAAAGTTTGAACTAACTGTGCAACTTGGAACTGCAATATCTTCGATAATAGCTGCCAATTTCCACATGCTCTTTCTCTTTCTTACTTGATTGTAAGCAAAGGATAGAAATAGGACTTAGCGAAGTAAATGATAAATTAATGGCAGGTAATGTCATAACTATTGAACAATGGCCTAACTAGTTTGTAGGTAAAGGGCAGTTCTTGGGAATTGTTTGTAATTGATGTATTTATTATTAATGGGAACTTAGTAAAGGTCAGTGGAAGTTTCTGACTGATTACCTAAATGAGGGGTTAGGAAGGATTGGAAATGATGGATGGTAATTGATTTTCTAGTTTTTTTTTTAACATGACGTACGTGTATAAATGTGGCAAAGGGTGACATGGAATAAAATAAAAAAAATAACCAGTCAAGTGAGAGTTAGACTAACGCACTTCGCAATTTGTACGTAAAAAAAATGTTTAAATGGTAATGACTGCATAGTTAAGTTTGTACCGATTTTTTGCTAAATTACTACTAAGACCTTACTGAGGTTTGATACTATTTCAGTCTAGACTCGTGTTATAGTTTATGAACAACCTGGTGTCAGAGTTTAAACTGCTCGTATGCCTTTGACATGGCTTTTTATACCGTTGAAAAATCTCTCTCTTCTAAAACTAAAACCCTTTTGACTTTGCAATCCAACAGTCATATTTCTAGGCTATCACGGCTTAGACTAAGCTTCAATCTAGTATCCTTGTATAGAATACAATGTTTGAACCTTTAAAGAAATTTTTGCGATTTTAAAATCTAAGTATTTTTATTTTGTTTTGATATAAATAAAATACCCCAATATATCGTCTCATCTGTGTGGTAGAGGTAGTATCAAAACAACGGCAGTATATTCTTCAATACTAGTTGTCCATCCAAGATATGATCGGCGTCGTTCTTTATCCCCATAGCTCTTTAAATAAAGTATGTTTTCAACTTTAGCTCAATCTTTAACTTTCAAATACGAGGTTTACAGTCAATATCTAGGGAAGGCTCTGGTCAAAGAATTGCATCGTCACTCTAAAACCTTAGAGTGCTTTCCGAGCTACTTATATTGAGAATGTTGAAGTAGAACTACTATGGGTTCTCGATAAGGTTTTATCGATTAATATTTTTATCGTTATGCTCTCGACAAACAGCGGGACAGCTTATTACTGCATTCCATAGGTATTTATTTATAATACTAGGAGTATTACCGCAAAAGCGTGTTACTGGCTGTTGAAAGGGAGAAAGAAGAAAAAAAAGAGGGTAGAAGGAGAATGGGAGATGTGGCGTCTGGTGATCTTGAAAATATTTTAGCTTTAATCCAGATTGTGGTCTACCTGTGTGCCGAATTTTGTGATTGATTAACAAACAACTAAAATTACAAAGATTTTACTCAAACCAGCATAATTATTATCGACTAAAGCTATATCTGACCATCGTAAGGTTTGCTACTTGCAGCGATCGGGCGCTATAGTAGCACTACCTACACTGATTGACCAATAACATCGTAGAAACAGGTTTTTTGCTGAGCCCCTTAGTTTTTTTTATTGAAAATAAAAAGGTGTGAACATTGTCTAACTGGTTAGGACCTAAGGTACATGTTTTGCTCATAGCAACTAAGTCACGGGTTTGAATCCTAAGCTTTCTTATCAAAATTCAAAGGGCAAAGTCAAATTTTAGACAGTCATTACTATAAATCTACAAGTTTAGGACTGTTCTTGACCATAAAATACAAGATATTATCAAGGAACTTTGGACCTGGGCGGTAAATCTCGACGGTTTTCAACTAACACTGCAAGTTATAGCGTTTTAATTTCGAGGATAAAGTGAGATCCAGTAGTAGGGCCGCTTGAACATATGCAATTTGTCGTTTGTCGACGTATTTGTAAGTCCCTAGACTTTTATACTTTTTCTTTAATGGTGTTTTTGTCGATGAATTCCCATAGAACCTATACCCATGTACTTATTGCTTTTACAGACAAAATGGATGCGATGATAATAAGAGAATGAATTTCTTTTTTCCGAATCGTAATCCAGGAAGACTCAGTTTTAATAGGCTGAAAACTACGTAAATTTTGAACTATAAAACGTATAAATTTTGGAAATACGCTTTGCATCGAGTAGTTTGCACAATCCCAGAAGGAAAACTGCTACAATACGCCATTTTATGTGGAGACAGTCAAGTGGTATGACCGTAGGACTGCCAAGTTATAGGTTGTAGGTTCAAAACCCAGGCACACACCTCTGACTTTTGGAATTCCTGTGCGTTTTAGAAATTAATTAATTATCACTTACTAAAACGGTAAAGGAAAACATCATGAGGAAACCAGCACGACATTTTTCAACGGTGCGTAAAGCCATTTCAGAGGCCTATAGGCGGTTTAAATTTTGACACTAGGTTATTCTACCATAGATACGATAAAGAGAGAGAAATAATAGTATTTTTTTTTACGTAAAACGGTTTTGTCATCAAAACTAAAGCTGTGTACCAAATATCAGATCAGTCTGTCAACAGGAAGGGGGTGAAATATCGATTACTAAATTTGAACCAAGTAATAAACAGGGCAAGCTAAATAAAACCGTTTAAAAATGCCATTGTAAGAGCTTCTAATATTTAGATCTAAAAGCCAGAAAATATCGAAAGCCTAAAACAACATTATGCTTCCATAGCGGATAATATAAAGCCTACTAAAGATCAATACATAGTCAACACAAGCTTGCGAATCGTCGAATGTAAATATACTGTTACTGCTACGGTTCAATTGGCTATTTATTTAAATGTCTGAATTTACTATTGTTTAGTGACATTACTGAATTGATATCGTTTAGTGCTGTAACTAAAAGGATGTGTTTAGTTGTATTGTGTAGGTACATGTGAGTTATTTTTTGTTTTTTTTTTTATTTTATAGCTTTAAAGGGTATAATAATTCACATATTCTCATGCCTATATTCCCTAAAGGAGATAAGCAGAGGTGTATGCATTGTACCCCCACGTTTCACCGGCTATGTTGCCATCACAGGCCTGTACATCTTCAAGAGCTGATTTTATAAGGAAAAATAATACGCTTCGTTTCAACGAAGACAGTCTCTTAAAGTTAATTGAAATATCAAATAGAAGGAAAATATTTCATAAAAATCAAATCCTTACTCACTCACATTACTCACTCGCTTCCAAGAAATCTTCGTAGACTCGTAGCGAAAGCGTAGCTCGTCGCGAAAGCGTAGCTCGTCCCGTAGCCTCGTAGCCTCGTAGCGTCGTGTACGTCATAAACTCGTAGTATGTAATGAGAATGTTACATGAAAATAAAATATAGCGTCCGATTGGTTGCACCTCCGCTTATGGCTTCGTTATAAGTCCCATGTAATAGGAGGCGAGGCTTTTACCATTATTCGGAATTCCAAAATCCGTGCTGCTACTGAAAGTATCCTGATGAAAATTCCAATAACTTTACCCAACCCGGGGATCAAACCCAGGACCTCGTGCTCAGCAGTCGCGGTTGCTACCACTAGATCAACGAGGCAGTCTATAAGACAGAATACGATATCGATAATAATTCTAACAGGGGGGTTAGCCAAGTTGATTATCTACAATCGCTAACGAATAGAAAACGAAAGAAATGTATAGGATGACATTACCTTCGATTGATATATCACGTGACATAAAATGTCATCCTATACATTTCTTTCGTTTTCTATAGCGTTAACGATTGTAGCTAGTCAACTTGGCTAAGCCCCCAGGTTTCATTAGTTCACTCTTTGTGACAGATGTTTCGAACAATTGCAATATTTCGGGAAAAAGATAAATGGCGGAAAATCCGTTAACGATTTATCAAAATGAAGGTTATATTGATGGAGCTATTAATTTTAAAAATATGATCTGACACAGAAAGTTATTGAATTCGTTCTTTCAAGGTCTGTAAACCTTGAAAGTTATTTGGGATTATGATGGATGATTACGCCTTATAAAATAAGCCCTTTAGTAAAAGGCTTATTATAATCTGTCCAGCTAAAAAAATCTAGATGTTCACAGATTTTTGCTCGTGATTGTACCATTACCTCTACTTACCTTACCTTATTAATAATTATAATAATTTAGTCACTAATTACTAACTATAATTTGTGTAACTTATTATTTTTATATAAGCTTTAGTTATATGCTGTTGGACTTCCAAAGATAAATAAACTTGTATCCCTAAAAAAATATTTTTATATTCCATCTTGACTAATACGTGCCAGCCGTTGATAAAAAGTAAACAAAATAAAATAAAATAAGTGGCTTATTACCCCACGTTGGAAGAAGGGTTATAGTGCTATCCCTATGGTTTGTATTATTATCTTTTAACCCTAATTCTGGCAGTGGGATAGTAATGGACAGATATAATATTATTATCTCCTAACCCAACATGTTATGTACGTGACTTGGCGAGATATGTTATAATTATTTTTGCAAGCTTCATGGATATTATGTTTCTAATATCTGTCTTTATTAACCTGTAACTTTCATTGCAACATATTTATTTTATCATACCTTCACGCTTGTTTAATCTGAAGGGGAGGCAGTTGGACTAATAGGTTTGTGTCCACTAAGAATTAATCAGGTGGATAGAAGTTTCTAATCTTCTTCTTATCGTATGGTTGATGAACAATCTGGTGTCAGAGTTTAAACCGCCCGTAGGCCTCTGACATGGCTTTACACATCGTTGAAAAATCTCTCAGATGTGCTGGTTTCATCACGATGTTTCCCTCACCGTTTTGGCAACTGATAATTAATTTATAATACGCACATAACTTACGAAAAGTCAGAGGTGCGTGCCTTAGGATCGAAATCGAGATCTCTGATTTGTCAGTCGACGGTCATACCACTAGGCTATCAGTGTTGCAGTTCTAATGATTAATCATAATATGGAAATTACAAATAACGATATCCCCGTAATTATTGTAATAATTTGTACCTTAAAACCTGACTTGGTATTTAACAAATATTTTTATTGATTTTTAACTAAATCTGTCTTGTAGTTTTTGCGCCAATCTCTGACAGACAAACAGACAGACAAAGTTTCTAAAAACTACAACTCGGCTTCAGTATCTTCCCCAAACATGTAGCACTTTACTTTTTTCCAAAAATATTCAATATTATAATTTGTTACGATTAATTTTCAAAATTTACTTTGTTACGATTTTATTATATGTATAGATATTGTAAAAGGTTAAGGGTAGAATTTTATGTACGAAAATTGTACCCACGGTTGTGAAGAAAATCTTAGCGTGGGGCAAAGCTTTTTAAGAAAAAAAAACTTTGTAAAAAGAAAAGGTTACAAGCATGGTAACTAATTTATTTTTATACCCCCTTAACCATTCGTTAGGACTGACTTAAGGGTTGGATGTAAGAAGTCTAAAGGGTTAAAGTACCCAAGTATTTTTTATGAGCAATTAAATGACAGTAATTTTGTGAATGATTTAATGAACTCTGTGTTCATGATATTGTTATGATAGAGAGCATGTAAAGCCGTTGGCCTTACACCTGATCTCTCTCAGGTCGTGTCGGATTTCCGTCCCACCGGACAATGAGAGTGAGGGAATAGAGAGTGCACCTGTGTTTGCGCACACACTTGTGCACTATAATATCTCCTGCGTAATTGGCTAGTCTCCGTTCAGATTGGCCGCTGTGACCGAAATTCGGTCAGGAGAATATTATGATAGAGAACAAGACCGAACAAAACATGGAAATAAATTACATTTTGTAGCAGACAGCCTTGTGGTATGACCGTTAGACTGCCTAGTAAAAGGTTGTAAGTTCAAAGCCGAGGCATTTCCTTTTCCGCATTGGCAAGTCGCACATAACTTACGAAAAGTTAGAGGTTTGCTACTTGGGTATGAACCTGAGACCTCTGACTTGCCAGTGAACGGTCATACCACTAGGCTATCGTCATCATCATCAGCCTATATTAGTCCACTGTTGAACATAGGCCTCTTTCAATGCGCGCCACTGTTATGCGCTCATTGGAGGTATTTGCCCATAATCGCCATGCTGAGCAAGCGGGTTGACGATCGCAGTAGCAGATGATTGCTGTTACACAGAAAGATGCTGCTGCCTACTCTCTGGATCTTTCTTTTTCGCTTCTTACGACACCCGCGGGACTAGTAGAGGTGGTTCTATTCTTGAGCCGGAAACCACACGGCAACACTAGGCTTTCACAACTCATGAATTATATTACACATTAGGTACTATAAGACAGGAAATTAATTTATATCAACAGAAGTCGACACTGTCAATCTGTTGTGTAACAAACATAATTATCGGTTTATAGTTAATAATATAACGCAAGCCTTTGATACGTGTACACAAACATGAGGAAGTCGTGAAATCTGTAAGTTTACCTAGAGGGCGTCGCAGATTAATTAACAGGCAGTTAAGAAATTCATGTCGAGTAAATTATGTCTGAAACAATGATATTTATGGGGTTTAAGTCGTGATAGCCTTCGTGGTGACCGTTGCCTGGCAAGTCAGTGGTCTCGGTCAAACCTAAGCGCACCTCTGACTTTTCAAGTTATGTGCGTTTTATAAATTAATTATCACTTACAAAGCACTGAGCTTTGGAAAGCACGTAAAGCTGGCTCTGCGCTTGATCTCTCGACAGTCGTGTCGGATTGCCGTTCCATCGGACTATGAGAGTTAGGGGAATAGAGAGTGTACCTGTACTGTTTGCGCATACACTAATATCCTGCGTAGTTGACAAATCTCCGTTGAGATTGGCCGCTGTGACCAAAATTCGGACATTATTAATGGGTATAATATCATTGGTATAAAACATTGGTTCCTAACTTTCACGATTTCATGATTCTTCACGTGACCTGATGACTGATTTATGGTAACTACACCCATAGTCGATTCGGCACATTCGGTTCGGTATTTTCCCGACTGAGTCCCGATGAAATTTCTTCTAAAATACTGAACCAAATGAGCCGAATCAACTATGTGTGTAGCTACCCTAAGTTTTTGGAGAAAAAATCAGCATTGCCTTAATATATTTCAAATTTGGAAGCTACATCTTCAATTTTAGTTTTAGAACGAAGTGAACTATTCTGTAAACGGTCTGAAATTTTGTAAACAATCTTATAAATAGACGATAACAAACGTAACAGTTTTGAATCAGAATAACATCCGTAGGCTTAGGACAAAACAATTAATTATTATTCAACTTGTACCACCAGAAGATATCCATTCGTATCTGCCACAATCTACCAGTAAATCCAGTTAGATTTCGACCGCACAATGCGGTTTGTGGGCACGACCTTTAGTTACTAAAATCGTAGATAGAGCGGTGAAACATCTATATCTCTGTTATCTATATCTATACATCTAACTTAAAAGAAAGTCTGGTTATTTACACCAGCTAGAACTTGATAACAGATGGACCGATTTTCATGGTTTTTAATTTATTGGATTTGTCTCCGCCTTGAATAGTAGAATAAACTTTAAAAACAATGGAATTATACCTGTAGGTATGGGTAGGTAGAGGTAGGGTAGGGTATGAGTAGGGGTAGGGGGTAGGGTAGAAGGAGAGTAGGGTAGGGATAGAGAAGTGGTAGAGTAGGATACGGGTAGAGTATGGTAAGTGCAAGTTTAACTCGCATAGTATGCATAAATATTTTATAAAAATGTTTATGTACCTATTTATTGCCAGGAAATTTGAAAGCTAAAGAAAGTCTTACCAAATATTTTTTTTATTAATAAAAAAGAAAAAAAATTATTTGTTAACGACCTTATTTCCGCTGTTTGTCACGAGTTCCGGCCTGCTTACTCAAATGGTCATCGTTCATAAAAGTAAAAAAAAAACAGAAAATCCATTGTTCCTTACGTCGATGCAAAGGATCAATGTGTCTGTAGATATTTGTAGGTTCCTGGATCTCCCTCCACGTGCTGATGGTGATCACCGGGGTGGTTTTAGTGAGGTAAAAATCCCACATTCCCCGGTCTCTTTCCCCGGAGGCCGGGTGCCTTTTAAAGGTTTCCCCCCGTAAACAAAAAATGGTATCTGTAGGGTAACTTACAATAAACGGCAGGCAGTTCCAAGAAATCAGATCTAAAAATAACAACAAAAAATCCAATAATAATAATGACGATCTGATTTCATGTCCATTGAACTAAATGAGTATTTACTCGAGGTCAATGAGAAACGTATTAGTAGATAACGCGCAATGGATGTTACGCACGCAAGGTTATCGATAGGAATCTAATGAAGAAAGAAGACAGCTATTGCAAGATTATTCCTAATGTCCTCTTGACCGAATTTCAAGCACAGCACGTTGGCTAATATTTGTAACTACGCTGTAGACATTATAGTGCGCAAATGTTTGCAAAAACTCAGGTGCACTATGTACCTCCCTCTCGTATTTCAAAGGAACGGCAATCCAACGCGATCAGGGAGGGTATTATGACCGAGACGGCTCTCCGTGGCATAAAATACGTGTATACGTGTATACCTACACTTTCGAAAAGTCAGAGTCGACATACCACTTCAGTGATAATAATATTTGTATGCAGATTGGACGTATCCGACGTGCTTGAGGCGTTCTGATCTTGGCTGGTTACCATCCACCGGACAAAGCTTTGCTGCAAAGTGACATTGCCGTGGTCGCAGGAAGTCACTTGATGATAGCAGCGCAGGACCAATATGTGTCGAAAACCTTGTGGAAGGCCTATGCCCAGCAGTGGGCGCCTTCCGGCTAAAGTGATGATGATGATGTAATTCAAAATAGCCTTCTTAAGATTAGCAGCATCTGCGACCTTTAAATTTAAAAAAATTCTAGACGTAAATATCTTTGTAACAATTGTCAACTCAATAAGAACTGTATTCAAACAAAAATAAAGTTTATTTTCTTATATAAAGCGCTAAATGCCTTGAGTACTCCATTACACATTCATCACACGAAATTGTGTTATAGACTTTGGAAGCAATACCTACCTACCTGATGGAAAGCTGTTTGCAAACCAGCGATTTTGATAGTCGCATACATAGATTATAAAGAAAATTATAAATACAAGAAAACAGTGCCTTGTGCGGAGCGTGAGCAGGACTCACCATTGAAATTATAAAATGTCATTTATTAAACTATGTTTCCTAGTAATTTTTGCAAAATTTCACAAACCGGATCAAAATATCAGTAAATTATGAGTTTTTTGGAAATCAACCTTCAATAACAAATCGTAACGTTGCGCTGACCTGACTTTTGATCGGAACTCATTTGAGTCGATCGGGCTAAATTGTCAACCGGTAAACTCAGAAACGAAACTCGAGACAATCGATTTGGCAGCGACTAGACATAAAATTTTCATAATGCGTAGATAGATAGATTTTCATAGACCAAAGCGTACAATGTTGCAAATATGTAAATTTATTCAGAGAACCCATGTTTCCCAATTCGTTAGATGAGGTAAGGTCCACTGGACCCCATGTTAGAGTGGCCAGAAATGATCTATAGTGACAATAGATGTTGGAAAACTACGCTGAATAAGCGGGTTGAGGTCACTACGGTTACGACCTCATTATGAGTGACATAGCGGTCTGCGAGAAGGTGAAGACTGTAGCTATTCTAATACAAATACCTACAATATTATTATTATTTATGTAATGAAATTTAAAATTTCTGTATTAAATGAAAACCACGGGCCTAAGCTAAGTGAAGTCCATTATTTGGTACTGAAACGGGATCTTCTTGCAAAAACTTACTATTATTATTATTTGTATCTCTTTAAATTCACGGGCTCTCTTTCAAAAGAAAGAGACCCGGTCCTTTGGAGGGCTTGCCTGGGGACACATGTCCGACAGGCAGAGGCCCCTTTGAGAACCTTAATCTAACATGGGATGGGGCACTTGCCGGGAACTCCCCACGGCTACACTATAGGAATGAAAACCTGGATTGTCCCCGGCAAATGCAGGACTATTGCAAAAAAATAAATGGTAAAAACTACTGGTCAATGGAGATGGGTGTTAAATGGATTGGTTAACCTCTATTATAATGCCGGAAGAAAACGGCACCAGCCTTTCAACTCTAAAATTGAACTTTTATGGCAGGTGGTGACTCGCCAACTCACTAAATGGGCCCCCCAAAAACCGCCTTGATAACAGTATTATTATAAGCCCAGGATGTACCATTTCTGAGCAAAGGCCTCCCTCCTTTTTCTCCACTCATCGCGATCCCCTGTTATTTCCTGCCAGTTAGGAATAATGATCAGTTCGTCCCGCCATCTCCTACGTGGCCTGCCGCGACTGCGTCTTCCTGTCTCAGGGCATACTTGAGATTTTAGAGCCCACAGTTGTGCGGCTTGTGGCAGACATATCCTACCCAGTCCCATTTAAGTTGGGCAGGCTTTTGAGCCACGTCAACAACTTGTTTGTGTTCCTCATTCATCGGACTATGAGACTGAGGGTGAAGAGAGTCCATCTGTGTTTGCGCAGACACTTGTGCACCATAACATCTTCTTTTTAAATTTAGTTTCACAGTTTCTTTGACTGCCGGACAGTAGACACAATGCAAATTCTAATGTTTAGCGGACACCATGTATCCGTCATGGTGTTTAATGAATATTATTTATCTGTGTCGCAGTTAAATTAATCAACGCGAGTTATCAAACAGATTAACTATTGTTTACTATTTCGTTGGTACTCAATCGCGCGTCAGTAAACAGCCTAATCTGATAAACAGATGTTGTTTGTTTGTACAGATTAAACTCCGGAATTATTGACTCGCTTTGAATTGTAGAAACAATACCGGGATGTCTATTAATTGTCATTTTAGAATTATTTATGTTTTACTAACTTTTTCCGGCTTTGTTAGGGTTTCGTAGTAAAATCAGGATCCCTTATAGTTTTGTTCCGTTTGTCTGTCACAGCAATTTTACTCATAGACTATCAATGTTCTCAAAATTCCCAATTATAGCTGGTTTTCTAAACTATAAAGGAAAATTTTAGCGAAGTTAGCTATTTACACCTTTCGTGAAAAAAATATTAAACTTTACAATTTATATCTCTTACTCGTTAGTTAGGACAGGAGAGAATGGAAATTAATAGGTAAGGGGATTTTAATAGCTGGTAGATGGGAGTAAAGGTGGAATTTCCAGAATATGCAAAAAAATATAAGGTCCAATATACCTTCTTCGAAACCACATTCGCGCAAAGCGTATAAAATTGATTAATGTTCGATAAATAGATTTGAGCTCACACAGCAGTGAAACTAAACGCGACACTCCAATTACTTAGCGAAGAACTCCTGTGTCATGCATACGACAAAATAGGTTGAACATTTATTTTTAGAGGTCGTGGAATACCTACTTTTGTCGATACCAGACTTTTATAACCTATTACACGACATAGGCGCTCATACTACAACGATTTCCCATAAAGATAACATAAAAATAGAAGCAATGAACTGCTATATTATATAGTGATGAGCCAAAAATGAGTAATCGATTCTCGTACGAGCTTACTACTCGATTGGGAAAGCGGCGGCACTAAATGGGCCAGATTAGGGTTGTCAAATCTAGAAGGTAGTAATATTAATCGATAGCATATTATGAAATAAAATAAGCAGTAGTTTTTTAGACGGACCAGGGTAAGGTGGTTAATTCAAACCGAATTTTAATTGAAATCAATTGCGTAATAGTGTACATTGTGTACAAGGGCAGTAAGTACAGAATTACTCTCGACAGGACATTCAAATTCCGAGCCGCAGACGAAGGATATTACCACAGTATAATAATCATACAGTATGGTAACTACGTACAAACGCTCGAAAACAGCACACTCACACAAACATGCGTAACGACGCGTCGTTGATACTGCGAGTACCGCGACGTTTGCTTAGGAGTCTCGTCGTTACGCAATATTACGCATGTTTGTGTGAGTGTGCCGTTTCGAGCGTTTGTTCGTTGTTACCATACTGTATGATTATTATACTGTGATATTACAATGTTTTTCATGACATTAAATCACCCGTCACACGGAAATAAACCACAAAACAACGTCTAATAAAAAATAAAAAAATGGAATATAAAAATGGCAGGTCCGTTCCGCGAATTACTGCCCGGTTTTCCTACATGTAATAGCACTATTTACGAGCTAGTACGGTAAAACAATTAAATATTTATTATTGACTTGAATGATGAGGAAGTTCCACGAAATCATTTTTCCCTGAGTCCAATCTGTAAGCTATTGCCCGGCAGGCAGTTTACTTTTATTTTTTTTTATGATTTAAAAGGCATGATTTGATTACGCATCCACTTCTTGGTAAGCTGACTCTTAGTTTACAGAGGCTCGCACAATACCATTAAAGTAAGAGGATGGAAGTAGGGCAGTATCGGCTTTTTACCCGTCCTTATTCCCGTAGCTAGAGTCTAGTCATAGACTAACAAAGCTTTGTTCTTTGCATTTTTTTTAAATATTTTATTATATTCATTAAGTTTAGGGAGTCGTGATAGCCTAGTGGTGGTGACCGTTGACTGGCATGTCAGAGGTCTCGGGTTCGAACCCAAGGCGCGCACCTCTGACTTTTCGTAAGTTATGTGCGTTTTATAAATTAATTATCACTCTTCGTGCCTCGGATAGCACGTTAAGCTGTTGGCCCCGGCTGTCAATTGTAGTTCTTTAACAGTCGTTACGGGTAGTCAGAAGCCCGAAAGTCTGACAACCAGTCTTACCAAGGGTATCGTGTTACCCATTATCTGGGTTGTGGAGGTCTGATAGGCAGTCGCTCCATGTAAAACACTGGTATTCAGCTGCATCCGGTAAGACTGGAAGCCGACCCCAACATAGTTGGGAAAAGGCTAGGCAGATGATGATTATATTCATTAAGTTGCCATCCCTGAAACCTCCGGTATATTGTTAGGAGCACTGCTTTATATGTCTCTGATAGAATTATCGGTGTTTTATGCCTCGATGTGGTTTTGAATCGAGGCACAGTCGACAGCACTTCGGTAAAGGGTGTATTGAAAAAGCGTACTTATTATAATCGCGTCCCAGGTATATTTTACATTGATTTGTTATTGACTAGACGGATGAACTAATTTTGATCTAGTTTTTTTATATTTAAAAAGTAACTTGATCAAAAGTGTTCTTAGCTAAAAAAAATGTAAAAACTGTAACAAATTTTTAAAGAAATAGAAATTTATTTAATACTTTTTGTGAAATTTTTACATGTTTTAGCACATGTTAGCTTATTAAATATAAATATTTAATAAGAAATTTGAAAAAACAACTGTTCCCATCCGTATCAGTTGTTTATTCAAATTTCTTATTAAATATTTATATTTAATAAGAAATTTATTTGCTAAAAACATGGTAGGTGACTTTGATTATTTATATGTCTAGATAGACAGTCAAAGCTGTAAAAGCGTCGATAAATTTAGTAACCAACTGTTGGCCACTAAACCGCTTCGCCGCGTTTAGTGTCAGTTGCGCTGTCACGAGATATGCTCGAGTTGTATCGCAAAAATGTTTTTTTACAATGACGATTTGTGCCATTAAAATATGCAGAAATTACAAAGATCGATAATAAAAAACAAAAAAAGTCACATATCATCGGTAAACAACATTATTTTGTATTCATTTCAGCAAAATAAGCCATTGAAATATTTCGAAAATAAATTAATATTTTTTCCGACATTTTGTCTTTGACGTCCGTGTTGCCAGTTTATGAATTCAATCTCCCATGTGGTCCAGTAGTTTAATACATACTTAGTGATGGCGGAAGTGTAATTTTTTAAAAAAAATTAAATTAGATGGAATTTAAATTTCTAAAATAATATTTGTGACGAATATGACAAGCTGCGATACGAATTGCGCCAGCCATTGAAAATTTCAATGAACTGCCCCGTTGGTTTACCGGTCGCAAGCGCGACTACGGAATACACGGTCCTGGGTTCAATTCGTGTGTCGGGAAAAGTATTAATGGGTCTTCCATTAAGAAATTATGTATCGTTACATAGTTGAGGTTAATATAAGTACATTCAAAGTTTCATCAAAACTGGGCAAAAAGTTTCCGAAATAAACTAACGTAACGTACAAACGTTTAAGTATATTTTATCTGAATTCTAATTCATTTATTATTTTCGTCTTAGAGAATATTTATTTAGATTAAAATTTATTCTCACTATGGAATTTTTCCTCTAATTTAATGGGAATATTTCAATAACTGGTATCATTATTCACGCACACTAGGAAAACAGAATGACAGTCGTGTTGTGTAAGACGTAGCTGTCAACGCACACCAGTATAAAAAGTTGGCACATTTTTTTGGATGCTTTTACAGCGCGACACTCTATCTAGACATATATATATCATCAAAGGTAGGTTAGTTCTTATAATAATAAAAAATAATAATTTAAACTCATCATAACAATATTTGTGGAGATAATAAACGATATTAGTATCAAATTGTATAGTGCACAAGTGTGTGCGTGAACATAGGTGCACACCTCTCAGATTCAAAAGTGCCTTTAAAAGCACGGAATGGCTGAAATGAATTACCACAAATTGTGTTCAAATGTATCAAGTTTGCTTCGTCCAACTATTACAAATCTCTTTAGATTACATGCTGTCCTATTAATGCAGGGCCGGAGTTAGGAATTTTGCATCCGACTAAAAATGACTGGAAATAGTGGAGGACGTTCGCAAATGTCGGTGATAGCATTATTTTTAGTTTTAAAAATTTGCAGATGCATTTCCGGTCCTTAGGAGGTGGGAGGAGGTTGGGTTGGTTGATTGGGCTTATGTTCTTTCCCTGACCGTATGAACTGTACGAATACTGTCTCACAGGACATCGGTGTGAATAATTTACACCGATATTCTGTGAGAAAAATGCTGGATGAGAATAGCGCAGGACCGACATGTATGGTAAAGTTTAGGGGAGGCCTATGCCGGCAGTCACCCGTCTTCCGGCTGAAGTGATGATTATGATGATTCTGTGAGAGGGTGGTACTACCCGGTCAACCCAGCCCATTCCTCCTGATACCAGCATCATGGCTCTACCTTCTAAATACCTAATATGTATCTACCAGAAAGTTACGACGCGATATGCAGTAAAAGAGTTTAAATATCTTGTATCCATTTCCTGTCGTCGTTTTATTAGATCGATTTATTTTATTAGAAAGATAGCAAATACTTAGCGTATGAAAGGGATATTTATCCCAAGATAAATTAAGGTGATTTTTTTCAAGACTAATAAAATAGAAAACACTCCATCTAGTTTAGAAGAAAAGAGAGGTGCAAACGTGTTCGCACTAAACCCATTAACTGAAATAAATGACTGACTCGGCCTGCTAACTCCCCTAAATCCGGTCCTGACATTCAACGACAATAACATATTGTCGTAGCTTAGTATTAACTAACCCAATTTCACATGCATCCGTCTCTTTCTACAGTGATATCTCGCTCTAATGAAACTATACATCTCCGTCAGGCGTGATCTAGACACTGAAGGTTGTATGTGGCGGCTAATATACGTAAATTGAATAGTTTGCTTATAGAGACGTGATTAGATAGGTGGTAACCGTTGACTGGCAAGGCAGTGGTCTCGGGTTCGAACCCAAGTCTCCCGACCCAAGGCCAGTGTTTTACATGGAGCGACTGCCTATCAGACCTCCACAACCCAGATACTGGGTTACACGATACCCCTTGCTAAGACTGATTGTCAGACTTTCGGGCTTCTGACTGTAACGACTGTCAAAGATTTACAATTGACAGCCGGGGCCAACAGCTTTACGTGCTATCCGAGGCACGGAGAGTGATAATTAATTTATAATACGCACATAAACGAAAAGTCAGAGATCTTGCGCCTTGGGATCAAACTCAAGACCTCTGAGTTGTCAGTCGACGGTCATACCACTAGGCTATCAATGCTAATAACCAACTTTAAAAAAGGAAGAGATAATTAGTGCCAAATTTAGTCTTCCAAAGCGTTCCATTACAAGTCACTAAGCACTTCATTCGATTCAATGAGCACCACGTGTAAGCTATTTCATGTTATGTTCTAGTAAATACGACTATGCATAAATTATACCATGTTTTATGTGTGCACACCATGGTCGAAGCCGTTTGCCTAATGGTGCTGGCAATAAAGTCTATGGTTGAATTAATTATGAAGCTAGACTTGGCCTTTGAATGCTTTTTTTATATTTTATCAGGCTCGATCACAGTAGCTAATCTTAATGATTAGCCATTTCAGATCAGAGAGGTCCGGCGCAGGGCAGGGCTTTACGTGCTTTCCGAGGCAAGGAGCAAGTAATTTATAATACGTACATAACTTACGAAGAGTCAAGGGGTGCGCCTTGAAACCTCTGACTTGCCAGTCAACGGTCAAACCACTAGGCTATCAGGACTCAAATCAGCCTCTAACTGTTCTACCTACAGCAAAGGCCTCTTCTCATACAGGAAAGGATCGAGCTTTAATTACTACGCTAGCTCACTGCATGTTGGCGACTTCAGACTATTAAGTCCAGGTTTCCTTACGAAGTTTTCCTTCACCGGTAGTCAGTGATGTCTGAGATTAATTAAAAAAGTAAAGTAAAGGAGTCAGTAGCCTCATAAAATCCTGACAACTGATCTAACCTTAGAATATCGTATCCCTTTAGGTTGCGGAGGTCAGATAGGCAGTCGTTCCGTAGAAAATTGATATTCAGTTGCATCTGGTTAGATTAGAAGCCGACCCCAACTAAGTTTGGGAATAATAAGGCTAGGAGGATGATGGATGATTTAAAGACCAGTACAGGATAGCAGTAATCATGGAGTAAGCTCTGCGATCGGTCTATACCATGGAGCACTCCATGGTCTATACTCTCAGCAAGCATATACATAACATTGTAGTAATAGTAAATGATTGTACCAGTAATACTACAAAATAGAATTTATACAATTCTTTATACTGGAATAAAATATTGTACTCTATATTCTCAACACGGATATGGCGTAAACCCTGTATGCACTACTTTACTGCCTGCATATGTACGTACAGTACGAAAGCTTACATAAACCGTATGGAAGCATACCAGTTTAAGTCGGTCGTACAGTAAGAAACAAAAATATGTTAGAGATTTCTAAAGGCAATTCTAGAAAAAACGTGCGACACTAAAAAACGTGGGACTGCCGCGGTAACGCTATTTATCAACACATAGCATTTTTTATCAACTTATGCAATCATAATTATTTATTTATTTTTATTTATGCAGTCAATAGCTTAAAAAACTAAATACAAAATCACGTCTTGAAAATCTAAGCAAATAATTAGTTTTCGAAATTCGAATGTATATATTTCTAAATGTTTTGTTTTTTAATGTGTCAACATAAAATTAATATACCTTATTTGTTAGTTAAATAGGTTTTAAACACTCAATAGATTGTTCTGCAAAAAAGGGTGTTAGGTTTTATTTTCGTTACGGAATTTCTTGATTCGGTCGCCGGGCTCAAAGCCCGCGATAAAAGCTATGCAATAGCTTAAAAATATTAAAATATTTCATCATATCAGTTGATATCCTGTCTTCTTCTTCTTCTTTTCGATACGGGTGATATCCGCAAGTTAACGTCAGTTTTACGTCGGTCGGTGTTCGGCTGGATTACTCAAGCCATCCCAGGTCCGCCATGAATTCCTCCTGGGCTCTTACGTTGGCGACGGCTTTTTGAAGTGTCAGTTGATATTCTATCCTTCAGATATTATATGTGTGGAGTTTGTGAGGATGGATGAACGGATGTTTGTTACACTTTCACGCAAAACTGCTGAACTGATTTTGATGAAACTTTTTAGTAATATAGCTTATACGTCAGATGCGTGGTATGTTGATAAATTGTAGCCTATGCGAAGTTTGCATGTGATTGTGAAAAATCGTTAAGTTTTGTATAGGTTTCAGTTATACCTTTTCAGAAAATATGGTAACATGAAATAGAATAGAATTGGATAAATTCTTGAAAAATTACAACCTTATCTAGCGCCCCTGCCAACCTAGCTTTGCTATGGTACATAACTTTTTCTTGTGATTGTACAATTCCATAGTTTTACTTCAGAATACTATTTTACGATTTATTATATTGTGCTTTATGTTGTAATAAACCTTCTGTTGTTTTTAGTACTTTAGACACGTGTAGGAGAATTATTCTTTGAAATCCGTGCTAATTCAGATGCATTTTATTGCTCTATCAACTATCTCGCTCGCACATAGATGATATTTAAAATAACTGCTTGTAGTTATGAAAAATAAAAATAAATCAAAAATAAGGTGAATTACCCTACAAAGTTTCAAAAAACATTAAGATTTTTCAAGCGTTTTATAAAGCCGTCTTTAAACTCTGACACTAGTTTGTTCATGTTTATCAAGCATACGACAAAGACCTGCATTTGCGCACACACTTGTGCACTATAATATCTCTTGCATAGTTGGTTAATCTTCGTTGAGATTGGCCACAGTAACCAGTCTTAGAGCCGATTTCACCACTGACACTAAACGCGATCAATCAAGTTAAACTCGGTTCAAGCGTTTAGCTGAGTTCAGAACTGTAATTTGCGTAGAGCTGAACTTAGTTTTATTAAACTCGGTTTTTAAAGTGACTAAATGGTGAAATTGGGCCTTAGTGTCTCTTGGTGAAAGTCGCCTCACCGCAAGTATTCGCGTGTTAAAAATGGTAGCACCCGTTCATTACCTACACCTCCTAGTTCTTACTTATTTGGTTTGCTCATTAGGAGCTGTTTACCTTAATCGCCACGCTGGGCAAGCGTGTTGGCGATCGCAGTAGCAGATGGTTGCTATAACACAGACGGATGCTGTCGCCCATCCTCTAGATTTTTCCCTTTGCCATTTCTTACGACACATACTGGTTCCATTCTTAGGCCGGAAACCACACGGCACCTTAGGCCGGAAACCCCACGGCACCTTAGGCCGGAAACCACAGCACGGTCGTAAATTACGACCTCTGAATTTAAATACATCTTTCAGTTCCTTGTACAGTCAACAGCAAAAGTAGATGATCAACATCAGAAATTCAATACTAATGAACGGAGTTCGCGTCAGAACTGTCAGGCGTCGAAGTGATTCAAAAGTATGTGATTGTAAATTATACCAAACATTTACTACTAGTACAGCTGCCATATATTTCGCGAACTCCGTTTATTAGTATTGAATTTCTGATTTTGATCATCTACTTTTGCTGTTGACTGTAAAACAAAAGTCTCAGTACAAAACTGAAATAAAGCAAAGCTGAGATAGCAGAAAGTATTGTATAGAAGAAATTAAGACGCTAATTGCCGTGAAGTAAGAAATTGTTCGAGAACAAAGGTAGCCGAGTTATTGGGTAACTTCGTTGGCTGCTTATTGTGCTGAAATATCCCAGTAGGGCTATAGAGATCGCGATTCGTAGAGCCTAGTAGCAGGTCAGAGGTTTCAGGTTTGAAGCCAAGGCGCCACCTCTGACTTTTCGGGAGTTATGTGCGTTTTATAAATTAATTATCACTTACTCCATGCCTCGTAAAGCACGTAAAGCCGTTGGCCCTGCGCCTGATCTGTCTCCGGTCGTGTCGGATTGCCGTCCCATTGGACTATGAGAGTGAGGGAATAGAGAGTGCACCTGTGTTTACACACACTTGTGTACTATAATTATATCCTGCGTAGTTGGCTAATCTCTTTTGAGATTAGCCGCTGTGATCGCGATTATAAGTGAAGCTAAAATTGAGTTGCTCTTTTTTTATCGTATGGTTGATAAACAACAAGTTTAAACAACCCGTAGGCGTTACACACCGTAAAAAATCTCCCATGTGTGCTGGTTTCCTTACGATGTTTTCTTTCACCGTGTTAGCAATTGATAACCTTTGATTATTTATTAATCAATGTTGATAACATACCTAAAACGCAGATGAATTCGAAAATTCTGAGATGCGTGCCTTTTTTTTTGTTTATGGGGGAAACCTTCAAAACGCACCCGGCCTCCGGGGGAAGAGACCGGGGACTGTGGGATTCTTACCTCAATAAAACCCGTCCCCGCATTATATCGTGAAGTCAGGAGGTTCCTGTACCTATCTTGCTCTTTCAAGGATAATAATAATAATTTTTGGAATCGGTTCTGTAGTTTTTGAGATTACCCCCTACTTACAAAGAGTAAATTTTACTCCTTAACAAAATAGTTTACTTAGATGTGTCAACTATTCCCTCAATAAAAAACTTTATCGCCATTTTAGTGGCCTTTACCCCGTTCATTGCGTTCAAGCAAAGAAAAGCTGGCGTTCATTTTAACAGCTTAAGTGCTAAAACACACTCGGTAGAGAATTAGCGAGGAGCGCTGTGGAGTGTGCGCTGTAGTTAGAAGGTAGTTTTAACTGTCAGAGTTATTTTTACAGCCACCTGTAAATTAGACGAAGGAAAATTTAGGAGACAGAGATGTTTTAGCTTATTGATGACAGTGAACAAGTGACATTTATTAACTTGACAGATAATGTTATACAAATTAATTATCACTCTCCGTGCCTCGGATAGCACGTAAAGCTGTTGGCCCCGGCTGTCAATTGTAGATCTTTGACAGTCGTTACGGGTAGTCAGAAGCTCGAAAGTCTGACAACCAGTCTTACTAAGGGGTATCGTATAACCCAGTGTCTTGGTTGTGGAGGTCTGATAGGCAGTCGCTCCATGTAAAACACTGGTATTCAGGTGCATCCGGTAAGTCTGGAAGCCGACCCCAACATAGTTGGGAAAAGGCTAGGCAGATGACAGATAATGTCTTACAAAATGATGTTTTGTTTTCTAATTTACCTAGTAATTAATGGCTATATATGTAGACCGTGATATAGATTTTCTTCATCATCGCACGGAAGGCGTCCACTGTTGAACAAAGGCCTCCCCCACAGACCGCTACAACGAACGGCAACTTGCCGCTTGCATCCACCGGTTACTCGCGACTCTAACGATGTCGTCGGTCCACCTGGTGGGAACCCAGACCCATCAAAATCAAACCCAGGACCTCATCGCTCCCGCCCCAGGCTCAGCAGTCGCGTTTGCTACCACTAGACTTTTGTGAATGCGTGATGACTAGACTTTTATGAATGTGATGCGTGCCTTGAAAAGTGTGCATGATGCGCTGACATTTTCACTTTAAAAGTAAAGCAAGTTGCAGAGAGACGTCTACCTCATTATCTATGAGAACGTTCAGTTGTGACCTATTTTTCATGATTTATTATTTAGGTTTTGCCGGTCAATATTTCTGCATTCAAACGTAAGAGAGCTATTTAAAAGCATTAGGATATATTGTCATTGATTAGGATGCTGATACATGATTAGTTAAAATCTTAGTCCTAACTATAATAAATGCAAAAGTAAGTTTGTTACCGTTTCACGCTTAAATCGATCATCCTGAAATTTTGCATATACCTTGTCAGGTGTAGGTACAGAAACAGACATAGGGTACCTTCCTTTTACATAGTACTGTTCCCGAAGAAAATAACAATAACGTTGTTATGAGAATAGATGGCGTCGCTCATGATTCAATTTTAAATACAATTTTAAAAATACCTAATAACGTTTTTTGCTTGTCCTGGGAATAAAACCTGGTATCGCAAGTAGTGTTGCACACGGCCAGTAGGTCAAAGAGTCTGTCAAGGTACCATTAGTAAGATTAAAACTATAAATAGTCGCGGAGCCGGCAATCTTTGAGTCGGTCTCTTGTAACGTTCGTATTAAATGTTCTTTCGTAATTTTGTTGCTGGAAGTTGATTTAATAAATAAATAAAAATAATAAAAAACCCTTTTGATTTCTTACGATATCAAAAATAAAGAAAAAGTAAGGTTTTTTACAGTTTTTTTGTTAAGTTTGCTCATCATCCATAATAGCCTTATTTCCTAATTTTGTTGATTAGTAATAATAATTCCTTAATTTTATTTCTTTTATTTATTAGGTTTAGTGTATATAGTAAGTCGAGTGTAAATAATTTTAATTAACATAATACTATATTTAAAAATATTAATTTGTATGAATGTGAATGATTTAACACTTTGTTGATTCGGTTTGTAATCTAAATGCAGCTGAATGTCAGATTTATAATAAAGCGTCTGCCTAACCCAAAGAGATACCACATTCTAAAGTTAAATCAAGTAGAGAAGATATTAGGTAGGTAGGTACTGACTCCTTATATGGACTGTCAAATATCTTCATAATAGCTGGGGCAAACGGCTTAACGTACTTGCCGAGGCATGGAGCTGGTGATAATATATTTATAACACACGATTTTCTGTTCCACAATCCCCCCGCGACACAAATATTCATGTGTTCTAAAAATATTTGGTTTCAACTTTTCAACATCGTGTTTTTTGAGGAAAAATTCAATTTTAACGATGATAACATGGCCGTGATTCCTTTTTTAAACAAATATATCGTCTTTCACAATTAATATTCTTTTCTTTTAAATCTTTCAATTAAAAATAGGTATAACTAAAATATTTTTTTTAAATGTTTACGCACATATTTTTTCTTATTAACTGAAACGGGCAGGACTCGGTAGTTTAGTTGGTAAAGCGATGGCACGGCACGCCAGGGATCGCGGGTTCAAGTCCCGCCCGAGTCAATAATTGTTTTAGCGAGTTTCTTATTCAAAAATAATATTTGATTTTATTTCGTTAGAAGGAATTGTATAAGAATCAAATAGTATTAATATTAATAATATTAATTATTAATAATATTAATAGTATTATGAAAATCTGAATATTCATAACTTCAATTACATCTATGATTAAAATCTACATCAAATATATAGATTAAAATAACTCACTCCGCACAGAACCGATAACTCTTTTCCTTCCAATATACTTTTACGACGTAGAAGATAAACAGCGTATCCATTGGGGCCGATAGGAAATATTGAAAAGGGAACACTGATAAGATCGGCTCAGTGTTTTAGTGAATTAAATTACCTATTTGTCTCATCTGATTCGTTGGTTTTTGACGGTAGTTACAATGTCTTGACAATTTTGCGTAACCTGACCTACCGTTATGGGCTACCGGTATGGGCTATCGTTATGGGCTAGTGTTTTTTTTAATACGTAACTCTACAATAGGATTTTCTTTATCGTGAGAGTAGTTACAGATAGTATACAAAAAATTCAGCAAAAAAATCTGCTGTTTTATTTATGTTCACTTAATTCAACAAAATGTATGGAACAGCTGATTTTTTTTGCGATTTCAGGGTTGCTCCTTAGTAAAAGTTGTTCATAATGATGAGTTTAATGACCCCTTTTCAGGTGGTCAATGTTTTTAAAATAACCCTGTTTTTTTTTCTTTTGAAGAAGACTTGTGTTTGACCTAATGCATGATGAGTAATGTTCAGGTATACGATAACCAAATATTTTGCGAATGAGGATACGTTAATCAACTTGTTGCCAAACGTTGGTACCGGATTGCAAACAGTGATTAGCATATTAATGAGGCAAGTTGATGGCAATTAATCCGTGTTGTGCTTGTCTCTAACTCCAATCTTCCAATTGTATATTGGCTTAGGTTTCAGTGTTAGCGATTACTACAGAGTAAACATTTTAGTGAAACAAATTTTCATAATATTTTTGTGAATTTTTTACATGGATGGGATTCGAAGCCACATTCTTCGATGTACCTTTTTTCAATTTTTTTAATTAAATAATTATATTTAATAAGCTATCATGTGCTATAACATTTAAATTCACAATAATATTAAGAAAAATTGGTAATATCGCATCGGTGTCTACTAAAACTGCAAAGTTAGTACTGAGTCGGATACGTAATAATTATAAATATATATAATACGTATAAATTTCGACTGATGCTGGTGGGATACGGTGGCTCAGCGGTTAGAGCGTCGAAACGGTACGTCGAAGATCGTGGGTTTGAATCCCATCCGTATTAGTTGTTTTTTCAAATTTTCTTGTTAAATGATTACAATTTTTCATAACTAGAAGTATTCAGTGTTTTATATTTTCAAGATAACGAGATAGCGGTTTAGCAAGGGTTGTATCTTAAGAGTTAATCTAATGTAGTATCGTAATGTTAATGTGATGTATGTATGTAATGTTAATGTAATGTATGTATGTATGTAATGTGATGATTATGATAATGTTCAATGATGTAATAGGTCAATACTACTCTGGGACAAACACATAGTCCGATGATAATCACAGTTCCATCGAAATAATTATGGCAGAATCAATATACATGCATTGATGGCCAATCGCTGATACGATGAGTCATACTATCAAAGTTTTCATTGATAAAAACGTGTAATGATTGTAGTACATGATTACCATCACAATTAGTCAAATGGACACAGCAATTTTGTACTGTATTTAAGTGATTTGAACTATTCAAAAAAATTCGGATTTTTCTATTGCATTTCTTTTTAATTGTATGAACTATCTGATCTAGTTTACATTTAAGTCACAGCTGGGACTTAGACTGGATGGGTCAGGCTTAAAATAGGCTTGTGGGGGGCCCGTCCTGGCTGGAGCCCGGCTGGCAAACCATACTTCGACTATGTAGCCAGTCCGACACTGGATGTATGACGGCAAGATCATCGTCTTGTATTTATTTTTAGACTGTCATTGAATGTTTCACAAAAAAAAATGCTTAATAATATTTAGGCTTCTTATGAAGAGCTCAAAATGAGCTCAATCCCGCAGTAATTATTTCATATAGCAACATAAAATCTGTAGTCAGTACCTTAGCCTAACACGTTTTATAATAACCTCAATTAAATATTATCGCTTTTACCGTACTCTCGTACCGAAACCTTACGCAAACATACTCGTTCCATTAGCAAGACCTCTTAACGCTCACTTTGACTGGAAGTCACAAAGATTAAAGTGATGTAAACTTAAATGACTCCCGCGGGATGAGCGAGGAATGAGCGAGGGCTAAGAGGATAGGTTTAACTAATCTTATGTGATTGTGGAGAGACAACTTACGCGGGGTGACATAAGAGGTAATTATCCTTAAGAGCAGATCCTATCCGCAGAAGATACGCCTACGAGTGTATGAAGATTTTACGCGTAAATATGTTTAGGAATTACACTTGTTCATCACTTGAAACTTGGCTTAGATCTGATTAAAGCCTGTTACAGACCGTAGTAAATTGCCCGGCGGACTACCGGTGAGCAACCAGCAATAATTAGCAGTAACTTGCTATCTGCAGAGTATCACATACTAATGCATGGTCCTGAAATAGACTTGGTCATTTTGGAAACTGCTGCTCCTAAGTAACTTTCACAAAAATCTCCATGAAGGATCTTGCTTACTTTATGAAAAAATAGCCATAATTACATAAGTCTCAAATTGTGTCTTTGTGTATTTTTAGTTCCTACTAAGCCATACTGCAATTTGAAAATAAATATTTATTATTCTTATTAACAGATCTTCCCGGTGTATGTTCCTTCACAGTTCCTCTATTCCGCCGCGGCGGGCGACCGCAACCATTTTGACTGTCGCCAGGTAGATCGCGTCGGTCTGTGATAGGCTTTATCTTTACATAACTACTGTTTATACCTCCACAAATTACCGAACTGACATTAAAACTGATTTTATCTTTGGTAGTACGGCCGATACTATCTAAATCGAGATAGAAATCAATATGCGTAAGAGTTCGTCTAAGTGAAAATCCTACGAAAGCTGCATACTAATGAAAGATGTTTCAATAAATCAAGCTGGTTGCAAATAAATTACAACAACTTTTCATAGTAATTGTAATAGAAAATGCTCTGTTAAAAAAAACATGACTCCAAAGTAGGTACGTGACCATGGCGGGGCGCGTATAAAGGTATGTTTCCGTGCCTCGCAGCAAACGGCAAACGTAATGCCAAAATAGTATGTGTCGCGACGCGTACCGAAACGGCAAACGTCACAATATATGAGAATTAATTTCTTCAGCAGTCGTAACTAATCTTGATGGACGTTAAAGAAGAATAATAAATAGATCAAGACAAAATTGAAATCGTATCACTCTCCTAGATGTTGACTACTCTTCGGTCGTGTCGGATTGCCGTCTCATTAAAGTACAAGAATGAAGAAATAGAGAGTGCCATCTACCACCACATACACGTGTGCAATATTATATCTCCGACGTTTAGTTGGATAGTTTCTAGGACCTAGTAGGACTTTTAATTATAATAATTTCCTCTTGACCGAATTTCGGATTTCAAATTTGGCTATCGACGGGAGAGATATTAAGGTGCACAAAGGTGTGCGCAAACATAGATATACTCTGTATCTTACTCTCATAGTCGGATGGGATAGCAATCCGATATGGCCGAAAAGAGGTCAGGTGCAAGACCAACGGCTTTACGCTTTTCTCAGGCACAGTGCAAAAGATAATAATTTATTTATAAAACGCACATAACTTAAAAAAGTCGGAGCAAATGCGTGCATTGGGTACGAACTTGTGTCCTTGGATTTGCCAGTTATCGGTCATACCACTAGGCTAAAACTACCAACCTTGTAGGTTAGAATACATATATGTATATCTAGCACATGTTCGTCTAGTTAGTAACCTACTAAAGATTATAGCTGGAACTTTTAGATTTCAAAGTTAATGTAGTGTATGTTAGTCTCGACATTAAGTTTACGAGTAAGACTGAGCTTCAAAGACTTGATGAACATTTAGTTTGAACTTAGTAATTTGATAAACTTGATTTAGGACTCGAGGTTTTGTTCATTCGTCAAGGCCGAGCTGCTCTTATAGAAAGTATGCCTATTTCTGGCTATGCATAAAACTGGTTGAAGATAATATTTTGACACTACACACACACTGCTTACTTACTTACTTGCTTACTTTGCCGTATGGTTTCCAGCCTAAGAATGGGACCACCCCTACTTATTTCGCGGTTGTCGTAAGAAGCAATAAAGGGAAAAATCTAAAGGATGGGCAGCAGCATCCTACTGTGTAATAGCAACCATCTGCTACTGAGATCGCCAACACGCTTGCCCAGTGTGGTGATTAAGGGTAAACATTTTCAAATAAGCACATAGAATAAGTGATGTGTATGAGAAGAGTACTATGTCCAGCAGTGGACTGATACAGGGTTGTGTATATATGTGTATGTGTAAATAACCTACGAACGCTGTTCGTCCCAATGGAATAAAGTGCGTACGTTTTTACGCATTTTTCCTTAAAGTCTCTTTATTTACTTCGTAGGAAATTATTAAGATTGACAGGTAGGTACTTGTTGGGACGATATACTATAGTGGTTCGGACAATTTGAAGGACTTATCTTTTAGTTAAGAGTAGGTTTATTTTCGTTTGTTATCTTAGTTGTTTCTGAAAAACAAGCATTTTTTGTCATTAAGTTCTCTGAATTTTGATCTGACTGCCTCGTTGGTTTAGTGGTAGCAAGCGTAACTTCTGAACACCAGGTCCTGGGTTCAATCTCCGGTCGGGTGTTTCCATTAGGAAATTTTCAGTAACAGCACAGTCTGGAATTGTGCCCGGTTAATGGCAATAGGCTATTATTATCACAGCATCCTACTGTGTAATAGCAATCATCTGCTACTGCGATCGCCAAGCCGCTTACCCAGCGTGGCGATTATGAGCGAATACCTCCAATGAGCGCACAATAGTGGGGAGGATTATGTTCAGCAGTGAACTAATACAGGCTGATGATGAGAACGTTCTATATAGCTAAATTGATGGATTTTCATCATTTCTCATCAATATTTTACAGTAGGCCTCTACCAGGTTTCTCATTTAATCATCGCCAGTCTAAATTCAGAGCATAGATATTTACGGAATCGAACGGTGAGTGCATTCTGACCTACTTCGATATATTTAGGACAGTAGGCTGAATTGGGAGCAGAGTTGGGAAAAAATCGTTGATCGAAGCGGCTTCTGGGAATAATTTTTGTTTGAAACTAAATAATATTTTTATTCTATTTTCCTTTAGCGGCTTTTAATCCTAAGTTGTGGTTTGCCGGGGCTTCTTTCATCTTTATCGTATGGTTGATGAACAACCTGGTGTCAGAGTTTAAACCGCTTGTGGCCCTCTGACATGGATTTACACACCGTTGAAGAATCTCAATTTATGAAGTTATCTCGCAAGTTATGGAGAATGGACCGGAATGGACTATTAAAAGTGGTACAAAACGAAGATTAACGCGTCCATACCTTATGATTTTACTATCCCGACGTTTCGGGCAGGTCACTGCTCGTGGGCACGGGGAGACTACGTCGCCGCGTCGGCATAATAAAATGTAAAGGTATAAGCGCGTTAATCTTCGTTTTGTACCACCTAGGAACTGGCAACTAGAGTCACTCTTTTATTAAAAATATTAGAATTACGACTATTCATAAGTGCCTAATGGTCTACATGAATAAAAATATTTTGATTTTGATTTTGATTTTGATCTCCGGAGTTATTCCCGACCGATACCCTACTTCTGATCCACTGCCAATTAATTTTATTATTTTTTCCGGACGGATCCCCTGTACTATTCCGAACGGATCCCCTAACGTAAACAAGATAAGTAAAGATAACAGAAAAAGTGTTTCTAAAGTATTAATAATATTTTACATATCTCTTGCTCTGTAAGTACACCCTTACACCCCTGAATGCCGGGGTGTATGACTATCATTACAGCATAGGTTTTGGAATTTGAAAAAAGAACTGTCATACTCATACTGCACGAAGAATATTTTTAAAAAGTTAATATTTTTTTCTTGGTATTGATTAATTACTCGAATCGGAATCTAGACAATTTATTTTATAAAGATTTTATTTTAAATATGGAACTATTTGTTTCCACATCGTATGTTAGATGGAATCGATTTAAAAATCAAATTGGCCAGCAAGATTTGACGCGCTTGCGTGCGTGAAAAAAAAAGGCAGTCTACTAGATTCCTAAAAAGAACGTGACCATATCTCTTACAAATTGTAATAATTTTACTATTATTTTTAATTAAATACACATTTTTTTCTTCTTAATAAATGTTCATTGAAACCTGCTGTCTTGTTGTTTACTTACCTCACAATCGATATGTAAAGCAGAGTATTTATCTCGGGCGTAAGCATCAATTGCATACTCGGGTTAATTAGCGCCTTCGCTTCGCTCAGGCGCCAAAAACCTCGTATGCAATTGATGTCATACAGCCCTTGGTTAATAATCTACTATTATTCACCATAACAATATAAACACAGTTTTATGTCACAATATTAATATCTAATATCAGTGTAGTAATTTAAAATTAAATGTTGACTCTTTTATTTAGACTGATTAATTAGAAATACCTACATAATTATGTCACATAATTTTCAATATTTATTTAAATTGGAACATTATTAATTTACTTTCATATTATTTTCTTATGAACAATTTTTTTAAATATTATATTAAAAAATATCAGTAAAAATACTCGTTCTATTACATAATGATATACTTATTAAAGTTTATCTGTGATTATTCGAATGTTGGACTATTCTAGTGGACTACTACCAAGAAACCAGAAATGATTTGGAACTTACTAATTGGTAAAAATACAGATTTTGAAATCAAATCATACCAGGGAACCAGAAATGACTTGGAACTACTATTTACCTGAATATTGGTAAAAATACAGGTTTTGAAATCAAATCATACCAGGGAACCAGAAATGATTTGGAACTTACTATTTAAATTTAGGTAAAAATACAATACAATTCATTTCTGGTTTCCTAGTATGATTTATTTTCAAAACCTGTACAACAGATGTAGAGCATGTTCATATTATTACATCGTACCACAAGTACAAAAAATAGCTCTAGGTAGAGCTCTTCGACCTCTGATTATAATAATATAGTTAACCTCAAACTTATTATGTTACTGACTGTACCAATAACTTGTTTGTCAGTAACTTAGGAAACCGTTTTGAATGAAATATATTAATTAATTTCTGATTCCCTGCACAGGGGATCCGATCGTAATAGAAAATAATCTATATATATAAAAGAAAGTCGTGTTAGTTACTTCACTTATAACTCGAGATCTGCTGAACCGATTTGGCTGAAAATTGGTGGAGAGGTAGCTGAGAACCAGGAAAAGGACATAGGATACTTTTTTTTTTTTAAGAACGGCTGGACCGATTTTCATGGTTTTTGATTTGTAGAGGTAGCGTAGGGTAGGGTAGGGGTAGAGTAGGGTAGGGGTAGAGTAGGGTATCGGTAGCGTAGGGTAGGGGTAGAGTAGGGTAGCGGTAGAGTAGGGTAGGGATAGAGTAGGATAGGGTAGGGGTAGAGTAGGGTAGGCTAGCGGTACAGAAGGGAAGGGGTAGTGTAGGGTAGGGTAGGGGTAGATTAGGGTAGGGGTAGGGTGGGGTAGGGTAGAGTAGGGTAGGGGTAGAGTAGGGTAGGGGTAGGGTAGAGTAGGGTAGAGGTAGAATAGGCGTTGAAGTAGAATAATCATGCGTACGAAGTCGCGCGGGGCAGCTAGTCTATATATATAAAAGAAAGTCGTGTTAGTTACTTCACTTATAACTCGAGATCTGCTGAACCGATTTGGCTGAAAATTGGTGGAGAGGTAGCTGAGAACCAGGAAAAGGACATAGGATACTTTTTTTTTTTTAAGAACGGCTGGACCGATTTTCATGGTTTTTGATTTGTAGAGGTAGCGTAGGGTAGGGTAGGGGTAGAGTAGGGTAGGGGTAGAGTAGGGTATCGGTAGCGTAGGGTAGGGGTAGAGTAGGGTAGCGGTAGAGTAGGGTAGGGATAGAGTAGGATAGGGTAGGGGTAGAGTAGGGTAGGCTAGCGGTACAGAAGGGAAGGGGTAGTGTAGGGTAGGGTAGGGGTAGATTAGGGTAGGGGTAGGGTGGGGTAGGGTAGAGTAGGGTAGGGGTAGAGTAGGGTAGGGGTAGGGTAGAGTAGGGTAGAGGTAGAATAGGCGTTGAAGTAGAATAATCATGCGTACGAAGTCGCGCGGGGCAGCTAGTATTTAATAAAACCGATCCACCAGGGTATCGGTTGTAGGGGATCGGTCGGGAATAACTCAATCTCCGTTCATCATCTGCCTAGCCTTTCCCAACTATGTTGGGGTCGGCTTCCAGTCTTACCGGATGCAGCTGAATACCAGTGTTTTACATGGGGCGACTGCCTATCAGACCTCCACAACCCAGATACTGGGTTACACGATACCCCTTGGTAAGACTGGTTGTCAGACTTTCGGGCTTCTGACTACCCGTAACGACTGTCAAAGAACTACAATTGACAACCGGGGCCAACAGCTTAACGTGCTATCCGAGGCACGGAGAGTGATAATTTATTTATAAAACGCACATAACTTACGAAAAGTCAGAGGTGCGCCGAGACCTCTGACTTGCCAGTCAACGGTCACCACCACTAGGCTATCACAACTCTACAACACAACACTCTATCACAACTCAATCTCCGTTATGAGTCTTAATGGTTCATTCCGGTCCATTCTACATTTATCGTGAAATACAATGCCATCATTTTTTTGAAAGAATATCTTCCAAACAATCGGTAAAGTTAATTCTTTTCAAGATTTTATAATTTATTTATACCAAAGATATAATATTATAGACAAATAAAATAAATAAAACACAAAAAATACATTTTATTTTTTTATTACGTTTTACTTACAACTACCTACCGACATTAACACGTTGCAACAATAATAATTATTAATTTTATTTAAACATAAAAACATTATTATGATTTTACACACAACTATTATTTCTATTTAGATCTATTATTGCTCTTATTTATTTTACTGTTATTTAAATTTACAATATATACAGTTATGCTAATTAATTATTAGAAGCGTTTGATAAATTACTTTAATTAAATTCTACTAGATACAAAAAGGAATCTATTATTCATTGAAGTATGTTTTTGAAGCTTATTTTTTTTTTAAATAAATAGTAAACCAATTTTTTTATCATTACCTATATTTTCAAGTCTTGCCAAGACTTTCAACTTCTTAAAAAATAATAAAATAAAATAATAATAAAAATAATAAAATAAAAGCCATTTGCTAAGTGTTAACATAACATAAATTTAAAAAATATAAGTATTTAAACCATTGTCGTGTACGAATACCAAAAGCGTGTTAAAAAAATTGACTATAGTGGCAGTTTCTTCTATCACGTGCAATAATTACCATCTATTCGATATATTCTTACCTTATTTACCTACTTTTAGTAAAAAAACGATACAAAGCTACAAAAATTGCAGTCTAAGTACTTATTTTAGAAATCATCAACAAGTTTTCGTTTAAAAACGAAACGTTTGCTCCTTTTTTAAATTTCTTTTTTTAATGATTGAATTTTAAAATTTAAATTTTTGTTCTATTTATTGTGAAAAAAAAACCCGTAAATTTTTATTGTTTTTCTGTGATTAATAACTTGTCGATAAAACAGACCCTAATTATAGCAAAAAATAATGAATCTTCACTATATTTTATTTTATTTTTAATCTTGACACATTTACAAACTTAGGTACATAGAACATTATACCTAAGCTCGCTATAAAAGCTTTTGTTTACAACCAATTTCTTTTAATAATATGTCTATATACAACCGTAAACGAATTTAATAATTATTATATTTATAACACTTATTATTTACGTATTTGTTTTCCCCTTTTGCAAACTTTCTAAGAGGGCCGGTTCGCACCAAACTTTATCTTCAATCACAGCTTAAACCGCGTTTAATAGTTGAATTTGGTTAGTGGGTATTAATTGGATTTTCTTGTTCTCGACACAACGGGGTAACAGTTTAACTCTTAAAATAACTAGCTAGTCCTAGCTAGTTTCGTATTTAAGTTGATATTTTAGCCGATAAATTATAATCTGTTGGTAATATTATGCTTGACAGTTTGTATAAACAGTTCGATGCGAAACTGTCATGATTCGTAATTTTCGTGTTAACGAACTTTAATTGCCACTTTAAACCCGCGTTTAATACACGTTCTATTAAAAATAAGACTAATAATAAATTAATAAGTCCTCATTAGCATTTAGCAATTTCGATTTTCCTCAGTAAAATGTGGGATCACAGTGAATATAAAAAAAGTATGTTTCTAAATAAATTACCCACTAAAACCGACCAAAAGTTTTGATCAATTTACTTAAAATTTACCGAACGTTGACATCGATTAAGTTTGGTGTAACCGACCATTAATGCTACTAAGATTAAAGTTAAATCCACAATTTAATCATAATATAAGCCTCGGCTAAAGTAAGCCGAATCAAATGTGGTTAAAATAGCCCATAAATCGTTTTTAGACTTAGTTTAATTATAATTATGACAGATTTATGAAATACTTACATTAATAATTTGGAGAGAATAGTTAGAAATTGGGACGTTTATTGAGTTTTTGAAGAAGTAACAACAAAAGGAAAATCAGACGAATAAAATCAACATTCTTAAAAAGAAACTTCCGAAAATTAAACTAAGAATAAAGATCGACATAAATGTTTCGAAGAAAAATAATGAGTAATAAGTAATAACAAAGGACATTTCAAAATAAGTTGGAAAGTCTAAAAATAAAATTTCCAAGAAAATGGTAGAAAATATTTCAATATACAATAATCACAGAGCACACCATGAAATCTGTCATTTTCTACATTATACCTACTAATATAATATCACAATCAATCTAATTATTGATTAGAATAGTAAACAAGTGCTTCAACACCTTTTTAACACTAACAACAGTTAATAGAGGGAAAGTTTAAGCGAAAGTTAACAAGGAGTTTATATTTTATGTGGTGTCAACAACCTTCTAGGGATTAGGCAAACAATACATTAGACGGGTGTCCAACTTTTTTATTTATAGTGTGGCTTATGCCTTATGTGTCATTAGCCTAAAACGTTAGCAATATTTACAGTAAAAAAATATAGGATAGTATTTTTGTATGATTCAGTTAAAAACGAATTTAAACACAATAATATTTGAAGAAATTTGAAAAAACAACTGATGCGGGTGGGTTTCGAACCCACGATCTTCGACGTTCCATATCAACGCTCTGACTGCTAAGCTACCGTATCTCACTAGAATCAGTTGAAATTTTAAATCTCTTTCACAACTAAAACTAATTCTTATAATTAATTAATTTTAAATAATTATGCTGTTGATTATTCAAACTTTTCCAACGATAATAAAAAGTAAGTACTTAAAAGCTGATTTGATCTTAAAATACTCTTTTTTCATTTTTATATCTTTAGTGCTCGCTGCCTTTTCACGGCGAGCTCTTTCAAATCTGAATGAACAGGCGAACTTTTAAAGGAAACTTTTAAGATGATTACAATTTAAGAAGATTTAGATTACTTTAGTCTATGCTTCAAAAGGCATTGAACTATTTGAGAACAAACTTGTCTTGATCAGCCAAATATCAAGCTTAACACCAACGCAATAGAGTTGATTTTCGTTAGGAATTTTCAGACGTTCAGCGCGGTATTTGTACCCTATGTACAGAATAAGCTTCCTTATCGTATTACGTTCGACAATTGGAAGAATAGATGTGATAGGACACCTGCGTCTGAGCCCAAGGGATTATTTGCGTGTCAATAAGATTGTCACATAGTGTAAGATCTTGTATTGGATGAATTTCGAAGTTTGTGAAAATATTTTCTTTTAGAAAACATCAAATTTATAGTATCTTGAAACTTCTTTTTCTATAGTTTTTAAAGCTAGATGGAGCCGATTTCTATATGAAGTATCCTTGAGAAGAAAAGCTGAAAGAATATCAGGGATCATTCCCATTTTTTTAACCTACTTTTTCCCACTGCGGTGCAAAGCATCCCCAAGTTTAAATAAAAATATTATTTAAAAAAAAATTTTTGAAAGAGCCAATTCAGTTTTGAGCTGACCAGTCACGACACCCATATTTTTTTAATATGATAATAAAAACAATACCTTATCCATATCAACTTAAGTGCCTGCAAATTTTAACCAAAGAGGCAGTCAAGTATCAATAATTAAAACAAAAATAGTCCGTTATAAAACCTGTAGTCTGTTAGGTCTCTCCACTACATTAGCCAATAGTAGCACACTGCGTTCAGATTCACGCATCAGTAGTTGGGGTGCGACCACCGTTTCAACTTCCATTGTTAGATCGCTCAACTAAAACGGAACGTGGCGTTGGGGAAAGATTGATTTATGGCCTGTGAAAAGTGTTATTATTATGTGGCACTGAATAGTTTTATGGTTTTAGTCAATATGTTAGTTTTGCAATGTTTAAAATATATTATAGCTTTTTGTTATAACTTTTCAGTGTAGATTTTAATTAACAATCATTCATACAGTTTATTAGTAGTGGCAGCCTAGTACTCATTGTACTGCCAAATCAAAGATTGTAGGATTGACTTTGCTTGAATTCATGGGCGTATTAGAAACTAATTGTCATTTGGGGAAACGGTGAGGGAAAACATGGGATATTAGCCACTTTGACATTGGTGTGTCAGTGTAAATCATGCTTAAACTCTGACAATCGTTTGTGTCAATATTAACCACGATACGATAAATAAAGTAAATTTTTTATCGCTCAAAAATATATACATTTTTCATATCTATCAATCAAAAACAGTATGTCAATAAACTTTTAACAAATTTCGAAAACGGCGTTCAAACCTTCACGGAACATTAAAGAGATTATTCAGATCTGTCATATTTCAAACCTTTTGATCGAGCGATAAAGTGACACATCACTCAATGCTACACGAAAACCTCTCACAGTCACCTACATTTATTTGACATATCGTCCAAATATGGACCAGTTTTTTACGCGCTATTAAGGCCCATGTCGAAACTCTGCCGCGCGTGAAACGGAATTTTAGACGCAAGTCTGTTCTCGATGCGTAAATCGGAACGGATGGTCGCACACCAATTATTTTAAGCGACGTTTAGATTTTTTGTGTACGCGAAAATTGTGTGTGGAAATTCGAGTTAGGTGTTTTCAATGTGTTGGTTTTAATTAATTTTGTTAAGTATGTTTTGAGAAATTAGAACACGGCATGCTTTTTAAGGTTCAGTATCCGAAGGATGTCAATGGGAAAAATACTGTCAAATACAATAACATAATATGTTAGAGATAGACTCAGTTACTTGTTTATCAGTTGTCCACTTTTATTACGCAGTGCATCTACCAAATATCTCATCTCTGCATCACCTTAAGTTCGACTGGTAAAGAATGCCTTTGGCATTAAGTCCACCTCTGTACAAATTTGTGCATGAAGTATTAAATAAATAAATAGAGGGTTTTTTGTACAAAAAACTCTCGTTTACCCGTGGTTTTGCTCGCGTTAATTTACATTGTCAATCATGATTAAAATGAAGACACGTAGCGCCATCTATTATCATAAGAACATTATTTTGTTTCTTTTTCTCAGGAAAAGTCCTCTTTTTTGGGAATTTCCCCATGTCCGTTTCTGTACACCTGAGAACGAATGTACAAAATTTCAGGATAATCAGTTCTGTGGTTTAAGCGTGAAAAGATAACAGACAAATAAACTTACTTTCGCATTTATAATAAATAGTTAGGATTTCTACTATTGGTTCTGTCTAATTCGTCCCGCCATCTCGTTCGTCTGCCGCCGGGAGAGGCCTTTGCCCAGCTGTGCGATGATATGGGCTAACAGTAAGTAAGTAAGTTAGGATTAGGTTAAACCTCTAAACAGTTCAACTAACTGTTCATTCCCAACCTTACATGCCGTAACAAAACTAGTATTTAAAATATTCCCCGCCTTATCACGAACAACCATGAAAAATTTATTACAACACAAAAACACTATTTATAACAACAAGATATAAAATATTTCGAGCTTTTTCATACAAATCACGTAACATCGCATGTTGATAAACAGTTGGTATAATATTAAATAATTATGGCCGCTGTTAGAGCATGGTTTTGGTTTTAATTACATGTGTACGTATCTTAATGTCTTTAACCCTCCCTTACATAGATAATAAACTTTATGTTTGTAATGATAAAGTTTTGTAGGGTTAAGTAATAATACATGGTGTAGACCGTAGGTATAGTTGCGTCGACAATAATCTAACTCCCTTTAGATATAGCACGGTTTTAAGATGACTAGATTTTAAAACACACATTTTAAAAACTTTTGGTGATTTTTTTATACATGTTAACTTATGAAAATGTGTTCCGACCAAACTGATATTTTTGCTGAAACGTTAATTTTTTTTTTGAGATTTTTGATAAATATTTTCAGTGATTTGATATCTTCAATGTGCGAGCGAGATAGGCTCCTTAAGAGATGCTTTTCTATTGGCGGAGAGGTGGGGTACATTTCATCCCGCAAAAAAGTACTGTTCCCGAGGAAAACAACAATAACGTTCTTATAATAATATGCGTATATGGCACCACGTGTCTTTTGAATCATCATGATTGAATTTTATAAACGCAAACGATGCTGCGGGCAATAGTTAGTAAACCTATGTATAAAGACCAAATCAGCAAAAAATACTTTGAAGTAGCGATAAAAATAAATCACAAATCCGTTGCGTTAGTGTTGGAATTTCTGCCCTTAAAAGCAGCAATAATGTCGCTGAAGATATCATTATTTTTAATTTATGTTTCATTGAACCAATATTAATGGTAACGATGGACGACGAATGGAACGAACGACCCAAGGCGCGCACCTCTGACTTTTCGTAAGTTAAGTGCGTTTTATAAATTAATTATCACTTACTCCGTGCCTCGGAAAGCACGTAAAACCGTTGGCCCTGCGCCTGACCTCTCTCCGATCGTGTCGGAAGGCCGTCCCATCGGACTATGAGAGTGAGAGAATAGAGAGTGCACCTGTGTTTGCGCACACGCTTGTGCACTATAATATCTCCTGCGTAGTTGGCTAGTCTCCATTGAGACTGGCCGCTGTGACCGAAATTCGGTCAGTAGGATATTATTAATGGTAACGATATTAAAATTACTTCGTGAAAAAAAAAAGATTAAGAGAAAAGTTTTTCTATCTCTATTTACAATGAAATAACAATACACTACAGTCATTTACTTAAAATACGTACTAATTACATTAATTTACGAATTTCCTTAATTGTTAATGCTTATTGCCATCAAATGGACAATTTGAGCAACTATAATTTTACAATACTATGTTTCAATTACCTACCAAGTATTTATATTGTGGGTCTATTTGACCCCTTGATACCGGTTTTGGAAACATCGTACAGTTCTTACGATATTGGGGTCAAATATACCCATTAAAAGAACACCTTAATAATTATAATATTATTGCTACGTCACTATTGCTAATTTATTACAATAATAACTATATAAATTGCACCCGTACTATGAACTTGCATAAAATATTGTGACTAAGCGCATTTATGAACAAAACCTTACGTCAATTCTAATCTTACGTCAAAATAACGCCTAGCTCATACGACACAACTTTGCGATTTAAAATCGCATATTTAACAAATTTAGAACTACCACTTTACCTAATCGAGGATTTTTCAAGTATCATACCTACATAGTAATAGCTGATAATTACAATCACCATCATATTTTTTTTTATATTAAGCCTTAATAAGGATGGCGTGAAGAGACAGGAATATTTAACGACAAACTACACATAGGTAACATTGCCGACAATACTACAATATAAAAAAAAACATTCACTTCACTTAACCTACCTAATCGACCTCCATGTCACAAACCTAATGATAACACCGACCAATTCTCATAAAACATCGTCCACATCCATACAAAATATTACAGCAATATTCGATGCACTAAGCTAAACTACACACCAAAAGTCAATGCGATTTTTAGTCGCATGTCTGTAATTACTACACGAACTGCGCCGTGCCTGTGTCCTTCCAACAGCTGAAGCAGCAAGGGAGTGCGCACATTAGCGTATTTTTGAATGCGTCTCGAAAATCGCGGTTGAAATATGCGTAGATGAGTGGGTTGAGCGCTGAGTTGAAGTAGCCTATCCAGAATAGGACACCGACGACTACTGATGGTGTTTCGCACGGCTCTCCGCATAGGTTTGTTGTGACATACCTGTGGGTAAATGTTTAAATTTATAAAAAAAGAAATTAGTATTCAAAAGGTTTGGAAGATGTGACAGTTTTTAACTCACCGTTTCTTTAAAAGCCTCATCTCTTTATTACCAGCCTTTATTAATCTATTTGGAGGGTATAGGCACTTTTTCAGTTTAAGCATAAATTAATGTAAAATTTATTTTATTTGCACAAAAAGACTCAACACACAACATAAATAAGATTTATTAACCACTATTATTTTAATTAATAATTTTAGAAGCTCTAAGAATCTATCGAGTTGAGTTGAAAAGCGTTGTAAAGTTGAAAAATCTGTAGAATTAACTCTATAGTTCAAATTATGGCCTTATAAATTTAAAGGATATCTCAAACGTTTAGCCTAAAAATGTACTGGCTTGGGGTCTCAAACTTCACTGCCATAACCGAAAAAAAATATTGACCACTAGTTAAAGAGTAGAACAATCTTCTGGCGTCAGTATTCCCGGAACATTATAATTTGAGGATCTTCAAATCAAGAGTGAATAGGCATCTCAAAGGCAGGTGTGCTCCATCGTAGACCACAACGCTGCTTACTTGCCTTTTTATTATAAAAAAAGGTCATAAAGTTCCATAATACGTACCAAAGAAAAAACGGTAGCCAACATAATAAAAACGCGCCGACAATGATGCCTAGTGTGCGCGCGGCTTTATGTTCAGCTCGCCACGATTTGCCCGCCGCGCGGAGAGATGCACCTGTTGGCAATAGGATAGAGTAAATAACTTATACTTATTTAATACGTAAAGAAAATCCTGTTCAATCCGGGAGGGGTAGTGGGTACCGCGTTGCCATTAACAAAAAAAAAATTTTTCTTAGAGTATAAAAAAAGTATAGATCGGCCTTGGACTATGGCCTTATGATTTCCAGGTCTTTAGGTCCAGAATAAACCTAGATCAATCAATATTGATTTTGACTATTTTTTTTTGTAATATTTGTCTTTTGCTGATGATATTGTGACGAGTGTAATAAGGATCATCGAGCAATTATCTTGCGTTGAGTTCTGAGACTGCCGATAGGATACTTATTTAAATAAGTACAACTTTATACTATGTATAAGTAAGTTTACTTAAATTTAGGTAGGTAGTTACCTACCTAAATTTAACTTTTTTCCTAAGATAAAGATACAACATAGACATTCTTTAGGAATAATTTTGTTTTTTTGTTACAAAAAAAAATCCGAATATAACATTTAAAAGTTTGAACTTTAAAGCTAGGTATACCTATCAGGGGGAGTTTCCGGAGCTGGTCTCTTAAGAGGACCCGGTATCTCCCCTCATGTGCTGATGGTGATCACCGGGGTGGTTTTAGTGAGGTAAGAATCACACACTCCCCGGTCTCTTCCCCTGGAGGCCAGATGCCTTTTGAAGGTTTCCCCCCGTAAACAAAAAAAAAAAGGTATACCTATCAGAATTCTACGTAGTAAAATCCTTAGCGGCTTGATATTTAACGCTAGCTGGTTCATCAATCACGCATGCCAATTTGTAAGCTAAGCACACCGGCACCGTGCCGACAAAGTGACCGATCGTATTTATGATACAGTGCTTCTGACGTCACCGGCTTACCTATCGCTATTTTAATTAAACTATGTATACGGTAGAAAGAATATTAAAACTAAACTAAACACAAAAACATTTGTTTTGGATTCGGTGCCAAGGCATAGGGGAGTTGTAAAACCCGCTTAAATAGGCACCGACAACTAACTTTTTTCTGTAATTGTGTTTATAGTTGATTTATTTAGTACTGATACCCTGTATATTATGACCGTTCGACTGACAAGTCAGACGTCTCGAGTTCGATCGAACCTCTCGAGTTTGCGTAAGTTATGTGCGTATTAAACATTAATTTTATCAGTTGCTAAAACGGCGAGAGAATCGTGATGAAACCAGCACACCTGAGAGATTTTTCAATGGTGTGTTAAGCCATGTCAGAGGCCTACGGGTGGTATAAACTCTGACACCAGGTTGATCAACCAAACGATAAGAAGAAGTTGTTTTTTTTTTTTGGTATTGGTTTTTTTACTGATTTATGTTCAGTATCAGTGAAATAGTGCCTGAATATGGCACGGTAGGGATCAACAGCTAGTTTATTAAATACGTGATGAGATGGGTTGCAAACTACTCCAACTCAACCCTACCTATCGAGGCCTGACGTCAGGCAAATTAAACCTAAGACAGCCACGCACAGATAAAGTTTGACAAACTGTTCTAACTCACGGCCGATATAATGTAAACTGTGCAAAGTTTCCGTCCATTACCTGCCGATATAGACGTGAAACTTATATCAAGTTTACAACAACTGTATAAGCGAGCTCCTTGGTTCGCGGCAAATTGCACGCGAATACTTAGAGTAGACTTTGTGCACAAAGAACAGAAACTACTAAAATCAAAGACAAGAGCGTAGACAATCAATCTAGCACGGTGGGGCAAGGGGCAAACTGTAAGAATTAATTGTGTTAAGGTAAATGTTATGTCGAATTCCCCTTTTTGATATCATGTGGAAAACTCTTATGGTTACCCTATTACCAAGGGCTAGCGAGGAGGTTAAGTCTGTCTCGCACAGACTAAAAACCACCGCCAATTCCTTTGTGAGAGGAGCGCGCGGCATACGGCGCGTTACCGCATATAGAACTCCTAGGAGAATAAAAAAAAGAATTATAAGATTACCCTATCCGTTAGGGTGGGGCGGGAGGGATAACAAAATCTGCTAAGAGCCAGACGGTAAGAAAGTATTAAGAATGCTTAATATTATAGATACCATTGCCATAGTATGATCTAAGTAAACTCTAACTAACTTGCCTAAACCTCAATCTCTCAACTAATCCAGATGCTAAGTTTAGTTTAATCTATTAAACGAATTGCCCTCAAGCCTAAGTCAAGCAATGAACCGTAAACTGAGTTGATTGACGCTTGACATCGTATGACCTTAGAGTAATTAATAACATATCACTAATTCACTGCAAGGTGTCGGTCACAACTTCGAGTGAGAGTGCCTCAAGTCAGAGGTTAGACTCATCAAGACACACAACCACCTCTGAAGTTTCGAATTATGTGAATACTAGCTTTTGCTCACAATTTAAATGACACGTGACGCCATCTTTAATTATAAGAAGGGAATTCTCTTTGCATACATTTATAAGGTATAATACTCGCAAGTGTCGTGGTGGCGCATTGGTTACGGACCCGCTTTGCAAGCGCGTGGGTGTGGGTTCGAAACTGGCATGTACCAACGTGACTAATTTTTCTATGTCATATGTACTTTCTTAGTTAATCTAAGACACCACTGACCAACGGTGAAGGAAAACATCGCAAGGAAACCTGGACTAAATAGTCTGAAATCGCCAACACGCAGTGAGCTAGCGAGGTAATGCTCGATCCTTCTCTATATGAGAAGAGGCCTTTGCCCTATATTGGGACAGTTACAGGCTAATTTATTTATTAATACTCGCATATCGTTTTCGCATAACTTTTACCAGCATAATAATACTTTGGCATAATTATACTATGAAAGCAAAGGTTAGCATAACTATCATTTGTTCTAATTTGTTTTGGCTTAATTTAAACCTGGACTTAATAGTCTGAAATCGCCAACACGCAGTGAGCTAGCGTGGTGATTAATGCTCAATCCTTCTCTGTACGAGAAGAGGCTTTCGCCCTACATTGGGACAGTTACAGGCTGATTTATTATTTAATTTGCTGCTACTGGTACTGAGAATTTCCTGATGGAAAAACCCATTAACACTTTGTTAAACCCAATCGAATCCAGGACCTTCTGCTCAGCAGTTGCTCTTGCTACCACTAGACCAACAAGGCTTTTTTTTTAAAGTCAGTTTAAATATAAGTTTAACTTCACAAAGAACATTTAATTGAAGATCATATTCTTCTAGCACTTACCATCTGTACGTAACGTTGCTTCTTGCGTCACTAATGTTTTTTATGATAAAATACCTTTTAACTTACAGAACGTTTCTATGAAGTAAATGGACTGAGATTTTTACCTGTCTACTTGAAAGTTATACAGAGAATACAGCGTGTAACGTAACTCTAATGTATGTATACCATGGTATTGGCGAGCAGGTGAACTGTATTTGTGTCATTCATCATTATCAGCCTGTATTAATCCACTGCTGAACATAGGCCTCTCCCAATGCTTGCCACTCGCCCGATGCGCCTTCACCGCGCCTTTTTTACGGTCGTGATGAAGCGACAGGAAACGACGCGACGCGAGTTCGCGCGACATCGCGCACTTCCACTAACATGCCGATAGTTATATATGGGAGCTATATATAAAACTTATATCACTGTAATTGTTATGGAATAAGCTACCTGATTTATATGCATTATTATACATTGACCTTGTAATCTATTGCTAAATCTGAGTTGAATGTAGTTTACCAATTTTATCAATCAACAAAAAAAAAACTAAATCAAAATTCGTTCATCCGTTTACTAGCTACAATGCCACAGACACGTTAAACTTATAACACACCTCTTTTTTCGTCGGTGGTTAAAAAGCTAGCAAAGTACTTCTCAATGTAATAATCTTTTTGATCAATTTTACTTTCATAGGACCATTCCGTGAGAGGTGCTGATACCATGTTGTCATTACCCTGAGTAAATTAATATTGATATCATTATTATCAGCGCAGTATCACAATTAAACGCATTATTAAAATTGATGAGACGAATTTAAAAGTACGTACTGTTTAATTATGAAAGATGGATGCTAAAAGTTCTGTTTTAAAGGTAATTACATAAAATTGTCGTGGTGGCGCATTGGATACGGACAAGCACTGACAGCCTAGTGGTATGACCGTCAATTGATAAGTTAGTGGTCTCGAGTTCGATCCCAAGGCGCACCTCTGATTTTTCGTAAGTTATGTGCGTATTTTAAATTAATTATCAGTTGCTAAAACGGTGAGGGAAAAACTTCGTGATGAAACCAGCACACCTGAGAGATTTTTCAACGGTGAGTAAAGCCATGTCAGAGGCTACGGGCGGGTGGTTTAAACTCTGACACCAGGGGGCTTAGCCAAGTTGACTATCTATAATCGATAACGCTATAGAAATGGATATATATAGTGGATGACATTACCTGTCACGTGACATATCAATCGAAGGTAATGTCATCCTATACATTTCTTTCGTTTTCTATTCGTTAGCGATTGTAGATAGTCAACTTGGCTAACCCCCCAGGTTATTCATCAATCATACGATAAGAAGAAGAAGCCATAAAATACGACCTCTTCCAGCCAACATAAACTACAGGCTAAATCCTAATGTAGTTCGCCTTTGAAGGTATAGGTACCTCAAATTAATCCTTGTAATACTGTTTGTAACCCAAAGACTTTAATCTAGTACCGAAGATTGAGTTGATGCAATCAGAATCGACTTTAATTGCTTGAGAAAGCAGGTTCGTTAGAGCAAAATGTTCAGATGTTTGTCGGACCACGAAATACGATTAATCGGGCTTTTGATTTTAGTAGGTTTTGCGTTAATGATTGAAATTATTTCGATGATTTCGCAGTTTGATAATGTGTGACAGCTTTGTCTATACATATAATAAAATCGTAACGAAGTAAAAACTGTACATTGAAAATTTTTGGAAAAAAGTAAATGCTACGTGTTCGGGGAACGATACTGAAGCCGAATATGAAGAAAAAAAAAACTTTGTCTGTCTGTTTGTATGTAAAGGGTTGGCGCGAAAACTACTAGGCAGATTTAGTTGAAATTCGGCAAATATACTTTTTAAATTCTTGGTCAACTTATAGGGTATAAATTATCACGTTTATAATTATGGGGGATGAGCAGTATTGTAGTAAGCAGCGTATTTCTAGAATTTGTTGCGGAATTGTGGTTGTTGTTGAGAAAAATGTTATTAAATTGCAATTTACAAAATATTATCACGCTATATCCACAAGGAGCTAAACATTTCATAACATAACATAATAATATCTTTTAGGAATGATTATTTTGACTACATGTCAACAGACTTCATAGCCTTCCGGTCGGGCGTACGCCTAGGAAGTGTAAGGCTTTGAGTTCGATCCTCAGTTCCGCAAACTTTTATGGATTCTTTAAGTATTTTTTTTGTCATTGAAATTATGTATTTTTGTGGTATTTAATTCATAATGACTTTTATTACTTAACGGCTGAAACCCGAAGGAAACAAGCTTTTTAATATTTTTTCAACTTATAAAAAACGTTACCAATTTAATTTGAAACATTTATAATTATATTATTTAAAACATAGTAGTGTTCTAGATGGCGTTAGAGTCAATTTAGATCAGCAGAATTCTTTTTTAAATATTTCAATTTGAAACCCGAAGGAAACAAGGTGCATCGTGTGGAATTATACTTTTTAAAATTTCAGCTTATAAAAAAATACCGCTTTAATTTGAAGCATTAAAATTATTATTATTTAAAACATAATGTTTCCTTTTTCTTAACTAGATGGCGTTAGGAGTCGATTTACAGGAAAAATATTTATAACCACTGGCATCCTTGCAGTGATCAGGAGGCAGGGCAAAATTACAATTGTAGTAGCGTCTTCGGGGATTACTGCCACGTTGTTTTCTGGTGACAAAACAGCGCATACCATGTTTAGGATTCCCATCAATTTACAGAGCAACGAAACACCTGATTGTGATGTGTCACGGAATAGTGACAAGGCAGGCACTTGCTCAAGAATTGTTCTTTGATCGTATGATGGGATGAATGTATAATGGCAAACAGAAAGCAGTTGATGCGGTACACAGAACTCTACAAGACATCCGTAGGAACTAACACATAATGGGTGGTGTCACAGTTATGTTCAGCGGCAATTTCCGCTGAACGCTACCTGTGGTGACGCGAAGAACTGGGGCTGATGAGGTGAATGGTTCGTTGAAACGATTATTTTTATGATTCTGTATTCACAAGTTGAGCTTGACAATAATTATGGGTGGCTGAGTAGGAATCCACATGCTCAAGAATTTTCCAACTCAAAACGCCCAAAAATAATGAAGCTGCAGCAATCAATGAATGCATTATTTTATAAATGAAAGGGAATGAAGTGTTTTACACATTTATAAACACTGTTGTCAATCAAGATGACGCCACTTATTATCCTGTAAAATTTCTCAATTCCCTCACTGCAAGTGGACTTCCGATGGACGTCATCAAGTTGAAGGTCGGTGTCCCGATTATGCTTCTTCGGAACTTAACGCCTTCGAAATTGTGTAAAGGGACCCGGCTTAATGTAATTTATCTGCAGAGAAACATCATCAAGGCGCAAATTCTAACGGGTTTCGGTACTGGCGTGACAGTGTTTATACCACGTACCACTAATTCTCCACAATTATCCCTTTCAATTTAAGCGAGTGTAGTTTCCTGTGGGCGTTTGTTTCGCCACGATAATCAATAAGTCGCAGAGGTAGACACTGAAGTCTGCGGGTGTCGATCTCAGGACCAGCTTCTCCTCACATAGACAACTGTATGTCGCTTGCTCTCGGGTCACCAGTTCTGACTCTCTGTAGGCATTTTAGCTACCGAGAGCAAAACTACAAACAAAATAGTTGGTATGTTTTTCTAAATATCCTGGTTCGGGTTTGATATTGATGCGAGACTTTTGTTCTTTTACATAGGTTTTTCGCTTTATTTGGTCAGACATTATGCAATAAAATATGCGAAGCGCACTCTTAACTTTTGCCCTATAAATTAGTTAGACTTAAATGTAAAACTAATCTTTGTTGGAATAATTGCTCTCAAATGTGCATAACGATATATTTAAAAAAATACCTCATAATATTACAAGTTTACCATAACAAAAATGTAGGAAAGTTCTATATATCTAGCTGACAGAGAATACATAATGTAAGTAAATTCTTAAATGAAAGCTAAATAATGAAAGGAAAAATTAATAATATATTTGATTAATTGTTATTATAGGGAATAACGAGTTAATGTAACGGCAATATATAATGTTTTCAATAATAAATATTTTGGATAATTTAAATGTTTATGCACATGTTTTGCTTATTAAATGAAAATAATTAATAAGAAACTCGCAAAAACAACTGACTTGGGCGGGACTTGAACTGTCATATCATGTCATTACTAATCTGCACTAATAAAAGTTTGTGAAGATGTTTGTTACCTAAGCACTTTTGATTTGAATAAAACTCGGTAAACATAAAAACCATATATCCTGGATTAACAAAAAATATAAATTTTATCCTGGATCGACATCCACGCAGGCGAAGCTGCGGGCAAAAGCTAGTGGTTAATAAAACCGTTCACAAAAAAAAAATTAAAGAAAAATAATAGTTGAAATTTCGTTTAAACTATTATTTTTCTTAATTTTTTTTTTAGTTTTAGAATAACTCCCTGGCTACTGCTTGACATCTCCAAAACAACCACTTTCACAATCCGATGGGATGGTAATTGACAATCCGACACGACCGGAGAGAAAACAGGTAAAGGTCCAACGGCATAACGTGCTTTTTGAGGCACGGAGCAAGTGATAATTAATTTATAATACGCACATAACTTACGAAAAGCGCGTAAGGTACGAAATCAATAATACAAGGTACTTGCCTGCTAAATTGTAGGTACTGGCTGCAAATTGCTCAGTTTGATTCCTAATTGAATAGCATTCAAAGCTATCCAATTAGGAATCAACATGGCATTCAATTCTAGAGTAGTAGTAATTAATTATCAATGCTATTGGTTGTCAGTATCAATGCATTTAATTGACAAGTTTTTATCCGACGAAAAAAAGGAAAGGCTGGAGAATGGTTGATTAATATCCTAGTTATCTAACTTGAATTATAATAAATGCGAAAGTAAGTATGTTTGTTTGTTACTTTTTCAAGCCTAAACCACTGAAGTGATCATCCTGAAATTTTGCATATATTATGTTTTCAGGTGTAGAAAAACGATCAATCACAATTAACAATAACCCACCTTTCATCTCGAAAACAAGTACAGACTGTCTCCGAGAATAACAACAATAACGTTCTTTTAATAATAATAGTAATAACATCTGAAGAGGCTCTCGTTAGGCAGCTGGATTGGGAGCCTGGCGCAGAAGGCAGTATTGCTGGACACGGCGCGAATAGTGAGGAGGTTTCTCTCTCTGGACCCCTAACCACCGGTAGCTTGGACCCTGTTCCCGATACCGGTGGGCTACTATATTTTATATTTTTAAATGATTTTTTTTTATATATATATTTAAAAATGTATTTTATATGTGTATAAATTAATAAATGGAATAGTAATAATAACTTTAATAATAGTTGGCGCCACGTATCTATCAAGATTGAATTTTAAATTCTAAAGTAACGCGAGCGAAGACGTGAGAAGAAGCTAGCAGTAGTATAAAAAAACTTTACTCGAATTTAAAATCGATTATTCAATGTTCTGGAATAACTGAATCGATTCTTTTAGTAAAAGTTGGTAATCGGATTGACTCGATTCCTTCAAGACCAGTATTCCAGTTAATGGTGAAGCAAATTGATAGTATTAGTTTAGGATCAGGTGCTTTCTAGTATGTAGTTCAATTTTATAGGCCACTTTGCAACTTTAGATGATCATCGGTAACGTCTGTAGGTACCTTTAGATTACGTTCGCACTAAAATGAACTCTATTGAGTTAAATATACGATGTCGAAGAGTCGATGTGTGTGTGAAGATCGTGGCTATAAATCCCATCCGTGTCAGTTGTTTTTCAAATTTGTTATGTGTTATTAAATAATTATCTATACTTATAAAATGGTAATGTGACTGACTGACAGACAACGCACAGCCTAAACCGGTGGACCTAAATTTTGGAATTTTTGAGACTATATTCTTTAAGTACCGTAGGGGTGCACTAAGGAAGGATTTTCTGAAATTCCCCCCCTAAGTAAGTAAAAAAGGGGGAAACAGGTTGTATGTAAATCCGTCATTCTTAACGTTAAATGTACGAAACTTGGTATTTAGCTTTTCGGTTGATAAATGAAAGGACGAGCATTGATTTTTTTAAAATATACCCTTGAGTGAATAAAAAAGGGGGTGAAAGTTTGTATGGAAGATTTGTTATTTTTTAAGCTACAAATGTAAAAATGAGTATTAAGCTTATGCGCTAAAAATAAAAAAGACGTGTATCAAAAAATTTAGTATTTTTTTCCCCTAAGGAGATATAAAAAGGGACTAAAGTTTGTAGTTATGAAAATTTGTCATTAAACTTGATAATTAGCTTTTTCGGTTAACGAATAAGATGTGTTTTAGCTTTTTGATAACTCTACCCATTAGGGGGAAAGGGGGGGGGGGGCGAATATTTTCTGTAAGAAATTCGGTATTAGTAAGAGACATCAAAGTGGCATAACTAAGCACGTATATCTCGATATTCAATCACTTTGCGGAGAAAATATAGAAGATAAAAGTTTGAATGAAATTCTGCCATTTTCAAAGTTGAAGCCAAGAAAGTAGGTATACACGAGAACTGCTGGACCGATTTTTATGGTATTTGATTTGTTGGATTAGTCTCCGCCTATAATAGAAGAATCGAAGAAAAAAAAAATGGAATTATACCTCTTGGGTATGGTAGGGTATGGGTAGGGTAGGGTAGGGTAGGGTAGAGGAGAGTAGAGTTAGGGTAGGAATAGAGGGGTAGGGTAGGGGTAGAGTAGAGTAGGGTAGAGGTATAGTAGGGTAGGGTAGGAAGAGAGGGGTAGAGTAGAAGTAGAGTAGGGTAGGGTAGGGTACGGGTAGCGTAGGGTAAGGTAGGAGTAGAGTAGGGTAGGGTAGGGGTAGTGTAGGGTAGGGGTAGAGTAGGGGTAGAGAATGGTAGGGTAGGGTAGAGTAGCGTAGGGTAGTGTAGGGTAGGGTAGAAAAAGCGTAGAGGTAAAATAATTACGCGTACAAAGTCGCGCGGGGCAGCTAGTAATAATATATAATAATAAAAAATTCACAAAAAAAAAAGAAAAAAATCCTTTTGAGTTAATGTTGAACACCATAAATATATGAATAGAAGCTATGGAAATTTCATAGGAAGAGAATAGAGATTATTCCTTCTTCTTTATCGTAAGATGAAGATCGTAGTTGGATATAGTTTTTGGGAAAAAGGGGGAAAACGAACTTGTGGGTCATCTGGTGGAAAGAGATCACCAGCACACATAAGACCACGCAACACCAGAAACATTGCAGATGTGTAGCAACTTTCAGGCGTTTGAGATGGATTATGTTTCCAGTTCTCTTCACTGACAGTAGAAAACACAGCAGTACAAATACTTATACTTGACGCTGTTGTTATTTGAGAATTGTTATACTACCCCAATCGAGCCGTCCTATTAGTGCCGAAACCAGCGCGTCTATACCACAATGAAAATACGTTAAACTGTAACATAATATTAAAATAAATGTCCCATTTGAAATAGCCTGTAGTTTGAACTTTGGGCTATTTAACAAGGGCATTACTATCGACAAAGTGTCAAAGTGATCATATCTCAATGACAAACGGTAAAATTTAACATACCCCTAAATTTTAGGTCTATTTTAGGAGATTAACTAACTCGCAGATGTCTAGCGACAAGCTCGTACTGTGGACTTCTTGCTGATATAGTCATAATTATGCTGTGCAGTAATATCCTACGAAGATTAGAAGACTACGAAATGCAGTGCAATGCAATGCAGGCAGCCTACCCCTCATGGGGACGAATCTGGCAAGAAACTCCATGGTTGCTCTTTTAAATAATGGCTTGTATAGTCGAATCCAACTTATACGATAGAACATCATTCCATCGCTCGCACCGTAAACGTATAACATCGCTACTGACTATTGATATTTTGTATAGGTAAGTAATCGCTAAATATTCCCAAAAAGAGGGATAAATAATCATTATGTTCGGCCACGATCGTAGCAAGAATAGTTTAATAAAACATTGATATAATATAGCTACCTAATAATGTGAATAAAACATTGATCCTATTAAATCAGGCAAAATCAAGATTTTGCCTGATTTAATGTTTTTGTGTATACGCGGCGGCGTCGCGGACCTCACCCGCTCTTGAAAATGGACTCCGTTTGAGTTCGAAACTAGTCGGGCATTCCCCGAAAACAGTACGTGAGTAAAGCCGGATCAATATTTATATAATGTCCATAGCTTCTATTCATATATTTATGGTGTTCAACATTAACTTAAAAGGATTTTTTTTCTTTTTTTGTGTTTTTTTTATTAAATTAATTATTTAATAACATATAACAAATTTGAAAAACAACTGATACGGATGGGATTCAAAGCCACGATATTCACACACACATCGACTCTTCGACGTCGTATATTTAACTCAATAGAGTTCATTTTAGTGCAAACGTAATCTAAAGGTATCTACTGACATTACCAATGATCATCTAAAGTTGCAAAGTGGCCTATAAAATTGAACTACATACTAGAAAGCACCTGATCCTAAACTAATACTATCAATTTGCCTCACCATTAACTGGAATACTGGTCTTGAAGGAATCGAGTCAATCCGATTACCAACTTTTACTTAAAGAATCGATTCAGTTATTCCAGTACATTGAATAATCGATTTTAGATCCGAGTAAAGATTTTTTTATACTAGTTTAGCTTTTTCTCGCGAGTTCATAATTCAATCATGATTTGATTGACACGTGGCGCCATCTATTATCATAAAAACGTTAGGTACTGTTGTTTTCCTCGGAGACAGTACTTGTTTTCGGGATGAAAGGTACCCTATGTCCATTTCTGTATACCTTAAAATTACATATAAATAGTCATAATCATAAATAGTCAATATTATAATAAGTGTCTCTAAAGGCATCATGGAGAAGAATCTAGCAGGAAACTTCGTGACTGTACTTTTAAATAAATGGCTACAATATTTTTTGGTTACATTTTTATAAGATGTGCACTTGTGCAGCTATGGGCTGACCAGTCCCAACAGACGGTACCTGTTCACGAGTATGACGCATGCATCTTTAGCCATCGCCTTACTCACCCTAAGGCAAACCTGAAAACATAATTATTATAAAAAATTTCATGTTGATCACTCCAGTGGTTTAGGCATGAAAAGGTAACAAACAACCAAATTTACTTTCGCATTAATATTAAAGTTAGATAATTAGGATAGCAAACAACCATTCTCCAACCTTTCCTTTTTTTTATCGGATAAAAACTTGTCAATTAAATGCATTGATACTGACAACCAATACCATTGATAATTAATTACTACTACTCTAGAATTGAATGCCATGTTGATTTCTAATTGGATAGCTTTGAATGCTATTCAATTAGGAATCAAGCTGAGCAATTTGCTGCCAGTACCTACAATTTAGCAAGCAAGTACCTTGTATTATTGATTTCGTACCTTACGCGGTTTTCGTAAGTTATGTGCGTATTATAAATTAATTATCACTTGCTCCGTGCCTCAAAAAGCACGTTATGCCGTTGGACCTTTACCTGTTTTCTCTCCGGTCGTGTCGGTTTGTCAATTACCATCCCTGACAGTAGAAAACACAGCAGTACAAATACTTATACTTGACGCTGTTGTTATTTGAGAACCCTGATACTACCCCAATCGAGCCGTCCTATTAGTGCCGAAACCAGCGCGTCTATACCACAATGACAATACGTTAAACTGTAACATAATATTAAAATAAATGTCCCATTTGAAATAGCCTGTAGTTTGAACTTTGGGCTATTTAACAAGGGCATTACTATCGACTAAGTGTCAAAGTGATCATATCTCAATGACAAACGGTAAAATTTAACATACCCCTAAATTTTATGTCTATTTTAGAGGATTAACTAACTCGCAGATGTCTAGCGACAAGCTCGTACTGTGGACTTCTTGCTGATATAGTCATAATTATGCAGTGCAGTAATAACCTACGAGGATTGGTAGACTACAAAATGCAGTGCAATGCAATGCAGGCAGCCTACTCCTCATGGGGACGAATCTGGCAAGAAACTCCATGGTTGCTCTTTTAAATAATGGCTTGTATAGTCGAATCCAACTTATACGATAGAACATCATTCCATCGCTCGCACCGTAAACGTATAGATGGATCGTGAACGAAACTCCATGATTGGAACTAGGTGATCGACTAGTTGACGAACGGAAATGAACGTTTACGCTAGAAACATCGCTTCTGACTATTTTGTATAGGTAAGTAATCGCTAAATAGTCCCAAAAAGAGGATAAATAATCATTATGTTCCGCCACGATCCTAGCAAGAATAGTTTAATGAAACATTGATATAATATAGCTACCTAATAATGTGAATAAAACATCTATCCTATTAAATCAGGCAAAATCTTGATACTGCGACTCTGAAACCCTTCATTTCCAAACAACGCCATCTGTCGGTACAGACATTAACAATTTGCTCAAACAAGAACTAAATATTGACAAATTAAATTCGTTTAATTATATGGAGCTTTATGTGTCTCTCGCAAGCCCTCAGCAAGTTAGGTAATCATTCCTCTGATTTGTTATCTTTATTAGTTTCAACGACTTTTGAAATTCTCGGTCTGAAATTCAGATTACAAATATTAATAGCTTATGCATTATCTTGGATTTAAATGGCTTGAAGAAAAGAGTTTTGCTTATCGTGATTCGCAATTTTCGAGGCAATTTATTTTGGATGTAGATTGCAATATTTGCTATTTTTCCAAGCAATTTTTGCTTCTAAGACTTCTTTCAGAATCAGTGGTATTAATCTACTAGGCGGCTTACAGTTCGGGTTTACACAATCGATTCGCTTCATTGATTTTTCGTTCCAAGTTATCTTCAATTTTCATAAGATAATACCCACATCAAAAATAGAAATTAAAAACCTATCGGGGTGACTGGTCGAAACTGGTCAGACTGATCAAAACGCTGGCCTATACCTAGCTCAAAGGCTTAACTTTGCCATTTAACGTGGCAATGCAGCCAGCATTTTGGGAAAATTGCCCACTGAAAGCGGTCTTATAGATTAAGTTTTTTATTTTTATTTATTTTTTAGTTTTAGTGTTAGTTTTTAATATTAGTTGTAACTTATTAGCTGTTGGTTTTCCTAATATAAATAAATTTGATACCTAAGGAAATTATTATGTTTTTGTATACTTTGGCAATATATTTGACATTGTTGAATCTTACAACTACATTAACGATTCAGATTATATCTTTAATTTATGTTGTAATTCTATTATCAAACCCACTGTCAAACCTAATAGATTCGATGTATTATTTGGATATTTTGGATAGAGGGACCTAAATAAATATAGAAAAGATGCATGTGGCGTTAAGTCCGCCTCTGTACATTTTGTGTGCATAAAGTATAAATAAATAAAAGAAACAAGAACTTTTTTGGCATAGTTTTAGACGATAGTTGAGATTTCTCAATGATACGTCATAAATTATATTGCTCAATGACCATTGACACACAAGGACGCTGGCGTTTTGTATCTCATTTCTGGGAATTGAAAGATTTAAACTGTAGATCCTTTTTCAAATACCTATTGTCTCCAATAATATACTGTTTCCTAAAGTTACCTTTTGTTACGCAAAATAAATCCAAATCTTACGACTTATCTTAGACATGTATAACAAGAAGTTAATGCCCGTATTTGAATGATACTTGAAGATTTTACGTGACGAATCCTAGCTTAGCCGTAAAGAAAAGCCGTCCCTTTTTTGTAAAACACGTAATTCCGACAATGGACATCAGTTTGTTTTGTTTTACGTATATCTATGCCACCTAAGAATAGAACCACCCCTACTTATCCCGCGGGTGTCGTAAGAAGTTACAAAGTGGAAAATCTAGAGAATGGGTAGTAGCATCCTACTGTGTAATAGCAACCATCTGCTACTGCGATCGCCAACCCACTTGCCCAGCGTGGCGATTAAAGGCATACACCTTCTAATGAGGGCAGGCACAAAGTAAATAATGAGGCCTATGTCCAGCAATGGACTGATTCAGGCTGTGTATATAAGTACATAATTATATCTAAGCAAACGAGCCAAATTGGTTTTAGTATATCGTTGAGAATAACTTTAGATTCAGTGTCAAACAATTAAAGATGCATAAACACTGGCAAAAGTAATTACACCAATTCAAAATTAAATGGGGAAAGAGTCAACAATACTACTAGACTTAAAATAAACTTACCTTGTGCATTAAGTTCTGTAGCAGCCTTCGCCAGGTCTCTTGTCGCTATAGCAGAAGAGCAGCTGGGTCTCCACCCAGGTGGAGGTTGTCCGCTTGAAGACCTCTTGTTTGATCCTCCAGAACAATATCCAGAACTAGCCGTATCACAACTCACATTCACTGACTTTCTCGGACTAGCTTCTTTACTTGGACAGATATCTCCGATAGACATAACCACCTCTCCACCAAATTCAGTCTCTTCTGGTCCTACTTCTGTAAACGTGCTGTAATTTGGACTGATGTCAGAAGGTCTTCTGTCAGGGTGCAAATAATGCGAATGATGCGCAGAATGTGAAGTGTGCTTCATATGAACAGAATTGAGAAGTATATTCGATGAAGTTCTCGTCAATGCCTCTCTTTGTCTTATAGCTTCTCTAAATATCCGACAGTACATCGAAATCATAACTAAACTTGGAATCCAGAACGAAACACTTGATGAAACGATAGCATACACCCTATTAACTTTGAATATACAGACGTCTGGGTCACGTAGTCTTTCTTGACGATGTTGCTCCGTGGTGTACCAGCCCATGAATATTGGCACGAAACTGATAAACGCAGGCCAGAGCCATACATTTGCTAGCATAAAACACACTGTCCTATGGGTCATGGTGACTGGGTACTCCAAAGGTCGGACTATAGCGTAGTATCTGTCAACGGATATACAGCAGAGATGGAGGATTGACGCGCTGGAGAAGTAGACATCGAGGGAATTGAATATATCACAGACTAAAGGGCCAAAGAGCCAGGTGTCAGTCAGTTCAGCGCTGGCATTAAAGGTCATCGCGCAAAGAGCGACGAGCATGTCAGCTACAGCAAGACTGACAACGTAGTAATTTGTCAGGACACGAAGTTTTCTATGTCTGTGGACTGAGATGATAACGAGAGCGTTGCCGAAGAGGGCTCCGATGATGATTGTGGTGAAGACGAGGCCTTTGAGGACGAGTGAGAGGGTGTGCTGCCAGTCGTGGTCGGGCGCGGCAGGGGGCGCCAGCGTCGAGTGTAGCTCGCCAATGAACGCTGACTCCGTACCGCGCCCGCGCGCTTCTACCTCATTTCTGTACACGCCATCTACGAACAAAAAAGGTATTATTAGAATTTTGACATTTCCAAACACAAAAAACTTAAATAAAAAACGTTTTCGACCACTGTGCTACCTTATAATAATTTATTCAAATCCCAATTCAAAATAATTTATTTTTAAACAGGTAATACTCGTAGTTACAAACTTGATAGAAATTATAGAATATCACTATGTTTCACCATGAAAGGTATACATATTTTTAATGATACATGAAAAAACTACTATGGTTTACTGGCCGTATTAAGAGTCTTTTGATTCGAATCAATGCATGATAAATCGGCTTCATTTGTTTTAAATGTTGAAACCTTTTACGAAGTAATGTAATCCGAGATATTTTTTTAACAAACCATTACAAATAAAGGTCCTTAAGATGACTAAGCAACGATATCTATCTCCAATGGTAGATTATATCTACCTATAACGTATCTCGCAAAGCTTTGTGTCAATAATGGCACGGCATAGATCGATTTAGTAAGAATGATGACTGGGGAAAGGTTTTTGGTAAAATCAATATTTCCATTTATCGAAATGAAAAAGGTATTCTTTCGGCTTCTGATATTGCAGGGCTTCAATTTTCTGATAAAGTATCGTTCATATAGAGTTACATGTAGAAATTATAGGGAAAAATAATAGAGATGTTTTGATGTTTAAAACAAACTGCTGCTTCTCTTAGATCCATTCTCATTTAGAGTTTTAAATTATATTGAATCGAAATTGCCTGCCGATACTTGTGTATTTTTTTTGGTGCTTACAGCTTTCTATACACATACGCGTGTCCGGAAGCAAGAAATGCGTGTAAAGAAAATCGAAGGTTGCGTAAGTGGGCGGCTCCCAAAAAATATAGCGCGCTGGGTTAATAATGTTTAAAGTAGTAATCAAAGAAAATAAATGAATTTGTCTATATCTAGGTCAAGATTACATTGGCAGCACCCACAGTACGAATACAATAGTATTTGAAACGAAATAGAAGAAGCAAAGTCAACATTATAATTATTTAAATCTTGTACTATCGTGGACAAAGTCGGTGCACCACTCTTAAGGTTAGAATCGCTTGCACCCGGGCGGCGACCGACAGTAGAGCTATCCCCAACGCACGTAGCATCGTTCAAAGCATTTTGTTGGCAAAGTAGTCCAACGTTCGTGTCTGCGATAGTACATAAATAAAGATTTAAAAAAGTCAATGTGATGATCAAATTTAATGGTAATCAATATAAGTATAAAATATAATATTGTTTTAAATTAAGCACCACCAATAATTTCTCATCCACTGGCTTGATACAGGTTTTATGAACATAAAAGTCTCAATGGCAAAGAACTTTTCTCGAGACTAAGCTATTTGCTGACTTTTAAACTCTGAGTACAAGGCAAATCAGAAGCCACATACAAATTTGAATTGATTAAAGTCACTCCCACAACACGATTTTTGCCAACGATCCGCGTCTCAGTCCGTTGAAAACTAAAGTGATGCAGTTTTTGGAGTTCTATTATCGTAGACCAAAAAAAGTTAAAGAACTGTCTGAAATTATCTTAAAATGAATGTCGAAGTTCGCCAATTTAAGGTATACTTTCTTTAAAGCAGTGTATTGCACGGCAACGGAAAATGAATGATATCTCTCTCGAGTCGTGTCAGATGGCCATCCCATTGGATTATGAGAGAAAGGGAAAAGGGAGTGCACCTGTGTTTACGCACATATTGTGCACAATAACATCTCCTGTGTAGTTGGCTAATTTCCGTTAAGATTGTGACCGACATTCGTTCAGGATTATTATTATTATTATGCAGTCTTCAGTTGTATTTCCCTGTGAAAATGACGTTGGACTAAAACAAAAACGCTTTTTTAAAATTTTTTGGCGTTCAGTCAAGAAATTATATGAAGTAAAGTGCCTTTGAGGTTGTCGGGTATCTTAAGCTTTACAACTAAGATCTAAATCCTTGTGCAACTGTAGTCTTTTAAGTTTATTTTCTCAGTTAAGCTCAATACAAGTGGTAGTAAATGCAAGGTTGCAAGTTGTATCGCAATAGTGAACAAAGGAATTTAATTTAATCGCTTTGAAGTTTAGAAAATATGTATTTTGCTATTTTTGAGGTAGAAACTATATAAAAATTTGTTTGCGATTTTACAAGCGACAACCAAGAGGTAAGTCCGTTGGCCTGCCAAGTACAAAGATCGTAGATTCAACACCCAGGCACGCACTTCTAACTTTTCGGATTAATGTGCGTATTAGAAATTAATTATCACTTGCAAAAACAGTGACGGAAAACATCGTGAAGAAACTAGCACATGAGAGAGATTTTTCGACGGTGTGCTATGTTAGATGCCTGAGGCGGTTTAAACTCTGACACCAGATTGATCATCAACCATACGTTATAGAAAGAAATAAGAAGTTACGATCCCACTGTGAAGGCCTCTCCTCATTAGTGGCTCTCCATAGGAAACTGATATTCAGCTGCATCCAGTTAGATTCGAAGCTGACTCATATTCAGTTAGATTAGAATCCGACCCTAACAAAGCTTGGGAATAATAAAACCAGGAGGATGATGATAAGGTTACGTAAGCTAGACACTGTCATAGTTCAGAGATCACCCATCTCTTCACCATTTTGGTTTCGAAAAACACGACTCCGACAACGTTTGAGAATAAGTATTCTCAAAGTTTTAAGTGGTTTTAAGAGTCGTGATAGCCTAGTGGTGGTGACCGTTGACAGGCAAGTCAGAGGTCTCGAGTTCGAACCCAAGGCGCGCACCTCTGACTTTTCGTAAGTTATGTGCGTTTTATAAATTAATTATCACTCTCCGTGCCTCGGATAGCACGTTAAGCTGTTGGCCCCGGCTGTCAATTGTAGATCTTTGACAGTCGTTACAGGTAGTCAGAAGCCCGAAAGTCTGACAACCAGTCTTACCAAGGGGTATCGTGTAACCCAGTATCTGGGTTGTGGAGGTCTGATAGGCAGTCGCTCCATGTAAAACACTGGTATTCAGCTGCATCCGGTAAGACTGGAAGCCGACCGCAACATAGTTGGGAAAAGGCTAGGCAGATGATGAAAGTTTTAAGTAGAATTGGGAAACTTACGAGTTGCTTAGTAAATTAAAATAGTGGGTGGCGATGTTTCATTGTTAGTAAACTGTTAACTAAGAGTTCTAAAACGGCTTACTTTACTACGGTACGGAACAGTAACTGGGGTTTAACGTTGTCATCTAAAACTAACATTATCCTAACCAAATAATCCGAATATATAATCTTTCTAAAACAAAACAAACCTCAGACAATCCGGCCTATGCTTACTAGGTCAAGTTATTAACCACTTAACAAAAACATGTCTAGGACTATCTTTAAACCTATTAGAAGCCCTAGGCGCTTTAAGATAATGCCGTTCACATGACTCAACAAAATGTATGGAACAGCTGATTTTTTTTTTGCGATTTCAGGGTTGGTTCCATAGTAAAAAGTTGTTCATAATGATGAGTTTAATGACCCCTTTTAAGGATGCTGGTGTTTTACAAATAACCATGTATAGATTAATATAAATACATACAAAAGAAGTTGGTAATTATTATTTGATTTTTGGAAAATGTATTGTATTGTATCGGTAATAATTCGGTTGTTGATGTGTATGGCATATGGTGAACTAGATCCCTTTTTCACAAGCACCTCTGACTTTTCAAATTGATTTGCATCTAAAACGGTGAGGGGTAACATCGTCAATAAACCAGCATACATAAGAGAGTTTTCTACGGTGTGTAAAAACCATGTCAGCGGCGTAAGGGCAGTTTCTACTCAGACACCAGGTTGTTCATCAACCATACGATAAAAATGAAGTAATATTGTAATGGTTCAATGATTCTAAATTGACTTTCTTTGTCACCGATAATAATATCTAATACAAAGAGATTGGCGCGCCGCCATGCGCCATTTGTCTGTCTCAAAACGAATTGCGTTTTGTATTATAAAGCCAATTAAAAGCCTTAGACTCAAATGGGGATTGAAAGCAAATAATTTGAAGTCGTACTAATTTCTATTTAAAATAAGACGAGAATTTTGGGCTGGTTATATTAACACCCCAATTCAGTAAATTGAGCGTTAAGTCTGTAAGCTAGATTAATTAGAAGCAAATACCAAGTTCGACGATAGGATTGGCGTAGTTTTAGTGAAGCAATTTATATGTATGTGTCCCACGATATAAGAAAATCTCGTAGTTTTTCAAACGTCGAATAATAAGGAGCGATACTTATCGGATATCGAATCTGATTTATCGAAGTAGCGACGCGTCTAAGGAATTGTATTTGCTACGACGAGCCGACACCGCTACGACTTAGGAAAACCGCTACGTAGTCGCTACGCTGTAGATGCTCATAATTGCTACGCAATAGACCTAGCAGTGACACTCCTTTGAAAGTATTGGCAAAAAAGCATTCACTGATATTTAAGCAGTGATAGCCTAGTGGTATGACCGATGGACTGCCAAGTCAAAGGTTGTAGGTTCAAAACCCAGGCACGGACCATCGACTTTTCGGATTTATGTGCGTATTGTAAATTAATATCAGTAGCTAAAACGGTGAAGGAAAACATCGTGAGGTAACCAGCACCCCTGAGAGATTTTTCAACGGTGTGTAAAGCCATGCCAGAGGCCAACGGGCGGTTTAAACTCTAACACCAGATTGTTTATCAACCATACGATGAAGAAGACTGAAAGTTAAGAATAAATCAATTATATTAATCATTATTATTACGAAAACCTAAACTGCTCCTTGGTTGAAAGATGCTGAGACTGAGATAGTAGAAATGGTAGAAATATTATTTTAAATATATTTTACCAGAAATCTTTAAATAAATAAATAAATCAGCCTGTAACTGTCCCAATATAGGGCAAAGGCCTCTTCTCATTCAGAGAAGGATTGAGCATTAATCACCACGCTAGCTCACTGCGGGTTGGCGATTTCAGACTATTAAAGTCCAGGTTTCCTTACGATGTTTTCCTTCACCGTTAGTCAGTGGTGTCTTAGATTAACTAAGAAAGTACATATGACATTGAAAAGTCACATTAGTACATGCCAGGTGCGAACTCACACTCACGCGCTTGCAAAGCGGGTCCGTAACCAATGCGCCACCACGACTTCTTATTTCTTATCTTATTCTTCTTATTTACGAAATCTTTATTTCAAATTTATTTTAATCCTGAAATCTCTGTGACGGTAAAGAATTACTAAAAAAACAACGTAACGTAATATTTTACCGTGTTTGTGAAATTTCATACATTTCTCTTACAAAAACGTTACAAAGCATATAAAGGTAAGTAAAACTTAGTTTGTGAGTAAGTTAGTTGTTTAACTATAAACTTTCATTAACTACATGTTTATCCTAAAAATAGAGGCCCTCTTAATGTTAGACAAGGCTTTTAGCGACACATTTAACTGACCCATTACTTATAATGGGTCAGTTTCAAAAACTTTTATAGTGTGAGTAGTTTTGTACAAAGAACTGAGTCCTTCAGGCATTCGTCTTGCAAGTTTGACCCTTATTTATTAGAGTTTAAAGTTCGGTTTTTAATAGAAAAGGTGTGCTTGAAATGTGTAGTATGAATAGATGACGATGAATAAAGCAGGTGTACTGTGAGTCTTAGTGCTATATGATGATTTCCTGACCGAATTCCGGTCACAGCAGCCTAATCTCAACAGAGATTAGCCAACTACTCATGAGATATTATAGTGCACAAGTATATGCGCAAACAAAGGTGCACTCTCTATTACCTTACTGTCATAGTCCGATGGGACGGCAATCCGACACGACCGGAGAGAGATCAGGCGCTGGGCCAACAGCTTAACGTGCTTTCCGAGGCACGGAGAACCAAAGTACCAAGTAGGAATACAAATCTAAATAAATAAATATATCAAAGTCGGAAGAGTTAATTTTTTATAACTCTAAAACCCATGTTGAAGGCCTACAGGCGGTTTAAACTCTGACACCAGGGGGCTTAGCCAAGTTGACTATCTACAATCGCTAACGCTATAGAAAACGAAAGAAATGTATAGAATGTACTTGGTTTCACCGAGTGAAATAACGATTATCCTATCTATCCTATCGTTAGCGATTGTAGATAGTCAACTTGGCTAAGCCCCCAGGTAGTTCATCAACCAAATGAAAAAGAAATGTTCATAAACATTTTTGTAAATACAGACAAACGGACACAATCAAGTAAACCAATTGTAATTATTTTTTATGACACGATTCGCTTAATTGGATTAGAGATTAACCTTTTGCACGATACCCATTGCATTTTGGCTTTTGGCCAATTAATAATGTCTTCCTGGCCGAATTTCGGTCACAGCGACCTTTCTTTTCTTTATTGTATGATTGATAAACATCCTGGTGTCATAGTTTAAGCCGCCCTTAGTCCTCAGACATGGCTTTACACACCGTTGAAAAATCTCTCAGGTGTGCTGGTTTCCTCACGATGTTTTCCTTCACCGTTTTAGCAAGTGATAATTAATTTCTGAAACGCACATGAATCTGGAAAGTCAGAGGTGCATGCCTGGGTTTCCAGCCTAGGACCTTTGATTTGACAGTCCAACGGTCATACATAACGGCTAGTTTTGGAGTCAGGATGGCTGCGTAGATTCGCATGAGACATTTTAGTGCTTAAATATGCGCGCAAACGCAGGTGCATTTACTATTTCTCACTCCCATAGTCAGTCGTCAGCCAGTCAGTTTTGAGGCATTTTGTGGACGGACACGGACAATGTTTAAGTGATAGAGGACTCGGGCCCACTGTCTCGGGAATGTGGGAATTGAATCAACATATTTTAGAATTTTGGTATTTATTTATGTAAGAAATTCACAGCGCGAGCGTTCCAAAAAATATAACTTAGGTCCGAAATAAAACAGTAGGTATAGTACGTAAATTACACAGACAGGTAGTCCTGGATAGTATACTCGTAAATCAATATTTTGTTTTTTTTTTTTTTTTTTTTGATCTGGTATAAATATTTAATAAGATGATTCACAAAAATGATCTGGTAATTGTTAAGTATTTTTTTAACCATAAACATAACTAAAGATAAATAAATAATAATAGATATTTTGTTAAATGACTCACAATTTTAAAGAAGGCTATATACAATGTAACTTTATGTTCAATTTACAACAATCAATAAAAAAAAATTGTTTACCGTGTAAAATGTACAGTTCTGTTGAATTCCTAAGTGCTCATAAAAAAAATAGTTAAGTCTCGAAAAATACGAACTAAAAAAAAAAATAGAAAAATTACGTGAAGTTCAGGATTTAGCGATTTATAAAATTCACTTTCCTTAACATTTTATACAACGTCTCTTTACAAGCCCCGGTTTCTAATAAAAATAAAAAATACATTAAGATAAAACCTATTACCATTTTAATATAATAATCTAATATCGAATTCCGTACGGACGCGTAACTAAATACAATATCGATCGGGAACAGTTGAAGGTCATTATCTGACCGTCATTTGGAAGTCTTGGAAGCCGGCCAGAGGCTGGTTTGGACCGCATCCCGTAACGCGCAACAGGGAAGGGATGTAATTTTATTGTCTGAAATGTGGTATAATTTTTATGAGTGGCTCTTAAAGAGTCAAGGTCGGGTAGGGTTTCGATTCAACCTTTTGACTTAAGTGCGGTCCCAGGTATAATATTATTTTAGACTGCGCGTCCGAGCGTTAAGAAAATAGGCATTATTAAGATGAAACTTATTGTTTTTATGATATTATGCTGATGCGAAGCGGCGTAATAGGAAAATATTGTGGAGGGCTGTTCGTTACGGCGCGGCGCGGTGGTGGTTTATTAAGACAAGAGACGGTGGTTTTGCAGAGTTTTCATATTATTAGAATAATGATGTTGATTGATGTTGACCTTATTGTTTTAGGGAATTGTGTATAAAGAGACTTCAAATAACTATCGACAAAATATCTTTATTTGTAGAACATAGGTGAGGTAGAGATAGTATTCTTAAAATAAAATGAACGCTATGTCTAGCCATTAATAGAGTTCAAATATTGTTAAATAGTTTCTAAATAACAAAATATACTTAGTTAACAAAAATAATAATAAATAGATTTTTTTATTATTATTCCATTGATTAATATACCTCCAATGAGTGCACAAAAGTGGCGCGCATTGGGAGAGGCCTAGACTATGTTCAGCAGTGGACTAATACAGGCATGATGATGATGAATTGAAGTCATTACTGTCAGATTGTTTGAAGTATTTAATTGTGAGATGAAGGCGTGAAAGTGTTATCACTCTCCGTGCCTCGGATAGCATGTTAAGATGTTGGCCCCAGCTGTCAATTGTAGATCTTTGACAGTCGTTACTTGTAGTCAGAAGACTGAAAGTCTGACAATTAGTCTTACCAAGGGGTATCGTGTAACCTAGTATCTGGGTTGTGGAGGTCTTATAGACAGGTATAAAACACTGGTATTCAGCTGCATCTGGTAAGACTGGAAGCCGACCCCAACATAGTTGTTAGTTGTTGTATGTTTCATCCCTCAAATTCACTACCTACACTCTGCGTTGAATACGAAATTTAAAACATGAAAAATAAGTCTTAACTAAAAGACGGAACAATTTAATAAAATGCATCTACTAAATAGCAGAAAAAATCTCTGATTGCCGCAAAAAGTCTGATAGTTGGTGGAAACGTTCGCAAACATTTGCAGCCATTACGCTGAATGGCGTTCCGCCAGACATAGCACTCATTACAGCTTCAATGAGCTGGAAAAAATAAAATGTATTTTTCCTTAGACTGTATCCAACTGCAATGTGCAATTACGTTCAGGACTTTGAATTTGATGCTTGCTACGGCGAGGCGAGAAAAAATTAGCTATATTTTATGTGTATAGGCAGCAGACGGTAAAAATACTATTTTATTTTTAATTTATTTATGTAGACACATCACATAAAAGTAAAAGGTACAAAGTCAAGTCAAAGGTACAGCTTATTTCAAAAGAAATCTCTTCTAGCAGACCTTTGAGAGGAGAACTTCGATGAATAAAAGGAAATACACAGTTTAATAAGAAACTCGCTGAAACAAAGGACTCGTGCGGGAGTTGAACCCGTGATCTTTGGTGTGCCGTACCATCGCTTTAACAACTAAGCTACCAAGTCCAGCTTCAGTTGAAATTACAAATATTTAACGCCGTTAACGGCAAAGACATGGCGAACCTACGTTTTACAAATAAAGACATTTAGATTTTGATTTGATTTAAATGTATATGTATTTTAATCTTATGTATTTCGGGTGGTATTACAATAAAAGAGAATAAGAATAAATATATAAATATTTTATGTCTCTCCACAGCACCAACTAATATACATAATAATATGCTTGTATAACATAATGGATTATTAGACAATAGTAATAATAATTAGACAATAACATTGTAATTAATTCTAGAACAATGCTATGCCCTATCATTGCCTTGCAGTGCAAAATCCAAGGCAAATGTTATACGTAATCACTATCCTTCCAAAAAACTAGGCTCTATAAGAGTGTAATAACAAAATATAGGTCACGTACGCCGTAAGTCAAGCCTTACGTGCAATATTGAAGTTACCGCCGCAGATGTTTCACCGCTCGTTATTATAATATCTTTTATTCTGTCAATACTAGATGACAGTATGACTTTACGTCTTAAACCAGGTGGGATAGAACGACCAACATTGCCAATAATATTTTATATTAGATAGTGGAATTTTTTGTAAAAAAAAGTTTTATAATGGTCTTATCGCACATGGCAATCTTATCCAGACAACCTTTGGATGGAAAAGAGTGTACTGGACAAGATATGGGGTATAAGGTTGAAATTAAAATGCTTAATCAATCAATCTTTTTTTCTTTATCGAAATTAACCAGCGGTAGGCCTCTGACACGACTTTTAACACCGCTGAAAAATCTCTTAGGTGTGCTTATTCCCTCACGACGTTTTCCTTCACCACTTTAGCAAATGATAAATAATTCACACATGAATCTGAAAAGTCAGAGGTGCGTGCCTGGGTTTAGAACCTATGATATATATATATATATTATATATATGATATATATATATGATCTGCAAATACACCGGTCATACCACTAAGCCAGGGATGGGGAAACTACAGCTATCATTGCATCAAATCAATCAATCCATCTTAACAATTTCGACAACGCGTTGGTGACACTTCTGATGTTGCAGATAGTTGATTAAATACTACTACTTTAGTACCTAGCCCTGTGCCTAAAACGTCCATTCTGTATGCTTTTTGCGTGTATTATAAACACCGTAACCGTCAAACACCGAGATATGAGACACAAAAGGAAATCAATTGTTATAATACGCGTTAGGTTAGCCGTGTTTCGTGCGCGACTCTCACAAAGAATTCGGCAGTGCAGTGGCTAGGTCGCTGATGATGGTGGGACCCGCCTTAGCGGGCAAGTCGAAACGGGGGTACGGTGAATGCGCAAGCGAAAGCCGTATTTTCGCCCAGAGCTTCGTAGAGGTTTTTAGTCAATGCGAGTCAGACATAACCCCATCGTCAGCCCTTGGTGATAAAGAGTTTTTTCACACGACGAAAAAAATAAGGTCATCATTCTATGTCCATGAAAGTCCTCATCATTATTTTGGCAAATCTCCTTAATCTTTACTAAACAATTGACTTTGACATTGCTCAAGGGCGCCCAAAGATCTGAAAGATACAAGGAGCTCAAAGAGATCAAGTGCTCAGTAGTACTAGATGGACTGAAAACTTAAATTTATTTAGCGGATTACAAAGGTTCGGGGCTCAAGGCCGAGGGACGGTTGCACTTTGACCTTCAAAACCTGGAGTATTTGGCAAGTTTGCTTTTTTTGTTTTAGTGAAATTTTGCTTCTTCTGGAAGAACTCTGAAATAATTTTAATATGTAAATACATAGGTAGCAAAGTTGTCTGAATATATAAGTATCATTATAGTTTCTACTGATACGATTATTTTTTGTCTGAGTATTTATGTATTATTGTAGTCTCCAATGATTTTTTTTTCATGTTTTATGGGTACCTAGATACGAGTACTAAACCACAGAAAAAATAATTAAAAGTAGTGATCAGGAAAAAAATCTACATTGCAACATTTCGTTCAACTAATGCAAAGCATTGATAGCCTAGTGGTATGACCGTTGAACTGCCAAGTCAAAGGGTATGGTCCGAAACCCAGGCACGCACCTCTGTCTTTCGGATTTATGTGCGAATAAGAAATTAATTATCACTTGTTAATGGTGAAGGAAAAATATCGTGGGGAAATCAGCACACCTGAGAGATTTTTCAACGGTGTGTAAAGATGTCAGAGGCCTACGCGCGATTTAAACTCTGACATTTTCAGGTTGACAGGTTCATTAAACATACGATGAAAAAAAGAAGTTCAACTAAAATGTATTTATTGGCTTCAAGTACAAGTATAAATAATAATTATCTATTTTATTCACTTAAGAAGTGCCAATTTTCTAAATGGCAACTCCAAATGAAAAACTATATCTATGCAATTTATAAAAGTACATAATTATGTTAGCAATTAACTTTTATTCTACGCTTGTTTTAAAGAGCAACTAATGCACTTTTAAATTAGCGAGGACTTCATTAGCCTCTTGTGTTTAACTTACTGGTATAAAGTGTGATACGAGTACTTGTATTAAGTGCTTGTATATAAGTGCTTGTAGGTAAGTGCTTATGTAAGTGCGCTAATATATTTGAAGCCCTCATTTCGAGAACTTTAATGATATAAGTGAAGGATACTACGTCCCTACTTTATGTTATAGACGTAAATATTTATTATCATACTTAGCACTAGGCTTTAACTGCTCTAAACCTTTAGGAAATCACATTAAATTGTGATAAACCTGGGTGTGGGTTCGAACCTGGCATTTAAGTACCAATGTGACTTTTTCATGTACTTTCTTAGTTAATAAATCATTGATTAAGACATCACTGAATAATGGTGAAGGAAAACATCGTGAGGAAACCTGGACTAAAAGTCTGAAATCGCCAACCCGCAGTGAGCTAGCGTGGAGATTAATGTTCGATCCTTCTCTATATGAGAAGAGGCCTTTGCCCTGCAGTGGGACAGTTACAGGCTAGTTTATTCATATATTTACTTGCTTACCCTTTCAAACATAACAAATATAATGGTTATGTTACGCAAATCGCAACAATGGAGGTTTATAAATAGATCCTTTTATTGAACTTCGCGTTTCATGAGACAACTCGACGTGTTTTAGTCGTTCAATTTTAAGTTGGCGCGGGGCATAAATACAAGCTTAAGTATGACCTAAACCTGAAAGTAATTTGTTCAGAATCAGTAACTAAATCGATCGTAATAATTTTAAGTAAGTAAAATTAAAAAATGTACTTACAAAGTTATAGGCTTTGTTGCATCGTTGGCCTCTGACATGACTTTACAGTGTGTAAAGTCATGTCAGAGGCCTATGGGCGGTCACAAAATCTCTCAGGTGTCCTGGTTTCCTCACGATGTTTTCCTTCACCGTTTTAACAAGTGATAATTAATTTCTAATACACACATAAATCTAAAAGTCAGAGGTGCGTGCCTGGGTTTCGAATTTACGATCTTTGACTTGGCAGTCCAACGGTTATACCACTAAAAAATTCGTTTATTGAATAATAAAATTTTCCTTTCAACACAGCTCAGTCAGCTTCTTTTTAAAAATGTGCACGAAGTGTGGTCAAAATTGACAATTCGTAGTTGACAGACTGTACGTACGTACCTATGTTGTTTACTCAAAGAATTCTTTGTTTCGTGACTTGTAACTATGAAATTTGACGTAAGGTCACGTTCACGTGATAAAATTTGGGGTTTGTTTTTACCCGACTACAAGAAAGGAGGGTTATGATTATTATTTTTTCTAGATGGTTACTGGTAGAGCTATGTTTAAATGGGCTGGCCTGATAGGGATAATACTCTGATACATCCAAACATAAACAAAGATACGCATTAAATTAATAATCTCCTCCTTTTCTAAAACGGTTTTATTTAGCTTAACCTGTTTATAATTTGGTTAAAATTTAGTAATCGATATTTCACCCCTTTCCTGTAGACAGATTGATCTGATATTTGGTACCTGCACAATAATTATTTTTATGACAAAACCGTTTTAAGAAAAAAATAAAAATAAATAAATCAGCCTGTAACTGTCCCAATGTAGGGCAAAGGCCTCTTCTCATACAGAGAAGGATAGCTCACTGCGTGTAAAAAATGGTAATTAAATTATTGTGATTTGAAAATAAACCTATTTATTACTTTTTCAACCTACTGTAGGTACTGATAAATTATGGACTATTTCATGAGTACACGACAGAATATCGATTTTTCTCAGAAATGCAAGCAAGGACGTGTATGCATTCTTAAGGCTGTGGCGGCTGAATTTTTTATGAAGTAATTCAAGTGACTTAACCTTACTTGACGGTTAGAACTTAGCTAAGTATTAAGTGGTTGTGATCCCTGCATGGTAAATTACGTTATTGCAAAATAATAAGGCTAATTTCAACGGAGATTAGTCAATTAGGTACTTATGTCGTGGCATTTATTTATTTAATACTTCATGCACAAATTTGTACAAAGGCGGACTTAATGCCAAAGGCATTCTCTGCCAGCCGACCTTAGGGTGATGCAGAGATGAGACATTTGGTAGATGCATTGATATTGGCAAGCGCGTGGGTGTGGGATCAAACCTGACATGTACCAATGTGACTTTTTCAATGTCATATTATGTATTTTCTTAGTTGATGACACCACTGACTAACGTAAAACTGAAAAACGAACAAACGTGCTCGAAGCTTCGTCGTTAGAATTTCGGAGTAGGACCCCAAATTCGATAATTCGATGCTTGTTATCGCCCTGATAATTTATCTGTGCAATTAACAAATAAAGTAAGTTTACAAATAAAGAGGTACTTTAATTAAATCGTACTAGAATAATTCTTTTTAATCTCGATGTAAGCCTTTAATTTATTGAACAAAACTTTCTTGATTAAATGAGAGACATAGAGATTTGAAAGTTTCAGTCGTTTTAAATGATAAATCTGTTTTAAGAATGTCTTAAGTGTCGAACATTTTTATAGAGGTTGTTAAACTTATCAAAGTTTAAAGTTTTCTATAATAAAAAATAATTACTATAATAGTAATAATAAATCAGTCTGTAACTGTCCTATTGCAGGAAAAAGGCCTCTTCTCATACAAAGAATACATTAATCACCACGCTAGCTCACTGTGGGTTGGCGATTTCAGACTATTAAGTCCAGGGTTTTTTGCGATATTTTCCTTTACTGTTAGTCAGTGGTGTCTTAGATAAACTAAGAAAGTACATTGACATTAAAAAAGTCACATTGTTACATGCCAGATTTGAATCCCACGTGCTTGCAAAGCGGTTCCGTAACCAATACGCCACTACGACATGACCATAATTATTAATATAACTGTATTATTTTTATTTTATTTTTAGTTTATGGCAATCTGCTGATGACTTCAGCAATTTCTGCCAGTGTCGTGTAGGTCGCACATATTTTACGATTAGTGTGACTAGGTATAGAGCGCCAAATGGTATCCAATGACAACAACAAACAACAAATAATGGACTTATGTCTCTTTCGTGTACCTATTATCTCAACCAAGCCATTATTTCAGAAGACAAAAACAATACAACAGCATAATTCCCTTTAATTATTCGTATTTGTTCCCCAATCGTGACTTCGGCGGCCTTCGGCAACTTTCGCCGTAACTTTTTAAACAAACTTTGTACTCTCGCAATTCGACAAAATGCCAACCTTCGATGTAACAATAAATTCGTTTTGAAATACTTAATTCTTTTTATGGAAGGAGTTCTCTTTTTAAGAGTTATTTTTTTTTATTATCAAACGAATGTAGGTACAAATTTTTAAGGGTTAAAAATACTGTTGTTAAAAATACAGTTGTTAATAAAATAAATACCTATGTAAAGGATTAAGCAGTTAAATATATATTCATCCCTTTTTAGCAGTCCAAAGTTGGAAAAAGGGCGGGCTTTATCTCCGTCTGCGAAGTTATGGAAACATTTTAGTTAATGATAATGTTAGACGCGAATTAACGTTAGTAATTACGCTTAAAACTTCTGAAGGACACCAGTAATATTTGAAGTAAAGTACGTACAAGTTCATTGTTCTTCAAAATGACAGCAGCTTTGCCTGGAAGGAGTACAATATCTTAATGGAGTCTGGTTTTTCACTACATAGTATAAAACAAAGTCGCTTCCCGCGTCTGTCTGTCCCTATGTATGCTTAGATCCTTAAAACTACGTAACGGATTTTGATGCGGTTTTTTTAATAGATAGAGTGATTCTTAAGGAAGGTTTATATGTATATTGCACCCTTGCGAAGCCGGGGCGGGTCGCTAGTATTTTATAAAACAAGCAATGTAGGTTGAGTTCGGACCTGACTTGCAAAAAATGTAACCTTTTCAATCTCATATATACTTTCTTAGTTAATCTAAGACACCAATGACTAACGGTGAAGGAAAACATCGTAAGGAAACCTGGACTTATAGTCTGAAATTGCGAATACACAGTGAGCTAGCGTGGTGATTAATGCTCGATCCTTCGCTGTGTGAGAAGAGGTCTTCACACTGCAGTGGGACAGTTACAGGCTGGTTTATTTTTTTGATAATTATGTGTTAATAATTTTCTATGATAATAAATCTATTTATTAAATAAAAAAATAATTATAAACGGGGTTTATAAAATTATTTATGTAGTACATGCAATAAATTACATTGTAGATGCAACTGCAAAGATTCTGCAAAAATGGACATGCTAGCCCTCCATACAAGGGGTGGGTGTGAATGTAACCACCACCTGAGATGGTTGAATGTGAAAGAAAGTTTAGATAACACGGGCGAGATTACGAATAGCTTAGTAGCAGAGCAACTGGAGACTTAACCAGAAGGTCACGGGTTCAAATCCCGCTTGTTATCGATTTCTTCTTTTTCCAAAATTCGAACTTACGTGTTCGCATAGTATGCATAAATGCTTTATAAAATTGTTTATGTATTTACCTAATAGTCATACATAACAATCCCTTATTCTTATTTTCCCGCCAAAAACCAAAATCAGTGCCCTAATTAGCCGCGAAATCGTGCCCTAATTAGCCGTAAAACAAACAGAAAAATGGAGGCTTAACAAGGCTTGCAACAGATTGACACAAAAGAATAGACGCTGTACACAGCTGAGCCTAATTAGGAATGAACTGCGAATGATGATAAATGGCTTTAACGACTTTGAACCTGCTACCTTCTGGTTAGCTACACCAGATGCTTTATATTTAGGAAAAAAAGAATGAAAGAAAAAATTCAAACCATTGCGTTGATTAGATGGAGTATCTTACTGCTGTTAATTGCCTAATTAAGCCTGTTACCTAGTCTACGGATAAGCATAATCTTCTAGGTAAAATTGAAAATTGACTGTCTCGTTAGTCTAGTGGTGGTGAGCATGAGGTCCTGGGTTGAATCCCCGGGTTGGGCAATGTGTTATTGAGTTTTTTCATTAGGAAATTCTCAGTAGCAGCACGGAGTCTGGAATTGTGCCTGGTTAATGGCAGTAGTCTTGCCTCCTATTATATTGGACTTATAACATAGCCGGCGAAACATGGGTGTACTGCTTACACCTCTGCCTATCCCCTCTGAGGAATACAGGCGTTATGTTATGTTATGGTATGAAAATTTATTAAAATTTTCTTTTAATTAAGTGAATGTGAACGTACCTAACTGTGAAACAGAGTATAAATCTTTTGAACTAAGCTGACCAAATTCTAATCGAGATAATTAAAATAATAATGACAATAATAGTAATCCGAATTGTCCACAAAATACCCAAAATGGACGACCAATAAACTTTTATTGCAAGAATTAGAGGACCTAAGAGAATTAAAAATGGCTTCCAAGACTCCTAATTAGTGATTACGAGTGTATTGCAGATTAAAGTAAAGCATTTCAGATCTTAATTGCGTAAATATATTTTGTACCATACAAATAAAAAATAAGATTGTAATATACTATATTATGGTCGTATTTTAGATTTACTTTTCGCTTATCATGCATTATTCCTTTTTATGACCAATTATGATGAAAAATCTATTTAAATTTCAAATTTTTACTCATTTTCGATAAAATTTTCCTTACATTTTTTCATATTTCCAGTATCGATAATATAAAAGTTATTTCTGAGCAGAAGAATATGTTACACCATTTCAAGTATAAAATATTAAAATTCATACAATATAACAAAATCTATTTCCTGTCATATTTTTTTTGTAATTTATGTAGGCCTTTACCCTGCAGTGGAAGATAGAAAAGACAGAAACAATAAAACAGTATCAGTATTATTATATCCGATCAGAAACAGTATCATTTTGTTCCGTTCTGTTTAGTTTTTAACCGACTTCCAAAAAGGAGGAGGTTCTCAATTCGTCTGTATGTTTTTTTTTTTTTTTGTATGTTTGTTACGCGATTACTCCTTCAGTTGTGGACCGATTTTCAAAATTATTTTTGTAATCAAAAGGGTATACTCCCGAGGTGGTCCCATAGAAATATTATCGTGATCTGATCATGAACTTACGAGATATGAAACGGAACTCCTCGTAGGATTATAGCAGAATTGTCGTAACAAGTAATATTGCTTTGTTTATACGTGCAGTCGATGGCTGACGAGTAAAGAGGAAGAGGGGGGATACGTGGTCACTCCCCCCCCCTCCTATAATCATGCAAGATAAAAAATATCGTGTGAGGTATCGTTTGAATGGGCTTTTCATAAGGATTTCAAATATTAGCCTCACAAAAGTCTGTGAGGGGGATTAATTTTAGGCACCACTAAAAATCGTGAAAAAAAATTTTTTTTAATAAAAAATAAAACCGACTTCAAAAGGAACTAAAAAGCTTGAAATAACTTTAAAACTTTTGGAGTCGGTTCCAAGTCAAGTTCTAGCCTCTTTAACCTTCTCATTAAGAACTTGACTTGGAACCGACTCCAAAAGTTTTAAAGTTATTTCAAGCTTTTTAGTTCCTTTTGAAGTCGGTTTTATTTTTTATTAAAAAATTTTTTTTGATTAATTATTGAAAACGCTAGCTCCAACGTTTTTCAAAGCTAAACCTGCCAGTTTTAATTAAAGGTTAACCTTACTACAAACAAATACAAAGTAACAGTTAGAGGTCTCTCGTTAACCATTGCAGTAGAACCGCCAATTATTTCTAGAGCAATTCAACTGTCGAAGTGGAAGCTGATTTAGAGCTGTTGGTCGAGCCGGAGATTGTGTAAAGATTCACCGATCATTTGGTATTTATTAGTTTGTAAATTTGTGTCATTTTTATTAAAATCTTTTTTATATGTGTAAGTCGTGATAGCCTACTGGCGGTGACCGTTGACTGGTAAGTCAGAGGTCTCGGGTTCGCACCCAAGGCGCGCACCTCTGACTTTTCGTAAGTTATGTGCGTTTTTCAAATTAATTATCACTCTCCGTGCCTCTGATAGCACGTTAAGCTGTTGGCCCCGGCTGTCAATTGTAGATCTTTGATTACGGGTAGTCAGAAGCCCGAAAATCTGACAACCAGTCTTACCAAGGGGTATTGTGTAACCCAGTATCTGGGTTGTGGAGGTCTGATAGGCAGTTGCTCCATGTAAAACACTGGTATTCAGCTGCATCCGGTAAGACTGGAAGCTGACCGCAACATAGTTTAGAAAAGGCTAGGCAGATGATTATGACCAACCTAATGTCAAAGTTAAAAAAAAATAGGCCATACATACCTTAGGCCATGGTCTGACAAAGGTTATACACACCGTTGAAAAAATCACTTAGGGATCGTGTAGGGATCACTAAAATAAATCATAATTATAATCTTTTGAGATAGGCAGTCGTTCCGTAGAAAAATGATATTCAGCTGCATCTGGTTAGATCAGAAGCTGACCCTAAGTTTGGGAATAATAAGGCTAGGAAGATGAGGTTTTACTTCTTTTGTAACTGGTATGACAATGTAACGGAAACAAAAACCGTCAGTTTGCGAACTGTATTTATCAACATCAGCCGATGATGCAGCCTGTATTAGTCCACTGCTGAACATAGGCCTATGCCCGCTACTTATCTGTGCTCATTGGAGGTATTTGCCCATAATGACTACGCTGGGCAAGCGGGTTGGCGATCGGAGTAGCAGATGATTGCTGTTACACAGAAGGTTGCTGCTGCCCATCCTCCGGATCTTTACCTTTGTCGCTTCTTACGACTTCCGTGGGACGAGTAGGGGTGGTTCTATTCTTAAGCCGGAAATCACACGGCGATTGTATTAATTGTTCTGAATTTATCAACAGGTTAGATTTTCTTCGTTTTTTTTCTAAATAATTAAAAACTAGAAGTGTTAACAATATTTCAGTGATAGCCTACACACTGTCACAAGGACAAGGACGCCGGCGACGCGTAACAATTGATTTCTTTTTGTGTCTTATTTCTCGGTGTTTGACGGTTTAATATACATAAATGTGTTTAAACGAATACTCGTAAATAATTTCGATCAAAAAACAGAGAAAGACTATTCATATATAAATAATGGCGGCATGGTCACTATTTATTGATTGGCTACTAACCACCAATTACTGGAATAGTTAACCAAGGTCCGATATTCGAGGTCTGGTGTTCTTGACGATGAGATCAATAAAATAAAAAAATAGCCAGTTACTGTCCCACTGCAGGGCAAATGCCTCTTCTCATACAGAGAAGGATCGAGCATTAATCAATTTTACCTTTAAAAACCGAGTTTAATAAAACTAAGTTCAGCTCTAGGCAAATTGCAGTTCTGAACTCAGTTAAACGCTCAAACTGAGTTTAGTATAAGTTTTGAGTAATGATAGCTTAGTGGTAATAATATAATATCCTCCTGACCGAATTTCGGTCACAGCGGCCAATCTCAACGGAGATTAGCCAATTACGCAGGAGATATTATAGTGCACAAGTGTGTGCGCAAACACAGGTGCACTCTCTATTCCCTCACTCTCATGGTCCGATGGGACGGCCTTCCGACACGATCGGAGAGAGATCAGGCGCAGGGCCAACGGCTTTACGTGCTTTCCGAGGCACGGAGTTAGTGATAATTAATTTATAAAACGCACATAACTTACGAAAAGTCAGAGGTGCGCGCCTTGGGTTCGAACCCGATACCTCTGACTTGCCAGTCAACGGTCACAACCACTAGGCTATCACGACTCAAAACCTAATAACTAATACCTAAACGTTGACTGGTAAGTCAAGGGTCTCAGGGTCGAACCCAGCGCGCGTACGACATTTTGTAAGTTTTAAGCGAATTTTAATTATTAACACCGTGCCTCGGAAAACACATTAAGCTGTTGGCGTTACGCCTGATCTCTCTCCGATCTTATCAGATTGCCGTCCCATCGGACTATGAGAGTGAGGGAATAGAGATTGCGTCTATGTTTGCACACACTTGTACACTATAATATTTCCTGTGTAGTTAAGTAATTTCCGTTAAGATTGGCCGCTGTGACCGAATCGGTCAGGAGTACATTACGTAGAATGGTTTTTAAATAAAATACTCAATATTTTGTTAAATTACAGCTTCCAATTCTAGGTAGCGTTGTGAAGCGCTGATATCGGTTCGAATTTCCGCTCAGGGAAATAGAGCGAAAATATTAAGAGGTTTTAACATTTTTCTAACATTTATGTTAGAAATATTATTTTTATATGGAGCGTAGCTGAAGTTTTTAATCATTCGCGAACTAGAATCATTTTTAATATTATTTTAAAGTCAATTCGCGCACAGATAATTAAAAAAAACTATTATTAAAAAACAAAAAAACCGACTGCTAACTAAAAAGATAGAAGCATGTTATAGATAGATCATTCTTCAAACAGAATTCACTTTCACACAGTCGGAGGCATTATAACGGCATCATACATCAAACATACTATTCACTTTCTTTCTCTACCTAAATACAGAAGGATGCCTCCGACTGCGTTAGTGAATACTGTGTGAAGAATGATCTATCTATAACTTGTTTCTATCTTTTTAGTTAGCAGTCGGGTTTTTTTTAATAATATATTTTTTTCTTTTTTATGCCAAAATAAATCCTTCTTTCTTCTTTTCTTCTACTGGTAGGTACTTGACGCTGATTTTCACCTGGAGCCCAGGTTTCCCGGATGTCAAACAGCTAGTTCTTTCCGTGTTGAGTTTAAGTGTACTGTGAAGAATAAGTGTAGGTATATAGTGTATGCATGAAAGTCGTAAAATTGACGCAAAATAATAAAAACTAAAAGTAAACTTTAGCAGCTAATCACATACTTAAAACCATTGTTTAACCAAGGAAACGCCGTAAAAATCCTAAAGTAAGCCATTATCGCAAATTCCGACAATCTTAACCATTAAAATAGCCATCAAGAATAGATCAATTGCAGCTGCCCTTGGTAGGCAAGGTCAGAGGTCGGCCAAGGGCGCCTATGGCGTGTGAGTTACGGTAATTCTCCTAACCTTGCCACTTATGGGGTTGATATTTTTTTATCGGAGTTTTTTGATTAGTTTGGTAAAGTTCAGCATGCTAAGTTTTAACAACTTTTTAAGGAATTTTCAAATTCGTTATCTAAAAAAATCGAAAAAAAAAATGTTTTTTTTTTTTTGAAGTACCTACGCTTCGCCGGCTATGTTATAAGTCCCATGTAATAAAAGCGAGCCTATTGTATTAATTGGGTAAAATTCCAGACTCCGTGCTGCTACTGAGAATTTCCCAATGAAAAAACCTAAGAACAATTTGCCATTGCCAGTCCCGACTGAACCAAGGACATCGTGCTCAAAAGTCGTACTTGCTACCAATAGACCAACAAGGCAGTGAATAATTAATTAATTGATTTCATAAATAATTGACTAACTTTGGGTGGAGGATAAAAATACTTTTCATTTTAGAACTAAAATTTTCAAGGAGAAAATATCCTTCTACCCTACAATAATGTCTGTAATAAAAATTCCTAGGTCCAGTCTCAAATGACACTCTCTGCTATCTGTCTGTATAAGGGTTATACAGACAAAACGAGCCCATCTCGAAAATAAATAATTTTAATCTACTTATGATAAATCGTCTGCACCAAACGATAGCGAGATTCAGAAATCAAAACTTTTTGAACAACGACATCTAGTATTTTTTTACGAACTAAATTTTCTTAAACACATTGAACAATTTCTTTCAATTATAATGCTGAAATGCGAAATTCATAGACGATCGTACAAGAATATGGAAAATGAATGAACATCATAATGTAGTCATCATGAGTCGACAGTACAAGTTTAATCTGACAAGAATAATCGTGCGGTGAAAAATGAACTCAAGGAATTTCCCGTTACTAAGCGTTGCTTGCGAAATTATACAAGACAGACTATTATATGTGATAAATTGCCATAAATTAGGCTCTTTATACACTAGCGATTATGAGAACAAGCGATACTAGAGACTGTTTGACACTTGTCATGAGTGTTCGTATTTTAAATTTCTTTTTAATTTTTAACCTTAGATGCAAAAAGAGGGATGTTACAAGTTTGACATGCCTGTGCATGTGTGTGTGACTGTGGCATCGTAGAACCGATTTTAAGCTATTGCATATAAGATTTTATCGCGGGCTTTAAGCACCGCGGCGCGGCGGCCGACTCAAGAAATTCCGTAACAAAAATAAAAACCTAACACCCTTTATTGCAGAAGTGTTTAAAACTCTATTAACTAACAAATAAGGTACCATTATATGTTGACACATTAAAAAACAAAACATTCAGTATAAACATTTGAATTTCAAAAACTAATAATTTGCAAGACGTGATTTTGTAAAGTTAATAAAAAATGCTATGCTTTACCGCGGCAGTCCCCGAGTGCCACACGTTTTTTTTAATAGTCTTTTTTTATTTGAAAGGTAACTTAATCTAGAGTGTTCTTTATCATTATACTATAAACTATAATTTTTTGAAAGATTTTTTTTCTCTGAAAAACTTCATGTTCACGTATGCCCATGACTGTACAGCTAATGTACCAACGGTATTTTTCATTCTCGACTTCCGACATGTTTCACCACAAGTGATGAGGGCTACTTATCATGGTTTGAGTTTACACGACTCGTGACAAGCTGGCTTTTGAATTTACTCGCGCCTTTGAATATTTCGAGGAAGCAGGAAATCTTTATTGTGTTTTCGTGTGTTGAGATTTTTAAGGATAAAATATTGTTTAAGTTGGTTTTATGTTTGTGATTTGTTGTAACGTTTAGCATACTGGTTTTAGAAAAAAAAAATACAGCCTTATTTTTATACCAATAACGTCTGCTCCTTTATTGTATGGTGGTATAAATATTTAATAAGACATTTAAAAAAAACTAACGCTAAAGCTAACATGTGCTAAAACATGTAAAAATTTCACAAAAATATGATTAACCTCGTGTTTGAGTTTAAACCGCCCCTAGGCCTCTGCCATGGCCTTTCACACCATCGAAAAATTTCTCAGGTTTGCTTATTTTATCACGATGTTTTCCCTCACCGTTTTAGCAACTGATAATTAATTTATAATGCGCACATAACTTACGAAACGTCAGAGGTGCGCGCCTTGGGATCGAATTTAAGACGTTTGACTTGTAAGTCGACGGTCTATCAGTGTTATAAAAAAATATTAGAAAAATAATAAATCGAAAATAATATACCACGCTAGACGACTTACGCTCCAGACGAAAATAATACGAATTATATATCTTACTGCTTACATAATGATATTAAAACATTCTCTATTAGATTAATTATTATAATTTTATATCTTAAGAGCCTAAAATATTCGTAATTGAATGAGTTGTTCGTACAAAGGAGCAATTTGTTCGACAAGATTGACGTGACTCAGTTATTAAGAAGAATCTTTGTTTCTACCCCATATTTCTTTACATACAGGCTCTTTTATATATTGTAACTTGTGACCCACCCCGGCTTCGCACGGTTACGCTAATTAATATGCATGTATTATACATATAAACCTTTCTCTTGAATCACTCTATCTATTAAAAACTGCATCAAAATCCGTTGCGTAGTTTTAAAGATCTAAGCATACATAGGGACAGACAGACGCGGGAAGTGACTTTGTTTTATACTATGTAGTGATAGTGATAAGTTCTCCTAACTGTATTTCGGTCACGGAGGCCAATTTCAATGAAGATTATCCAACTACGTAGGAGCTATTTGTAACTTCACCTGTTAGCATCTAAACGAAAGTCTTAATTATCAGCGAAATCAAAATTGTATATGGAATTAATATCAAAAGTATACTTATTCCTATTATAATATATATTATAATATAATATTATATAATACTATATAAGCTAATTACGTTCCAAATGTTGTTTGGTAGGTATTTTGGAAAGGTTTTTAGGCTTATCTGATTAAAATTAATTAATCACCGGACCGAGGACCGCATGTTAATTTAGAAAATGTTTAGTTTTGTACGAATTTTTATGGTGTCTAAAGATAATGAACCTATATTTTATTTTTAATTAAATTTATCGAAGATCAAGGGGAATTCATGTCTAAATTATTAGCTGTACTTATAGCAAAATCATCTAATTCCGTGATACTCTTAATTTGGTAGCAATTAACTTTTTAACTATCTGATTCCTCACACACAGTCGATTCGGCACATTCGATATTTTAGAAGAAATTTCATCGGAACTTCTTCGAAAATACCGGACCGAATGTGTAGCCACCCTTACAGAAATTTGCACGGCGGCTTTTTCTTCAATACACAAAAATCTTCCGTAAAAACAATTCTCAATGATAGAAAAAAGCGTATCAAAATCTGTTTCGTAGTACAGAATAAGTAAACAGAGAAGCAGATAAACGAAAACAGCAACTAGTCTCAAAGGTGTCAAGGTGTCAGATATGGATTTTATTATTCAGGAGCTAGATGAAAACCAAATTCATAAAGGGGCAACACTGCACCGAATAGACGGGGAGCTATGCTTTATAACACAGAATGATTTATTATCGTACCAAGCTTTGCTAATTAAATTCCTTTCAGTCGGTTCTCTTAGTAAAACTTGAATTAATAATTTAATAAGCTAGCAGTATGCTTTATTGCTCTTGTATAATGCAAAACTGTAGATCAACGCCTCTTGGTTCGATTATGAATATCGAACCAAGAAAGGTCTGGTTCAGTTTTGTTTTAAATATTTTTTATCATCATCATCAGATATTTTTGGAAAAAGAAAAAATTAATTGTGGACAGAATCATTAAATCAATTTTTTTTAAACGTTTTCTTTATTTTGTAACGAATTTAAAGTTAAATACCAATTTTTAGTTTTCAATTTTTAAGCTTCTTTTTAAGAATCTGTAGTTCTGACTAGGAACCCTTTTAGTTTGGTCATGTACGTACGTCTGCCTGTCTGTCCGTCTGACCAAGGTTTTGCTAAGACACTGTTAGTACTAGAAAGCTGTAATTTGTTAGGGGTGTGTATATCAACATAACCGTCTCGCATCCCCGAGCGGGACGGTATGCATAAGGCGCATTTCCCCTTCTGCAAAAAAAAAAAAAAAAAAAAAGGGGTGTGTATATCAATTACGCCGACAAAATGGTAAAATAAAATTTAGGAAAAAAAAAATTCCCTTAGCTCTCCCTTACATGTGAAGTGGGGATAATATTTTTATCGTCCTCTACCCTATCGTGTGGTGTATCGTTGAATTGGTCTTTTAAAATATTTTAGGGGTTGCTAATACTATTTTTCGATTTAATGTCCCATTTGTAATCTTTAATTATTGATGAACTAAGAATTTGTACAGTGAGGATTTTTTTGTGAGTGTTCCTATGAGGCTGGCATATCCACCTTGTGGATAAAAGCCTCAATAAATAAAAAGATAAAAAAAATGCCCCATTTACGAAATATTAAACTCCAAAGTGCAAATTTTTAACTACGCCAATCGTGTCATCCATATTTAGATAAAAAACTCTTAAATATCTTTTAAAACATAAATAATATTGCAATAATCAATGAGTCTTAGGTCAACACGGCGCGGTTCATTAGACACTCAATGGTTTGCAAGTAATTTGCGCACCGAAGTTATACGAACTCGTTATTTATTATTATTAGATTTTTAGGGCGTTTATAAATTGATTTTAGATGTTAGCTACGAGTAATGACCGTAGGAGGCAATTAATTGTAAACAAAGACGAACACTTATGTTAAACTAAGAGTACATTACCGGTTAACGTGGGTGTGAGCTGGTTACGTCGCAAGAATGCACTTGGGCAGATGAGCTTAGATTGTCCCCCACTGAGAGAGGATATCGCCGTCGACAGAAATCAGAAAGAGGAGAGAGGTTTGCAAGACAAAGGGGTACGCTCATTGCCCAGCAATGGGACAGTAACTTAAAAATAGAACATTAAAAAAAACATGAGCGTACAAAATTTCATTTTATATCAACAAAATTAATACTGGTACGTACTAATTGAACAGAAAAAAGTGCATATTTTCGTATGCAAAGTATTAAAAATTATGAAAAAAGAAAAAATTACATAAAAATAATATACTATATACTACATACATATAACATATATACATAATATAATACTCTAGTCAGTAATTGCAATTCTTTTTACATACATACAAATGTCAAGCGACTGTAAGCTTAAAAACTGAACTATTTAACCTACATTGATTGGTAGTACATTCTAGTACATTCTATTACGTTCTTTAGTATATTCTAGTAAATGAAGAATTTACTTCATTTTACATTATTCCGCAAAATTTCTAGTACATTTTGCAGAATTTGTAATCAACCACCAAATCCTTTGCAAACAATCTTAATTAAATAACAAACTCACTAAATCATTTACTTCCTTTCATTTTGGTTACCCATCCAATTACTAGTTGAACTAACTTGAGGTTAACTTACTTAACCTAATGATGCGGGGTCTGTAATTTAATTATGTCACTCAGTTTACAATATATTGGACACTGGGAAAAGCCTCCGTCAATCGCAATTAAGAAGGGTGTATGTAAGCTTAAGGAGTCTACCGTTGACGCTTCTATTCGTCCAAATGGCGTGGCTGCCTTCGAAAATTTCCCCTTTAAATGAGAAAAACGTATGTTATTAAAAAATGCGTCCTTTCCCCTTTTTGTGTATAGGGGAAATGTGCCTTATACATACGGGTTGAGCTCTCTAGCCTAGAGCCCGATAAAAATCCTCCGTGACAATTCTCTTTCGCATAGTGACGGGAACGCGGGAACGCTGATCGCATACTTCCGCGAACCGTACCGAACTCGTACTAGGGGTACTGTCCGTATATTACTATTCGAATGCATCCATTTGGATGATGCTCATTTGTATATATAGCTTGTTTAATAAAAAATATTGCTACGTGCTACGGCGTAGCTGACAGCTACCGCTACGTGCTACGATTTCGTAGCTGCGGTGAAACATAATGATGTGTAATGATTGTATTTCTTAAGCTAATTTTCGTATTTTGAAGTGACAACTGAAGCACTATAGAGACTTTTTCTAGACAGCGAACAAAATTTAGCCGTCACGCTCGGGTCGGTGACGCTGAATCGAGTAAAATCGGCTCTAGTCGCCTTTTCTTTCTCAAAATCAGTATCAGATATAAAAAAAAATGATTTTTAAAAAAAAATTTTTGAAGTCAGTTTACAAAACCACAAACAAACAAACTGAAATTAGTTGTTAAGAGAGGTTTGATATCGTCCGATGAGGAGTTCGATTCTTTCGAAGTTCATCATCAGATCATGACAATATTTATATGGGACTAATCGAAGAGTATACTCATTCGTACAAAAAAACATTGGGTTTAGTAACCATAAAAAAAGAATTACTCAAATAGGCCCATTAATCCCGGAGTAATCAGAGTAAAAACGTAAAAAAATACGCTTCGAATTAAGAGCATCCGTCTATTTGAAATTGGTTAAAAAATCAGAGTAGCTTGCGATAGATTTAAACCAAAGAGCTCTGACTAGCCAATCAACGACTTTTCTTTAGGATGTCGCTGCTCAGATGATATAATTATCCAATAATATAATTAAACCTGTCAATGCTAATAATATGTTCATCAATCAATTTCAATTAGAATAAATAATTACTAGTATCTGAACTAATTACGTCTGCGATAGACAGCTTAACATGCTTCAAGATAATAGGCATAATATGTAATGCCTAATGTATATTTATAATGTCCTTTAGATTAAATTTCGACGCAGAAGATATTATAGACAATGTGCGCAAAAACATGTGCACTCTCTATTCCCTCACTATTTTAGTCCGATGGAAGGGCAATCCGACACGACTGAAGAAATATCAGGCGCAGAACCGACGGCTTTGCAAGCCTTATGAAGCAAGGTGCAAGATAAAAATATTTTATGATACACACTTTTGCACTAAAATATTATTATAATAATGATATCTTGCGTAGTTGGCTAATCTTCATTAAGATTGGCTACTTTGACCAAAATTCGGTCAGGAGAACATCATTGATTTTATAAAAAAAAAACACCAAGCAAAGCGTAAATATTCAAAATTATTTAGATCTGTAAAATATTTGGTCAATATTTTGTCATTTTTATACGCACAGGTCTTGGTGCTCGCATGGTTCGGTTTAATAATATTAGTATTCGATTTTACTCTAAGGCCAAGATAAATAGATGTTACTTAAGACGCCTCTTAGCGCTAATCTGCTGTCTCGCAAGCACATTAAAGTTGACTGAAGATATAAAATCAATGAATATATTTATGAGAAATCAAAACAAACCGACTGAAAGAGAACAACATTACAAATTTGAATTTTACAGCAAAAAATTCAGCTGGATCAATACATGTTTTCAAATATAAAAAAGCTTTAAATGATTTTTTATTTTATGCTATTTTTACATATGAAAACATGTTTCAATCAAACTGAAATTTTTGCTAAAACTTTGTAATGTAATCCTCCTTCAATTGGTTTAGTTCAATTTTCCATAAATATATTGATTTTATATCTGCAATCAACTTCAATGTGCGAGCGAGGTAGCAGATTAGCGTGTATCCGCGCCTTAACGCGTGCTTAGCGCTATCCCTCTCTGTCGAGCAAATGTCTAACTTCAACGGCAAGAGTGAGACAAGAACATATTGTCTGAACCATGCTCGTGCCTAATCATCATCATCTGCCTAGCCTTTTCCCAACTATGTTGGGGTCGGCCTCCAGTCTTACCGGATGCAGCTGAATACCAGTTTTACATGGAGCGTCTGCCTATCAGACCTCCACAACCAGGATACTAGGTTACACGATACCCCTTGGTAAGACAGGTTGTCAGACTTTTGGGCTTCTGACTCGTAACGACTGTCAAAGATCTACAATTGACAGCCGGGGCCAACAGCTTAACGAGCTATCCGAGGCACGGAGAGTGATAATTAATTTATAAAACGCACATAACTTACGAAAACTCGAGAGGTGCGCGCCTTGGGTTCGAACCAGAGACCTCTGACTTGCCAGTCAAACGGTCATACCATTAGGCTATCACGACTCTCGCCTAAATAATGTTTATGTATCTCGGCATAAGATGTATACCAAGCGGTAAACCGTAAAGATAATATTATTATGAGATAAGGTTTATGAGTTTCCCGGTCGTAAATTTGTTTACTCATACTTTTTGTCAAGTTGATTAGGAGTTGGCGAAAAACAGCGTTAATCCATGGTTAAGACGAATCGTAACCATTTGAATATGTTATGAGAAGATAAATACTTACAGGCTTCCTTTTTTTTATAGACTCACGCCTGTATTTCCCAGAGGGGGTAGGCAGAGGTGTCCAGTACACCCACGTTTCGCCGGCTATGTTATAACATGTAATTGGGGGTGAGCTTATTGCCATTAACCGGGCACAATTCCAGACTCCGTGCTGCTACTGAGAATTTCCTATTGGAAAAACACAATAACACTTTGCTCGACCCGGGGATCGAACCCAGGACCTCGTGCTCAGCAGTCGCGCTTGCTACCATTAGACCAACAAATTTTAATGAAACTAAATTTTATTTCTTATTTGGCTTTATAATGATGTATATTCATGATGAATTGCAGCTATCTATCATTGATAATCTGCGAGTAAAGTTGCTGTAACAGATAGACGGACATAAGGAAAAATATTCCCTTAAAATTTCTAAAATAATTCTTAAAATTTGTTGGGGTCGGCTTCTAATCTAACTGAATGCATCTAAATACCTGTTTTCAACGGAGTGACTGCCTATTTTACCCCCGCAACCCAAAAAGCTACAGGGTTATGAATGCGCAAGCGAAAACCGTATTTCCGCCCAGAGGTTCGTGGAGGAACACCGTGTGGTTTTTAGTCCTTGCTAGTCGGACATAACCCCATCGCCAACCCTTAGTGGTGGGGTACTCATAAGGAGTTTTCCACACGACAAAAAAAAGGGTTAAGTTATGGGGGAGCTAGGAGGTGAACCTCCTCACAAACCTTATGTCATTCCGCCTCCCAACATCACCATAATGGAGGCACAAGAGTGCACATGCCAAGTTGAGCAATAATAATTAGGTTTTTTTTCCACGCATACACAATGTAACTGCAATTAACTGTACACAATTGAATAAACAATTTTCAATGAAACAATTCCAGTTGTATTTCAGCTTTTGTCACGCCCAATTTCTCTTCATTAGGACGCTGTATGCTCTTTTGTTTTGCAATAGAGCTATTGTTGCTTTGATCGTACATAATTGTTTTCATTGATAGTATATTTTGATTTAATGGCTTACAAGCGGCTTCAACTACATTATGTATTATTTATTTATTTGTATTTATTTAACAAACAACAGGGTCTAGTGTGTTAGTAACATATTACTTAGCCTATGTTAGTACTTAATATCTAGCAGTGATTTAGTCCGATTAACCAGAATCCATATTAGTGGACTACCGGTCCGTGTGGCTATTGCGAGCAGGATGGTGTTCCGGCTGCCGCGCAGCCTGCGCGTAAGTGAGACGGATTTTTTTTGCCAAGTTGCATCAAATCCGTCGGTATATGTTTCCGCAAATATTTCTGATGCACTAAAATAGCGCGGCAGCCATTATATACCTATATTCCGAATACACGCGAAGCGGTAACAAAATTAAAAAATATATAGAATTTTTTTAATAATTAGCTTTGTCCTACTGCGCTTTTATCCGCGTCGAGGTTGAAATATTAATAGGATAGCAGGATCATAATAGTCCTATATTATGTTATTTAAGTTTGTGTAAAAACGGCTATTGGTAAAAAAGCAAGACTTGACGTAAACTTTCAAGTTGAAATAAAATTCGGTACTTATTTTTGTCGAAGTACCTACGAGTATTTGTTTCTCATTAAGAAAATCGAAAACTTTATTTGAAATATTACAATTTTAACATTATACCTTCGGCATAGAGTATGAAACTGAATATCCAGATTAATATTTCATGTACGTACCATTGTTTAATATTCATTAACGATTCTCGTTTCAACGGTCAATAAACTCCATTTATCTCAATTTCAATGGTAATACCAAGCCATACAAATTCGTATCAGTATAAACAGTAAGAGACCTTACCTACTAGCGATTCTATCGTGTCAAGTCCGCCCTTTATCATTGTATATTATCATGTAATTTATGGACAAATCAGTGTCAGAGTTAAAACGGCTCGAAGGCTTTTGACACGGCTTTACTCACAACAATCGAAATTATATTTCAAAATTGGACTTTTCACTATTAAGTGATAATTAATTTTTAAGATGAAGAAGAACATTCTAGATATGGCAAAGTTAAGAGGAGAACGCCAATTCTGAAGATGGGAGGATGAGATTAGTCTGATATTGACACCATTCTGCTGGTTCAGAGTGGCAATGGACAGAACCCAGTGGTGACAGTTAGAGGCCTTTGGCAAAAGACACATTGAGATATTATGATACATTACTGCACTAGCTATACCTTGTTTCTTTCATACAGAGAAGGATCTAGCATTAATCACCACGCTAGCTCATTGCTGTTTGGCGACTTCAGACTATTAATCCAGGTTGCCTTACGATGTTTTCCTTCACCGTTAGTCAATGGTGTCTTAAATTAACTAAGAAAGTACATAATTATATTATGACATTGAAAATGTCATATTGGTATATGCCAGGTTCGAACCCACAACCACGTACTTGCAATGCATCCGTTACCAATGCGCCACCACGACACTATAAACTCCACAATGACATTAATTCCGTCAGTTTATCGTATAGTAACAAAAAAAAGGCATGATTATAGTTACGTAAAACTCGTCAGTGAAAACGGTCCTTTAGAATCCAAGCTCGTCTTCATTTAAGGAGATTCCGAATTAATCTTCAATTTTAATCTAACAAAGATATTTCTCCTTAGCAACGATCATTAAGCATTTTTATTGAGCAAGCAAACAATTTGGGGAAATTAGATACTGGGGGATTTACTTTTGGCTTGTTTATGGTTTTATATGTCATGTAATACTGATATATACTGATATACATGTAATACTGATATATATGTAATACTGATATATACTGATGATGATGATGATCCTGACCAAATTCTGGTCACACTGGCCAATCTCCACGGAGATTTTAGTGCACAAGTGTGTACGCAAACACAGGTGCACTCTCTATTCTCTCACTCTCGTAGTCCGATGGGACGGCAATCCGATACGACCGGAGAAAGATCAGGCGCAGTGTCAACGGCTTAAGGTGCTTTCCGAGGCTCGGAGTAAGTGATAATTAATTTATAAAACGCACATAACTTATGAAAAATCAGAGGTGCCTTGGGTTCGAACTCAAGTTATTTTTTGAAAAATAAATACAGCTCAAGTCGTTGATGTGTGTGGAAGAATTTTTTAAATCGATTTAGTAGTTTTGGAGTTTATCTATTGCAACAAATATACAAAAAATCAAATTTTTTCTCTTTATGATATTAGTTTTGGTAAATTTTATAGCAAAACACTGCGCTATGTTATCGCTGCTCGCACCTATCAAATTTCAAGTTTTCTTTTTACCTCGATCGTCACGAGCAGCCTAGGAAAGATAGGTAAGAATAAGTAACTATTGATACCTAAGTACCACGGTACGACAACTGTAATGTCTACTAGTAAGAACATTGACACGGTACGACAATACACGGTACGGTACATGGCACGGTATGCCATTAGTAACCCAACTCTTTTTTAATTTCCTTTAATTTTGTTTTCGAAATATTAGTTGATAGTTCTTCTTGACACCTTTAAAAGACACAGCTGGAGTATAGGACCCGAACGTCAAACCTTAATCTATTAAATGTTAAAACAAAGTAGATTGTTTGTTATTTTTATGTAGGACCTGATTAAATTACGGTACACTTTGCAAAACACTTTTGCCGACGTCAAAGTGACTTTAAGAGTACTTCTTGACATGAAATAATGAGCTTCAGTCTACAAATAAATAATTAATAGCAAAATAAATAAACGTAATGAAAGAAAATTAATTATGGTAACTCTAAAAAAATGTCAACGAAAAATATTTGTGAAAGTTAAGTACAATGAATTCTTCAAATCTAATTAATTATAGGACCCTCAACCGCTGGTCTTTGATAAGGAAAGGCAGGCAAACCTGCCTGTGATTTGTAAAGCATTTTTTACGTAGGTATCTACGATTTAAGACCCTATTGTTATTTATCAAGTACCCACACGACAGCATTAAAATAAGAAAATTCAGAGAAAAAATAATAATCTTAAGTTTGTGCACTCACTCGTATTCGATTCGTATTCGAAATTTACAAATAATAAAAACATAAAAAATAAAGAAAAGCAAAACGATATGCTTGCCCTAAAAGATTTTATAATCATACATAGTTTTTTTTAATGTTATGAATTTTAAATTAATGAAATTTGGCCACGTTAGAACGATTGGAACGTGGACAAAGCCGGTGCATCACTCTTAAGGTAAGAATCGCTTGAATCCGAACGTAGCGCTAGCCCCACCCCTACGCATGTAGCATCGTTCAAAGCATTTTGATGGCAAAGTGATACACCGTTCGTGTCCGCGATAGTACCTATGTTTAAAAATAAACGTTTTGATTGATTGATTGATAAATGAGACGTTCTTCTCCCACAATCAGACCGTTAATTAACCAGACTGTCAGTGATTGATAGCACAGATAAGATTTTTTTTTGTAATGATCTATGATAGTCTATAAAGGTAATTAACTTAGAGCCTTAAGAAGCCTTTAGAAGATCAAGAGGAGGATCCCTCAAGTAAGCTTCACGCAAATGAAGTTCGATATTAACTCATAAAATGTCCCACACCCATATATAGACTGTTAAATTTGCCCAATCAACTTTAAACTTAATGTTTTAGCGAGAAAGTTGAAAATTCATTAAAGAAATTTGACAGATTGTAGAAGCTTGATGGCGTCTGTACTTGCAGAGGGTCCGTAACCAAAGCGATACCACGAGACAAAATTTAATTAATTTTAATCCTTTTTATTTAGAACTTTATGACTGCTTCGTTAGTCTAGTGGTAGCAAGCACGACTGTAGAGCACGTGGTCCTGGGTTTCATCCCCGAATCGGACAAAGTGTTTGGTTTTTTCAATTAGGAATTTCTTAGTAGCAGCATGGAGTCTGGAATTGTGGCCGGTTAGTGGCAAAAGGGGCCTTTCTTACATGAGACTAATAACATAGCTGGCGAAACGTGGATGTACTGCATATACCTCTGCCTACCTCCTCTAGGAAATACAGGCGTGAGTCTATGGCATGACCGTCTTGGACAGAATATCAGCGGTTGACTAGCTCGATGCTGTCAGCCTCCATGCTGAGTCCAGATCATTTCGTCTTAATTGGGTAAGTACATTCTAAACAGTCTAATATTAAGTTATATTATACCTTACCTAATTACTACTCAATGTACTGTAACTAAGCAAATAAATTTCTTTTTCTTTCTTACTTTCTTTCTTTATGTAAATAAAACAGCCGTTACGCTCAGCTAGCAATCATTTAGACATGTTTGTCGAACCAAACTAGGCCAGAGAGAAATATCTAGAATATAAAAATTAATTAATCAAAGCCTACACAGATATTTTTTGGCACCGAACCAAAAGGTATTACCACAGTATTATAATCATACAGTACGGTAACTATGTACGGTCGGCCAAGAAAGTGGTGTATCAGTTTTGATTTAGTATCCTAGTCATCAAAAATGACAACAAGGTTTATATCTACTAAAAAGATATCACTGAAACAGATGCAAAATAATGACATAACCTTGAAAAGTATTCATACGTCATAAGTCACTTATAAGTGCAGGACATTTTAACCTTTATTATAAGTGGATAAGACATTAATTTCTACAAAGAAAATTTAAATGTTGCTAAATTTAAAACTATAAAAACTATTTAAAAAGATGGCAATAGAAGTGTCACATCGATATGCAAGCAAAACTAATCTTTATAACCTATGAACCTGTAAGCGACATTCAACCTTAGGGTGATACACCACTTTTTTGGCCAACTGTACAAACGCTCAAAATTGGTGCACTCACACAAACATGCGCAACGACGCGACGCGTTGTTGTTACTGCGAGTCCCGCAAGACGAGCACGCGAGTACTCGAGTCTCGTCGTTACGCAATATTACTCATGTTTGTGTGAGTGTGCCGTTTCTAGCGTTTGTACTTAGTTACCATACTGTATGATTATTATACTGTGGTATTACATTCATAATGAAAAAAATCTGCCTCTTTTTTGCTTCGCTCGTTCGATGATCTATTTTGCTTCCATATTTTTTCAAATTTATTACATGATTAGGATTTATTTGCTTGCTATATAGCAACGTTGTCTGCGCGGATTTATTATCTTTTTTATTTGTAAAAATAATTTAAAATAATTTTATTTCAATTCTGTTATTAATTCTACTTTCAATCCTATTATTACTTAAAATAAAATAAACTTAATAATTAGAGGGATCTCCATACAAAAAACTTGTTTAATTTTTATTTTTGTCGAAACACTTTACTTTTGCCCACACTTACCCTGGAACGCTGTCGCCTATCATACCAAGTATGTAGGTACCATGTTCGTATTATAAATGAATTATTATCTGCTCCGTGTCTCGGAAAGCACGTAAAGCCATCTTGCGCCTTCGCAAGCTTTGATTGTGTGGGATAGCCATCCCATCGGATTATGAAGAAATAGAGAGTGCACCTGTATTTGCGCACGCACTCCTGCACTATAATACCTCCTGCGAACTTGGCTAATCTCCGTTGAGCTTGATCGCTGGGACTGACATTAGGTCATATTATGTTACATGGAAATGCTTTTTTAAATTGAGCTTGTATTTTACCATCCATAAGAAAGTGTAAAAAAAAAAAAAAAAAATGCTCGAGAAAATACTGTAGTGTAATGTGTGCTAACAAAATAACGCTAATTTTCTCCTCCTTCAGAACTTGAAGTTTAAATTAGTAGACCTTGTCCCATTGTAATAAGGATTATATTCCCGTGAAGTGGGGTAAAAGGTCGTGATTTATTATTTTCGGGAGAAGCTGACTGTGAATGAAGAGGGTGCACCTATTCTGATGGGGTATAGAAATTTAATTTAATGGTACGTGATTTCCAGTCGTTTGCGGAAAGGAAATGTATACCGTATCTTTATGTTATTAACAAATTATACCTTTGTGTTTGAAGGTCAATGTTATTGACGTTTTTATTGCGTTTCCTAAGGCGCCTATCGCTGTCTCGCTCGCACATTGAGGGGTCGGCTTCCAGTCTTACCGGATGCAGCTGAATAACAGTGTTTTACATGGAGCGACTGCCTATCAGACCTCCACAACCCAGATACTGGGTTACACGATACCCCTTGGTAAGACTGATTGTCAGACTTTCGGGCTTCTGACTACCAGTAACGACTGTCAAAGATCTACAATTGACAGCCGGGGCCAACAGCTTAACGTGCTATCCGAGGCACGGAGAGTGATGATTAATTTATAAAACGCACATAAAGGAAAAGGAAAGGAAAATGGATCTAAGAATCTAAAGCTAGCCGAATAAATTAGTGGCATGAGACAATACAAATCGTGACGTAGTTTCTGAATTTTGTGGGAAGAGAATACCGGGCGTTAGCATACTAAATCCATTTAATCTAGTCTAGATTAAAAGCTGACTTAGGAGAGGGTTAGCAAAATCTGGGAAAACTACTCCGGGGAAGTCTGCTGACAGCGATAAACTAAAGTTTGTAGCATAACTACAGATACCGCACGTGTCAGACACGACACAGCGTGAATGTCAATCGATTTTCAACTTTTTGATAAAAATTATACAGTTTAATTTAAGTTGCAATGATTTTTTTTTGTATTAAAAAAAATGTAGTACGATATTTGAATTTTTTCTGGTATCGTGAGTTTAGTTGCATATAATTATGTATATAATCTCACATATAAATCTCACAGACAAATAAGTATTGGTCCCGTGCAGAAGTCTAATCGCCTAACCGTGCCGTAACCGTCAGACATTTGCAGATACGTTCCGCTCATATTTGCTTGATAATTATGTAAAAGCCCATACATAATTAATGTTCGGTCACCAAAGGAATAGCACCCCTGAAAACTTAACAGCTTTACTGACTGTACCTATTTAATAATATTTTTATGTCTGACACGTGTCTGACAAGAACGGTATTAGTAAATGTGAATAGTACTAAGATTATTTCGCGATTCGCAAGACAGTTTTTCCGCACTTTAAAACAAAGTGCGGAAAAACTGTTTAATAAAGTAGCGATGTCATCACTCATCCGTCGTCTCGATACATTAGGGAGACAACTTGAAACTTCACGAGTAAACGTCGACAACAATTCGTTTATCGATATTATTAAAGTTTGACAAAAAACACTTTGCTCAGCTTTTATCGACATTTGTGCGTCAATTCTTCATCGTAAATCTCTTGAGTGACTTAAGTTAAAATAAATAAACGTTGACATAATCTTTTTATCTATTTAAGTGTGTCTTTTTATAAAAGCCTATAAAGTTACCACTTTAGACATCGTATTACTTTTAAGAATATTTAGATTGAAAACCTCTGTTGTGAAAACTATCGAAATACTGAAAAATTGTTGATATCGTTTCTAAGCCTGGAACTGGAAAGAGAAATAAGTAATAAGTTCCTGAAAATATTGAATAAGAAACTCGTTTAAACAACTGACTCGGGCTGGCCTCAAACCCGCAGTCTGGCGTACCGTGCCGATATCGACGATAACTTCGGCACGGTACGCCAAAGATTGCGAGTTCGAGTCCCGCCCGAGTCAGTTGTTTTTGCGAGTTTGTTATTCAATATTTTAATTAAATAAGCAAAATATGTGCATAAATTTGTAAAACATACATTATCTGTAGTAGTAGTTCTTTTTAATAAATTTATTCTCCTAAAACTATGAGTTTTACTAACTTTGAAGTAGTTTAGGTTCATCGACTGTAAATCTATGTGCATGTTTAATTGTAATTTTTAATGCACTATAGTCACTCTAACTAATGAAAGTATAAATCAGTCCATTAGCAAATCGTGCCGTCGCACAAACCTTATAATAATTAATATTTAATAGTCAAGTCGACCTGACCGAATTTCGGTGAAAGCGGCCAAGTCCGACGGAGATATTATAGTGCACAAATATGCGCAAATACAGGTGCACTCTCTATTTCCTCATTTTCATAGATGGAACGGCAATTCAACATGACCGGAGAGAGATCAGGCGCAGAACCAACGGCTTTACGTGTTTTCCGATGCACAGAGTAAGTCAGTAATTTAAAATACATACATATCTTACGAAGATGTCGTGGTGGCGCATTGGTTACGGACCCGCCTTACAAGCGAGTGGGTGTGGGTTCAAACCTGGCATGTACCAATGTGACTTTTTCAATGTCATATGTACTTTCTTAGATATTTTAAGACACCACTGACTAACGGTGAAGGAAAACATCGTAAGGAAACCTGGACTTAATAGTCTGAAATTGCCAACACGCAGTGAGCTAGGGTGGTGATTAATGCTCAATCCTTCTCTGTATGAGAAGAGGCCTTTGCCCTACATAGGGACAGTTACAGGCTAATTTATTATTTATACATATCGTACGAAAAGTCAGAGATGCGCGCCTTGGGTTCAAACCTGAGTCCACTTGCCAGTCATTGGTCATACTACTATAGTCCGTAACATCCTAACGTACCGTTCATAATTACAGTAGTCTGACGTCGTTTTTCCCCCATCTCACCACTCACATATCGCACACTTAATAATACATTGGCCTAGTAGATTTTTGGGGAAACGCGATAAACTTATCTGTAATTAGGATCTGGTCTAGTTCTTAGCAAATGTCTCGAGTATTATTAAATTATTATTAGTAGCAGTACATAGTTATTACATAAAAATAATAGAAATCATAGATGGCATTGGTAGAGGTCTGTGCGTATGCAAAACTCAATTCTTACCTATGTTCCAATAGGTTAGTTTCTTAATAAACATGCGATATCTCAGGCGGTGACTAGCACTTGCGTGCGGACTATAAGTTATCACGATAAACCGTAGTCATAGTGCAAATCAGCCCTAAATTACTTGCACAAAGTACAATCACACAGATAAGTATTATCTGCAAAACTTTATAAATAAACCTTTCGCAATTCAAAATCAAGTTGAGTTCCAGACAAAAGACTATAAAGATTATAATAAAAGCAATCAGCTGAATATCTTAGGCATTAATTTTGTCTATTATGCGTTTATCCGAAGTTAACCGCTTATCTTTGAATAATAAATTTGAATGTCTCAAGTCTTGGAAATTTACCTTTTGATATTTTTAGGGTATAGAAAATTTCTAGTTACTATTATAATTATTTTATGATTTAACTATCTATTAAGAAATTTGAAAAACCAACTGATTATTTATATACGTATAAGGAATGTTAAAAAAATCACAATATTTTTTAATCTTTTTAAATTTTCGAGATTTAGATACGCAATTGCGACTATATATTTTCCATCGTAGTTAAAATATGAAATCATCCGTAAATACTTTAAGTTATAGACACTATTATAAAAGAATATACTATTTTTTCCACCTCATAAGTGGGAGGAAAATTCCAACAATTAAAAATCGTAGTAACATAATATTTGTAATGTCAATTTTATTTGGGCTATATTATCGCAAAGCGACAACTCCAAAAAAAAAATTTACTGAACTGTCACCAATATACACAGACGAAAAAATTTAATAACGTTTTTCGTTATAATTAAAGTACTGTCATCATAAGAAAAGATATTTTAAAAATTGAGTAAGTACATACTTATTTGTAAAGTTATTTTTCAATTCATTAACTACCACTATAAAAATGAACAACATCTTTGACTAATTCAATCAACAAAATAATACAATAAATTAAACTAATTAAAACTTTAAAGAACTTAGTAATACTCAACTTTTGTCTTCTAATGACTTCTAATTATTCCATTGAGAACAATAATGAAAAATTAATTAAACCAACATTTCTTCGCTAGCGAGCAGTAAATATGAATGCTGTGAATGCGGTCATTTAAATTATAAAGAAGCACTTTCGTGCAGAATTGTACAGCAGAGAATTCTCAGGAGATATCTTTTATGACTGGTGTATATTAAAATTTGCAGTTTTAGATCTCACATACGCTTGTTTTATTTGGAATAGTTGATTAAAGCCAGGAATAAATTAATATATAAAGTATCAGTTTTAAACAGTGCCATTATATATATATGAAATTCAGTTAGAATATTATGAACACATTATTAAATATGGACCATATATGTACACGTGCTGGCCAAATGTAACGTCACGTCTTTCCCCTGTGACAGATAACGTCGCAGTGTCGGTCGAGCGAAATGAAACTCGAGCGTGGCTTGTGGCGTACAGTGCACAAAAAAATTCCAAATATTTTTCCGGAAAGATGGGCGTGTGAATACAACGGATGTGACGTAGAGGTTGATCCCGAAAGCGATGTCGAGACGATTTCAATACTTTTATTAACGACTGGTGGGAGACTGCCAAGGAGAGAATAAAATTGGGGGGAGATTTTTACCCAGCAGTGGAATAATATACTAGGTGTTAGATGGGTCGGTGAAACCCATTTTATCAGATTTTGCTTCTAGATTATAGGACTGGATAGAGGATACATTTTTCATAAATGCCGCTGCAGGTGATCGCTAGGCTTTCACTGTTGTCAAACAGCCAATTTCTACAACTGTCATTATTAAACTCTGACTTTTTGTAACTTTGACATTTTGAATCTCCGTTATTATTAAACTCCGACATTTCTAAATCCCTACATTATGAGCCTCCGACATTTTTAAACTCCGACATTTTTAAACTCCGACATTTTGAAACTCCGACATTTTTAAACACTGACTTTTTGACACTACCGTTATTAACCTAATTCAACCTTATTATGTATCGCGACGCATTGGCAACATACAATTTTAACGCAAACTCGTACCTTATGCGTTACGATTCCCCTCGGTACTATTATACCCGGTAAACTTCCGTGAAATAACCAGTCGCAGTAATATTCAGTTTTTATTGACGGTAATATTAAACCAACGTTGGAAATGTTAAAACCACGCGGTGCATGCAATAAACATGAATTTGTATTGTTAAAGTTGCGTGGTGTTAAAATTCTATGGAAATAATTAAAAGTAACTTCTGTGAGGGCTAGAAAAATGTATCGTATTGTGAGTATGAATTACTAACATATTATTCCATAATGCACCAATTCCTAGACTGAAAAAATTGTTAATACACACAAGTAAAATTAAATTAAAGTTTCTAAAAATCATGATGCTTAAAATGGTGAAGAAAAAAACGTAAGGAAATCAGTATAGTTGAGATTTTTTTACTGTCTCATTTATCCTATTAGAGGCAAATGGCTGGTTCAATCCTTAACAGAATGTTATTCATCAGAAAACAAGAAAAAGAAGAAAGAAGAACACGATTTTTAGTTAAAAAACTTGGGAGTGGCAGTCAATTTGCTATTGCATTAAAAGAGGCGTCAATATCATAAAATCACATTGTTTTTTACAGAAAAGGGGAAAAAACAGTCAGATTTGCTCAAAAACTCAACATGGAAATGAAAAGCCAATGGCCAGCTCAATCCTTAACAGAAGGTTATTCATCAAAAAACAAGAAAAAGAAGAAAGAACAACACGATTTTTAGTTAAAGAAACTTGGGAGTGGCAGTCAATTTGCTATTGCGCTAAAAAAGGCGCCAATGTCATAAAATCACATTGTTTTTTACAGAAAAGGGGAAAAAACAGTCAGATTTGCTCAAAAACTCAACATGGACAATTTATCATTCAACTGGCACTATTAAGACTCAAACATTACACTACTCCGAAAATTTTAGACCTTTGACATTATTCAACTGAAACAATACGCAGAGTCCCTGTTGAAACTGTCTTTTGAGCTATATTTGTTACTAAGAAGTTCAAGTTTAACGTATTGTCTGAATTCAATAGTGTCAAAGTATCATAATTGTCCGAGTTCTGTTATGTCTTAGTCCATTATGTCGCAACAGTGACTGTCTAATAGTTTGTCGAAGTTCAGTTCAAAGTCAAGCAATACCAATATTCTTCACTCCAACACTTCTCTGAGTTGGTTCAAATTTAAAATGCATGAAAGCGCTAGCCATTCAGTATAGTACTCAGAAACTTGTTCAGTAGCAGTATTCTCGGAATATAAATTATTAACTTGATCGATAGCATAAGGTAGGTCGCGTTAAAAATATTACTTAGTTATGGGCAAGTAATATTCATACTTTTTGCCCGAATAATCAATCAGCGGTGAAGTGGTATGACCGTTGGGCTGCCCAGTCCATGGTCGTAGAGTCTCTCCGGGGATGTGCCTAACAGGCGTTGCGCAAGGGAGGTTCCGGAGCTGGTCTATTAAGATGATCCGGGATCTCCCCCCCATAATTATGCTGATGGTGATCACCAGGGTAGTTTTAGTGAGGTAAGAACCCCACACTCCCCGGTGTCTTCCCCTGGAGGCCGGTGGCCTTCTGAAGGTTTCCCCCCATAAACCAAAAAAAAGTTCAAAACCCGGACTTCTATCTGACATTTTGGATTCATGTGAGTTTTAGAAATTAATGATCATTTGCTAAAACGGTTGAGAAAAAATCGTGAGGAAACCAGCACACTTGAGAGATTTTACAATGGTGTTTAAAGCGTCAGTTGATGAATTAAGGACCTTTTTTAGACCACAAGGGTATAAAACCATTAATTCATAAATTTCATACATTTCCTTCTATTTATATCCCAATCGTTCCATTAAAGCAATTCGCTTACGCTTAACTAATTCAATAATATTAGACGACTGATGAAAAATGTTTAGTCCACCATAATTTTGGGGATCGCGTGACCAAAAAGGTTTGGGAGCGGTAACTGTGTTATAAGAATTACTTGTAGAAGGTTAAGCCATAAATGACAAGTAAATTTATTTAAAAAGTACCTAGATTTTTGTAGATTTGATATAAATAAATATTATCATCATCATCATCACCAGCCTGTATTAGTCCACTGCTGAACATAGGCCTCCCCCAATGCGCGCCACTATTGTGCGTCAATAATCGCCACGCTGGGCAAGTGGGTTAGCCATCGCAGAAGCAGATAGCAGAGACTGTGACACAGAAAGATGCTGCTGCCCTTCCTGATCTTTCCCTAAGTCGCTTCTTATGACACCCGTGGAACGAGTAGGGGTGGTTCTATTCTTAGGCCGGAAACCACACGGTAAATATATAAATAGATCAACAGTCATCATCATCTTCGCTTCATCAACTATAGCTTGACTGGGCATCTTCCGGCTAAAATGATAATAATGGTGATGATGAAACGATTAAAAGTAAATGCGCCTTAAACTTAGTTAATCAGAACACTACTACCTATACAGTATACAACAATTTCGGTCGCTGTGTAGGAACAGTTACCACAACAAAGTAAAAGTTACTACACAACGGCTAAAACGGTTGTATGGGTAAAGTTTCATCAAGTCTCGATACCGATAGATATTTATAACGCCGACCGTCTTCGAACCCCTTTTCTCTGAAGTCTGCAAGCCAGAAAATCTTAAATAATTCTCACATTATTATAACAGGCTTGGTACTACTACAAATTAAAATAAGTAAAAAATATTTATAGTTTTAGTGAAATAAAGTTCGAAATTTCTAGAAAGAAAAAATTGATCATGAGCGAGATTTAAACCTGCGACCTGTAAAACCCCCAGTCGTTCTACCACTTAGCTCTTCACAATCTCGTCCGTGTTCCGTAAGCTATCCTGTGCTATAACATGTATAAAAATTCACAAAAATATTAAGAAAATTGGTAATATCGCATCGGTGTCTACTAAAACTGCAAAGTTTGGAGCACTGAGTCGGAATACGTAATGTATTCCGATAGATATTACCACGTGCCCTAGGCGTAGAAAGAGATTTGAAATTTCGACTGATTCTGATGGGATACGGTGACTCAGCGGTTAGAGCGTCGGCACGGTACGCCGAAGATCGTGGGTTCGAATCCCATCCGTATCGTTGTTTTTTCAAGTTTCTTATTAAATATTTATACTATGACATGTAACCGATTGCTTATAAGTACTAATAATATAAATAAACATTACAAAGATACTGTAAATTATTATTAATTATCTTGTCTATTTAGTTAGTATTTTTTATTTGTGTATTCTAATGAATTCAAACTGGTTTACGTCATATCTTCAGGTTCAGTTAAAAAACCAGGGTCAGGCACTAGCTGTCTGGCATTAATGCTGAACTGGACCTATTTGGCGCAGCCACACAGAGTGTCCACTCATCTGCATTTTTTTTTTAAATTCAATTTTTTTTATGGTTATAATTATTGTCTTAAACCATGTGTGTCTAAGCGCTTTGTACCAAATTAATATTTCTTTCTTTCTTTCTAAATATTTTGTGTGTGAATCACAATAAATTAATAATTAAATTATGATTCACAAACTAAATACAAAGAAACATAACCCTTCCTGACAGTCGGGTAAAAACTGGCACAAAGCCATGTTTAATCCAAAATAATTTTATTTAAATGTTGAGTGAATCATTTCGTCGATAACTCGTGCAGTCTACAAATTTGACCTTCTGTTTAATCTTTACACTGTCCGATGTTATTAAAATCGGATCATTGGATTCCAGATTTAATTATTGAAATCGCCTCGTTAGCGGTTTTTGATAGTTCCCTGTACAGTTGAAAACTTTTTGAGTTATCAGGAATTGATTTTAACAAAATCGTTGGGTTGGAAATTGTCCGACTGATTTCATTTCGATTTTGACCCTTCGTCAAATGAAATCAAGCGATTTCGCCGGTGTATATTAAGTTAAGATTATTTGATACAAAAATCTTTTTCTGGGAAATATATTGTTTTTAGACATTCACTCTATCTAGAAAATCAATGTTAATGGTAATATAAGAAATGTACCTTGTACTTGCAGCTGTCCGTGACGTCACTACACTACAGGACCTATCAAAATATCAGCGCTGCAAAAATCTGCTACAGCATTATGCTCAGATTTTATTTTCTTCTTCTACCTTCAGGTTTTCATATACCGTCTTTTAAAATGATCTCCATATGATTTGTCAATTTAGTCAGTGGTGCGAGCCTGGGTTTGAACCTACAAACTTAAACGGGTTTCCAGCGGTCATACCACTAGCCTATTCCTGCGCTGCGCTGCTACAAAACAACAAAAAAACAAAACGTCTTCGTCTTAGCAAAGTTCGGCCGCCTCGCCTGCCCTTTGCCTTTGTATAATATTAGCTACATACTTGGTTATTCTTTTAATAAAAAAAATATCAAAAATAACCCGTCACATTTCCGCAATGTTTTCGTGGGTACATGAATAATTTATTGAACAGACGTACTTCTGCGGCTTTTGTGCGGGACTCTTGGGTCCCATTTTGAGATTGGGTCAATCGCTTTCTGTCAATAAGAATTACAGATATATATATTTTTTGTACTTAATATAGTTGTTTCAAGATGCTTTTGAATTTTATTTTCTTTCTGTTTCTACTTTTATATTTAATTTTCCCGCGGCTTCACTTATGTATCAAATTTGGATCACCTCATTAAAATTAATTATTTAATAAGAAATTTGATAGTGGGTTCGAATGCCATCCGTATCAGTTGATTTTTCAAATGTCTTATTAAATAATTCTATTTAATAAACTGACATGTATAAAAAAATTACAAAAATATTGGTTCACCTCTTTAATGTGTAGAAATAATGTCTACTAATATATAGCTTTAAGTCTTTGCTAACGTTATATGGATGTACAGTCACGGACTTTAATTGATGAGCCACTTTCAAATTTTTCAATTTTGCAGTATTATACATTCACGAGATTATACGATTAAACACGAACTCAAACCGCATGCTCGTAAACAAGATGACAAATCAGTAATTATCGGAAATAGTCAGTAATAATTATATTAATATTTTATTAAGTCAGTTCAACAATATTGATTGATTGGTAAATGAAATAAAAAAAAATTGTCAGGTTGACTATTTTTTAGCTTGCACATTTTATAAATTACAAAACAGAAATAAATAAGTAAAATTCATGATCAATTCTTCTAAGATGGCGGCAGTTAGGTCTTATATTAAGTTTATGTGCAATAGATAACCTAATTGTCATGAACGTCATCTTGGACACTACTCGTTCGTACAAAATCGTGGGTCCGAGTTTTTCCGATGTCAAAATGATCATATCATAATCATATCAATCATAATTTCTCCGTCCATAACGTTACTATCGCTACACTTAAATAATTGTCGCTAGGTTACGGTTGCTAGACCTGCAATTGGATGACTTTGGGTAGTAGTATTATTGGTTGAAATTGCATGAAAATATAACATTACTAACAAGCTATCTTAACACAAATGACACGCCTGTCAAACACTCAATGACAGAGATATTAAATATGAAAATGAAGTATGAGCGAGCATAGCCGACTAAACCCGATTTGCATTATATACACGGCTAAAATAAGAGTAGTGCAAGTGGCTCATCAATTAAAGTCCGTGACTGTACCTATATCTGATATGAAAAATAAATTAAATTAAAAAAAAATGAAGAATTTTGAAAAATTTTGAATAACCCTAAGATTTATTTCCTAATCAAATCTTATTAAATATGATTTAAAAAAATTAAAATCGGATCAAAAAATTTAATAAACACCTATAAGTATAAACTTTGCCACCAACTCCCCTCGGTGGTTAAATTTCGCTAAATTATTTCAAAAATGACGTCCACTTTTTAAGCTAACAATATGACAAAATTTCAACTTTCTAGCTCTAGCGGTTTGGACTGGGCGATGATGAGTCAGTCAGGACATTTTCTTTCTGCTTTTGATTTCCTATAGATTATCTACATTTAAAATAATATATTTTTTTTACGTAAAACGGTTATGTCATCATTCTCTAAGCGGTATACCAAATATCAGATCAATCTCTCAACAGGAAGGGGAAATTGAAATTTGAAATTTCAATTACTTAATTTGAACCAAATATATAATAAATAAATAAATAAATCAGCCTGTAACTGTCCCAATATAGGGCAAAGGCCTCTTCTCATACAGAGAAGGATTGAGCATTAACCAAATGACAAACACAAATAAATAAAACCGTTAAAAACGTTGCTTCGCACTAGGATTTTCTTCGTATCGTTGCAGTTACAGAATATAATTTCACAACCTACCTTTTACCTACCTTCTTTTCTTTGTGTCTCTTATTGCTGAGTCCAAATAAACAAAATATAATTTATATTCTGTTCATTACAATTTCCGACAGGTCACGTTAATTGAAAATGTCGTTGATTCATTGCGATTCGAGTATCGCTAATGGCCTCTTGACCTGGGAAATTCTGATTATTTTCTTTCTGTCTTTTTATTTTTCTTTTAATTCAGAATTTTTGTCCATATTACAATTAGGTTTATAAAATAACCTTATATACCAAATACATATATAATTTAATCATCTACCACACAGTATGTAGGCGTAATTCAGAGCACTAAAGAGTCCCATCTATTAGTGAACATCTGTCAGTGAACTTTTGCCTTAAAATATTAGTCTATATAGATTTAATTTCAAGCCATAAAAAACGTAGACTCATCATCTGCCTAGCCTTTTCCCAACTATGTTGGGGTCGGCTTCCAGTCTTACCGGATGCAGCTGAATACCAGTGTTTTACATGGAGCGACTGCCTATCAGACCTCCACAACCCAGATACTGGGTTACACGATACCCCTTGGTAAGATTGGTTGTCAGACTTTCGACCTTCTGACTACCCATAACGACTGTCAAAGATCTACAATTGACAGCCGGGGCCAACAGCTTAAGTGCTATCCGAGGCACGGAGAGTGATAATTAATTTATAAAACGCACATAACTTACGAAAAGTCAGAAGTGCGCGCCTTGGGTTCGGACCCGAGACCGCTGACTTGCCAGTCAACGGTCACCACCTAAAATACCTAGACTATTCTGTAATAAAATTGTGACACCATGACTCATAATAATATACCTTCAATAATAAAAGCTGTCATGTCTGTAATTTATTTTGTCTGGGCGCCATTTTAAAGGCAATAAATCACAGTTATTATAAACGATTGTTCCAAAATAATAATTATTAGAAATAAAACAATAATTTACAAGTCAGCAATTGTTATAAATGTTTCATTTTAGCTATTAAGTTATTATTTAAAATTTCATTTCTTTATTCAATTATTCAATACTATACAATTACTTATATGTACAAATAACAATAAACTAAATAATAATATAACGTAATATATATATATAATATATATATATAATATATATATATAATATATATTATTTAAAGAGTTTAAGAAAATTTGTTGATATTTTATCAATTTTATTTGATAGCTTAAAGCTATTTGTTATTATTATCTATTTCGTTGCTTATTGGCAGTTCGATGGTTCCAATGGTAACCAAATACGACATACAATTTATTAAATACTCCCTATTATATCTTTATAGACTGGTATAAAATATTATCAGTCAATGCGCTTCGATTGAATATCGACTTTATTGTGTGGACGCAAATAGTGTTTTCCCTTTCATGGTAACGCAAAAGGGATACGAAAGACCCATGTAATTGTTTGTAGTGGTTATTACATATCCGTTCCGACTTTATTATTATATTATGTTTAGCAACATTATTACGGCTTATAAATGAAGGTTTTATTTATTATCGTCATTGAAATTAGTTGCTAGTAATGGTTAGTAGAACAGAAACAGCGGAGAGGTTTTATGACCTCCGGATTGCACGCACCTTTGAGTTTTTGGAAGTTATACGCTATTAAAATTAAGAAGAAGTACTGTCTAAAAAATCCTGACATCTTTTCTAACTTCAGAATATCATAGTAAAGTTTCAGATGAACACTTTTCATTTAAAAAAATACAAAATTGTAAAATTTTATTTTTGCCTTATTTAGCCTTAAAAAAATATTACAATATATTTCAAAACGGTTCGAGCATAAGTCTCACTCATACTTGCACGGCTTTTTTATCACTACATAGTTATAAAACAACAACATATAGTATGCTTAGATCTTTCAAAATACGCAACGGATTTTGATGCGGTTTTTTTAATAGATAGAGTGATTCAAGAGGAAGGTTTATATGTATAATACATGCATATTAGCGTAACCGTGCAAAGCCGGGGCGGGTCGCTAGTATAAATATACTTTACTAATATACAATATCTCTCCTTGCCAGTTTCGGCTACGGCAATTTGACTTCTAATTTCTAAGAGCTAGGATGTTTAGCTCGCATGTAGCAAATTTTTTTTTTGACTAATATAATAAATACAAAAGCGTGTTTGACACAGATCGCCACGGATCGATACGAAGTTTACGAAGTAGTTAATATGTGACAGAGTGGAGTTACAGAAAGTTATTTCCACAATTGACAATTTACTTGTGATTTCCCGCGTGACATATATTAGCAGCAACGTTCTGCGCATCTCAAACTTTCACGCCAGCCGTGAAGCTGTCAAGATCTCAAGTTGTAGGACACAATTAAATCAGACAATACAGGAGCACTCATCCAACAAGACTTGATCTCTGTTTAAAACTAGTTTTGATTTTAAGTTAGTTTCTAGATCTTTTTAACGGTTTTACTTAGCTTGCCCTGTTTATTATTATAAAATATACATTAAAATTATACTAAATTTGGTTTTTAAACCATATTAATTTGGTTCAAATTTTCATGTTTCACCCCTTTTCTTTTGACAGATTTATGTTCACATGACTCAACAAAATGTATGGAACAGCTGATTTTTTTTTGCGATTTCAGGGTTGGTCCTATAGTAAAAGTTGTTCATAATGATGAGCTTAATGACCCCTTTTAAAGATGCTGGTATTTTACAAATAACCCTGTATTTACAAAATATTTTAATAGCTTTTTTTGGCTTCGCTCAAAATGTTTAAACTTGCCGAAAAAAATCGTCTTCAAGTCGATCTGTTGCTATGTTGCTGCAGTAATAAATCCAAAAGAAGAAAAAACTATTAAAAAATAACATAGACACTTTCGCATTTATATTACTACTTTTCCCAGTTAGCATATTATATTTGTGCTATTATATATATTGGTTTGTATTATTGTATATATTTGTGCTTGTAAAGCTGCATTTGTCGATTGAATGGAAGCCAAATTACGAATCAATTGACGGACAGAGGACGGGTTTGGCAAGCTAGCCAATTTGTTAGACGGTTAGATGAGGCGGATTACCTAAGGGCGCAATTGGACTTCTAGTCAGTGGCAGTGTTCAGATGAATTGCAGCTGTTGAGTCTGATTGGAGGCCTGATTTAATGTTCTGGTAGATAGATTTATATTTATTTAAGTTTTTTTTTATTTATTTTTTTATTTTTTTAGGTATTTATTTATACTTACTTTATTTCTTATATACACACAGAGATCTCTTCCAAGCAACCTTTGGATTGACAAGAATGTTTACAAAAGACAACGGGTGGTCGTGTACAAGTTCTAATATATAATTATAATTATAAATATGTATATAGTTGAAGGGAAACGTCTTCGGGGCCGGTTACCTACCCGATGGTCAGATCAAATAAAGACCCTAACAGGAATCTCTGTAACCGGAGCTCTAAGAAAAGCTGAAAACAGGGGAAAATGGAAAAAGCTAGTAGCTGATGCTACAAAGACCTTTCAAGGCGGACACGACCTTCAGAAATGAAGAAAACGACCTAGAAGAGATTGTATATAGTAATTTATAATACGTCTACTTGAAGTTTTAAATGGTACTAATCTTAAAAAATCTTTAATCACAGTATCATAATCATACAATACGCAAACTACGTACAAACGCTCAAAACGGCACACTCACTCAAACAAGCGTAATATTGCGTAACGTGAGGAGACTTCTAAGCGAACGTCGCGGTTCTCGCATTATCTGCTTCTGAAATACCTGCTTTAATAAAGTAAGACCTTATGGCTTCTGTATTAAGACACGAATAAGCCATTTTATTTTCTCAAAAAACAATAGAACAAATTAACTTTATCTTTTAAGAAAAAAAAAGAAAAACGTTAAAAGACAATGTTCATTTTGTTACTTGATGTCTATCTTGTAAGACAAGTCGACTACAAGCTTCTTCACGTTTTATTTTTATTTATTTGTTATAAGATGTTTTATCTCAAAATACTGAGTTAGGTTTATTTCATTTGTGAAGATTAAGACACATTTGTAGACTGTAGCTGTTTTTCTTGATTTAAGTACTAAAACATTTATCATTCTCGTTTTAACTTTTAAGGATTTGTTTATAAGATATTTTGAATTTATTTTCAGCAGATAGGACAAGCTGATCCGAGATTTTTAAGCCACTTATCTAACTTGCTTTAATAGTAATCATTCTAAATGACAACTAGGAGCTTAGTCTGTTTTCAAACTCAGAACACTAAGTAGAAAACAAAGGGGTAAGAATATTTTTGTATGGAAGCTGGCATAGCTGCCCGTCGCCATTTTGTTTTTTTTTTCAAAATGGCGGTGGAGTATGAGGCTAGTATATATGGATAGAGGACACTTAAACCTTCAATGACCTCAATAACAATTAACCAATTAACAATTAACCGACAATTACTTCAATTATTAGAAATATGAGACACAAAAAGAAATTAATTCTTACTGGACGCCGACGTCCTTACGGGAGTCAAAGGTTTTAACAAAAAACTTTAGCAACATAATGTCTTAAAGTGTCATGTATCTGAAATATTTGGAGTTAATGAGCGCCATATTATGAAAACAATCCTTAGTTGTGTGTCGGAGATACGACTAATTTGGCCCAAGTCATTAGGAACTAGATTTTTAAGAAAAAATCAAAGATGTAGATACATAATATGCGTATGAATAAGTCCCTGTTCCTTTGCTAGATTCGGTTCTACTTTTAGAATGAAAAGAATTAACCAACCACGCTAACAGAAAGCGGATTAGGTTGGTAAAATTTACACATCGCTGGGACTACTTTTAAGTAAATTCTTAAATATTCAAATAAGTAATAATTCATGTTTAACCCTTATTAATTATGCACACATGATTCTGAATAGGCTATTCGAATTCATGTTTTTTAAAACATTTTAAGGTTCCGTAAACGATAATAATATTCTCCTGACTAGCCAACTACGCAAGAGATATTATAGTGCACAAGTGTGTGCGCAAACACAGGTGCACTCTGTACTCCCTCAAACTCAAAGTCCGATGGGACAGCTTTCCAACCCGATCGGAGAAAGATCAGGCGCAGGGCCAACGGCTTTACGTGATTTCCGAGGCACGGAGTAAGTGATAATTAATTTATAAAACGCACATAACTTACGAAAAGTCGAGAGGTGCGCCTTAGGCTCGAACCCGTGACCTCTGACTTGCCACTCAACGGTCACCACCACTAGGCTATCACGACTCAAACGACACTGAGTATCTAAACCATGACAACCAATGCCACCACGGCACATAATTATATTTTGAATAGAACGATTGATTTTAAGATGAAAACTTTTTATTGTTTTTTAACAAAAAACACTCAATCCAGTCATCAATAAAGAAAACTTAATCAAACTCGGTTCGTCCGTTTAGAAGCTACGATGCCACAGTCACAGATACACACATGAAACTTAAAACACCCCCTTTTTTTCATTGTCGGCTAGAAAAAACAAAATTCTAATTATATAAAAACCACCAAATTACCTAACTTCCTTACCTTTTTACCAGAATTAAGTAATAAATAAACTCGCAACGCTACCCTTTTAAACGTAACAAAATACTTTTCACGCTAAATTAAACCCGTTGTTTAATTTTAACTAGCCCGTATTACTGTTAAATATTCATTTAAACTTACTAACGCCTATCTTGTACGTTCCGACACTTAAATCGTGCTTAATTAATTTAGTTTAGATTTAAATTTTGTTTGATAAGATCTTTTTGTAAATACTACTATTTTGCGTGTAAAGTTAATCGGAGTTAAGGCGCTTATCTAGTAGACTGCTATCTCGCTCGCACTTTGAAAAATCAGCTGTTCCAAAAATTTATGTTCACATGACTCAACAAAATGTATGGAACAGCTCTTTTTTTTGCGATTTCAGGGTTGGTCCCATAGTAAAAGTTCTTCATAATGATGAGTTTAATGATCCCTTTTAAGGATGCTGGTGTTTTACAAATAATCTTGTATACTTACTAGGTGTGTAGGTACACTCGCGGCCAGCAATGATGGTTATTAAAGCCTCCATATTTATTATGAGGTATCATTTTAATTTTCTGATAAAAATCTGCGCCGTGATTACAAATTACAATTGGCCGCCTGTTGGCCACAACCACAAGCAGCTGTTTGTTATAATCACTAATTTATTCATCCGAACTGACCTAACAGAATACATAATTAAATAAACACAGCTTTTATGTGTTCCGTACTTTAATAAACATTTACTTTCATTAAATTATTCACGTTTAAACAACCGAGATTTGCAATTGTTGCATAAATTATACGTTGAAATTATTTCTACTAGCAACGTTACGAACGAAATTAATTTGTGAGATAAACAAATATTATTTAAGCGTTTCGGTTTGTTTATTACCTTTAAATTATAGCGTAAATTAATGACAATATAAATGTCTAATAGGTAAAGCCCTCTAGTAGGTAGGTGGATACAACTACTTTCTGAGACGATTGAAGTAAATAAAAAGAGAATTTCGCGTATTCGTATTATCGCGCGTACCTCTGACTTTTCGTAAGTTATGTGTGTATTATAAATCATATCACTTTCGCCGTGCCTCGGAAAGCACGTAAAGCCGTAAATACTGCGCCTGATCTCTCTCCGGTCGTGTCGAATTGCCGTCTCATCGGACTATGAGATTGAGGGAATAGATAGTGCACCTGTGTTTGCGCACACACTTGTGTACTATAATATCTCCTACGTAGTGGCTTATCACAATTGAGACTGGCCGCTATGACCGAAATTCGGTCAGGAGGATATTAGTTAAAGTTAACTTTAATTATGAAAACTACACCTTGTAGTACCTACTTAATCGCTAGACTTAGCGTTATTTCCAAACTTTATTGGGGTCGGCTTCTAACCTTGGTTAGGTTAAAGAAGGAAGAAATAGGTGCAATTATTGTGCGAAATTAATGTCACAGAAAGAAAAAATCTATTACATGCAAGATTTTCTTTTTATAAAAATCTGGAACTTTTTTGCTCCGCAAGCACAAATGCTTTATAAAAATGTTTAAAACAATATTCATTTAGATTAAATAATAAGTTCTTACCGGTGATTTCTTTACATCATATTTGGCAAGGTTTCTTCTATGTTTTTTTACAAAAGTTCAATTGTTCATAATGTACTTCTTAGTTAATCTAAAACACCACTGACGAACGATGAAGGAATAAATCGTGAGGAAATCTGGACTTGATAGTTTGAAATCGCCAATACGCAGTGAATTAGCGAGATGATTCATGCTCGATCCTTCTCTTTATAAGAAAGGAACTCTCTGCAGTAGGAAAGTTACAATGGGGTCAAATTTCGATCGAGAATCTTGACTAACTAAGCATTTTCATAAAGAAAACACACATTTTTCTTTTAATTAGAATAAATAAAAATAAAATTCATTTAATTCAGATAACATCCATAGGTATTGATTAATTAATTTCTTAAATACATTTAAAACAACATAATCATAACAATAGAATTAAGGTGAGGTTAGGTTAGGTTAATATCCAACAACGAAAATATATCTATCTATAATTATCTAAGTAGTAGAAAAAGATTAGAAGATCCGATCCCAACATTGTTTGGAAATAATAAGGCTTCAGGATGATAATCATGATCCTACACATCTCAGTCGGGCATCGAACCATACGCTTAACGACCTTCCAATTAAATTAACGAAATGCTTCACAACCAAATAGCTATGTTCCTCATTCCGGAAACAGACTACATAAATTAAGAAGCGGAATTCGTCGGCAAGATTAATTTCTGTTTCAATCCTAATTACCATTAATAATTAGAAAGTTTAGAATTCATAAAGTAAAGAAGTATTCTAGGAATGTTAAACCAAAAAGGTTAATAAGGGAGTTATTTGAGCTTAATGTTTACTTAACACACTAATGACTGTAAAGTTGTTTAATACTAGAGTAAATGAGATTTATGGTTAACGACATGTACTTGTTAAGGCTTGGAATTTAAAAAATATATTCACAATTGGACCCGCGAGTAGATGGCGCTGCAGTCGGAGTCTCATACCTGTCTTGCTTTTTTCAAAATCGTAGAATCGGTCAAATAGGTATAAAATCTGACAAATATGAAATCTGACAATAGTATCCGTCATATACGTAGAATCGGTCAATATTTGACTATGATGTCAAAAGCGGAATCTATCAAATGTAGACTAAATAGGGGCAAAGCCGCGTGAGGATCGGCTAGTGAATAAGAATAAAATATAAACTTAAATATGTACAGTAAAATTATATATTTATTTAAATAATACTCTTCCTTACTTTTATTTTTGCTTCTTTTTTATTTTAAGTCCACCTTTTGGTAGGTACCTATGAAATGCAATAAAGTATTGAATAAAAATAACAATGTTTTTAATTTAAAAATGTTTAAGTTTTAAAAAAAATATAGGAATGTAATTAATAAAATAAGTGACACTGTGTTTTATGTCCGTTACATATTTATAATATAAACCAGACTATCACTATTATACTTCAGGACAAAGGCCTTATCTCAGAATACATAATATATGTAGAAGGATCGAGTATAATATATGAAAATATAAAAAGTATAAAAGATAGGTATATTTTTAAGAGCTTTGTAACCAGTATTGTGATTCAAATCCCGCTAGTATATCCTATCACTTTTAATTTTTTTAAATCAACATGTATTTAAAATCAATATCATGATCAAAAATAATTATTTCTTTCTTTCTTTCTTCTTTAATTGTTTCGTTTTAATCATGATTTCATTATTCTAATGGTGTTCAAACGGTAGAAAACACCAGTCTTTGTGAGGTCTACTCTCAATTTAAAGTTATAGTGTTTGAGAAATACCGACTCTAGAAGGAAATTCCTCACTTGTGTAAATGAGAAAAGTTGATGTGGACCGTTGTGGCGGAGGGAACAGGACGCACTTTAATGGCAGTTTCAACGAATTGACACATGCAATTCCGCGCTGTGAAAGTACTGAATGAAAGTGCTGAGGTTTTATATCCTCAAATCCTTACACTAAACCTACTTACTGACTTACTTGACTGCCTCGTTGGTCTAGTGGTAGCAAGCGCGACTGCTGAGCACGAGGTCCTGGGTGCGATCCCCGGGTCGGGCAAAGTGTTATTGGGTTTTTCCATTAGGAAATTCTCAGTAGCAGCACGGAGTCTGGAATTGTGCCTGGTTAATGACAATAGGCTCGCCCTCTTTTTCATGGGACTTATAACATTGCCGGCGAAATGTGGGTGTACTGCACACCTCTGCCTACCCCCTCTGGGGAATACAGGCGCTAGTCTATAAAAAAAAAACCTACTTACACGTAATCATAATGTAATGAGAAAGCTGCAAGTCGTACCTATATTGTTTTGAGAATGAGAATGTCATCAGTATTTTGTGGATCTTAACTGGAACTAGAACCACCCCTACTCATCCCGCGGGTGTCGTAAAAAGCGACAAAGGGAAAATCTGAAGAATGGGCAGCGGCATCCTACTATGTAATAGCAACCATCTGCTACTGCGATTGCCAACCCGCTTGCCCAGCGTGACGATTAAGGGCAAATACCTTCTAATGAGCGCACAAAAAAGTAATGTGTATGAGAAGAAGCCTATGTTCAGCAGTCATATATTTACATAGTCATAGGATTTAGCAATTGCATATATGTTGACCAACATGGAGTTAATGTTAAATAATTTAGTCAGATTATAGAGTCAGATTAAATAATTATTCAGTTTTTCAATTACACTACATAAAAAATAAGGTACTGTTTCATTAGACACTTAAAATTAATAGGTACCGTTTAACAAAAACAGTCCTTAAATAAAAAAATATATAGAAAAACAAATTGGTGTTCCAAATGAGAGCTCGAGAATTTAAATTGGATTTAGACAAAGGGGTTTAATTAATTCTAAGGTTAATCTTAAACGTAAACAAAGTACCGGAATCTCCCTAATATTGTTTTGTTTGTAATTGTTTCTTGTTTTAAGTACTTGATTTAGTAATTTCAGAAGATTATCTTGATGATCACTCAGCTTATGTTTTATTAATTACATATCATCGCCTTAGAGTGAAAACCTCATGTGTAAAATAGATTACTTTACAGGAGGTAAAAAAACTGCGCTCTGAATTAATTTATTTTACACACATAACTTACGAAAATAAATGTAAATTAAAGTGACTATTTGTATCATCAAAATAATAACTTTTTTTCAAATTCATATCGTTATCTACATAGTACCTAAAACGAAAATGGAGTTTAAGGTATACATAGGCTTTTTTGGCACCAAAAAAAGAAAAAAAAACTTTCACAATTTTTTTTTATTCTTAAAAGATACAATTGGGATGACTATACTTAACTTACACGCGAGTGACACCATTGTTACTAGATGTTGGCCACCAACCTGCCTCTACCAATATGCTTTGACTAGACGAAGCAGAGTATGACGTAATCTCCCGCACCTTGATTTTTGAGAGAATACCTATACTAATCAGAGTGGGACAGTAGAGGTTGATTTCCTAACACGTAGCTAGGGTTTAGTAATAAGCCGAGGAATAGGCGTTTATCTTATTTAAATAAGCGGTGATAGCCCAGTGGTATGACCGTTGAACTGGCAAGTCAAAGGTCGTAGGTACAAAATCCAGGAAAGCATCTCTGATTATATTCAAATTCCTGTGCGTTTTAGAAATTAATTATCACTTGCTATGGTGAGGGAAGACGTCGTGAGGAAACCAGCACACCTGAGGTTTTTCAACGGTGTAAAGCCATGCCAGAGGTCTACAGGCGGATTAAACTCTGATACCAGGTTGTTCATCAACCATACGATAACGATACGGTACAAGTAGATATGTGTACAAGTAGTGCAAAAGGTTGTTGTATTAAAGTCACCAGCAGATTGCCATCTCGACCTGTCGCGTACTATAGGATTTTTTTAAATATCTGCGAAGTTACACTATTACCTTTTTAGTTCTCCGTACAAGGGATAGATACCGACAACTAGAGTCACTCCTATAATAATATTAGAATTATGACTATTCATAAGTGCCTAAAATGGTCTACAAGAATAAAAATATTTTGATTTTGATTTTGAGATGTAACTACCATCTGACATAGTTGAAATTTGATGACTGATTTTTTATTTTTTTTTATTTGAGTGAGTCCAGAATAAACATTTTCTTCTATTTTTCTTAATATTATAATCATAATAAATTAACTTATCATTTGCCAAGCCTTTGTCCAGCACTGGGACACTACTTAGGCTATTAAAAAAAATTTACAACATTCATTTCGAACCTAAAGCCCTCTTGTAAGCAATCCTATGATTCTTCTATCCACCTACGAGCCAACTTTACTTAACGACCATTGCTAAGCAACGAAGACACTTGAAATGAGAAGCCACAAGTCACCCCATCCATAGACTGACCGCGTTGAACGTTGCTTAACCTTAGAGATCGAGGCACCGCAGTATAACAGCGCTTTATGTGTTAACCTTCTCTAAAAGCGCTTTAACAGATGTAGTCCGTCAATATTCAATTTCCTGCGACCATTAAAGTAAATAATAAAATGTTAATGCTAGGCTATTATATTTTATGTAATTTACAGCACTACGTGACTTGAAAAGCAATGCCAAATATTTTTTTAATATTTATATTCCGTGAAGAACTCAATACTATTGGCCTATAATTACAATATTATAGTAAAAAAAAATTGTTGTAATTTTTTTTAAAACAAGGCCATTTAAAAAAGTTTTTTGTCAAAATTCTTCTTTTAAAATACCAACAAAAGTTGCCATAGTAATTATAATTAACAATAAAACTTAAACACAATGAAAATAACGTCAAATATAATTACAAAAGAGTTTCGAGTTCCGAATGTACATGCCAGTAACTTTACAAAGTTGAAATTCAAAACTGGAATTCGAACAAAAAGTTCAAACACGGAAATTACACACGAAAACTTTCATTAAAAAAAAAAGCAACATACCATCGTCCAATCCGTACAAGCTGCTACCATTCGCTTTCACAATTATATTGTACGTTGAACTATCAGACAAAAACTTATCCACTTTTTACATAACAATATTACACACAATGAAATACCGAACGCTTGTTACGCACACAAACATAATTCCTTGTATGTCCTGTGAAAATTACGAATCAGCTTCACCGCGTAGGCGCGCTACGATTCAGTTCTACGAGCGGACTGCCGTAGCTTTCAATCCGTAGCTACGAAGCTACGACATCTCAAATCTTCCGTCCCGCTCACACGGTATTGTTTCTATATATCTGACTTTGTCACTAAATACGGTGTCTCAAATAAGAGTAGACTGTTTTGGTGGAGGCTTGAACTAAAATCATTGTTGCCATTTTAACGTGAAGATTTTTTTTATTGTACGTGCTTTGTTGTATGGAAGGTGCGAAAAGGGTTATAATATGTAAATTGACATTGTAAATAGGGTTTTCGTTTTCGGGTTTAAATACGGGGTTGGTCGGATTGATGACCCCAGTCTCGTCCCTTCGGATTAGTCCGCACTTTTGGAAACAAAGGTGGTTTTTAAATCTTTTAAGGGGATTATATTTGGTTGTGCGTTAACATATTATTAGGGTTAAAGGGGTTAGAATATTTTTGTACGGACGCTGGCATAGCCTCATCGACATTTTTTTTTTCAGAGCTGCAAGTGCAAGTAGTTAAGTTAGTAGTTAAGTTTAAGGTATTTATTGGTAGAGGACACATGAAACAATAAAAAATACGAAAAGTGTAAGTGTATAACTGAAACAAAGTTATAATTTTTTATTAAAGTTTAGCAAGCTAGCTATTATTTATTGAGAATTATTTCAAATTTTTTGTCCCACAAATTACGGAAATAGAGGAGCGGATTTTTTTAAATATTTTTAGGTGTAAGTCGAAAAGTGTCTTAAAAATAATATAAAAATATATTCTTTATGAGTAAAGCACGCCCTTTTTAATAATACCGATACATGGTTAATATCTGAAAAAAAAAATCTGTATGAAGTGGGGATGATATTATTATTTCTCTTAAATTAATATTTTTACAAAATTTTATTTCCTAACTTTATTGGCGTTCTAATAATGTATATTCATGCCGAATTGCAACTTTCTTTTTTTTAGTTTGCGAGTTAAATTGCTATGACAGAGATACAGACGGACAGACGACAGACAAACGGAAATGAACAAACTATAAGGGTTCCTGGTTTTTCTTCGGAACCGGGACGCGATGAATTTTTCCGCCTCATGTGAATAGAAGCCTTCTATTAAACACACTCTACTATAAACCTAATCTCGCTCTATCATCCGGAATTTCCGGGTAATTAGCTCGACCAGGGAAGCGAACTCAAATGCTATTTGTGGCAGGTGTGCTTGCAAACATTAGATCAAAATGGCGTCTAATACATTGGAATGCTGATTGGTCTACCAATTCAACGGAGATAAGGCCAGATGCACTCTTCCAGCTTATAGAACGCGATCGGAGAAATTGGGGATCGGGAAAATCAAAATATTTTTATTCATGTAGACCATTAGGCACTTATGAATAGTCATAATTCTAATATTATTAATTGTAAAAGTGACTCTAGTTGCCAGTTCCAAGGGCAGCCTACCTTTCATGGAAAAGAATTTGGCAAGAAACTCCATGGTTACTCTTATATGTATGTCTTACAATATTTTAGATTACGTTGTACGGAGGTCTTTTGTGAGAATAATGTTAGTCCACTAAACGTAAGTACACCTTAAATATATTTATACTTTTGATAAAATTACCATAACAGCTATGAGCTGACCAGTCCCAACAGACAGCACCCGTTCCCAAGTATGTCGCATGCATCAGCCATCGCCTAACTCAACCATATTGTAGGGAATCAAACGACCCGACACACAACGTCACCGCTATCGGGAAATTTTTGTGAGCATGACATTTCCAAGCTGCACAGCAATCATCACGTCAATAATCACTCCAAATTAATTATCACAAAATATGTGACCATTAACTACAAGCATCATCGAATTTAACAAGCACTAGTGGTATGACCGTCGGCTGACAAGTCAGAGGTCTCGAGTTCGATCTCAAGGTACGCACCTCTGACTTTTCGTAAGTTATGTGTGTATTATAAATTAATTATCAGTTAAAAACCAGCATACCTGAGAGATTTTTCAATGGTGTGTAAAGCCATGTCAGAGGCCTACGGGTGGTTTAAACTCTGACACCAGGTTGTTCATTAACCACACGATAAGAAGATCAAATTTAACTATAAGCTAAGTGCGACCTGTCATGTGAATCTCGCCCTTAGTCATTCAAGAATTTTCTTAACTTCCTGCCCTACACAATGGAAACTTTCCTTTTGAACAAAGGTTATATGAATAGGAACTAAGCTTTAGCAATGACAGGATATCCTTTATGGGATGAAGGAAATATTATTTCAAAAGGCAATTTGCATAATGATGGTTAGGAAAATTTATTGAATCATCTTCTTTGGTCTTTAGTTGGTTAATTTAAGATTATTAGTGCATGAGGACCGATCCACAAAGTAACACACTTTCGCATAGATATGATTTTAAGATAAGCAGACTGCCTCGTTGGTCTAGTGGCAAGCGGTAGCAGGCGCGACTGCTGAGCACGAGGGCCTGGGTTCGCTCCCCGGGACGGGCAAAGTGTTATTGGGTTTTTCCTTAGGGAAATTGTACCCGTTAATGGCTCGCTCTGCTCCTAATTATATGGGATTTATTAACATAGCCTGCAAAACGTAGGTGTACTGCATACACCTCTGCTTACCCCCTCTGGGGAATTCAAGCGTTAGTTTATGTGATGTAATAATATTATGATTTCAAGATAAGCAGATAAGCTACAACAAAGTTTTAAAATGTATAGAACTAAATGTATTTCGTTCTAATTATTTTTTAAAGTCCCGTAACCAAAAGGTACCAACGGAATCCTCACTTTTTTTTACAGTGCTGCCAACATAGGAAACTCAATTTGGACCACCTGTTTTTTTAAATAGCATTGTAAGCTACAAAAGTTACAATTATTTACGTTCTAATTTCTATTTACAATTTAGACTAAACTTAATATGAATACATAAAAAATTTAGTGAAAAATTATAAAAGAATTCTCTTACCAGAAACGAGTATTTTTCGGCGTTTTTGCACAGTTTCCGACTCGCACTCGGCCAGTTTTCATTTGCATTTGTTAAACAAACGCAATCATCTTTTTTTCTTTAAAAAAAACTATGAATAGAGTCAACTAAACTAAATTTACTTTAGCTAGGAACCTTCGCAAGTTAATTTACTTAAACTGAGTAGAAACTACTTGTTGCAAACTGTAGTTTAGACGAACTCTTTTATGTGTGTCTATCAAATTATGTGGAACTTTATATTATTCGATTTATACTTTAATAGAAAAAGCACTGATAGCCTAGTGGTATGACCTTCGACTGACAAGTCTGAGATTTCGAGTTCGATCCCAAGGCACGCACTTTTGATTTTTCGTAAGTTATGTGCGTATTATAATTTATTTATCAGTTGCATAAAATGGCGAGGGAAAACATCGTGATGAAACCAGCACATCTGAGAGATTTTTCAATGGTGTGTAAAGCCATGTCAGAGGCCTACGGGTTGTTTAAACTCTGACATCAGGTGGTTCATTGACCATACGATAAGAAGAAGACTTTAATAGAAAACTAGCATGCGCCCGTATGTTGATTAATTGTAGCCTATGTGTTACATAATCTCATACTATCATACTCACGTCAGTATTCCCCAGAGGGGATAGGCAGAGGTGTATGCAGTACACCTACGTTCCACTGACTGTTATTAAAGTCCCATGTAATAGGTAGTTGTGAGTAGGGGTTGTTCTATTCTTGGCCGGAAACCACACGACAAAAAAATAAATAAATCCGTTTAAAAAATTAGAAAGAAACAAAGTTATTTTTAGCATTAAATTTTCTATACAGGTATTAAAGGCTAAGGGTTATGTTGCATCTTGCCTTTCCAACCTATTCGTGTCACGGTCAAGATGTTAATTGTGACTTTTTTATAACCCTTCAATGGGCAAGCAACTGCAGCGTCCGTTTATAGCGCGAGGACAAATGTATTCTTTTTTTATAATAATGTCCTCCTGACCGAATTTCGGTCACAGCGGCCAACCTCAACGGAGATTAGATTACGCAGGAGATATTAAAGTGCACAAGTGTGTGCGCAAACACAGGTGCACTCTCTGTTCCCTCACTCTCATAGACCGATGAGACGGCAATCTCATAGACCGGAGAGAGATCAGGCGCAGGGCCAACGACTTTACGTGCTTTCCGAGGCAGAAGTAAATGATAATAAATTTATAAGACGCACGTGACTTACGAAAAGTCGCTTTTGGTTCGAACTCCAGACCTCTTTTGCCAGTCAACGGTCACAACCACTAGGCAATCACGACTCAAACTCTTGTTATACTACTAAGGTGAAAAGAGAGCAGTGATAACCAATCACCAATGTGGAAATTGTCAGATTTTTTTAAAATTGAAAGCGAAATAATGCTTTGTCATTCATTAAAATCGGGTCAAGTGGTGGCGTAAGTCAAGCGCTTAGAGTAATTGGTGTTTTGTATTGTAATGAAAACCGACCGAAAACCGTCTGTGAAAAGTACCGAAGGCCCAATCTCCCCATTTCCTTATTCCCTCCTCCTTCATCTCCCCTCCCCTTATATAACTCCACAGAGAATCGACAACGAGTATGTGATATCCCTTATGGTGTAAGTGTCTATATGTTTCAAGACCTGCTTACTATCAAGTAGGCCGTGTTTGCCTGTGTAAAAAAACATATTAAAGAAAAAGCAACTGGATGCCTTTTACGTTTAAAAAGATACAGCTGCAGCCCTGAGATTGACATACAGGCGGACAAACTATTTAAGTAATAGGATCTCGTTTGGATAGTGCAGTGTACTGTTTTACAGGTTGATATTGAAATCATCAACATCCCGAAAAGGGGTCATTGAACTCATTATAATGAACAACTTTTAATAAGGCCACTATGAAATCGCCAAAAAAATCACCTGTCCCATACATTTTGTTGAGTTATGTGAACATAAATATATGAACCATTTGATTTTTTATGCGATTTCAGAGTTAGCCCCATAGTAAAAGATGTTCATAATGATGAGTTCAAAGACCTCTTTTATAGATGCTCATGGTAGCAGTGGAACAAAAAAAAAATATACCAACTCTTAGGATATGGCAGGGTAGGGGTAGAGTAGGGTATTGTAGTGTACAGTAGGGTAGGGTAATGTAGTATAGAGTAGGGTAGGATAGAATAGGCGTAGAGTTAGGATAATCACGCGTACAAAGTCGCGCCGAGCAGGCAGCTTGTTTATAACATTAATAGGATTAATATAATTTTCAAGTAGATACTCGTAAATACACTTGGTGGTAAATAACTTACTTGATTTATTAAATTCAAAATGTTACTTGAAACGGGTTCTTAGGGAAAAATGAGCTCAAATTAATTGTGATTTTTCATTAAAAAAAGTAATGTTTGGTGGTATATTTTGTCAAGTGGCCATCTTGTTGATAGAGAAGCCTTCATTTTGACATTTAATTAATTAAATTACGTATACCATTGTGAAATACAGAATTCGTTCTTGAATCGACCTATCCGTAGTCCTACCCGTAGTTAGGATTATTTAAGGACATGTTTATTGCTATATGCTTAGCCCTTTGCTCAAGTAAAAAGCAAAAGACGACGAGAAAATAAAGAGAAAAAAAATATTAGGGACATTGAAAAAGAGATAGGATACGAGCGGGACTTGAACCCGCTATACTTGCCGTACCGTGGCAGCGCTCTAACTAACTGAGCTATTGTATCGCTGCTCGCACCTATAAAATTTCAGGTTTCCTTCTTACATCGTCTCGAGGAGACATCACGACGTCACTAGTTAATCCTTAAAAGTACTGCTACGTTGTTCATGATTAATACTTCAGCCCAGTAACTTTGAATCTACATTAGGGTACAATTTATAAACAATCCAATGGTAATATTTTTGATGAAATCCTGACTGAGATTTGATTGAGATAATTTATCACTTCACGTCTAAAGACACATCTAAGTTATTGTCAACTACTACTAAAGACACATCTAAGAAAGTCATAAATATATTTTCTAACGAGCGAAAAAGGCTTTTGTGAATGGTTTCAAAGCTGATACTTAAGCTTACCTTTTGGTAACCTTAAGTAAGCAAAAAAAAAGAAATAAGAAAAATTAATAGAAAATCTTTGTCAGCTCAAGTTTAGAAAAAATATTTTGAATAAAGAACGTTTTTCGAAATTCAGTTGCAGTGTTTAGTAATATTTTTTTTATACCACCAATTTAGCAAACAGGCATACGTTTTATTATTTTTTGCAAAAAAACTCACTAAAACAATGAATAACCAGGTTTTTTGTTTTTTGAGCTGTTTTTTGTCATTTCTGTCACATAAAAGAAACAGTGTTTTTACGTAAATGTAAGTCGGTTATGGTAACCGCTTACCAACAAGTGGGCTAACTTATCCCATAGGTACCCTTGGTAACCATAGCCTTGAAATCGTAGAGCTGAGATCTTGCAAAAAACTAACAAGTAGAATCCAATTTTCTTTTATGTGACAATGCACATAAAATTATGAACGTCCAGCAATTTCGTGAAAACTGAGTTTTAATGTATTTTATTTTTATAAAACGACGATTTTATGTGAAAAAAACTGACAGACTGTTGTTTTTTTTGCATTTAATGTGACAGAAGTGACAGTTAACAACTCAAAAAACAAAAGACCTTTGTTATTCATTGTGTTAGGGTACTTTTGCAAAAAAAAATGCTATAATTATATCCGTCCAATAAGCAAAAATCACAATTTTATTTTAGAAAAAAAAAAACAATTTTTTAGACAAGAACTCCACTGATCTCCATATTCCCTTTCTCAGTCTCAGCCTTTCAAATACACAATATACCGTATATTACCTAATTGTTTAAGACGACTACAAATAATTAGAATGCACAAAAAACAACAATAAACAACGACGGCAACAAAAAAGACAAACAATCTCTACCACAATGATCATAAAAAACATCGCGAATACACTAAAACAACAGTCGCATCTCCACTCTATGCCGCTGCAAGCGAGCCACAGAAATCAATACCAGGGTAAACGACCGTGGTGAGCCCCGGGGTGCAAGAATAATGCCAAGGCCACCATAACTATATATCAAGCACAGACTATACCTACTTGACCCCATAAACGTCGCTGTGTCACTCACACACACAAACTTCCTTTATATTTAGCTCTGAGATAACTTTGTACGGAACAGTTGCTGTAACTTTTCTCTCTGAAATTTGTTGCAAGTATGCTGTCTCTTTCTCGCTATTACGCGAGCTTACTTGCATCCCGCTCACTCATACCCAACTTCAGAGAGGTAAAGTTACAGTAGCAGCGACCATATTGTAAGACACTCGCTTTTTTAAGCGGTTTTATTTAGCTTGCCGTTTCTTGTTTATTTGATTCAAATTTAGTAATTAAAATTTTACCCTTAATTTTGAAATAAGGTACGATGGGGTTGACATATCCATATTGGATAGAAGATCCTAAATATAAATAAAGAATATAAAAAATAACCCCCTTCCTGTTGACAGATAGATCTGATATTTGGCATATATCTTTAGTTCTAATGACAAAACCGTTTTACGTAAAAAAAAAAATAGTTATATGATTATTCCTTTCAAAGTTACGCGTATAAGTTTGTGTGAGTGTGAAGATTACAAGGATATGGAGTGTGTGTGTTTTCTTTTTAGTTGCAATACCCCATGGCTAAAGGCAAGTCGCGACTTTGCGTCTCCCTCTCGACCTTGTCACGTATTTTTGTTTGTTTGTGTCTCCTCTATACGTAGGTCACGTAGAAAGCGAAGGTTTTGGCAGTTTTTCACAGTTGTTTTTCATCTCAAGGTTTCTGTCAAGAATCAAGGTGGTCTATAGATTGGATGAGGGTCGTATGGATAAGTAATTTATGATTCTGTTATTTATTTAAGTTTTGACGTGTAGAAAATAGGGAAGGGAAATAATGGCGAAAAAGGTTGTGAAGTTTTTTATGTATGTAAATACTTTTTTTATTAAGAATACCTACTTCTATGAAAATGTTTTCTGTGCTCTTGTGAGACGATGATTTAGTATTTCTTTTAATTTTTTTAATAACAATTGGGGCCAGTTGCATCATATTCTTAATTTGATTTAAATGTCATAAATATAAATGACAAACATTTAAACAACTTGGATACAACTAACATTAAACTACAATTAATATTAAAAATTAACACTAAAATAAAAAAAAAATTAAAAAAAAAATACTTTATCTAAAAGACCGCTTCCAGTGCGCAATGACCAATATGATTAGTGGATATCAAACAACAAATTATTGTGAATGTGAATTTTTAATCATAATTAAGACGTTTAAATTCAAATTAAGAATCTGGTGAAATTTGTTTTTTTTTACCATTGACTAGTAGGCTGTGTTCTAGTTTGAATTGTGATTATAGTAAGAGGTTTTATATGAAAAAATAAAACAGACTGAAAGGCAGTCTCTTTAAAATAATAATAGGAAACAAAAAAAAAATTAAAAATTTTTGGTTTCCATTAATACTGTAATACTCATATTGAAATCTAAAAACCTTTTTTTTTCGTTGTATTAGAAAATTTAATAAATAAAACAAGGCTTTATTTAATTTAACGAAATATATAGAAAAGGTTTTATTACTCAAACATACTTTTTCACTATCTTACAGCAAGTGACTAGGTAGGGCTAGTGCTTTCTGAAGAAACAACAGACAAATCGCCTGGAGAAACAGCAAGATGTATTAAGGCTATGCATAACAATAGCATACTGAATGCAGACTCTAATGCCGGCTCTTTTGTCTTTTGTTTACTGGATTCTGCTTTTACAATGGGTCGGTGAGAAAGTGTTATTAAGTACAGTTATAATGCAACGTCACATCCGTATTATGATTCTACATTTTTGATTTTTGCGTCCTGTTGGTTTGAAACCCAGGGTCGCACTTCTGACTTTTCGAATTCATGTGCGTATTAAAACGAATGATCACCTTGTTAAAACGGTGAGGGAAAACATCGTGAGGAAACCAGCACATCTGAGATTTTTCAACGGTGTGTAAAGCCATGTCAGAAGCCTTAGGGTACCTAGTTTAAACTCTGACCCCAGGCTGTTCATTAATCATACAATAATGACAGAAGAAGAAAGCTGAAAGACGACCATTGCCAGGCAAAAGCCTCCCCTCAAAGGTCATTGTGAAACCGGAGAAAATTATTATTTGCCCTTGAACTTCAACCGAGGCCAGTGAAGCTGTTATTTTAGTAGTATTTCCAATATTAGAAACTCTGATTAATAAAGTTTGGCAAATTCTAACCGAAAAAACTTCTTTCAAAATAGTAACCGACCGAAAATATTTTAATAAAAAACTTATAAATGTAAATCTGTTTACTTGACTCCGAAAATAATACAATATGAATGAATCAACGAACCGATGTAATATCATGGACAAAGCCGGTGCACTACAATTAAGGTTAGAATCGCTTGCATTCGGCGTCAGGACGTAGCACTAGCCCCACCCCTACACATGTAGCATCGTTCAAAGCATTTTGATCGCAAAGTGGTGCACCGTTTGTGTCCGCGATGGTACAGTCAGCAAAGGAGTTAAGTTTCCAGGGGCGCTAGTTAAGGATTAAGATTATTATAGAAGTTTGGTTGTGTCAAATTAAATTTAGTTTTGTAACCAAATATTTATTTATTCAATTTAAAATTGTATGCAACTAACATTAAAATACAACTAAATTAAAAACTAAAATAAAAATAAAAACTGAATCTAAAAGACCGCTTCCAGTGGGCAATGTCCCCAAAACGCTGGCTGCATTGCCACGTTGAATGGCAATGCTAAGCCTTTGAGCTAAGTATAAACCAGCGTTTTGATCCCGAGTAGCTTCAACCATACGCCCCGATAGTTCTTTAAATTTTTGTTTTTTGTATAGATTTCAGTCATACCTTTTCAGAAAATGAGGTAAAATTATATTGTATTGATGACATCTTGAAAAAATTACAACCTTAACTAGCATCCCTAGTAACTTAACCCCTTTAGTGACTGTACCTACATATCTTGTCAAGTGTGAAACACAAAGATTTCATTTACAAAACGGGTTGATTTTAGGGAGACGTCATTATCTTAAATTGAAGGCCTTTGCACAAAATTACATTACAATTGCAAAATACGAAAGCAACACATTTAGTAACGGGTAAAAAGAATACGTAACCACACCAAATAACAATAACTTGAACTCTCATAGGGTTTTTCTGTAGGGTTAGAGGCAAGATGTTTCGTTTATTTTTTAAATTTAATAAAAAAAATGTAACATCCTAATAATTATAAAAAAATATATAATTTTAAAGGATTGGTAATGTCGTTTCCATCAATAGACTCACGCCTGTATTCCCCAGAGGGGGTAGGCAGAGGTGTGCAGTACACCCACGTTTTGCCGGTTATTTAAGTCCCATGTAATAGGGGACGAGCCTATTGTCATTAACCGGGCACAATTCCAGACTCCGTGCTGCTACTGAGAATTTCCTAATGGAAAAACTTAATCCTAATACTTTGTCCAGGACCTCGTGCTCAGCAGTTGCGTTTACTACCACTAAACCAACGAGACCGTCATCCTATTTCTTTTTCTAATTAAACCTAATGAATATCCTAAACACATGTTAACAAAACTATTTACTTCATCAGATCTATCCAACACAAAATAACAAACTCGCGAAAACATAGAATAAACCCGAGATTAAATAACATGTAAGAAAATAAATACTAAGAATATTCCTTTCTTATTAATTCGCTCGGAATTATCCGAACTCCGATGACACATAAAGGGGATAGGAGTAATTGCGTATCCGAACTTACATGACATTCCAACTACTTAATACAATAACACGAAGTTAGCCTAGGGTTATTAGATAGTCTTACAAACATTATTAGATAAAGTTTTTTGATCCAAATTGGACGCAATATTATGATAAACAAAAGCTTTACGTGCTTTCAAGGCACGGACTAAGTGATAATGATTTATCACTTACTTTGTAGTATATTACTTAAATATGTAGTGATCTACATATTATAAAACAAAGTCCTCCGCCGCGTCTGTCTGTCTGTTCGCGATAAACTCATTTCCTCATCACGTGAAAACAGCTGACCCGATTGGCGGATTGGAACTTGGAGACAGAGATAGGCTACTTTTTAACCAACTTCAAAAAAGAGGGTAATGATTTTAGAAGTATCGCGAACACCGACATCATCAGGCGTAACCGCGGGCAAAAGCTAGTTCTATAATAAATCCGGTTATTATACAACCAAGTTCAAAAGAAACTTCCTTCTTTTCGTAGAAATAGTGCCAAAGTGCTATGTTCAAGATTAAAAGACTGTGTTTCAGTTCCACGTGTAAGTCCTGAACACGTGGAAATACTTCAATTTAGTATCGATGTTAAAGCTATTGAGAGTTAAAATAGTTAATGAAACTCTTTGATTAGGTACTCTTTTTTAGGGTTCCATACCTCATAAGGAAATAACATAAGTAAATTTTTTTTTTAAATTATCTCTTCCATACATTTAACTTCATATGACTCAACAAAATGTATGGAACAGCTGATTTTTTTTTAGCGATTTCAGGGTTGGTCCCGTAGTAAAATTTGTTTATAAAGATGAGTTTAATGACCCCTTTTAAGGATGCTGGTGTTTTACTAATAACCCTGTATATTTAATTCTAAAGTAACCTGCCACCTGCAATAAAACCTAACCCTACGCTGCCATCACCAAGTAATATATAATACTAATTCCAAAAAAAGTACTGTTTCTGAGGATAACAACAATAACGTTCTTCTGATAATAGATGGCGCAATGTGTCTTTCATCATTATTGATCTATATAGATACTTTGGAATAGTATAAGGTGCTTCTAAATTATCTGCTACGGCTGCAATGGGAGATAATATTGGTTATTTATATTACTATAGTGAAGTAATTTTTTTTATCTAACGTCATATTTTTTTTTCTTTTGCCTGCGTTTTATTGCGTAGGTCTAATTCTGCTCCATGCACCAATTTTTTTTTACTGTTCCGAGGTACCTACGAAATTTCTTCACTATTGTAATCTATATACCCAATAATTCTCCCATTGCAACCGTGGCAGATAATTTAGAAGCACATTATAATTATATATAACACATAACACTTTGACTGCCACGCCGCAGACACAATGCAATTTTTATTGTTCATGGTCACCGATGACCGCAGTGGCGTTCAAAGGCTTAAACAATTAAGGCGTCAAAAAACTCCTCCGGATCGCTGTCCTTGGGTAGCGTGCCCAGAAGACTGGCAACATTGCCACATAGATGTTGATAATTAAAAATTTGAGAATTACAAGTCACTTAAGGTGTCTATGCATTGACTTCCTAGTAGGTCACTAATAATTGACTTCACTTTCTATACGAAGCTCTTTAGGGTTATATGTAGTCTGCCGCTGATGAATTTTTAGCCAACTCAGCACCCTAAATTATACACGCACTTGGCAATAGTTTTAAAAACAAAATTTAAACCGAAATAAACCTTAACCCACTCATTACGTACGCTGTTAACCCTGATCTTGTTGGCACAGCTAAAAACACGACTACATGGAAAACCTTAATTGTACCCGCTCGTATACTTAACGACAATATTGGCTTCACTTATGCCAGAAACAAGCTTGTATGTACTTTAGAATATGGAACCTTGGTTTTATTTTAGCGAAACAGTTTTTTGTTTTCTAGGTCACATTAAATGGTTGCGCAATGTTTTGCTTGGTATATGAAAAAATAGTCGTGAAGAACAAGGACAAGGCTGTGTTCTGTGGCGTCTTGGGTTCGAACTAGTATTTTTTATACCTACGGCTTCACCCGCGTGGATGTCGGTTATCGCAACCAAAAGTAATTTGATCTCGTTCCCGCAATCCAGCTTATTTTTTTCCAATACCTCCAACAAAATACTAGAATACAAAAATTGACAAATTATACACTAAAACCTTCCTCGAGAACCACTCTATCCATTGATAAAAACAACATAAAAATTGGTGCAATAGTTTCTGAATTTATTAGGAACAGACAGACAGACAGACAGACAGACGCGGCGGAGGACTTTGTTTTATAATATGTAGTGATAGTGAAGTGATAGTGAATATACAGTTTACAGACATATATATACATATAACTTCATACGTACAGCTAAAAGGATTAAAGAGTATTAATCAATATCTATTTCATTCTTAACCCTTTTCATAGCGAAAACATTTTATATTTTAAATTTTCCAGCAAATTCAAGGAAAATCGAGTAAGGTTCATAATAAAAATGGACGTCGCAGAATGCATCTCATATCTCTCTGTCTTTTTGTATGAAAAATGTTCAATAAACTACATGTTACATATCTAAGTTGGATAGCCACTATGATATTCAAAATGCATATTTTAGAACATTCACATTGTTTTAGTTTTATTGAATTATGCATTTTTTTTCTTGTGTTTTGTGAGTTTTATGTTTAAAACTAGTTTCAAAGCTTCATTTCTGACAGTGGATCTTCAAATCAATTCTTCGTATCGTGTGTTTGATGAACAACCTGGTATCAGAGTTTAAACCGCCCGTAGGCATCTGATAGGGCTTTTCACACCATAAAAATCTCTTAGGTGTGCTGGTTTCATCACAATGTTTTCCCTCACCGTTTTAGCAACTGATAATAATTAATTTTTAATACCTCGACCTCTGTCGGCCGTGTGTCTTCAGGCAAGCCCTAAAAGATCCTGGATTTTAAAACCCAGCATATAAAAATTAGGTTTTATTTAGTTAGGTGTTGACCAACGAAATATTTAATCATAAAATAATATTGTTCGTTTCCTTCGAATTCCCGACCTGAAGCCAAAATCCCGACATTACAAAGTAACCTTAATCTCGCCCATTCACAAGATCACGTCAATATATTCTAGCCAAGGTCATGTTCGGAGCCAAAACCTTCAAGTTCACGGTTCATTCCGACTTGGCAGGGCATGTCGGCGCCAAGGAGTCTCGACTCTCGACAAGGCGACTACGTAATGCAATGTGGGGGAAAAGCTTTTGATTGGAGACTGGTTACTTGGGTATATTCTTACTTTTGTAATTAATTTAGAGGTGGACAATGTTTCAGAAGTTAGCTATCAAACTTGGTCACTTATAAATATCGTTACTGCAGTACTTTATATACAGGGTTATTTGTAAAACACCAGCATCCTTGAAAGGGGTCATTAAACTCATCATTATGAACAACTTTTACTATGGGACCAACACTGAAATCGCAAAAAAAAACAGCTGTTCCATACATTTATGTTCACATGACTCAACAAAAAAGATTTACCATCGATGCATACTGTGGCAAGGTGTATGTTTGACAATATATGCACACACACCCCCACACACCCTTGTGCAGTATCATTCCTTCTGCATGGTTAATCTCCGTGATATCGGCTAAATTTGATTGGAAGGCACTCATTTATTGTCAGATAATCCTAACCCCTATCGCATTTAAACTGCCCTTTACGTAATAAAAAAATAAAATTCATTTAATTCAGATATCATCCATAGGTTCCATAGGTCCATTAATTAATTTCAGAAATACATTTAAAACACATAATCATAACCATTCAATTGAGGTTAATAAATATTATATATATTAAAATTAAAATGATAAAATACGTACGCAATAATAGATACAATAATCGTAAATAATAGAGAACCCGAAGGTTAAAGGTATTTACAATGTAAACTTACGTGAAACCGACGTGTCTAAAACTAATTTACTGTGGCATAACAAATCTAAACTAAATCGTTAATTAGAAGTGAGACAAATATTAACCTATGAATTGTTCTGTAGAGACTAGACCTGCTTGGTTTGCGAACTCTTTAAATGAGTGCAGGCTGCTTAGAATGACAGCTTCACATTTAAATTTTAAAAAACATTCTTAAAAAGAAAATCTTCTTTAAAATGAAATATTTAAATAAATATTTCAATAAGGCTGCTTCGTTGGTTTAGTAGAGGCAAGCGAAATCGCTGAGCACGAGGTCGGTTTGATCCCAATGTCGGACATAGTATTATTGGATTTTTCCATTAGGATTAGGTTCTCAGTACGGCTAAGGCACGGGGTCTGCATATACCCTACATATAGCCTACCACTTTTGTGTTATTTTTAGTGTTTCAAAGTCGGCATTATTAAAAAAAACTACGTAAATAAATAAAAAAATACGTAAATAAATACGCATAAAATCGAACTGAGAACCTCATCCTTTTTGAAAATGGTTTAAAAATAATATTATCTTTGTTGTTTTTAACAGAAAACTTCTTACGTACGTACTCCAGCCAGACAATATGGAAACACAATCTTTGAAATATTGATTAAATGAGACGTCACTACAGAAATATGAAACTGAGCACGCAGATATCCTGCAATTCACAAACTAGTCAGACTCTTAAGGGAATATCTCCTTGATACTTAGATGTCTGCACGTCAGTTTGAACACAGGAGCAACTTGGTCATCTTTCAAGCGAGGGGAGAATTAGAGGTTTGCCTCCTTTAGGCCTTTGACATGCCTTTAAACTTTGTTGAAAAATCTTTTTATTGTGCTGGTTCTGAACGATGTTTTCCTTCACCGTCTGAAGCACGTTATAATCAAGTTATATTTCACGCATAGTTGTAAAAATTTGGCAGTCCATACCACTAAGTTGTCTGGTAAGCTAAGTTATAATTATTTAATAAGAAATTTGAAAAAACAACTGATACGGATGGGATTCGAACCCACAATCTTCGGCGTCCCGGACCAATGTTCTAACCGCTGAGCCATCTGAGCTGAGATTCTGATGGGATTTTGATGGGATACCTACGGAAGATCGTGGGTTCGAATCCCATCAGTTGTTTTTTCAAAGTTCTTATTAAATAATCATATTTAATAAGGTAACATGTGCTATAAACATGTAAAATATTCTCAAAAATATTAAACTAACTTAATTAAGTTGTAAAGAGTCACACTAAAGGAATAGTCCATGAGAACGACCACCTTGCAACAAAAGAGGTTTACCTCCAAAAAATGCGCCTGTAACCAAAATGGCCGGCTTGGTCTAAACTTTCTACAAATCTGTAGTCTGTAGAACTAGAATATTTAATACTACATGGGTCAAAAAGGTCGTGGAAAGTTCTATCCAGAGCGACATTTACATACGTGTGTTTGAATTTATAAGTAGAAGAGTTGAGTATATAAATAATAAATTCACCCTATACCTTAGAGTATATAAGAAAATATAGAGCAACCCTATAGAAGTATGAACTGTGAGCACGGGTATGAACAACGCGGCCGCGACACGAGCTCCGTTTGCGATCCTACCTAGATCGACTGCGGTTCAACTAGGCTTCACGAGCGAAAAAGTTACATTTTAGCTCATATCATGGTTAACTGCTGAGTTAAATTTTGAAAAACGTCTAGAAAACATAATTTGAAAAATTTACATTTTAACATTTCTATGGTGAGTCCTGCTTTCGCTCCTCACAAGGCAATGTGGTTGACGTTATCACTCTATATTTTCTTGAATACTCTATGCCCTACCCTTCTAGTGTGACTATTATATTTCTACCTACTAGAGATACCCTAGCGGTATAATTGATTAGGTGTATTTCTCAGCTTGTTCAAAGACACCTTTTCAATAAAAAAAGTCAGACGAAAGCATTTCTAATAAGACCAAGAACTAACAAAGCGCCTTTTTGACCGAGGGGTAAAAATATGCTGTTTCATTATCTCAGTTTAGTTTATTGAAGTTTGGGAAAAGAAAACGTATCCCTCCTTCGTTTCTCGCGATTGGATACCGTCTATCAATCCGGAATGAGCCACATTTCCTCAATATTTCCGCCTACCCCAAGTTATGAGTTCTACCTAAACGAAAATATTGCACAGAAAAATCAATCCAAAGATCCCTAGAAGGAAAAACTTATTTGCTCAGCACAGGTATTCAGGGAAAGTAATTTGTTGTTTTCGCTTAAGCAAAAATACTTGTTCCCAAATACCAGGTAAATAATTAACACTTTGATGAAGGTGCCCCTAAACACCCCGAAGAAAAACTTCTGCCTTACGACCTTTGTTAATTTGCTTCGAGGCCTCCACTTAATCTCGATTCGGTAAGTTCGGAAATTAGTTTCGGGTAAAGTTTTTATTGTATTGCAAAATTCCTGCGTGGAATTTATTTTTAAAAGAATAAAGTTCACGAAAAAATATTTGACAGGTATTCGATTTGTTCGAATTACAATTTTTTATCTCTGACGAAAAAAAGAGGAGTATTATAAGTTTAATTTTGGTATCTGTATGTCTGTGGCATCGTAGTTCTCACACGAACCAATTTTGATTTAGTTTTTTTTAACAGACTACAAAAAAGGAGGAGGTTCTCAATTCGATTGTACCTAGGTTTTTTTTTATTTGAAAGGCGACTTGATCAATTTGTTCTTAAGTAAAAAAAAATAGTGTCAATGGTTTTTTTTACTTTTAATTTATTTGTATAGATTTGAGCAAGAGCAACGCGGACGTGTGGGACGATCGTAATGGCTTTTTCCAAAAAAAGCCTACCAACAGAAATATTACAAGGAAACTTAAAAGATCAAAAGAAAACGTAAAAATGTTTCCGAGTTCAACAACCCACGACATCCATTCACAAAAAGGTTAGGTTTATTATAAAATACAACCCATTAGTGGCGGAGGGTGAATTTTTCCAAGAAGAATGCTAGAGCCAACCCGGAGAAAATCCAAAATCAGTAGGCATTATTGACTGTGGCATTTTTCAATGAGACGTCGCGCCCGGCAGAAATCGAGTTGTATGGAGCCTCCGCCACTGCTACCCACATCTTCATTACACTTAAAATGTAATGACATTCCGCATTCCCTGATCTCAGTTAATTCTAAGGATTAACAGACATAATACATCAGATAAGTGGGGTGACACCACAGATTTACCCCCGACTTATGCGTAAAAATAATTACTTTTATTTCGTTTAAAATGATTACTACTTGTCTGCACAGTAAACCATTTGAAAGACTTCAATGTGTGAGCGAGATAGCAGATTACCATGAAGAGACGCCTTGAGCTATTCGTTTTCTGCGCTTGATGTCACGGATTCGATTTCCACATTATGATTGTTGTGATTCGGTGAATCCTTTCTATGGTTTCTTCCTTTTTTTTTCTTTCTTTCTTTTCCTAGTATGGGTTCTCATGACTGCAGGCAGAAGTATTCCAGCATAGATCTTATGATCTATGCTGGAATCTACCGCTTATCACCACGTGCATTCGCGCAGTTTTCTGGCAGCTTAAGGAATTTTTGTTGCCTGTAGTAAAAACAGGATTACAAATGGATTCCTGATTCAAAAGTAAGCCACAGATCCTTTATTACTTTATGTAATCCTTTGAAAAAACACTGGCATGTTATTCGAGATCCAATTTCAAAACTTTCCGCTCTTTAGTTTGTGAATCCGAATCTGTAAAAGATTTTTCCTTTTGAACGTATCAAAGCTATCCGTTACTGTATTCTATGAACGCGTTCGAAATAAGAACGACATTGTTTTGTTTTTGCACCTGTACTTGGTATTTTTGTTTCTTATTCTACAATGTTTGGGTGGCATTTATTTTTATAGCAAACCTATATTCGGTAAACTTTAAATTAAAAAAAATGCCAAATATATAATCAGAAGAGTAAGTTATATTTATCAAACACTAGCTGCCCCGCGCGACTTCGTACGCGTGATTACTATCCTACTTCAAGGCCTATTCTACCCCTACCCTACTCTACCCACTACCCTATTCTACCCCTACCCTACTCTACCCCTACCCTACTTTACCCACTACCCTATCCCTAACCTACCCTAATCTACCCCTACCCTACCCTACACTACCCTACCCTACTCTACCCCTACCCTACTCTACCCCTACCCTACCCTACACTACCCTACCCTACTCTACCCCTACCCTACTCTACCCCTACCCTACTCTACCCCTACCCTACTCTACCCCTACCCTACTCTACCCCTACCCTACTCTACCCCTACCCTACTCTACCCCTTTTTCTCACCTTTAAACCTTCCCTGGATCTCCACAAATAATTCAAGACCAAAATCAGCCAAATCGGTCAAGCCGTTTTCATGCTATGTCGTGACAACGGAAAACGGGTTTCATCTATATCTATACTAATATTATAAAGAGGTAAAGTTTGTATGTTTGTATGTATGTATGTATGTATGTATGTCGGGGGTAATCTCCAGATCTACTGGTCCGATTCAAAATATTATTTCAGTAATAGAAAGCTACATTCTTCTTGAGTGCTATGGGCTATCTTTTATTCTGATAAAGATAAGTTATCAGCAAGAAATAACAATATCCGTGATCCAAGTCAGAAAAAAAATGCTTTCTGGCTGCTTTATCGACGTGCGCTATCTAAACGGCTTAAAATAAGTGACTATAATGTTTAGCAAAAATATTAGCCTTTATTAGTTTTATAAAAAAGTCCGTGACACCATATATCTTCTTTAATATTTAAAGTAAAATAACGGTTTTATTTTAAAAGTGTAAGAAATCGATATTAATAATTTCGTCAAGGGGTACGGTAGACTCGATCGAAACCTCACCAGAATAATAAAATATGAAAAAATAAAGATTTCGAGTCGACAACATATATCCGCAAAATTAGGATTGTCGAGTATTTTGTTAAATTTTAATGATGCTGACAGACAAAATCGCAGTTGCCATTGGCCAGTCTAGCAAAACGGCACTGACACCGGATGACATATTGAGTAGTTAATAAACGTTCCGTTTGTAATTGGCTCCATGTATCCTATTCCACTGTAATTATACATATGAATAGCTGTTGGTTTTCCATCCGTAAATAAATAAATAAATACTAGCGCACATGCGCCTCACCACTCAATACGTCGCGCCATTCATTTTAAAAACAAAGTAAAACGAAACGTCTTGCCATAAACATTGAGCGTATCAAAAAAATATATACAGTCATACAGTCATACTTTTCAGTCGTTTCGCAAAGGTGTTATGGAAACTTTTTTATCGAAAATAAAAGAGTCTGCAAAATTGGGGGCGCCACTAGCGCACTTCGCATATTACAATTCAAAATAACAAGTCATTTGGTTCTTACATATTTTTATGATGAATTTTTTGTCATCAAATATAATCAATTGAATTACTTAATACTCACAAACTTAGTATTTAAGATTTTTATTTTTAGTTCTAGCTGTCACCGCCTCATTCTTTTTTGCCAAGCTGTACCTACTCTGTGTTATGTGTTTTTTCTTAAATATTATATTTTATGTATATTTTTTAATGTTTAGATACATGTTTTGCTTATTAAATTATATTATTTTAATAAGAAACTCGCAAAAACAACTGACTCGGGCGGGACTTGAACCCGCAATCTTTGGCGTGCCATCGCTTTACCAACTAAGCTACCGAGTCCTGCCCGTTTCATGCCATGTCATGTTCAGGTCATGGGACCAGCAGTGCAGCAGTACTCTGGTAGATGTCATCACAAGCGATTAAGCCGTTAAAAAAGATATTCGTTATTTCAAATGAAGTTGTTATTGTACCTTTTTTTTCTTTTTCTTTTTTGTTTACGGGGGGAAACCTTCAAAAGGCACCCGGCCTCCGGGGGAAGAGACCGGGGAGTATGGGATTCTTACCTCACTAAAACCACCCCGGTGATCACCATCAGCACATGAGGGGAGATCCCGGGTCCTCTTAAGAGACCAGCTTCGGAACCTCCCCTGCGCAACGCCTGTTAGGCACATCCCCGGAGAGACTGTAAAGGGGTCTCTCCTGAGCCTCGCTGTGCACGGTAGCATGTGACCACTTTGCCACCGTCTTCTCTGGGGTCGCTCAGTGGGCGCACAAACTCCCCAATCTGAGCGCCCGCGACCCCAAAGGCCCCGCCTGCTGCTGCTGCTGTTTCTGCGTATTAGACGCCAAGGCGGTTGCGTCGTCGACGCCTCCTTCTCCTCCGAGCGGGATTGGCTCTCTCTCGCTCCCGCTCAGCGGCTTCCTTCTGAGTCATTACGGTCTCACAGAAGGAGGCTACTTCTCTCCAGTTATCTGTCTCTGCTAACATAGCCCTCACTACTACGGGCAGAGACAAATCCCTGCCGATCCGGTCCGTCAGGACTCGTCGCTCGGAGATTCACGCAGGGCACTCCTCGAGCGTGTGTTGTGCAGAATCAACACTGCATCCACACACGGCAACTTGCCGTAGCTTCTCGACCAATCCAGTTTAGGTACTCACCGAAGCAACCGTGCCCGGTGAGCACCTGAGTCAGCCTGTACCTGCGCTCTTTTCTGTTCAGCCAGGTTTCGAAGAGCGGCAGGACGGCTTCGACATAGACGATAAATACTTTTTGGGTAGGTACCTAAGAATCGCAATGAAACCTTCTAGCTTAAAAACGAAGGTACGTTTTATAAGATCCTCTAACAGTTCTATATTTTCCTTTTGAGGTACGGAATGAGATCCGCGTCATCCCAATAGGTTTTTAAATTTGAATTTGGTGCCATCTCGATCGAAGTCAGTCGGTTCCTAGGCGAGTGCGGGCAGCACGAACGGGACGGGAGGCGTTGTCATCGGGAAACTTTGCATCGGTGATTAGTACAATAAATTCAATGTGATTAGTACATTGCACGAAGTTGTCCTGTTGGTTTTTTATGAGTTTAGGCTTGCATTCTATTTAATTTAAATTTTATACCCCTAGGTGATAAGAGTGGTTCACGCGGACGAAGTCGCGGGCAACAGCTAGTTTTTATATATATAGATGAGATTTAATTCAAAAGAATATTATCATCATCATCAGCTTGGATTAGTCTACTATTACTTACTCTTCTGATTATATATTTAGAATTTTTTTATTTAAATAGTTTACCGAATGAGTAGTTTACTATAAAAATAAATATCGCCCAAAAATTGTAGCGCCCAATGTGCGCCATTATTCTGCGCTCATTAGAGGTATTTATTCATAATCGCCACGCTTCATGTCGTGTGATTTCCGGCCTAAGAATAGAACCCCTACCGTGCCTCGTGCCGAGGGTGTCGTAACAAGCGAAAAGGGAAAGATCCGGAAGATGAGCAGCAGCATCCTTCTGTGTAACAGCAATCATCTGCTACTGCGATCGCCAACCCGCTTGCCCAGCGATCGGGCCATTATTCTCTCGCCTGCGGCTCGGGCTTTGAATATGTAATTGTGTACTTACCGCCGCGTATAACAGAATATACTTTTATTAAACTGTAAACTAAACCATTATTCATATACTACCCTCTTTTCGCACCGTATTTTCTTTTACGTAACAAAGTTCCTTTCTCCGTAAACAACATATCCAATTATGTCAACTTCATAACTAAGTATCCTAAATTCATTATAAAGTTTATAATAAGAAATGTTATAACCCTGTTCTTTGTATAATGAAGAGTTGGGAAGTATTCACAGTTAGGATTACATTTCATTATCCTTTGAAGCGTTCTTAGCGCTTGACACAGCGGTTTTTAAGATGCAGCGTAACAGGGAACGTTTTCAGTTTTGTTTTTAGAATCTATTTGAAATAATATCACACAATGGCGTCTGTATACAGGGTTATTTGTAAAACACCAGCATCCTTAAAAGGGGTCATTAAACTCATGATTATGAACATCTTTTACTATGGGACCAACCCTGAAATCGCAAAAAAAAATCTGCTGTTCCATACATTTATGTAACAAAATGGAACAGCAGATTTTTTTTTGCGATTTCAGTAACTTTTAAATGTAAAATTTCTAATAATAATTCTTTGGAGTAGTTTGGGAATTGATGTAGGTAATCTTTTTAGAAAAAAATATAAAGTACTTAAGGAACAACCCGGATAAAGGCAGCGGCAATTACTTCATCGAAAAGAGCGTAGCTTAGCATTTAAATTCAAGACCGAGACTTAAGCAAACGTTTGACGGCCTACGACGTTAAAACAACACATAGCAGCTATGTTCGTCTTAAGATAAGAATCTATTGATCTGCAGAACTGAGAGCGATCGGAAACCTATACAAGTATCTGTGACACATTAGATTGTTGAAATGTCATTCTGTGCCTGTATCAAAAACACGAAGAGTCATACGTATTTGGGAAAATATTACACAATTAATACATCATTTTTTTATTAAATATTTATGCATAGGCGAACATAAAAATTCGTAATTTTCAGAAAGAAAAAAACAACGATTATGAGAGCAATTTAAACCTGCAATCCACTAGGTAAAGTCCCGACAAATTCAGCTTTTTGAACTTTTATTTATCATACTCCTAGCCTTTTTATTCCCAAACTTTGTTGGTGTCGGCTTCTAATCTAACCAGATGCAGCAGTTTTCTACGGAGCGACTGCCTATCTGACCCCCGTAACCCAAAATGATACGATATTCTAAGGTATATAGGTAAATAACTGAGGTAAAGTAACTGAGGAGGACTAAGGTAGATAACTGAGATCAGTTGTCAATATTCTAAGGTACCTTAGAATATTGACAACTGATCTCAGTTGTCAGGATTTTATGAGGGTACAACCGAGGCCAACGGCTTAACGTGTTTTCCGAGGCACGGAGATAATTTATAATACACACTTAACTTACAAAAAGTCAGAGATCGCGCCTTGGTGTTCGAACTTAAAACAGTCCACAGTCTAGGTGCACTAGGCAACATTTGAAAAAAGAAGCAATTAAATTCGGTTACACGTGCGAGTATATATTTTTACGATATTTTCCTTCACCGTAAGGAAATAGTACGAAATCACCAACCCGCAGTGAGCTAGCGTGGTGATTAATGCCCAATCCTTCTCTCTATGAGAAGAAGCTTTTGCCCTGCAGTGGGACAGTTACAGGCAATTTTTTTTATTTATTTTATATAATTAATCTAGCTCGTGTCTATACCACACGGCGATAACAACTTTCGATTTTCTTTTAATTCTCGTAAGTTCAGATCTCAGATCAATAAGAAATATTAGGGTTTTTATTTACTTCTAGCAAGAAATAACAAAGTGATTGCTTTTGACGGATGGTGTCTCAAACTTCTGATTAGCCACAGCTGTTGAAATCTAGAAACAAGTATCCAAGTATCAAGTACGATACAAGTATCACAAGTATCAAGAATATATTACAATAAATTCCAAGTTTACGAGAACAAGTAGGTATTTGATTGATGATGACATCGTTTAGCGAAATAACAGCAGTGATAGCGTAGTTGTATAACTGATTGACTTGCAAATCAGGGGACACAGGTTCAAGCATCATTTAATGCCTAAAATAATTTCTGTTATTTTTATTATCAGATTTACTTAAATTTGTTACTTTCTTTGGGCATGCATTTTCTATATTATTCTTCTTTCTTTTTTTTATTGTATGGTCGATGAACAAGCTAGTGTCAAGGTTTAAGCCGCCCGTAGGCCTCTAACATGGTACATACAGACTATAAGTACAAATATCATGTAATTTGGAAGTTTAGCTAGTTGCTAATGATTACTTTTGTTTACCGAAAGTTCAAACTGCTAGCTTTGTCAACAGCGAAGATATAAGGGGGCTTAGCCAAGTTGACTATCTACAACGCTACAGAAGACGAAAAAAATGTATAGGATTATCGTTATGTCACGTGGTCAAAACAAATGAATAGAATCTAATCCTATACATTTCCTTCGTTTTCTATAGCGTTAGCGATAGTAGAACTTGGCTGACCCCCAAGGGGGGCGAAGATGAATGGGTCGGGAATGGCTTCAAGAAAAGATGGTACGGCCATGTCTGCTTAGCTCAAGACTTGGCGGGACACTGCCGAGCCCCCAGATATATTTTTTTATACTTGGAAATTGAAATTTATGTAATTGTAAATTATGAAGAAAAATTTTAGCCCTGCGGACCTATGAAAACAAAAATTATGAATATTAAAATTATGCATAATTAGTTATTCGGTATGAACGTTATGCCAAATTTAAATTAGGGCTTCGATTATTATGCGACCTAATTATGGAACCGAAAATTTGTAGTTCGTGTTTAGTCAACTAGAGAGTGGATAGCGGTCGTTAGTGATAATGTTTGTAACATAACCTTAATTGACACCGATCTGGGTCATTAATATTAGTCAGTAATTCGATCAATGTTACTGAAACTGCAGGTCACACAATTACATGATATGGAAGTACCTTCACCGAATACCTACAATCAACTGTGATTATCTTCTTCTTATCGTGTGGTTGATGAACAACCTGGAGTCAGAGTTTAAACCGCCCGTATGCCTCTGACATGGCTTTACACACCATTGAAAAATCTCTCAGGTGTGCTGGTTTCATCACAATGTTTTCCTGCACCATTTTTACCCGACTACAAAAAAAAGGAGGGTTATGATTTTAGCAGTCTATGTATGTATGTATGTATGTATGTATGTAAGTTTGTTCATCTGTTCCCTCGTAGCTCCTAAACTATTTGTTGTAATTCAATAAATAAGGTGTCTATCGATGCGTCTTAATGGTCTGCGGGTTATAGGATATATGAAATTTCGTAAAATCAAATAAGATGGATTTTAAAAATAAATTAGTCAGCTCGAAAAAAATAAAGTTAAGGTAAATTTATCGTGTTTGATATCAAATGGAAGGTCTTGATGAGCACATTCAGAATATGTATATATTATCTACATATTCTGGACCACTTCTTAGAATATCAGGCTTCTAACTACCCGTTACGACTATCATAAATATATGTAATTATAACACTGCATACAATGTGAAAACGTGATAACAATAAATATTTACTAATTAAATTAAAGTTTCTACACATCACTGCCTATTAAATTATGATTATATTTTAAAATAATGTTAATAAAATTGAGATTTCTTTGTCGTAACTAGATGGCATTGGTTTGCGGTTTTGTGGAAGTATGTAACATAGAGTTAAAAATACCTCCTCAAAAATCCCGGAATTGTAAACATAACAATTAAATCCCGGGATTTTATTAATATGGACTGGATTTTGACCTATAGTTTTTATTAGAATTAATTTTGTATGTAAAATAAAACTCATTAATTTAACAGTTTTAGTACTGAACTACTTAAGTATTAAGTACATTATCTGTTACCGATGTCTAAAAACATAATAAAGACTTTTTATTATAATAATTTAGTTCATAATTATGTATTTAAAACGTAAAATTAATATTTTGGAGAATTTATTACATATTTTAACACATGTTTGCTTATTAAATATAATAATTATTATTTTATTTATTGTTTATTGTATTTAGGTTTGTATATAATAGATAGGTAGTCTTATTTAGTATTATTAAGTATTTTATTTTTTTAGTATGTATCATGTAAATACCCAATTAAATATAATAAATTATTTAATAAGAAATTTGAAAAACAACTGATACGGAAGAGATTCGAAGTAATTCGAACCCCATCCGTATCAGTTGTTTTTTCAAATTTCTTATTAAATAATTATACGTAAAATTAATTTCTTATTTCCCGGGAATTAATTGTAATGTTTACGATTTCGGGATTTTAGAGCAGGTATTATCAACTCCTTGTTACTTACTTCCTCGAACTTTAGGTAAATGTACTCTATCTATGATGCAGATGATATCCCACAAAAAAGGTTTCATGTGTACTTATACTTCTTACTACTTTTCATGTATACTTCTAAGAAATATAATATGACGCCATGTTTTAATAGCTCGAAGTCGCGGACGACACCTGTGAAATAAATTTAATTTAAAAAATACATGACATTGACTGAAGGTTTGAACCGAAGTTTACAGTTAAAGAAATCTACCTATTTAAGAACTACAACATTCTAAAAAATTGTGATTAAAATGAATTTTATTGGTTTCTTTAGCACTAAAAATCATTGAAAAAAAATATAGTTTAAAAACTAAAACCCGACTACTTAAAATCTAAAAACAAGCTTCTTAGATTTGAAACAAAATTCTGTAGTCGGAGGCCTTAATGTATTATAGGTAAATAGGTACTAGATAATCTTCCAAGTGTAAATACTTTGTAAATTTGGTGGCCTCCGACTACAGAATTTTGTTTCAAATCTAAGAAGCTTGTTTTTAGATTTTAAGTAGTCGGGTTTTAGTTTTTAAACTATATTTTTTAGCAACTGATAATTAATTTGTAATACGCACATAACTTACGAAAAGTCAGAGGTACGCGCCTTGGGATCGAACTCGAGACCTGTGTCTTGTCAGTCGACGGTCATACCACTAGGCTATCAGTGCTGTTGAATCAACTGTGTCAACTGTGATTATAATAACTATGGTTTTGTACTACGGTTGTGTAAATTTTTACACATTACTATACATACTAGTAGTAGTAAATTAGGGGACTAGGAGACTTGAAATTTAGGGAAAATATTCTTTAAGCCTCTTTGGTAGGAAAGATTTTCCAAAAATCACCCCAAAGTTGGTAAAATAAGGGAAAGTTGGTTTCAAAATCCGAAAAAAGGGGCTTTATTTTTTACCCGACTGTCAGGAAGGGTTATATTATTATAACGTGTCGAAGTGGAAAGTATTGCAAAATGTACCTTCTTTTAAAATCATTGTTTACACTTCCTTGAGAAGCGTGAATTTCATCGCATTTAAAGTGTATTGAAGGAAAATTCTGAACGAAAATCTCGACATTTTGACATGTCATTATGGCAGTGTTAATACAGGCCAAACTGCTTTGTACAGGGGAAAAATAAAGTCCTTTAAAAGATTTTTTATCGTGATAAAAATTCGTTTTAGATAGCGATCGAATGAAAGATGTATTGAACGTTTCAATGAATGGTTTTAAGAAAGTGTGTAATTTCGAGCCGGTTTTAAGTGAACTAAGAAATCTTGAGTCGATTTGTAGGTACCGATTAATAATTCTTACAACATCTGCCAAGAAATGCGAGACTGTCTCATTGATCTAGTGGTAGCAAGCGCCTGCTGAGCACGAGGTCCTGCGGTTGAATCCTTGGGTCTGGCAAAGTGTTACCTATTGGGTTTTTCCATTAGGAAATTGTCAGTAGTAGCACGTAGTCTAGAATTGTGCCCGGTTAATGGCAATAGGCTCGCCGGCTATTACAGCATACACTTCTGCCTACCCTCTCTGGGGAATACAGTCGTCAGTTTATTAGTCCATATATCTTCTAAGAAATCGTGAAAATCCAAAATATACGTTGTCTAAAACGATGAAAATTTTAGATAATAATTAGTTTTTTTGTCTTGTGGCTGTTTTGTTGTATCAAAATGACACCGCTGTTATGACTGGTCACACGAAAGACTGTTATTAGCAGAAAACTGCTGCTAATGACGTACAGTTTCCTTCTAATGAGAGTCTTTCATGTAGCCAGTCGTAACAGAGATGTCATTCTGGTGTCACGAAACATCAACAAAATGGTTTTTTGTTAAGTAAGTCCAGTCACATAACCCTTACTATTGAATATCACACTTGCACTTGTCACATGGGACGCTTACTATTGAATATCACACTTGCACTTGTCACATGGGACGCTTACTATTGAATATCTCACTTGCACTTGTCACATGGGACGCTTACTATTGAATAACTTACTTGCACTTGTCACATAGGATGCTTACTATAGAATATCTCACTTGCACTTGTCACATGGGACGCTTACTATTGAATATCACACTTGCACTTGTCACATGGGACGCTTACTATTGAATATCTCACTTGCACTTGTCACATGGGACGCTTACTATTGAATATCTCACTTGCACTTGTCACATGGGACGCTTAATATTGAATATCTCACTTACATTTGTCACATGGGACGCTTACTATTGAATATTACACTTGCACTTGTCACATGGGACGCATACTATTGAATATCACACTATTCCCTCTTTTAGTCCGATGGAATGGCAGAAACGACGCGAGCATTACGTGATCTCGAAAGCTTGGAGCAGTTGATAATGTAATTATGTGCACATAACTTATGAAAAGTCTACCGTTAAGCTACCTACCACTGCACAGTTACAAAATGATGTGCAAAAATTCAATATTGTAAATATTCTCACAAAACACCACACCAAACATATTCATACATAGACATAGTACATAGATTTAGTCCTTTGCCCATTGAAATACTAATTTATAAAGTTTGCTGAGGTCAAAAAAATGAAGTTAGAGCAAACACAGAAACAATTCTAATTAAAATGAAAAACGTTTACCAAAGTTTTTATTCGAAACATTGAAGTATGATCGAGTTATTTGTCGAATCGCACGAAATTAATGTGTGAATGTGTGAAGCTCGGGCAAAAACTAGTTTATCTTAGTAAATTTTTGGATCCTCGGACCCGTCCTATGTGAAAGCTATAGCTACTATGCGCACATAACAAGAAAAGTCAGAGGAGCGCGTGCGCCTTGGGTTCGAATCTGAGACCTCTGACTTACCAGTCAACGCCCATACCACTAGGCTACTGTTACTTTTACTGTCAGCTCATATCATCCCACTGCTGGGCAAAGGCCTCTCCCTCTGACTTCCACGTGTCATCCAGAGCCAGTGTCCACTAGGCTATCATGACTAAATCTTTTAGGGTTCGGCCTATATCTAATTTAACTAGTTGAATGGAATAACAATAACAACAAACTTCTAACACGCCATTTAATCAAAAATTTAAACGTACGCAAGCCATTGTCATAAACGTCCACTGCAACAAAAGCAGGGCAAACAAACGATATCCACAACAGATGCATTGTTCGCGTTATCTCACACTACGTCGGTTTTATGCTATCCTAGTACCTAGTCGTTCTTGTCGAATGATTTGTACCATCCAATATGGTAGGTAATGCAGCCAGCGTTTTGGTGACATTGCCCACAGGAAGCGGTCTTTTAGATTAAGTTTTCTTTTTGTTATTTTTAGTTTTAGTGTAAATTTTTTATTATTATTGTATTTTAATGTTAGTTGTATGAAAATGGTTCAGCTAAAAGCTTGGCAAGCGCTACTACTTTACACTACTACTACTACGCGTTCGAAAAGCATAAAAAAATTAAAAACTTTCTTTTGGTTAGAAATATAACTTTGTGTACCTATCTATGAGTCAGTGGGATTGCAGTTTCTAAACGTAAAACGGTTTTGTCATCAGAACTAAAGGTATGTAGGTACCAAATATCAGATCAATCTGTCAACAGGAAGGGGGTGAAATATCGATTACTAAACAAATTATTAACAGGTCAAGCTAAATAAAACTGTTTAAAAATCGAAACAAACCAATTTAGGAAGGTCACAGCGGTCACAGGTTCGAACCCAAGGCGCACCTCTGACTTGTCATAAATTATGTGCGTATTATAAATTAATTATCACTTCCTTCATGCCTCGGAAAGCACGTAAAGCTGTTAGGTCCTGCGCCTGATCTCTCTTCGGTCGTGTCGGATGGCCGTCCCATCGGACTACGAGACTTATAAGGGAAATAGAGACTGCACCTGTGTTTGCGCACACACTTGTGCAGTAGTCACACGTAGTTGGCTAATTGGCCGCTGTGGTCGAAATTCAGTCAGAAGGACGTGTTCAAAACCTTGTAGAAAGAACAATTCTGAAAAAAAAATCTTTCTACAAAAACTCTGAACTATACTTGTTACCAATAAATAAATACATTTCTTTCTTTTTATTTCTAACTGACACACTAGCGAATTCTCTTCACAATCTCTCAACAAATAGGTAGTCTCCAATATTTACTCCATCCATACAAACGCTGTACAATGTTCACAAATCACAGTCTTGCAATGTTCAGAACAAACACTGCATTGTTTGCATCTCGTTGCTGACTGTTTCATGTTTCTGCGACCCTGGTACTTAAGGGTATTTGTCGAAACTTTGTAGTAGGTATTATTCGCTTGTTTGGGCTTATTCAACAAAGTTCTGGCTACTTAGAAACTGATTTGTTTGTTTCGGATTTGGTATTGGAGAAGTTTATAAAGCGCTGTTACTTATGGATTACGAATCAGTTTTGTTTTCACTTATTTAAGTTCACCATCCCGTATTTAGGCACTCGTTGTAATAATGCTTGCCCATCTTTCCAGAGGCCGTGTGAGCCGGCCTAAGAATAGAACTACCCCTACTCCAGCGGGTGTCGTTAAAAGCGACAAAGGGAAAGATCCGGAGGATGGACAGCAAGCTTCGGTGTAACAGCAATCATCTGCTACTGCGATCGCCAACCCGCTTGCCCAGCGTGAGGATTATGGGCAAATACGTTCCAATGAGCGCACAATAGTGGCGCGCAGTGGACTAATACAGGCTAATGATGATATTGATAATGATCTTTCCAAAGGCATCCAGATCAGACTGGTGGAAAGACTGCCAAGGAAAGAAAAAAGTAGAAAGATTTGGGGGAGACCTTTGTCCAGCAGTGGTAAATGAAGTATAGGTGAAAACTAAAAATCCTTAGACTAGAATATCGGAATTTTTATTATTTTGCGCAAATTATCAACACTATATTGTAGAGGACTAAATAATATAGATGTAGGGGTGATACTTTCTAAGTATAAATACTGTCCATCTAGTAAATACTTACTTCAAGTTACATCGATACTGCTGTGCTAACTTTAATTACAGCTGCAGACTTAGTTTTAACTTAAACTTGAGTAGCCGTGCTCGACTTGTTTATAGTTCAAGTGGATGAAGTTTTGCTTGGATATTCTAAGAGTATTTACATACCTACTTTTTCGTGTCAGTCTTTTTTTTACCCGACTACAAAAAAAAGGAGGGTTATGATTTTAGCAGTCTATGTATGTATGTATGTATGTATGTATGTATGTTTGTATGTATGTAAGTTTGTTCATCTGTTCCCTCGTAGCTCCTAAACTATTTGTTGTAATTCAATAAATAAGGTGTCTATCGATGCGTCTTAATGGTCTGCGGGTTATAGGATTTATGAAATTTCGTAAAATCAAATAAGGTGGATTTTAAAAATAAATTAGTCAGCTCGAAAAAAATAAAGTTAAGGTAAATTTATCGTGTTTGATATCAAATGGAAGGTCTTGATGAGCACATTCAGAATATGTATATATTATCTATATATTCTGGACCACTTCTTAGAATATCAGGCTTCTAACTACCCGTTACGACTATCATAAATATATGTGATTATAACACTGCATACAATGTGAAAACGTGATAACAATAAATATTTACTAATTAAATTAAAGTTTCTACACATCACTGCCTATTAAATTATGATTATATTTTAAAATAATGTTAATTAAATTGAGATTTCTTTTTCGTAACTAGATGGCGTTGGTTTGCGGTTTTGTGGAAGTAAGTAACATAGAGTTAAAAATACCTCCTCAAAAATCCCAGAATCGTAAACATAACAATTAAATCCCGGGATTTTATTAATATGGACTGGATTTTGACATACAGTTTTTATTAGAATTAATTTTGTATGTAAAATAAAACTCATTAATTTAACAGTTTTAGTACCGAACTACTTAAGTATTACATTATCTGTTACCGATGTCTAAAAACATAATAAAGACTTTTTATTGTAATAATTTAGTCCATATGTATTTAAAACGTTAAATTAATATTTTGGAGAATTTATTACATGTTTTAACACATGTTTGCTTATTAAATATAATAAATTATTTAATAAGAAATTTGAAAAAATACTGATACGGAAGGGATTTGAACCCACGATCTCCGACGTACCGTGCCGACGCTCTAACCGCTGAGCCACCGTATCCCATCAAAATCAGTCGAAATTTCAAATCTCTTTCTACGCCGTGTGGCGTAGAAAGATTTGAAAGCGTGTGGTAATATCTATCGGTGCCTTCTAAAAACTGCAAAGTTTAGAACACTGAGTCGGATAATTAATGTATTCGGTTCGATATTACCACACGCCTAAGGCGTAAAAAGAGATTTGAAATTTCGACTGATTCTGATGGGATACGGTAGCTTAGCGGTTAGAGCGTCGGCACGGTACACCGGAGATCGTGGATTCGAATCCCATCCGTATCAGTTGTTTTTTCAAATTTCTTATTAAATAATTATACGTAAAATTAATTTCTTATTTCCCGGGAATTAATTGTAATGTTTATGATTTCGGGATTTTAGAGCAGGTATTATCAACTCCATGTTACTTACTTCCTCGAACTTTAGGTAAATGTACTCTATCTATGATGATATCCCACAAAAAAGGTTTCATGTGTACTTATACAGCTTGGCAAAAAAAGAGTCTGAGGCGGTGACAGCTGGAACTAAAAATAAAAATCTTAAATAACTACGTTTGTGAGTACTAAAATAACATAAAAATGATTCATTTGATTATAATTAATGACAAAAAACTCGTCATAGAAATATGTAAGCACTTAATAACTTGTAATTTGAATTGTAGTGAGAAAAGTGCGACAGCGGCGCCCCCAATTTTTCCAGACTCTTTTTTGCCAAGCTGTACTTCTTACTACTTTTCATGTATACTTCTAAGAAATATATGAGGCCATGTTTTAATAGCTCGAAGTCGCGGACGACACCTTTGAAATAAATTTAATTTAAAAAATACATGACATTGACTAAAGGTTTGAACCGAAGTTGGCAGTTAAAGAAATCGAACTACCACATTCTAAAAAATTGTGATTAAAATGAATTTTATTGGTTTCTTTACCACTAAAAATCATTGAAAAAAAATATAGTATAAAAACTAAAACCCGACTACTTAAAATCTAAAAACAAGCTTCTTAGATTTTAAATAAAATTCTGTAGTCGGAGGCCGTAATGTATTATAGGTAAATAGGTACTAGATAATCTTCCAAGGGTAAATACTTTGTAATTTGGTGGCCTCCGACTACAGAATTTTATTTAAAATCTAAGAAGCTTGTTTTTAGATTTTAAGTAGTCGGGTTTTAGTTTTTATACTATATTTTTTTAGTAAGTATAGTATCTATACTATTATAATAAAGAGGCAAAGTTTGTCAGGGGGGTGTATGAATGTCAGGGGTAATCTCTGCACATGTGAGCTTATTACATAATATAATTATTTAATAAGAAATTTGAAAAAGCGTAGAAAGAGATTTGACATTTCGACTGATTCTGATGCGATACGGTGGCTCAGCGGTTAGAGCGTCGGCACGGTACGCCGGAGATCGTGGGTACAAATCCCATCCGTATCAGTTGTTTTTTCAAATTTCTTATTAAATAATTATAAAGATATTTTATTATGTAAAAACAGGAGTACAACTTTCATAATCTGCGTAGCCTTTTCCCAACTATGTTGGGGTCGACTTCCAGTCATACCCGATGCAGCTGAATACCAGTGTTTTACATGGAGCGACTGCCATCAGACCTCCACAACCTAGATACTTGGTTACACGATACCCGTTGGTAAGACTGGTTGTCAGACTGGGGCTTCTGACTACCCGTAACGACTGTCAAAGATCTACAATAGACAGCCGGGGCCAACAGCTTAACGTGCTATCCGAGGCACGGAGAGTGATAATCTATACTTATAAAACAGTACCGTGACTGACTGACTGACAGACAACGCACAGCCTTAACCGGTCGACCTAGAGACTTGAAATTTTGAGACAATATTCTTTAAGTACCCTGGGGGTGCACTAAGGAAGGATTTTTGGAAACTCCACCCCTAAGTAGGTAAAAAGGGGGATAAGAGTTTGTACGAAAGTCCGTCGTTTTTAAAGTTAAATGTACGAAACTTGGTATTCAGCTTTTCGGTTGATGAATGAAAGACGAGCATAGGTTATTTTTTTTTAAATCTACCCTTGAGTGGATAAAAAAGAGGGTTAAAATTTGTATGGAAAATTCGTTATTTTTTAAGTTACAGGTGTAAAAATGAGTATTAAGGTTATGCTCTAAAAATAAAAAAGACGTGAATCAAAAAATTTGGATTTTTTTCCCCCTATGGAGATATAAAAGGGGATGAAAGTTTGTAATGAAAATTCATCATTTTTTAAGTTAAATCAATTAAACTTGGTGTTTAGCTTTTCGGTGTATAAATAAGACGTGTTTCAGCTTTTTGAAAAATCTACCCAATAGGGGGAAAGGGATGGCGGGGGTGAAAGTTTGTGTAGGAAATTCAATATTAGTAAGAGACATCAAAGTAGCATAATCAATGAACGAGGTAGGGTAGGGTAGGATAGAGTAGGGTAGGGTAGAGTAGGGTAGAGTAGGGTAGGGTAGAGGTAGAGTAGGGTAGGATAGGGTAGGGGTAGGATAGGGTAGGGGTAGAGTAGGGTAGGAGTAGATTAGGGTAGGGGTAGAGTAGGGTAGGGTAGGGGTTGGGTAGGGTAGGGATAGAAAAGGGTAGGGTATGGTAGAGTAGCGTAGGGTAGTGTAAGGTAGGGTAGAAAAGTGTAGAGGTAGAATCAAAGATATTGGAAAGAAGGAGATATGCCCGTCTGGTATAAAATGTACAGGAACCTAGTGTCTCCAGTTTGTCCCTACCACTCGCCACAACTACACACGCAATTCAATAAACGCAATGTCTCGGACCAATCTCAGACATTCTCGCATAAAACAACTCCGTGCATGCTGCACAAACAAATATGCACTTTATTACTTTATACACAGCGATCATGCAACATGCACTGCCCTTACTCAGTCTTACTCACACATGGATCTACAGCGAGTACTTTCGCGACCGATACCTGCGGAGCTACCACGACATAAATTCTAATGTTGAAAATATCGTTATGTTATTTTTACATTGCTTCGTTTATTAACACAGTATCGAACTGAGATAGTACTTAAGAAGCAATGTATTTCGTACAAAAATAATAAAGTCGTTGAGCTCCATGAAAACCAAAATAACATAATAAAGACAGCAAATATTTTTAGATTCGTTGTTTTTAATGAATTTAAAGATAAATCTAATATAATTAATATGGTAAATGATTGTTTTACTAATTAAGTTTATTGTTTTATATCGATTTTTATAAGATTCCAGTAAACAACGCGTCATTTCGTTAAAATTACTCGGTCGCGGTCAAAAGTGTACTGGCTGCCGGTAACGGCTATTTAGCCACGTACGACTCGAGGAGTCGTACGGCGTAGACGTGGGAACGCCCCCTTGCCACTTCTCCTTATTTAATATTTCTATGGGTAGAATAATCACGCGTACAAAGTCGCGCGGGGCAGCTAGTTAATTTATAAAACGCACATAACTTACGAAAAGTCAGAGGTGGCGCGCCTTGGGTTCGAACCCGAGATCACTGACTTGCCAGTCAACGGTCACCACCACTAGGCTATCACAGGAGTACAACTTTACAATCCTAAAATTAGGATCGGATCGGATACGATCGGAAGGTGTGTATCGCGTTTTACTTAGCAACCCATCGGCCTTAGGTTATCGCTGCTCACATCCAAGTCATTGATTCTTTCCAATAAATCAAACGATCGAATCTAACACTCCATTCGTCCAAAAGTGCTTTATCGAATTCTCACTATGCCACTCTTATCATTCAAGTCGACTGTCCGACTGTCACTTGGTATTTGCTTCATGTAGATGAGAGGTAAAAAATAGAGGTTCGGTGACTTGCGATATTGTGCGGATTTTTATTGTAGTGATGGGAAATAGGTTTTAGAGAATAAAATGTTATTATGTCCTCCTAACCGAATTTGAAAGAAAAAAAACTGTTTATTAATGACTCGTGCAGGTAAATACATGAGAATCATCATCTTTATCATCATTTCAGCCATAAGACGTCCACTGCTGAACATAGGCCTCCCCCAATGACTTCCAGATCGGCCGACTTCTATAAATATACATAGAAATACAGAATTATGGGCCGAAAAAAGGTACCCATCTCAACATTATGCTGCATCAAGAATATTAAAACATAACCCTTCCTGACAGTCGGGTCATTAATGTTACAACGCTGGTTTTTTGATGAGTCCTGGTACTAAACCTAAACTAAACAAATAAAAATTAAATTTCGGTCACAACTCTCACAAACAACAGCTTTTTGTGCTTTTCAAGGCACTGAGTCTTAATTTAATTAATTTTAAGATTAGTCATAGACCATAGTAAAATTTCAAAATAATATATTATATTGAGATGACATTTGAGATGACATTTCAGATTAGAGTTTTTTAAAGAATATTATATATAGAAAAACGTAAGCACGTCTACACCTCGTGCTTACGCAGCAGCCGTTGCTAGCAAACCTCCCAACAAGCAACAGCGGCAGCAAGCAACAACTGAAGCTGCAAAACGTATAAAGCCGTTGGCACCGAGCCGCGGACAGGCTGATCAAGAGGGCTTCATCAAGGTGGAGAAGAAGAAGAAGAGGAAGCCCACTTGCCGCAATCAGTGTGGTTCAGCACTGACAGGACCCAACATGCTGCTGCGCCCTGAAGTACCTTCTACGCAGCTGTATGTGTCCCGTCTTCACCACTCCACGAAGGTTGAGGAGATTGTGGAGTACATCCGGGTGAAGACTAAGTGGAATTTAAGGGTCCAGAAGCTAGAATCGCGCTACAACAGTAGTTTTAACTCGTTTGTGGTGCGGGTCCCCACACATAGCTTGGAGACTTTCCTTAAGGAGGAGTTCTGGCCGAAAGGTGTTATGTACAGACGCTTCCGAGGGAGGCTTCGCAACACCGCGCAGCGTAACACGTGCCGCCTGAACAACGTGTGATGTAGGAGTGTTCGTTTTTAAGTTTTTTCTTGTATGTATTAGTTTATAAAATAATTATGTTTTATATGTGTATTATATTCTATGGGTCATAAGTGTAACTAATAACTATGTTTTTAGATTATTACTTTGTTACCTGAAATAAAGAATTATTATTATTATTATTCCATTCATTTATTTTCTATACATATAAAATACATTTTTAAATATATATATAAAAAAAATAAAAATATACATTTAAAGATATAAAATATAGTAGCCCACCGGTATCGGGAACAGGGTCCAAGCTACCGGTGGTTAGGGGTCCAGAGAGAGAAACCTCCTCACTATTCGCGCCGTGTCCAGCAATACTGCCTTTTGCGCCAGGTTCCCAATCCAGCTGCCTAACGAGAGCCTCTTCAGATGTTTGTCGAGGCTCTTGGCTATCAAGCCATGGGCCGATATAACTATCGGCACAATGATTGCAGAGTCAATATCCCACATGTCGACAATCTCACGTGCCAAGTCAAGATACTTTACTTCTTTATCTTTTTCGACTTTCGTGAGATTGCCGTCATGAGGGACAGCGATGTCCACAATCATTGCGCGGCGTTCCAATCGATCTATCACCACTATATCAGGCTTATTGGCTACAATAGTCCTATCAGTGATGATAGATCGATCCCAGTACAATGTGGCACGACCATTCTCAAGAACTGGGTCGGGCACATACCTATAGTATGGCACTTCCAACTCGACAAGGTTGTATCTCAAAGCAAGTTGCTGATGGATAATCCTAGCCACTTGATTATGTCTGTGCAAGTATTCGCCGTTAGCAAGTCGAGAACAACCAGAAATAATATGCCTAAGGGACTCGCCCGGACAATGACATGCCCGACAAATGTCAACCGTGCCATCCTTCACAATATATTTCCGATAGTTATTCGTCATGATAACTTCGTCCATAATTGCACAGACAAAACCTTCAGTTTCCCCAAAGAGGTCACCGAACCGTAGCCAGGATACGGACGCTAAGAAATTTATATCAGGTCCATGAAGGGCCCGAAAAAAGCGCCCGTGTAGCTCTTTACTCTGCCATACCTCCTTACGGTCATTAGTATCCAGTACCATAGGTTTGCGCCAGTTCTCTTTAGCCAAGGAGAGCGGGGTGAATCCCTTGTCCATTGCAACAACATCCCGATGCATCCCCACATCAGCATGGAGAAAATACTCCCTGAGACTGCACACCTCGCGATTATGAAGAGCCTTAGCATTTAAAAAGCCACGGCCCCCACACTTTCGCGGGATGTACAGCCTCATCACTGATGATCTTGGGTGATGCATACGGTTTGCGGTTAGCAGCGTACGGACTCGTCTATCCAGGGCCTCTAGCTCGGTTTGAGTCCACTTGAGTATGCCAAAGGAGTACATTAAAACTGGCATGACCCAACCGTTGAAGGCACGCACCTTGTTACCACCCGACAAGAGACTTTTCAGCACTTTTGTCAGGCGGCCAAAGAAACGCTCCCGCAGCGATTGTTTCATGTCAGCTCCACTGATACCTAACGCCTCTGACATACCCAAGTATTTGTAGGTGTCAGTTGAAGAGAGGGATCTGAACGGTATGGAATCGGATAACTGAATGTCATTCGATTCCGTAATCTCCCCCCGCTTCACATGCATGACTGCGCATTTGTCCACACCAAATTCCATCTTGATAGAGCTACTAAAGGTTTTGGTTACCTTAAGTAACTCCATCAGTTGCAATTCACTAGGAGCAAAGAGCTTTAAATCATCCATGTACAGCAAGTGAGATATGATCTGACCTCCTCTTTTCAACCGGTAGCCAAGCCCCGAACCCTCAAGTAATGTACTAAGAGGATTCAGGGCTAGACAGAACCATAAGGGACTCAGACTGTCGCCCTGGAATATGCCTCGCTCAATCCTAACTGGATCACCACTCCCCAGTGCCTGACGACACCCTGGATATTGAAGGACCGTTCTCCATTGCCCCATGCATGACTTTAGAAAGGTGCGAAGAGCTGTATTTATTTTATACAGCTCCAGCACCCTCATAAGCCACGCATGGGGGACCGAATCATAGGCCTTCTTATAATCGATCCAGCATGTCGACAGACTCTTACGAGAGCGACGAACCTGTTGGCTAATGGTCATGTCAATGAGGAGCAGCTCCTTAGTACCACGGGACCCACCCCTACATCCATTTTGAGAGAAAGACATTATTGAATTTTCTTCAATATGTGCGTTAATCTTTACTCTCAAAATGGATGTAAGAAGTTTATAGACCGTCGGTAAACATGTAATCGGTCTATAATTTTTAGGTTCCGTAGTACTACCAGATTTATGAAGCAGGTGGGTGACTCCAGTAGTTACAAAAAGTGGAAGCGACCTAGACTCTAAGGCTGACTGAAATTGGGCCGCCAAGCGAGAGTGCGAACTACGCAGCCATTTTATCCAAAAATTATGCAGCCCGTCCGGCCCTGGAGATTTCCAGTTTGCCATTGGGCGGGCTGCATTGGCTACGTCGAGTGGGGTAATAATTACTTCCCCCATCTCTTGAATAGTTTCGCACTCTTGCTCAATGTCCCGCATCCACTCACCCTCAGAGTGAGCGACGGGCATCGACCAAATGTTGTTGTTATTATTATTATTATTATTATTATTATTATATTATATATAATTATAGTATTGATCTAAAAACGTAAATAAGTATCTTGAAATAGTAAGGCCGAGGCCGATACACAAAATATTAAAAAGAAAAATTGATAGTGAAAAAAAAATCGGCTCCTAAAACGAGTCACATCACTACTTCAGAAGTAGTTCTTTTGATATATTCATTACGTATAGCGCTGCTTCATTCATTATGTGAGTTGTAGGATGACTTGGCAATCTATTAGACATCGCTAAAGATATGTGAAAGATAATAATAATCTATAGTTTATTAAGGAAGAAGTTTTTTTATATACAATACTTATAAATAATACTATTTAAATACGTATAATCGAACCCAGTGTAAAGAATTGAGCTATATTTACCACGCTAGCTCATTATGGGTTGGTTTTGATTTGAGATCATTAAGTCCAGGTTTCCACACGATCTTTTTCATATGTCAAAGGTGTCTTAAATTAACTATAAAAGTACATAATATGACATTGAAAAAGACACAAGGAACGCATTTCGATGAAATTGACCCACAAGTAGACCATGACTTGGATCAGAATATATTTTAGTTTTCATCCTGGTCCGACGTTCATGCGAAGCCGCGGAAAAACTACCATGCGTTAACCTGAAATCCACGAAAATGTAGTCGTGGGCAAAGTGCTTGCTAAGTATAAATCTTATGTAAATATAAGTAAAGTAAGGGAAAAAAAAAGATAATTAAAATTTAATAAACGTCAAAGAATATTATAACCTACACGGCATTTCCTTAACATAAATTAATTAATTTTCACGTCCCAAAAAAGGAATGGAAAAAAATATTTTTGACGCAAGCCCTGTAACTGACATTCCTAAATAAATAAAACCGTGTTCCCGTTTATGTCTTGCATAATTCAACAACATACCGTTTCAATAAAACAAATGGAAGATATATCATATTTTTACCGCATCGTGTAAAAAATATGTGTGAAAAAGTAAGCTATTTTCTCGTTGGAAATTTGGAAATGTGAACCGTGAAGGACAGAATGTCAGTGAGGATGATCGCTTGAAGGCTTCAAACTAGATGATGAGAGAAGCGACGTGAGCTGTGCTGAACGTTGCGGTCCTTTAAATAGTAATAATAATGCTGAACAAAAAAATCAGCTGTTCCATACATTTTGTTGAGTCATATAAATGTATAGAACAGCTGATTTTTTTTGCGATTTCAGGGTTGGTCCCATAGTAAAAGTTGTTCATAATTATGAGTTTAATGACCCCTTTTAAGGATGCTAGTGTTTTACAAATAACCCTGTATAAATCCTCAAAAAATCACAAATTTTCCATATCATTTTCTTTTAAAACTACTTCTTAAAATAATAAGTACAACGTCAATATTGTCTAAAGAAAATCTTTCTTTTAAAAGAAAGGGTGATCAAAAGTAACGGGCCATAGTTTTTAATAATAAAGCATTATTAACATACAAATTTATGATATTACTGCTATAACTCGGCAACTTTGAAAGAAGACACTACCAAACACGGGGTTTTAATAAAAAATGCAAAATAACTTAGTGACACGTTTGGGACACACAGTTTGCAAGGATGACAAACCAATCCCCTCGTAATCGTATCTAAGTATTGTTATTGTTATTCTGTACGTGGTTAAAATGAGTTATTTGTGATCTGTGCCGAAGACTCCTCACAAACAGAATGATATTTACAGATGTCAAAAAAGTAGCTTTTTTTTCAAACATAATTTTAAAAAGACTTTTTAACTGTGGATGGCAAGACCGTTTTAATACTATGAAGAGTAACAATATATTTGTTATACAATTGATGATCAAATGTTAATTAAAACCCAAATTCGTTTCGTTTCCAAGCTTTGTAATTGTTTGATTAAGTACAGTTGATCACATTACATTTGTTTCAATTACGCATTGAATGTTTATTGTGACGCTTTATTCTAATAGGTATTAATTAATTTTGAATTGTCTAAGTACCGTGACTGTTGCAGGAATCGTTGGAGTAAATTTTTGTCCAGCTATGGATCAATCACTTGTTTTTGCCGATGTTCACTGGTTTTTCCCACGTTCACCTGTTTTGCCGGTTTGATTTGCCTCATTTCTTCAGACTTTAAACTATCAAAATTTATTTCAAAATTATTAAATTACTATAGTAGTACCACGGGAGATATTTGATAGGTAGTTAAAAGACTGAAGAAATTAAATTTGGCAAAAACAAGTGAACATCGATATGACATACTGGTAGTACCACGGCCAATAAACGGAATTTACCTTTTTTTTCATTTATTTATTAAAAATAATACACATTTACATTTTATAACAATTAAGCCCCTCCAACGAAAACGCATGTTTATCTGATCGCGAACACCCGTTTTGCAGCTGAGATCAAATTCATATTTATCCGCCATCCGACCACTCCGTAAGTATCTTAGAAGAACGTAGCTTGAGCGAGAATATTAAGTCTCACGAGCCAAAGGTTATTTTGTAAGACAGGGTTATTTTCATGTAGACTTGACTCTCTAAAATGATTATACTGCTACTTTATTTTTACTAGATCGCCTCTTGGTTGAATTTAGACTGTAGTATTTTTTCCAATTTTTTTATTTATTGATTAAATATGTCAATAACCTATTATAGCGCATATCGCCCTAAACCCATATGTCGCTTACCATAGCTACTTTGATTTTAGAATGGCTATACACCTTGCCATGTATGCCCCACCGCTTTTGTATAAAAAAAAAAAGTATGTAACCAATCCCACAAATATAGGGTTATTTGTAAAACACCAGCATCCTTAAAAGGGGTCATTATACTCATCATTATGAACAACTTTTACTATGGGACCAACAATAGAATCGCAAAAAAAAAATCAGCTGTTCCATACATTTTGTTGAGTCATGTGAACATAAATGTATGGAACAGCTGATTTTTTTTGCGATTTCAGGCTTGGTTCCATAGTAAAAGTTGTTCATAATGATGAGTATAATGACCCCTTTTAAGGATGCTGGTGTTTTACAAATAACCCTGTATATAAGCTTTAGGTAAAACTTCCATTTTATGCATAAGTATATTTGCGTAATTCGTGATACCTAATTAGGTTTTAATTAATCATCCGATTAACAGCACTCTGTTGAACATAAACTTTCCAATTGATATTCAACCGCTCGCACTGTGTTCATTCAATGCATGAAGCTATTGAAATATCTGGAAATCATTTGCTTTCAAACATTGGCAAACATTATTATGGTAACCACACATGAATAGACTACAATTCTGAATATTTTAGGACTTCACTTTTGTAGGCTAACGCAGCCGAATAAATTGATTTAAAAATAAAGTCCATAATAATTATTGAATAAATGGCACAAGTCACCATTTTAAAAAAGGTGGTAATCCAGAAAGTTTAATTAATATTTCAATAATAAAACAATGTTTTTTTAACAATAAAAAAATATCTTAAAATTAGGTAAGTATATACATATCTAAGTTTTTACCAGATGCCAAGGAAGGGTTAGTTATTTATTTATTTACTCCTATGTTCAGTTTTTTCACCACCATAGACTTATTTACCAGAAACACGTATTTGTTGAACTTGTTTTTATTTATTAGTGGACCGTCTTTTTCGAAATGACGGGTTCAAATTATTTTGAGTGTAATGGTGGCGATTGTTTATGGACTCGCTTTGCAAGCACGTGGGGGGTTGAAACCTGGCAGGTACCAATGTGGCTTTTTCAATGTATTTTTTTATTCAATCTAATCAAGTGGTGTCCACTGACTAACGGTGAAAAAAAACTGGACTTGGTCTGAAATCGCCTACACGCAGTAAGGTAACGTGGTGACTAATGCTTAAGAAGAGGTCTTTGCCCGGGGCAATGCGATGTAATACCATTCCTGTACAGAAAAAAATAACAATTTTACTCATAATTTGTTTATTAAAATTTCAAAACTTGATAGCCAAAAACACCTTATCATTTTTAACAAGTAATTTTGAGAAGTAATAGGATCGGATAAATATCATTATTCGATTACATGAGATAAGAAATTTGATAAATCTTTTGTATATTAACAACAAAACATTGGATTTTCAAATGATATTTCGATTGGAATTACCGGAACGAAAATATCCCTTATACCTCGGAAGAGAACGTCACAGGTAAGAATTGTGTTATAAGCTGTAGCGATTACGAAATGTGCCTATTCAACAAATGCCTTAAATATAATTTAAACTTCACCATGACAGTTTTTCGCCACGCTTGGTTAAGCTGGTAAGTGGCACTCAGTTCAGTTGACTGGCAAGTCAGAGGTCTCAGGTTCGTAAGTTATGTGCGTGTAATAAATAAAGTGCCGTGTGGTTTCCGGCCTATGAATAGAACCACCTCTACTCATCATGTCGTAAGAAGCGACTAAGGGGAAAAATCTGGAGGATGGGTAGCATCATTCTTCTGTGTAATTAGGGAAAGAGAAGACCTCTTTATACTGTGGTAATAGCAATCATCTGCTACTGCGATCACCAATCTGTTTGCCCAGCGTGGCCATTATTATATATTACCTCCAATGAGCGCACAATGGTGGTGCGCATTCAGACAGGGCTAAGTTCAGCAGTGGACTAATACAAGCTGATGATAGAAATGATGACAAATAAATGAATTATCATCTGCCCCGTGCCTCCGATAACATGTTTCAAGCTTTTCTAACTTTTTATGTTTACTTTCTAGCACATTAATGTCCTATAATAAGCATTTGTGCTGTTATTTCTGTAACTGCTTCGTCATCTAGGCTCTCCGCTAGGGCTAGGGCTAGGGCTAGGGCTTTCGGCTAGGGCTCTCCGCTTACGATCGACTTTTTCACAGATTTTTGTCACCGTTTTTGTGACCGCCTTTGACACACGGCTGTTATTTTGCCAGTGGCTATTGAGAGAAGTGAACATCATGAATTTTAAAAAAAAAGCAAGCTTTAAAATGACGTCACAAATCGGTGAAAAAATCGGTCGTGGGCAAAGAGCCTTAAACTCGCCATCGCTTATTACCAACACTGCTTTGAATTGAATCCTATTCACACCTTATCAAAACTGTTCTATCATCAACACAATGACATTCAAAAGTAAATTCTATTCTTAAGCCGTTATGGTACATATTCAATTGAAACAGTATGAATATAGAACTTTATTATATTTTTGTATTAACCGTTACAGAGGCATTTTAACCCTCAGTAGGAAATTTGTATCGACGCCAATGACCTTTGGTGACTTCAGAAGTAATATCGGGGTGTTTTGACCCATAACCTGAAACAATAGGTTATTATCTTATAAATTATACTCCATCGTATTAGGAAAACTCATTGTTATGTTGAATGGGGTTATTTCTTTACTGATTTATGGAAATGCTGTTGTGTTTTCGCCATACATGACAATATTATTTTAATCTAGATCTTTTTCAATAACGGAGTGATTTTATAATAGAAAATTTAAAAAAACAAAATGGTTTTGTCCCGAGGTAGGACTTCAAATAGAAACTAAATCATTCCGAAATTTTTGTAGAACGAAAAAATCTTTTTCGATTTAATCGAATCGATTTAGTTACAAACTTTATAAATAACTATATAAGTATCGGCTTGATTAGCCAAGAGCGGAGGTGCAACCAATTGGACGCTATATAAATCATCTCTTGTAGATGTATAAAGGCCTTTGATGATGATGATGATATAAATAAATCTTAGAAGTTGATTTTATAACCTACTCAAAATTGTCGTACCGATTTAAAACTTATTTATATTCAAGCAATTATATTTATTCTGGATGACTCTTTAATAGTTTGGTATCATCAGCTGATCTGATGGTGAAGACAGGAAGTGGAAGAGTGGATTGTGGCAGGAAGTCTTGAATTGCTACTACAAAATCCTTAACGGCACTGATAGCCTAGTGGTATGACCGTCGACTGACAAGTCAGAGGTCTCGAGTTCGATCCCAAGGCGCGCACCTCTAACTTTTCGTAAGTTATATGCGTATTATAAATTAATTATCAGTTGCTAAAACAGTGAAGGAAAACATCGTCATGAAACCAGCACACCTGAGAGATTTTTCAATGGTGTGTAAGCCATGTCAGAAGCCTACGGGCGGGCGGTTTAAACTCTGAAACCAGGTTGTTCATCAACTACACGATAAGAAGAAGAAGACTACGAAATCCATTGAGTTTGGGGTCATTTCATTTGTTTTGCCCACTCTCGTACATTACTCTCAATGACAAGAATCTGAAAAGATTTTTTTGGTTTTATAAACTATTCTGTTTTTTATTATTGTAATGTGTGTTTCATTTGTTTGGAGTGAGACAGAGAACATCCATCGCCATCATAAACGGGTCCGATGAACTTTAATCTGACAAGAAAATTATGAACTATGAAAATGTACTACAAAAGCATATATTACCATGTTTTGTCGATGAAAGATAGCCTAGTATCCTAAATTGTTTTCTAGGTGACTTCTTGACACAAATCATTCACTTGTTATTTATAAAAAGTTCTTTGCAGCATCTGCTGGGATTGTCAACGTTTATTTTATGAAACACCGTAAAATACCAGCTGGAAGTAGACTAAATCAATCTGATCTTTAAATTTGACCTGTTGTAAAACGCAATTTTTTCAATTTCAGTTTGCAGTAAGCCTGCAGCACTGATAGTCTAGTGGTATGAACGTTAAACTGCCCAGTCAAAGGACGCAGCTTCGAACCCATGGCTCGCTCCTCTGACTTTTCGTAAGTTATGTGAGTATTATAATATATTAACTATCACCTGCTCCGTGCCTCGGAAATCACGTTAAGCTGTTGGCCCCGGTTGTCATGAAGTTCTTTGACAGTCGATATAGGGAGTCAGTATCCTCATAAAATCCTGATAACTGATCTAACCTAACAATATCGTATCGCTTTGGGTTGCGGAGGTCAGATAGGCAGTCACTCCGTAGAAAACTGATATTCAGCTGCATCTGGTTAGATAAGAAGCCGACCCCAATAAATGGGAATAATAAGGCTAGGAGAATGATGAGTGAGTATTGAGTATTGTATTATAAGTTCAACGTTATTTTAGCTAAAACGATATCTGGCTTAACACATCTTTTGTTTCGAAGCTTATCGTAGTCAAGATTATTGATGTCCTTAATTAGTCTCATTGAAGTGTCCAATTACTATCTAATTACGATATAGTTGGATTACTATCCAATTACGTAACAGTTAGATTTAGAAATAGAGTGACTATTTTTCATTAGATTCTTTCGGACCCTCTGCGCTTGGTGATCGATTTCAGGACGGTACAAATATTAATTTGGGTATAATTATTTAAAAAGAAATTTGAAAAAACAACTGATACGGATGAGATTCGAACCCACGATCTTCAGCGTACCGTGCCGACGCTCTAACTTATACGGTACGGTGGCTCAGAAGCCACCGTATCCCATCAGAATCAGTCGAAATTTCAAATCTCTTTCCAGGGCGTGTGGTAATATCTATCGAAATACATTTCGTATCCGACTCAATGCTTTCCGTATATTTAAATATTTGATGATGATAATGATATATTCGACACTAGAATTGTTCTCCGAACATGTAGTACTTACTTATTTCCACAAACAAAATCAAAATATTTTTATTCATGTAAACCATTTTAGGCACTTATGAATAGTCATAATTCTAATATTATTAGAGTGACTCTAGTTGCCAGTTCCAAGGGCAGCCTACCCCTCATGGAGAAGAAACTGGCAAGAAACTCCATGGTTGCTCTTTTAAATAATGGCTTCCAGAAATATTTCATGTTTTTACTCATTTGCGATTTTATTATATGTATAGATAATAATTATTAACACTTTTGTTTCCATTTCGGTACTCAGCAAATATAATAAACACTTTTGTCTTTAAATCTTTTGACATTTTCAATCTCGTTTTCTAGTTATAGACATTTCAACAAGCAACGGACAGCGGGCGACAGACGTTAGTGGTTCAATTAGGTCCGGAGCCTTGAAACCTCAATGTATGTTGTCTTGGCGGATCTGGACCAAGCCAATTTTATTGCTGTCAAGATAAAATTGGCTTGGTTTAGAACTAGAAATTCTTAGTACATGTATATACCTATTTAGATTTAGAAATAAATTTAGATGGCAAAAAAGAGTCTGAGGCGGTGACAGCTGAAACTAAATGGTAACTGGGTGAGGTCCGCGACGCCGCCGCGTATACACCCGCACTTGAAAATGGACTCCGTTTGAGTTCGAAACTAGTCGGGAATTCCCCGAAATCTATACGTAAGTAAAGCCGTATCAATATTTAATATATAGCTGAAACTAAAAATAAAAATCTTAACTAGGTTTGTGAGAACTAAAATAACTTAAAAGTAATACATTTGATTATATTTAATGACAAAAAGTTAGTCGTACAAATATGTAAGTACCAAATAACTTGTAATTTTGAATTGTAGTATGAGAAGTGCGATTGTGGCGCCCCCAATTTTGCAGACTCTATTTTGCCAAACTGTAGGTATATTTTAAAAATGTGACTTTTAGGGTTGGATTGGTCTTTAATTGGAATTAAATAACAGATTCATAACTTAGACTCACGCAGTACACCCACATTTCGCCATTTATTAGAGGGCGAGCCTACTGCCATTAACCGGGCACAATTTCAGACTATATGCTGCTACTGTTTTGTGAGATTGCGCGACGGACAGACAGAACGACAAAAAAGTAGTTTCAGCTTCTATCAACAGTCAAATTGACGCCACAAAGAGCGACGAAAAAACCTTTTCTATTCTTATAAATTGTTATGGTACCGAACAAACATAACTTTTCAACAAAACCTTAAGAAAAAACTTCGGAATTATTATTTTTATAGCAAGAATGTCTTAATAACATGAAAACAGATGGAAAAAAGTAATTTAGGAAACGTCGCCTTGTGTTACGCTTTTTATTTATGTAGATTACTTTGAAGGAAAATAAAACACTTTTTATTTAAAAAACTTCGAATATAATATTATAATTATATACACACGTGCACCTTTGTCCAACCCTTTCAGTAATACAAGCCTGATACTATGTTATATAATATCATTCTTCATTCACTATACCGGAGGTATAGTGGGTATCCTAAGTCCTAGTTTTATTCGCAAAGTCGGTTCTTTATTTATTTTTCATATTATATTTTGTCATGTGTCTAAAAGGGTGATTGAATATAGGTGTTGATGAATGGAAGAAGAGAGGGAGACCAAAGAAAAGATGGATGGAGTGTGTAAGCACTGATATGAAAGAAAAGGAGTAAATGCTCAGATGACGGCTGATAGAGAGGAATGGAAGAAGAAGTCATTTTGCGCCGACCCCAAGTAATATGGGACCAGGGCAGGCGAAAGAAAGAATTTATTTTGTGATAAAAAAAAACCTGTTATCCTACTTACTAAACTGTTTAATGTTGATTAATATCCTACTCCTACACTACTGATAAATCTCTGAAACATCTTTACCATATTTGTTGAAAAAAAATTCAGGGAAGAAAATCATTTTTGACAGTACAACTCTCAAAAATGTTTTTCATCCCTGATTTTTTTTTTCAAATTAAAACTAAAGTACACAAACAGTCCAATGAATTTCGACAATCTTCGTCATTTATTTTAGTCAACAGATATCGTGTGAAGTTGACAAATTATTTTGTCCTTTCATTCTGAACTCGAAGTGAAATATGGATGGAAATGCTTAGCTTTTCAGTATTCAGTCAAGGCGTGGAATGTGTCCAGACTATTGAATTAACATTCGAGGGAGCGCGCCAATGAAAGAATTTTGCAATTGCAATAAAGAGCAGCAGAGTAGCTGAACATTTTTTTGTTTTTTTTTTTACATTTTTTGAGTGTTGTAAATAACGAAATACCTATAGACCCCAAATAATCGTAGTATTTTATTTTTTAAACTTTCGGCCACAAATTTACAAAGTATACCCTAGGAAGAATAGTATTTACCTACAATACATTTAGGCCTCCGACTACAGAATTTTATTTCAAATCTAAAAAGCTTGTTTTTAGATTTTAAGTAGTCGGGTTTTAGTTTTTAAACTATTTATTTATTCAAATACAAATATACAACATTACAGCTTCAGTATTACTACTATATTTAGTACTATATTCTATATTAGTACTATATTTTTTATACTATGTTGTTATACAAAAATGATAATGATACAATTTCGCACCACGAAACTCAATCCAATAGCTGAATAAAACTGGTTTTAACTAACAATTTTCAAAAATAATATTTAAATCTATTCTTTTCTTTGCTAGCCTGACCGCAGGTGAACTTTTGAATAAAAATATATCATTTCAACATAAAAAAAAACTCTCAAAGCGATATAAATATTTTATTGTAACTCGAGATGTTTGTGTGGTGGACAAAAAATAAGGGTTTAAATCGCACATGAAAGTCAACACAACAAAATATAAAGAGCAGAATTTAACGATAGTACTGAACCCATTATATGAATTATTCAAGGGTTTGTGAAAAAATATAACGGTTTTCCCTTTCCATAACTAATCCACTTAAATTGATACGGGAGGGATTTCTTTTTGAAACTGAATAACGTTTAAGAAAATGAAACCGTTATTATATTTAGTTTTTATTGATATTCTAGACTTTACTTTGATATTTATTCGAATTTTTTTTTTTACAAAAACGATATTTTAATGCTATTTACACTCATGTTTCTCAAAGTAAATATATACGGGCTTTGAGCGGAATTAGTCGGACGGATGGTCAAAACCAAGTCGAGACTTAGGCCATAATTATCTGGTAAATAACATTACTTAGAGATATCAACATGCAAACTGTCAACAACGGGAATCATCCTCTTGGCATATTTTAGTTTGGCATAACGTTTTTGCATAAATTATAATTAATAACATAGTAATACTTTATCATATTGCAAAGGTTAACATAACTATATTATTTGGTCTAATTTATTTTGGCATAATTTGGAGTTGCAAATTTTGACATTTGTGACATATTTTGACCAAAAATGAGACGGAATCAATGTAATAATTAATACTCATACTGCTGTACTAATTTATTATCAAACTTTATTCAACAAAGAGGTAATTTTGTATTAATCAAGAAATAAATGAAAACCTAGTGATTATTAATTTATTAATTCAGAACTTCCCAGGTCAAGAGGCCATTAGCGATACTCGAATCGCAATGAATCAACGACATTTTCAATTAACGTGACCTGTCGGAAATTGTAATGAAGAGAATATAAATTATGTACGTTCATAATAATGTCCTGACCGAATTTTGGTCATAGCGGCCAATCTCATTGGAGATTCATAATTCATTGGAGTTAGATACAATTATGCAGGAGATATTATAGTACAGAAGTGTACGCGCAAACACCTGTTTTTGCACCTGCACCACCTGCACATGTGCACTATTCCGTATTCCGTCACTCTCGTAGTCCGATGGGAAGGCAATGTGACTCGAAATGTTAAGAGATCAGGCCTAGGACCAACGGCTTTACGTGCTTTCCGAGGCAAAGAGCAAGTGATCATTAATCCGTCGAACATTGAAAAATGGGACACAAAAGAAAATCAAATGTTATGCAATGCGCGTTTTTGTCTTTAACTTTTAGTTTTTATTAGGTTTAGTGTATTTATAGTAAGTAGATTAATTAATTTGTAAATAATTTTAATGTAGTTCTTAATTTTATTTTATTTTTAAATGTATAATTGTTAAGTGTTAATTCCTGAATAAATATTCCACAATTATGTTACTTCAAAGCTTTAAATAGAATAAGAAAGAAAAACTATTTTGCTATAAAAAGCTTATTAAATAAATCGTTTCTTTGTGATAGTTAAAAGTTTAATTTATGATACGCACATCATCTGCCTAGCCTTTTCCCAACTATGTTGGGGTCGGCTTCCAGTCTTACCGGATGCAGCTGAATACCAGTGTTTGACATGGAGCGACTGCCATCAGACCTCCACAACCCAGATATTGGGTTACACGGTACCCCTTGGTAAGACTGGTTGTCAGACTGGGGCTTCTGACTACCCGTAACGACTGTCAAAGATCTACAATTGACAGCCGGGGCCAACAGCTTAACGTGCTATCCGAGGCACGGAGAGTGATAATTAATTTATAAAACGCACATAACTTACGAAAAGTCAGACACGCGCCTTGGGTTCAACCAGACCTCTAAAGTACCAGTCAACGGTCATACAACTAGGTTATCCTTGCTTCAATTCACTCTTACATAGATATAAATAAGATAAGGGATTATGCGTGTTTTCCAAGAACTCGAACTTAATAAAAAGGTAGGTAGACAAGTAAAAACCAAATAAGTTCTACAAACAAGACTGTTCTCAAAGTTTCCAAGTGGTTCACGTTTTCTTTGCACATTTTTTTTATTGTGAGGCTAGGTTATAGTGCGAGCGTATACGAGTAGGTACTCCTATTACTAATAGGTAACTTAATAACTATTAAAAATAATACAAATATGGTCGTAATTTTTTTTATGTACGTAATAGCCTAGTGGTATGGTCGTTGGATTGCCAATTCAAAGGTCGTAAGGTCGAAACCCAGACATGCAGCTTTGACTTTTCGGACCTAAGTGCGTATTTTAATTATCATTTGCTAAAACCGTGAAAAACAATTTATACTGACAAAACCAGCACATCTAAGAGATTTTCAAACGATAAGTATATTATCTACTTAGAAGTTTGTCTTTTCTGACCGGAAGGTAAACTGGCAGAGGATGCCCTGGCATGGTTTCTTCTTTAGAATATGGTTGATGAACCACCTGGTCTCAGAGTTTAAACCACTCGTAAGCCACTGACATGGTTTTTCAACGGTGTGTAAAGACACACCGTTGAAAAATCTCTTAGGTGTGCTGCTTTCCTTACGATATTTTCCTTTAACATTTTAGCAAGAGTGATAATTTCTAATACGCATATGAATCCGAAAAGTCAGAGGTGTGCGCCTTGGGTTCGAACCCGAGACCTCTGACTTGCCAGTCAACGGTCACCACCACTAGGCTATCACGTCTTCCAATCATCGAAGGCCTTAAAAAACGCAGCAACATAATGTTATATTTAAAAAAAAGTATACAACCTTAATTTATTAGTAGATATCGCTTGTATACTGACCTCAGCTGTATAAGTAAAGTTTCATATAAAACGCCCCAGTTCCGTTGTAAGTTGTTTCCTTACGCCCCGCCGCAACTTTTACTAACAGCAAGAACAATTCATATTTCAAGAAAAACTGCTCTGTGATCATAAATACCGTAATGGCGGTCCCAGACATGTGATAATATCTTTGCAAAGATCAATATTCATATGTCTGGAGTCGTCACAATAAAAGAATGAGATCTTTATGTATACCTTTGAAAGGATTATAGCCAATTTAGATTATAGCGATATTAAATACCTAGATCAAAGAATATTTATTATTACTTACCTAGAGATAACTGATAGGTATATCGTCCTAGTTCTATGCAAAAGATTTGAATAAAGGGCTCCTTCAAATTCTTCAGAAGAGTCCAATTTATCTATACATATAATAAAATCGTAACGAAGTATGTATGTAATTGATTGGCGCGAAAACTACTGGACAGATTTAGTTGAAATTCGGCAAATATACTTTTTAAATTCTTGGTCAACTTATAGGGTATAAATTATCACGTTTATAATTATGGGGGATGAGCAGTATTGTAGTAAGCAGCGTATTTCTAGAATTTGCTGCAGAATTGTTGTTGTTGTGGGGAAAAATATTATTAAATTTCAATTTACAAAATATTATCACGCTATATCCACAAGGAGCTAAACATTACATAACATAACATATAATATCTTTTAGGAACGATTATTTTGTCAACATGTCAACAGACTTCATAGCCTTCCGGTCGGGCGAACGCCTTGGAAGTGTAAGGCTTTGGGTTCGATCCCCAGTACCGCAAACTTTTTGTGGATTCTTTTGTATTTTTTTTGTCATTGAAATGAATATGTATTTTTGTGGTATTTCATTCTTAATGACTTTTATTACTTACCGGCTGAAACCCGAAGGAAACATGCTTTTTAATAATTTTTCAACTTATAAAAAACGTATATGCAACGAGGTATGCAAGGATCGTAGCAAGTGGAAATCCGTTGTCTCTGCCTACCCCTCTGGGAAACAGGCGTGAGTCTATGTATGTATGTATGTAAAAAACGTCACCACTTTAATTTGAAACATTTATAAAATTTATATTATTTAAAACATAGTGTTCTAGATGGCGTGAGAGTCTATTTAGATCAGCGGAATTCTTTTTTAAATATTTCAATTTGAAACCCGAAGGAAGCAACGCGCATCGTGTGGGATTATACTTTTAAAAATTTCAGCTTATAAAAAAAATCCGCTTTAATTTGAAGCATAAAAATTATTATTATTTAAAACATAATGTTTCCTTTTTCTTAACTAGATGGCGTTAGGAGTCGATTTAAATCTGAGGAAAAATATTTTTCTTGGATACTCCTGATGGGACAGAAAAAATATTTATAACCACTGGCATCCTTGCAGGGAGGCAGGGCAAAATTACAATTGCAGTAGCGTCTTCGGCGATTACTGCCACGTTGTTTTCTGGTGACAAAACAGCGCACACCATGTTTAGGATTCCCATCAATTTACAGAGCAACGAAACACCTGTTTGTGATGTGTCACGAAATAGTGACAAGGCAGGCATTTGCTTAAGAATTGTTCTTTGATCGTATGATAGGATGAATGTATAATGGCAAACAGAAAAGCAGTTGATGCGGTACACAGAACTCTAAAAGACATCCGTAGGAACCAACACATAATGGGTGGTGTCACAGTTATGTTCAGCGGCAATTTCCACTGAACGCTGCCTGTGGTGACGCGAGGAACTGGGGCTGATGAGGTGAATGGTTCTTTGAAACTATTATTTTTATGATCCTGTATTCATAAGTTGGGCTTGACAATAATTATGGGCGGCTGAGTAGGAATCCACATGCTCAAGAATTTTCCAACTCAAAACGCCCAAAAATAATCAAGCTGCAGCAATCAACGAATGCATTCTTTTATAAATGAAAGGGAATGAAGTGTTTTACACATTTATAAACACTGTTGTCAATCAAGATGACGCCACTCATTATTCTGTAAAATTCCTGAATTCCCTCACTGCAAGTGGACTTCCGACGGACGTCATTAAGTTGAAGGTCGGTGTCCCGATTATGCTTCTTCGGAACTTAACGCCTTTGAAATTGTGTAAAGGGACCCAGAAAATGATGGCCTGATGGCTTAATGTAAATTATCTGCAAATCATCAAGGCACAAATTCTAACGGGTTTCGGTATTGGCGAGACAGTGTTTACACCATGTACCACTAATTCTCCACATTTATCCCTTTCAATTTAAGCGAGTGTAGTTTCCTGTGGGCGTTTGTTTCGCCATGAGAAGTCTGCGAGTGTCGATCTCAGGACCAGCTTCTCCTCACATAGACTGTATGTCGTTTGCTCTCGGGTCACCAGTCCTGACTCTCTGTACATTTTAGCTCCCGAGAGCAAAACTACAAACAAAGTAATCTGTATGTTTTTCTAAATATCCTGGTTCGGATTTGATATTGATACGAAACTTTTGTTCTTTTACATAGGTTTTTCGCTTTATTAGGTCAGAAATTATGCAATAAAATATGCGAAGCGCACTTATAACTTTTTCTTTTGCCCTATACATTAGTAAGACTTAAATATAAAACTAATCTTTGTTGGAATAATTGCTCTCACATGTGCAAAACATACACAATACAATAGGTATATTTAAAAAAATCTCTCATTCTCTCCTGTGCAATAATTATTCCCACATGATAGTGGGGTCTGCTTTTCGGGTTTTTCGCTTCCCCTTCGCTCTATCCATTGCATCGTCCTGGATAATGTTTAATGGCAATATATAATGTTTTCAATAATAAATATTTTGGATAATTTAAATGTTTATGCACATGTTTTGCTTAATAAGAAACTCGCAAAAACAACTGACTTGGGCGGACTTGAACTGTCATATCATAACATTACTAATCTGCACTAATAAAAGTTTGTGAAGATGTTTGTTACCTAAACACTTTTGATTTGAATAGAACTCGGTAAACATAAAAACCATATTTCCTGGATTAACAAAAAATATAAATTTTATCCTGGTTCAACATCCACGCGGGCGAAGCTGCGGGCAAAAGCTAGTCCTAATATAAATCTACCCGTAGCATTTAGATTTCAAAGGTACATAAGTATGTGACTATTTAATACAATCACTAATTATTGTTTGAACTACCTATGCAAAAAACTGAATTATAATCTGCCATAATTCATTAAATATGTATGAATAAATTATAAATTAAAAAAAAAAATGTTTTCTACAAAATTTCAAACAGTAATTATTTATGTTTAACTCTTTGACTGCCAGGCCGCACCGCAGACACAATGCAATTTTTGTTGTTTGTCGGACAACGGTGACCGACGTGGCGTTCAAAGACTTAGACCCAATTTCACCATTCACTTTATTAACCGAGTTTAATTAAACTAAGTTCAGCCATACACAAATTTCAGTTCTGAACTCGGTTAGCGTTTAAACCGAGTTTAACTTGATTGATCGCGTTTAGTGTCCGTGGTGAAATCAGCTCTTAATTTAGTAGATTTTGTAGAAAAAAATAATCTTGCTCATAATATCAATTCATCATGTATAAGAGCTACGCTCTTGTCGATGCAGCTTTTCCAGCTCTCCCTGTCAAGAGCCTATTCAATAACAATTACGAGTAGGATTTTTTTTTCTAATAAATTTCGAACTATGCTCGCATAGTGTGCTTAAATACCTTATGCAATTGTTTATGAATTTAAACAACATAATTATTACCGCCACAGTGATCACCACCGCCAATAACAACACCAGATTACCAGAAGCATTGCAGATGGGCTGCTGGCTTTTTGCCAGCATTGGGCCTCCGATCCTTTTCACTGGTCTTAGAAAACACAACAAATACGAACTAATTCTACTAAATTTCACGTCAATGTTCTATCAAAGGGTAGTACCAACGTCGAGTTAGCCAATTAGTGATGAAATCAGCATGTCTCTACTACCAATAAAAATCTTAGAGTACATAAAAAAATATAGAGTGATAACGTCCACAACATCGCTTTGTGCGGAGCTTTAGCAGGTGTCACCATTATAATGTTAAAATACCATTTTTTAAATTATATATTCTAGTCATTTTTGCAAAATTTAACACGTCAGTTAACCATGATATAAGCTTAAATGTAACTTTTTCGCTCGTGGAACCTAGTTACGCTCGTGGACGGAACTAGTATCGCGGCCGCGTTGTTCATACCTCACGGTTGCTCACGGTTCATACTTCTGTAGGGTTGCTCTACACTTTTTTATATACTCTAAGTTAAAAAAAAAAATAGAATAGTTAAACCGCAATTAAGTATGTCACGATTTTCATCACAATACCGTACTTCTGTGTCTGTGCAATGAAGTCTTGTCAGATGATAAGGGTTATGTCTCTGGCAGGTGCTCAGTGAGGGTAAGGGAGGTGATGACTAATGAACTTACTACAAATGTCACACTGGATAATAGAATATGAGGTTTGGAGTCCATTTGCACTATGACTGCCAGCTGTTTCGCCGAAACTGGTGTTTACAGAAAAAAAAAATTCTGTGTTATTTACATAGGTACAATGAACACGTTAACTTAAAAAAAAGTCAGTACACAGAAAAATGTGATAACTTTTAAAATACTAGAGCTTTCAAAAAAAGGAGCAATTGTAAAAAGTACATTAAGTTAGCGTATTGTGTAATTCGAAACTTCTTTATTTTTTTAAGAAAAAAATAATGAAATTTTGTGAGCATCAAAAAGATTGAAAAAAGATAATTTTCTTATATGAAATATTGATACGGCTTTACTCACGCATTGATTTCGCCGTATCTATATTTCATATAGTTAGTATGACTCACGAAAGTTATTATTCTAAAATAATTTTCTTATTAAAAACGCAAAATGGCCAAAAATCGACTTAGCGTAATGTTAATGCTGATATTGAGATGAAGAGACTGTTAAAATATATCAAATAGGAAATAATGTCAGCCTGATAAAGTGTCAGAATAAAATATTGCAGACAAAATAGATATTTATGTTTTTCCATACAACATTTACTCACGTGCCCTACATAAACAATACTACCAACATCACAATAACAAGAAAGAATCGTACAGCCAAGATTACGCTTATAATGTTGGATGGAAACGTGATCGGAAAATCCAAATACTTACCGGAAAGCCGTAAAAATATAAGTACGTTGTTTGAGCGCGACTTTGGAAATAATAAAGTGAAATAAAATTGGATACCATGTCCTACCCGCTTCAGATGAAATTGCGAAGCTCTTTTAACGCCATATAGGCGTGTAGTAATATCTACCGAAGTACTTTACGCCATGCCGATCCTATGCTTCAAACTTTTCAGTTTAGAAGGCATAGAATGTAAGCACTGATAGCCTAGTGGTATGACCGTCGACTGAGAATCCAGTGGTCTCGAGTTCGATCTCAAGGCACGCACCTCTGTCTTTTCGTAAGTTATGTGCGATTATAAATTAATTATCGGTTGCTAAAACGGTGAGGGAAAACATCGTGATAAAACCAGCACACCTGAGAGATTTTCAAGGGTGTGTAAAGCCATGCCAGAGGCCTACGGGCGGATTTTATGAAAACTCTGACACCAGGTTGTTTATCAACCATACGATAAGAAGAAGATAGAAACGATATCACCAATTTGTTTTAAAAGACGCTAGGCATATAAAAGCACAAATGGCATGGCACGCTAGAGATCGCGGCTTCAAACCCCGCGGAGTTAGTTGTTTTTGCAAGTTTCTTATTAAATATTCTCATAAAACATGAGCATTGTGCATAAACAGCAATGGCATCATCAATGATATTTATTGTCTGCTCGATTTGTCTCGTGGTCTAAGTGTACGTGGCTTCAAGTTTGATTCCGAGTTAAACCCATAGATCCTCGATTATTCTCATTTGGGAATTGTCAGTAGCAGCGCTTAAGAATTGTGCCTTAATATTCTTTTTTTGCCTGCTCTGTACCTTATCACTTGGGGTCGGTGAAAAATGTCTTCTTCTTACAATTTTCTCTATCAGCCATGACTTTAGCATTTACTTCTTTTTAATTCATATGAATGCTTACATCTATCTTATCTTTGGTCTGCCTCTTCCCTTCATCTATCTGTGTAGTGTCAGTAGTATGGTATGCATATTCCTTAATATTATTAAGTCTGTATGTTCCTTTAGATTGTAGTATCATATTATTGATGATTTAATTTTATATGTTAGTTATAGGTACAGTCAACCGCATGACAGTAGTGACACTGTACTACAAAAATAGCCTTTACTGCTACGTAATAAGGGTGCTGTCAATGTCAAATTGTTACCACTGATGTGCGGTTGACTGTACTTGTTTGGAGCACTTATTATAACTTTTAAATTATTATATTTTTGGAACTCAAAGCGTCTTCTTTATTTCTTCTCCATACATCTCATGGCGACCCTGCCTTGGGCCATCGGGTTGATATACTGTACAATTAGAGCAATTGTGAACTAAGGATTTGTCAAATATTTAGAATCTTTCTTATATCCATTATCCTTTTTATCATATGCGATTCATCCCATTATGTTCTGTCTGACATAACTGTTGAAAATGTATGTGCCCTTGACCCAAACGCCACGATTTCTTAAACGCTTATGTTCTCCATTACAATAATATTTAAATTTTATTGCACCAGCACCAACCCATATGGAAAATATTATTCTATCACATTTAGGAGGAATATATTATTCCCACCTGTGTCTAATATGGGGTCACGATAATGGGCGCGCATTGCCTCGAAAATACCACGTTATGTTCTTATGCAAATCTTATTCTATTTTTTTATGATGATATGTAGCAAAACCCTATATTACCAATGCGAAAGTAAGTTTGTTTATTTGTTAACGTTAAAGGTAAACTTTTATTCCAAAAAAGGCCTATAGCACACTCTTGATTATAATTCTGTGACACTCTTAATTTGGTAGCATTATTATTATTTATTATTATTTTTCCTCTTCCGCGTCCCATTCCCCGCTCTCCTCAACCCGCAGAGGCACTCATCTTATCCCCTGTAAGATCGGCTAGCGACCTTGATGTCAAAAGCTAAATCCTAAAACGCTTGCGAAAACAACGTTTAATTGATGACCAAACTTTACTTTAGGACCTATAAACGCTAACATTAGCAAAACCATTTAGAATGAGATAAAAACCGATTTTACGACATTAAGAATAAGCTAGACTTATGGTTATGGGTCACATGAAAGTTCCTGATCACAGCGTAAAAAGTATTACAACCATAGAGTATTCAAGAAAATATTGAGTGATAACGTCAACCACATTGCCTTGTGCGGAGCGAAAGCAGGTCTCACCATACAAATGTTACAATGTCATTTTTTCAAATTATGTTTTCTAGACGTTTTTCAAAATTTAACTCAGCAGTTAACCATGATAAAGCTAAAATGTAACTTTTTCGCTCGTGGAGCCTAGTTGAACCGCAGTCGATCGAGGTATGATCGCAAACGGAGCTCGTGTCGCGACCGCGTTGTTCATACCCGTGCTCACGGATTATACTTCTATAGGGTTGCTCTATATTTTCTTATATACTCTAAGATTACAACCATAACCTTTATTTATTATCGTCACGACCTCTCTGAAACCACTATTATCAATATGTGACTGGAATACATATTTTCTTGCCAAAACCTTTTTAAAACATTTTGGTACAGATTCAGTTGTTTACGTTTTCAAATCAAATCATGTATTAGGGTTCAGTTGAAAACCAGCGCCAGGCTCCTGTCTGGCATACGCTGAACTGGACGCCTTTTTGGCACAACCGTGAGGCAGTCTGCATAGCATTCCATGTTTTTTTTTGTATAATAATCATGTCGTTTTATTATTTAGTCATGTTGTATTGTGTTGTGCATGGTGCCTCTCATTGGACTGAATAAATTATTTCTTTCTTTCTTTCTTTCTATTTATTCATTTTGGGATCAAGACATGACATGACAAGATCACAAGTTTAAAAATTATATAATTGTACTTTATACCAAAATAATTATGCTTAAAGAGGCGTTTGTATTATGTACATCAATTATCAATTAATCAATCAATTAATATCATCATTAATCAAATATCATCATTATTTTCGCATTATCATTGTTTTGTGACACAAATGATTTATTGAGGGCCATGTTTGCATAATGTTTTTTTTTCCTATTATACTTTGGAATAACCACTTTGGCATAATATTATTTTTTGATATAATAATAATATTTTGCCATAGGTACCTAATTGTTTTTGGCATACAGTTTATTTTGCCATAACTATCTTTTAGTCTAACACTTATCTTATTCGGAACAGCCTATAGCAGTTCTCTGGTCATAGGATTTTGAGGGGCAATGGAACAGAAGTTAGTGTAGCCGCTAAAGTGATCATCATTTCGGTGCTAGAGAGGGATGGCGTTATGCAATATATAACTTCATCCCCTTTGCTCAAACGAAACAAAACTGAGATTAAAATACGTCATGCATACACACTTTGTGAAAGTATTTCATTTCAGTTTTTTATAACATTTTATTGACGTCTGAATGTGTATGAGAATTTCAATAGTAGAGTAGGGTTACAAATAGCTCTGTTGGCAGTGACTGGTGTATTTACTCAGAAGATCGCAGGTTCAATCCGTTATAATTTTTTTCTTAAAATAAAATTTTAGTTAGTTTGTTTTTAAGTTAATATTGATTAACAAAAACTTGAGAATTATTTTTTTCAATTCTAAAGACATTCTTGCCGTGTGATTTGCGCACATTGGGAGAGGCATGTTCAGTAGTGGACTAATACAGGCTTATGATGAAAGACATTCTAAAGATATTACATTTTGATATAATTATTAAATTTACACAATTCATTGTGAACTTTTGAAGTCTTAAGCCGTACTTACTCGGTAAAAAAAAGTTTGAAACAATTTGTATTTCAGTCGGTTAATAATTCCATTGTCAGGAATATTTGGAGAAAGTTATGATAAACCACATTGTCTGTGAAGTTTCTGAATTTTTTTTCCGCTCTGAAAAAAGCCAAATGTTTAACACAGAGCCACCATTTTATTTTGTGTAAAACCCCTTATGGGGGTTAAGAAGCTGCTAGCATTTCTCGAGGAGTTAGATTTGCTCGAATAAAATTTTGATCCCACCATACCACGCAAAATACGCGCTAAGGCGTGGACCTGCGGAAAACAACCCGCTATACCAATACCCAAAAGACCTCTTATGGGTTCTTTCGATAATAGATGGCGCCACGTATTCTATATTGAAATGAACGAAGCCGCGAGCAAAAACTGGTTTGTGTATGACCAGTTTGTGCTCGTGGCTTCATTCGTGTTTATCCAACCTACTGTGAATAATCCGACAATAGTACTTACTTATTCTCTTGCACACGCTCTAAACAATCTTACTATCTCTCTTTTTAACAGAGATCATTAGAAAAGGATAGGGAAGATTTTCAGAGCTGCCAAAAGCCATACCCTCCGCGGCGACTAGACTCGCTCTTGAAAATGGACTCCGTTTGGGTCCGACACTAGTCGTTTCTCGAAATAAATCCGTCAGTAAAGTCGTTAGTACTAAATGACGTAGACTAACTTGACAGCTTTAATTTGATAGTTCAATTTGCTGTCCTTTTTTTTTGGTGTTTATTAGAAAGAGATATAGTTGACTAGAATTAGTTTAGCGGGTTTTACTATCGCGGATACGAACGGTGCACCACTTTGAGATCAAAATGCTTTGCACGATGCTACGTGCAGGGGCGGAGCTAGCGCTACGTTCTGACGCCGGGTGCAAGCGATTCTAACCTTAAGAGTGATGCACCGGCTTTGTCCACGATAGTACAAAAGAATCAGTACCATTAAATATGTCTTCGTCACAACCTTTAGCTTTACTAGGTAGCTTTAATGAACTAAATAACGAAAGTCGAGAAATTTTCAGTTACACACAAAAAAGTTCGTCGTTACGAACTTTAGGCGAAAGTTCGAGGTATATTGTCATACTTTATGGCGGTTTCCATACAACAGATGTAAAAACTTGGTGAAAATGTTGTCAGAATCATATTATTAGGAGTTGTTTAGTTAAATTTAATTGTAAACTGTTTTACGGACGCAGCTGGTTTTGTAACTAAAATTAGTAAGTTTAATCTAGCTAGCTTTTTAGTAATGAGATGTTGGTAGACTTCAAACAAACCGCGATGGATATACGTTATGTAATGTAAAAATTAAAGAAAAAACATAATATAGAGTTAAATCGAATTAATGAGTGAAAATTCTTTTTTAATATTTGAGTGCTTGAGTGCATTTCACGTTGCATAAACTGGCAAACATAATATCTGTCAATCTCACAAATATTGGTCCCTTACGGGAATCGAACAGAAGCTCAGATGGCAAATCCGTAACCACTACGCCACACATGCTTTCAAGACTGAATAAATGGGAGCCACACTTTCCCTCACTTTCTTTTTTATATACATACCTATTTTTGTTTATTTTTTCAATGTCATCATAATTATACTTATGATCCAAATAAAATTAATTAAATTCTACGAATGGGCTTCTAGTATCGCGTCGAATATTCATAGGATAAATGCTTCTATTGCGAAGAAAATTTTCTGTAAAAATATCAAATCTTTGCAATTCGATACTTGACTTTGCACTATGCATCCATAGTGCAATCGGTTCTTCTACGTGTAGACGACGGATTGGTAGAGCGGTGGCTTCTCCAGGGAAATCATCGGTGCGGGGTAAAATCGTACAGCTGCTGTCATTTACAACAAAAAATTCTGAGTAACTTTGAAGATGTAAGCTATAAAGTTGCGCTTCAGTCTCGTAGCCACTTAGGGCTGTTAAAAAGGTTCTAAGTTGAAATATTCTTTTCCGTAACTTCGTTACACAATGTAACCATGCACCGCCGTTACACAGCGTAAATACCACACGACGACTTGTTTTGTTTTTTTTTTAATAAAATTATGTGTAATGTTAAGGAGTGATTTCGTTAAGCTGTTGGCCCCGGCTGTCAATTGTAGATCTTTGACAGTCGTTACGGGTAGTCAGAAGCCTGAAAGTCTGACAATCAGTCTTACCAAGGGCTATCTTGTAACCCAGTATCTGGGTTGTGGAGGTCTGATAAGCAGTCGCTCCATGTAAAACACTGGTGTTCAGCTGCATCCGGTAAGACTGAAAGCCGACCTCAACATAGTTGGGAAAAGGCTGGGCAGATGTTAAGGAGTGATTTCATGTAATAGAGTGGACCTGCCGTTCAATCCAAGGAAATATTGTTAATAAGAAAACCTGATAGAACTTTATTAAATCCAACCCAGGATTCCAAGACTTCGTGCTTAACAGCCGCGCTTGAAAGTAAACCAACAAGCTATAGTTTAGCTAAATACACCTTAAAAGTGGTGTCTCCGAGCGCATAATGCATACTAAATACCTTAAAATACAAGCGAAGGTTGATAATTATCAATTTAAATATTGCCCAATTAAAATCAATTTAATTTTATTACACTTAAACTGCATCGTTGGTCTAGTGTGACTGCTGAGCACGACGTCCTGGGTTCGATCCCCAGGTCGGGGAAAGTGTTATTGGGTTTTTCCATTAGGAAATTCTCAGTAGCACCACGAAGTCTGGAAATGTGCCCAGTTAATGGTAATTGGCTCGCTCCCTATTTCATAGGACTTATAACATAGCCGGCGTATCCCCACTGGGAATACACGCATGAGTGTATGTTATGTAATTCAATTTTTTTTTATCAAGAATCTATAGACATAATAACTGTGTCTGTGGTTTGTCAGATTTCCATTACATTACTTTTTTTTTTGTCAAAATTCCTTTCAAATGTTATTGTTTAAGAAATCTCTCAAACCATAGACTTAGATATTCTTCCCTAGATCTTGTTTATAAGCAGCGAACGCGCTCGTGGAAATTCTTCTAAATATTTAGAGGACACCTTGTTTTTTATTTCGCAAGAACATTTTAATGGAATAATTCAGCCTCCACCACTCTGCCAAGAGTGACGGACTGAGAAGAAAAATAAACTTTTCAGTCCTTTGTTTATTTGTTTGTCACTTCAATTGTGGTAGTTGTCAGCGCGACTTGGTGACCTAATTTTTTAGACACCGGCCAAATTTTATGAGATAATCTTCCTTCCTGACCGAATTTCGGTCACAGCGGCCAATCTCAACGAAGATTAGCCAACTACGCAAGAGATATTATTGTGCACAAGTGTGTGCGCAAACACGGGTGCACTCTCTATTCCCATACTCTCATTGTCCGATGGGACGGAAATCCGACACAACCGGAGAGAGATCAGGCGCAGGGCAATGGCTTTACGTGCTTTACGAGGCACGGAGTAAGTGATAATTAATTTATAAAACGCACATAACTTACGAAAAATCAGAGGTGCGCGCCTTGGGTTCGAACTCGAGACCACTGATTTGCCAGTCAACGGTCACCAACACTAGGTTATGACGTCTCAAATAGGAGATAATGGTGCTGATTCTCTTGTATAACCCGCTAAACTAATTTTAGTTTATCTATATCTCTTTCTAATAAACACCATCGAAAAAGAACAGCAAATAATTAGAGCTGTCAAATTTGTCTACGTCCTTGCAATTGACGTGAAATTAGACGAGACCTCTATGACGTGCTGACTAAATTCTCGTTGATATCACGCAAATAGACAAGTTTGACAGCTCTAAAAATCTTATATCCTTTTCTAATGATCTCTGTTAAAACGAGATGGCGAGTCTAAATTAGTTTAACTGAATATCTTTCCGCAAGGAACATAGGTTGAAATTTGAAAAATCGAAAACTGACTTTTCATACAAAGTGACTGTTCACGTGACTCACGTTAGCTTTGTAAAGCAAATAGATTTATCTAAAAATCTTGTGTCTTTTTCTGAGTTTAGTCTATTTTACCTACTAAGTATCTTAGCGACCTATTAAAAGGTCTAGCTCTACTACCTAAAATATTTTGCATTATTGACATTCTTCTTCTTATAATTATTTAATAAGAAAATTTGAAAAAACAACTGATACGGATGGGATTCGAACCCTCGATCTTCGACATACCGTGTCGACGCTCTAACCGCTGAGCCACCGTATCCCATCGGCATCAATCGAAATTTCAAATCTCTTTTACACGCCTAAGGCGTGTGGCGATATCTATCGAAATACATTACGTATCCCGACCCAGTGCTCTAAACTTTGCAGTTTTAGTAGACACCGATGCGATATCACCAATTTTCTTAATATTTGATAGCTTATTAAATATAATTATTTAATAAGAAAACTATCATGTGCTATAACATGTAAAAAATTCACAAAAATATTCTTCTTCTTGTATTTATGAGCTAGGCTCTTGTCGGTGGAGCAATCGCCACCTCTCTCTATCCTCCACTTGTCTTTTGACTTCCTAATATGTCACGACCACTACTTTCTTATTCACTATTCTAGTTGACTAGCTCTTATTTATAGGAGAATACTATTTCTTCCCATTTTCACATTAAAGCTTGGTTTCTAAACGAACTAAGAACAATTACTTGTACAAAAAATGTCAAAGTATCGGATCTTTTTGTCTTAAGTCTCATTTTCCGGATCGTTACTTATGCCCGTAATATCTCGTAACTTACGCTGACCTGTCACATCTGCTGTTCAACGTACTGACCTAAATTTAAGCTAGAATGCCTGTAGAAGCATCTGTTGGCCACGGTACTACAAAGAAACTTCAACTTATTTGAACACATTTAAAATTCAAATTCGCATGACAACAGTATCTTGTTTTGTGTCGGTTTTATGATAAGTAGTTTTAGGTTGAACACTTTGTAAATTTTTAAAGTAATGAGAACATTTTTGTTTTAAAATTATGATGTTCTAATTGCTGTAACTAACTAAAATTTTAATGTAATGAAAGTTATGCAATAATAATAATTATAACTAGTAGTCCAGTCAGTGGACTGATTTTTTAAATTAATTTTAGTTTTCTTTCTATTTTTCTTTCTTTCTATTTTTCCTTCTTTCTATTTTTCTTTCTTTATATTAATTTTAGTCTTTAAATAAACCTAAAGTTCTTCGACAAATGTATGTCATTAGCGTTAATTTTATCGTTTTGTTCTAAATTCCATTTAGAATTAAGTTCGTTTCATAGACAAACTTGTAATTATCTACCATTTCATCTTATGCATAGCTATTTAGAAGATCTCACAAAGGAGTAATTAGTTTAATGACACAGAAATATTGAGTTCTGAAGTCTATAAAGCTAGATTTATGTGATGTGGAACAGAGCCAAGCTTTTTGGCAAATTCTTGTAATAACACTTAGAAGACATCTACTTAGATGACATCATATCTGTGGACATGGTAAGTTTATTAAAACTCATTTGGAAGTGAGCCTTAGAATGACATATAATTCAGAAGTTATCTGTGTTAACTATTCTAGAGATGAGGAGATGGGGGGACCAATTGGACAGCACAAGTAGCGACTGGTACTTACTGGGTATGGATTGAAAGACGTGGCAATCGGGGGAGAGGTCTTTGCCCAACAGTGGGATGATATGGGCTGATAGTATCAATAACTATTCTAGAAAGGGAATCTGCCTTTAAAATGATCACTATAACTCAGTTGGTTACGTAGATGATTTGATTTTCTTAATGCAAATTATAACTAAGTACAATAAAACTGCTAAATAGAGATACCATCTTTATGTTATTATAAAATGAAAAACTAAGCTTAAAATCTAAATGAATAAGTAATTAACATTGGATAAAACTGGGCAGAATAAACTAATTAGAAGATAGACGACCAAAACCGAAGTAGCCGATGTCAGTCTAGGCTCGCTAGATTTTCGGTATTTTCATTTAACAAATCGATGCTACCCACTGAGACCAAAGGGTTAACTTTTGCTTACAGCCAATTAATTTGGGTTTAGACAATTCGTAACTGTTGATTTATTAAAATGACTAGCTTTTGCCCGCAGCTTCGCCCGCGTGGATGTTGAACCAGGATAAAATTTATATTTTTTGTTAATCCAGGAAATATGGTTTTTATGTTTACCGAGTTCTATTCAAATCAAAAGTGTTTAGGTAACAAACATCTTCACAAACTTTTATTAGTGCAGATTAGTAATGTTATGATATGACAGTTCAAGTCCGCCCAAGTCAGTTGTTTTTGCGAGTTTCTTATTAAGCAAAACATGTGCATAAACATTTAAATTATCCAAAATATTTATTATTGAAAACATTATATATTGCCATTAAACATTATCCAGGACGATGCAATGGATAGAGCGAAGGGGAAGCGAAAAACCCGAAAAGCAGACCCCACTATCATGTGGGAATAATTATTGCACAGGAGAGAATGAGAGATTTTTTTAAATATACCTATTGTATTGTGTATGTTTTGCACATGTGAGAGCAATTATTCCAACAAAGATTAGTTTTATATTTAAGTCTTACTAATGTATAGGGCAAAAGAAAAAGTTATAAGTGCGCTTCGCATATTTTATTGCATAATTTCTGACCTAATAAAGCGAAAAACCTATGTAAAAGAACAAAAGTTTCGTATCAATATCAAATCCGAACCAGGATATTTAGAAAAACATACAGATTACTTTGTTTGTAGTTTTGCTCTCGGGAGCTAAAATGTACAGAGAGTCAGGACTGGTGACCCGAGAGCAAACGACATACAGTCTATGTGAGGAGAAGCTGGTCCTGAGATCGACACTCGCAGACTTCTCATGGCGAAACAAACGCCCACAGGAAACTACACTCGCTTAAATTGAAAGGGATAAATGTGGAGAATTAGTGGTACATGGTGTAAACACTGTCTCGCCAATACCGAAACCCGTTAGAATTTGTGCCTTGATGATTTGCAGATAATTTACATTAAGCCATCAGGCCATCATTTTCTGGGTCCCTTTACACAATTTCAAAGGCGTTAAGTTCCGAAGAAGCATAATCGGGACACCGACCTTCAACTTAATGACGTCCGTCGGAAGTCCACTTGCAGTGAGGGAATTCAGGAATTTTACAGAATAATGAGTGGCGTCATCTTGATTGACAACAGTGTTTATAAATGTGTAAAACACTTCATTCCCTTTCATTTATAAAAGAATGCATTCGTTGATTGCTGCAGCTTGATTATTTTTGGGCGTTTTGAGTTGGAAAATTCTTGAGCATGTGGATTCCTACTCAGCCGCCCATAATTATTGTCAAGCTCAACTTATGAATACAGGATCATAAAAATAATAGTTTCAAAGAACCATTCACCTCATCAGCCCCAGTTCCTCGCGTCACCACAGGCAGCGTTCAGTGGAAATTGCCGCTGAACATAACTGTGACACCACCCATTATGTGTTGGTTCCTACGGATGTCTTTTAGAGTTCTGTGTACCGCATCAACTGCTTTTCTGTTTGCCATTATACATTCATCCTATCATACGATCAAAGAACAATTCTTAAGCAAATGCCTGCCTTGTCACTATTTCGTGACACATCACAAACAGGTGTTTCGTTGCTCTGTAAATTGATGGGAATCCTAAACATGGTGTGCGCTGTTTTGTCACCAGAAAACAACGTGGCAGTAATCGCCGAAGACGCTACTGCAATTGTAATTTTGCCCTGCCTCCCTGCAAGGATGCCAGTGGTTATAAATATTTTTTCTGTCCCATCAGGAGTATCCAAGAAAAATATTTTTCCTCAGATTTAAATCGACTCCTAACGCCATCTAGTTAAGAAAAAGGAAACATTATGTTTTAAATAATAATAATTTTTATGCTTCAAATTAAAGCGGATTTTTTTTATAAGCTGAAATTTTTAAAAGTATAATCCCACACGATGCGCGTTGCTTCCTTCGGGTTTCAAATTGAAATATTTAAAAAAGAATTCCGCTGATCTAAATAGACTCTCACGCCATCTAGAACACTATGTTTTAAATAATATAAATTTTATAAATGTTTCAAATTAAAGTGGTGACGTTTTTTACATACATACATACATAGACTCACGCCTGTTTCCCAGAGGGGTAGGCAGAGACAACGGATTTCCACTTGCTACGATCCTTGCATACCTCGTTGCATATACGTTTTTTATAAGTTGAAAAATTATTAAAAAGCATGTTTCCTTCGGGTTTCAGCCGGTAAGTAATAAAAGTCATTAAGAATGAAATACCACAAAAATACATATTCATTTCAATGACAAAAAAAATACAAAAGAATCCACAAAAAGTTTGCGGTACTGGGGATCGAACCCAAAACCTTACACTTCCAAGGCGTTCGCCCGACCGGAAGGCTATGAAGTCTGTTGACATGTTGACAAAATAATCGTTCCTAAAAGATATTATATGTTATGTTATGTAATGTTTAGCTCCTTGTGGATATAGCGTGATAATATTTTGTAAATTGAAATTTAATAATATTTTTCCCAACAACAACAACAATTCTGCAGCAAATTCTAGAAATACGCTGCTTACTACAATACTGCTCATCCCCCATAATTATAAACGTGATAATTTATACCCTATAAGTTGACCAAGAATTTAAAAAGTATATTTGCCGAATTTCAACTAAATCTGTCCAGTAGTTTTCGCGCCAATCAATTACATACATACTTCGTTACGATTTTATTATATGTATAGATTTTATAGTTTCACGTTTATTTGGGATTAAGTTTTAGGTTTATGTTTAGACTTGCTGTTCCCCGCGACTTGGTCCGCGTTAAATTAAATAAAGCAGCCAGACACGTTGATAAAGCAGCCAGATTGCCTGTTTTTTTTTTCAGACTTGAATCTCTTGAATTTATACCATGCGGGCGAAGGAAGCCGCGGGCAGAGAATAGTAGGTAGACTACGAAGCACACATTTTTGTGAATTTTTTTACGTTATAGCACATGATAGCTTATTAAATATAATTATTTAATAAGAAAATTTGAAAAAACAACTGATACGGATGGGATTTGAACCCACGATCTTCAACGTACCGTGTCGACGCTCTATTTATTCAAATTTTCTAATTAATTAAATATACAAAGCACACACTTTCAAATGGTGCCTCTCAAAAATACAATCAGGTTTAAATCTGAGGACCTAAGAAAAACAATACATATAAAATCCTCTAAGGTAGTCACTAACTCGCGGAGAATCTTAACACCGCGATTCAGAAAATGTTCTCAAATGAACAGCGCCATCTAGTGGGGTAAGAGTACCTACACCGAACGTTTATAAGTTTTCCACGCGTTTTCGTTTTCGTAGTTTTAAATACCAGGAGGCTCGTCCGATTGATTTATTTATTATTCATGTACACACACGAATAGACGTAACAAAAATCTATACTATAATAAAATCGTAACGAAGTAAAAACTGTACATTTAATATTTTTGGAAAAAAGTAAATACCTACTACATGTTGTGAGAACGATACTGAAGCCAAATGTTTACTTATATGAGACTTCGTCTGTCTGTCAGAGGTTGGTGCAAAAACTACTGGACCGATTTATTTGAAATTCGGCGAAAATATTTTGTAAATACAAAATCAACTTTTAGAGTATATATTATCACGCTATTCATTATGGGGGATAAGCACTATTGTAATGAGTAGGGTTTTTCTACAATTTTTAATAATATAATATTGTATGCTGGGGTTTGAAGGTCGACCTCAGAGTTGTACTTTTACTGGTATTGACAGTTTGAGAGGCCGTGTAAAAAATTTCGGGGAATCCCCGTGCCAAAGAGAATATAATTTTTACCTAGAGTCTGTTTTACACTATGTAACACAAGAGCGTGACCGGCAAAATTAATAAAAAAAATTAAGTCTATGGCTTGATAAATAATTAAACACGTAGTTCATCATGTGTACTTAGATGCTTTATTATAAATAATTTGTGCAGTCTTCTCTGTCATTAAAAATGGCCTAGCTTCTTCGATGATTATTTTTGACTAATTTTTTAGTGTAATCAGGGGATGATGACCTTCATATGAAGTTTATATTGCGAGTAAGCTCGGCGGGGGTAAGGCGGTTTTTTCCTTTGAAGTTTAAGCTACATCAACGCCCAAATGTTTTTAATTGGGTTTGCTTTAGGCGATTGTGAGGGACAATCCAAGACCTGCGTGCCATTTTCTTGGTTCTAGGCGGTGCCCAGACTTCATCAGTGTTTGGGGTTGTTGTCATCTTATAATAGTCATTATTCATTTGGCCTTGGAAACAGCCTTTTGGCAGAGAGTAACGATGCTTTTAGGTATATTAGGTTTATCTTCAAAGCATTCGGAGAGTCAGTAAACAACCACAAATTGCCAAATCTCCTTTTTGAGTAGCATCTTCAAAAATGCACCTTTATTGGGTGTTTGACAGTACGTTCGACAAGTTTGGTATCACTTATAGACCAAACACGAAGTAAGATACTACTTGCCCAAAATGAAGCTTCGTCTGAAAATATAATCTTGGTCCAGTCATGGTCTTTGTTGTGTCGCGCCCAGGCCATCATTTTTTCCACGTGCTTTTCTGATAGAAGCGGTTTCTTCACTATGCTTCGGTATTTCAACTTGATCTTAGCTAAACATCTTATAATTATAGCTAGAGATATAGTTTATTCTTTTTTCATTAATTCTTCATGTGCAGATCGCAAAATAGACGTCGATTTTTTTAAAACAGTTGCGGAATCCGTTTTTTCTTGATGAGTGTCGTCCTCCACGTTTCACCTCGTTCTGGTAAGTTATCGGCGTGTTAAGCTTCTAAATATCGGTTGACCAACTTGATTAGGAACGTCTTAGATTTCTTCAAATACATTGCAGCCCGATCACGCGACATTTTAGGTTGTAGGGTATGCATACAAAGAAACACTGCATCGAAACTGGAAGGACACGCGGTACTCATCTCGGGAAACTTGCGCTCTGAACGAAAAGAACGCAAAACCTTATATTGTGTTTCATTAGCATCTTAGGCAAAATATAGGGCTACCTGTTGGTATTTTTTGTTTTACAAAAATCACTAAAAAAATATTTTTTTTGCCGGTCACGTTCTTATGAAACACACTGTACAAAAGACGATCTGTTCACATGACTCAACAAAATGTATGGAACAGCTGATTTTTTTTTTTGCGATTTCGGGGTTGGTCCCATAGTAAAAGTTGTTCATAATGATGAGTTTAATGACCCCTTTTAAGGATGCTGGTGCTGGTGTTTTACAAATAACCCTGTAAATAGTATTTATATGTATAAATGTTATAATATTTATATGTCGCTGATTTGACTTCCGAACGGTCCGCCAACGCCACCTACTGGCGTTCAACAGAGCCTATGCTACACAGCGCGGTGGGGGAGTGACAGCTGTTTACCGGCCGGCTGGCTGGCAGAGAGCAGTGAGTTGGTCGTGATCGGTCGTGCGAGTAACACCTCCCTATAGTGCTGTGTGCATGGAGACTGTTTTGCGTTCCGTAATTATTTTGTGTCCGGTGGTGAATTGTACTTTGTTGACTATCGTTATTCCGTACAGTGATACTTTGATTCCAGAATAAACGTTTAGTAACGTATCACTGCTTTATTATTTGACCTGACAAAGCCCCACATACGCCCACAATACTTAACTGTTCCTAATATTGGATTCTGATAACGAAGGAAACCCTATTCCTCCGTTATATATGTTAACATAATATTATAAGTATATTTTATTAAGATATGTATCTAAATTATGCTTATAATTTTATTTATCTACATATATATTATTTTTACTTGGTATGTCGTTATAATGTTTAGCACCTGCTTCCTCACCACCCTATGGTTGACTGGTAGTAAATGCCCAAGGCATTAAGTCGGCCAATGTACATGTTGCATGAAGATTTAAGGCGCTGTGCACAGTCAAAATAGGCTTAATTAAACAGTTTTTTAGCCTAATGTATACATTTTAGAGTAGCAAAAAAAATATATGTTATTCTCGATCATATTTATGAGAGAACTCACGGCTTCAAAACACGTTTTTGGTATTTTTTTTCGATAAAAAAAAATCATAAAACAACCATTAAAATTAACATTCCTGCAATTTTATCTCTATTATTTATAAACCAATCTTGATGAAATTTATAACAGTTACGTAATAAATAATAATAAAGGGAGCCCTCACTTGTATTTATCGATTGAAATAAGATATTAGTAGGAATTAATATATTTACTGATAAATAATTCGGACGAGTCGAACCAAACGTCACGCCATTATCCCTTCTCTTTCATTTCTACGCGGAGCGACAGTGACCGCTGAGGCGCGCTGCTAGATGGACCTATGTCATTTTGTTCCGCCCCCGCTCAGAAATTATTTACGTATCTTGTTTGTTGTTGAAAGCTGTATATTGGGAAATGTAATTTCGTCACCACCAATACCGTCCAATTGGTTTAGTGGTCTTGAACGTTGCACATGTGACCTACGAGAGCGACCGGTTGGGAGTTCCATCCCCGCATCGAGTGATACTTTTTGTTGATTATCTTATTTGAAATAATTGTTATTAATTATTATTTTACTTTTTTTTCTATTTTCTTGTCTGAAATAAATGTTCAGTATTTATTTTTGTTGATTTTCTTATTTTTAAACAATTATAATGCAATTTTAATGGCTTTTCTTTAGAGTACCTAAAAAGTTTTTTTTTAAATAAATAGTTTTTTACTTTTTGTCTATTTTTAGTTTGATAAATATAATATAGGTACATAAAATGATTGTTTATACAATTTTACATTTTTTTTAATTTTGCACAATTTTGATATAATCTTTTCTAGAAAATAACAATTATTGTTTCATTATTTTAAAAATATTAACATAAATATTTTAAAAAATAACAAAAAGAAAATATGTAGGTGTAAGTACCAACTTATTATTATATTGTGTATTATAAAAATACAAAAATGTACGATGTCTGACATCTAAATCAGACATCTACCTTATTCAAGCTTCTGACCATCAAGGAGAAATGTAATTTGGTGACTACCATTACTGTCTAAATGGTTTAGCGGACTAGAATGTTGATGTAGTCAACCACTATAGTGTATGAGTAGAGTTCGATCCTGCATCGAGCATTACTTTTTGCTGATTTTCTTATTTGTTATTTTACTTTTTTTTATTTTTTTTTTTTTTATTTTTGTTGATTTTCTTATTTTTTAAACAATTATAATGCAATTTTAATGGTTTTTCTTTGGAGTAAAAAGATTTCTTTTTTAAATAAATTGTTTTTTTACTTTTTGTCTATTTTTTTGTTTGATATAAATATAATATATGTACATAAATAATTATTTTTTAATTTTACAGTTTTTTTTTCAATTTTGCACATTTTTGATGTAATCTTTTCTAGAAAATAACAATTATTGTTTCATTATTTTAAAAATAAGAAAACAAAATTATGAACATAAATATTTTAAAAAATAACAAAAAGAAGATATGTAGGTAATTACTAATTATTATATTGCGTATTATAAAAATTCAAAAATATACGATGTCTGATAGGGTTCGAACCTAGAGGTTGCCGCGGGCACGCTCATTTCAAGCGGGTCATTGCCACGATAGGTCAAATGCACTTGTGATATTACTGACGAAATTACGCTTTTATTTATAATGGACGTTACGCAATGGCGAGTTTTGCGCGATGCCTCGCAATCTATTATTTTGCTTCAAGCTTGCAATAGACGGAAGGGGCGGGACCCATGGGCGGGGCGGCTCGTTCCCACTTCATCCTGCTTCACCCCCTTTGTAATACCAAACTTGACTGTGCACAGCGCCTTAATAAAATAAAATAAATAAGCTACTTTTTATCAACAAACCACGCGGACGAAGCAGCAGGCAAAAGCTTGTTCGTAAATCAATCGAGTGCGGTATCGCGTACATTTTGTTGATTAAAAACTCGTTTGTCGGGATCCAATGTCCCATCGTCCCGTCGTGAAAGCATTGATGTATGCCTATCAGTAAATTGGTAACAGTGATAATTTGATGGTTGTGTTTACCGTACAGATAGTATTATTAGCTTTTATATTATTAATAGCTGCCCGGCGCGATTTTGTTCGCGTGATTATACTGCCTCTATGCCTACCCTTACTCTACCCCTACCCTACCCTACACTTCTTCTTCTTATCGTATGGTTGATGAACAACCTGGTGTCAGAGTTTAAACTGCCCGTAGGCCTCTGACATGACTTTACACACCATTTACAAATCTCTCAGGTGAATATAGTTTCATCACGATCTTTTCCCACACCGTTTTAGCAACTGATAATTAATTTATAAAACGCACATAACTTCCGAAAAGTAAGAGGTGCGCGCCTTGGGATCGAATTCGAGACCTCTGACTTGTAAGTTGACGGTCATGCCACTAGGCTATCACTGCTAACCTACCCTACCTTTACCCTGCCCTATCCTACTTTACACTTACCCCTACCCTACCCCACTCTATCTTACCCTATCCCTAATGTTTGCTCGTAATGTTCCGCTCAACTTTTTCTTTCATAAGAACCTTCTCCTGACAATAACAAACAACAAAAAAAGGAATTAGCGAAATCGGTCCAGCCGTTCATGCGTGATGCCATGACTGTGACATGACCAAAGGAAACCCTATTTCCTTTGGTCACGTCATTCATTTTTATATAATTAAGTATAGATTTGTTTATTGTTCTTTGCCTACGACGGCACGGCACGGCCATTTTATTACCATTGGCCATTGTAGCTCGGATAAATTTTCTCTCTCAAAAGCTAGAAATGCAGCTAGTTAAGGGTAAGCGCTCTCTTCCTACTTTAATCTACCCGTATAACAAAACGCTTCGCACACAATGGCGCAACCCAATCTCGTTAGTAGTTTTCTTTGGAATTTGTTACACTTTTTTAAAATGTGGCCATATAAAACGACAATAATTTTGAGAAAATTGGAAAATATTTAATACCCCAGAGTGGGTAGGCAGCGGTGTACGCAGTACACCCAAGTTTTGCCGGCCATATTATAAGTTTCATGTAAAAGGGGGGGGGCGATCAAACCCAAGACCTCGTGTTTCAATAACAACGTAATAACGAAAACGCAAACCTTACCATCAAATGACTAGGTACTGTTTATTTTACTTTATTTTACTCCGCGCTCTTGTCTATCGTTTTCTTTTAAACCCATGAAAAAAACAATCGAATAAAAGATGATTTAACGGAACAAAACGGGCTATCTGTGTGTGTAAGGCCCCAGGAAGGTCCGAAATTTTGAGGAAAAATGATGATTCTTCTAAGGATCAAGTTATATGTATTTTAAGGAATATAGCAGTGTGACAACACGGCAAGATGAATAGACTGTAAGATGGGTAAGTAATAGATCATATAACAACAAAATCTCTAATATTTACAACATATAACAACGGAATCTATATATTTTTTTAATATAACGATCATTTAATATAATAAACGATTGATATAATTTTAAAATAACTAATTTTTATAAGCATAACATACATTTAATATAAAATCGTTTGACATACCACTCAAAAAGAGTAAATAACAAATGATATAACAACTAAATCTCTAATATTTTCAACATATAACAACGGAAGCTATAATTTTATATAATATAACGATCATTTAATATAATAAACTAGTGTTATTATTTTAAAATAACTAATTCTTTTTCTTTGTAAGCATAACACACATTTAATATAAATTCGTTTAAAATACCGCTCAAAATATATAAAACTTATTTGGTCTAACGAGATGAAAACGTCAAACATTTAACGAAAAACATTGTAAATTAATGGTCACAGTTTTAACCTAACTCAAATGGCATCTAACCAAACCTTAAAATATTCTATGCATGGTCGAGGGCGGGCTAGGTCGACGGAGCCCCGCTTCGCGGGGCTCCTACTTCTGGGTGGTTTATAAAAAAATAACCACGAAGGCTAAGGCGGGAGCTCCGCTCCGCTTCGCTCCCGCCTTAGCCTTCTAACCTAATCTATCCGAGTCGGGGTACTCTGAGTCGGGGTGTTAACCATATTATGATGTTTTTATATATTGTATTAAACGTTAGACCTAATGATTTTCGATTAAATAATCAATATACGTATTAAACATTAGACCAAATGATTTTCGATAAAATAAATAATATACATATTAAACGTTAGACCTAATGATTTTAGATTAAGTAAATGTTATATCAAACAACGTTATATAAATAAATTTTAGAACAAATAAATGTTAGATGTTAAAAACATTATATCAATAGTTGGTATATCTCACGTTGATTATATCTTATGAACGATAATAAAATGAAATTAGATCAAATGAATTTATATGTTATGAGACGCACCCCTGTAAGATACAATAAAGCGCCATCTCTGATTAAAACATGAAACTAGTAAAGAAAACGCCATCTACTTAGTTAAAGTTACAACATTCACAAGCTGTCGTACCGTCGGATGGACAACCCCTTAAATATGTTCAGGTTTGAGTAATTTCAGTTGAGGAACGGTTTTTGTATGATTACGAATAGGTGGCAGCACATTCTAAAAGGAAATTTAATATTAACTAATAAAAACTAGTTGGTAATGGAACAAATAGCTTTTAGGACTTAAATAAAAATATGTGGGTTAAGTATTTTATTAGATTTCTACAAGTTGAAGTCGAATTTGAAGAATACTGACATCTATTATCTGTAAAACAAAGCAGATCGAGAGGCTTTTGTTCCATAGGGAACGGTAGATGGCGTTATTTCAGTATGCTTTAAAGAATACTTCAAAATATCGTTGTTATACAATATTTCTATGGGACCTATCTAGAAGCACATCCTTTCAATTGGAAAAAAAAATCCAAATCGATTCATAAGTGAGTGAGTTTTTAGGAAACAAACATAAAAAAACACAATAGAATTGAGAACCTCCTCCTTTTTTGATGTCTGATAAAAAGAGAAAATATGCAAACCAATTAACAGGAACGATATTTTAATTATTGAGTACCTATGACATTTGTTATGTTAATTTTAAAAAATTAATATTCTGAAAATTCTTACGAGATAACTAAGTTTTAAATATGATTTTAAAACCTTATTGTGCCATAAACATTTATAAAGTAATCCATAAAATTATAAGTTTCAATTATTTCCTAAAACTGTCCTATACCAAACTTTTTCAAGTTTAAAAAAAATGCTTTTGAGCAAAAAGTACAGACTACTAAATAACTAAATGAATGTAATGGAAAAAGGGAAAATGTTATTTATTGTAATGGGGTTGAAACTACCCCTATAACGTGTGCGTCAGCTAAGATTAGACTAGTGCTGAGAGAAGAGATTTGCGTTTTAAGCGAAAGTAGAATATGAAAACCCGTTTTGGAGGATCGAATAAGCAATTTTGTAAGTAGAAAAAGGTACAATCGGCTACAAAAGTACTTGGGTTGTATGAAAGAATGTATTTGGTGTTATCTGCTCTACGTTTTTTATAGCTGTCTGACGCGAAGAGATTTGAAATTTCGACTGATGCTGGTGGGATACGGTGGCTCAGCGGTTACACGGTACGTCGAAGATCGTGGGTTCGAATCCCATCCGTATCAGTTGTTTTTTCAAAATTTTCTTATTAAATAGTTATATTTAATAAGAAAATTAAATATAACTATTTAATATACACATTTATTTAATATACAATATACATAGTAGATACTTCATCATCATCTGCCTAGCCTTTTCCCAATTATGTTGGGGTCGGCTTCCAGTCTTACCGGATGCAGCTGAATACCAATGTTTTACATGGAGCGACTGCCATCAGACCTCCACAACCCAGGTACTGGGTTACACGATACCCGTTGGTAAGATTGGTTGTCAGACTGGGGCTTCTGACTACCCGTAACGACTGTCAAAGATCTACAATAAACAGCCGGGGCCAACAGCTTAACGTGCTATCCGAGGCACGGAGAGTGATAATTAATATATAAAACGCACATAACTTACGAAAAGTCAGAGGTGCGCGCCTTGGGATCGAACTAGAGACCTCTGACTTGCCAGTCAACGGTCACCACCACTAGGCTATCACGACTCACTTACACGATCTTTAATCTAATAGTATTGTTGATTAAAAAATAATGGCCATTTATAAAACCATGTTAACCAGAAAAAAATCAAGAAAATTCTTATGAATATTGGCTCACGGCATCGTTCTCGCGCGCCTTCTCTCATATACTGATGGCTCATATTTTTACCTAAGCAGGAGTTAATGTCTTGGAAAAAGATAGACTAGTAGAATTGGGGTGAAAGATTTAGTTAACCGAAGAAGCGAATAATGTAATCTGATTTATAATAATGTACTTATGATGCTATGTGTAACCGTTGGTATTATTTAGTAGGCATATAAAACAATAATTAATTCGATTTTTTTGTGTTTGTAGACCAATTACTCTGTTAATGAATTACATTAAAAATGTACTGCCTCGTTGGTCTAGTGGTAGCAAGCGCGACTGCTGAGCACGAGGTCCTGGGTTCGATCCCCGGGTCGGGCAAAGTGTTGTTGGGTTTTTCCATTAGGAAATTCTCAGTAGCAGCACGGAGTCTGGAATTGTGCCCGGTTAATGGCAATAGGCTCGCCCCCTATTACATGGGACTTATAACATAGCCGGCGAAATGTGGGTGTACTGCACACCTCTGCTCCACCCCCTCTGGGGAATACAGGCGTGAGTCTATAAAATTAAAAATGTTTTCTTTTTGTTTGAAAGAGTAAAATACTTTTATTCAACAAAAAGCATGCATATCACTTGCTCCGTGCTTTGGAAAGCACGCAAAAGCGTTGGATCTGCGTTTGATCAAAGATATTGGAATATTTCTATGGTTTGATCTCTCTACTTATTGGATAAGTAAAGGAATAAAAAGCACACGTCTTGTGTTTGCGCACACACTTGTACACTATTATTATCATCTTCTGCGCAGATGGCTAATCTTCGTTTAGATTGGCCGTTTTGACCTAAATTTAGTGAGGAGGACATTATTATTATTACTTAATACACACACGCTCTAAACTAATTTAGACTCGCGATCTCTCTTTCAAACAGAGATCATTAGAAAAGGATAGATGATTTTTAGAGCTGTCAAATTAGTCCATTTGCGTAATATCGACGAGAATTTAGTCGGCATGTCATAGGAACTCGTCTATTTTTACGTCAATTGTAAGGACGTAGACTAATTTGACAGCTCTATTTTACATTTCAATTTGCTGTCCTTTTTTCATGGCGTTTATTAGAAAAAGATATAGTTCAATTAAAATATGTTTAGCGGGTTGTACAAGAGAATCAGCATCATTGTCATAAAAAAGTTAGTTTTAAGAAATTTAATTAAGTTAAAGGTACCTATTGAGATTTACGTCACCCTAACAACAGTTTAAATTCAAATGTAACTGAAAATGTAACTCTATATTAGGCTTTCACCAAAACGAGATTACGCTTAACTACCAGTTAATGGATTAGCACAGGAAGTTATTTATCATGTTGGTAGCAATGATAGATCGTGTTATATGAAATGTACAATGTACATTATGTACAAGACATAATGTCGTAATTACGCAAACAACAGATGGCTTTGTTTGATTTGTAGGTTTTCCATTAAGGGTAAATTTTCATTTGATTCTCTGTGTGGCATGAATGCCATAAAGATTATAGATTGGACAAGTATTGTGTGTAACTCACCTAATCCTATAAATGTAACTGCACACTGGTATTAATTGGCATTACATCGGTCATAATTATAGACCTCGAAATGTACCTTCGACGACCTAATTTATCTTCGACGTACCGTGATAGATATTACCAGAAAGTTTGAAATTTCAACTGATTCTGGTGAGACACGGTGGCTTAGCGGTCAGAGCGTGGACACGGCACGTCGAAGATCATGGGCTGTAATCCCATCCATATCAGTTGTTTTTTTAAATTATCTTATTAAATAATTATGTAGAACATGGCTTTGGGTCACGCGTTTGATATGCACCTTATACGGGAATCTTTATTTCCTTTCAAGTTTCTTATCTAGGTAAAGTTAGCGCTCTATTCTCAAAGTTCTCCAAGAAATGTGTAGCACAAGTATAAAGTAAACTAAATAGTTCCGATTGTTCTTCAGATAACGTACCGAGTTACTAAACTAAATGGAGCTTGAAGATTTTTGTAAAAAAACAATTAGTTTGTTCTTATTGTTGACTAGCGACCCGCCCCGGCTTCGCACGATTATGCTAATATGCATGTATTATACAAATAAACCTTCCTCTTGAATCACTCTATTAAAAAAAACCGCATCAAAATCCGTTGCGTAGTTTTAAAGATCTAAGCATACATAGGGACAGACAGACGCGAGAAGCGACTTTGTTTTATACTATGTAGTAAAGTAAAACTTATCTTATATTTGTATGCAAAGATCTCGAAACGTCAGGTGTGTTTTAGAAAAAAAAATACGCGAGTTTATCCGTTTAAAAAGTTGTTTCATTATGTAAAACTTATCTTTGAATCAAATTTCTTTTTAAATATGTTATCCCTTTCTCTTTATCGTATGGTTGATAACCTGATATCAGAGTTTAAATCGACCGTAGGCTTCTGACATGGCTTTACACACCATTGAAAAATCTCTCATGTGCTGGTTTCCTCAAGATATTTTCCTACACATTTTTAGGAAGTGATAACTAATTTCTAATACGCAAATGAATCCGAAAAGTAAAAGGTGAGTACCAAGCTTTAAAAGACTGAGAACTTATATGCACTCGCTCTGTAGAATACCTACGTAAAATATTATTAACTAATATTCAGCTGCATCTGGTTAGCAAGAAAATTTGCGAATAATGAGGCTAGAAGGATGAATAAAACGATAATGCTATCACTATCTAAGTAAAGAGAGACATAAATAGAATATATCTAAACTACCCACATCAAATGCGTGTCTAACTAACCGACATCGACTCGTCGTGCGTCGAATACAAATGAGCATTTCATTTTTCATGAATTATATTAGATATATCGCTATTTCTTCTTCTAAGTACGATCGTTCTTTCGTACGTAGTCGTAACGCTCATTAAACAGCTGTCTCGCTCGCACATTGACGATATAAAATTACTGCATTATGGTTATAAAAATTGGAAAAAACTAAGTTAAGAAGATTATCATTAGGTACCAAGTTTGATCGAAAAGATCTGTTTGATCGGAATAAGTTTTCATACATAAAAATTGTTGAACTAAAATCTATTTAAATAATTTTTTATGTACGAAAACTTATTCTGAACAAACTTTTGAAGTCAAGATCAAGCTGTATGTAATTTAGCTGATTTTGTGTTAGTTTAGTTGTTTAGTTTTACTAACATCTCATTGAGTAATGACGCTTATCCTAAAAGAAATTAATTACTTTTATTATCAGAAACCAACCGGTATCAATCCAGAGAAAAACCTCTTTACGATTTACGCCGTTTCAAGCAAAACTGCCTTCTGCGCAAAGCTCTCAATCCAGCTACCTAAGGGTATTTGTCAAGGCTTTCAATTTAATCCAACGAAATACAATTTTAAAATAAAATTAATTGTAAAGTCCAGAAGTTGCCGGTACCTTACACTGCTGTACATTGCTTTATAAGTTGAAGTTAGAGGTTTGGTGGGTTGACGGAAACCACGTTTTAGCGATAATTATAGTTGTAAGTTTATTAAATCACGGTACACAAGTTAAGTTTTGATGCTAATCCACGGCGATTGCGTTAGTAGCAGCGTAGTAGATTGTCAACTGCTCGTAAATTGTATAAAGCGATATTACCTATAAGTGCAATATGCATGTAAGTTGCTGTGTTTGCAATATAATTTTTGTACGTAAAACGTACATTCATAATTGTAAGTCAAAGTTGAAGTGAAAAATTATTAGAATTTATTCAGCTAAACTAAGTTAATGAGTTTATGAGATATCTACGTACTGTACAAAAAGGTGTAAACATTTATTAACTTTCCGCTTCAGAATCGACTAAAACCAATATTCTAACGCACACAACAAGAAGAGTATTTATTTCATTGGAAGCAATAATGTTTCTTTACAGAACGTTTTTCCAATTAAGTCCTGCAGATATAACTATCAACAGAATTTACTTTCGAGAACTACCAACTGTTTGCTTCTCGGATTTTATCGGAAATTTAAACTAATACAAAGAAAACATTTTCAAAGCAATCTGAGCCTTTGTAAGTTCTTTAAAAACTTGCGCACTGCAGCTAAATTGAAACGAAGTTTTGAATTGAATATTATAAATAAATAAATCAGCCTGTAACTGTCCTAATGTAGGGCAAAGGCCTCTTCTCATATAGAGAAGGATTGAGCATTAATCACCACGCTAGCTCACTGCGGGTTGGCGATTTCAGACCATTAAAGTCCAGGTTTCCTTACGATGTTTTCCTTCACCGATAGTCAGTGGTGTCTTAGATTAACTAAGAAAGTACTTATGACATAGAAAAAGTCAGTCATGCCAGGTTCGAACCCACACCCACGCGCTTGCAAAGCGGCACCACGACATTGAATATTAGCATAAGTATTATTTACTATTTAAAGATAGGAAAACCAACAGCTTCATGAAATAGTGTACTGTCGGCAAAGGAGTTAGGTTGGCAGAGCCATTAGTTTGGGATGAAGTTATTCATAGAAGTCTGTGTGTGATTGGCGATACGATTCGTGACACCTGTTTTTCCGCAAGCATTTGACACAGTTGATCGCACAATCCACAACCAACACTCCTGCCGCCTGGTTCCTGGGACGAGTAGGGATGATTCTATTCTTAGGCCGGAAACCACACGGCACCCCTTATACTGCATTTGTTCAGGGTAATTAAAATGTAGTTAGAATATTTTTTCTTCCGACGTTGTGGGAAAAGTTTTATCTCATTGTTCTAGAATTAAACTAATTGAATAACTTTGTTCAGACTTTTGTATGCTTGCTTAAAGTAAACGTTTGTTCAATTCTATGTTGTTCAAGAAAAGCTTTGAATATTAATCTCATTTGAACATTTAATAGATGAGAGTCGTGATAGCTTAGTGGTGTTGACCGTTGACTGAGAAGTCAGAGGTCTCGGGTTTGAACCCAAGGCGCGCACCTCTGACTTTTCGTAAGTTATGTGCGTTTTATAAATTATTTATCACTCTCAGTGCCTCGGATAGCACGTTAAGCTGTTGGCCCCGGCTGTTAATTGTAGATCTTTGACAGTCGTTACGGGTAGTCAGAAGACCGAAAGTCTGACAACAAGTCTTACCAAAGGGTATCGTGTAACCCAGTATCTGGGTTGTGGGGGTCTGATAAGCAGTCGCTCCATGTAAAACACTGGTATTCAGCTGCATCCGGTAAGACTGGAAGCCGACCCCAACATAGTTGGGAAAAGGCTAGGCAGATGATGATGAACATTTAATAGATGAATCGTTAAACTAGTGAGTACTAATGAGATTGCTAAGCAAACAGTCCTGGAAGTGAATTCTTTAGAAATCAATATAGTAAAAAAAAACTTGAGGAAATTTAAAAAGAGAGAGAATACCAGTGTAACAATTACCCCGACTACAACTGGATTACTTATTTAATATACAAACTCTTTGCTTCATTAGTACAACCAACGTCATGTATTCTTTTTATAAATTTTGGAACTGACAGTTTGTAATTGTTTTTCATTGATTTTGGAGGGAATGTTGTAGAAGTTTTCTAAGTTTGATTATAACTAAAAGACGGGTCTTGACTGCTGAAGTTATATTTATTTTTTATATTGCGCTTACTATCTAAGGTCTGAACTCCGTTATACCAGTGAGTGAATGAAAATTTAAAATTTGATATAAAACCGCGGCTGTATGTAACTGGCTTTAGAAGAAGCAAAGGCTAAACTAAAAAATGAAACATGAGACATACATTAAAAAAAATGCAGTCTCTATGCTTAAAAATTCAATTTATTAAGCAAAGACACATCAGTGGAAACTATAATGTACTTTAATGCAAAAGGAATAAATACGATTTTCCTTTAGTCCACCAAAGTGCTGTCAACTGTGCGCTCTAGAGTAAAACTAAAATGTCTGAAAAATACTCAGTAGTGAAAATTGAAGTCATTCAGAGTACCAACCTTCTTCGTTCTAGTACTACGCTTTGCTTTCAGTGTAAAGGACCTTGTTCATTATATTATTTTACAGCACTGATAGCCTAGTGGTATGACCGTCGACTGACAAGTCAGAGGTATCGAGTTCGATCCCAAGGCGCGCACCTCTGACTTTTCGTAAGTTATGTGCGTATTATAAATTAATTATCAGTTGCTAACACGGTGAAGGAAAAAATCGTGATGAAACCAGCACACCTGAGAGATTTTTCAAGGGTGTGTAAAGCCATGTCAGAGGCCTACAGGCGGTTTAAACTCTGACACCAGGTTGTTCATCAACCATACGATAAGAAGAAGATATTATTTAAATACTGTACCTACCTGTGTGTAACTGTGAGCAGTTATATGTGGCTCGCACTCACTAAAAACATCTCCTCCCTGCGTGTTCCTCGCACTGTTGGACGGGGCCGGGTACTGCTAGCGCGCTTCGCAGTCCCGTCCAGTGCCTGCCTATAGGCCCGCTCAAATTTGCACTCGGGGGACGATGTCTTGGCGTCCAGGTCCCTAGACATCGTCAATTTTTTTAATTACTACATTTAAAAAACGGGCATCGGCTAGGTTTCATAAAAATATATGGCAGGCATGGCCTTGATGTAAATCTACTATCGTCGTAACCGAAAGTCGTGATAGTAGTGGTAGTGACCATAGACTAGTAAGAGGTCTCGGGTCTCAATTATAATTTAAAAAAAGAAAAAAAAGCACGTAAAGCCTGATCTCTCTCCGGTCGTGTCGGTTAGCCGTCCCATCGGACTATGAGAGTGAGGTAATAGAGAATGCACCTGTATTTGTGCACACAATTGTGCACTAAAATATCTCCTGTGTAGTTTTGGCCGCTGTGACCAAAATTCGGTCAGGAGGATATCCAACCTAATATGTACGTCCCTTTACCCCTTCGGCAAAAAGCTACTTCCCTATTCCTCGTCACGTAAATACAACTCGTCTATTTGTATTCACTCCACTTTTACCGCTCGCTCTGTCTCATCAAAGAGTTGAAAAACGTTGAAAAAAATATATGTTATACGTACCTTATTGTGTACGGACAGCATATTCATTTAAAGTGGAGTATTTTTTAGTTTTTTTTTAATATTGCGCCTCTGACTTGACTTTACGCGTCATTTAAATATTATATACCTACTTATAATAAATATTTCTCAGGAATCGGCAAAGATAAGACCGTTTAACTGTTGAGTCAAAAGTCGCCATAGATTCTTCTAAAATACTGTCCGTATCCGTTGTTACCAGAAATAACTTATTAACCTGATTAACCTATACTCCCGCGTAGACGCCGGCATCAGGTAACAACTGGTGTCAATTGGTGTGCATCTGCACACCAATTGATCTCCTTTTGTTTCTCATTTTTCGGTGTTTGAAGGTTTAAGGAAATAAATACTCTTGAGAGATGTTTTCGATGGTGTATAATTAAAGCCAAATTGTGGAGCGCTTTTATTTTGGTCCTCTAACACAAGAATGAATAAAGATACGTCGAAGATCGTGGGTCGACTAGTTGATTAATTCGAACCCTTCATGCAAATGGAGCTTCTTTTTTCTTTTTTTGCATTTATTTTCATATTGGGTGAGGAATTTATTATGAATCTTTTAATTTAAAATATACTTGAATAATTGGAGTAATTATTACATCCGTATGAGGTGTTTTTTCAAATTTTCTTATTAAATAATTTTATTTAATAAGCTTACATGTGCTTAAAATATAACATGTAAAAAATTCTCATAAAAAAAGGAATAAAGATGTTCAACTTTTTAAATATTTCTGATAACAATTTATTTTTCTGTGCACCCTACTTGTACCTTTAAAAGAGCTTTTATTTATTCGTATCGACACGTTATTTCCAATGATGGAGGTAAACTTCTCTTTGTGTAATCGTCTGTCACCAACGCTTATCTACGTGAGCGTAGCTTTTCAATTTCACCAAACAGTTTTTAAATAAACTTTTTATTTTGGGTTTAATATGTTGCAAAAGGGGCAAGTTTATTTTTTAATTTTACTGTCGACAATTTATAAATGACATTTTGTAATTTGAAAGTGATGTTTTGTCAAATCGTTCTACTAATCACGGAGTAAGCGATGTACGAACTCGAATTGAGAACCTTCTCCTTTTCCAAAGTCAGTCATAAATAAATTTAGATCTCCAGATTCGATCGCCAAATTTTAAATTGTTTACCAAAAAGTACAACATAAGCGAGTAATGAAATTTTACTCATGAATTCAAAACTATTAAAAATCCATTCGAGGTTGAAACCACCTGAATTGAACATGGCAGCCATTTCATGGTAGGTCTGTTCGGCTATATCAACGCCATCCAGCGAATATATGGTTTTCAGCTTCATAAGCGGCTAGTGGAAACTTATCGCGACTGTCAGCTGCAAGCTGACAAACCACTTTCATATAGGAACTTACAATACACACATGGAATGTCATGCCATGGAGTGTAAATGTGGTGCTGTCCCACAAACGATGGGGCACTTAATATCGTGCCTTGCAGTGCCCTGTCGTTTGTTTTTACAGGAACTGATGGACGCTACACTGAAGGCGCCAATCTCGTAGCTCAGTTCTGGGGTGACACAATTTAGATTGTCGTCGACACGCTATGACGAAAAACCTATCCCTGTGAGTTGCGGAGGTCAGATATGCAGTCGCTCCGTAGAAAAATAATATCCAGTTAGATTAGAAGCCGACCCCAACAAAGATTGGTAATGAGAAGACTATAAGGATGATAACAACATTAATCCGTCAAACATTGAAAAATGAGACACAATTATTTTATGCGATGCCGCCGGCGTCTTTGTGATAGTTAAAAGTTACTAGAATTAATTTCTTAGACGTTTGTACGCCCATCACAATTACGTACCCAGTGTTAAGTGTAATGACCCTTGGACTACCAATTTTGAGGTCTCAAATTCGAATCCAGAGCACGCATCACTCATTTGCGTAATGAAATTTATTGAACCCTTGTTTTAAAATGCAAAAAAAAGTTCGTGTCTTGACTAAATTTTTTTAAGAACAATCTAAATTGTTATATGTAAATTTTATTTAAGTGAAAAGTTTTAAAATTGAACAAGTAAATAGAATTCAGACAATCTGAGTCTGCCATAAAAATCTTTCTTTTATCATCAATCTTTGTATAGGTATCTACTTATACACATAAAATAAACCAGTCTATAACTGTCCCACTGCAGGGCAAAAGCCTCTTCTCATACAGAAAAGGACCGATCATTAATCACCTCGCTAGGTCACGACGTGTTGGCGATGTCAGACTGTTAAGTCCAGGTTTCCTTACGATGTTTTCCTTCACCGTTAGTCAGTAAGTACATTATTATGACATTAAACAAGTCACATTCAATCTCAGTCAATAATAATTTGAAAAATGAAACACTATAGAAAATGTATTGTAACGTGTAAGTACGTAAGAATTTTCACAAGTTAAAACACTACAAAGTTAGAAATAACTTACAAAATGCCAAAATGGAGTCGGTGCTAAGGCTTAGGCTAGCTAAGTTTAATGTAACTAGTTCTGCCATTATCATTTTTCAGAAGACACCGAATATTGATCGAATCAAACTCAACATAAGTCAACATAAATATTTGACATCATCTGCCTAGCCTTTTCCCAACTATGTTGGGGTCGGCTTCCATTCTTACCAGATGCAGCTGAGTATCAGTGTTTTACATGGAGCGACTGCCTATCAGACCTCCACAATCATACAGAAGGATGCTGCTGCCCATCCTCCGGATATTTTCTTTTATCGCTTCTTACGACACCCGCGGGATGAGTTGGGGTGGTATCTATTCTTAGGCCGGAAATCACACGGCACATAGAAATATAATATTGTATAAATAATTATGTTTTTGTTTATAGTAAGCCAAGAACATAAAAAGAACTTAGCAATAAAATAAAAAGAAATCTAAAGCATCTTAGAATTTCATATCAACATTTAGAGAAGGCAAAAACATATTTTTTTGGAGTAATCTTCTTATGCCAAGTACGAAATATGTAGACATTAGGTATAACGTCTTCAACAAAATGAGATCATTTATGTAAATTTGCTGCTTCACGTACCTATAGCTATACAACTGTTAACTAAGCTCGTGAATGACTTAGGTCCAATTTTACCGTTCCCTTTAATAACAGAGTTTAATAAAACTAAGTTCAGCCATATTCAAATTGCAGTTCTAAACTCAGTTATACGCTTGAACCGAGTTTAACTCGATTGATCGCGTTTAGTGTCAGTGGTAAAATCTGCTCTTAAACTGTTATCTTGCTCGCACGTTAAAGATCGAAAATTACTAAATAGTTATGAAAAATTGCAAAAAACAAGTTATGGAGAAAAACATAACAAAATTTCAATAAAAATATCAGATTGATCTGAACAAGTTTTCATACATAAAAATTGCTTGAAAATGAATTTTTGTTTAGGAAAATTTTTATGTATGAATATTTTTTTTTGTTTTTTTTTTCTTTAAAGCATAACATATAATGTTACTACAGTGTAAACTTATTTCTATTTATACTAAATTTAAAAAATAAATATAAAAATTAAAAAAAATGTTCTTAACAATAGAAAGAAAATGGCAAGCTACCATACGTTCAAGTCAAAACGTTTAAATTTATTTTAGTTACTGCAATAAATAATAAAATAAAAAAAAACATCAAAAAGACCCATCAGAATGACAATTATGGTACTTACTAGCCGGTACGGTGTATATAAAAATAGTCAGGGATAGTGAAGCTTCATATTAGTAAAATCTTTTTTAGAATCTGTTTAAAAGTCATCCCCACATACAAACAATCAAACAAATGGGTATGCAGTTTTCTTTTTATCCCTTTGTTAAAAGTAAGGTTATGTGAGTGCCGGATTCACAGTCGTTAAGTTACAAGAATATGATTTGGTATGTCTTGCTGTAAAAATAATAAGGAAATATTGTAACGCACCTGTTTCTCTTTATGATTCTTTTCGAATATATGGTCTTTAATCATTTATACGTCATGCTCGTCTTTTTGATGTAATATCAACAGAATACAGAAGCAACGTAAGTTAAAATAAATTTAGCCATAAGGATTATTATAAACTTTAATTATCAATCATATTTTTGTGAATTTTTTACATGTTATAGCACATGATAGCTTATTAAATATAATTATTTAATAAGAAATTTGAAAAAACAACTGATACGGATGGGATTCGAACCCACGATCTTTGACGTACCATGTCGACGCTCTAACCGCTGAGCCACCGTATCCCACCAGCATCAGTCGAAATTTCAAATCTCTTTTTCTACGCCTAGGGCGTGTGGTAATATCTATCGGAATACAATACGTATCCGACTCAGTTTAATTTTTTTTTCCAAAAAATAGCTGGAATATGTGTGAACCACGAACCCGCCTCATGATAATCCTAAAAAAACCTAAGTTTTAATTGCCTATTATTACCTAGAGCGTCTAGAGCATAGCTTTTGATAGCTATTACAACCTAGCTTAGTAAAAAAACTATCCAAGTGTGAGTCAGACTCGCACGCAAAGGGCTCTGTACAAAAATTTATAAAAAAAGACTTTTTGTATGGAGACCCACTTTAATTAACTTCATTTTATTTTAATTATTTATTGTTATAGCAGCAACAGAAATACATCATCTGTAAAAATTTCAACTGTCTAGCTGTCACGGTTCTTGAGATAAAGCCTGGTGACAGGCGGACGAACAGCGAAGTCTATGTAATAGAGTCCCGTTTTTACTCTTTAGGTACGGAATCTTATAAAGAACATGTTTTGTCTCATGCCAACTTTTAGCAGCAGGCTTTATTACTATTCTCAAGAGCTAAATAAACATTTCAAAGACTTGAAATAGCAGGCATAAATGAAAGGCACATCAAAGAATCGTTTACCTTTCTTTGTGCAATGAATTAAGAGGTATTTTAAATATATCTACCATTTACTTTGAGTCTAGGTAGACTGAGGGAAATGTTGTTGTTTTACTTAAAAGGTAGGTAAGGAATTTAATTTGTTTAGGAGTTTTTTGTGTATTCTAAGATAATATATTTTTTTAATAAAAAAAACTTCTTTCCATACATTCTTTTTATCTTCAACTTTGTACCTATCTGTAGGGTTTTAAACGGGAAAACTTCTTTAATAATAATGTATTATAGCGTGAATATATTTTAATGTAATCAACTAAGACATAATTGCTGCAATGTTAAATGTTTGACTTATTACCCATAACAGTATATCATCATCAGTATATTTGTGTCGTGATAGCCTAGTGGTGGTGACCGTTGACTGGCAAGTCAGTAGTCTCGAGTTCGATCCCAAGGCGCGCACCTCTGACTTTTCGTAAGTTATGTGCGTTTTATAAATTAATTATCACTTACTCCGTGCCTCGGAAAGCACGTAAAGACCCTTAGCCTTAGCCCTGCGCCTGATCTCTCTCCGGTCGTGTCGCATTTCCGTCCCATCGGACTATGAGAGTGAGGGAATAGAGAGTGCACCTGTGTTTGCGCACACACTTGTGCACTATAATATCTCCTGCGTAGTTGGCTAATCTTCGTTGAGACTGGCCGCTGTGACCGAAATTCGGTCAGGAAAATATTATATCATCATCATCTGCCTAGCCTTTTCCCAACTATGTTGGGGTCGGCTTCCAGTCTTACCGGATGCAGCTGAATACCAGTGTTTTACATGGAGTGACTGCCTATCAGACCTCCACAACCCAGATACTGGGTAACACGATACCCCTTGGTAAGACTAGTTTTCAGATTTTCGGGCTTCTGACTACCCGTATCAACAGTCAAAGATCTACAATTGACAGACGGGGCCAACAGCTTAACGTGCTATCCGAGGCACGGAGAGTGATAATTAATTTATAACTATCATCTGAGATCATTGAATTTATAAAAGATTTTCGATAACATGGGTGAGATTACGAATACGATACTTAAATAGATAGAGCAAAGCAACTGGAGGCTTTACCCATTAGTTCGCGGGTTCAAAACCCGTTAATCAACTACGTTCAGTAGTGATTCGTCTTAAATTAAGTAATTAATTATAATTAATTTTGTTGTATTAGTTAGAGTTAATTCTGTAATAAGGTACGATGGGGTTGACATATCTATAGCATAAAAGCCCCTAAACATAAATAAAGATTTAAAAAAAAACTTTTGTTTTTAAATTTCGAACATTAAATTTAAAATAAAAATAATGTTTTTGTGTCAAAATATACCTAAGCAAAAAAAATTATAACAATGTTATCTTAATCTGTATGTAAGATTTTTTAATAAACATTTAATTTTAATAAATATTAAACAAAAAAAATATTAAAAAATAATATAATAATTTAATAATAAATTTTATTTTAAAAAAAGCGTATAATATTCCATTATTCCACATTAAAAATTGCTTCCATAATTATGTTGACAATATTTATTATTTTTGTAAGTTTGTAACCAATTTATTATTTTCTAATCATAGGCTTACATCGAAATCTACGCTACCTATGATTTTAAAAAATTAGTAAGAACATTTATACAGCCACAAGGCTGTTCCTGTCCTATTAGTGCGATAGAGAAAATATCATGGATAAAGCACCCCTTATTTTCCACGTAACCAAACTATAGCGCCATCTAATTCGATGTCAACGCCATCTATCGAAGCAGAAGATCAACTTTTGTTCCATGGTAGTTAACAGATACATAGTGTTGTAACGTAATATTAGCGCTCAGGGTAAAATAAACTGAAATGCTAATATAATTAAGAGTGAATTTGTTTTGAACTAATATAGATATACGGCATTTTATAACTGGCACGCATCTTTCATTTTACGAGAGGTGAGAGGAAATTTGTTCGTATGTATGGAAAGTGGCGCCACCTATTCATTCCAGTTTATTATCTTTTAATTTTATAACAAGCATGTATGAATGATGTATTTGTTGTACCTGCGTCGGAATAACCTAACAAATATATTTTATTCATCAACATCAAAGTATTTTGATCAAAATTCCGAAGCAACAAAAATGACAAACTTGAAATCAATCTTTTTTTTACTTCAAAAGATAGAAAACCAATCACCCTTTAAATCGCAAAGAAGATAATACCAAATATTATTACGTCCTGAACAAAGGTTTAAAATTAAAAAAAAACCTATTTGTTAACTGGCGACTTATAATAAATCAGTATAGTTTTTTTTTATTAATAATGCACATCAAACGATGCAGACGTTCAAAATTCGAACGACGAAGCTTCTACTGACTAAAAATAATTATAATATTTAATTTTACAAATATTATAATATTTTTCACAAATAGCGTTTTATTATTAAACCTTTGTGTGATACCAAATGTATACTTTTTAACAGCACAACACTACTATTTTCATATCCACCAGGGATCACCAACATTTTCCTACACTGAATTATAATAAACCGCATTTGATTTACTTTGTCACAAACAGACGCAAAACGGAGTCCAGACTATTATATCCTTTTGCTATTCATTTCAGCTTAACAAGCGCTAAACGACCGTTTTCTGATAATTAACGGGGGTTCTTAAATAAACGGAACTATTTCATTGTTTCGCTTAAACGATTCAAGACCGCACGTTTGGGAGTTCCTGATTTATTAACTGTTTTGTTTTCAAGTCTAACGTTGTATTTTATTCCTTTTAGCTCATTTGGGACCAATTTAGCTGTTAAATATTATGGATTGTTTTGTTAAGACTTATTATTGTCTAACGAATAGCGTTGTTTTAATGTTTTTGAATATTATTCACTAGAGAGCTGTTTTTGTATTATTTTGTTAAACTGATTTTTGACCCCTGACGCAATTATAAGTTTGACATGTCTGTGTATCTGTATATGGCATCGTAGCTCCTAAACGAATGGATCGGTTTTGTCGACAGTAATAGGTTTGGGAACACGGTGATTACCATACAACCTAACCTAACCTTACCACGTTAGGGTGCCATAAAACCTAACTAACACCATCTAGGAACCTACTACTTTATACTGACATTGTACAAATATGATTTACTAGCGACCCGCCCCGGCTTCGCACGGTTACGCTAATATGCATGTATTATACATTCTTCCTCTTGAATCACTCTATCTATTAAAAAAAACCGCATCAAAATCCGTTGCGTAGTTTTAAAGACCTAAGCATAAATAGGGACAGACAGACGCGGGAAGCGACTGTTTTATACTATGTAGTGATAATACAAAAATTAAAACCCATATCGCTATATGTTTTAAACTGGGTGAATTCGAGTATGAATGTTTGAATGTTTGCAAATTTGAATGATCGATCGCGTCGTAACCGCTGAACGAATTTTGATTAAACTGGCAACAGGACCATTGCACAATGAGTTATTCATCAACTGGGCCGAAAGAATCTTGTCCGAACGGCCGAGTTGGCACCATTTATTTTTTATTATTTTTCTTGTCATCAACTCGTCCGAGTATCTGTAGTACAGTCTGTTCAAAAGTGCTTAAAGTATTTATGGTCAATAATATTTTGAAATTAAATTTTTACAATCACGTTCCATAGAGTACTTATATGAATTATTCGTTTACACAGAAACACTAATTACTCTCATATAAAAAGTCAAAAGAATTAAGTCAGAACAATTACCGTATGATTTTTATAATTTAGTTAATAATGACCCAATTGTTTTAAAAATTGTAATATTTTTTATTGTTAGATCAAGTTTGAAATAAAACCTTATTTTATATTATGTTGATTTTTTAAACAAAGAAAATAAGTTGCATTTGATTTCATTTTTTTATGCGACGAAAAACGCAGGGTTTTCAATCATATAAGTATTACGTATTTTTTGTTTTTATAATTAGTTTGTGTACTGTTTATCAGGCAAAAGATAATTTAGTTAATAACTAGCCAAATGCTTTACAAGTTGTGATATTTTTTGATTATTTTTAGATTAAGCTTTAAAATAGACCATATTTTATATTATGTTGATTTTTTAAACAAAGGTGATATTATGTTAAATTTGATTTAATTTTTTTACCGACGTAAAACGCAGAAGGTTTTCAATCCTATTCATATTTTTTGTTTTTATAATTATTTTGTCTACTATTTTTCAAGCAATAGAAAATTTAGTTATTAAACTAGCAGAATGCTTAAAAATGTGATATTTTTTGATTATTAATAGAGCTTTAAAAATACTAATTACGTTAATTACTAATTAAGAATAATTATATTAATTTTTAAACCAAACTGACATGCTCTACATGTATTTTAAGGCTTACTTTGAGTTTTGTTTTTACAATTATTGTTTAGTATTCAACAATCTTTAAATAATTTATTCACATTAAGCATAATGCTCAACAAATTGTGATACTATTGATTAACATTAGGTTAAGTTTTATAGACCACATTTTTTATATACAGGCTGACTGGTGAGACACTAACAATACTGAAGGAGGGTACTCAGTACCCGATTCTCGTTATATTTACATCATAAAAAGGTACTTAAATTTTGAAAAAATATCCTATAAATAATTTAAGTGTGGATAATTTTTCGCTAGGACGTGTCGCTGATAATGTTAAGTCGATAAAGTGGCCAAGCACGTGCTGTGGGGCCAGCCACCTCCTAGTTACCGAACGTAACGGTAACGGTAACTGTAAATAAATTGTAAAATTATGTAATAAGCAAAACATTTGTATAAATATGTAAAAAACATACAAAAAAAATCTTTGAAAAGTGTAAATATTACGAGAATAGAGTACCGAGTACCCTCCTTCAGTATCGTTAGTGTCTCACCAGTCAGCCTGTATATATCTTTTAAATTAAATCTATTTTATATAATACATTTAGTTATATTAAGACATGTTATTATTTTTATCAACAGTTTTGTACTTGACTGTACAAAAATACTTAAAAATTTTACTTCGGCCGAGTTGATGCACGAAAAAATTATTAAAAATAAATGGTGCCAACTCGGCCGTTCGGACAAGATTCTTTCGGCCCAGTTGATGAATAACTCTGCACAATATGCATTTTTTCTTTTTCTTTATCTTTTTATCTACACGAGTGAAGCTGGGGGACAAAAGAGCAAAATCCACGCTGACGAAGTCGCGGGAACGAATCAATATTTTTCTTTACAATTCTGAATTCATTTTTGAAGTCGTCAAAAGTCTGACACATTTTTTTTTTCCTTTTTTTTCTCTTTTATTTGTTTCATGTTTCTTTTTTCTCTGTCTCTTATTTTTGTTTGTTTGTTTGTGTTTTCATGTGCTGTCTCAAATAAATTTTTATTCATTCATTTTATTCACATTAAAGTTGCAGGATGAAATATTCAGAAGGGGAAACGCCAGGTCTCTATTAATTTTCCGATGCAAACAGTTCGGTCCCCTTATAAAAGCACATTCAATTTGCATTACGATTTCAAAAGAGTTCAATTAAAATTATGGTTAAGTTCGTGAGAAGGAATGCTGGTTCTGTAGATTTTACTGAAGGCCTGATTTAAGAAAAATATATCAGACATTATGTACTGACTAAAATTTCATTAATGATAATGTGCGCGATGTTATGTAAAACGGTGAAGGAAAGCATCGTGAGAAAACCAGAAAATGCTGTGTCTGAGGCCTACGGGCAGTTTAAACTTTAACACCAGGTTATTCATCAACCATAGGTACAATGAAGAAAATATATTATGTTGTGTGTACCCTTTATTTTTATTTTTTCTTAATTTTCAATTTAATATTTCCTCATATTAAATTTCATTTTTTTTTCTTATTTTAAATTTCATTATTTCTAACTTTAAATTTCATTTTTTAATTTCTTTTTCTAATTTTAAATTTAATTTCTTCTTAATTTTAAATTCTCATAAATCATTTATCATCATCATCATTTAAATCATTTTTGTAGTGCTAAAAGTCTCCAAGTCAAATAACAGTGACATACGGATGGCCGGAGAGCACAAAATAATAAGGGTTCCGTTTCTGCCATTCGGGTACGGAACCCAATAAAAAATACTATCTCTGTTTTATAATCGTTAGTTTGAATTGAATGCGATATTTTATTATTGTTCTCGACCAACTCCTAATGATACCTAATTGGTCTCATTTCGAGGTTTTATAGAGAACTGTATTTATAATCTGTAAAGGTTTCCGATGACTACCTATTGGAACGATAAAATAAAATTGTCTTTGCTTTATTTAAATTTCTTTATTAAAATAATCTAATAAAGGATTTTGTACAGAAATAGAAGTACTTTTAAATAATTTATTTTACACTAGCTTTTTATTGCGTTGTCCCATTTCGGCCTTTTAACTTTTTTCCATAGGACTTGTTTCTAGTTTACTTGCCGGAAATCAAGATAAACCATTTTTACCCATAAAAACCTTACCGAACTCAGATCGCTCGTAAATTATTTTTCCTTTCATTTTTGTTATAGGTATTCTCTTCTTTTTCCAATTGGTTTCATCAGGGTTTTTTTTTTATTTGTTACAAAAATTATCGACATTGATCTAATAATAAGTATATAGTAGCTTGGTTGATAGCCATCAGTAGGATATTATTGATGGCTTCTTCTAAACGATAACGTGAGAGACTAGCTTTTACCCGCGCCAATTTAAAATACCTACGATAATTTTTTGAAAGACACGTGTGACATCTACTATCATCTACGTGACACTCCCAAATACTCACCCTTACAAAAACAAAAATATAAAAACAACTAAACTACCTTACTACTAATTCCTAAAAAAGGAATTAAATAAATAAATAGGGATCTCTAAAAAAATTCGAAGTTTCCAGCCAGTAGAGGTCATTATGGCTTTTAAAATGGCTGCCGATAGAAGCCGCATCCCAATTAAGGAGAAGCCTTGACATTTGCCTGAAATAACAAAATCGTGGAGGTGATATTTTATTACTACCTACATAAATAATTTGAGTAATCAATTTTTAATTGATGGATGAAAGATTAATGGAAGGTTTCTTTCTTACATACATTTTGGAAGAATAAACAGATATAATATAATTATATCTTTTTCTCATCACTACAAATTTAATTAAAGTCATCCGCAGATTTTTTCTGTCGTCTGTCCTGGCTGTAATGTCATATGCTAATCTCAGAAACTAATGTTTTCACTTAAATAAGCTTAAAGTAAAGACCGCGATACTCTTTCCTCTCCTTTTTTTGTGTGTGATTGATTAACAACCTGGTAGGCCTCTCACATTGCTCAAAGTTAAAAAATCTCTGCATTGTGCTGGTTTCCTAACGATGTTTTCCTTCACCATTTCAGCAAGTGTTATCTAATTCATTTCTAATTTATTATGTGATAATTCATTTCTAAAGCGAATTCTAATTCGAAAAGTCAGAGGTGCCTAGGTTTCAAATCTACGACCTTTGACTTGACAGGTCCAACGGCTTTCACTGTTCACCACGACCCTGTAAGAATAGCTTAGAAATACAATATTTAAAAAACTGTTACCTGTGTACAATGAACAAAAATTCCCAAAATATCAAGTTGACTGATCTTCTTGACAGCTTCAAGGTTCTACATTAAGAAACTCAAGCAAAAAGATAAAACATGTTTACGACACTATAATTTAGGTCTACCCAAAGCCTTTGCAGTGTAAGCTTAAGCCCACAAAAAGAAGTAAATTTAGGTAATCAGTATTCTAGAAGCGTAGGGTTTAACGTAAAATTCAGGTGCGTTGCGTGGCATTTGGCTTTCTGTGTTCATGATACAAAAGGAAAACTCATAGAATATTGAAGTAGGTAATCTTAAACCTGAAATTGTACTTCTATTTAACTGGGTTATAAAAAAATACCTAGGTTTTTTTTCGTGAAAAAATTGAGAGACGAAATTGGTAGACGGCAGCACTGGCGCTGTGGTTAGTAGATAATGGGTGAGGTTAAAAAGCTTTTAAAATGTGTTAGAATTTTCATTTCATTAAGCTAAAAAGGTTCTATCTATATAAGTAAAGTAGAAAATTACATCTTGAATTAAAAAATGTTTTTTTTTTTTCATAAGGCTTAAACTCGATGACAGCGAGCAGCGACATGCGGGGAAAAATGCCGAGACAATTGCAACCACACGTAAAGTTCGCAGTGCTATTTGCAATTGCATTCTGTACGAGTTTAAATACTGCGCTAATACTGACAATTTCAGTAAGACGTTAATATTGGCCGTAAAAACGAGGCAGGAAAAAAATAGAATCACGAAAACCGAAAAACGGCGGATAAATCCACGCAGTTCCAACTGCGACAGTCCGCACGGAATGCACAAGTTTGGAATGGAATGAGTTGCGTTGCATTCCACACTGTCATGTTTCTGCAAATTTGTGATTCCATTGTTGACTGCAGTGACTGCAATTCGAAATGTAAATGATTAACTGATTGATGCGCGTAAATGATTTAAATTGGGACTGGCGCTTGGAACGTATCAAAGTTATTTATTTCTTTTCAGTTTTAATTTTAACAATTCTTTATTTGGCAACACAGCTAAACATTTAAAAAATAAATTAGGTATTATTATTTCTTTTGCCTGCCTTGCCCTATGTTACTGGTGATTGGCGCAAAATGTCTTCTTCTTCCATTCCTCTCTTATTATTATTATATTAACATAAATATCTAATTATTAAACAGTTTTACATAGCTTGACCTGTTTATTATTTGGTTCTTTAGTAATCGATATTTCACCCCCTTCCTGTTGACAGATTGATCTGATATTTGGTACACAGCTTTAGTTTTGATGACAAAATCGTTTTACGTAAACAAAAATATTATTATTTATGTTGTCATATCCAAACAGTTATAGTTGCGCTTAGACTCCACGTGATTACTACGTTCAATTTGTTAACGATAAATTGGATGCGGTTTTGGATTGCGCCGAATAACTAAGAGCAGCTCCCAAATGACTTTAAACTGTATAAAACTGCGGCTTTGGTAATCCAGTTTAAACTTTAAACTAAATATAAGGAGAGGAGGTCTCTAAGTTTTGACCGTCCGATGAAAACAGAGGGATGTTTTAAAGGTCTGCGTGGAGGGGAGTGTCTGTTTTCAGTAAGTTTTTTTTAAAGGTCTCTTGATCGACTCTTGAAAAACTGTCCATATTTTACCAAAGTACTCATACCTGCCCATATTTGCAAATAAATGATTTATGAATTATTATAAATTATATTTCACAAAGGGGCAAGGCAAGGCAACTTATATAAGCGTTAGTTATGCTTTTTTACATCAAAGTAATTGTTATTGGACATGTATATTTATTGCTTGTCTCTTCGATAGCAAAAACACTGTGAATAGTTATAAAAAAACCTATATACTCGTATGTATGAATATTAAAAAAAACATAAATTGCCTCGAATCGAGATGCCCATTCGCGTAAAGGTATTGACTATTGATAAAAATAGAATATTTTTAATTGGATGAAAAGGCTTTTAGGAATGAAAGGGTTTTGTTGCGAATAGAAAATATAATTTTACTAGCTTTTATTCGAAGTTTCGCTCGCGTTCATTTAGAATTTTAAATTCAGTCTCGATTCGAAAGACACGTGGCGCCATCTTTTATTATAAGAACGTTTTTGTTGTTTTTCCTCGGGAACAAAACTTCTCCTTAATTGAGCAGCTGTTATGTAGTTATTTTAAATCAATATTTTATTATATACTGTCGGTCATTACCTACGAGTATGTCTAGATGCGATAGCCTACTGGTATGACCGTTGTCTGGCAAGCCGTTGACGTTTTGGAGTCGGTTCCAAGTCAAGTGCTAGACTCTTTAACCTTCTCTTTAAGAACTCGACTTGGAACTGACTCCAAAACGTATTAAAGTTATTTCTATCTTTTTAGTTTTTTTTGGAAGTCGGTTTTGTTTTTTTTTTATTATAATATAATCTGCATCTCTTATTATGATAAGTTGAATCTTTCAATTATTGATTGTACCGTTGTACAGTCAACCGCACATCATTGGTAACAATTTGACATTGACAGCAACCTTATTGCGTAGCAGTAAAGGCGCTTTTCGTAGTTTAAGTGTTACCACTGTCATGCGGTTGACTGTACCTGTGTTTTTAATATCATTCTAAATAATCACACCATCTCACATATATCTCTCAAAATGTTTTGAGCAACACAAAGTAAATACAATTTTACTTTGTGTGACTTATACGACCAAGTATTGTAATTACAATACTTGTAATTACAATACTTGTTTGTAAGACTGAGTTATAATGAAGTTTTCGTGCGTACGTCGTCAACTCCGACTTTGTCACATAGCTGTTTTGTTTTACGACTGTTTGCGAAGTTTATTAAAATGATATAGGGAGAATAATCAGGTTTTAGGTGACGTTTAATAATTATTTCAGAAAATATAGATTTAATTATGATTGTGAACAATTCTTTTTTTATAAATATTCAAATAAGAAATTTGAAAAAACAACTGATACGGATGGGATTTGAACCCACGATCTTGGGCATACCGTGCGGACGCTCTGCCTTCTAAAACTGCAAAGTTTGGAGCACTAAGTCGGGTACGTAATACCTATACATATATTCCGATAGATATTACCACACGCCCTAGGCGTAGAAAGAGACTTGAAATTTCGACTGATTCTGATGGGATACGGTGGCTCAGCGGTAAGAGCGTCGGCACGGTATGCCGAAGATCGTGGGTTCAAATCCCATTCGTATCAGTTGTTTATTCAAATTTCTTATTGAAATATTTATATTATACAGTCATGTAAAAAATTTACAAAAAAATCTTCTTTTATCAGATGACTATAAACAAGAGTGCCGTGTGGTTTCCGGTTTAACTTTGGAAATGTGTTATTCCATTTAACCCTTGACACTTTTTTGTCACTTTGCAATAAGTTTGTTGACACTACGCTATAAGTTTGTGTCACATCGGGTTCATAACAGAATTGGAGGGTGCTTAAATCTCTGCCTAATCTTTTGGACAAATAAAAAACGTGATATCACGCCTGTCAAACGATTTTTTTCAAACTTAAATATTCGACCTTGTACTAAAATAAGAATCATACATAATAAGCACTCCATTTTCTACCCAAAATCAATACACAAACAAGCAGACCATAACATAATGTACTAGGAATCCAATACCAGTTATTTTTGTGATTAATGTTGTGTTCCAAATGATGGATAATACTAGTTAATGGAGTTATCGCACACCAACACGTTTCTGTTTCCACTTCTAATTGGAGTTATAAGCTACACCATTAGTACTGTTGAAATACGATTCGAGATATAGTTTGAAGGTTTGCTATTCGATCGTGAAGTGAACAAATCGTTTCTACACTTTAGAGATGAAGTAAGTTTTGTCTTGAAATAGCCTTTAGTAAAATAACGAGGGATATCCAGTAACATTATAATTTAATGAATAAATGAAAAACTTATTTCATGAACTAACACTCATCTTTTGTTTAACTTTCAATGAATATGCCATGTTATGTAAGTGCCGAGTCTCCTTAACATAGACATTATTTTGCTGAAAGGAGGCTCTAAACACTAAAATTATAATGTAATCTTTAAAAGGAAAGACTGAAAATTCCACATGCGCGAAAAGCCACCGAGAAAAACGAATTGCGCGAAATTCACTTGCGCTAAATACACGTGCATAAAGACACTAACGTAAAAGACCTTAAGCTATAAAGTATTTCCGCAAAAAACAGTTGCATAAAATATTCTTGCGTGAAAAGCACTTGTATAAAAGGCACTTGTCCAAAGGCACTAATACCAGAAGCATTTGCACAAAAGGTACTTGCGCAAAATGTACTTCCGCTAAATGCACTTATTTGAAAGATGCTTGCACAAAAGATATTTGTGCTCAAGACACTCGCACAAAAAGCCATATACGTGAAAAGCCATGTGCAAACTCAAGTTAGGTTTTCGAACCTAATCTAACTGAGTCGAGATATTAAGAGTCAAAGACAGGAGTTAGAGGCACTTAATATGGAATGTCATACTTATAATAAACCTTTACACAATTTAAAAAAACCAGCGGTACGTGCCTTGGGTTCGTATCACCGACCTTTGGCTATAAATGCAGCGGCCATTCCACTAATCCATCACTGCTGGCTGTATCATTCAGCTTATTCAAGTACTGTGATGGATAATCAAAGACACAACTCTCTAGAGATTATATTACTAATATTATGTATTTAAAAACTTACTGATTATGTTTTGTTTTTTGTACTTTTGTTATTTAATTTTTAAATTGTTAAAAATAACATGTTATGGTACTTATGGAAGGCAAGAAGCCCTTTCTCTCTAATAATAATACATTTTGTACGCATTTGTATGGCAAAACATGTAGCTACTCTTATATCATTTTTAACATCTACATTGCAGGTTAAGCCTTTTACTGTATTTCTTATGTTTTACAAAATAAACATATCTTTATCTTTATTAAGAATTGTTCTTCTCTGACAGCTATCTTCACATCCATGATAAAGCCAGCAACATTCGCCATATATTACAAGAAGCGTAATATTAAGTCGTTATTCGGAGTAATTGAAGAAGCCTTGGTGTTTACTCTCAGTAATTTGTTATATGTTGCAACTTGACGCGCCCTCGCTGTTTGGCAGTCGTGTTTATTTACTCCATCTTGCCATCTTGTTGATAAAGAAGGCGCACTAGTGTTTGCGATGCGAATGATTGATGTCAGATCTTTTCAAGAGGTTGAACAACTTGTTCCTGTCATATACAGGGTTATTTGTAAAACACCAGCATCCTTAAAAGGGGTCATTAAACTCATCGTTATGAACAATTTTTACAATGGGACCAATGCAACCCTGAACTCGCTTGTTCATAACGATGAGTTTAATGACCCCTTTTAAGGATGCTGGTGTTTTACAAATAACCCTGTATATATTAAGGTTGATACAACATCAGGTGTCCATATTGAATTTATCGGTTGGACTCAGAACAAGTGCGCTGATAGCTAGTAATCTAGTAACCCTCGATAAAGCTTTTTCCTTGCACAAGTCTTATTGTATATATATATATATATACAAGTATATATATATATATATATATATATATATATATAGTATCTACCTTGTCATAGTGAGTTTTCTATCATCTACTAGTGCTCTGCTGATCGATAAGCACTGAGAGGTTCATCGAAAACTTTGGCTTAAAAAATATCCTCCATCAGAGGACTGCATCCAACCCGCTGAATAGCTCCCCACAGGGTGTGAACTCCCTTGTCCTACTTGGAAGTCTCTCAATCGACTATGAACCCAAATTGGCCGCTGCAAGCTCAGTATGAGCAAATGAGGCTATATTGAGGAGTCACCAACAAGGTGCGAATGTGGTATTGATCCTCAAACTATTCCACATTGGCTGGTCTACTCGCAGTACCTTAACAACTGCACTATGAGCAACGTCTGCGCAGTAAACGAAAATACCATTGGTGTGGCTAAATTCTGTTACCATAAACTTTCATAAACAAAATATAAATATTTAATAAGAAATTTGAAAAAACAACAGATACGGATGGGATTCGAACCCACAATCTTCGGCGTACCGTGCCGACGCTCTAACTGCTGAGACAACGTATCCCATCAGAACCAGTCGAAATTTCAAATCTTTTTCTACGCCTAGGGCGTGTGGTAATATCGATCGGAATACATTACGTATCCGACTCTTCTTATTAAAAAACTATACCTTAAGATTAATTTATGTCTACCTATCTTTAACACGACGAAGAAAAAGAAGTGTGTTACCAATGAAAGAATTATTGCTTAAAGAGTTTTTATATAAACCACCGTTAGACCGTCTCCAAATAAGTCGTCACCCGCGATATTTTTTCCGTAATAGCTTTCAGAACATTGTTGGCTTAAGATCATGTATATTTAATGTAAGCACCGGTGTGAAGTGACATGAAAGGTAAATAAGTAAATGTCAGTGATCTCGTACAGGTGTACTTATTAGAGAATTTTTACCTTTTATTTTGATACGAGTCGTGATAGCCTAGTGGTGGTGACCGTTGACTGGCAAGTCTGAAGTCTCGAGTTCGAACCCAAGGCGCGCACCTCTGACTTTTCGTACAAATTTTATAAATTAATAGTCACTCTCCGTGCCTCGGATAGCACGTTAAGCTGTTGGCCCCGGCTGTCAATTGTCGATCTTTGGCAGTCGTTACGGGTAGTCAGAAGCCCGAAAGTCTGACAACCAGTCTCACCAAAGGGTATCGTGTAACCCAGTATCTGGGTTGTGGAGGTCTGATAGGCAGTCGCTCCATGTAAAACACTGGTATTCAGCTGCATCCGGTAAGACTGGAAGCCGACCCCAACATAGTTAGGAAAAGGCTAGGCAGATGATGATGATTTTGATAGCAGTCGGAGAAAACAGAAATCTGTCAGAACTGTTAGTGATTATCTATAATGCAGTATTAACTTAATAACGTGATTGTCATGGTTTGTGTAGAAAAGTGGTATCATTTATCGTAACTCTCAAATGTATGAACTAATTTTGATTTAGTTTTTATTATATTCGAAAGGTAACGTGATCGGAAGTGTTCTTTGCAAAAAATGTAAGGAGTGTTCTTTGCAAAAATTAAGGGTTATCTAATAATTGTGTCGCGGGTTTTGAAATTTTGATAATTATGTATAATTGTGTGTTCTAACTATTTTCTAAGGCGTTAAAACACCAGCATCCTTAAAAGGGGTCATTAAACTCATCATTATGAACAACTTTTACTATGGGACAAACCCTGAAATCTCAAAAAAAATCAGCTATTCCATAGATTTATGTTCACCTGACTCAACAAAATGTATGGAACAGCTGATTTTTTTTTGCGATTTCAGGGTTGGTCTCATAGTAAAAGTTGTTCATAATGATGAGTATAATGACCCCTTATAAGGATGCTTGTGTTTTACAAATAACCCTGTATAACCGTAACTTGTATTAAAAATCAATAATTATAATTTTCAAGTTTGTAAAATACCTAATTAAAATGCTAATATACAGCTGGCTCCAGCACAACAATTTGCGGAGTAAATCTTAAATATATTCACCTACCTCCACATCTCATCCCGGGGTTCATAGTAAAATTATTACAGCAATTTATGCTAATTTAGACAGCTTTGTTTCTGGCGTATCACACGTTGTGGCGTAAACATGAGGTATCACGATGGAATATTTGATAATGTCTGGTTTTATAAAGTAGGATCTCAAACCCTTTGAGGTGTCAATTTGCTGATACAATTAACATCTTTTATTTTACTTGATCTTCATCCTCCTAGCCTTATTATTCCCAAATATTGTTGGGGTTATTTTAATAATATTATAAATCCGGTAGTGGCTGTTTATTTGCGTACTTTTACTAGCAAAATAATGATAACGTCTTTTTAAAAATCACTTTATAACTACTTTATTTACTTTACAAAATTCTATTTAAATATACCAACTTAGGTATTTACCACATCTAGTATTTTTACCACGATGACAAAAAATACCGTACGCACCGAAAAAGACTGTTACAGTCATTTATTACGTTCTTTATGGCATTTCGAGCCTGTGTTCGCGTGTACTGAGAGCTAGGTAGACAAAATGGCGGCTTTCGGCGGCCGTCCAGAGTAATCGAAATTCGACCGTAATTCATCAAGTATAAATTACATTTTAGATAGTTAAATTAAAAGAACATTTATTATTATATAAATTTTTGATTTTTCCACTTCTTCTCTATATTAATTATATGTTAAATCTCACACTCCTCCATGCAGGCTATATTCTTAAAAAGGAATCCAAATCGCTTCACATCATAAATATCACACATCATAAATACTGTAAAGTTCCATCAAAAACCGTTCAGTCACAGAATAATAATCATACAGTATGGTAACTACGTACAAACGCTCGAAAACGGCACACTCACAAACATGCGCAACGCGTCGTTGATACTGCGAGTACCGCGACGTTTGCTTAGGAGTCTCGTTGTTACGCAATATTACGCATGTTTGTGTGAGTGAACATTTATTAATCCATACATCTTTACGAACTTTAACTACATTTATTATATTAGTAGGACTTTATTGGATAATACAGATATAAACATAAAAATTTTTAAAGTACAACTAAAACTAACACTAAAACTAACGCTAAAACAAAAAATAAAATAAAAAGAGAAAAACTTAATCTAAAAGACCGCTTCCAGTGGGCAATGTCCCCAAAACGCTGGCTGCATTGCCACGTTGAATGGCAATGCTAAGCCTTTGAGCTAAGTATAGGCCAGCGTTTTGATCCCGAGTAGCTTCGACCAGACGCCGAATAGTAGGATATGATAAAAAAGATGAGACTATATTATTCAAAAACTTTAATACCTACGAGTATAATACAATAATAAAGCTTTGTACTCACGTGTCTTGAATTTCCTTTGTGAAAACCTCTTTGTGTCATACCACATCCAATTTGAGCTGACATCAAAGTATTTTCCATTTCCTATCGATACGTCTTCAATAACGAACGCTCTCACAATATCCTTAAAACCGGGTTCTCACGGGGTAAAAATAGTTGCGCTACGTTGCGCAACAATGGTCAGCTTGAAGGTAAGATAAAATTTGTGGTATGTTGACCAATTGGCAAAGAAATTATATTTTAATAGCAAATCGATAAATATTTTCAAATAATATGCGGTATAATGTATGCGGACAAAGTTAGAAATAATCTTTGACTTATCATAACAAATTATGGTGCCCATGGAGGGCGCAGGCAGTGAAGCGGATTTTGTTGTTATGCACTGCGCGGACAGATAGATAATGAGCGCGCTTGTTCGCATGGATGAGCTTTGATCAGTTGAAACTCATACAAAAAGTTCCACACATCTATTCATATCCCACAGTGATCCACGTAGTATTGTAGTGTCTCGGAGGGGTGGAGGCAGCAAGAACGCCGCTTGTCCACACGGTCGGGTGGTGCTCGTGTGCATCAACGGATTCCATGTAAGCTAGCGACGTGAGGTGGTGTCGTGTGTAAACCGCCTATATTGCTACGGTGCGGTGATATAACGCTATCAGCCTTTTTGGATCAGTAGGTACATGTTACATAACTGTAGGAGAACTGCCTACGAGAACTGCTTAAGGAGGAAAAATAATTTGGATGTAAACTTCGCTTTAATTATGTGGTTCTTCTTCTTCTTCTTATCGTATGGTTGATTAACAACCTGGTGTCAGAGTTTAAACCGCCCGTAGGCCTCTGACATGGCTTTACACACCATTGAAAAATCTCTCAGGTGTGCTGGTTTCATCACGATGTTTTCCTTCACCGTTTTAGCAACTGATAATTAATTTATAATACGCACATAACTTACGAAAAGTCAGAGGTGCGCGCCTTGGGATCGAACTCGAGACCTCTGACTTACCAGTCGACGGTCATACCACTAGGCTATCAGTGCTAATAGGGTATCAGTGCTAATAAGTTATGTGGTTATTATATGCTTGCATTATGTGTGAAGCATCAATTGTTGCCTAGTCTGTAACCAGCCTAAGTAAGCGAAGAACGTTTGACTTATATCAATCAGGGGAAGGAAATTATATTGTTTTATGTGAAGTTAAATCACCTTCACAATTTAATTAAACAATTTTAGAATTTAATTAGCGAATTTAAAATTTATGGGTTGGATAATGGAGAAGGAATATATTTTCGAACACTCAAATTTTGTCAATTTTTTTTTGTGTGATGTCTTAGATTAAATAAAAAAGTACATACACCATTGAAAAAGTCGCATTGTTATACGCCAGGTTCGAACACCCACAACATTCAATTCTATCATCATTCATTTATCTCCCTGCCGTTTTCCCAATTTATTTGGTGTCGGCGCAGTATGTCCTCTTTTTCCATACATCTCTATCACCCGTCATCTCAGAGACTTTCTTTCTCGCCATATCATATCACATTCAATTCTATCATTAAAAATATTTTATAAGCCACTCTGACTCAGTTGTACTTAGTACAGTAATCTAAGGTTACTTTCATCATGAATTTATAGCACCATAAAACGATTCTGTCGTAACATGAATGGCCGACTTTATTACGTTAATAAGAGGGATTAATTTGGCTTGACATTGTAAATATAACTTTGTCGTTGCTAATTTGTCGAAGTGTCAAAATTTAGTGTTTTATACAATGTTGTGTTTAGGTATTAGGTTACTTTGTTTACTGTAAAGACTAGACCTGCTTAGGTTGGAAACTCTTTGAATAAATGCAGGCTAGTAACAATAAATTCATAATTCTTTTTTTAAGAAACATTCGTTAGAAAAATGACGAATAAATATTGTGTGCATTTAAAATAATTAAAGGATAAGTAAGTTGTATCAGTACAACTGACTAAGAATAAAAATGACTTCCTATCACAGTATAATAATCACACAGTATGGTAACTACGTACAAACGCTCGAAAACGGCACACTGACGCAAACATGCGCAATGACTCGTCTCGTTGATACTGCGAGTACCGCGATGTTTGCTTAAGAGTCTCGTCATTACTCATGTTTATGTGAGTGTGCCGTTTCGAGCGTTTGTACGTAGTTACCATACTGTATGATTATTATACTGTGCTCCCAATACTACATATTTGTATAAAAGGTCTGAACTAACTAAAATAATGTTGGTTAGAACTAATGGATTTCGAATACCTACAACAAATTAATGTCGGATGTAACAAATTAATCTCGAATTATAATATTCTAACAAATTAATGTCGGATATAACAAATGAATGTCGGATTAATAAATTAATGTCAGATTAGTATAATAAGTGTCGGAAAAATAAACTATTGTCTTGTCTGTATTACTAATAAAATTTGCTTTTGAAAGATTCTTATTAAATAATTTCATTTAATAAGCAAAACATACATAAAATATCTAAAAAAAATAATCAATTTCTGTAGTACGAAAACATTAGTACGATGGGGATTTTTTCCAAGGTGTTCAATGGTACATAGAAAAAAAACCCATATGGTTCCAAATAGTACCTAGAACCGATCTTATCACTCAAGCGAAAGCCGTATTTCCGCCTAGAGGTTCATGGAGGAACACCGTGTGGTTTTTAGTCCGTGCGAGTCAGTCATAACCACATCGCCAGCCCTTAGCGGTGGGGTACTCATAAAGAGTTTTCAACACGACAACAAAAAAAAAGGTATAAATATATCTAGTTTGTTTTTTTTTATTCTATCGTATAAAGTTTAACAATGTATGCTCAAGCTTTTACACACACATGCACACAATAACCATATAAATGTAATCCTGTAAACTCTATCAACCACATTGAACATAAAACTAAGCCTACACGATCAAACTTACACAGTATGATAATTAATGCTATATGTGTACGAGATTATCGACGAACGTGTGAACTGCGGTTTATGTCTGAGATGCGTTTGAACGGGACAGTGGGCTTGACTGGAGTTAATTAATACGTTTTAATACACAAAGAGGAGGCATGGAAGCAAAAGAGCAACGCTTGAAATAACGTTGAGCAACTGCAAACGCAATGAATGGATCTAAAGCAAAACGAAAGTGGATGATGTGATGGCCATTATAGCCATGAAAAAAATTTGTAGATAGGACATATTGCTAGGATAGCGCATGCTGACACGAAGACTTTTACTGCGGAGACCCCGAGTTAACACTTAAGAGCGAGAACGGCCACCGCAACGCTAGATAGACGACAGCAGACGACACGCACGGTGGCCATGACTGGATAAATTGGACACCAGATCGCCAGGTATGGAGGAGAAAGGAAAAGGCCTCTATCCAAGACTGGATGATCTTGGTAAGGATAATTATGATGATGATGATGTTTTCATCCGGGACTTAGATATCTTTTACTCCATACATTTCCAATCGCGGACGCGTCAGACTCTTTAGAAATGTATGGACAAATGTGCGTCTGCACCTTGACCTTGCCTTACGTCTCTTCAGTTTGGCTTGCGCCTTAAACTACCTGTCTGTCGAGTCTAAAAGATAAAACATGCAAATTAATAGGATAGTAAAATTGACGGCTAAACGGGGCTTAAAAATACTTATTTACTTAAACGGTGAACATTACATTTCTAGATGATTGCGTGTAATATAACATCGTGTTTGTGTTCCCTGAAGGTAAATGTGTATTGTTGTACTTACAGATAGTGAATAGCTGGGGGATAAGTGAGCCTGTTACTTTTAGGGCGCCTATCGCGCTAAACCGCTGTCTCGCTCGCACATTGAAAATAAAAAACCACTGAATGCAGCATAATGCTGAGATGGGTACCTTTTTGTCCTCGTACAGTTATCATGGTTCTGTATTTCTATGTTCTCATGTATTTGCTTGTGCGAGTCCCTAATAAACAGTTTTCTTTCTTTCTTTTCTTTTGTTAGGAAATATTGCAAAAGGCCAAGTTTATATTACAAATTAAAAAAAATATATAAATAGGATGGATAGAAAAAATATTATTTATCGGAATGCTTATGACTTTTAACAAGTGAAAATTATCACAAAGTGGATCCCAGAGGGCAGAAAACGGCAGTGCGGCATACTGAGAAGAAGATGGCGGGAGGAGTTGGACACGCACTTGGAGGATTGGCCTGTTAAAATTACACAGAAAGTTACTGTTAAAGAGAAAAGAGAGGCGCAAAGGCCTCTCTTTCCTGCAGTGGGAAAATTTTGGCTAATAATAATAATAAGTGACCTTCTAAAACGATAAAGCATTATAAATATAAACAGAAAACTAACAAAAAAATTACATCAAAAACACTTAAAATAAAAAATATAAACACGAAAGAAAATACTTAAAATCTTTTTAAAAATTCACTAAGTCGTTTTAAACATGGAACGTAAACCATAAACCAGTTTTACGATGTACCATCACCTTAACGGTAAGCAATAACGCAGCCTTTATGTGGTAAATAGGCTCTTTAGATAAAAGCCTCAATTTGGCAGGTCAGAACAGACCCAAATATGACCCCAGTTAACGAATGCGGTCTAAGTACGCACTCAAAAACGGTACAAATAAATGGACAACTATGGTTTTTGAAAATTTAATTTTAATGGTAATTTCAATGTGAGTAAGTTTGGTAACCTTTACGCGGCTTCGCCTCCATGGTTCTAGTTTAACCTGATCGCAGCGCCACCTACTAGTTCCAATTATGAATCGACCGATGAACTGATTTTGATTTAGTTTTTTTTATTTGAAAGAATGAAATCCGTACGTACCATTTGATTCATGTTTAAGGTAGTCTGCTGTCGATTTCAGTTGGTTTCCCCCTTCTCACCGCTTACATTATATCAGGCGGCTTGTACTTGCGCGCCGAGAAAAAAAAAATTGTTTCTAGGGTTAATTGATACTTTAACTTTTGTAAAAAAAACTTATCATAATTATAGACTCTTACAAAAATGATTGCCTTTGTGCTCTCTCAAAATTATTAGCAAATAGGCCTTATGAAAATCGCCTTCTAAAAACATTATTTTTGTAGTTATCCCCTTTTACGTACGAACCGTCAAACTGGACGTACACTCTGGACGTACTTGAGATCATACCCTTAACGTCAAGGGGTCGTTTAATTTTTTTTTCTCATCATTTAATTGGTTTTTTTCACGCTTAATGGAGGTATGGTGGATGTAAAAGCCTTTGTTGGTATGATTGGAATTTAATTTAGATTTGTTTTTAATTTCTTGTTTGGGTGTCAAAAATTAATTGGTTTTACATAGGTACGCCACCCGGCCAAGAGCCCAATTTTGTCAAGATCTATCCAGGCACCTGGTCGAGGCAAATTAAAACCAAAATGCGGGTCTATTCCAAATTTAAAGGCTTAGCATTGCCATCCAACAACGTGGCAACATAGCCACCGTCTAAAGCTAATAATTATAATAAAATATAGTTTATGATTTTTTTTGTCAATGTTGTGCCATTGCTGGGAAAAGATTTACCCCAAATCCTTTCTCTTCTTTTTTTTTAGCAGTTTCCCAACAGTGTACCACGTTTTTAGCAGTTTACCACGAGACAATTTTGTCTATCTTGTCTAACAAAATTGTCTCGCCAGCGCTTTCGCGCCCGACCTCTACGCCGCGGCCGCTTTCTACCTTTAGGCACCTACGTCCATCCTGGGTGCCTACAGGTGTCTAAAAGTGCCGGAAATAGGTTATCTGGAGACAACCGAGGCATGTCTGGAGGTATTTCCGAACGCCTCTGGAAAATTTAAAAATACTGGTTAGAAAATGTGCAACAATTCTAACCAACTACAATGTTAAGAAATATCACGGTTTCATTAGAAATAGAAGAAAAAATACCGAGTAGGTACTTACGTTATCTGTTCCGCTTAGTCTAAGATGTCCGACACCGTATTGTTTGTTAGAGCCATGTTGGAATGTCCGACAATGTACCTGTTTTCCTTTGATATTGTTTAGCTACGTGGGTTGTGTACATGGTTGAGATCCGGAGAGTAAGCTGTTATCATAAGGATTAAAATACGTATGTAATTATTTAGTTGATTAATTTATTTATGTAAGTATCCAAAATAGTTTCGTTCGATTTTCTCTTCTGAAAGTGAATCGTTCGAGTTTGTGAATCGATTTTTTTGAAGACAATTTAAAAAAAATAAAATTTAAATAATTTAGAATTTGAAATTATTTAAAATTCAGTCATGATTTTAAAGACCCGCAGCGCCATCTATTTTCACAAAAACGTTATTGTTCTTGTTCATCACCAGATCACAATATTTATATAAACACAAAGTTGAAAAAGTATATTCTCCAATTAGTAAATTGGAGAAGATATTTTTTTTACAAAAAAAAAAACAATTATTCAATTCGGTCCACACAGTGATTGGAAAATTATAATCCCCTCTTTTTAGAATTCGGTTAAAAGTTAACCATTTTCAACTATTCTAAAATTGGCAATTAGCCGACGTGGCATTGCCATGCCTGCGTTAAGGGTTTACAAAAGCCAGTCAAATAGAACTGGGAGCTGGAATGAAGATTGCTCGGTAAACAACCGCCGCAAATAGGATGGCAAACACTACTAGACTAGGGAATAAACAAAGACTGCTCTTTTGGACATTCGTGATTTTAATAGTCAAGATTATTTTTTTAAAGTGCCATTATAACATGATCGGGTGAACAGCTTTTTCAAAGTAAATTATAATTTTTATGGACATGGTAATTTGCGACGACTTTTATCACAAATTTTATTTTGCAGTTCCAACTTAAATTATTATTTTTTTTATTACTGCCGCACAAATTGACTCCATGCTGCCTGATGCAATGTAGGCTCAATTTCAGCATTCACTTTAAAACTGAGTTTAATAAAACTAAGGTCAGCCCTACGCAACTTGCAGTTCTAAACTCAGTTAAACGCAAGAACCGAGTTTAACTTAAAAAGATCGCGTTTAGTGGTGAAATCGTCTTCTCTTTGAGTCTAAAAAATATTTTATTACCATATGTTTTGTGTGTCCAAAAACTGGGGGCCTACTCCAAAATTTTAACAATGCAGCTTCGATTGTCGGATCGCATGTTTGTTTGTTAAATTACCTTCTAATAGATTGATTTTTTATGGATTTGTAACGAAACGACAGATGAAAGCACTAAGTACAATTAAACAGTGGTAATTTGGTGGTAAAGATTGTGTTTGATGGTCTTCATTAATACGTTCCGATACAAAAATTGTTGTTAAATTTTCGGAATAGAGCCCCTGAAACCAAAACACAAATATCTCATTAAGACTAGTTAACAAATCAGAAACTTTATACATATTTAAAAACTAGTTCGTACAAACATTATCAAAATTCAGACTACATAAGTTTCCTGGTCAACATTTTGCATATTATTTGCATATGTATCTAGAATCCTAAATGGAAGAAAAACATCAGTCTGGTATATTTTACTGCGTTATAAAGTTTAAAACCGTCGAATATGCAGGAGAGTGCCCCTGTGTGGTCTGGAGGAAGAATAGTATCAACACTTCTCTCTCTGCGTATCGTCAAATTTGAATAATAATAGTTTATTTTTTATTTATTTATAGACTCACGCCTGTATTCCCCAGAGGGGGTAGGCAGAGTGTGCAGTACACACACGTTTCGCCGGCTATTTTATAAGTCCCATGTAATAGGGGGCGAGCCTATTGCCATTAACCGGGCACATTTCCAGACTCCGTGCTGCTACTGAGAATTTCCTAATGGAAAAACCCAATAACACTTTTGCCCGACCCGGGGAACGAACCCAGGACCTCGTGCTCAGCAGTCGCGCTTGCTACCACTAGACCAACGAGGCAGTAATAATTATAGTAATAACTAATAATGCCTTCCTGACCGAATTTCAGTCACAGCAGCTCAATCTCAACGGAGATTATGTATGTATTATGTGCGCAAACACAGGTGCACTCTCTATTCCCTCACTCTCATAGTCCGATGGGATGGCAATCCGACTTGACCGGAGAGACCAGGCGCAAGGCCACGTTCACGGGCAGCTTAACGTGCTTTCCGAGGTACGGAGCAGGTGATTATTAATTTATAATACGAACGTAACTTTCAAAAAGTCAGAGGTGCATGCCTTCGGGTATAACTTGAGACCTCTGACTTGCTAGTCAGGGGTCATATTTCCGTCCTCCTGCTTTAATTCATTAAACGCCATGACGGACACCATGGTGTCCGACAAATAATAGAATTTGCATTGTGTCTGCTGTCTGGCAGTCAAAGTGTTAAAGATAAGTTTTAGCACTAGTGCTGTAACTAGCCTTTCAGAAGTTCGTAATGAACTTCTAATCAACTTTCTCAGCGCTTATTAAATTTAAACAATGTTTCCCTTAATTTTGACAAAACTCCTCATACTTCTTAACCCTCTTCATAAAAGTCTGATGAGATATAATAAAATATTTTCCTTATTCGCAAAATAACACCATGCCAGTACTTATTACAGAAACATTTTTACAAATTAAAAGCAAAACAAACTCGCTGGACGTTTAATTAAATTATTTTAATTTTTCTCTCTCCGACCGCGCGGAACAAAAACCGTTCCCAACTGAGTGTGTTTATCATATTCTCGTAAATACGCAGTATTTAAGGGTTAACCAATATTACGGGAAAGGTAAACCACAGTATAATAATCATACAGTATGGTAACTACGTACAAACGCTCGAAAACAGCACACTCACAAACATGCGCAACGCGTCGTTGATACTGCGCGACATTCGCTTAGGAGTTTCGTCGTTACGCAATATTACGCATGTTTGTGTGTGTGCCGTTTCGAGCATTTGTACGTAGTTACCATACTGTATGGTTATTATACTGTGGGTGTACGCTTATGTTAATATCTCGGGTTTCCGTGAGGAAAACAATTCAAATCTTTTTAAGTAGCTGAATTTGCAACACTTTGTCCCTGGCTGAGGCCTTTGAATTTTATTTGTTTTTATTCTTATATCAGAAGCCTTTTTTAATTAAAATCTAGTTTAAGGGAATTTAGGATTCCCTTAAATGCATTAAATCCCCAAATACATTATTCTAAGAAATAATGTTTATTTGCTTTAAATAAGCATAAATACAATATTAGTCCACCTGATAGGTACGCAAAAAATTATGAGTTATATGTATAAACCCAAAATATTTTTCATTTAAATCCTTAAAAGTTAACATTATACCTAAATTGAAATAACAATTAAACAATGAGTTTTTTAAATTAATTCATTATTAATACGAATGTGGCTTTGTTTAATTTTGCGACGGCTAGTTATACAATTGAGCCACGAAGGTTAGGACTCTACAGTATTATACAATATACAACAAGAGCCAGAAAAAAAAACAAATATCTAACCTTTCGTGCTTAATAGCTAAGTCTTAGAAACATTTATATCCATTCTCATTAATTCCCCATAACAAATAACTGGGCCAGACTAATTTACGATGCCATCCAATTCGCAAGGATATCTAAAGAACAAAAGTATTGGGGAAAAGATTACGAGGATAAAAAAGATATAAAAAGTTTTTGTGCGAAGAAAAGTTCAAAGGAATTCAATTGGGTTACGTGAGTGATGGGTTCGGTTTTATTAAATTATAAAGATCTAGGTGTTGCCTGTGGCTTTGCTTGGAAAACACACGGATTTTCCGCTTTTTTTGTTTATTTTTTTATTTATAGACTCACGCCTGTATTCCCCAGAGGGTGTAGGCAGAGGTGCAGTACACCCACGTTTCGCCGGCTATGTTATAAGTCCCATGTAATAGGGGGCGAGCCTATTGCCATTAACCGGGCACAATTCCAGAGTCCGTGCTGCTACTGAGAATTTCCTAATGGAAAAACCCAATAACACTTTGCCCGACCCGGGGATCGAACCCAGGACCTCGTGCTCAATAGTCGCGCTTGCTACCACTAGACCAACGAGGCAGTCTTTTTTTTGGTTTTTTTTTTTCAGGCTTTTTTTGTGTCTAAAAATAAAAAAAATCCGGGAGTTTCGTTTAGTTTCCGTGAGTTTTTATTGTACTAACTGACCAACGGACGTTGTCCTGTCAAAATCCCGTAGAAAAATCTCTATTTCAGTTTTATCTGACTTTAAAAAAAAAATCGGGCAACTTTTCCGACTTGTCTTCCCTAGAAACTATATTTCGACGACTATTACAAATATTAAAAAACACGTAATCGGTTGAACCGTTTTCAAGACTTAGACAAGAGATTATTTAATTTATTATGAAGGAATATCGAGTTTTTATTCGGTAATATAAAACACGTAGCAAATAAAAGAAAAATATATTTAGTTTGGGTTCTGAGCCGTAATTTGCCTTGTACAAAAATTGAAGTTGCCGAGATGAGCGACAAGCGGAATCGGAATTTTTCATCTGTTCCAAATGCAAATTGTAATTTTGCGTATCGAACCGTGCCCGTAATATTTTTTTATTTATTTATTTAATAAAATGATGTACCTTTTATTAGTAAGGTAAGTTTTTTATCATAAAACAATGTCTAACAAAACAACACACATAGTTTGTCTGTTGGATCACACACAATTATTTAATATTTGTTTAATGCATTCAATTACTAATTATCATCATAATTTAATTTTTGTTCTGTTAGTGTTTTTGTCACGTTTTTATTTACTCGCTTGTCTGTCTGTGTGGCACAAATTTTCTCAGTACTAGATGAAAACGCAATTTTACGGTATTTTTTATTTATTGTTTTGACGTTTTTATTGATCCGCTTTTGTTTCTCTGTTTAAATGTTCGGCAAAAAAATTGCAATAGATTTTAAATTGAGAATAAAAAAATACATTTCTTTTTAAAGGGCTTTTTCTTACTCAGTTTATCAGAAGTATATCTAAGAGTAACTTTCGACCGCTTCCGCTCTTACCAGTAACTATGGCCTCATGCTTAAATTTGAATACACATTATTACCACTTGTTTTTGTAAGAGTCTGCGCAAGACATAAATTTTATTACTACATTCTTTTCACTTCATTTTCCATGCTGTGTTTACGTAAAATAGAGTAAAAAAACTATGAGTATGTTCTACTGGGGTAATATCGACCTAATATCGTCTATGCAACCTACACCCACTAATAAAATTTCACAAGGCACAAAGACCGTAAAAAATGTCGACCACACAAATAGGTACTTGTTCTTTGTCGCACCTATGACATTGGTGCATTAATGAAATTTGCTTGTCAAAGATAACACAATAAAAGTATTCGTTCTTAAAGCTTGGGGCTGCCTCGGTACTGTAGCGCATCGGCTATGTTTGCCGAGGCTCGCGTAGATGACTTTTACGCGATAATGAGAAAAAGAGCTGCCTTATTGCTACGCAGAGTCCGTGGCAGTGCCAACAGTGTTCTTAGCGTTATAGCGGATAGAATAGACTGTCCAATATTGTGGCATGCAATAGAGACTCATATGAGGGCTAATTAAGTTATAGAATGTTACTAACATAGTCTTAAGTTTCTAATAACAATAATATGGATTTTGTCTGATATAAATAAATTAAATTAAATTAAAATTTGAAAAAAACTTCCCATAAGGGGGTGAAAAGAAGAAGTTGAAAGTTTGTACGGGATGTCAGTCAGACTTTAGGTCAAGTTCTTAAAAATTGGTATGCCTTTCGGATAAAAATTTTAGAATTTCATATAGACTTTGTGATCAATCTTCTCTAAAAGAGGTAAAAAAATGGGGTAAAAATTTGTATTTAACTTATTTGTAAAAAGTAAACAGGATTTTTTGATTTTAGGGGATGCAACCCATTCAAACTACATGCTCGTAAGAAGTCCTGGATAATTCTCTAATCATTCATAAACGATAAAAAATATCACCAATCAACATAACGCCAAAAGCTATCCAAACTGCGAATATTTCTTCGATACGATCTTCAGGCCTCACAGTATACAAAAGGATTTATTCCTGTGTTGTACAAGAACAGTTTTATCAGACATCGTAAACTTGTCGGATGAAGGCCCGAGGTTTGGCCTAAGTGAAAATACGAGGTCTCGAGAGACTGACTTGAAAAAACTAGGTTATTATGAGTTGTGAAAGTAGTTTTGGAGGTGGCATTGTTAATAGAGTTGATGAAAATAAATTTGATTTTACTGTCTTACTCACAAACAAAGAATAATGAGGGTGTGTTACTGGGCATCCTCTGAGAGACTATAAAATAGACACATTTCAAAGAATTGCTGTAAGAGAATCAAAAATAGGGAATATCAAAGTATCAATATTTTATTGTATCAATATCAAAGTATACATTTTAATTTGATTTAGGTTATAACGACAAACGAGTAAAAATAATGAATTACCTATATTGTTTTTGCAATATAACGCGCTTTAGAGACGAAATGGACTTAAGCAATGTAGCAAATTAAATTTAAAATTCTGCTCAGAGGAAAATAATCTAGATACATTTTGAAAAGTATTTTATAATGGTAAAGTAACCTAACCTATCCTAACCTAGACCTATTATAAAATCGCAAACCGACGACCGTGGTGGTGATTAATGCTCGACCATTCTTTGAATGAAAAGAGGCCTTTGCCCTGTAGTGAGACAGTTACAGGCTGGTTTATTAAATGGTTTTACTAAGGCTGACCTGTTTATTATTTGGTTCACTAATTGATATTTCACCCCTTCCTAATGACAAATTGATCGATATTTGGCACACAGCTTTAGTTTTGAAGACAAAACCGTATTACGTAAAAAATTTTTTTACTTATATTATTTTATTTTATAGTAGGTAGGTATTGTATATGTATACAGAAAAGTTTATTTATAGTTAAATAATATACTACTCAAAACAAAATAAGAGCCACTCGTTATTTTCACATTTGAGTGTAATTTATTGAACATAAATTAATTATTAAGTAACAAAATATTAATGTTACAAACTCTTTGATATTTAACCTCTTTGATTTTGTTCTTAAAACCAAAGGGTGGCCATCAATTTTAAAAAAAAATGTAGTATAAAATTTTCTTGTTCTTTTTTTCGTTTTTTCGTTAAGTTTTGTTTCGATTATATGGATGGTAATCCGGAGCATTCGTAATTTTAGTTTGTTAATTTGTTTAAATAACATCTTATGTTAATGTGCCATAAGTACGAATACATATGGACGCAATTACTGCAACAAGAGCCGTTACAATGATCCAAAAAAGAAATTTGGAGCGATATGTGGCTTTTCACCTAGGTTTTTCTCGAAAAGCTATCCAAAATGCTTGGAATCGCTTCCAGAAGACTGGCAGTGCTGCAAGAAGACCTGTTTCGGTTAGAGTTCGCATTAAAACTGTTCAGGAGGATCGGTACATCCGGTTAAGTGCCTAACGAGAACGCACAGTGACGGCTCTATAATTACAAAATCGCTTACGGTTGACAACAGGTACTCGTGTTAGTGACCAAACGATCCGTAACAGATTGCACGAAGACCAGCAAACTTCAAAACGTCGAGTTGTTCGAAGTTCGTCCAGGGTTCAACATGCAAATTGTTTAAGGTACTTCCATCAATATTTGGACTGGGTCATAAGCCAGTGGAGCATTGAGCTCTTCACCGACTAGTGCAAAGTAATTTTTTTTAACGACGATCGACGCATTAGGATCTGGAGACGACGTGGCGAGCGATTTTTGGAAGCCTGCATTCACGAAGTCGATCGTTTTCCAGTTTTGGTGGACCTAGTTTTTTGGTTTGGGGTGGGATAAGTTTGCACGGCAAAACTGAACTCGCAATTTAAAATGAGGTTTCCGTAACTGCTCAGTGTTACATTGAGGAAGTTATCAGGCCTCATGTGATCCCATTTGGTCAGCGAATGGGTCCTGGATACGTCCTGATGCAAGACAATGTCCGTGCACACACAGCTCAAGCGACCCAGTTTGTACTGAAAATCTCTCACATTCAAGTGTTGCCGTGGCCAGCAAACAGTCCGAACTTAAATCCGATTGAGCACGTGTGAGACCAATTAAAACGAAGGGTTAGAGTCGGTTCGCAAGAGGTGTACACCCAGCAGCAACTGATTGGCACTTCGAAAAGTGCCTGGGAAAGATCCCAGCTGAAAACGTGAAACATTTGATCGAAAGCATGCATTCCTGGCTGCAAAAGTGCATAGCCAAAAGAGGAAGGCATACCCATCATTAAAGAATAGAAAAAGAAATAAAAAGTGAAGATTTTTTAGTTTTGAGGGACTTTGGTTAAATTGTGTTTTTTATCCTAAATTGTAATTTTTGACCAAAGTTCAATAAAAATGTTAATTAATTAATTAATTTCAACAGTAACTAGCCTAAACGGTAAACAATAACATTGTTTTACGTTAACGTAATCGAAACAATGTGATAATTTCATAATTTTTATGGTATATCAAAAATACGTAGTGGCTCTTATTTTGTTTTGAGTAGTATATATATTTGTTTTTTACCTAAATATCTAAATCGTTTCTTAAAAAAATACCTTCTCCATCTATCACTTAATCTTTGGCCTTAAGTCGCTCGTACGAACTACGTACAAAATTGTAAGGGGCCTGAAGCCCAACAATTTTGCCGGCCTTATCTTACAGGGGTAAAGCATACACACTACACAGTTTTATTTAGCTCCCGATTTTGTAAACGACTTAGGTAAATAATAAAGATAATGTAATAAAATTATAGGCTTTTACCTTTACCCATTTTGTTTTGGCAGCAAAATATTACAGTACGCGTCACGGATGTCTGGGTCTGTGTAGTTCTCCCCGGTCTTTTCCCCCGACCTTTAGAAAGTTTTCCCCCTTAAACAAAAAAAAAAGTCTATGAAGTTGGATGCGAGGTGCATTTGCGCACAAACAACTTGCGTTTAAAATATTCCTACATGCATGAAAACATGTGGTACCTATGCTTAACAGCTTTTTATTTGGATCTTGGTATCTATAGGTAATTTAAGTTTATCTGTTATCTTAAAGAAAGAAAGAAAGTATACTATGTATATCAGCAATAATTAAAAGGAAAAAAAAACAAAATAAAAATATTGCTTCTCAAGAGTCAACTCATACTAAAACCGCAAGGTTTTTATTAGTTTTTAACCGACTTCAAGAAAGGAGGAGGTTCTCAATTTGATTGCATGTTTTATAAAATTAGCTAGCTGTCTTTCGCGATTTCATCCGCGTGAAATTTAATTTTCAATTATGATTCAAAAGACACGTAGCATCATCTATTATTATAAGTACTGTATTGTTGTCTTCGTCGGAAGCAGTATTTTTTTTTCGGTATGAAATATTTATGTATATCTATGTCAATTTCTACACACCTGACAACGTTTATGCAAAATTTTTGGATGATCGGTTTAATGGTTTAGTCGTGTGAAAAGGTAACAAACAAACTTATTTTCGAATATACAGCGTGTAACAGAAGTCCGAAATAATACATTAAAGGCGTATAAGGTACCCTATACACAATCCTTGAGCATGGGTTTTAGAACCGAACCCCAAACAATACTCGAGTAAACCACGGTCAAAATTTAAATCACCAAAATCTTTCAAATTCGGCCCTAGGCATCAGTTGAAAGGTAAATCAACACGAATCCGGTTATTTACCGTCAATAAATTCTTTAGGTAAGCACTAGGCACGCATAGGATAATAAAATCTGTCATTATTGAAGAAAATGAAATCGAAAGATTTATTTTGTATGAAAAAAAAAGCCTCTTTTCCATTCAATATTTTCACAGGTGATTCTCTTCATGGTATACATACATGCCCTTAAGTATTATTTCGGACTTCTGTTACACGCTGTATACCTACAGTTAGAAAGTTAGTATGAACTCATAACTAATTGCATAGGAACCACATCACTTCTGTCCATAACCACAGAGTTTGTGGTTCAATTAACATTATAATCTGTGCAGACATATAATCCTCTTAGTCCAATTATTTGCCTAAGAGAAACATCAATGGAATATATATATTATTATAGTAGAAATACCTATTAGATACTTTATCTGACATAAATCTCGATAAAGTCTAATAAATATTATAGGTAAGTTCGGGACCTCCCTCCATGCGCTGATGGTGATCACCGGGGTGGTTTTAGTGGGTAAAAATACCACACTATCCTGTCTCTTCCCCGGAGGCAGGGTGCCTTTTGAAGGTTTCCCCCCGAAAAAAAAAAAAAAAAAAAAAAAAAGGTAAGTTCTTATAAGTATTTATTCAGGCTTTGGTCAGTTCAAGTATCCTAACTAGTCCTGATCCTAAATAATCCTACTAATATTAAAAATATGAACATTTGTGAGGGTGTATGGATGGATGGAAAACTTACTAAAAATTTTTTTTGATGAATGCTTAATCCTTTTCTGTATGAGAAGAGGCCTTTGCCCTATATTGGGACAGTTACAGGCTGATTTATATGTGTATATTATTTACAAAGCTTTACAATAATATAACTTAAACATCAGAATAACATATAAGCTACAATTTATCAACATATACCTCGCGAGCAAAACCACGGGAGGAAGCTAGTATTATAAATGTGAAATAAAGTATGTTTTTACCGTTTTAACATTTGTATAACTATTACAAATGCAATCTCGATCTTTTTAGTTATTATAAAGATCATGCTGCGGCACATGTAAGTTCGAGCGGCGGGTACCAGTGCGCACTGTTTCCTGGCTAATTAAATAATTTTTGCATAGAAAATAAAATGATGACAGTGTTACTGTCGTAAATAGACATACACATATACATAGAGACTCAACTTAAATTAATTCAAGATTAAGTTCTAGTAACAAAACATATTATAGACACTCAACTCATCTTTACAGTCTGTTCTAGATACAAATCACATTGACCACACAGTGTTCCTCAGGGACCTGCAAAACACATGACACTCAACTCAACTCAACTTAACTCTAGAGTTCGAGACACATAACAGATTGACACTCATCTCAACTCATCTCTAGAGTTTCAGACACCTAACACGTAGACATTTAGCTCAACTTAACTCTAGAGTTCTAGACACAACTCATAGACACTTAGCTCATCTCAACTCTAATAATAATAAAATAATAATGTCCTCCTGACCGAATTTCGGTCACAGCGGCCAATCTCAACGGAGATAAGCCATCGACGCGGGAGATATTATAGTGCACAAATGCTTGCGCAAACACAGGTGCACTCTCTATTCCCTCACTCTCATAGTCCGATGGGACGGCAATCCGAAACGACCGGAGAAAGATCAGGCGCAGGGCCAACAGCTTTACGTGCTTTCCGAGGCACGGAGTAAGTGATAATTTATTTATAATATAATATGATCTCAACTCTAGAGTTCTAAACACAATACATATAGACACTTAACTCTAGAGTAAGTTCTAGACCTTAAACACATAGACACTCAACTCAACTCTATAGTTCTAGACACAAAACACATAGATACTCAACTCAACTCTATAGTTCTAGACCTTAAACACATAGACACTCAACTCAACTCTATAGTTCTAGACCTTAAACACATAGACACTCAACTCAACTCTATAGTTCTAGACCTTAAACACATAGACACTCAACTCAACTCTATAGTTCTAGACACAAAACACATAGACACTCAATCTCATCTCAAAGTTTTAGATACAACATAGACACAGATAAAAAAACATTACTACGCTAACTTTTGACCCTTTATAAAGAATATTCGCGTAGGCAAAGTCAAAAAACCTCAAATACATCAAAAATGCATTGTCATTGTGCTACATATCATGGCCGAAGCCCGGTATACATTATGCAAATACACTTTGCCGGCTCATTTGAATAAATACAATGTATATTTGTACGTGCTCTATGTTTTATACGACTTGAGACAGAAAACTTATGTTGCATTGAGGAATGGCGTCGACATTATTGTATTCATTATTCTTGACAATTTCGACATTTTATTTTATGATTGTATTATTATTACTACTACTACTACTTAGTAAAGAGTCGTGATAGCCTAGTGCTGGTGACCGTTGACTGGCAAGTCAGTAAACAATAGTAAGCAATAACGACTACCAACATGAGCAAAAATAGTAGTAATAATCATCATCTGCCTAGCCTTTTCCCAAATATGTTGGGGTCGGCTTCCAGTCTTACCGGATGCAGCTGAATACGAGTGTTTTACATAGAGCGACTGCCTATCAGACCTCCACAACCCAGATACTGGGTTACACGATACCCCTTGGTAAGACTGGTTCTCAGACTTTCGGGCTTCTGACTACCCGTAACGACTGTCAAAGATCTACAATTGACAGCCGCGACCAACAGCTTAACGTGCTATCCGAGGCACGGAGTGTGATAATTAATTTATAAAACCCACATAACTTACGAAAAGTCAGAGGCCTTGGGTTCGAACCCGAGACCTCTGACTTGCCAGTCAACGGTCACCACCACTAGGCTATCACGACATTGTATACACACGTATACATCATATTTAAATTTCTAGCAACAGATTTCTGTTACTTTCCTTGCCGATGCCGTCGGCGACACAAGTATCGTGTCTCGATATCACTATAAAAGACCATTGGCAACACACAAAAAACAAAATGACAGCTTTTTCCTTATCCAAGACAGATATAGACATAACATTAATAATAAAGAAAGGGCAACAAAGAAAATTACGGTAACAAAACACACGCCTGAGATAAAAACCAAGATTATTTTATCAGAACTGTTCTTGATGAACAAAGCTTCGAATAAGATTATTTGGGTATCTGTTTTATCCGTAGTACAGAATATATAAAACATAGAACGTGTAAAGAAAGGTTTTTCGTTTCGTGTCTTGAGTGTTGGCAAAAAAGAACGGATTTTGTCACTATTAAAATAACAATCATGTAAAAATGGCAAACGTAATCAACGTGACAATGCAGCCAGCGTTTTGGGGACATTGCCTACTTAAAGCGGTCTTTTAAATTAAGTTTTTATTTTTTTTTATTTTTAGTTTTAGTATTGGTTGTAATTTAATAGTATGTAGTTACAATCGAAATAAATAGATATATAATAAATCGTATGAAATGTATAACGTAAATAAACAGTGTAAAAATGGATATTTTATTATCTAAGGTCTAAATTAAAAAGATAAACTTAATCTAAAAGACCGCTACCTGTAGGCAACGTTCCCAAAATGCTGGTTGCTTTGCCTCGCTTGATGGCTACACATGGTTCACTAAGAACCATCTGATATTTAATATATTTGTCGCGGATTTGTTTCCAAGAGTACACTACACAATGTTTTGGTGTTATTTTTTAATAAAAATGGGGGCAAACATGGTTATTTTATTTTATTTATTTTAAAAAAATAACCATGTTTGCCCCGTTTTTATTAAAAAAAAACATGGTTAACATACTCGTACATGGTAAGGTAAACATGGTTATCTGAAAGTAAAATGATCACTGCTGCACCATGGAGTGAGGAGGGAAAGTAGAGTGGGAGCTTGGACTCCAGTACTCAGTGACCCTAGTGAAGAAGAAGAACAAAAAAATTAAATACATCATATTCTTAACTTATATTTATACTGAAGTTTAAATAAATAAACAAAATATCCTTCTAATCAAGTAAAACTAAACGAAACTAGAACCAAAGTAATAAAATCAAATACAATACAAACAAACAACGAAATTGTTCGTGAAGTGGTGCGTTGTAACATTTCAATGAGGTTTTAATTTCGCCCTCTGGGCCATTCAACCCTTCAGCCATTGTTCCACTGTTACCATTTCAAACCGGGTCCAATTTATTGTACCTGCAGATACAATAATACCTTCAAATAACTCAAAAGGAACTTTGATAGAAAGGTTGTAACGATCTAATTAAAGATGAAAAGAATTTGGCAAAAGTTGAAGTTAATAAGGTAGAAAATGAAGACGATTTTGAAATAATGATGTTGTTTCAGATGTAAACACTGAGATTTTAAGTAGATCATTATTTAAACCTAAAGTACAAAAATATTTATTTCTAAATTCTAATTTAAATTTAGAAATACATCAAAGACAAACATGTGCGGTTAAAGGCAATTTGCGCTCTTGATCATAAGGTCTAAGTAGCAAAATGTCCAACAGCACGAAACGTCCAATGAGTAATAAGTCTAATTAGTAAAATGTTCATGTAGCAAAACGTCCAACTATCAGAATGGTCTGTATAGAGAACGTCTATTTAGCTAATCGTCAAATTTTCATAATGTCTGGACACTCAGGCACAAAATTCAACATTGATGGAATATTCAAATCTACACCACCAAGCCATTCTGCCATTCATTGCGCGATGTCACGCGTCAGGAGCGGCAATTTGTAATATTAGCTTTCATCCACGTTTTTGTACAAAAACAAACTAACTAATGTCATCCAATTCTGAGAAATGTTTAAAATTTCAAGGCTCACTACAAATTAGTTTAAAATTGATGGGAAATTTTGAAAAATAGACAAACTTATAAAAATGCGAGTATTTAGTACTAACTTTTGCCCACCGAGGGTTCCGTAGGTATAAAGACTATTATTTTTATGATTTAATTAAAAAGTATATAGTTTTTAAATTTTTCGCTGTACTTGAAGTATAAGACGATAAAATAGACAAAAAAATAAATTTGGCAAGTAATGCCAAATTTAATAGGTCTAGGTCAACTAAAAGTACCCCATCAATTTGGATTCCCTTGAGAGTCTCGAAATGTAAGTTTTTTGAGGCATAAACGCCGTATCTTTTTTTACTAATGTAAACTCTACAGTCCCCAGTCTACAGTCAGTATAGCTGTGTAGCAGCTTCAAGGGACTGTAGACTTGAGTATATGATTTGAATTTCAACTCGATACCTCTACGCGTTCTCGAGATAAAGAGTCTTGAGAGACAGATAGACAGACGGACAACATAATGATTCTATAAGGATTCCGTTTTTCCTTTGAGGTACGGAACCCTGAAAACATTATATTATTTTCCTATTTTTTTGCAAAAGAACTGCGGGAAATTAGATTTCTTTGATTTCATATTCAGGTCTATTTATTCTCAAAGCAATAATATCTAGGCAATGCTCATACTTTGTTTCTTGATTAAGATTACATTGGCTTGTTGAATATGAAGCGTAGTAGCACAGTAATAATCATACAGTATGGTAATAACGTACAAACGCTCGAAACAGCACACTCACCCAAACATCCGTAATATTGCGTAACGACGAGACTCCTAAGCGAACGTCACTGTACTCGCAGTATCAAACACGCGTCGTTGCGCATGTTTGTGTGAGTGTGCCGTTTTCGAGCGTTTGTATGTAGTTACCATACTGTATGATTATTATACTGTGTTAGTAGTCTTATTGTATGTAATATTTTCTAAAGCATGCTTAAAAAATCCACTACACTTCAGTAATATCCTGATCAGTATCATTAAGAAATTAAATTATTTTAATTTTAAATTGATACAGATAAAATAATATTGTTATTTATTATAATAGATAATGTAAATATAAAATTTCAGGATGATCTTCAGTGGTTTAGGAGTGAAAAGGTAACAGACAAACCACTTACTTTCGTATTTATATATTAGTAAGGATTTTAGTAGAGATTTTAATTATTTATTAAATATCATAAGATATAAGTCGAGCAATCCAGAAATCAACCCGTGAGTAACGGGTTGATTTCTGGATTGCCTGACTAGTTTCGAACTCAAACGGAATCCATTTTCAAGAGCGACCTTACAGGGTTTTAATTGTAATTATTTGCTTTATATTTGTCGAGTTCGATCCCAAGGCGCGCACCTCTGACTTTTAGTGAGTTATGTGCGTATTATAAATTAATTATCAGTTGCTAAAACGGTGAAGGAAAACATTGTGATGAAACCAGTACACCTGAGAGATTTTTCGATGGTGTGTAAAGCCATGTCAGAGGCCTACGGGTGGTTTAAACTCTGACACCAGGTTGTTAATCAACCATACGATAAGAAAAAGAAGCTTTATATTTTCGTTTTGTATAAAATGTGAATGGAACTATGAACCTGAAAAAATAAAAAAATACTGGACGTGTATTTACAAAATGTATTTATATGGAACATAATATATTTTCCAGCGGTATTTTAAAAATGGTATTTACCTACCATATTATAAAATACCAAAGAAAAATAAAAATATCCGAGCGTAAACATATTTTACCAACGTAAATTCCGTCATTTTTTGAGTTTTATTTGAGTATACAAAGACAAAAATTCCTTAGAAGCTCCCTAATAAAAAAGCAAATATCGGACAGAAAGAAATTCGTGGTCTCCGATAAAACAAACACTTTGTGAAACGGGATGCGGAGATATAATCTTAGATGTTAAATAAAACTGTTTTGATATTCAATACCTGAGTATATCGAGTTGTGATAGTCTAGTGGTGGTGACCGTTGACTGGCAAGTCATAGGTCTCGGGTTTGAACCCAAGGCGCGCACCACTGACTTTTCGTAAGTTATGTGCGTTTTATAAATTAATTATCACTTACTCCGTGCCTCGGAAAGCACGTAAAGCTTTTGGCCCTGCGCCTGATCTCTCTCCGATCGTGTCGGAAGGCCGTCCCATCGGACTATGAGAGTGAGGGAATAGAGAGTGCACCTGTGTTTGCGCACACACTTGTGCACTATAATATCTCCTGCGTAATTGGCTAGTCTCCGTTGAGATTGGCCGCTGTGACCGAAATTCGGTCAGGAGAATATTATTATATTGATAGATCGAGTATCGCATCAAAATTAAGATATTTGTAATATTAACTTTTCAAATGAAAAATATTTAAGGAAATGAATCTATATTTGTTAACATGATTTGCAATAACAAAAAACCAGCAAAGTGCAAGTCAGACTCGCGCAATATAGGGGTGCGTATTCTATTTACCCATAGGTATAATAATTTGTCAATATTATTATTAAATTATACCTACCTGTCCTTGTCATTTGGAAACCAAAGACTAGAGATAATTTTAATTTAATTTAATTTAATTTATTTATATCAGACAAAATCCATATTATTGTTAGTAGAAACTTAAGACTATGTTAGTAACATTCTATAACTTAATTAGCCCTCATATGAGTCTCTATTGCATGCCACAATATTGGACAGTCTATTCTATCCGCTATAACGCTAAGAACACTGTTGGCACTGCCACGGACTCTGCGTAGCATCGAGGCAGCTCTTTTTCTCATTATCGCGTAAAAGTCATCTACGCGAGCCTCGGCAAACATAGCCGATGCGCTACAGTACCGAGGCAGCCCCAACAGCATCCTAAATGCGTTATTATATTGTACGCGTAGGGCACTGATTGCTTTCCGCGTATATGTGACCCACAGACTGCACGTATAAAAGGACTGGCAAAATGCCTTAAACAATGAGACCTTTACTGGTATAGTGCACTTCGCAAATCTGCGAGCCACCATATTGCTTCTAACAGCCAGCGCCCTACGCTCCCTCTCAATGTCTTCGTTGTCGCTCAGGTCTTCTGTAACCCAGTGGCCCAGGTACTTGTACCGCGACACCCTACGTAAAGCAACGCCTTCTATAAAGACGTGTGGTACTCGCGAAATTCTATGTCCCTGTGATTGGAATACCATGACTTCACTTTTCTTAACATTGTACCTGAGCCCGTGGCGCTTAGCATAATCTACACATTTTTGTAGAAGCTTTCTAACGGCGCTTATGGAGGGGCCCAGCAGCACCATATCGTCGGCGTAGCTTATGTTGTTAATAAATTTGCCATCTATGGAGCAGCCCACTGCGGTGCCGCTGAGCTCCTCAACAAGTCCGTTTACGTAAAGGTTGCCGTTACGTAAAAAGCCGAGGGGAGGTTAACCCACCTTGCCTCACTCCACACCTCAACCCATACGAATCGGAGACCGAACCCGCCCATCTTACAACATTTACTTGGTTGTTGTACCAATAACCAAAAATCCTAACTATTTCCTCTAGTACGCTCGTTGTCGATCTCCTCTTGTGCCAGAGCACCTCATAGGACACCAAATCGAACGCTTTCGACAGGTCTAGAAAACAAGCGTAGACTGGAGTCTTTCTATCTGTGTAATATCGGACAGTATGCTTGAGGCTGAGAATCGCCGATTCCGTAGACAACCCCGACCTAAAACCAAACTGGGCATCGTTTAAACTAATATGGCTACTCAATACATTATCAAGCAAACTGTCCAACACCTTTACCACAGTAGTAGCCAACGAGATAGGCCTATAGTTGCTACTGTCAGACGAATCCCCTGTTTTATTTTTGATTATTGGCACCACCACCGTCTTCATGCATTCACTCGGCAAGTACGAATGACTTAAACAGAAAGAATAAAACATTGACAAAACCCTTGGCAGATGAATACCCGCATGCCGAAGGTGCTCAACACTAAGTCCATCGTGCCCTGGAGATTTTCCTCTGGTCATGTGTTTAATAGCTTTTGATATTTCTTTAGCCTTAAATCGGGTATTTAGTGTAAGCGGTTGATGACTATTAGTATAGAGCACCTCAGGCACACTAATAGGCAAGGAGTTGTCTATGTGAAAATGCTTTTTAAATAAATTTGCAATTTCACGCGGCTCGGTCGTTCCATCAACACTGAGAGACATAAACATAGACTTCAAATAACATAATTATAACAATACCTATATCAATTAACTTTTTAATCATGTTTTAAAAGCAAGGGTAAGGTTAAGGTTTTTTGTCTGCAACTTAATTATAATTTTTCCCGAAAGTATACTCAAGTAAAAATATAACCTTGCAATTATTCGGAGTTCTTGCTTTTACACGATAACAATATTACAAAGCACAAAGCGTGCAAAGCCCCACGTGTACTATTATACTCAGAAGGGACAGTAACACCGGAGGGTGATCAGGCGAAAACCGGGATAGGGACCACGGAAAACCCTCAGTTCATCATGCCATATCATGTGCACCAAGGCATGGAGCAAGAGGCATCAAAACGTCAAAGATACGTGCGTTAGGTACAAGAACAAACCTGGGTGCTTAGCCAAGTTGACTATCTACTATCGCTAACGAATAGAAAACGAAAGAAATGTATAGGATTCGAAAGGTATGGAGTAAGAGACATCAAAACGTCAAAGATGCGTGCCTTAGGTACAAACTTGAGGGCTTAACCAAGTTGACTATCTACAATCGCTAACGAATAGAAAACGAAAGAAATGTATAGGATTCGATTCTATTCGTTTGTTTTGACCACGTGACATATCGATAAAAGTAATGTCATCCTATACATTTCTTTCGTTTTCTATAGCGTTAGCGATTGTAGATAGTCAACTTGGCTAAGCCCCCTGAAAACTCTAACATGCCTATCAATGGTTATATCGCAAACTAACCACCTAGTTAACTGTTGTATCAATTATAGAGCAAAAATTCAATTTTCTTTTTACTCCTGACTAAGAGCAGAAAATTTAATAGCTTCTAAAAAGAAAATGAAGTATAAACTTTTAACACTGCCGAGACGATATAAAATTTAATTTTAACGCGGAATTTCTTTTAATAAAATCTGTTAGTGCTCTATTATTACTTGAAGCACTTTGGTGGTAAGCGACATTTTGTGCTAAGTTTTTTTTTCTTATTTAGCCATTAAATGCGCTTTTTACTTAGCTGATTGCTTGAGGTTAAAAGTTTTAGCTCCGATGGCTCTATCTTATTATGAGAAAAGAGTTTTTGTAAAAAGAGAGTGTATTTTGTTTACCTGTTTCTCGTATGTGTTTTAAAAATAACTTAAAATTCCTTTATCCACTTATTGAATTTTAGACCACTTTTGCTGCTGAAGGTGGCTGAAGGGTTATTGTTTTTAATATTTGTGGAAAAAAGTTGATTACGAGTAGGATTATTAAAACTAGAACCTTTTTATTTACATGTGAATAACCCTTTGGGAATGGTGATACTGATGGTGATCGTTGACTGGCAAGTCAGTGGTCTCTGGTTCGAACCCAAGGCGCGCACCTCTGACTTTTCGTAAGTTATGTGCGTTTTATAAATTAATTATCACTCTCCGTGCCTCGGATAGCACGTTAAGCTGTTGGCCCCGGCTGCCAATTGTAGATCTTTGACAGTCGTTACGGGTAGTTAGAAGCCCCAGTCTGATAACCAGTCTTACCATTACGGGTATCGTGTAACCCAGTATCTGGGTTGTGGAGGTCTGATGGCAGTCGCCATGTAAAACATTGGTATTCAGCTACATCCGGTAAGACTGGAAGTCGACCCCAACATAGTTGGGGAAAGGCTAGGCAGATGAACCCTTTGGGAATGGTCATGGTTATGGAAAATGACCATGAAAATCGGTCCAGCAGTTCTCGAAATATAAATTTTAATAATGTAAATAACCTGACTTTTTATTTTTAAATCGTCTTCTATGTTATGTATAGATTAAAAATACAATTTCATTCCCATTTGGGATGTTTTCTAATCCCTTATAATAAGGTTTCTTTTTGATACAACTTATTTATTCATCCGTATCTTTACACACAACAGTTTATTTGTTCCTTTCTCTGTAACCGTGGACAAAGCAAAGAATCCTTTATTCTGATACTATGTACTATATATTGAAGTTCTTTTTCTTTTCAATTCCTATAGCCAATGGTTCTTTTATAGCCAATAAGACTTAATTACACAGAGTCTCAAAGGGGATTTTCTTCAGCGAATTAATGGAATTGGTAATGGTGGATGGGACCATCTCATTGGTCTCAGTGTTATTCTAAGTTTGTGATATACCAGTAAGATAGACGTATTTATATTAGATGTATAGAAATTTCATTTATCTGAAATAAAAATTTGGATGTTTATTTAAATGTAACTAAACTAATTCCTTTTCTTAATTTTTCCTAATTTTAACTAATATTATAATTGTAAAAGTATGTTTGTTTGTTACTTTTTCACGCCTGATCCTCTAAACCGATCATCTCAACTTGTTTGTATAAACATTTTCAGATGTACAGAAACGGAGTTTCCCGAGGGAAACAACAATATAATAACGTCGTTGTAATAATAGATGGCGCTACATGTCTTTCGAATCATCATTAAATTTTAAATTCTGAATTTGAATATCTCTAATGATCAATTTGATAAAGTAGACCAATTGACAGTAAGCTTACAGTTTTTATCTTTGTGAATATAAAACCTCTGTTATTCAAATATTTATTAAACGTTTCAAAATGAAAAAAAAACATAACTTGGGTTTTATTCTTAATTTAAAAAAAACTTCCCTAATATTAGTTTAAATGTTAATAAAAACCTTAATCAGACATTTAAAATTTAAACCGTATACAATGAAATCACACATTTAGTTACTTTACTCGTAGTAATCTAGGTTTAAATTATATTATGTTAAAAAGGAGGCCTTTGAGATGAAGGTATTTAAGCGGCAAAAATAAATATATTAAAATGCCTAGAGGCGGACATGTCGGGTCTCACTTTTTTTTAATACAGAGACGTGATGTTTTCCGCACCATTTCACTAATGAAACACATGACAAAAAGATATTTCTAATTAACATACAGACATAGATTCACGCCTATATTCCCCAGAGGGGGTAGGCATTGGTGTATGCAGTACATCCACGCAGTAAGTCCCATGTCATAGAGGTCGAGCCTATTGCCATTAAACGGGCACAATTTCAGACTCCGTTCAATTTCCTAATGTAAAAATCCAATAATGGTTTGCCTGACTCGGGGATCGAACCCAGAACCTCGTGCTCAGCAGTCGCACTTGCTACCATCAACGAGGCAGTGATAATATAATTATTTTATGAAAAAAAAACCTAAGTTCTTCAACGAAAGTGACCTTTCTCATTGCTAAACACGAATGTCATTGTGAACACAAATCATGACACGGTGGCCATTGAAGCACTGACTCAGTTGAAATTGCTTTGGCTTTCGGAATACTGATGCTAAGTGTGCTTGTTTGCAAGTTAAAAGATTTTGGCGAGATATTTTTTTTTGTTTTGAGAAAAATACGTTGTAGAGTAATCGTAGCTAAGGGATTGGGGTCGAGATGCTGAGTTCGTGGTGGCTGGTAGCCCGAAAAGAGCTCAAAACTATCCAACCAAATATAAAAAATTAAATGTTCACGTTGATAAAGCCAGATTGTTTTTTTCTGACTGAAAAGAAGAAAAAAAAACGAGTTTAAAAAAATTATCTTTTATTATTATTTCAAACTGAAAACTCATCATTTTAAATTAAAAAAAAAAAAATTCACGTTGATAAAGCCAGATCATCATCTCATCTTTTTCAGAAAAAAAATAGCCTGTATCACTGGGATAATGTCGTTTCCTATTAATGAAGTAATTTTTAGGATCGGCTCAGTAGTTTCGGAGATTATCCTCGACATACTTAATTAATTATTGTTAACACATTGAGTGAGTCCAGTGACTTTAGGTTAAGTTAACTACTTCAAACTATTTGTGTATACGTTAATTTCTAAGTTTCGTTATTTAACCTGCTGTATACCGAAGAAAAAAAAATAGGTACATATATTATACAAACATATATAAACTTTACCTCTTTATAATATTAGTGTAGATATAGACTAGTATATATATAAGATATATATAAATATAAGAAAGAAAGAAAGCAACATTTATTAGACAAAGACAAAAAAATATTGCTTTCTTTCTTTCTTATATTTATATCTTTACTAGTCTATATCTATACTGTATAAAGCATTTATAAATGGTATAAAAACAATAGAGTTCAAAATTTTTTGAGAAGAAATTGATTACGAGCGGGATTTACCTCAACCTACTAGATAAAGCCTTCAGTCGCTCTGCTAAGCCTTTCAAAACGCCGTTGTAGCTTAGTAGCAGAGCGACTGGGGGCTTCACCCAATAGATCGCGTGTCCAAATCCCAATTATTGTTTTTTTTTTTATCTACATTATTTTTTAAATCGCTACATGTTAAAACTTACACCACACGCAAAGATTTTGTAAACACATTAAGTATTTAAAGTTAAACATCAATTACTATTCAATTCGCTTCATCGAATGTTATGACTACAGTCTACAGATTAATTATTTAACTACGTAAATTAACTAACTTTGATGAAACCCTTTAATTAAAATATGTTTATTAAACATGGGTGTATGTGATTAAGCTTAGAGAGAATTTGATAGTTTTCCGGTTAAGTTTATGGAAGTAGTAAGTAATTAAGTCCGATGTTAATTTCCTGACTGCGTCATTTCCGTAAAGTTCTACCAATCGTGTTTATAATAGAAAGTAACGAAAAAAAATCGGCATTGATCCTGGAGACGAAGAAAAACGAAAAAGGTTTTTTTTCCCGTTTAGTTCTACTAATTAAACACGACTGATAGAACTATACGGAAATGACACGAAATCAGAAAATTAACATCGGACGTAATCGAACTGTATTGATTTATTTGTACAAGTCGGAAAAAATCTAAAAATATTTTATTTATTCAACCTAGCTAAATAAAATTATGGAAAATTGAAAAAGAGATAGTGTACGAGCGGGGCTTGAACCCGTGATATTTGCCATACCGTGGCAATGCTATTACCAACTAAACTATCATGTTGCAAAAACCAATTTGGACTCCTCATACAAATTATAGCTGATCGCATTAATTTATAAAAATAATGTAGGTATAAATTTCAATATTTTTTGGCAAATTTCTAAAACCCGTTGAACAAAATGTTGTTTCATGGGCTAAGTCATCTCACGAAAAGTTTTTCGTTAAACTTAATACATCCTCTATATTTACTTGCTATTGTATTTTCTAATCCTTGAATTTTAAAATAAATACCTATTCTATTTTATTCTATTCTATATTATGCTATGTCAATCCATACCTACAAGTCCTTCACACGATCTACATTCCAACGATAGAACGTGGATCGTGACGTGCCACTTGGGAGCCAATTTCCAACTGAAACCGCAAATACCTACCGCTATCCGTAGTATTCCCGGTAGAGATTTTTCCCAGATATTTTTATAGCTTGTATTCTTTTGATAAAGGTTTTTTTTATTTATTTACACAGTTTAGGATTATCTACACAAATTTATTATATCTATGGTATGAAAAGCTTTATGGTTGGTTTTATTTTATACTAACTAGTCCCTGAACGTGTAATGCCTCTTTCTTTTTTAACCATCGTTGCCTGGCAAGTTGTAGGTCTCAGATTCAACCCAAAGGCAAGTTATGTGCGTATTTATAAATTAATTATCTCTTACTCCGTGCCTTGGACAGCACGTTAAGCTGTTGGCCCTGCGCCTGATCTCACTCCGGTCGTGTCGGATTGCCGTCTTATCGGACTATGAGAGTGAGGGAATAGAGAGTGCACCTGTGTGAGTGGAGATGACCCAACTACTCAGGAGAGATTGTTATATTGGTAGTTGGCTAATCTCCGTCGAGATTGGCCGCGGTCAGGAGGACATTTTATTCATTTTTATTCAAAAGCACATAATATTAAAAATGTACCTATTTCCATTAATTTTCTATGTAATGATTGTATATTTTTTTCTCTAGATAACGAGTTAGTTGGTTCTTACAAATTTTCTTAAATAAAAAATATTCTTCAAAAGAAATTTGTTCCCCTTAATCCCGATACTTCAGAAAACTTCGACCACGTCTCGTTCAAATCGTTAATTAAAGAAGTTTTCAACGATAAACGTCTATTTTCTCGTGGAGTACTGTTTTCTTAAATAATTAATTTGCATTTTTCTTAAATAATTAAATTAAGTTTTCAAGAAAAAAGTTTGTTATGGTTAAGTGGAGAAGACTTGTTTTTATTTAACTGGTAATAATTTATGGTCTATTTTATTTATTTTTACTAGACTAAACAAATTTTCCTTTTGTTTCGCGTAATTGGTGGTTTTTTTTAATACCTTCGAAAAAAGAATTTAAAGTAAGTACCTATATTATATGTATTATTATTTAATTGAAGGATGTCAACGCACCTCTCGCCTTAAAAATATAAAAAATAGTAGCCCGCCGTATCGGGAACAGGGTCCTAGTTACCGGCGCGGTGGTGAGGGCTCTATAAGAGACCTTTTAATTTTCTAGGGACATTCTAATTATGCGAGCCGTGTCCAGGAGAACCACCTTCTGCATCAAGCCCTTGATCCAGCCATCTAACGAGAGCCTCTTAAGGTGTTGATCGAGGCTGTTGGTTATTAATCCATGGACTGAAACGACTATCGGCACTATTCACTTACATTATTATTATTAATTGGAGCAATGATAGCCAAGTCAGAGGTCTCGAGTTCGATTCCAAGGCGCGCACCTCTGACTTTTCGGAAGTTATGTGCGTATTATAAACTAAATAACAGTAGCTAAAACGGTGAGGGAAAACATTGTGATGAAACCAGCACACCTGAGAAATTTTTCAACGGTGTGTAAAACCATGTCAGAGGCCTACGGGAGAAACTTTGACACCAGGTTGTTCATCAACCACATGATAAGAAGAAAATTAATTGGAAAAGTTACACTGACTACACTTTGTAGTATTTTACATAGGGATGTGTTCACTTCCAATTAGTATCAATAAACACTAAACTTGTTTGATAAAAATCAAATCGAATACTTCGTCACTATCACTATCACTACATAGTATAAAACAAAGTTGCTATCCACCGTCTGTCTGTCCCTATGTATGCTTAGATCTTTAAAACTACGCAACGGTTTACGTACGCGGTTTTTTTTAAATAACTAGATAGAGTAATTTTTAAGGAAGGTTTATACATGTATATTGCACTCGTGCGAAGCCAGGGCGGGTCGCTAGTTTAATAATAAATTAGTGGCCAGTGTTTAAATATTCGAACTACACCTAATTTTATAAGAACACTGTGTTGCCAAGATGTTCTTTAATTAAATTTTCCATATCCAAATTTCATTACGTCATTGTACAACATTACGTCATTGTACAACGTTACACAATACAACAAGTTAGCAACTCCTCGCTGCACAAAGTTAGTTACAAAGCGTGCACAAGACACAGTTTGAATGTATTTGTTCTGCGATGCACACAAATTGGCTGTTAGTTGTGCTTGATTGAATCCAGGTCAGTTTTGTACATCAGAATTATTGTTTCGGAGTTTCCGACGAGTTAGTACTTGTTCGGGAATTAGAATAACATCTAAGGCTGATTTCACCATTGATACTAAACGGTAGAACAGGGGGCTTAAACAAGTTGACTATCTACAATCGCTAACGCTATAGAAAAACGAAAGAAATGTATTTATTTATTTCTTATCAATAAAACAGGTAAAAACATAGTACATGTATCACTTGAAATAGAGACTGTATAGGATGACATTACTTTTATCGTTATGTCACGTGGTCAAAACAAACGAATAGAATCCAAATCTATACATTTCTTTAGTTTTCTGTTCGTTAGCGATTGTAGATAGTCAACTTGGCTAAGCCCCCAGATACCGACACGCACCAAATGGTTCGGCGCCGTCTATCTCTGCCGTTCCATTAAGATGTGGAACTCGTTACCAGCCCACGTGTTTCCCTCAACTTATGATCCTGGGTTCTTTAAGCGGGGCGTGAAAAAGCTTTTCTCAAGGCCGTCAAGGTGAGGGCCATCATGCCACATTGCTATGCTCGCTGCTGGGATGATGGCCATCACTATGGGACTCCACTGACTGCTTTCCATCAGGCAGCATGGAGTCAACTTGTGCTGCAGTAATAAAAAAAACGCGATTAATTCAAGTTAAACTCGGTTCAAGCGTTTAACTGAGTTCAAAACTGTAATTTACGTAGGGCTAAACTTAGTTTTATTAAACTCGGTTTTTAAAGTGAGTGGTGAAATTGGACCTAATGCTGGCTGCAGACACTCGTTTTCCGTATTCAAATTCGTAATGTATAATTTAAATTTGGAATTTTTGTAAACTTTAGTTTTTTTTCATTCGGAATGTATGCTGCCAGTGTATGGATAGTGATAGCGTAGCGTACGCGGTACAGAATGAAAATTTCTGGACGTGTGCACAAACAAAATGTATACAAGCACTACGTTCCACATGACAGCATTCGGTTTTTTCCGAATGGTTTCCCCGAACGCGCAGGCTTGCATTCGTAACATACGTACGGAATTTGTTGCGTTTATAAAAAAGCGACAATGTGCGTCAGTTAATGTTCCTATTTTATATTGATTCCATGCATTCGGATGTCCGAATACGGAAACCGAATTAGGAAATCGAATTCAGAATACGAGTGTATGCAGCCAGCTAAAGGTGCGGTCAAACGATGCATTATAGAACGATCCCACATGAGTCGCACCGACCGAGTTCGTGCGTCTCGGCTTTCCTAATAAAAAATAATAACGGATACTACGTAAAGCCACGCTCACCATCCACCCTCAATTTATCGTCTTTTGCATCGAAGTAGTAAGCGAGGAAGTACCGTAGTACGGACTGTCTCATCTCTCAGTATGTGTATTAAAACGTGTGTGGACAGGCCCTTTGCGCTTTTATTATGCCACCAGATAAACGGAAACGCCTTGCTGCTGCAGCTAGTTTGCGCCGAAACAAACGATCGTGCGCGCCCCTTTGATCCGTGTCGAAAAAGCTTGAGCGTACTTCTCAGAGCCGCGCCATCTTGTTCCTCATTGTTCCTAGCCCAGGCAGTACCTACATACTTGTGCGCGTGGCCTCGCTTGGCTTGCAATTAATCGCGCACTCCATACAAACTGCAGGCCCGCTCAAATACCTTGTAACCTCACAGCGCTGCCATTTTAGCGCCTGCCATTTTAAATAGTGTATTAAGTATACAATTTTAAAAGAACGGCAAGACAAGAAGGCGCCTTAGACGTCTTAAATTTCAGTGGGGCACGCATAAGAGTGTCATCATTAAACTGTCAAACAATTTAACTTCTTGCATTCTGCTAACAACATAAATCCTATCATTTATGAAAACATCCATCAGCTACCATTTAGTCGCCATCCAAAATTCCAACTCACTCCATTATGAACTTAAGACTACTTAAAAATTCAGGCTGCTCAAGTTTGCTGAATTGCAAAACTTAGTTCAATCCTTTACATACCTACTTTACTAACTCTACAGAGGACCTATAAATAGGGTGGTTTAAAACGCAGCGTTTTTGGAACGTACGTTTTATAGAGACGTATAAGTAAGATATTAACGCGTTTTTTACAGTCAGTTTTGTCGTTATCTAAAAACCGCCTCCCCTTTAAAAAAAGCAACATCGAATTCTAAGGCCGACTGCGGTGACATGGGACAAAGCAACATCGAATTCGAATTCTAAGCCAACCGTGGAGACACGCGTTCATGTAACTGTAAAAATGTTCATGTAAATGTATATATATAAAAATACATTTGAAAATGCCTGCGCCACGTAGCAGTGCTCTTAAAAATCTAGCCAACTACACAGGAGATATTATAGTGCACAAGTGTGTGCGCAAACACAAGTGCACTTTCTATTCGCTCACTCTCATAGTCCAATGGGACGGCAATCCGACACGACTGGAGAGAGATCAGGTGCAGAGTCAACGGCGTTGCTTTCCGAGAGTAAGTGATAATATTAATTTATAATACACACATAACTTACAAAAAGGCAGAGATGTGTGCCTTAAGTTTAACTTGAAACCTCTGACTTGCCACTCAACGGTCATACCACTAGGCTATCACGATTTACAATTCGTATTTGGCATATTCTATGTTAGGATACGTAGTGGAAGTTTGTGTACACATGGAGTTTGGTAAACGATGTTTGGTATTAGTTCAGTAGATAGGGGTGGCAAAGATCACCCCTATTGAAGCTCATTGATTTTATCTGTAAAAATAGTTTACATTTTCAATCTAGTAAGCATATCTTAGGCTATATTAGAAAGGATTACTGATTACAAGCGATAAACGTCAAAAAAAATATTGTTACCTCATACTAGCTCGTAAAAAGTGCTATTACATGTAGAAAAAGCGGGCGGTAACGTGCGATACGAACCCAACAGTTTTGAATTTTCATTATTGCACGTTGTTTTGTTACACTGGTATTCAACTGCATCCGGTAAGACTGGAAGCCGACCCCAACATAGTTGGGAAAAAGGCTAGGCAGATGATGCACGTTGTTTTGTTATTTCTTTGCAAATATGATATAAAAAAAGATTATGTCAAGACAATTATTAATGTCAGGTTATTATATCCCATGCATGCGGCTTGAGCTTTGATAGTTATTTTGTACTTACCGCCCTTGTAACACAATATAGGTACTACTATTGCCCGTGGTACTGCCGGTGGTACTACTAGCAATTTTAACTACTTTTACTAGTAGTTTTACTAGTAGTACCCATAGAACACCTTGGTAGTACCATGCTTAAAATGTTGCTTTCCATTACCGCACAGCCTGTATCAGTCCACTGCTGGACATAGGCCTCTTCTCATACGCATCACTTATTATGTTCGCTCATTAGGGTTTGCCCTTAATCGCCACGCTGGGCAAGTGGGTTGGCGATCGCAGTAGCAGATGGTTGCTATTGCACAGTAGGATGCTGCTGCCCGTCTAAAGATTTTTCCTTTGTCGCTTCTTACGACACTCGCGGGATGAGTAGGGGTGGTTCTTTTCTTAGGCCGGAAACCAAACAGCACATGGTTTTCATTTAAGGAAAAATTGTCTTCAGTCATCCTTATTGACCCGCCACGCAAACATTTTGACGAGACACTAAATAGTTGGAGCTTATGACATTAAATAGTTCGTCACCAAATGCATATCAAAGCGGGTACAGTTAGCAAAGTTTTGTTGCAGTTGCAAACTGTGTTACATGTTACCCAGACTATCGATACATTCAGTTTACTTAGTAGCAATCAGAACGTCCTCTGACTAACACAGCTAGTTTCAAAACGTATTTATGTTTGCTTTACATGTTTATGAGTCGTGTAAATTCCGGCTTAAGAATAGAACCTACTCGTCCCACGGGTTTTGTTAGAAGCGACAAAGGGAAAAATCCGGAGGATGGGCAGCAGCATCCTTCTGTGTGACAGCAATCATCTGGTACTGCGATCGCCAACCCGCTTGCCCAGCGTAGCGATTATGGGCAAATACCTCTATTATCTATGGCCTATATTTAGCAATGGGCTAATACAGGCTGATGATGATGATGACGATGATGATTACCTACATGTTTATACACAATATGTATTGGCTTATGAAATTTTTCTTCTTTATCGTATGGTTGACGATCAACCTGGTGTCAGAGTTTAAACCGCCCGTAGGCTTCTGACATGGCTTTGAACACCGTTAAAAATCTCTCAGATGTGTTGGTTTCCTCACGATGTTTTCATTCACCTTTTAGCTGACCAATTTTTTAAAATTAGTTTTTGAAAACAAAATACTGCAGCTAACACAGGTTTCTAAAAGACATAGATATCAAAAAAATCGGTTAAGTAGTTTTTTAGTATATCCATTACAAACAAACATACAAAAAGAAAACCTTTTCTTCTTATAATATTAGTTTGGATTTAGAAAATAAAGAAAAAGTAATACAAAGAAAATGTTCTCATCCTTTTCCAACAAAACAATCGAAATCGAACACCACACCCCATGAAACAATAACAAGCAATAAACTTCACAACCAGCAATTTATTCAGATTTATAAATCACATTATTTTCCTGTACCAGAAAACCGATACACATAAAGAGGGTTATTCCCATAAAGCCACCAACCTTACTAAGCTTGAAAATATAACCCCAAGTCCTCTGATTTATGCTACGCCCAGTGAATTTTCTGGGGACACTTTATACGCTATTAAAATCACAAAAGGGGCACATTAGTTATTTATAGCGAAGTTGTATTTGTTATAATACTTATTTCACCACTGTTTGGAGTGAGCATAGTGGTATGAGCATTGACTAGTAAGTCAGAGGACTCAAGTTCAAAGCCAAGGCGCGACCTCCGACTTTTTGTAAGTTATGTACGACGTACGTATTATAAATTAATTATCACTATAAATATTGAATAAGAAATTTGAAAAAACAACTGACACGGCACGGTACGCCGAAGATCGTGGGTTCGAATCCCATCCGTATCAGTGGTTTTTCCAATTTCTTATTAAATATTTATATTTAATAAGCTAACATGTGCTAAAACATGTAAAAATTTCACAAAAAAATATTAATTATCACTACTTAGGCCCTAGGCGTAGAAAGAGATTTGAAATGTTGACTGATGCTGGTGGGATACGGTGGCTCAGCGGTTAGAGCGTCGACACGGTACGTCGAAGATCGTGGGTTCGAATCCCATCCGTATCAGTTGTTTTTTCAAATTTTCTTATAAAATAATTATATCATTAGGTACTTATTACTCCTTTCTTCGAAAAGCACGTAAAGCCGTTGGTCCGCCTAATCTCTCTCTGATCGTATCGGATTGCCGTCTCATCGGATTATAAAAGTGAGGGAATAGAGAGTGCACCTGTGTTTGCGTACACACTTGTGCTCTATATTATTATCTCTTGTGTAGTTGGCTAATATTAGTTAGAATTATGAGTGGTAGACCCATGCTGAATTATGCTATGCTATTCTTGGAGAAGACAAATCCAAAACATCAGAGTTCATCAACATCGATGCAGCCATTCTTAAGTTACAAATGTAGTACATCATCCGACCTTATTTTATGTATAAGTATAGATTATACATAATTTTGTTAATATATGTATAAAGTTACAAAAATATAGTTTTAAAATACCTTGGAACATAATAGCAACACCATAAATTCTATTTAAAGAACAGAATTCGCCTCGTTTTGTGACCGCAGTCGTGCCATTTATGCGTTTTAATTTATACTTTGCGACCAAAACTACCTGGTAACACGAATTTATTATGATAGCAACACTGAACATTTTATTCTCAATCTACTTTCAAGTCCATTGCGAATTTTGTTAGAAAACCCAAACATCACTAGCTTTATTTCACTTACTTAATACGCAATGGTTATTAAACATTTACAAAAAACGTTTAAAAATATTTGTCATTGATTAAAAAAGCGCCGCGCTGTCTCTCAGCCAGACAATATCGTGTTACACGATTGTCTGACAAACATTAAATTGTTTTATACTCTGCTTATTATGGTGAGAAATAATTTTAGACTATACTATACCTAACACTAAACGGAATGGAAATTTTAGTACCATTTAAGTTATTTATGTCAAGCATACAGACTAAGTTAATATTAGAACCAGGTAAATTGTATTTTATTTTAAAGTAAAAGTATGTTTTGTAAAAGAATTTATAGAAGAATATTTTTTATACATTTACTACCGTATTATTATTATATTTGGTAGGTATTTTACCACTAGGGCGGTGAACCCCATTCTCCCGTCCAGAGGTCCGTCGAGGAACACCGTGTGGTTTTTAGTCCGTGCGAGTTGGACATAACTCCATCACTGGCCCTTTGGTGGTGGAGTACCTGTAAGGGGTTTTCCTCACGAAACAAAAAAAAAGGTATTTACCACTAGACAAATTTAAAGAAATATAATACATAACTTACGAAAAGTCAGCCTTGGATTCGAAGCTGAGACCTTGCCAGTCAACGGTTATACCACTGCATTTACAAATATATAGGTACATATTTAACTAAAATATCAAAAACAAGAAAAAAAAAGTTCAAAAGCTGCTTATTTTAAAATAAACGACACGATTACGTTAGTGTTCATTATAAAATTATTTAAAAATCATCATCATCTTGCCCTTGTCTTAATTTTATCTGGTGTCCATCGATTTTCCTTCCATCTATCTCTATTAACCATCACGTCACTGTTTGAACCCTTTCTGTCTTCGTCGTTTTTCACAATCCATCTATCTTTTTTTTAGTCAACCTCTACCCTTATAACTATCAACATTAATACTTTAAACCTTTCTCACAATATGTCCTTCATCCCTTCGCATCACATGTCCAAACCACAACAAACCATTTTTTCTTAAGTTTTCAGTCACTGGTACAACACACAGTAATTAAATTGAATAGAATAATTGATGTTTATTTGTTTTGGAAATTTTAGCAATTTTAAATAAATAAATGAGCCTGTAATTGTACCAATATAGGGCAAAGGCCTTTACTCATACAGTGAAAGATTGAGCGTTAATTACCACGCTAGCTCACTGCGTGTTGGCGATTTCAGACTATTAAGTCCAGGTTTCCTTGCGACGTTTTCTTTCACCTTGATTCAGTGGTGTTTTAGTCCAAAACTCTCCAAAAGTGTCCAAAAGTTTTGAGTCCTAGTAGTGAGTAGTGGTGGTGACTGTTGACTAGCAAGTCAGTGGTCTCGGTTTCGAACCCAAGGCGCGCACCTCTGACTTTTCGTAAGTTATGTGCGTTTTATAAATTAATTATCACTTACTCCGTGCCTCGGAAAGCACGTTAAGCTGTTGGCTCTGCGCCTGATCTCTCTCCGATCGTGTCGGAAAGCATCGGACTATGAGAGTGAGGGAATAGAGTGCATCTGTGTTTGCGCACACACTTGTGCACTATAATATCTCCTGCGTAGTTGGCTAGTCTCCGTTGAGATTGGCCGCTGTGACCGAAATTCGATGTATAGTACAGGAGAATAAATTATTAAAAATTAAAAAAAAAAAAAAAATTAGTCCAAAACTCTTCAAGACCCATGAATTTTTGCACACAAACTCTCAAAAATGGCAGCACATTATTACCTACACTTTTCTCCCAACTGTCAACTTTTCTTTTTATCAAAAGGTCTTTCAGCAAAGTTTTCAGTTCACTTTATTACTTCATTCACGTCACAAACAAATGTTAAAGTAATTTTAATACTGCGAAAATATACTGAGATTTGAATAAATATAAATAAGTACTTCGTGACATTTTGAAGAATGGTTCATAATGTTTTTGTACAATTTTCTTTTGCTTTATTCCAATTTGATGTCTTTCATTTCATTCGCCGAGCATAAGTTCTTAAAAAATATGACTTTTGACTATGGAAGAAGAAAGGCAAAATTATTCCTACATGACTTTTGACACTTTTGACATACGTCATTTGCGTATTGCGTGTCTTTTCCTGATATTTATTCATTTATTTAATACTTCGTTCTATACACAATATCGTATAAGGCTGACTCAATGCTTTAAGTATGCTATACCAGACGTCCTTTGGGTGTTGCAGAGATATAATGTGGTAGATGCACTTAAAACACAAAACCTAAATGTGAACATAATATTGCATACTTATTATAATATTTAATAGGAAACTCGAAAAACAACTGACTCGGGCGGGACTTAAATCCGCGAATCATAATTAAATTTTAAATTTAATTGATATGAATTTAATTAATGATAAAATTTGATGTATATAGTCTGAACCCTGGGGAAAGATATAGGCTACTTTTTAATCAACAAAACACACAGTCGAAGCCGCGGGCGCTAGTTATCTATAAATATTATGTAGGTATCTATCTGCTTATCTATTAACAAGACGTCAGACTGTAATCAAAAAGTTACCTTCACATAAATGTTTAAAAGTAAAAATTGTTCTATCTTTACCCATCACAAAAGATCTCACAATCTCACAAACCTTTCCCGCTTTCTGTAAGATTATCGCGAACAAAAAAAAAGAATGAATTTCTTACAAAAGCAAGGTATATAAGATTTACGGCATGAATATTTTCTAAAGTACAAACGTTAAACCTCTCACATATTCAGAGCGAAAAAAAAAACTTTCTACTTAACAATGCGGTTAAGGAAATATATTTCAGAATTTTATCTAGAAACGTTTGGGATGTGCGAATCAAAAAGTGGGTAAATATTCATTGAATGTAACAAGTGGGGTATGTTTCTGTAGGTACGATTAATATATTATTTATAATAATCATTACACAGAAGAAGATAGAGAGATGAATTAAATAAGACGAACGATCAATGGTCCACAAAAGCCTTGAACAGAAAGGTATGGAAATCATGGAATAAGACTTTTGCCCAGCAATGGGATGATATACGCTAACAGTGACAGTAACATACAATGTTATATTATATAATGTAATGTTACAGAATGTGTATGTATATTGTAACATAGAAATATGTCTCTACCATCAATCGAAAGGCGTCCACTGTTGAATAAAGGGCTCCTCCATTAAACACCACAATCGAATGTTTTAAGTGTTAAAAATTTAAAATATCTTAAATGTTGTCTTATTATACTTATTACTTAAGGGTTCATATGTATACCTCAGTACCCGGCCCCGTCCAATACAGTACGAGGAACACGAAGGGTTTAGATGTTTAAGTGGGTGGGAGCCCCACATAACCGTACGTCCTCGGACTACGGTATGCGGTAGTAACACTTTTTACTCCTCCCGGACAAAAAAAAAGATTGATATACCGTATTTTATGCAAATAAATAAAATTACTATACTCAAATACTACTAAACAGCGCTTAAAACAGCTCGGTAACTCGGCTAACCATACAGATAGCATTTTCTGGTACACACGTCTAAAGAGTGGAATAACCTTTTTAAGATATACTAAATGCCTAAGGCATCTTCTACCGATTACATTCTCAATACTCAATTATTATTTATTGCATTCCACAATATAACACTTCTTCTTCTTCTTATCGTATGGTTGATGAACAACCTGGTGTCAGAGTTTAAACCGCCCGTAGGCCTCTGACATGGCTTTACACACCATTGAAAAATCTCTCAGGTGTGCTGGTTTCATCACGATGTTTTCCGTTACCGTTTTAGCAACTGATATATAATTAATTTATAATACGCACATAACTCGAGACCTCTGACTTGTCAGTCGACGGTCATACCACTAGGCTATCAGTGCTATTATATAACACTTAGGTGGTAACTTAAAATTATTGAGATAGTTATGGACCCTGTCGGGCAACACCTTCGATCGTGTCTCTCATGAAGCAAATACACGAAAATATGAAGTTTATTTAGCTCCCACGTACAAAACTTTGGTGTAAGCCTTTTGTCTTACGAAAAGGGATTCTTACAAAACAGGGACCAGACAGAAACTCGAAACTTGGTTGTTCTCAACTTTTTTGGTACTTGTCTACTAATAGCGATTTTGTTTGAGATTGTGAAACACGTAGTCATTTTATTTGTAGTGTATTTGCAACTGGATGTTTTTTTTTTAAATACAGGGTTATTTGTAAAACACCCGCATCCTTAAAAGGGGTCATTAAACTCGTCATTATGAACAACTTTTACTATGGGACCAACCCTGAATTCACAAAAAGTCAGCTGTTCCATACATATACGGTCACATGACTCAACAAAATATTTGGAACAGCTGATTTTTTTTTTTCGCGATTTCAGTGTTGGTCCCATAGTAAAAGTTGTTCATAATGATGTGTTTTACAAATAACCCTGTATACTTATAAACCCCTCTAGCGTCAAACGGAAAATAGACCCCATAACACTGGCGAACAGTGAATACCTGTAGATACTTAACAATAAACCTTAAGCTTGTCTTGTATATTTTCCATCAATAGACCATCTATTTTTAAACATGTCCGACCCAGGAATCGAACCTAGGACCTCGTGTTTAGCAGTCGTGCTTGCTACAACTAGACCAAATCAACATGGATTTTGAATCTAAATTACTGAATTTAGATTCAAAATCCACCACCACCACTTACCACTGGGTAACAGCTCGCCTCTTTAGCCAAAAATATGGCACGACCGCTTTATTTAGACAGTGTACAAAATAATGCGTGAAACTGCATTTTTTTGTTTTTTTATTTAACAAAAAATGCTTTGTCGCTTAGCGACTATATCGCCCAATACAGAAGTGACAAAATATAGATCACCATTTCAATCGTATCACATCAAAATGATTCAATTACTTAATATCAAAGTATCAATCGTGTGATTTTCTCCATTGAATTCAGTTTAGTTCGTAAAATTAAAGCCATTGAAATAACTGAAACAACAAATTAGAATCCAAGTCTAGAATTTAATATAAACCAATCAAATTGTGTAGATACACTTGTACTGGGTGAAGTCGTTTGAGCAAACAACGATAAAATTTGGTAAACAAAACTTGCGTTAATTGAATATCGACGATTATTGTGTTTGTCTATGAAATAAATGAGAAAATAGTATCTTGTTATTTTTTATAGACATCTTTTTTTTAAGATTTTTTTTAAACTTTGGACTCACTGCAAAGATTGTTTTAGCAGCAGTGATAGCCTAGTGGTTATCTGTTAGACTGTCAAGTCAAAGGTCGTTGGTTTGAAACCCAGGCATGCACCTCTGACTTTTCGTATTCATGGGCGTATTAAAAATTAAGTATCACTTGCTAAAACGGTAAAGGAAAACATCGTGAGGAGACCAGCACATCTGAGAGATTTTTCAATGCTGTGGAAAGCCATATCAGAGGGCTTAATCTATATTAGAGGCCTTAATTCTGACACCAGGTTGTTAATCAACCATACGACAAAGAAAGAAAGACTGCTAAGTTTGACATGGTGGCTCTTTAGTACTCCATACAAGGAGTGCATGTGACTACCATCTAAGATGGTTGAATGTAGAACAGAGTATCGATAACATGGGCGTGGTTACGAATAGCATAGTGTCAGAGGGACCCTGTAGGTCACGGGTTGAAATCCCGCTTGTAATAATTTTTTTATTTTTTTATTACAGCCTTTGCTCTTCTCGACGGAGCTTCCTCCAAGCTTATCTATTCTCAGCCAATTCTTTAACTTCTTGATACGATAGGACATTCACATTTTCCTAAATTTGTTTAAAATGTGTGTCTTAATCATATCCAACTTTAAAATAATAAAGTTTACTATACTTTGACTTTTAGTCGTTAATTTGAAGACAATAAAATTCTATAATTTTTCTAGCCCTTGGACAATTGGAGCATTTTAGCCATTCAGCGTCTTACACAATCTCATTTTTAACCAAAATAATTCTAATAAAACTGACATTCCATTACTGTCCTCACTTTTCAAGAATAAAAATGCAAATAGAAAATGTAGGGAACCCACCAAATGGACCGCCTTATGAATTATTTAACCGAATAAAATTAAGGTTTTACCTGAACGTGGCATCGTAGAGTTTACACTTTATATTAGGCAATCTTCTATCTATCCTAATCATATTTATAAGCAATTTATATGGATCGGTTGCTATTTGCTTTATTGGTTTTTTTTTAAATACTTTGTTATTAATATTTTTTATTTTTTTTTATTTTAGTATTTTGCGATTGCTTGGGAAGAGAAAGAAGAAGACGGCGTCCTTGCAGTAATTAAGCCCTTAAAAGAAAATGGAGAATGTTTTTGATAAAAAAGTGTGCTCCATACACAATACTACTTACCATCAGGTGGGTTAATAGTCAAAAATATGACGTTTTAAAACTACTAGTCCTCCTTTCATTGGTCGAAATGAGAACGTATTTTTTAAAATACAAATTAGGTAGCTTTCTGCACTTCTTCTCTATACAGGGTTATTTGTAAAACACCAGCAGCAGTCGCAAAAAAAACAGCTGTTCCATACATTTATGTTCACATGACTCAACAAAATGTATGGAACAGCTGATTTTTGCGATTTCAGGGTTGGTCCCATAGTAAAAGTTGTTCATAATGATAAGTTTAATGAGTTTAAAGGGGCCCCTTTAAAGGATGCTGGTGTTTTACAAATAACCCTGTATAAACTTTTAGTATGCCAAGTTTCACATTCTTCCGTGCGCGCAATATTCTTCAAAAGGGACCACAGTTTTCGCTTCACGTATATACATACAGATGACATTTTTTGTAAATAAAAAAAATATGCCATCACTATCGATCAAAATATATTATGTCATAGACTTCGATAAAAAGAAAAATATGGAAATATTTGGTAGAAAGTCATCCTGAATTTTCATTCAGTATAACTAGTTGAGTCCAAATACATTATGTATGAAGTCAAACGTCACATTTACGGATATCGACGGCCCTAACAGCTAGTCTATATGCATAGTGCATGCCTTTGACCTGAAGTACGTCGCTTCCCTTGAATATATTCAACCCCGGATTTAAAATAGAGTGAGGTGAGAGATAAGGTAATGATAGGCAAGTGGCTCTACATTGTGTTTTTACTCCACAATTTTTTTTAACGTTTAAACTCTTTTATGTTTTTTTTAATCGCATAAGAACTGTCACTGAAGAAGAAGAAGCAGAGATAGACTTGTGGTGTGACCGTTGGACTGCCAAGTCAGAGGTCGTAAGTTTAAAACTCAAGCGCTTCAAACTTTTTGAATTCATGAACTTATTACATATTTTATTAATTAGTACTTACTAAGACGGTGAAAGAAATCAAACATCATAAGGAAATTAGCACACTTAAGAGATTTTTCAAGTGTGTTTAAAGATAATATGTCAAAAGCTTACGGGTGGTTTAAACTCTGATGATCAGGTTGGTCGTCAATCATACGACAAAGAAAGACTGTCATCAACTTTAATACAAATAACGGGATTTTTACTTTCAATATAATATTACGTACTTTCGGTATAACCGCAAAAAAACTTCAGTTCATTCGTAATCATGGCGCTTGTAACAGTTCCGATATATTGGAAACTTAAATCGCAACAAAAAAAAGCTAAGTATTCCCTTATTTGTACTTAAATTATGATTTTAAAGTTTGGATAACATACTTAAAATTAACTTATGTTTAATGCATATGAAAATGAATGTTTTAAACTTTATTTTATAATAGAGGAGTAAATGAAGCTGCCACTTAAGTTAAGTCAGAGTCACGTAAGCAATAACCAATGTGTCAATGACAGCGACATACGGTTTTATCATTATTATCTTTTACAAACTCATACACTTTCATCGTTGTATGTCCTTTGCAAAAAATGTGACTTGAAACATTTCGCAGAAAATGTTTCAGGTTCCGTAATACTATTAACCAGCTAAGATAATACGCGAGTCTTTTTAAAACAGCTAGAACAAGGAAAATTTTAAACTAGAGCATATTTCACACAAATCTCTAGAGCTCTATATACATAATATTCTTCAATAGACGCTTGTGCCGGGGGCGCTGGATTTACCGAGAATATTACCGGCACAGATAAATTATAGGCTAAAAAACTGGCAATTATTACAAGGACCGTCTGAGTCATCCATCATGTCATAAAAGAAAATGGTTGAGTATCATTTAGTAGAGGTTTTTATAGCAAAATAAGTAACGATATCCTAGTGGTATGCCGTTGTAAAGAAGCTAGTAGGCGTGGGTTCGAACCTTGTATATACTAATGTGACTTTGTCAAAGTCATTTTATACTTTCTTTTTAGACAGAGCGAGAAGACAGGCGACCATGAGATCTGCAAATATCTCAAAACGTCAGGCGTGTTTTATAAAAATAAGTTTTTATAAAAACGAGTTTTATCCGTTTAAAAAGTTGTTTCATTATGTTAAATGTTCGCGAAAGTTAGAGACTATATTATGTTATATTAGTTGTCAGGATTTTATGAGAGTACTGACTCCCTGTATCGACTGTCAAAGATCTTCATGACAACCGGGGCCAACGGCTTAACGTGCTTTCATAGGCACGGAGCAGGTGATAATTAATTTATAATACGCACATAACTTACGAAAAGTCAGGGGCGCGTGCCTGGGTTTACAACCTTTGACTAAGCAGTCCAATGATCATACAACTAGGTTATTCCTGCTTAATCTTCTATTTTAATCACTAATTAAATTATATCCCTGGCATTTCAACATAGCGTATTATGTATGTAACATTTAAAGTATCATACTCTACTGTAGATAGCTTCTACCGCGAGCATTTTACACGCGCCACCATGAGATCATGTCAAATATTGGAAAAACCATAAGTGTTTCACAAACTCAGTCGGAAGCTAACATGACTTCTATTTCAAATATATTCTATGCTATGAAGGTTCTAGATGGGATAGAATGAAAAAATCTAAATCTATTTAGGAAGGAGATTTGTTTATCTTTTAATATTTCTGTAAACCGCACCGTGACTCATATTTTTATAAATTTTTGGTCTGTTCACGCAGATTATTCAAACTATCATTGTTCTATTAACCTTAAACCGTGAACTATATGACTGTCTGAAGGATAGACAACGCAGAGTAAGAACTGAGGGACAGTAAGAACTGATGGACATAAAGATTTGGATATTGGAGGATATATTATATTCCTGTGACTTATGTTTTTGGGTCTATTCGCACAGATATCATTAAACTTAACTACCTAATTATGATAAATTATCATAATTAAACTTACCGTAACCGTAACATACTGTAATGCCTTCACTTTTGTGAGGGTAACAAGACATTACGTCACTCTGAAAATAAAGTATTCCTCTAACTAATGTGTGTTGTCTGCTATACACACACGCTGTGATAGAAATAAATAGTAGAAAATTTAATAAAACCTACAGTCTACAACATCTGCTTTTTAATACTCAATTAATAATGAAAACTAGTCTGAAACCAGAATACTTAAAAAAAAGAGGATTATAGACTCACTCTTGTATTCCCCAGAGGGGGTAGGCAGAGGTGTGCAGCCTATTGCCATTAACCGAGTACAATTCCAGACTTCGTGCTGCTACTGAGAATTTCCTTATGGAAAAACCCAATAACACTTTGCCCGACCTGGGGATCGAACCCAGGACCTCGTGCTCAGCAGTCGCGCTTGCTACCAATAGACCAACGGGGGGAAAAAATGAGGATATTTTTCTCTTTTGAGGATATAAACCTCAGCAGTACCTAGATAAAATGAGGAGAATCTAAAACTAGTTTAACATAAAAATACTCTACTAGGATTTTCCATTGTATGTTGTCTTTAAATAAATGAATAATACCTAGCTTATAATTATTAATTACTATTAAATAATTAAACACAAAGCTGTAATTATTGATGAATGTATTTATTGAGAAAATTATTGTTATTTACATGTACTTGTACACAAAAAAAAAACTTAATTCTACTAAATAAGACTATTTATTATATACAAACCTAAATACAATAAACCTAAATATAAAGTAATATATACATCAAAGTAAAAAAATAAAATAAAATTAAAACAAACTTATAAAGCGTCAAAAAACTCCTCCGCATCGCTGTCCCCGGGTAACGTGCCCAGAAGACTGGCAGCATTTCCACGTTGGAGGGCAATGCTGATCCTTTGCACATGATTATTGATTATACAAATATGATAATTAAAATACTTTTCCAGTTTGACACTCAAACACGCTAATAGGTTTCAAACGCCAAACCGAAGTCCTAATTAAACGTACTCAATTATTCCGTTTCTGGTTATCCAATTACTCTATTACTCCAGAAACTAAGTGAATGTGTGATTACAAGTTAAACAGACAAGGTACGTTTTGCCATTGATCACGTACCTATACTTCGCCTACCAAACGGCACTAAATTCGTGTCAAGACACCACATTCGTGTTTCGCACACTATTGGTTTGTACGATGCGCGGGAAATCAATTGGCACTTTCGCAAAATTGAATAGAATGATTTTTCAACAACAAAAAAAAAATTACATACTAGAGTCCCCTGTATCGTGGATATCTTGGAAGAATAAAAGGCAAAATTTTTTCTCTAAGGTGGATACAGTTACAGAAGTATTAAAAAAACAAATTGCTTTACGCCAATCAAAATATTACGTCATTATACAAAAATTACTATGACATTGTCATTCTATCAAAATGTCATGACTAGAAAAAAAAGTGTAAATAACTTACGAAAAGTCAGGCTTGCTTTGGGTTCGAACCTAGACAGTCAAAGCTCATTAGCAACAGCAACGGCCTGTAAGGAAACACTACGACGCCACCACATTGGGTTTAAAATCTAACCTAACCCAACCCAACCGAGTAAATAGTAATTTTAGTAGGGGAGAGTCGCAAGAGAAGGCAAACGATCGCCAATTACAATTTTGACAGATAGCTTTATCTAGATTGCGATGTGCCATTTGATTTTCCCAACACAGAATTCATTCTGCTCCAATCAGAATGGCTGAAGAGGTAAACTAGGTAAATAGTATTAAAACGTGGCTTTCGTAGCAATGTGACAGTTCAATTGGACGTGACAGTACGATGTTCAGGATGTGTTATCTTACAAACTACGTCATAATATGTCTTTCGCTCGCTTTTTTTAGCAAATAACAATTTATCCTGGCTCCTAGCTTATTAACAGGATAAGCATTGAAACAGCGTAAGGATGTGAAGGTACAAGCTACTAAAATGTCAATATCTTTCGCTTCGTGAACAGTATATATTTATCATTGATGTCGTGATGGGGTGGTATGATCATTGGACTACCAAGTCAAAGTCTCAGGTTAGAACCCAAGGCGCACCACTGACTTTTCGAAAGTTATGTGCGTATTATACATATTATCACCTGCTCCGTGCATCGGAAAGCACGTTGATCTTTGACAGTCGATATAGGAAGTCAGTACCCTCATAAAATCCTGACAACTAATCTAACCTTAGACTATCGTATCCCTTTGGGTTGCGGGGGTCAGATAAGCAGTCGCTCCGTAGAAAACTGATATTCAGCTGCATCTGGTTAGATTAGAAGTCGATCCCAACAAAGTTTGGGAATAATAAGGCTAGAAGGAATGTTGTAACTTATAAGCTTGAATATATAGCCTATTCAAATGTCATATGATTAAATAAATCGATAATTTATCTTAATTTTGGACCACTTGGATTCTAATCTATTTAATGTACGAATAGATTCTCAGGGTCATTGAATTGCTTCAAATTTTTCTCACGCAAACTTAACATTAGTTACTGAAGGTTGAAAAACAATAAATATTTATGGTTTGCCGAATTTTTGTTTTTTCATTTGAAAGTAAGTATTTATTATTTTATCGGATGCCAGAATTATATTAGATTCTTTTTTTTGTCAAACAAGTGACAAAATATAATTAATTTTGAAAATATTGAAGTAAATTTAGTTTTAATTAAAATATACCTATCAGTTTTTTATGTCTTTTCACGGTTTTAGAGTTTAAAGCGTTCTTATGCCTCTGACATGGCTTTACATGCTATTGAGAACCTCTCAGTGTACTAACTGATTTACCCACTTAGTTTTTTTTTCTTCACAATTTTGTAAAATAACATTTTAGGCACATGATTTGAGTGTATGTGTGTGTGCAGTCGCTCCATGTAAATCACTGGTATTCAGCTGCATGGTAAGACTGGAAGCCGACTTCAACATAGTTGGGAAAAGGCTCGGCAGATGATGATGATGATGATGATGATTTGAGTTAGTGTAATTTTTATACAATGTATCTCATCATCATTATAAAATCGAGGTGGCACTTTGATAACAGATCCTCTTTGCAAGTGCGTGAGTGTGGGTTTGAAGCTGGCATGTTAATCTAAGACACTACTGACTAATATTGAAGGAAAACATCAAGAGGAAACCTGAAATAATAGTCTGAAATTGTTAACATTTGTGATTAAGGTTTAATCTTTCGGTCCTTCTCCGTAGAAGAGGCCCTAGTCAAGTCTAGTCTAGTGGAACAGTTACAGGCTGATTTATACTATCTTATCACATGACACAGGGGTGCAGTAAAGGTTATTTAAGTAATAATCTATATGTATAAAAATGATTTGCCGTTCGTAAGTCTCGCTAAAACTCGAGAACGGCTTGACCGATTTGGATAATTTTGGTTTTGAAATATGTGTGAAAGTCCAGGGAAGGTTTAAAAGGTGGGAAAAGAGGGTAGGGTAGGGTAGGGGCAGAGTAGAGTAAGAGTAGAGTAAGAGGTAGGGAAGGGTAGGGGTAGAGTAAGGTAGGGGTAGAGTAGGGTAGGGGTAGAGTAGGGTAGGGGTAGGTAGGAGTAGAGTAGGGTAGGGGTAGAGTAGGGGTAGGTAGGGGTAGAGTAGGGTAGGAGTTGAGTAGGGTTGGTAGTGTATGATAGGGTAGGGTACTAGGGTAGAATAGGGGTTGAAGTAGGGTACTCACGCGTACGAAGTTACGCCGGGAAGCTAGTTAGTAACAAAATTGTTTGCAATCCTAACAGACTAGAGTAGAGACACATACATGACTACTAACTACTATTTTTTAAGCCTACAGAACTTATATGAGCCCACAAAACACTATAGTTTCCATAGTATCCCTTCAAAAACAACGAAATATAAAGACGACCCTAATAAAGTGTCCCGACAAAGTTTCCCTCAGAGATTTGAGTCTATAAATCAAACCTTTTGTTGTGTATGATGCTCTATTGTTTCCTACTAACTTAAATAAATATGATATAGAAGAATAGATGAAAAGCATTGAGTTGCTTATGATTTGTGTTACGTTATATTTAGTGTTATATATTAGTAACGTGATATCCTAGTGGTATGACCGTTGGACTTCCATGTTAAAGGTCGGTAGGTTCAAACACCAGGAACGCCATTTTTAGAATCCGACTCTTTCTCTTAGACTTTTAGAAGTCATTATATGCGTTTTATAAAACGGTGAGGGAAATATCGTGAGGAACCAGCACATCTGAGTGTTTTTTTTATGAGTTTTTAAGCCATTTCAGAGGCTTACAGGCGGTTTAATCCATGGAGGATTTTTTTGTCTTTATGATAGTTCTTCTAGGGTTTAAACTCTGACATCACGTTGTCTGACAACTAGATGTCAGACTACTATCTTGATAAGGAATGAAAAATTACATTTACATTATAACATTGTGTTGAATTATAGACTGGTTAGGTTTTATTAAGCTAAAAATACGTAACAATTATTGTAAACATGATTGCTGTTACACAGAAGGATGCTGCTGCCCATCCTCCGGATCTTTCCCTTTGTCGCTTCTTACGACACCCGTAGGACGAGTAGAGGTGGTTCTATTCTTATGCCGGAAACCACACGGCACCGTTTTTGTTTTTACACATTTTAATTTTTTAAGATTACTTTACCGTCTTCTTCAAGGAGTTTTAACTCAAAAATAGTCCTACAATGTCTTAGCTATCGATCTCAGTCAGTAGCTTCTATGCAATTTAAAAATGCAATACGATTACTATTTTAAATTTACGTGCCAGATACACCAGCTGCAGTTTACGTAGAAAGGGGAGTGTACACTAATCCTGGCTTTCATTTTATATTGCTCAGTAGTAATCGTATTTTAGGTCGTTTGTACACGAGCGTTTTAAACTACCCAAATGCAGCAGAATACTGAAGCAGGATTTGCCAAATGTTATAGTAAATTTGAAACATGTCAGAAAGAAACTAAATTAAATATGAGCACAAAATATTTATACAATTGTAACATTAATATAATATAATACCTACATAAAATTATAAAAATATCTAAGTTTAAATGTTAAGTTGTAATAATTCTAATGTTATTAGATACCTATTTGCACACCCTAACAGGTAAAAATGGATGTCATCATCATCATCATCATTTCAGCCATAAGACGTCCACTGCTGAACATAGGCCTCCCCCAATGACTTCCAAATCGGCCGGTTGGAAGCAAGTGGATGTACCTTGCTTTATATATGACACCTCTGTAACCCATTTTATGGCAAATAAATGATTGATTGATTGAAACTATCAGCGATGTTTTTGTGCTTTTTGTTTCTATGTTTGTGTCAATTAAGACATGTTTCCTTACTTTCTTTGGTAGTCTAGTGATAGGACCGTTTGACTATCAAGTCAAAGGTAAATTTCAAAGATTCGAACCTCACACAACTCACTTTTCGAATCATGGGCTTATCAAATAATAATTATAACTATAATGATGAAAAGAATCATAGAAATCAGCACATTTGAAATATTTGGACAAAATGTAGATACTACTAGTCCGGCAAAAATAATTTATTTATTATCACAAATATTAGGCGTTTTATTATATGGCTAGTGAGATAAGAAATACCGGTATAACAAGCTTAAAAATTTGACGTGTATAAGTGTTTGCATTTTACCCATTCCCATCTTTTTATTTTGCATCTCAGTGCATTATATGTATTAAATTCCTTTTGTAGTTCAATATATATAGACTGCCTCGTTGGTCTAGTGGTAGCAAGCGCGACTGCTGAGTACGAGGTCCTGGGTTCGATCCCCAGGTCGGGCAAAGTGTTATTGGGTTTTTTCATTAGGAAATTCTCAGTAGCAGCACAGAGTCTGGAATTGTGCCCGGTTAATGGCAATAGGCTCGCCCCCTATTACGTGGGACTTATAACATAGCCGGCGAAACGTGGGTGTATTGCACACCTCTGCCTACCCCCTCTGGGGAGTAAAGGCGTGAGTCTATAATAAAAAAAAAATAAAAAAATATGAACTTGCGAGAGATGACAGTTTATCTTACATACTTTATTGACCCTTAATTCTAACACCAAATACAAGCTACATCTATACATATAATAAAATCGTAACGAAGTATGTATGTAATTGATTGGCGCGAAAACTACTGGACAGATTTAGTTGAAATTCGGCAAATATACTTTTTAAATTCTTGGTCAACTTATAGGGTATAAATTATCACGTTTATAATTATGGGGGATGAGCAGTATTGTAGTAAGCAGCGTATTTCTAGAATTTGCTGCAGAATTGTTGTTGTTGTTGGGAAAAATATTATTAAATTTCAATTTACAAAATATTATCACGCTATATCCACAAGGAGCTAAACATTACATAACATAACATAATAATATCTTTTAGGAACGATTATTTTGTCAATATGTCAACAGACTTCATAGTCTTCCGGTCGGGCGAACGCCTTGGAAGTGTAAGGCTTTGGGTTCGATCCCCAGTTCCGCAAACTTTTTGTGGATTCTTTTGTATTTTTTTTGTCATTGAAATTAATATGTATTTTTGTGGTATTTCATTCTTAATGACTTTTATTACTTACCGGCTGAAACCCGAAGGAAACATGCTTTTTAATAATTTTTCAACTTATAAAAAACGTATATGCAACGAGGTATGGAAGGATCGTAGCAAGTGGAAATCCGTTGTCTCTGCCTACCCCTCTGGGAAACAGGCGTGAGTCTATGTATGTAGGTACGTATGTAAAAAACGTCACCACTTTAATTTGAAACATTTATAAAATTTATATTATTTAAAACATAGTGTTCTAGATGGCGTTAGAGTCTATTTAGATCAGCGGAATTCTTTTTTAAATATTTCAATTTGAAACCCGAAGGAAGCAACGCGCATCGTGTGGGATTATACTTTAAAAATTTCAGCTTATAAAAAAAATCCGCTTTAATTTGAAGCATTAAAATTATTATTATTTAAAACATAATGTTTCCTTTTTCTTAACTAGATGGCGTTAGGAGTCGATTTAAATCTGAGGAAAAATATTTTTCTTGGATACTCCTGATGGGACAGGAAAAATATTTATAACCACTGGCATCCTTGCAGGGAGGCAGAGCAAAATTACAATTGCAGTAGCGTCTTCGGCGATTACTGCCACGTTGTTTTCTGGTGACAAAACAGCGCACACCATGTTTAGGATTCCCATCAATTTACAGAGCAACGAAACACCTGTTTGTGATGTGTCACGAAATAGTGACAAGGCAGGCATTTGCTTAAGAATTGTTCTTTGATCGTATGATGGGATGAATGTATAATGGCAAACAGAAAAGCAGTTGATGCGGTACACAGAACTCTAAAAGACATCCGTAGGAACCAACACATAATGGGTGGTGTCACAGTTATGTTCAGCGGCAATTTCCACTGAACGCTGCCTGTGGTGACGCGAGGAACTGGGGCTGATGAGGTGAATGGTTCTTTGAAACGATTATTTTTATGATCCTGTATTCATAAGTTGAGCTTGACAATAATTATGGGCGGCTGAGTAGGAATCCACATGCTCAAGAATTTTCCAACTCAAAACGCCCAAAAATAATCAAGCTGCAGCAATCAACGAATGCATTCTTTTATAAATGAAAGGGAATGAAGTGTTTTACACATTTATAAACACTGTTATGACGCCACTCATTATTCTGTAAAATTCCTGAATTCCCTCACTGCAAGTGGACTTCCGACGGACGTCATTAAGTTGAAGGTCGGTGTCCCGATTATGCTTCTTCGGAACTTAACGCCTTTGAAATTGTGTAAAGGGACCCAGAAAATGATGGCCTGATGGCTTAATGTAAATTATCTGCAAATCATCAAGGCGCAAATTCTAACGGGTTTCGGTATTGGCGAGACAGTGTTTACACCATGTACCACTAATTCTCCACACTTATCCCTTTCAAGTTTCCTGTGGCCGTTTGTTTCGCCATGAGAAGTCTGCGAGTGTCGATCTCAGGACTAGCTTCTCCTCACATAGACTGTATGTCGTTTGCTCTCGGGTCACCAGTCCTGACTCTCTGTACATTTTAGCTCCCGAGAGCAAAACTACAAACAAAGTAATCTGTATGTTTTTCTAAATATCCTGGTTCGGATTTGATATTGATACGAAACTTTTGTTCTTTTACATAGGTTTTTCGCTTTATTAGGTTATTAGGTCAGAAATTATGCAATAAAATATGCGAAGCGCACTTATAACTTTTTCTTTTGCCCTATACATTAGTAAGACTTAAATATAAAACTAATCTTTGTTGGAATAATTGCTCTCAAATGTGCAAAACATATATACAATACAATAGGTATATTTAAAAAAATCTCTCATTCTCTCCTGTGCAATAATTATTACCACATGATAGTGGGGTCTGCTTTTCGGGTTTTTCGCTTCCCCTTCGCTCTATCCATTGCATCGTCCTGGATAATGTTTAATGGCAATATATAATGTTTTCAATAATAAATATTTTGGATAATTTAAATGTTTATGCACATGTTTTGCTTAATAAGAAACTCGCAAAAACAACTGACTTGGGCGGACTTGAACTGTCATATCATAACATTACTAATCTGCACTAATAAAAGTTTGTGAAGATGTTTGTTACCTAAACATTTTTGATTTGAATAGAACTCGGTAAACATAAAAACCATATTTCCTGGATTAACAAAAAATATAAATTTTATCCTGGTTCAACATCCACGCGGGCGAAGCTGCGGGCAAAAGCTAGTTAATAATAAAAGAATGTCTTTTCCCAAACTATTTGGCACAAAAGAAACAAAGAAATAAGCACAACAAAGTAATACTAACTTTTTTACTAATATAACTAGTGGAGTTAGGAGTACATTACTTTGTTATAGGGTTGTCAGTTGTCACAGTTGGTTTACATCGGGACAGAGGCCCTGACGAAGACTTTTAAGGTGATTTTGAATGATGTTGGTGCCTTTCAAAGTATTTGACGGGGTTTAGGGCGCGTTTACATGATTAATTCCACATTCGTCTCTCTATAAATATTTATTTAAGACTGCCTCTTTGGCCTATTGGTAGCAAGCACAGCTACTGAGCAAGAGGTCTTAATTTCGATCCACGGTCGGGCAAAGTGTTATTGATTTTTTTTACATTAGGAAATTATCAATAGCTGCACGGAGTCTGGAATTGTGCTCGGTTAGTGGCAATTGGCTCGCTCCCTATTACATGGCACTTATAGCCGGCAAAACGTGGGTGTATTACATACACCTCTGCCTACCTCCTCTGGGGAATACAGGAATGTCTATAAAAGGAAATTCTCATTAGCAGCACGGACTCTAAAATAGTGCTCGGTGAAGAGCAATTGGCTCGCTCCCTATTACATGAGACTTATAACAAAACCGCCGAAACGTGGGTGCACTGCATACAACTTTGCCTATCCTCACTCGGGAATAAAGGCGTGATTCTATATAAATATTTTTTTTAATTAAGGCAAAAACGCAGCGTTTTAACTGCAGGTGTGCAAACAAAGTATTCAAGAGTGTATTTAGATGCAGAAACTCTGTAAATACATCTGCAATAAAACTCGAAGCACACTTATACTGAGAAAGTTGTTTTAGAGCGAGTTGTGTAAAAACTGTTTATATTATTATGTTTTTCTTTTTTTTCTGTTTGTTTTGTAGAATGAGCCAATTTTCTTTTTTAATACAAACTTTGCTGTGTTGCATAAGATTGATGAGCTTTAGAACCGATTTCACCACTGACACTAAACGCGATCAATCGAGTTAAACTCGGTTCAAGCGTTTAACTGAGCTCAGAGCTGCAGTTTGTGTATGGGTGAACTTAGTTTAATTAAACTCGGTTATTGAAGTAAATGGTGAAATCGGCTCTTAGTGTGTTGGATTGTTTAAATCAAAAACTAATACCCCTAACCTTCAATAACAATGTTCTTTGTTTCTGTACAAACCACTACTTATTTGACTCTACACATACCGCGTCACGGGATCTTGTAAGACGGACGTATTGCTTCCAAGTGACATATAGAAAATAAATATTTTAATATTATTTAATTAATATTTCATTTCTTAACCCATACCTCCTATATAGTGTTCATCTGCCTAGCCTTTTTTCCCAACTATGTTGGGGTCGGCTTCCAGTCTTACCGGATGCAGCTGAATACCAGTGTTGTACATGGAGCGACTGCCTATCAGACCTCCACAACCCAGATACTGGGTTACACGATACCCCTTGGTAAGACTGGTTGTCAGACTTTCGGGCTTCTGACTACCCGTAACGACTGTCAAAAAACAACAATTGACAGCTGGGGCCAACAGCTTAACGTGCTATCCGAGGCACGGAGAGTGATAATTAATTTGATGAGCTTTAATGTTATCAATTAAAAAAAAGGATGAAAAAAAAACAGACTAATTTCGGCGTGATTCCGTAAATAAAGCGCTTACCACGCGAAAATTTGCTGTGTGGATACGCCTTAAGAATAAACACAACCTCATCTCGCACCATCTCCGTCAGCGGCAATGACATGCGTGTAGGTACGTTATTTATCTCATTTTCTTCTCCCCTCAACATTAAGGGCTTTTAAAGCATTTTCCACCTTCCCCAAATCAAAAATCAATAAACCACGTGTTAAGCTCCACTCACATCTTTAGACACGGTCGGTAGGTGGCAGGGACATTACGTGTCAGATTTAAAAATACTATAATGTTGGAAACATGTCCGTATAAACACAGGGCGATTATTTGTAGTAATAACTGCACCTTAAATTAATGTATTAAGCAGTTAAGTACAATGTAAAGTTGAAATAGAATTGACTTTTGTGTGCCGTGTTGTGTTTGACAGACTAACTAAGTGTAATAGACTCACGCCTGTATTCCCCAGAAAGGGTAGGCAGAGGTTTATGCAGTGCATCCACGTTTCACCTATTGCCATTAACCGTGACAATTCTTGACTCCGTGCTGCTACTGAAAATTTTCTAATGGAAAAACCCAATAACAATTTGGCCGACCCGGGGATCGAACACAGGACCTCAAGCTCAGCAGTCGCGCTCGCTATCACTAAACGGTTGTATTATTCAATCATTAAAAATTTGACTTTAAAGTTATATGGAAAACGTTTTTCGTTATTTTAAGTTTTGTAATTCAGCAGAACATTGTTGAACCTAAGAAAATGTAATCAAAATTTTAAGCAAAGCAAGCCGTTTCGACTACATTTTACGAAATAAAATGTAAATGTTTCTTAGATGGTTCGTCTTGCAATTCCAACGTAAAACCACAGTGTAATGAACATACAGTAGAGAAACTACGTACAAACGAAAACGGCGAACTCACACAAACATGCGCAACGACGCGTCATTGATACTGTGAGCACTGCGACGTTTGCTTAGAGCCGATTTCACCACTGACACTAAACGCGATCAATAGAGTTAAACTCGGTTCAAGCGTTTAACTGAGTTCAAAACTGCAATTTGTGTATGGCTGAACTTAGTTTAATTAAACTTAGTTATTAAAGTGAATGGTGAAATTGGGCCTTAGAAGTCTCGGCGATACGCAATATTACGCATGTATGTGTGAGTGTGACGTTTCGAGCGTTTGATTTTCGTACTGAAGTACTTACCTAATTATTCAACCTCCTTGATCAGCTACGAACTTACTTGCGCTGAACATGGTGCAATGAGCGGCTTCGTCTTTTCTTTTTTATTTTATGACGTGTACCTTTTATAAAAATGTGTGGTGTTCGAAAGTGCAATGTAGTTATAAATAAGTCTTCAGCTTCAAGCTCTCGGATAAAATTGTGTTTTATTTCGTAATATTAAAGTCTAGCTGTTCCCTGCGATTTTGTCCGCGTTAAATTAAATTTTCCCGTAAACACACGTTGATAAAGCAGCCAGATTGCCTGTTTTTTTATTACTTGAATCACTGATATTGTTATTTTTTACTGAAAACTCAATTTTTTCAGAATTAAAATATAGCTTATAGCACTCAGGGATAAAGTAGCTTCCTATTGGTGAATGAATTTTTAGGATCGGAAAGGTAGTTTCAGAGATTACCCCTGACTTACAAACAAACTTTATCTCTTTATAATATTAGCCCTAGAAGCCTAATCTATTATGGACGTACACAAAGCCTTAACATACGTCCCAGAGGCGCACATATATAAATTACAATCTGTATGCAAAAATAGCCCTATTTTAGAAATATTAATTAAAGGAAATTTGAATATAGTATATGAGCTAAAAATAAAACAACACAGTAATGAGTTATAACTATAATTACTGTTATTTATTACAAATGAAAACAATATGCATAAATTGGAACAAAAAAATGTACTCTTCTTCAAAATCAACAAAAATATGAAAAAAAAAATTGAAAAAAGAAAATTTTTTTTTGGTTATTAGTTGTTCTTAGAATAAACATTAAAACAAATCAGATTTTATAAGACTAGCTAAATTTTAAGTCCAGTCTACACACATATCAACCTTGTGCTCGCCACACACAGGTTTTTTTGCATTTATACCATACAATTTTTTTTTTATAGCACCAAAAATCGCTGTATTTACTTTTTTTTGCTCGGGTTCTTCTTATATACTACTACTTCTATATAGATAATCAGTCACTTAATTATTTTCATCTTTACTCTGAGCGTCGTCGATAATCTGGTCATCCTCAACTTTGAAATCTGAGTCTTCATCTATTTTCTCTATCTTCCTCGTTTAAGACTGCTAAAATGTCATTCTTAATTAATAATATAATTAAATAATAATAGAAACCTGAAACCGCCAAAAATAGTCATTATATATATGAAAAACAAACAAAAGTAACATCATACAAATCTCAATAAAACTTACACAAAGCCTAAACATACGTCTCGCAAGCGTGCTATACTTCGATAAATCAAAAAAGGCGGGACTTACCTAAATGATATTTGCACCGAACGCTAGTTCTTGTCGGCCACTGAGTTGGTGAAAGAGCACAACGCGCTAGCTTCAACTGTTAGAAAATAACAAACGATATTCGATTTCGTGTACGCCTCGGAGGCGTAGATTAGGCTTCTAGGGTTAGTATAGAAGTATAGATAGTAGTGACTCCGAACCCTACAATACTGTATGTTTTGTATACTGTGGCAAAACGGTGAATGTGTTGGAACTGAGACGTTTCTTAAGGGAAGCTGAAAACGATGAAACCAGGAAGCTAAGAAGTGTAATAATTACACTCTATTTGTACAAATTTACAAAATGAGCAGTTGCGTGTAATTATTTTGTACCCATGCTTTGTAATTTGAATGAATATGAGTTGCGAATGAATTTTAATTACTTAAAGTACTAATAGCCGTGATGGTTTATTGGTTGTAAACCTTTTTGCAAACCCGGGGGTGTAAGTTCAAAACTGACAAGTACCAACGAGGTTCTTTTAATGTCTTAAGTGTCGTGATAGCCTAGTGGTATGACCGTCAAAGATCTCAGGTTAGAACCCAAGGCGACCTCGGACTTTTCACTTCTACTATCACTTACACTATGCCTTGGAAAGCACGTAAAACTGTTGGTCCTGCGCCTGATTTCTCTCTGGTGTGCCGGATTGCCGTCCCATCAGACTACGAGAGTTAGGGTACGTGCAAAAAAAATATTAAACAATTCATCAGTGCGTCTTATTTGCGCAGAAAATGTTTGACACTCGGCAATATGCTTTCTAAGAGTAGTATTCTTTTGATAACAATGGTTGTAACTGTCAAGAGGTTATTGCGGGTCGCGTAGAATAGTCCCCTGGAATAGGGAGCCAACATTTCATTGTCCATCTTGTCACGCGCGCCCGACCTACTCGTAGCAGGCGAGGCCGCGCCTAAACAAGATATTCAGAATGATTTTTGATCCATCATCAACTTTACTTGGTAACTTTGCCCATATTATGTCACTATTGTTTGAAAACTGTTATGACGCTTGACACCTCAGTCTGCCTGCGATCATTAGAGCTGCTCAGGAAATGTTAGGATTTGATAAAAAGTAACGCAACGAAAATTTATATATTCGTATTCGTTCCTTATGTAATGTTGTGTAAAGTTCGCAAAAATCTAAAGTCGGGTGGGTACGCACGGACGAACACGAGCATTGCGCACACGAACAGCGAGCACGAAAATTTTATTTTTTGTATGGACGATTGTTTCATGTTTGATGTTCATTATTACGCACATGCGGACAAAGTGCTCGATGGTCATGTTCACCATGTTTTTGTTCATTCGTGCGAACACGGTGCTTGTCGTGTGCCTTAAGATATTATAACCTAAGATATTCAGACCACAACACCTCTTAAGACAACAAACCTATAGTTCGTGAACAAATACTTCCCTTTCTTAAACTGTTACTTGTACTATCAGCCCATATCATCCCATTGCTGGGCAAATAAAAAAGAAACATAGTCGAGTACGCAAATATTATTTTTCTATAACGTAAAGTTTTGAGACGCTCAGGTATACATAGCACAAATACATCGCTGTGGACAGCAGCTGGTTGTGGTTATCGATTAAACGCCTCGCTTCCCACCGATGTATCAACATGACTGGGATAATAGGTTTTAATAATAGCTTTTGCTTGCAATTTTGCCTGGAAATACTGAACAGAATAATTGTAATTAATGTACAGGCAATATTATATGCCATCTCCTTCGTGGTTCTTTTGAAATGTATCAAAGTTATCTGTCTGATGACGCGATGGTAGCTATGAGTACTTTATTAGACGTTTTGCAATCGATTAATAGGGTGTTGAGCTTGGTCCTAATTAGGCCAACATTGACTTATTAATTCAAAGTATCAACAAAAAGTGGAATATTAAACTTAAAACAAATGTGCCAAATTTGAGAAAACATATGTATAATACCTAAGGCTAGAAAGTCACCTTGTTTCGCAGACAGAAATTTCATAGAATTTTATTTCGCAGAAAATGTTTCATTATATTTTAATGCTATGTTATGAAGGCTGATCTCGCTCTCTCGCTCTAGCTCTCGTACTGTTTGCGCTTCATAAGTAGGTACACCGTTACTATGAGAAAATTATTTAATCCACATATTAATGACCAGTCCAAAACTGATCTACAAACAGACTCGATGTCAGCCGAAAGCAACTTTCGTAGCAATCTGCTACGTCGTAGCTGATCTACGTCGTAGCTAATCGTCGTAGCAAAGGCCTCTTTCCTTAGTAACATAATATTTTAAACCTTAACAACTCGCAATTAGCTCACAATTTACATTGTACTCCTTAAATAGATGCAACATTCTCATTGTTTCAAGTTCATAGAAATTGAGGCTTTTGCGCCGCCATTGTGAGGTTCGTTGTCGTTGAGGTTTCCTGTGGCTTTAGTTCTATGAAAACATGAAACTATAAAACTAAGTTTCAAACAGAGTTAGTATGCCTTAATTAAATTTCCTCTCTATCGATTACAAGCACGTACCTCTGGGTCCGTTTAAGAAATTAATTATCACTAGCAAAAACGTAAAAGGAAAACATCGTCAGGAAACGTACACCTGAGAGATTTTTCAACAGTGTGTAAAGCCATATCAGAAGCCTACAGGCAGCTTAAGGCAACTTAAGGCGCCATTACTTTAAATTGATGATTGCTGTTACACAGAAGGATGCTGCTGCCCATCCTCTGGATCTTTCCCTTGGTCACTTCTAACTACACCCGCTGGACGAGTAGGGGTGGCTCAATTCTTAGGCCGGAAACCACACGGCACACCATTATATTACAAAGAAATGTTGTGGCAGATGTTTTTTTTCTTTTAGTGTAAAAATTCTAAGCGTACTACACTGCCTTGCTATTGTTACACCCCATAGTAATTAATGTTACTGTGTTTTTCAAAGCTTTCTAGGAAAAGCTTTTACATACCTTTGCTGAAACCTAACCAACGTGAAGGTAACTCATCAGTAAGAACGTATAATTAAGGTGTGCAGTGACGAAGAAAATTAATTCTGAAGACGTTTGGAAGTAGGTCGACCATGGGTGATGGAAATTTACAGCAATTACGAAATAGTTAAAATTAATTTGTTGTTTGCCTTTGGGTGTTAAAATTGTTGATGCGTTTTGGGTGTTAAAATTGTTGATGTGTGTTTGGGTGCTAAAGTTATAGACAAAGGGAATTGATCAATTTGTTAGGGTGCTCTGGGTGCGTGGACATTTTACTGTAATAGTAAATTTATGTGAACTTTTTTTTATTTTATTTATTACTAGCGACCCGCCCCGGCTTTGCACGGACGCAATATACATATAAACCTTCCTCTTCAATCACTTTCTATTAAAAAAACTGCATCGAAATCCGTTGCGTGGTTTTAAAGATTGAAGCATACATAGGGATATAGGGACAGAAAAAGCGACTTTGTTTTATACTATGTAGTGATTAACTTTGACTAACACGATTTTCAAGAAACCAATTACAATAATTAAAGGCAATGGGACTGTTTTAATGCCCTGCAATTTACTACGCCCGTAAAGAGCTGGTAAGTTATAAGCACTCGTATTGTTTTTAAAACCCAAGTGGTACACTTAGTTTGCAAATAACTAATTTGTTTCATAACATATTTATGAGATGGGATCTATTTTAAAACAATATAATCCTACTGAAAATTGCTACAGCATTTATGTTGCTCAAGTCAAACCATTAACATTGATAACCTTTTAAACTACACCAGGAGAACAAACAGCATAAAAATCTTAACAAAATAATTATACAAACATTAAATCTAAGATTGAGTTAATTAACGCCTGGAATATATTTCATCGCAATAACACTCACGGATGCGGTAACCGCCGCTCAAGGCGCTTCTCTACCACCGTTTACATTATAATTTATGGTATATTTTAATTTTAATTAACAAGATTCTCACTTTGACACCAAAACGACCAGTTACTGACGGCACACCATTCTGAATGGCGGGCAAATTATTTCGAGAATTTATGATTTATATAAGACTTTGTTAATTTGACCGCATTTTTAGCTTTTGAAGGAGAATAGCTTACGCTGCGTTCAAAAATAAAATGGCTATTCATTTTTTGCGGAGAGCTTTCTTTTGTTATATATCTGGGAATAATGTTGAATAATTTATTTATAAGAGTCTTTAGGGTTCTGAGAATTTTTTAATGGCTGTCTAGTGATTGCGAAGGCTGCCAAGCTTAGGAATAATACTTAAGAATAATAACTTTCATGAATCATACTTATATATGATACGGCTTTACTCACATATTGATTTCGGGGAATGCCCGACTAGTTGAAATGGACTCGGTAAGAGTTCGAAACTAGTCGGGCATTCCCCGAAATCAATGTGTGAGTAAAGCCGTATCAGTATCATATATAGGAATAATACTTTTTAGAATTAGTAAACAAAGTAGAGTGTAAATAGTGTTACATGTGATAGTTGCGGATTTCTAAAGGCTGCTGTAATAGGGTAGGTGACTAATAGGCTCTTACTTTTTTATGGGAATAAGTGGAGCACCTCATCCGGATGCCTCCGGAAAGATTAGCAAACATCTCTACATCCTGCAGGGACGTGAACAGACATTTTCGACAGGGTAGGCAGTATTACAAATCCTACTTAGTTTTACTAATGCGTCCTATCTTTCAGGGTAGGCAGCGCCTTTTTGCCTATTTGAATTGCACGCCCCTGACATCCTGGGTGCCGTCGTCTCCGTCCTACCTTTTAGGGTAGGCAGTGCTTTTTTGCTTATTTGAATTGCATGCCTTTGACATCCTGGGTGCCCAATAATGGGTAGCAACGACTGAGTCGGCCGCGAAAGCGATGGGAAGACTATTTTGATATTTTCGATAGTGACTGGTGAGAGAATGCCGAGGAAAAAAGAAAATAAATGGAAGGATTTTGGGGAGACCATCACCCAGCAGTGAGACAATACAGTTTAATACCAAGGCAGCATAATAGATTATTTCACTTTTACCTATTATTTACCACCAATACTTGCAACGAACCGAATTGAACTGATGCGATTGTCACGCATACGTCCACGCATCAGTTCAGGACGAACTGAAGCAGTTTTGTCAGTTCAATTCTGCCTCTCCGTCTATACTAGGCTTAAAGTAAGTATATTGTTCATAGTACATAATTAATATCTGCGATATTAAATTTCTAATACACTTCCTATTACTCATCAAATATTTGGCACTAAAATGCACTCATGCGCCTAACGCCCGTTCTAATAATATAATAATGTTCTTCACGTGTAATGTTATTTATTGTCGTTTCTATTGAAGTGCGTTCCAATACAATATACGATATTTGAAACAAGTATTCCATACATTCTATATTTGAGTCGTGATGTGGTGGTAACCGTTGACGATCAGAGGTCTCAGATTTGAACCCAAAGCGCGCGTCTCACTTTTAGAAAGTTATGTGCGTATTAGAAGTTATTAACATTTTTATTCCATGCCTCAGAAAGCACGTGTTGGCCCTGCGCTTGATCTCTCACAGGTCGTGTAGGATTGGCGTCCTATCGGTATATGAGAGTGAGGGAATAGAAAGTGCACCTGTGTTTGCGCACAAACTTGTGCACTATAATATCTCCTGCGTAGATGGCTAATATTCGTTGATATTGGGCGCTGTGACCAAAATTCGGTCACATCAAAAATGCGTGTTGTGAGCGAAAATGCGTTTGTAGCATAAATAATTATACCGTAAACGACGCGACTGACTGCACCGGTGACTGTCTTTTAATCGTTAGGCTTATCATATATTTTTCTTAACCTCAAGCGGTTAGATAATACAACTTAGAAGTATTAATAGTCTTAGTAGTACCCACAACACAAGTTAAATCTTAGTTTGGGTTCCAGAGTTCAAACAACACTGATTATTTGTATAAGGTCACATATTTCTTGTCTCTGTTTAGTGTTAGTGACAAACATTTTGGATAATAAAGAATTTTATTATTATTCTTTTATTCATTTTTAAACATATAAAATACATTTTTAAATATATATCTATACATATAATAAAATCGTAACGAAGTATGTATGTAATTGATTGGCGCGAAAACTACTGGACAGATTTAGTTGAAATTCGGCAAATATACTTTTTAAATTCTTAGTCAACTTATAGGGTATAAATTATTACGTTTATAATTATGGGGGATGAGCAGTATTGTAGTAAGCAGCGTATTTCTAGAATTTGCTGCAGAATTGTTGTTGTTGTTGGGAAAAATATTATTAAATTTCAATTTACAAAATATTATCACGCTATATCCACAAGGAGCTAAACATTACATAACATAACATAATAATATCTTTTAAGAACGATTATTTTATCTACATGTCAACAGACTTCATAGCCTGCCGGTCGGGCGAACGCCTTGGAAATGTAAGGCTTTGGGTTCGATCCCCAGTTCCGCAAACTTTTTGTGGATTCTTTTGTATTTTTTTTTGTCATTGAAATTAATATTTATTTTTGTGGTATTTCATTCTTAATGACTTTTATTACTTACCGGCTGAAACCCGAAGGAAACATGCTTTTTAATAATTTTTCAACTTATAAAAAACGTATATGCAACGAGGTATGCAAGGATCGTAGCAAGTGGAAATCCGTTGTCTCTGCCTACCCCTCTGGGAAACAGGCGTGAGTCTATGTATGTATGTAAAAAACGTCACCATTTTAATTTGAAACATTTATAAAATTTATATTATTTAAAACATAGTGTTCTAGATGGCGTTAGAGTCTATTTAGATCAGCGGAATTCTTTTTTAAATATTTCAATTTGAAACCCGAAGGAAGCAACGCGCATCGTGTGGGATTATACTTTTAAAAATTTCAGCTTATAAAAAAAATCCGCTTTAATTTGAAGCATTAAAATTATTATTATTTAAAACATAATGTTTCCTTTTTCTTAACTAGATGGCGTTAGGAGTCGATTTAAATCTGAGGAAAAATAATTTTCTTGGATACTCCTGATGGGACAGGAAAAATATTTATAACCACTGGCATCCTTGCAGGGAGGCAGGGCAAAATTACAATTGCAGTAGCGTCTTCGGCGATTACTGCCACGTTGTTTTCTGGTGACAAAACAGCGCACACCATGTTTAGGATTCCCATCAATTTACAGAGCAACGAAACACCTGTTTGTGATGTGTCACGAAATAGTGACAAGGCAGGCATTTGCTTAAGAATTGTTCTTTGATCGTATGATGCGATGAATGTATAATGGCAAACAGAAAAGCAGTTGATGCGGTACACAGAACTCTAAAAGACATCCGTAGGAACCAACACATAATGGGTGGTGTCACAGTTATGTTCAGCGGCAATTTCCACTGAACGCTGCCTGTGGTGACGCGAAGAACTGGGGCTGATGAGGTGAATGGTTCTTTGAAACGATTATTTTTATGATCCTGTATTCATAAGTTGAGCTTGACAATAATAATGGGCGGCTGAGTAAGAATCCACATGCTCAAGAATTTTCCAACTCAAAACGCCCAAAAATAATCAAGCTGCAGCAATCAACGAATGCATTCTTTTATAAATGAAAGGGAATGAAGTGTTTTACACATTTATAAACACTGTTGTCAATCAAGATGACGCCACTCATTATTCTGTAAAATTCCTGAATTCCCTCACTGCAAGTGGACTTCCGACGGACGTCATTAAGTTGAAGGTCGGTGTCCCGATTATGCTTCTTCGGAACTTAACGCCTTTGAAATTGTGTAAAGGGACCCAGAAAATGATGGTCTGATGGCTTAATGTAAATTATCTGCAAATCATCAAGGCGCAAATTCTAACGGGTTTCGGTATTGGCGAGACAGTGTTTACACCATGTACCACTAATTCTCCACATTTATCCCTTTCAATTTAAGCGAGTGTAGTTTCCTGTGGGTGTTTGTTTCGCCATGAGAAGTCTGCGAGTGTCGATCTCAGGACCAGCTTCTCCTCACATAGACAGTATGTCGTTTGCTCTCGGGTCACCAGTCCTGACTCTCTGTACATTTTAGCTCCCGAGAGCAAAACTACAAACAAAGTAATCTGTATGTTTTTCTAAATATCCTGGTTCGGATTTGATATTGATACGAAACTTTTGTTCTTTTACATAGGTTTTTCGCTTTATTAGGTCAGTAGAAATTATGCAATAAAATATGCGAAGCGCACTTATAACTTTTTCTTTTGCCCTATACATTAGTAAGACTTTAATATAAAACTAATCTTTGTTGGAATAATTGCTCTCAAATGTGCAAAACATATACAATACAATAGGTATATTTAAAAAAATCTCTCATTCTCTCCTGTGCAATAATTATTCCCACATGATAGTGGGGTCTGCTTTTCGGGTTTTTCGCTTCCCCTTCGCTCTATCCATTGCATCGTCCTGGATAATGTTTAATGGCAATATATAATGTTTTCAATAATAAATATTTTGGATAATTTAAATGTTTATGCACATGTTTTGGTTAATAAGAAACTCGCAAAAACAACTGACTTGGGCGGACTTGAACTGTCATATCATAACATTACTAATCTGCACTAATAAAAGTTTGTGAATATGTTTGTTACCTAAACACTTTTGATTTGAATAGAACTCGGTAAACATAAAAACCATATTTCCTGGATTAACAAAAAACATAAATTTTATCCTGGTTCAACATCCACGCGGGCGAAGCTGCGGGCAAAAGCTAGTAAAAAATAAAAATATACATTTAAAAGTATAAAATATAGTAGCCCACCGGTATCGGGAACAGGGTCCAGCTACCGGTGGTCAGGGCTCCAGAGAAAGGAACCTCCTGACTATGCAAGCCGTGTCCAGGAGTACCGCCCTCTGCATCAAGCCCTTTATCCAGCCATCTAACGTGAGCCTCTTAAGGTGTTATTATTATTTATTATTATTTTTAGTTATCCTAACTTTCTCTAAAGTATCTGATTACGATAGATAGCAAAGTTATAAAGAGGCAAGACTTTTACACAAGGCATATTCTTATCAAACTTTATATGTACTTACGTCTGTCATTAATCCATGTTAAAACAAAATTAAGACAGAAAGCAAGTCTAAGGAACATTATTAAGATACACATTACAATATAATAAGTTGATCAATTAACTGACGTCAAACAAGAGTATGAGTACAAAGCTAACAAACAAAGTTTTAAACTAAGTTAAGCAAGGACGTGGGAACTTTGGATGTCGTTTGTTAACGCCTTGTTAACGAGGATTAAGTCGCTGTTGAACTTTTTTTTTGTTTACCATAGATGTCAACGGGCTGTTGTAATTGTGCAACAATTTAATGTTGCTGGCCACTTTTTAACAATAAAAAAAGCTGGTTCTCGAGATGACAGTATTTAGTAGATATTTGTATTTGAAGAGAGAATGATTATTTTATAACTCTCATAATTTACTGCGACTAGATCTATTGTAACAGTATTTCAACAGATAAGCAGTTTTTTTTTTAATTAAAAACTTGAGCGTATTTGACTGGATCTCACCAGATGGGAAGTGACGATGCAGTCTAAGATGGCAGTGATAGCCTAGTGGCATATCTAGGCTATTTGGACTGCCAAGTCAAAGATCGTATGTTCAAAATCCAGGCACCTCTAACTTTTCGGATTCACGACTGTGCTTATTAGAAACTAATTATAACTTGCTAAAACGGTGAAGGAAAACATCATGAGAAAAACTTGGTCATCTGAGAGATTAACGGTGTGTAAAGCCATGTCAGAGGCGTGCATTCTGAAATATTTATGTACTATCGTGGACAAAGCCGGTGCACCACTTTTAAGGTTAGAATCGCTTGCACCCGGCGTCCGAACGTAGCGCTAGCCCCGCCCCTACTCACATAGCATCGTTTAAAGCATTTTGAAGACAAAGTGATGTACCGTTCGTGTCCGCGATAGTACTTATTAGCAGTTTCCAAACTAAAAGTTGCTGTTCAAGTTTGTATTTTAACTCGTGATCAAAATGCTGGTCTGTACCTGGCCCAAAGGCTGAGTATAGCTTTTTAGCGAGGCAATGCGCCCAGCATTTTGGGAACGTTACCTACTGGTAGCGGTCTTTTAGATTAAAGGTTTTATTTTTCTTTATTGCTTATTTTTCTTTATTGCTTACTTGCTTAAAAGGTGATCTCCAAGACGTGTATGAAATGGCTATTGTGTAACTGAAATAAATCTTTTTTTTTTATTAATTTATTTTTAAGCTAGTTAGATTTGTATATATAGATAGTTTAATTTAGTATTGTTTATTTGTATTTTAAGTTACTTTCTATGAATAAAGCTAGAATAAATAATTATATATTAGTAAAAAAAAAGTTAGTATTTTATATTCCTTTGACGAAATCAAAAACAGGCAATTGAATAAAATTTAACTTTGAAAGTGGAGCAATTAGCATCAAAGAAAGGGTTTGAGAGTTGTGGTAAAAGTAATGGGGTAGATAGAAGTTTGTTAAAGGTGAAATGTACTCCTTTCAGCAAGTTTTAGTGGTCAGGAGGGAAAGGAGAAGCGATAATGTGGTTTCAGTTGAATGGTTGAAAGCGTTTCTATGTACTTTAGGAAAGACAATTAGAGAATTCAGGCAAAATTGTGATGTCTTAGTGTTCGTATAGTATGCATAAATACTTTAAATATACAGGCTTATTTGTAAACCACCTGCATCCTTAAAAGGGGTCATTAAACTCATCATTATGAACAACTTTTACTATGAGACCAACTCTGAAATCGCAAAAAAAAATCTGCTGTTCCATACATGTATGTTCACATGACTCGACAAAATTAAGACTCAACAAGACTCTGAAAACACCCTTTACATTTTGATTCCCTTGAGAGTATCGATACGTTTTTTGCGGCATAAACGACCGTAAAAAAAACGTTTACGTTATCTTAAAAGTTTGGTTTAAGGGACAATAGACTTAAGTATGTATATGGTTTTAATTTCAACTGGATACCTCCACACGTTCCCAAGATAAAGAATCTTGATAGACAGACAAACAGATCCTACACACATCCGACTCAGGACTACTGAAAGTGATCCGATATGGGTTCAATTTTTTTCCTTTTGAGGTTCTTACGTAACATTAAAAATATTACTGGTACATCTAATAATATCACAGACCTAATAAAAGGACAAATTTAATAAGGTTCTTCACTGATAGTAAAACAGACATCATAACAACCCTACACGAAACCCTCAACGCTCTACAAACATTAATTTGTATCACTTCTCTAAAACAATTCACTTAACTAATCAGGTAGAGGGCGCTTTGGCACTTCATCAAACAATCGCATAGTCACAATAATGCAATTGTACTTCCAACGGTACAATGTTAACTATGGATCTTGTCCCAATGGTAATAAGAACCATTTTTCAATAAAACTCTGACATGCTGTTTACTGTACATTTGTTGCAGATAAAACAATCCCTGGAAGACGCTGGGGAACCACTGATTGGGACGAGAGCGGCGCAGCTGTGTTTGTGGAAGGCTTACTATTGTTTAGAAAGTCATAGAATTGTCACTATTCGATGTTACCTCAGTGAGAAGTAAAGGGTCAGTATAAAGATGCGTGAAAATTGTGAATTTTATTCTACGTAATGCCAAGTCGAGAAACAAAAGTGGTACAGTGGTAATTGAACAACGTAATTGTACTTGTACGTCATATAGGTACTTGAATGACAGATTTGAGAACTATTCTCCTCCTCACTGTTTTAATGCTCTTGATTCATCATGAAATATCATACAAACTGCAGATTGAAATTTTGGCATTTATGCTCCTTTCAGCTGTTAACTCTAATTCAAAAAGATTTTTCAGAATTAAGGAATAGTAACGCATTGGGGACGGACCTGTTTTTTAAGGACGTGGGTGTGGGTTCAAACCTGGCATGTACCAATGTGACTTTTTCTATATCAAATGTACTTTCTTAGATAATCTAAGACACCACTGACTAACGGTGAAGGAAAACATCGTAAGGAAACCTGGACTTTAATAGTCTGAAATTGCCAACCCGCAGTGAGCTTTCGTAGTGATTAATACCTTATCCGTATGAGAAGAGGCCCTTTGCCCTGCAGTGGGACAGTTACAGGCTGATTTATTATTATTATCCTACATACTGCAAAAATATCCGCATTTTTACATGCCATACCCACATGTTTATAAATCTGATTTAGGTAGTAGGCACCACGACTAGGTAGTAGATAGGAACTATATTAAAAAGTCTATCAAAATTTCAATACAGTCGAATCCAGCCGGCCTAGCTATATAATTTGGTAAAACATCTATGCGGCAGAAAATATTTTAAACAATATTACCCTGACCCAATGCGTGTTGGTTGCGATGAGAAGGGTAACCAATGGTAATATTCCGATGTGCCAGCCAGTACAAACAAGAGCAAGCGTTTATTCTACCAACGGCTTTGTATCAAAGACATAAATGAAATGTAAATTGCTTAAACCTGGATAGTGTATGATTTCCCATGTTGGGGTTCAGAGAAACGTTCTCTTTGTTGAAAGAGACCGTGTCACTTGATTGAGCTTGCTGTTTGACGTTTGCTGTGACTGTACGATATGACAATTTGAAAAAGTATTTATTTCTTCAAAATGATTCTTATTAAAAGTATTAATCATATTCTTTATGGAACGTTTTATGGTATTCTATATTAGTATGACCGTTGCCTGGCAAGTCAGAGGCCTCTGGTTCGAACCCAAGGCGCGCACCTGTGACTTTTCTAAGTTATGTGCGTTTATAAATTATCATCACTTGCTTTGTGACTCGGAAAGCACGTAAAGCCGTTGGTCTTAAGTCTGATCTTTCTCTGATCGTTGGTTATGGTCGAACGTAAAGCCGTTGGTCCAGCCTGATAGCTCTCCGATCGTCAGATTGCCGTTCCATCGAATTATGAGAGTGAGGGAAAAGAGAGTGCACCTGTGTTGGCGTACACACTTATGCACTATAATCATTATCTTTTGCGCAGTTTTGAACAAACAACTGATACTGATGGGATTCGAACCCACGATCTTCGGCGTACCGTGCCAAGGCTCTCACCCAACACCATATACTGCCTCGTTGGTCTAGTGGTAGCAAGCGTGACTGCTGAGCACGAGGTCCTGGGTTCGATCTCCGGGTCGGGCAAAGTGTTATTGGGTTTTCCCATTAGAAATTCTCAGTAGCAGCACGGAGTATGCAATTGTGCCCGGTTAATGGTAATAGGCTCACCCCCATTACATGGGACTTATAACATTGCCGGCGAAACATGGGTGTATTGCACACCTCTGCCTCTGCCCTTGCCCTCTCTGGGGAGTATTCCCCTGACTCACGCCTGTATAGGCGTGAGTCTACAAAAAAAAAACTCCATATATACAAAATACTCATAAAAAACGTTCTGGAAACATCGATCTATCTCATGACCCCGCACATTTGTATCGATTCCCAGTAAAGTTGGCCAGAAATAGCAAACCAATGGCTCGATGGTTGCTCGCAAAACCATTTGCATGGTGTTACCAGTTCGGCCCAATAAACAACAATATTTCCTGCCATAAGCAGACAAATTACTTTCATAAATAATAAATTTTATCTCCACCAGACAGTCTCCAAAATCGATCCTTTCGAAGAATTGTTACTTCCAAAACTCAAGTTACCACAAGCGTTTCTTTGCGTCTACTATGACTCTTAATTTGATAGCAATAAAGTCTGTTTTTTCATCCTGATTGTGGTTGTAATCAGTATTTTTGATAAACTTCCTGGCTTTATGCCAATGTATGTGTCAATCATTTGTTACTTCTCATTGTTGGTTGATCATAAATCTAGATTTGATTTTTCGAAAATTACTAACTCTGTTTTTGTAGGTAATATAATAAATTGTTTATTTGTTTTTTACCTTTCCTTAGTATAAAAACTAATAAATCCTACTTCCTGTCTTACTAATCCTTCTAATATTTTAAATGTAAAAGTTTGTAAGGATGGTAAATGTTTGTTACTGTTTCACGCAAAAACTACTGAACGGATTTTGATGAAACTTTACAGTAATATATCTTTTACGTCAGAACAACACATAGGCTACAATTTTTAAAATACTACAAATCGAGAGACGTGGAAATCAGAGGGAGAGGCTTTTGCCCAGCAGTGGGATGATATGGGCCAACAGTAACAGTAACGCGGGGGAACCGTGGACGGAAGCTAATGGATAATATGGCTAAAATAGTGTAAGTAAGAAATAAGAACTATTAATCAGATAAATGAAAGCACTATAATAGTATTAGTTACGTAATCATTATTTAATATTTTTAAAATTCAGAAGTAAAGCTTATGAAAAAATAATCGTTAATTATGCTGAACTCAATACTACAATAATATTAGTTCTCATAATATATTTGTAAAGATTTCTAGAAAAGCGTAATTAACTTGCTTCATTTGAACAGATTTATGAAAGCTTATTAGCGAGAACAAAGCTAATAAGCAAGAAAGGGCAAAAAATATTAGTTTTCTATTTCTGAATAAGTTACACAACCTCTGACCGAAAGCAGAAATGTTGACTATTTTATCAAAGAAATCTTTGATAATAATAAGAAAAATATTTAAGTAATATGGCTTTGTCAACAGAACTAAAGATATGTACCAAATATCAGATCAGTCTGTTCTCAGGAAGGGGGTAACATTTAAATTACTAAATTTGAACCAAATAAATATATAACAAACAAGGCAACCTAAATAAAACTGTTTAATAATACATATAAGTAAAAATTTTTTTTACGTAAAATTGTTTTGTCATTAAAACTAAGCTGTGTACCAAATATTAGATCAATCTGTCAACAGGAAGGGGATGAAATATCGATTACTAAATTTGAACCAAATACAGATCAACATAAATAAAACCGTTTAAAAAAACAGAATCACGGGAACAAGACGAGGGGAAAAGCAAGTATTGATATCAATGCAACGTTTCCAACAAGCTTCATTGAAAACCTTATGAAAACCTCACTACTTCCCATACTTTTACTAGCAATAACTTAGCAAGTACACTTAGTACCTCAAACATAAAAAGCACATTGCCTTTCATCGCCAGGATTATTACCAACTACCCACAGTCTGCACTATCTACGTTAAAACTGCCATAACTGCACTTTAAACGCGGCAATAACAATATGTAAGCCTAAACTAAGTGGCAATTAAGGTAGCAACTAAGGCAAGTAAGAGAGCAGTTAAACAGTACAAAGTGGGGTGTTATTACAGAGTTATGAGTTTGTTAGGTGTCTTTTAAACACGTGTTTTAAAAGAGAAGTGGTTTAGAAAATTTATTGTTCTTGAAAAGATATTAAATTTTATGTTCTTGTCTTTTTTTTAGAGTTTCGTTCCCGAAAGGTAAAAAGGGGTAAAACAAAACCCAAAGCGCGCACCTCTGACTTTTCGTAAGTTATAAATTAATTATTACCTGCCCCGTGCCTCGGATAGCGCGTTAATCCGTTGGCCCCGGTTGTCATGAAGATCTTTTACAGTCGAAAGAGATTTGATATTTCGACTAATTCTTATGGGATACGGTGGCTCAGCGGTTAGAGCGTCGGCACGGTACGCCGAAGATCATCCGTAGTTTTTTCAAATTTCTCATTAAATTATTACATTTATTAAGCTAACATGTGTTTTATTTAACATGTAAAAAAAATCACAAAAATGCATTTGTTTTTCATACAAAATAATACTTTTGAGTTCACTTTCTTCAATAGTGACAGATTTCATTAACCTACGCGTGCCTAGTGCTTACTTAAAGAATATATTAAAGGTAAATAACTGGGTTCGTGTTGATTCACCTTTCAGCTGATTTCTAGGGCTATATTTGAAAGATTTTGGTGAAAACTTTGACCGTGGTTTAATCAAGTATTGTTTGGGGTTCGGTTGCAAAACCAATGCTCAAGGATTGTTTATAGGGTACCTTATTCGCCCTTAATGTATTATTTCGGACTTCTGTTACACGCTGTTCCTTTTTTTTAAGTTATGAAGACTGTGTACATTACCGCACAAAACGCACAAAAAGCCACAGTATATAATTTTTTATATGTGCCTCGACTGATTTGACATAAGATGACTTTTTCTTCTATAATCTAAAGTTGAGACAACTTTATACGCCGTTGTACCACATCCAATATTTAGTTTAAAAAAAGAAACTGACACAAAATCGGCCACAGCAAAAAGAGGGTCCATAATGTCCTTAAATAAATATCCACCGCCTGGCTTCCCTTCACGCATATTCTATTCACATTTTTGGATATTAGGCGAATCGGAAAATCGTCTACGCGTAAAATTGAACTGTCTTTGGTACGCTTTACATTGTATATATCGATACATTCAACAGTAGTTGTTTTTATGTATTTTGAACTATTGTGTTACACTTAAACTTCAAACAAGAGTTAATATTATTTTTGTGAATTTTTTACATGTTATAGCACATGCTAGCTATACACAACAATATGTTTGAACAATAAATTTTTCATTTGTTTTATCAAATTTCTTATTAAATTGTTATAAGAGTTAATTTATTTTTGTAGAGTTCGTATTCTCTGTAACCAGTTAATACAAATGATTGCAGAAATAAAATAAAAAATCACAGTCTTATATATAAAATATATATAAAAAAAAGATAATATAAAAAAAGTTTAAAAATACATATTAATTTACGCAGAGCTGTGGTAGTTTCAAGATGGTCGGTTTGACGGGGGTTACACCTTCTCACAGAATATTATTAAATATTTAGAATATAATATTATTTTTTATTTTATTCCTAGTTTGAAATATGGAATGTAAGTAAAGATTTCCTATAATTTATAGTTTTAGTGGTGTCCTCATATAGTAGTTATATTTATTATATCGGATAACATCTAAAAAGTAACTTAAAATACAAATAAACAATACTAAATAAAACTATCTATATATAGGGTGGCCCAATTATAGTGGTCCAAAAATTTTTTTTACATCTAGGACATCCCAATGATTAATCTAAACGCAACATATGTTCCGCGAAAATCAGTAGTTTAGAAGTTATGATTTTTTAAATTTAATTTCTTAAAATTTCTACTTTAGTCATGTAAACCTCTTTAGATTGAAAGTGATTGCACTAAACCGAATCAAATTTAGTGTGTAAGTACTATAGACATGTAGCAAGCAAGCAATAAGCTATTTTTAAGGTTAACCTTAAATCGTAACATGGTTTTAGACCTTACGGTGAATTATTTGTAATTTTCGATTGATTAAGCACATTTTTCAAAAAATTCTAAAGACAAAAAAATGTACTACACGAATTTTGCTTATGGTTATAAAAACTACCTTGAAGTGTGAGGATAACATAAATAAAAAAATACTGCGGTGTAACTACAGTAAGCTCTTCAGAAATCAACATTGTATGCACTAGGTCATTAAAAACTTAAAATTTTAATTTTTGCCTAAAACATGATTTGAATAAATCCAACTTTATTATGAAAATAAAAACACTGGAATTAGTTAAATAAAGGATATTTATTTAAAATAACAACCCACAATGACAAAATAAACGCTATTACAATAAGTTTTCGAAATGTCTGCCTCTATTTTCAATGCATAAACATTAAACAGCAACGTCGCAAAAAAATCCTTTTATGCCTGTTGAAAAGGTGTCTATTTGCTTTAATTTTTGTAATTCAGCCATCATCATCATCTGCCTAGCCGTTTCCCAACTATGTTGGGGTCCGCTTCCAGTCTTACCGGATGCTGAATACCAGTGTTTTACATGGAGCGACTGCCTACCAGACCTCCACAACCCAGATACTGGGTTACACGACACCCCTTGGTAAGACAGGTTGTCAGACTTTCGGGCTTCTGACTACCCGTAACGATTGTCAAAGATCTACAATTGACAGCTGGGGCCAACAGCTTAACGTGCTATCCGAGGTACGGAGAGTGATAATTAATTTATAAAACGCACAGACCTTATGAAAAGTCAGAGGTGCGCGCCTTGGGTTCGAACCCGAGACCTCTGATTTGCCTGTCAACGGTCACCACCACTAGGCTATCACGACGAAAGCAAATAGACACCTTTTCAACAGGCATAAAAGGATTTATTTGCGACGTTGCTGTTTAATGATTATGCATTGAAAATAGAGGCAGACATTTCGAAAACTTATTGTAATAGCGTTTATTTTGTCATTGTGGGTTGTTATTTTAAATAAATATCCTTTATTTAACTAATTCCAGTGTTTTTATTTTCATAATAAAGTTGGATTTATTCAAATGATGTTTTAGGCAAAAATTAAAATTTTAAGTTTTTAATGACCTAGTGCATACAATGTTGATTTCTGAAGAACTTACTGTAGTTACACCGCAGTATTTTTTTATTTATGTTATCCTCACACTTCAAGGTAGTTTTTACAACCATAAGCAAAATTCGTGTAGTACATTTTTTTATCTTTAGAATTTTTTGAAAAATGTGCTTAATCAATTAAAAATTACAAATAATTCACCAAAAGGTCTAAAACCATGTTACGATTTAAGGTTAACCTTAAAAATAGCTCATTGCTTGCTTGCTACATGTCTATAGTACTTACACACCAAATTTGATTCGTTTTAGTGCAATCACTTTCAATCTAAAGAGGTTTATATGACTAAAGTAGAAATTTTAAGAAATTAAATTTAAAAAATCATAACTTCTAAACTACTGATTTTCGCGGAACATATGTTGTGTTTAGATTAATCATTGGGATGTCCTAGACGTAAAAAAAATTTTTGGACCACTATAAACGGGCCACCCTGTATAATTATATACAAATCTAACTACATACCTTAAAAATAAATAAAGAAAAGTAAAACCATACATGTCCTCATACATGCCTAGACTTATTTAACACACACTTTACTTTGCGATGCTCTCTTGTCTGTTAATTATACCGATATTATTATGATTTTAAATTATGTTAATACAAAGTATAAATTTCAAAGACTAAGTTAAATAGAAACACAAAGTTATATTGCATCGTATTTATTTTTTGATGTTGAAAGTTATAAAAATGTAAATCTTTGAATACATTCTAGAGGAATGAATGCCTTCTCGATATTTGTGGCCACTAAAACTATTGTTAGTAAGCTAAGATGGCGCGGGAGCGGACTAAAACAAGCTTTCAAGAATAAGAGGTAAACAATTTTTATGAACAACTTCAAAAAAAAAGCGATTGGTTTATTTTTCAAATGAAACTTAATTTAAAAAAAAAAAGGTCACTTATCTATCTGTATTATTATTACATGAAGCGACCACTGTGGATCCCTTTTTAAAAATATTGCGCGCACGAAGGGAGTGTGAAACTTAGCATAAGATAGTAAAAGATGGAGAAGAAGTGCAGAAAGCTAAAATTTATTTTAAAAAATACGGTCGAATTTCGGCTGGACCATTAGTATATACTTAAGTCTCTGATAGGTCTTGAGCGATTACCTTCCATATAATTGTTATTTGAGAAAATCCACGAGGATTTCCTCAAAAATTTGTATTACACCTAAATAAAATGGTGAGTTGTGATTGCAAGGATTCACATAGAAATGAAAGAAAACTTTAATATAATGTACTACAATACTACCTTACCTATTTAACGCAGCCGAAGCTTGTATACTATTAATTTTCCCTCATATATTACTTGGTATAATTGTACTAAATTTTACGAACCAATGTATTTGAAGCCGCGTATTTTGTGGCCATGGTTCACTAACAAGAAAAGTACTTCTAAAATTGGGTATCAAAAGTTTTCTGACATTGCTTTCGATGTATTTGCTGTTAACACGTCGTGTACGTTTTCAAATATTGTTGCAATCTTTTTCATAAAGTACTTGCTATTTCATATTCAAGCATATAGCCGTCAGCCAAGATTGTGTCTCGAGAATCAATTCTTGACTTTTAATATAAGTTTGGTTGATTGAATATTTCGAAAGACATTTAATGCTTATATGCAATGCATTGATGCATATTAATATTTATGTATGATACGAAATATTGTAGATATTATGCTAAAGCAAATAAAATTAAAAAATTAAGTATATTTGAAGTGTTTATTGCATTTATCTCACAATAAAATTTACCGAGTACACAAGTAGACCGCAATAATTATCCCCAAAAATGTATTCACAGTAATAAAAATATTCACAAGTAATACCAATTGTGTGCAAACCTTGAACAGTTATTAAAGGTTATATCCAAATTAAGTTTTAATTAAAATTGAAGAACCGTACAAAAATACAAGCTACTCACCCAATATCAACAAAATACAATTTAAACTTTTTAAATCTTCTCAAAAACAGATGCTGTACTCAAATACCCGTGGAACCTTCAAAATTTCTCTTATCTGGATTGAAGTTATAAGTACCATAAACGTCAGGCTGTGAGAAGTAGTATCTTGTTCTACTCGTTAAATTTATGCCCTAACTTTACGTAGGTACAACGTTGATTCATTATGCAGAGTGACATCGAGATTAAAAATTACTTTAAAACTCGCTTCGGATGTTTAAAGCGGTTTCCATCAAATGTAAATAGATAAATTGTTTTGAGAATGTTTTATGTTGATGTTGACTTTGTGTGGTGCAGAATTGAGCCAATATTTCTCTCTCTGCTTGACATAAATTCGATTAATGATAGGTTGAATGTCACAAACTGCTTGCGATCAACACCCAAGCTGCTTCAGCCATAGTTGGTTAACTGAACGAAGCCTTGCTATTAAGTGATTTTGTCGTGTTCTGATATAATGTTCGATAAAACCTATCTGTGAATGATACCGTCCAAATTCCGTCCTCCTGCAGGCAGGTATGCTCCACCACCATAGACCATATTACTGTTTACCATCAGGTGTGTATGTGGTCAAATACGAGCTTTTTTTGTAGATAATTATAAAATGACACATAAATCTAATACATATTTTTAATATCATAGGTCTTAGGCTCGAATTTTATGGCGACCTCTGACTTTTGGTTCGTGCGTATCGTAAATTAATTATCACTATTGTCGGAAACTAATTAAAAATTGATGGTTTTTGATCTCTGTCCGTTCGTCAATATTGCCGTCCCATTGGTCTATGAGAGTGAGGAAATTAGGAGTGCATCTGTTTGCACACACACATGTGCAGTATAATATCCCCTGTGATGTTAGCTTATCTCCACTCCTATCTCATAAATGGCCATTGTGACCGAAATTCGATCAAGAGGGCTATAATGAAATTGCTTATAAATATCAGTTGAGGTTCAGATTTTAAGTTGGAAACAACTTACTCCAAAAACCAATAGCTAGCCAATTCAATGTGAAATTCACCACAGATAAAAAAACTGTAGTATGTAGCCAAAAAAGGTCTTCAATTTTATTTATGGCTCAAGCCATATGTCATTGTATCTTGTAATTTATGATATGCCCTAACTTTACATTACCCTGATTCATTGTACAAGGCTAGGTTACAAGCTACACAGAACTAAAATTCCTTCGATATTTGTTTTCAAGTATATTGCGTGTAAGTAAGATTGCTTTTAGCTGATTGTGGGCGTGATAGATTGTGATGTATGGGTTTCACGTACGTGATGACCACAACTTAATGTGATAACTTAATCTACGTTGTGGTTGAAACGTGATTAGTGTGTTGTGCAAAGTTTGCGAGAGTTAATTTGAAAAATTGCAGCTTTATTTTTACAAGATTTTTACGTGTTGTTTTATAATAAAGATATATTTACAAATACTCGGAACGATTAGTGTCTCTAGTGTACAATAGGGTAGATAACTATTGTATAAAATTAATATCACTTTTGGTGTCAAATAGCTTTAAACGGAGAAAAATTAAAGAAGGGAAGGGAGGCTTTTACCCTATAGTAGGACACAACAGACTTATAATAATAATAATCACCTATATGAAGGCCTATTTTATCGGTAAATCTATCTATATCTATATATATCGCTATATAGGTTATCGCAACCAAAAAAAAATCATGAAATATTGATCCCTTTGCCGCAACCCGGCTTATTTTTTTCCGACATCTCTAACAAATATCATAACATTTTAACCAATGTATACAAAAACTTAACAAATTATAATACTAAAACCTTTCGCAAGAAGGACTCTATCTATTGGTGAAAATAGTATGAAAATCCGTGTCCAGTTGTTAGATTAACGCGAACAGACAGACAGACAGACGCGGCAGAGGACTTTGTTTTATAATTTGTAGTGATAGTGATATAAAATGAGTTTTGTCTACTCAAACATTAATATCACTTAGCACCAAGCAAATGCAGTGTTCCCAAGTGAACCATTAAATACATTGAAGTATTTAAATTCCCAACAATGTTTCTGTTTTATCTCCCGTACCTGCAACTTTGCTTACCCCTGGGAGAAAGAGTACCGTTGTACTTACACGTAATAAGTTACCGAATAATTATTAATTAAGAGCTTTAAGTACAGAACGTTTAATTTTACCCCCTGTCATCCATTGTCGTGTGAGAGAAATTGGATTAAGGCCAAGAAATTTCGGAAGGTATTGCCAAGAAAGGTATGATGAGATGTATGGAGAAAGTAATATTTGTATTGTTTATATCTTAAAATTGTATGTTGTTTGTAAAAAATACGAGTAATTTATCATGGCATGCTTTGGAAATGGCAGTACTGTAATTATTTTTATTTATTTTTAAGGTACTCAGTTAGATTTGTATATATAAATAGTTTTAATTAGTTTTGTGTATTGCGATTGTTGTATACGCGATCCTTTACCGTTATTACCAAAATATTTGATTTTTAATTTTAAAATTATAAATATAATAGTGCTATCTAGATTTGTGTGTATTCTATGAGATGTGTGGTGACGTATTGGTTACAGACCTACTTTGCAAGCATGAGGTTGTAGGTTTGATTCTGGCATGAACCAATGTGACTATTTCAACGATGTCATAATTATGTACTTTTTTTAGTTAATCTAATTCACCACTGACTTCTCCAAATCCTTTTAGAGTGATATTATACACATAACATAGAATCAAGCCTGTATTCCCCAGAAGGCGTTTTGCGGCTATGTTATAAGTCTCAGGTAGCGAGCCTATTACCAATAACCGAGCACTATTCTAGACTCCGTGCTGCTACTGAGAATGTCCTTAAGGAAAAACCCAATAACATTTTGCTCGACCCGGGGATCGAATCCAGAACCTCGCACTCAGCAGTTACGCTTGCTACAACTACACCAACGAGGCAGTATATTTCTTTCTTTTCTTTATCCACACCCCTTCTCGCGACAGACATTATTAATTTACTCTTTATTTATTTTATTACCCTTTATTTATTTATTTATTACCCTTTATTTATTTATTTATTACCCTTTATTTATTTATTTATTACCCTTTATTTATTTAAACCGAATTTACCCTTCCAATTTACCCTTAATCCATGGAAAAATCAACACAAATTCTAAACAAGTTTTCTACAACCCAATTTAAAGGAACACCACAAAAGATTTTCCTCTTGGGTTGCGTTAGAAAAGGTTAACCATATTACTCCCCTAAACCTTACAACTTACGCACAGAGATTAGTTTCCCTTTAAGGGATAATTTACACTTACGTGTCGTAGCTTGTGCTAGGGTACTTCCATAAATTATGGAATTAACTTTCGTACGTGTTCCCCTTAAATTATCACCGTAGTGTTAAGCTAGATTTTCGTGTGATTTTGCATGTTGCTTAATTATAATTAAGTTATTTAACAAAAACGTTTTGCTCAAAATTGGTGGTCTTTAGATAATGTTTACTTCGGTCTTTGTGGATCATTTTCGAGTCGTGATAGCTAGAGGTCTTAAGTTCAAACCTAAGGCGCGTACCTCTGACATTTCGTAAATGATGTGCGTATTATAAATTAATTACCCGTGCAACGGAAAGCACGCTAAGCCGTTGGCTCTGCGCCTGATCTCTCTTCAATCGTGTCGAATTGCCGTCCCATGATGGGACTCCAATCGGGCTTTGAGAATGAGGGAATAGAGAGTGCACCTGTGTTATATATCTCCTGTGAAGTTGGCTAATCTCTGTTAAGATTGGACGCTGTGACTGAATTTTGGTCAGAAGGACATTATTATATCTGAGAGTCTGTCTGTGGTATCGTCACTCGTAAATGCATGAACTGATTTTTTTTATTTTAGCGATGACTTGATCAAATGTTCTTAGCTAAAAAAATTGGTTAAATTATGGCTTAAATTTATAGCTATGGCTTAATAGTTATGGCTTAAATTTATAGTTGTTTAATATTATTGTAAACTATGCGCGAATAACCCCCAAACATGATTTTTTTTTTTTTTTTTTATACAACCCTGGTCCTAAGGGTCAAGTTGTCAAGTGAATTATGACAGCGAAAGTGTCACGCGCGTTTGGATTTAATTGGAGCCCACGTCAACGTCAACCCAAACGGATGTGTTGTGTTAAAAATATATTTGACTCTTTTGGAAAAGGTTTTCTACATCCTGACGGATCCTGTCCTCTAGGATATTTTGATTTGAAAAGGTCGTTCGGTTTGAGTATTTATTGTTAGATTGAAGGGAATAAATTTCAGTATATTTTTGAATACCAGTTTTTTCGAAAGGATTGGTGTTCGGAATTTAATTTTATATACTGCTACATTTCCAAACACAGTAAGTATTAATTATATAATTAATTTAATTTGTAAACGGTTTTTTAATGATAATATAACTTTTGGTAAGGCCACAACCAAAAGTTATATTATCATTAAAAAACCGTTTACAAATTAAAAATCCGATGAATAGGTATTATAAAATTAAGAGTTTGTTGTTTGTTACTCATAAAATTAACGAAATTTTTAAAACAAATTGAGAAACTTAATAAATAAAATAATTAAAAATTCTAAAAGCTGTTTGCTGCTGTGATCTGTAACCGTGCGATATTATATTATTTTTTAATTAAGAACACTCTCAATCGAGTCATCTTTCAAATCTTCATATCGTGTGGTTGATGAATAACCTCATGTCAGAGTTTAAACCGCCCGTAGGCCTCTGACCTGGCTTTACACACCGTTGAGAAATCTCTCAGGTGTGCTGGTCCGTCACCGTTTTAGCAACTAATATTAATTTATAATACGCACATAAATATATAACTTACGAAAATTTAGAGAAAGTGGAAACTATCAGTGTACACCTTTCAAACAAAAAAAAAACTGAATCAAAATCTACGGGAACTATACCACAGGTAAACTTAAAACACCAATTTATTTTCGTTGAAAAAAAATTAAGCCAAGATATCCAAGCTCTTGGTAAAAGTATCTTAACTTATCTTAAAAAAATCAGCTGTTCCATACAATTTGTTAAGTCACGTGACCATAAATGTATGGAACAGCTGATTTTTTTTTGCGATTTCGGGGTAGGTCCCATAGTAAAAGTTGTTCATAATGATGAGTTTAATGACCCCATTTAAGGATGCTGGTGTTTTACAAATAACCCTGTATACTTATATTTACCAAACCAGAAGTTAATCCACAACATATATTACAGTATTAACACACGACATTGGTCTTTAACATTGAGGCATTGGACATTATCCAAACACATTAGAGTTTCCAGTTGCCACAGTATTTTAATAGAGATATAAATAGTTTATCATGAAGTCTATATATTCTGTGGCCAGACGCGATGCGTGGCTTTGTTTGACGTAATAATTATTTTTATAGCAGCTGCAAGCACGTGGGCGCGGGTTGGAACCTGGCATGTACCAGACTTTTTCTATGTCATAATATGACATCAGTCAGAAGTCAGTGCTGTATTAGATTAACCTGGACTTAATAGTCTAAAATCGCCATCCCGCAATGAGCTATTAATCCTTCTCTGTATGAGAAGACGGTGCATAGAAGACGCCTTTGCCCTGCAGTGGGATAGTTACAGGCTGATTTGATGTGAGACGAGTAGGGGTGGTTCTATTCTTAGGCCGGAAACCACATGACACAACGATTGGGAAAATGACAGAATGCAAAAAAGTAAATTTAAATTGTGTAGTAAATTTAAAAGTAAATTACATAATATTTGTCCTGAGCTGTTTCTATCCAGCGACTTCACAACTTTAAAGACTAATAAAAATATTCAAAAGTAGTTGAATTTAGCGGAGTATTTCAATAGTGCGAACGTGATTACGAATAGCTCAAATCTCAGGCCAAAAAAACCTTCTCGGAGTCGTAATAGTTTTTCTTTCTTCTTTGAGATGTCAGGGCACGACAAAAATACTTCAATAATCCATTGATAAACCCACAAACAAACATAGATTTAATGCTTACAGAAATGACGTCATTGCGTTATTTACGCGAACGAGCGCTTTCTGTCTACTTTGATTTTGTTAATGGACGGAAATTGAGTCCAGATTGTACCTTGCTAATGCTATTGAGAGTCGTATCTAAATATTGTGGTTCCATATTATCGTACTTCCTGTTTTGGCAGTTAGTGGCCAGATTTATTTGTTGTCTGGTTTTATGTTTCTTTTTTGTTTTTTGTGCGGATTAGAGTGGGTCTCTGGATGGTTTATATTAACAAATTCGCCCACAGGTAGGTGGCGCTGTGTTCGGGTTAAATTAGAAGTAAGGGACCATAGTCGCTTGAGGGTTAACAAGTTTTTGGTCTGCTAGTTTCCTATAAAAAAAAACGATAAATACAGTTTCTTTTTTTATTCCAGATTTTGACATAGGCTCACGCCTGTGTTCCCCAGAGGGTAGGCAGGGTGTATACAGTACGCCCCACGTTTTGCCGGCTATGTTTTAAGTCCCATGTATATATAGAGGGCAAGCCTATTGCCATTAACAAAGCACAATTCCAAACTCCGTGCTGCCACTGAGAATTTTCTAATGGAAAAACCTAAAAACATTTTGCCCGACTCGGGGATTGAACCCAGGACCTTATGTTCAGCAGAGCTACTGGTGCTTGCTAGCACTAGTAGGTATGATAAGGCAGTTATTATAAACAGTTGTCCTTTATTCAAATTAGATTTACAATATCATTATGGCTGGCAAATATAAATCTAAGCGATTTACATTTATCAGCCAGAATTCATCTGAATGTCAGCCTACCCTCAAAGTGGACATAATTGTTACTTTTTTTTAAATCTTGGACAAAATTACTTTCGCATTAGACTTTTCTGTGCTTGTGTTCTGCACTAAGAGCCAATCGAAGTCTGACAAGTGATAAATGTCTAAAAGAGGGGCAGACACGTAAAAAGTGGGGTGAACTTTGCAATTTCGATATTTCTATTACAGTCTCTAAAGCTCTGAAAATAAGGTTCATGAAAGTTCAAAAATTTTGCAGAGGAAAGACAGTTTTAAAGATTTATGGTTGTCGGTAATTTATGCCGATAGAACAGACACTTATTTCTGCAACGTTAGATTTATTTTGTTTTGTATTTTAAATAAGAATTATGTATCGTAATTTGGCTGTTATAAATTAAATCATGAAGTCGTGATATCCTAATGGTATGACCTTTTGACTGCCAAGTTAAAGGTCTCAGCTTCGAACCCAAGGTACGCACCTCTGACTTTTCGTAAGTTATGTGCGTATTATAAATTAATTATCACTCTCCGTGCCTCGGATAGCACGTTAAGCCGTTAACCCCGGTTGTCATGAAGATCTTTGACAGTCGATAAAGGGAGTCAGTACTCTTATAAAATCCTGACAAATTTAAAGCCATGTCAGAGGCCTACGGGCGGTTTAAACTGTGACAACAGGTTGTTCATCAACCATAGCATTTCTCAGTAGTAGCACGGAGTCTCGAATTATGGACGGTAAGCAATAGTCTCCGGCGAAACGTGGGTGTACTGCATACACCTCTGCCTACTCCCTCTGGGGAATACAGACGTGAGTCTATGTCATATCTTAATGTAAACTATTCCATCAGCAAATTTAAGTCCATCTTAAACTTGGAAACAACCACAAGGTCTCAAAGCCAACGTCAAAATAGATAAAACAGCCATAGACACGAGTAATGCAGTCGTAAACTAAACTTAAACTTTATGGCTTAAGTTTTGAAAGCTAGGCTTAAACTTAAGTCTTAAATTTGGATTATCTTCCAAAGTTTGTCTCTTGGTAGGTATTGTGGTTGAAGGTCGGACACTAAATCGATTTTAAGGTTAGTAAAATTACAGGTAGGTTTTGTATTGTCAAGAAAGTCTTGGTATTGAAGGTATTAGGTACCTTTTTTATACCGACCCCAGATAAGACGGTGGCAAAGTGGTCACATGTTACCGTGCTCGGCGAGGCTCAGGGGAGACCCTTTTATAGTCTCCCCGGGGATGTGCCTTTGAACCTAAGGCACACACATTATTATAATTAATTATCGCTCCTATCTCGTCCGGTTGCCGTCACCTATTCTATCGGACTATGAAAGAAAGAAAGAAAGAAAGAAAAGACTTTTATTCTGGATTCGCACAACTATGAGAGTGAGAAGAGTACATTTGTGTTAGCACACACAATTTTGCTCTATAATATTTCCCTTGTTGGTCTAGTGTAGTCCTGGGTTCGATCCCTGGGTCTGGCAAGTGTTATTGGGTTATTCCATTAGGAAATTCTCAGTAGCAGCACGGAGTCTGGAATTGTGCCCGGTTGATGGCATTATGCTTATTGCGCTATTACATGAGACTTATTACATAGCTGGCGACACGTGGGTGTACTGCATAGCTCTGCTTTATCCCTGTAGGGAATACAGGCGTGAGTCTATATATATAATATCTCCTGCATAATTAATTAATCTGCGTTGAAATTTGCCGCTGTGACTGAAATTTAGTCTGCAGGATGTTATATTCACACAAACTGTTTGTAAAGTATTTTTTGTGAATTTTTTTTACATGTATAGCACATGATAGATTATTAAATATAATTATTTAATGAGAAAATTTGAAAAAACAACTAATACGGATGTGATTCGAACCCACGATCTTCGACGTACCGTACCGACATCGTCATAATCGTGGGTTCGAATCCCATCCTTATCAGTTGTTTTTTCAAATTTTCTTATTAAATAATTATACTGTTTGTAAAGTTTTAGGAAGGGAACAAAAGAAAACCACCAAAATATTTTATACAAAACAATTATTATTTATTTTTGCAAAAAGCATTTGATTACACGCACATATTAGGTAAATACCTAAAGGTTAAAGTCTCACCACGCATCAATATTTCTCAAATCATTTAATAATAGCAATAATAATACATTTTTTTTTCTATAATTTATTACGTAAGTATGGCAATAAACAAAATATTTACAACTTTACAAAATAAATTTAAATTTACTTTTAGTATAAACGATAAAACTAGATATTTATATAAATATCAAAATAATAGGATTTGTGATGTAAAATTTGATAAAAATTATAAACAATGATTTTACTATCACAGTATCATAGGATACGGCAGATAAAAAAATATCAGCAAAAAAATATAATTATATAAATATTGTTTCCAAAATTTACAGCAACAATTTACATAAATAAATAGATGAGATGCATAGGTTTTATACAGAAGAAACTATTCTATACACAGAGCTACTTATTATATGCATTGATTTAATTAAATTATGTAATTTAATTAATATATTATGTAATATTGCTGTTTTATCTAGTTCACTGTATTGTGTTTTCAGCTATTTCGTAAAATAAAATTCTAGTAAATTTTTAAATCTACATTTTCAAATTTGACAAATATTAAATTTTATTTACAACAACTTCTGAAATTCACAATGATGTTCTTCTACCAATTTCTAACACATATTATTTTTCAAAATCACAACAAGCTAACAGGCTTTAACTAGTGAAAAACAGATCATGACGTAAGAAATAAAAAAAAGGAATGGACGGATTTTAAACGAAAAGTAGTGTTTAGATTTTGTTTTAAAAAGTTATAAAGGTTTTTATTTATTTTTTTCAAAATATGTACAGTAGAAATTTTGGTATAATTAAATAAAAAAACACACTGGGTTCTTTTTGAAAAATAACTTTTTTGAGATATGATTAATATTGTTAGAACGTTAGTTGTAATATCTAAAGAAGTCACAACCATTTATTATTACTTTTTTTTTACAATTACAGCCTGTATGTGCTTTTTTACAATTTTGCACATACTATAATACTAAAAATTGGCTATTTAAAATATTTTTTTACTAAAATTTTTACATCCTATTTTTTCGTCTAGTATTTTAACATTAATTATTTTGAGCCTATGTTACTTATTCAAAAGGAAGACACATTGAATTTACAATAGCAAATTTTGAAATTGTTGTTTGAAAAAATAAGTTTCAATATTTTTTTTTCTTTTGATTATAAATAAATAATTTAAATGAAATAAATATTTTTTATTACTAATAATAAATCTCTATAGTAATGTGCGCGACACTTATACGTATAAAACAGACTAGAACCAATTACCCGTAGTTCATAGTAAAATTATATATTATAGTTATTGTATTAAAATGTTTTTAACAACAGTTGCAGATATTTAATTAAAAAGCAAAATTTTTATTTTCTGGATACAGTCAATAAATTATTTTTTTAAACAACAATTTTTCGTACTTTATGAGAACGCGGAAATACAAGCTACAGTGGATAAATGGACATTGACACGACAGAAATGAATATTATATATCTTTGGACACAAGAGGAAATTATAGGTGTTCAGTACCGACTTTATCAAAAACAAAGGAAAAAAAATATTGTTTTAACCAAATTTTTTTTAGAATAAAACATTTTTAACTTGTTGAGCAGAGCCGCGGATTAATTTTTGAATGGTAAAAATATAATTTAAAAATATTATATTTATTTCTAATAAATTAAAATATTAGTATAATAAATTAAATTTATTAATAGTATTTTTATTTTTAATACAGAGATTTGAAAATAAAAATAAATATTTTTGAAATAATTCTAACTTAAGAATATCGTATCTCTATGGGTTACGGGGGTCAAATAGGCAGTTGTTCCGTAGAAAACTGATATTCAGCTGCATCTAGTTAGATGCCAATTTTAACAAACTTTGATAATAATAAGGCTAGGAGGATTTAGTTGACGATTTTTGAAATATTTCTTAACCCAACGTCTTTGATAAAGTCAAAGGCACTGAAAAAGCAGATAGTGCCATTATTAGTCAAGTTAGTAATTCCATACAACTATATAATTATTAAAAACGATGAGTTTGACACAACACTGACACATCAAATCTAACAGGTTTGTTATTTACCGTAGCACATCAATAATAATTATTTTAATAATCCTTTTTTCTCTATTGAAGCGTTATTTGTCCCCATTATAGTATCTTCCTATTTAAATATAAATAAAATCGTAATTTTAATCCTAAGTGACTGATATAACTAATTTATTCCTAGACTATATCTACAAGTCTGACTATTAATAATAACTATTTACAAAACTGTCTATTTTCTATTACAATTTAAATTTACAAATTTAATTTACGTCTTCTATTTAAATTCTTTGAAAATAAAACTTAAATCTAGATAAACATTTACGTTGTAAAAACATTTAAATATAATCTAATTAAAATTAATGTTAAACACCTATTTATTGAGTTTTCAAATATTTATATTTATAATAATATACTACTACTACTTACAAGTATAGATTAGCACGAGTAAATAAATCCCATACATTTTAAATGGGTTTTTTTTTTTTTTCAATAATTTAATAATATTATTATTTATTTATTAAATTTATTTATGAACATACAAATTATAAATATTAAAATCCCTTGCCGATTTCGGCAATGGTGACCGTCTGTTTTCATTCGATGGTGAGGGCTTCGATCGTGTGCTCTCATAATATGGCTTATGTACCCTATTTTGGCACTGTACAAGTGTACACTATTGCACACACACAGCGCGGGCACATTAAAGTACTATTTTATTTCTATTAATTTGTTAATGTAATTTACGAAGATACTTGAAATCAATAAATAGGTGTTTCACTTCGTTTTTACTTCTATTTTAACTTAAATTTATTTAAATTACTATCCACACTACCTACAGTTACAATTTTAAAATTAAAATAATTTAATTTTAATTTAAACCAGTAGCTAATTAATATTTACAACACTTTGGCCTCTTTTAATGAATACAATCCTAAACTTAGGCCCGTAATTTATAAAACAGCCTAATCTATACTTATTTATATATTTTAATGACTTTAAAATGATTTTACATGGAATGATTCTATTACACAATATTTTTGAAAGAAGTATTGGAAATTAAGGTAATGATCCAACTATATATTATAGTCTACGCGGCAAAAAAAAATTCTATAAAGTGTAATTTTATTATTGTAGGTAAGCATAACTAAAAAAAATAATTAAAACATTAAAGGCTAGAGAAAATCAGTTTGAAATACCTAAAAAGAAATAAAACAATGACATATAATATTGCATACTTTTTGTAACAATTTAGAATTAGATTTTTATGACTTTAATTATTTAAAACTTTATCCAATGAATATTATTTTTTACAATGACCTATTTTAATATTTTTATTTTATCATAGTTACAATTACAGAAAAAATGAGCCTCGGACATCAAAAAAATATAATAATGGTGCGTAATTATTGTTTAATACATTTTCTAAATAACCTAAGGCTGCCAATCGTTGACGTTATTCATGGAATTATAAAACTACTAAAATAAAATAAAAAACGATTGCAGCTTGTTTAATTAGTAGCCTATCGCAGTTACAATTGATAAAATAATTATTTTAACGTAATTAATTTACTTAATGAGAAATGATAAAGGAAACATATCCATTTGTGCTAATAATTATCAAGAGTAAACCAGAAATTTTCAGCATTAGAAAAATAAGCTTCTTTGGTTAAAAATTTATAATTTATTTATATTTATATTAAAAAAAAATTCTGTTACGTTTTTTTTTTGCAAAAATAAATTTAAATTATGGCTAGTAGTTATGTTATTCTTATCATATTCTAAAATATCAATCATAATTATTTATTTTTGCAAAAAAAAAAAAAAAGATTTTATAGATACTTATTATACAATTTACTTGTAATAAGACGATTATTACTTTTATTTATATTATTTTATTATGACGATTCTAAATAAATCACATCAACTTTGGGAATAAGTACTCAAATGTCCTTAAATACTTCGTTGAGACTTCAGTAGGCCTCTCAAACTGCTGTCACTGCACATTTGGGCGAAATTCAAAGTGAGGCCAAATCCGAAGCTCTTCTTGAAGGTAGTGGAACCCTCAAGTTCGTGGAACCTCTCCTATCTAGCCGTTCCAAAGCATCCAAGTCTGAAGCACTTCGCCTACAGAAACTACAGAACGCACACGCCAAAGTGTTCTTAAAAGCATTACGAAAGTCTCTATTAAAATACGCATAAATAATAGGATTTAATGCTGAATTGAAATAACCAGTCCAAAACATGATCACAGTCACAAGTTCAGGACACTTGCAGGTATCGCACAGTGACGTCGATATGTAGAATAAAAAAAATGGGAGCCAACAGAGGATGAACGCACCCATAATGATGCCGAGAGTCCTAGCAGCCTTGTGCTCCCGTTTCATTTTAAGAATATTTCTATCTTTGGTAGGAGTAGTTGCGTTAATATGTAAGGCGCCATTTTTGTCACCAACTTCGCGAGAAGGTCTATGCATAAGCATAGCATTACCAGCTCTGGCATGTAGATTTTTCTCTTGTCTATTTGCTTCTCTAAATATAGCATAATATGTAAATAGCATAATGGTGCATGGTATCCAGAAAGAGATAGAGCTGGAAATGACTGCGTATGGTTTGTTGACCTTGAATTCGCACTGTTCAGCTTTCTGAACTAATAGGTAATCGCTGGTTGTGTACCATCCCAGGAATATCGGTACGAACGATATTGTGATTGGACTTAGCCAAGTTGCCGCCAACATGACGTATGCCATCTGAAAAATATAAAGCAGTTTAGTGAAACAGATCAGTATCATAATGTTTTGGGTCATTGGATCCAAAAAATCAGCTGCATACATTTATGTTCACATGACTTAACAAAATGTATGCATTTTTTTAAGTCATGTGAATATAAATGTATGGAACAGCTGATTTTTTTTGCGATTAAAAGGTTGGTCCCATAGTAAAAGTTGTTCATAATGACGAGTTTAATGACCCCTTTTAAGGATGCTGGTGTTTTACAAATAATCCTGTATATGTCAAGTGTCTTAGAAAATAAGTTAAAGAGATTTTGAAAGAAAGAAAGACACATTTATTTGGCACAAAACGGAGAAATACATGATTAAGGACCATATAACGTAACTTTTTTTTAAATATGAGTTAAAAAAATAAATAGCAGATGTGAGTGTAGCGGCTGCACCAAATAGATCCAGTTAAGCATTAATGCCAGGCAACTTTAGTGCCTCACGCTGGTTTTCCACTGAACCATTTTCATCTAGTTATCTATCATGGCCGTTAAAACTGCCAAGTCAACCAAGGTGCGGATTCGAACCCAAACTCCACTGACTCCACTATTAGAGGCATGTGCAAATATCTAACGTATAAAAATCTATAAAAGTTCGAAATTTGTAGAAATTTAATGCAAAAAAAAATTGTCGAATAATTGTTACAAAAAAATTTCGTTTTTTAAGAATAATAACTTTCGTGAGTTATACTTACATATAAAATGTTTTTACATCTTTACTCACGGGTTAATTTCGGGATTGCCCGACTAGTTCTAAACTCAAACGGATTCCATTCTCAAAAGCGAGTGTAGTCACGCGACAGTGTCACGAAATGCAATCAACCCGTGAGTAAAGTCGTAGTAATAGGTATTTAATATACAAATAATTGTAGTTAATACAATTTAAATATTAAATCGAGTCGTATGGTTTTCGGCTTACAAATAGAACCACCCCTGCTCATCCCACGGGTGTCGTAAGAAGCGACAAAGAGAAAAATCTGGAGAATGGGCAGCAGCATCCTACTGCGTAATAAGCAAACAGTGGGCTGATACAGGCAGTGTTTATAATTAATACAATAAAAAATATTTTAAATATAAAGGTGTTTGCCCACTACAGCGTGTCATAATATGACCGTTCTATGACGGTAACAGGCAAAAAAAAATATTTTGTACTGTAATGTATTATTACATTACATTACACCGTCCCGGCACCTACCATGCACGGTCCGTCAACAATTTGTCGGCGAGAATATTTTGCCGGTCTTGATACGCTCCGTGTAGAAAATCTTGTGTTTTATACGGGTAGATAACGCCGTCGCGCGTCGATCCGTTTCAATGGGCATGGTAGAACGTGTCGTATTGATTTACGTTTCTAATACGTTCCTAGCACGGTCATGGCATGATACTGTGTAATGGGTAAATACCTTAATTTGTACAATATAACAGTACGGTTTTATTTATGTACCTACATTTTAATTACCAATCCATTTTGCATTCTTAATGAAGTGTTTTATAAAATTAAACATTATGGTTCACAAGTTATATTTAATAAGCTCATTAATGGTTCATTGAGATCAAAATATTAATATGGTGATTAACTATGTGCTGTTAATACATTTGTCTTGTATTTTTGTTAAAATATTGGAATAAATATAAATTAATCCTTAGTAATTGTCATCAATGCGATAATGATTTATTTGTTTGAGTATTCAAACGTGTATTTGTGAACTATAGGTCTCAAGTCCTGGTTTGTTTTTGGGATTACCCGACTAGTTTTGAACTCAAACGTAGTCGTAGTCGTAGATGAAAATCAGCGTCAAGTACCTTCCAGTACTTGACATTAAGCTGATCTGGAGACCTATTTTGTGCAGCCGTGGGACACAAACCTCATGATTTATTTTTCTTTTATTTCATGTTTTTTATTTTTGTTTTTATTTCTCTTATTTTGTTTGTTTGTTTTATTATTGTTTGTTTGTGTTTTCATGTGCTGTCTCAAATAAAATATTATTCATTCATTCATATTAGTCTATTTTCAAGAGAGGCATTGCGGGCATCAGTGCGCGCATATCAGCCAAAACCAAAATAATAATTATTAATAAATAAGTATACTATGTCTCACGAAAGTCGTTAAAACAAAAAAAAATTGACAAACGTAATACAATTCAAATACTAAGATTAAATCCAACGACAACAGCAAAATTTTTCCTCTAAGAATCCAACGCATTGATCTTTAAAATCAAGATTTTTAAAGCTAGAGACTAACCTTCTTCGTCATCTTAATAGGATACTTCAGTGGTTTGACAATAGCGTAATATCTATCCACCGAAATACAACAAAGATGTAAAATTGATGTTGAAGTAAAATAAACATCGGAGGAATTCCATAGATCACATATGGTAGGTCCAAAAAGCCATTCGTTGTAGAACTGGACACTAAAGTTAAACGGCATGACCACCATGGCGACGAGGATGTCAGCGAACGCGAGGGAGACGACGAAGTAGTTGGTTATGACCCGAAGTTTCCTGAAAAAAAATAATTATTAAGTACGGCGTTACTGAAAAATCTGATGTCCTTATTGTACACCATGCTAAAAATCTTATTTACTAAACATCTTAAAATATATACCGCATTATAAAGCCCCAAAAAGATGAAATGATCTTCTTCTTCTTCTTTGTTTATTGGCCTTCGAGCTGACTCTTGTCAACAACTCTGCTAGTGTCAAGTGATGGTGGCAACATTTTTTTTACTCTGTATGAGGGCTTGCAGACCAACGATTCAAGTACTTTTTGTAGTAAGTTTGTGGAGTAATTATGAATTATAATTTAATATTATTTTCATGAAACAGACATTGAAAGAAATGACATTAGCAAGGTATAGATAACAAAATCCCACCAAACACATCTTCATAAACAATGTTGTCAAAACGAGACCATATGGCTCGCACTGTAAAAAAGTTATCAGATATCATGTAGAGCCAAGCTTCTAACTCTAAACGCCCTAACTCTACAAGCCCTAACTTCACAAACTTCTCACCTTAGTCAAAATATGTGGCTTGGCCATTTTGCTACATTCACATAGGCGTAAGATGAAAAATTAATTCACTGTTCATTACTTTTCTGTTATACATTAGTTCTTGTAGTAACAAAACGGCCAAGCTATTTTGACTAAGGTGTGAAATTTGTGAAGTTTAGGGCGTGTAGAGTCAGATCTTTGATTTTTTTAATTCTTCTACATCAAAATCTATAGTAAATCTATAGAATATTATAAATTTTGTATTAAAACTGAAAAACACTATCAATATATTACATTCATATCAAAATATTCAGCTTGAATAATAAATAATAAAGTCATTTGTCCAACCATTCTGGCCATATCAGAATCAACTGATATTGAAGAGAAAAAGGAAAGGGAACTTTTGATTGCTTAGACGAAACTTCTAACGACGGACAAGCCGGTTCACACGAGCGACGTGGGAGGCATTTTAGGGGTTGTATTACGTTGGGTGTAAGTTTGAGCGAAACTAACTCTTGGAAGAATAATCATATTTTTAGAAAGACGGACTTTTATGAAGAGAATTCTCCGAAATGGTTAAGACGCGCGGCCATTTTGGAGATTTTCTTTATGAATCTCCCTATTGTAAATGGTTGTCAGATTTAGTTTAACGAATGTTTAGTTTGGGACAATGAAATTGTACAAATGCTGTAAGATTTTTATTTTTATTTTAGTCTTTTGGGGGTCGATCAAGTCACTTGTATAAACTTGTATTCGACTTAAGGTTGAATTCCTAACAAAAGTTGAATTCGAACTTTTCGAGCAAAAATCGTATAAAGCTATTACAAATACGTCAAGCCTGCATTTGTTTGACTTTAAGGCTCTTAAACTGATTTCAATATGATGGGTTGTGTAATGAGGTGATACTTTTTTATTCCTGTCTTCATTAATTAGTTTCGGTCGTTATAATGATGTAAGTCAACTTGTTTGATTTTTATCTTGGAAATATTTTCAATAGTTATTTTAATGGTAATTGTTTGTTTGTTAATGGTAGTTATTAGGCTCTATCAAACAGTTAAAAAACCTATAAACGATACGAAAACACAAGAATCTTCTTCAATTCACATAGTATATTGTCTGAGATTGTTTAGAAGTTTACTTCGATTAATCCTAAGAATAAAAAAATCGAGATTGTCATTTCGCTAAAACCACAAACTGAATTTCAAGATTATCTCGAAAAAACCGAAAATCAAGTACCTACATAAAGTATAACTGCTTCGATTAAAAGAACAATCTGTAGCACGTCAGATTGTAAAGTCTTATTAGTAATATCTTCTGATTCTAATTCAAAAGGTATCTTATCAAAAGGTTTTATTAAAACGAATGCTAAAATATGTAAATCAGACGGTCTTAATCAAAACTTAACAAATTACTTTTTAATTATTTTTGAAATTCTTGCCGCGTTGTCAGTGTCAGATGACCCTACTTTGTTAAGACCTTAACTTAATTTGACTTTGATGGTACAATTATTATGCCGAACAGACGGTTATCTTCAAATTATACTAGTTATTTTAATTCGGTAAAGTTTCGTTTCTAAATGGAATTTTAAAAGATTTTTAGAATTAATGTTGGACAAGCTGACTTAATTTGGATGATTAATGGTGCAATTCTCTTGCATACGCTCTAAACTAATTTAGACTCGATATCTCTCTTTTTAACAGAGATCATTAGAAAAGGATAGAAGATTTTTAGAGCTGTCAAACTAGTCCATTTGCGTGATATCAACGAGAATTTAGTCGGCATGTCATAGAGGTCTCGTCTAATTTCACGTCAATTGCAAGGACGTAGACTAATTTGACAGCTCTAATTTGCTAGTTCAATTTGCTGTCCTTTTTCGATGAAGTTTATTAGAAAGAGATATAATTAGACTAAAATTAGTTTAGCAAGATGTACAAGAGAATCAGCACCATTGTTTGTGCTATAAAACAGAAAAAAAAACGTGTGGCACTTGGGGACTGCCGCGGTAAAGCTATTGCATTGCATTTTTTATCAACTTATGCGATTATTATAATTATTTATTTATGTTTTATTTATGCAGTAATCATCTGCTACTGCGATCGCCAACCCTTTTGCCCAGCGTGGCGCTTATGGGCAAATACATCCAGCATGAGCGCACAAAAGTGGCGCGCATTGGAAGAAGCTTATGTTCAGCAGTGGACTAATACAGGCTGATGATGATGTGTATTCGAACTTAAATGTAAGAAATATTTTTTTTGTCTCTCCTGAAAAAAGCCGGATATGAACCAGCGACCTATGTATGTACAGTTCAGATTCCTACATACAGAATCAATGTTTGCACCAATCATCTGCCTAGCCTTTTCCCAATGATGTTGGGGTCGGCTTGCAGTCTTACCGGATGCAGCTGAATACCAGTGTTTTACATGGAGCGACTGCCTATCACACCTCCACAACCCAGATACCCCGAGGTTACACGATACCCCTTGGTAAGACAGGTTGTCAGACTTTCGGGCTTCTGACTACCCGTAACGACTGTCAAAGATCTACAATTGACAACCGGGGCCAACAGCTTAACGTGCTATCCGAGGCACGGAGAGTGATAATTAATTTATAAAACCCATATAACTTACGAAAAGTCAGAGGTGCACGCGCAATGTTTGCACCAATAAACATTTTTATTTTATGTTGCTATAAAATCTGTTTTATGTTTGTATTCAACTTTAATTCATGACGAATGTCGATGGTGTTTAAATATTTAATCTCATCCATCGTTAAGTGAATTTTAACGTCACTCTTAATGTCAAAATACGTTTATATTTTATTTTATTTTAATGGTTCCGTATCAGTACCGTAAAAAGGAATCTTTCTATTTTTGTGTTTTTTTTTACATGTTAGCTTATTAAATATTATTATTTAATAAGAAAATTTGAAAAAAATAACTGATACGGATGAGATTCGAGCCTAAGATTTTCGACGTACAGTGTTGATGCTCTGACCACTAAGCCACCGTATCCCACCATTTTTTTTTTGTGGCCGGGGGGAGTGAAAAATGCCTTCCGCATACTACACGTCCGAGGACGTACGGTTATGTGGGGCTTGCACCCACTAAAATCGTCTCCCCCCTGCGTGTTCCTCGCACTGTATCGGACGGGGCCGGGTACCGCAAGCGCGCCTCGCAGCCCCACCGTATCCTACCAGCATATTTAGATTAGAACTACTTACTCTTGAACTACTATCCATTTTATATTGCAAATATTGTAGAATTGATGCCAATTTGCCCATTTTATTTGATTTATGCATTATAAATAGTATCAAGATTGGTTTTTGTTAAACATTTAAATCTACAACAAAATCCAGGACAAAGTTACAAAGATCTTTACCAACCTGTGTCTCATAACACTGACGATGACGAGCAAATTCCCCAGCACCGCCATGATGACTATGAGGAGTAGCACCGTGATCCTCACTTTGAAGAAGATGCTCTGCGTTACGTCATCATCTTCGGTCTCCGCGACTGTGCCATTCGCAGTCGCGTCGACCGTAGCGTTCAGTGCCGCGTGGTGAGTTATATTTTCGCGATCCATATGGGGCGGCCTGTAAAAAGATAATTTCTTTAACTTCTTGAATGTCATAAATCTTTGAGAATTTTAAAGGTGATAGAGAAAATTATTTAATAAGATATACTCGTAGATAATGATAGAAATATCACTGAGATGATAGCCTTGACCGTTGATTGGCAAGTCAGAGGTCTCAGGTTAGTACTCAAGGCACGAAACTCTGACTTTTCGTCAGTTATGTGCGTATTATAAACTAATATTATCAATTTATCACTACACACATAGTATAAAACAAAGTCGCTTCCCGCGTCTGTCTGTTCCTATGTATGCTTAGATCTTTATAAACTACGCAACGGATTTTGATGCCGTTTTTTTAATAGATAGAGTGATTCAAGAGGAAGGTTTATATGTATAATACATGCATATTAGCGTAACCGTGCGAAGCCGGGGCGGGTCGCTAGTTTGTTTATAAATTAATCTTGTATTTTAATAATTTTAAAAAGTGTGATAGGATAGCCTCATAATCATCTTCGGTCAAGTCACTCGTTGATATAATTAGATATCGAACTTCACAAGGTATGTTCGTTTAATACTTTAGTATAAACTAATATAATTATCACCTGCTGCGTGTCTCAGAAAGAACGTTAAGCCGTTGGCCCCGGCTGTCATGAATATGTTTGATTGTCGAGAGAGTCAGTACTCTCATAAAATCCTGACAACTAATCTGACTTCAGAAGGGTTGGGTTGCGGAGGTCAGGTAGCAAACTGATATTCAATCTAATGATTACATTATTATTTGATTGCCAAAATAAAGCAACAGCGTAATTCAAAAAGTATTTTACTTTAAAATTTGATTAGAATATCTATAAAGGAAAAAAGTCCTACCAATTTTAGTTTAATTTGTATAACCTAAAAACAGATGTAAAATTAAAGCTATTATTTAACCCTCCCTTTTATTAAAATATTTACTCCGATTTAATTGAGAGAAATTTAACCCTTTTGCTCATTAAATTGTTGGATAAAAGATTAATAAAAAATATGAAACGACATTGTGTAATTTGTAATGATTGTTCAACATGGAAGCCCGCATTTTGATTAAAATACTGGGACACAATCAAATACTATTTTGACTTTACTGTGTACATTTTATTTATTATTAAAATGGTCATTTTATTTAGCAGTAATAACCGTGTTTTTTTTTCGGTGATTTTTATTCGCACCTCGTAGATGTCGACTATGATGTTTTTTTATTTTAATTTTTTTTCACTTCTTCTTATCGTATGGTTGATGAACAACTAGATGTCAGAGTTTAAAGCACCCGTAGGCCTCTGACATGGCTTTACACACCGTTAAAAAATCTCTCAGATGTGCTGATTTCCTCACGTTTTCCTTAACCGTTTGAGCAATTAGTGATAATTAATATCTAGAACGCACATGAATCCGAAAAGTCAGAGTTGCGTGCCTGGGTTTTGAACCTAAGACCTTTGACTTCAAACTCCAGCAGTCGTACCGTTATACAAAGCTATCAAGCTAGCATATCATATTTTTAGTTTTAGAAAATTCAAATTTAAAAAACGAAATACAGTCCAAATGTAATACACCTAAAAGACTTTGTGCCAAAATTAGGCAAATATTTTTTTCTACAAGCAAAAAGCCGAGTTATTTAAATAAGTAAAAATGCTTTCATCTATACGTGGAGTGAGGATTCACAAAGGAAAACTGAAAAAGATAAGTAAGCAAAAATGAACAAACCAAAAAATTAAGAAAGATGAATATTGTTAAGCTGCTCATAAAAATGTCATGAAATTCCCTTTCTCAGGCAGATGAAGTATTACATGATTTCTTGAGCCAAAAACCAACAAAAGAGAATTATTTTAAAAAAGTAACAGTCGTTTCTATAATGTTTTTGGTGATATATTTCTCTTAAAAAAATCGTTTTAAATTTTTTTCACGCGAACCCTTCGCGTGTTGCATGTTTTAAAAAATTATGACCTTCTTAATTCAAAAACTGCCTAAAGTGAATCTATTTGAAGGGTACCCAAATTCTATATTATCTATGATTGAAACATTATTTTCCTTTTTCTATAATATAAAGCGACCCGACGCAATAAGAGGGGTGTTTTTAAGTTTCTGTCGTGTCTGTCTGACGTGTCTGTATCTCTGTGTATCTCTATATCTGTGGGTCAGTCTATGCCATCGTAGCTCCTAAACGAATTGACTGATTTTGATTTATTTTTATTTTATTTGATTACTTGATCAAAAGTGTTCTCACCAAAAAAAAATTTTTAAAGGGTTTTAAATTTATTAGATACCTATTGTAAAATTCTTGATAACACTAACTAACTACTTTTAAATAACGGCCGAACACAGAATGTAAGGCGATTCTCACACTGCCCCGCATGATGCAGCGTAGCGCGTGGATGCGTGTTCTTCCGTTGCTTGTAAGTATCTCTGTTTGTATGGAAAACACGCACAGTCTAACACACCGAAAATGCATCCACGCTCGTTCATGCGGATCACGCGCATACACGCGGACTGTGCGTGTTTTCCATAAAAACGGAGATACTTACAAGCAACGGAAGAACACGCATCCACGCGCTACGCTGCATCATGCCGGGCAGTGTGAAAACCGCCTCAGAATGCGCTCCCCACTCTGTCGCGGCTGTATAGATAGGTACCTACTACATACCTATCAATGCTTACCTTTATCTATCTCGTTTTATCTCGTTTTATCTCTGTCTCACTGACAATCTGACCGTCAGCCTTACACACGGTGTTTCTCAGCACGTCTGTATCTTCGCACATTATTACTCTCTGTCTATAAACTTTGTAAAATAACACATTTTGACATGTTCTCGTACATTTTCTTCTTCACCCTCTCGTTTCTTTTTAATAAGATTTCATTACGCATCTTCGATTGATCGATTTTCTAATCTTTTAGTTTGTCTTCATCTTTCAGGTCATTTTTTATCTGTAACAAAGGAAAAATGTTTAGTTAAAACAGAATTTAAAATATATTATTGTCTCAAACTTTCGTGAACGTTTAACATAATGAAACATTTTTTAATGGATTCGTCGCGTAAAAATATTTATTTATTTGTTAAAAACCATAAATACCTATATAATATTTTCTATTTATTTTTTTATTCTATGTCTTCCAAATCCTTCGATCTTTCGAGATCTTCCGATCTATCGATTCAAATTGCCCAGTCCGTACAAGACAAAACCTTTTTGACAAAATTTATTAATTTACATTCAGAATTCTTTTTATTCGCATTTCACATTGAAAAACAATATATTATGCAGATTAATGATAGTTGTAGTCATAAAAGCATATATAACAAATTAAAATTATTCAATTGCCTACATAATTGAATGTATTAATGAATTTTGTAATCTAATTACTCGCATTTGAAAATACAATGTTTAAACCTTAAAATTTGATGTTTTGCATAAAAGCTTGGTTTAAAACGTTATTTTTTTAGTCTAATTCATTTTCTCAACGTAAATACAACTATATCAGATCTAATTATAATTTAGTGCCGTGTGGTTTCCGGCCTAAAGATAGAACTACCCCTACTCGTCTCGCGGGTGTCGTAAGAAGCGACAAAGAGAAAGATCCGGAGGATGGATAGCAGCATTCTTCTGTGTAACAGCAATCATCTGCTACTGCGATCGCCAACTCGCTTACCCAGCGTGGCGATTCTAGGCAAATATCTCCAATGAGCGCACAGTGGCGCGCATTGGGAGAGGCCTATATTCAGTAGTGGACTTATACAGGCTGATGATGATATTACAATTTCGTTTCTAAAAACATAATAGGAAAAACATAACCCTCCAGTGATATCAATAAAAGATAGGCTCGAACGACAGACTGTTTATTCGCAGGCGGGGTTTGTATATGGAACTTAATTGTCGTAAACAATTGGCAATTGGCAATTGTCGTAACACTGGCGCAGTCGGGTAAAAAGACAAAGTTATGCAACATTAAATTTGCAACTAGAAAATGATTTCAACATTAGATGACAGCAACGCCACAAGCAACAGTCTTTATTAAAAGATCACAAAGACATTTCAAGAAGACACGTATTTCATAAAAGTCGTTTAAAATTAAGAGTCGTGATAGCCTAGTGGTGGTGACCGTTGACTGGCAAGTCAGAGGTCTCGGGTGCGAACCCAAGGCGTGCAACTCTGACTTTTCGTAAGTTATGTGCGTTTTATAAATTAATTATCACTCTCCGTGCCTCGGATAGCACGTTAAGCTGTTGGCCCCGGCTGTAAATTGTAGATCTTTGACAGTCATGGGTAGTCAGAAACCCGAAAGTCTGTCTACCAGTCTTACTTACCAAGGGGTATCGTGTAACCCAGTAACTGGGTTGTGGAGGTCTGATAGGCAGTCGCTCCATGTAAAACATGGTATTCAGCTGCATTCGGTAAGACTGGAAGCCGATCCCAACATTTTCAGCTGGGAAAAGGCTAAGCAGATGACGTATTTCATAGAATAGCGTACCTACAGCGTACTAGCTTTACTTGATATTGTTATAGCTAGGTCGTACTACTGTCGTAAAATTTGCACCCAATGTTTCGTAGCACCCATTAATTTTATATTTTACAAGCGACGAGGCTACGGCTCTGTGCTTGAACGGAGCTCAACTAGCTGTATTTTATGGAAATAGCACAGCTGTCAGTACTACAGTAGTAGCGTTCGTACAGCTGTGAGATAGCGTTCAAGTTCGTAGTTCTGTGACTGCGGTTTAAACTTATAATAAAATCAGTCTAACTGTTCCACTGTAGGGGAAAGGGTCTCATACAGAGAAGGATTAAACACCACGCTAGCTCACTGCGGGTTGGCGATTTCAGACTATTAAGTTCAGGTTTCCCTCACGATTTTTATCGTATTAGAATTTTTTATTTTACATAATTATATATAAGTACTTTTCATCCTTTGAGTTTTTGTAGTTACGAGCGTATTTTTAAAATAATTATCAGTCACTTCGTAATTCCGTGTAACTCTTAAAGCCGGGTTGGTTTTTCCATTAGGAAATTCTCAGTTAATGGCAATAGGCTCGCCCCCTATTACATGGGACTTAAAGCCGGCGAAACGTGGGTGTACTACATACACCTCTGCCTACCCCTCTGGGAAATACAGACGTGAGTCTATAAAATAAAAATAATATTTCGTAATTTCTACTTCACCATAAAATAATAACGCAAACAATTATATTAGTAGCTATTTAAATACAGCAAATTCAGTTATTATGCAAGTTAAAATCTAACTAACAAAGTTACGTGAGCCCCACAACAATAAAACAGCAATTTATTAAACGAAAGTCCATTGCAAACAAGAAAACAAACTTCTATAATAATCTCCAAGGAATAATTGAACTTCTTAACTACAAGTTTTGGGGCGAAATTTCATAACTTTTGTCAAACTGCTAAAGAGCAAAATCCCTTGAAAAGGTTATACATGTATGCCATTTTGGAACCCCTCCCCTGGGCACGATAATAGCATGTCTGCTAAACAGCTATTTTGGTTCAAGGACGGCCAATTGTTATAGAAAATAAACATGCATGACCTTTGCAAGATTTATTTTAGAATTTTGTACAGGGTAGAATAAAGTAGAGTTGAAAATAACTCTAAAATTTTATATAGATGTCTGTGACAACATAAGTGAAATGAACGCTAATTGGCAAGTCGAGACACTAATCTTTTATATAAACACAATTATATAAACTAGTAGTCCAATCAGTGGTAGAAAATCGACCGCATTAAAAAAAAAAATTGTAGCTTTCTGCACTTTTTCTCCATATAAACTTGCCACTATGCCAAGTTTCACACTCCTCCGTGCGCGCAAAGGGATCCACACTTTTTTATGCTTCAAGTATTAAAATGTAGATTAATCATCACACGCTTAAAATGTTGAAGGAAAACATCGTGACGAAACCATGTCAGAGGCCTAAGGGCAAAAATAATAGTCTAAAACCGCCAACTCGCAGTGAGGTAACATAGTGGTTAATGCTCGGTCATTCTTTGATAAGCTTGTTTGCCCTGCACTGAAAAGTTATAGCCACACAGGCGTTACTACAATTATTAACGTCGGACCATTGTATCCCTTGTCTGCAGCTCGGGCTTCGATAGTAATTGTGTACCCTAGTAACACATTGTAATATTATTTATTAATTTACCCACTTGCTATTTGACAATGGATTTAAATGTTACGTAAGTACTAGAGGATAGGAATAGAATAATAGAGAACAAAACTCAGCTGACAGGAAAACTCTGTTTAAAGTTGTACGATTGGTCATGATGACGTCCGATCTAGGAATTGACTGGAAGAGATAAATGATCAGAATTTTTAAAACTGCTACACAGTTTTGGCTTTACTCTCGTACTATACTTATAAGCTTTTATTTAACTTGAAATGTTTAAATGTTAATATGTTTAGGCCAAATCTTGCTAGAAGAATTTGAATCATTTCCTCTTATCCCATGGATTTAGTTCCATGATGCCAATGCATTTTTATGGTAAGCATAATATGAATCGACATCCAGAATTAGCTCCAGATAAATTAAAAGATTATACTAAACACAATATTATATTACACGAAGTTATTTTTAGGCTACTAAATAACACTTTATCAGTAACCAGTAGACTATAGAACAAGATCTTTTATTTTTTAGGGGGTAGGCAGAGGTGTGCAGTACACCCACGTTTCGTTTTGTAGTAGGGGGCGAGCCTATTGCTATTAATCGGGCACAACTCCAGACTCCGTGCTGCTACTAAGAATTTCCAAATGGAAAAACCCAATAACACTTTGCCCGACCCGGGGATCGAACCCAGGACCTCGTGCTTAGCAGTCGCGCTTGCTACCACTAGACCAACGAGGCAGTCAGGGAGAACAGGATATAAGTAGCAAAAATATCTACCACATCTAGTAAAGTTTACATCGTGAACATTGCTCGCGCGCCGGACACAGTGTAATATTTAATTTCCTTTGAAATTTCGTCCAATCAAAACTTATTGTTACATGGCGGTAATCATAAAAAAACCCGCCATTTTGTATGGCATGTGGGTTATTATAATGATTTATGGTTATAGTTAAACGCTGTGTTTGATAAATGACCTAGATTATGCACTATTAATAGCGTGTCGACAAAATATTACGTATTATATACACCCGCGATGACTATCGAGTTTCTCTCTCTCTCTCTCTTTAGGGTTCCATACGTAAAGAGTGCCAACGGGACCCTATTAATAATACTGTAATGTAGTGTAAACTCCTGACCAAATTTCGGACACAGCGATCAATCTCAACGGAAACTGACCATCGACGCGCGCAGGAGACATTTTAGTGCACAAGTGAGTGCGCAAACACAAGTGCACTCTCTATTCTCTCACTCTCGTAGTCTGATGTGACGGCAATCCTACATGACCGGAAAGAGATTAGGCGCAAGACTGATAGATTTACGTGGTCTCCGAGGCACGATGCAAGTTATGATTATTTATTACAAGCTTTTATTTAACTTGCAATGTATGTTTTTAGGATGGAATCTTGCAAGCTGAATTTGAACCACTTCCTCTTATCCTACGGAGTTGATTTTTTGCATGTTAGTTCAGTTCTGATGACAATGTATTTTTGTGGTAAGCATGACCTGAATCGACATTCAGAATTAGCTCCAGATAAAGGAACTCTTCAACGGTGAACAGCACAGATACAATTTTTTGCATAAACGTTTAGTTTTGATTTTCTTAAAAAGCTATAAAAGCTGTTGTTTTTTTTTTAACTTTTTTATAATACACAAATAACTTACGAAAAGTATAAAGTGCGTAGCTTGGTTTCGAGACTGAGACTTCTGACTTGCCAATAACGGTCATACCACTAGGGTATACTAATCTATACTTATAAAATGGTAACGTGACTGACTGACAGACAACGCACAGCCTAAACCGGTGGACCTAGGGACTTGAAATTTTGAGACAATATTCTTTAAGTACCGTAGGGGTGCACTAAGGAAGGATTTTTTGAAATTCCCCCCCTAAGTAGGCAAAAAAGGGGGAAACAGTTTGTATGTAAATCCGTCATTCTTAACGTTAAATGTCCGAAACTTGGTATTCAGCTTTTCGGTTGATAAATGAAAGGACGAGCATTGTTTTTTTTTTAAAATCTACCCTTGAGTGGATAAAAAAGGGGGTGAAAGTTTGTATGGAAGATTCGTTATTTTTTAAGTTACAGATGTAAAAATGAGTATTAAGCTTATTGGCTAAAAATAAGAAAGACGTGCATCAAAAAATTTGGATTTTTTTCCCCCTAGAGAGATATAAAAGGGGACTAAAGTTTGTAGTTATGAAAATCCGTAATTAAACTTGATAATTAGCTTTTCGGTTAACAAATAAGACGTGTTTCAGCTTTTTGAAAACTTTACCCATTAGAGGGAAAGGGGGGGGGGGGTTATGATAGTGTAGGAAATTCGGTATTAGTAAGAGATATCCAAGTGGCATAACTAATGCACGTATATCTCGATATTCAATGGCTATGGGAAGAAAATAGTAGGTATACTCGAGAACTGCTGGACCGATTTTCATGGATTTTGATTTGTTGTATTAGTCTCCGCCTATAATAGAAGAATCGAAGAAAAAAATATGGAATTGTACCCCTTAGTAGTATGGTAGGGTATGGGTAGGGTAGGGTAGAGGTAGAGTAGGGTAGGGTAGGAATAGAGGGGTAGGGTAGGGGTAGAGTAGAGTAGGGTAGAGTAGGGTAGCGTAGGAATAGAGGGGTAGGAATAGAGGGGTAGGGTATGGGTAGAGTAGGGTAGGGTAGGAATAGAGGGGTAGGGTAGGGGTAGAGTAGAGTAGGGTAGAGGTAGAGTAGGGTAGAGGTAGAGTAGGGTAGGGGTAGCGTAGGGTAGGGGTAGGGTAGGGTAGAGTAGAGGTAGAGAATGGTAGGGTAGGGTAGAGTAGCGTAGGGTAGTATAGGGTAGGGTAGAAAAAGCGTAGAGGTAAAATAATCACGCGTACAAAGTCGCGCGGGGCAGCTAGTTACGGATAAAACGGTGCATAAACATGAAAAAAAATTGCAATACATTTAAAAGTTTGTGCTTACAGCACATCTAACTGCAAGCCCAACTTTTTAACTTTTTTAACTACAAGTATATCCAACTCAGTCAGAACCCATTGAAGCGCAGACTGCTGGTATTTTCCCCGTTTACAATTTCCATGTCCAACTAGAGCCAGTGAAGTTTAAACTGAGCTCATCTACTTTTTTAGCATTAAAAAATAATTCAACTTTCCCTCTGAAGAGGTTTTTTAGATTGGATTACAGAGAGCTTCATGCTTTTCTCAGTTTTGAATAGTCTAACGGGAGCTTAGCCAAGTTGACTATCTACAATTGCTAACGCTATAGAAAACGAAAGAAATGTATAGGATTAGATTGTATTCGTTTGTTTTGAATACGTGACATAACGATAATCCTATACATTTCTTTCGTTTTCTATAGCGTTAGCGATTGAAGATAGTCAACTTGGCTAAGCCCCCAGGTGTATTTAAAATTTCAGATGCTACCAAATTCTAATAAAAAAATCACCATCGGCCGTCAGTTCTGCGCGCTATGTGCCCCGCCCACTGCCACTTCAGCTTGCTAATCCGTTGGGCTATGTCAGCGACTTTAGTTCGTTTGCGGATCTCCTCATTTCTGATTCGATCTCGCAAAGAAACACCGAGCATAGCCCTTTCTATAGCGCGCTGAGTGACACCGAGATTTCTTATGAGGCCCATAGTGAGAGGCCACGTTTTGGTTCCGTATGTTATCACTGGTAACACACACTGGTTGTAGACTTTCGTCTTTAAGCAGTCAATATTAATAGTTGCTTTTAATTAAGAATGGCATACTATCAGGTTGGTATACATTTCAAAATAAGACTTACAATATTGCCTACAGAGTCGTCGTAACAAATTGGCTGAATTATGAAATATTGCCGACTTATTTATTGTACATCGTCGTTTTAATTATTTTAATTAAAATGATACAGAATACTGGTGTACGTGTTTTGTATAGTAAATAATAATTAAGGTTAATTAACAGTGAGATACGGGCGTTTAATTCTTATTATTGTTCAGGGAAGTGTACTCAATTGGTCTCTCTTTATGTGTAAGTAACTATTGTATCAGATATAATAATTTAATAAGAAATTTGAAAAAAACGAATACGGATGTAATTTGAATCCACGATCTCCGGAGTACCGTGCCGACGCTTTAACCGCTGAGCCATCGTATCCCATCAGAATCAGTTGAAATTTCATATCTTTTTCTACGCCTAGGGCTAAATCTAGGTTAGAGCGTCGGCACGGTACGCCGGACATCGTGGGTTAAAATCCCATCCGTATCAGTTGTTGTTTCAAAATTCTTTTAAAATAATTATATTTAATAAGCTAACATGTAAAAAATTCACAAAAATATTCTATCAGATTTAACGTATTGACATATTTTCGTATAATATTATATGCGTTCCTGAAATTAAGGGTCTTGACAGACAGACAGACTGACAGACAAACGGACAACAAAGTGATCCTATAAGGATTCCGTTTTTTTCCTTTTGAGGTACGGAACCCTAAAAAACGAACGAAAAATTGCAATAGGAAAATGTCAGTCGTTTGCGTGAAGTCTTTTACAAAATCTACGTTAAAAATTAGTAAAAAAAAACGGTTGTAGGCGGAGAGCCTTAGAAATATTTAATTAAAAGCCGTTAAATTTCGCTCGTTAAAATTATTCATACATTTTGAATGTGTCTAATGTTATTAGAGTAAATGGGTATAATGTGCGAATCTCAGCCGTTTTCGTATAATATTATATTACGAGAAATTTTGCTCCAGATTTTTGGGTACAACTTATGGCCTTAATAATTGGCGAACGAATATATGTAGTACCTAATTTTAATAAATGTATAATAATGTAATGTAGAGGTTTGTACACGTTTTTCGGTTTTAAAATTACTCTTAAAATAATTATAATGTAATATTATGACGATTGTAGAGCCATTCATCTCATCTGCCTAGCCTTTTCTCAACTATGATGGGGTCGGTTTCCAGTCTTATCAGATGCAGCTGAATACCAGTGTTTTACATGGAGCGACTGCCTATCAGACCTCTACAACCCAGATACTGGGTTACACGATACCCCTTGGTAAGACTGGTTGTCAGATTTTAGGGCTTCAGACTACCCGTAACGACTGTCAAAGATCGGCAATTGACAGCCGCGGCCAACGTCCGAGGCACGGAGAGTGATAATTAATTTATAATACGCACATTACTTATAAAAAGCTAGAGGTGCGCGCCTTGGGTTCGAACCCGAGACTGACTGTCTTTGACTTGCCAGTCAAACGGTCATACACGACTGCTAGGCTATCACGACTCTAACTACTACTACTAAAATACATTATGAAACACAATAATTTTAATCATTCATAAGTATTGAACGGAAAGGCATACAATTTATATGTATTTGGTGCCAGTACGAGTATAATAGTCTTTCTATATTCTAGTAAAAACAGTTTACGACCAGTTTTCCAGAAAGATGTTTAAACTAGTTGCCGTAAAACTTACTTTGTGCTCAAAATGTAGGTTGCAACATGACATTTCTGGATCAAAGATCGTATCAAACAAACTTCCGAGTCGGAAGCTAAAGTGTAGCATAACGTCTGAAGCTATTGATGGTGTTTTAGATATGATCTGATATCGATGATGTATGACATGTTGACTAAGTAGGAAAAGTAAGTCGAATATCTCAATGTCAAAGTCAAATTCATCGTCATCACCGTATGGTTATTAAACAACCACGAGTCAGAGTTTCAACCACCCTTAGACCTCTAGCATGGCTTTTACACACCGTTGAAAAATCTTTCAAACGTGCTGGTTTCATCACGATGTTTTCCCTCATCGTTTTAGCAACTGATAATTAATTTTGGGACTACGCACATAACTTACAAAAAGTCAGAGGTGCCCGCTTTTGGATCGAACTCGAGACCTCTGACTTGTCAGTCAACGGTCATACCACTAAGCTATCAGTGCTATTAAAAGTCAGAGTTTAAAACACCCGCCGCGTCGGCCTCTGACATGGGTTTTACATACCGTTGAAAAATCTCTTAGGTCTTATCTTTCACCGTTTTAGCTAGTGATAATTAGTTTCTGGTATGCACATAAATCAAAAGTCAGAGGTACGTGCCTGGGTTTTGAACCTACGACCTTTAGCTTGGCAGTACAACGGTTATACTGCAAGCTATCACTGCTTAAAGTCAAATAATTTTCTAATAAAAAAAAACTCATAAATTTTCTCTTTTATGAGCTCATTGTTTCTTTATTGCTATAATATTCATATCACACTATCACACCATTTTAGTCACTAAAGGACTGATATGGAATACAAAAGATTTTAACAAACAAACCAGAACTGAACTATCATTTCGACCTTAATAAAAATATACGAAGTGGTCCATTTAAGCCGACCTTCCCTTCAAGGGCGGAATGTTCCTATTGTTATGTGGGGAGTGCTGGGCGATTTATGAGATATGCCAACGGTCTGGAAGGGTAGAACGGGGACACTACGGCAACAAGGATTGATTGGTGACCCGCTTTTGAGAGATTACGAATGTTTTTCGTCACCGAAATGTGAATATCTAGCTGGGTTAGTCCAGTTTTTGTGTTCCGTTCGGGAATTGGGGAAACGGGTTGTGAAACTTTATGGCGTCTACAGATCGTGAATTGGTTCCGAGATTCTTGATTTAGGTTGACATACTTAGGTAGGTACTATCTTACTTACTTTCTTTTTCAAGTACTTATGTTGGCAATTTTAGGCAGTATTGGTTGACTATGTATCACATCAAATCACATGCGAAATGGGAATGGGCGACATTTGAAATAAAATACAATTAGTCGCATAGTGACTAAATGTATGTTTCTATTAATTTACGCCGATATTCTGTGAATGAGAATAGCATAAAAGATTTAAACTTTTGCGAACTGGAATCATGTTTTAAATATTATTTCGGGTCTATTCGCGCACAGATAGTAATAAAAAAACTTTTTAAGAAAAAAAATAACCGACAAAAAATGGCAACTAAAAAGTAAAAAAAAAAATATTTATTTAAATAATATTTACAAAAATCTGTTTTTTTTGGAGTCGGTGCTAAAGCTGCTCATGAGCTTAAGTTAGATTAGGTTATTAGGTATTTGTGTCCTGAATGCGCAAAAAAAAAATCAGATGTTCATACATTTTGTTGAGTCATGTAAACATAAATGTATGGAACAGCTGATTTTTTTTGCGATTTCACGGTTGGTCCCATAATAAAAGTTGTTCATAATGATGAGTTTAATGACCCCTTTTAAGGATGCGTGTGTTTTACAAATAACCCTGTATAGACTAAGTATTTTCGTCACTAAATTCCAAAATATCAAATATTACCTTCAAGATTATACTTAACTAAAGGTGTACCAAATTAACAACCTTATTAACACTATTCTACAAACGTTAACAAATTTCTAACTAGTACAATACATCAGCTAATTGTAGCAAGTTAATTAAGTTACGGTTGTAGCCAATTATCTTGCTGACGTATCGAGCCGGGAAACGTTTGGGATATTTTTGGAGCCAAGCGCCTTTTGTTGGGTCCGCACAAGTTTGGAAATGGAGCTACTGTTTTGATATAGGACTTTGGTACCTATATGTATGTAATTGATGGCAACTAGAGTCACTCTTACAACAAACAATATTAGAATTATGACTATTGTTCTTACTTATGAGTGGACTGTAAACTTTTAATAATAATTTGAAGAAGGTAATTTGAAGCCGGTAAGACTCACGAAAACACACCATTAACGTAAACACTAAAGTACACAAAGAGTAGATTCGCTTAAGCATAACCACGTCACAGATGGTCTCTTTATGAGAACGGTCTGATGAGAACTGCCTGAACACGAAAATGCTTCCATATTTATACAATTTTCCTGGCAAACTCGCGTCCAGGCTGAGTGGCGCCTCTAGCGGCTGGCCAGCGGACCATTTTCTCTCTTTGTGAACCTTATTTCTTTATTCATACTTTTCTTAATTATAAATACATTCTTATCTTACATTTTAAGTATATACATAAACTAGGGAGTTGGGGCTCTCTTCCGACACCACCCCCGTCACGCTACGACGCCCCGTTGGGCCGCGGTGTGCGATTGAATTTCACCCATATAAATATTAACATTTCTCTCCGTAGGGAGAACAAAACTCGACCGCACCTTCTTTCCGCGCTCATTCGTACCCTGAGCGCCGCAGCGCGCGGACGCTGGTGTTACACAAGAGCACATACTTGCCCCCGACTATACCTAATACATATATTCGTCTATACATGTGTACTATACTGTATACATACATTATTCTGACCCTTAGGTCTTACAAAGCCCTAGATAGTGTCTTTAGGGCGTCTTTTTTAGACCTTTCCCTAATGATTCTTTGACACTAACCTACCATTATCCTTAGGGGCAATAAAAAACCAATACAAACTATTTTTAATAAAACTTAAATCTAACATATAAGAATACCTATTACACATGTAACTAAATGTTTGCTTTATTTTTCGCAAACATTACCTAAACATACTTAATAGCATAGAATCAATCATAAAAACATAACATAAAAACATTATCAATAACAAAGAACATAACATAAAAACATTATCAATAACAAAGAACATAACATAAAAACATTATCAATTACAACACAAAGTGTTTGTTATTGTTTACACTCATTGTTCGTCCTTGCTTTGTTATTGTTTACATTGCTTATTCGTCCTTGCTTTGTTCCGTCGTGCACATTCTCCCGCCGTCGCCACACTGCGATCCACCAGGTAGCACGACGACTCGTTTCGTCGGCCGCCGCAGGATGTGGCCGCTGCCCGTCGTCACGTCGACCACTCTCACTTCGCCGTCCGCTCCAGGGTATACTGCGCTGATGACTCCCTTGGGCCAGGTGTTGCGAGGTAGATTGGAGTCACATATGACCACCACATCACCGACTTTTGGAGGTACGCCGGTGCTGCGGGGCTCCCGCCGGCTCTGGAGTATGGGCAGATATTCCTTCACCCATCTGCGCCAGAACTGGTCCGCGAGGATTTGCGCTCTTCTCCAATGTTGTCTGGCAGTAACATCTTTTTCGTCGAATATTCCTGGTGCTGGTACGTGACAATTGGGTCCGATCAATATATGATTCGGAGTGATGGCTTCTGGCTCGTTGGGATCGACGGATACATGAGTCAGAGGTCTGGAATTTACTGTGTTTTCCACCTCTGCCATCAGAGTGACGAGGGTCTCATCCGATGGACACTTTTCATTTAGCACTACACTTAAAGCCTCCTTAACCGCTCTCACCATGCGTTCCCACGCACCCCCCATGAATGGTGCCGAGGGTGGGATGTATTTCCAGATGATTCGGCGATTGTTGGCTTCCTTGCTTAAGGCTTCCATCGCAGCTTCCGCTAATTCTTTATCAGCTGCCTTGAAATTTGTGCCATTGTCGCTGATGATTTGTTTAGGCACTCCTCTTCTCGCGATGAACCTTCTAAGTGCAGATATAGCAGAATCAGCACTCAGTGAGTGAGCTATTTCCACATGTATAGCTCTTGACGTCATGCAGGTGAATAACGCGCCGTACCTTTTCTCTCGGTGACGTCCCACCGTTACTTCCATTGGTCCGAAGTAATCGAGGCCTGTGAAGGTGAATGGTCTAGCGTGGTGTGCTAGACGTATGTGAGGCAGGTTTCCCGTTGATGGAGATGCTGGCTTATTCTTCCTTATTCTGCACACCAAACAGCTCCTTACAACCTCTTTTACTGCAGGTCGTAATTTTGATGCCCACACGCGCTGTCGTATTTCATTCACCACCATTTCAACTCCACCATGATGTAACTGTTCGTGGACATGTCGTATGTAGAGCTTCACGTACGGATGTCGTCCTTCAAGCACCACCGGATTGATGATATCTTCCTCGACGTTTTTGATAGCGGAAATACGGCCGCTCAGGCGTATCACACCTTGGTCGTCGATGAAAACTTTCACTCCTCGCAGCTTGTCTTGCGTGTTGGGTGTTGTTCCTTTTTGTATCCTTTGAACCTCATCCGCGAAGCTTTCTCTTTGGCTTGCTACGATCCACATATTTTCGGCTTTTTCTAGATATTGAGTTGGAATGCTGATATATTTGCAGACGTTCGGTGTTACTTCTTTCTTCTGCGTGGGTTTCACTTTCTTCTTTGTTTTACGCCAATCGGGATCCTTTTCACAGTTCGCCTTCGTCTTTTTGCGCGTAGTTGTGACGATATTCTTCTTTATTCGGCATAATTCTACAAATTGCAGAACTCTGGCGGTAGCACGAACGAGCCTATTCCACCGTGAGAATCTGTGTATCTGGGGTAAGTGTCCATTATCTTCTTTCGTTGTCACCTGTTGAGCGACGTTACACTTCTCCCTTTCCTCGCCGGTGTCGTGTGCTGTAAATTTTTCCTTTTCTTGGGGCCATTCAGCCTCTGGTAACCTCAAGAAGTCAGGACCCTGGAACCATCTGTGGTCCTTTCTGAAGTCATCGGGTGTGGCTCTGGTCGCATCATCCGCTACATTTTCTTTCGAGGGAAGCCACCTCCATTCGTTTTTCTTGGTGGTGTCTTCTATTTCCGCGAGACGATGCGCCACGAAAGATTTGTAAGTCTTGGGTTCTCCTCGGATCCATGTGAGGGCCGTTTTCGAATCACTCCAATATGTTCTGGTTTCTACAATGTAGTCATGTGCTTCGATGACGGTCTGCGCCAGACGACAGCCCAATAGTGCCGCCTGTAATTCCAGCCGTGGCATGGATATCGGCTTCAGCGGAGTCACTCTGCTCTTGGCTGCAGCAAGCATGACACGAACACTGCCATCTTCGTTCTTCATTCTCCAATACACTGCCGCGACGTAGGCTTCTTCGCTGGCGTCCACAAATGTGTGCAGTTGATAAGACTCTACACGATGGTAATTGTAACACCTTGGGATTTCTAGATCTTCAATTTTCTTGAGTGCCTTCAGCCATCGGTGCCATCTTTCCTCGAGGCTCGCAGGCAGTTCACTGTCCCAATCTATGTTATACTTCCACGAGTCCTGGAATATCCTTTTCGCCGGCGTAGTGATTGGTGATAAGAGCCCGAGAGGATCGAATAATCCCATAATTACACTCAGGGCCTGTCTTTTCGTGGGCGAGTGTTTCTCTCCATCTTCTTTAGGAATCTTCAGCATACTCATGTTGAATCCTAGTTGGTCCTTATTCACGTGCCACAGAAGTCCGAGGGTTTTTTCCGTGTTTTTATTACCCAAACTTATCGTTTCTGAACCATCTCTTCCACGTTTCATGTGATCTATTACACGCGCGTCGTTGGTAGTCCAGCCATCTAATTCGAAGCCTGCCTTCTTGTGTACTTGATCCACCGCTTTGACTATTCTTTGTGCTTCTTCTATGGTCATAAAACTTTGAAGATAATCATCCATGTAGTGATTGTTCTTTATTGCTGCTGCAGCCTCTGGATATTTCTTTTCATGTTCTTCTGCATTCTTGTTTTTGACGTACAAAGCTGTGCAGGGTGATGATGTTGCACCGAAAATGATGGATTTCATTCTGTATTCTGCTGGTTTTCCCTCCCGCCGGTTGCCTCTCCACAGGAATCTGAGCGCGTCTCGGTCTTCTTCCCGCACTTGTACGCGCATAAACATTTCTTTTATGTCCGCGCTCACGGCGTATGGATATTGTCGGAACTTCATTATTACTCCCGGAAGTGATTGGAGGAGGTCTGGGCCAGAGAGCAGCATGTCATTTAGGGACACACCTGCTGTTTTTGCTGCGGCATCATGCACTAATCTTGGCGGTTTGTGAGGCTTCGCTGGATTGATCACCGGAAAGTGAGGCAAGTACCAAGTTTTTCCTTGCCTTGGAGGAGTCTTCGCTTGTTCTGCGTAGCCCGATGTGAAGAGATTGTTCATTCTCTCTTCATACTTCTTTTTCAGATCTTCATCTTTATCTAATTTCTTCTCTAACGAGTGAAGTCTTCTTTCAGCTTCCTTATAATTGTTGGGAATCTCGTACTCATCATGTTTCCACAAGAGTCCCGTTTCAAATCTTCCACTTGGAAGTCTGCGGCTTGTCTTCTCTAAAATTTCCATCGCTCTTACTTCTGGATCTTCTTTCTGTCTTCTGGGTTCGATGCCTAACGATTCTAACTTGAAATGTTCTTTAATCATTTCTTCCATTTCAGGTTCTTCCTTGTGTTTCAGCTTCCCACAGAAGACCACGACGTTGGTGAGAGAACTTTGACAGCCATGCAGCACCCAACCAAGCAGCGTGTGAGATGCCACAGGTTGGTTTCTATGTCCTGAGCGAATTTCTCTGGAGACTATGAGGTGCCAGTTGTCTTGCCCGAGTAGTATCTTCGGTGAAGCGCGCTCGTAAGTAATTTCTTCTTTAATTTCTTTCAGATGATCGCACAATTCTAATTCTTCTTCATGTACTGTTTCAGGTGTGAAGCTGAGGCGATCTACTGTGCGTGCGGCTTCGAGGTTGTACTCGTTCTCTGCGTATCTTCCCTTAATCGTCAAGCTGATTTCTTTGCTGCGCTCATGTTTCATATCAGTGCCAATTCCTTGTATCCACATAGGTGCGAGGGGCCCATCTGCTCCGATGACTTCTGCTATTGAAGAGTCCACTAATGTGACAGTGCTTCCTTCGTCGAGTAGAGCGTATGTGTCGATGCTGCCAAGCGGTCCTCGAAGCGTAACTGGTGCTATCTTGAGATAAGCTCTTCTTTTATTTCTTAGATGTGCCGTTGACGTAACTTCGACCGTAGGTGCAGGTGTTGAAGCCTCGTTGTGCTCTTCTCGCGCCGCAGGTTGAAAAGCTTTGTCGTGGTGCAGCAACTTGTGATGCTTCATACTGCAGCCGTGCTTGCCGCAGAGAGGAGCCTTACACAACATTCTTCTATGTTTGCTGCGTAAGCATCGAAAACAGATGTTGTTTTTCTTAGCCGTTTCCCATCGCTCGTCTACCGTGAGTGCTTGGTACTGCTTGCAGTCTGGTAACTTATGTAACTGTTGGCATACAGGACACTTTTCTTTTTGATATGAATGTTGATTGTTCATTGTAGTGAACGTGCGCTCAGCTTTCTTCTTGAAAGTTCTCTTTTCTTCTTCCATTGTTTCAGGCAAGGCGTATGCTCCACATTTGTCCGCTTCTTCATTTAGAAATGTTGCTATCCTTTTTAACTCAGGTATTTCTTCATTTTTCTTACTCGCGTAGTCATACCACTTATTTTTCAGTATAGGCGTGAGTTTTTCAATGACTATACGAGACATTTCGGGGCTCTGCAGATATGCTGGCTTCTTCAGAGCTTCCACTGTACCGACTACATTAGATATTTTCCCCGCGAATATGCACAAGTCTCGCGGGTTGTCGGTCACTCGAGACATCACTTTTAACTTTTCCATTTCCATATGGATGAGAGCCTCAGGCCGCCCGAACCGTCGCTGTAGGGCCTCTAATACTGCGTCCGGGTCGGCCTGTCCTAGTAGCAGGCAACTCGTGGCCTCTTTGGCTAGGCCTTTTAGACTCCTGCGGAGTCTCGCTGCGTTTTGATTTTTTGTAAAATATTTACACGTTTCGTCATATGCCGACTTAAAACTTAGCCATTCTTGGCTATTTCCATTATATATAGGTAGCTCATGTATATATTTCGGCGGCTCCCTATGGGTGCGTGTCGCTTGCGACAGCGCCTCAGCCAACGTAGACACGTCAATAGTTGGCCGCACATATTTTTCTTCTTTGTTTTCATCCTCGGGTTCGTCACGTTGAGTCGGTAGTTTAGCACTATTCTCCCACATATCAAGACGCACGGGCGCTAGGTTGTCTTCTAGTTCTTCGTCAGTGTCCTCTTCCTCGGCGTTTAATCTCTGGATGCGTAGCAGCTCTGCCTCGGCCTCTGCCTTCTTGATGGCCGCGGCAGCAATCTTTTCCTTTGCCGCCAGCTCCAGCAACCTTATTCTTCTCTTTGACGCCGCTGACGAGCGCTGAGACATAGCCCTGGGTGCAGTCTTCTTTGTGGTAGCTGTCTCTGCCGTCTCTGTCGTCCCCGTCGTCACGGTGCCCGATGTAGCCGTCGAGGTACCGCTGCTACCAGTGGTGTCCATGGTAGCCGACGATGTCGAGTTCCCACCAGCCTGATCCCTCTGTAGCGGTTGAACAGCTGATGATGCTTGTCTCTGCTCCTTATCCCCATTCTTGGATCTTGTGAGCACCATTTTTCACTTTTTACTATCTTCAAAACGCAGATTTACTTAAATCCGGATCCAGAAGGACCATAAAATGTTCTTACTTATGAGTGGACTGTAAACTTTTAATAATAATTTGAAGAAGGTAATTTGAAGCCGGTAAGACTCACGAAAACACACCATTAACGTAAACACTAAAGTACACAAAGAGTAGATTCGCTTAAGCATAACCACGTCACAGATGGTCTCTTTATGAGAACGGTCTGATGAGAACTGCCTGAACACTTTTTTTTTTTTTTTTTTTTTTTTTTTTTTCTACGTGGTCTCTCTCAGTTATAGCTCTAGGGAGCTCAGACTGATTAACCGGACTTCTAGCGAGACCTAAAGGCCTCCAGCTAAAACAATTAAACTAAACCTAAAGCAACTGCAGCTAAGGGCGCCCCCTAATGGGACTCGGGCCTCGGCTTAGGGCGTTGCTTGGGGGCATGCTAGGGACTAGCTGGATCTGATTTTGATTATTTAGGGACATGTTTATGGCTACAGGCTCAGCCCGGGCTGGCATAAGCAAGGGTCGGGGAGGACAATTACTGGGTCTTCGCGACGGGCCTCGTCGGCGAGGACGGAAAATCGGGCGGTTTTGTGCAGTGTTTAGAGCTTTTGCTCGTTCGGCGGTCTGTACCTGACAAATGGTGATATCATCGTCGGGGTAGGTGAGCGCGTGCCTCGGACGGCGGATCTTGGAGATACGAGAGGGAGCGTAACTAACGGCCGAAACTAACAGAGGGTTAGGATGGCGGACGGCAGACTCAAAGTATCGTTTAGACGTACGTTTCATAAACTGCTTGATGGTCGGCAGTTTCAAATCAACGTGTAGTTGTTTGTTGCGCAAATAAAAGGGGGCACTGGTGGCCTTGCGCATGAAACGGTTTTGGAGGGTTTGGAGGCGGTTGAACCTAAGGTCGGGCACGTGGGCAAATACGACACTAGCGTAGGTCATAATGGGCCGAATGCAAGTTACGTAAAGTCTCACCTTATTTCTAAGGGATAATTTACTGCTCGCATTGAGGAGATAGTGTAGACGTCCGAGAGCGAAGGCGGCGCGGGCCCGCACCGCTTTCAAATGCTCACGGAATGATAGGCGGTGATCGAGGATTACTCCTAGATATTTGGCCTTGAGTTCCCAAGGGATTTCTTGGCCAAACATAGAAATGGGACGTATGTGCTCAGGCTTAGGGACACCTGGCCTTGCGAATAGGACGGCTGCGCTCTTATCGGGGTTAACCTCGATCCTCCATTTCCGAAACCATGCGCCGAGGGCGTTAGCTGCGGTTTGGAGGGAGCGACTGATCATGTCACAGCTTCTACCGGTATAGTAGATAGCCGTGTCGTCGGCAAAAAGAGCCAGTTTGGTCTTTTTGTTCTTAGGGATATCGCTGGTGTACAGCGTGAAAAGGAGGGGTGATAGCACAGAGCCCTGAGGGACTCCGGCACGGATAGGACGAGGCGATGAGAGAGCGCCTTCGATGCGATAGCGGAAGCTACGGTTCGACAAAAAGTCTCGAATGATGAGCACGAGACGATCTGGCACACCGAGTTGGTATAGCTTATAAATTAAGCCATTGTGCCAGACTTTGTCGAACGCTTTCGCTACATCGAAAAATAGCATACCCGTCATCATCTTGGTTTGGAAACCAACACTAATGTGTTCGACAATGCGGTGGACTTGGTGGACACAAGAATGCTTAGCACGAAATCCGAACTGCTCATCCGGCAGAAGACTCTTGGATTCGGCATAATCCTTGAGTCTCTTATAGATGATGCGTTCGTATATCTTGCCAAGAATATTGAGGAGGCTAATAGGTCGGTAACTGGATGGCTCAGAGGCAGGCTTGCCGGGCTTGGGGATGCCGATCACGGTAGCATCTTTCCACGCTTGTGGAAAGAGATTGTGACTTAATGACGCATTAAAAATGGCAGTCATTAGGATGATGAGCGGGGCGGAAAAGAGCTTGATCACCTTATTGGTGATGCCGTCTGAGCCAGGGGCTTTCCTGGGTTTGAGATTCCTAACGATCATTCGCACCTCGTCTACGGTGACAGGGGGCAGAGGGTCATCCGGATCCTCGGTGGGAGGGAGAGCAGCTTTACGTTCGACGGTGGCGTCCACCATGTCGAGGTGGGCCTTGTTTACTGGTAAAGTGCTGGGCGAACATTGGGCTTCTAGACTGTCGGCTAGGCATTCGGACTTCTCATCGTCATCGAAGGCTGGGCTACGATTAGGACGGTTGAGAGGGGGCATGGGTGATTCCTGCTTGGACTTGAGCTTACGTTGGAGTTGCCAAAAGGCCTGGTGAGTCGGCTCGAGACTACCCGTGAGCTGACCCCAATGCTCGTCTCGCATCTCTTGCACGCGGTTCCCCACTTTACGTTGTAGAGAACGCGCGAAGGCGCGATTCGCTTCAGTGGGGTAAGCTCTAAGGGCTCGGATAGCCGCATTCTTCTCCGTCATCAGTTCACGCACATCATCCGGCAGTTTCCCCCGGTCGATATCGACCGCCGGAACCTGTCGTGAACAGTCGTTCACTAAGGATTGTACGTGACATGTGAGAGAGTCGATTGCGCCCACCGTGTCGTCGATCGATACTATGTCATCGGGAATAGAATCTAGGTGGGCGGACGAAGTAGACTGGAGGCGTTCCTCTAGTTTCCTCCAATCCGTTACCACCTTGGTAGGGACGGGCAGCCCTGGATCTGGGGGGCCTACGCGCGGAGCTAAATCTAAGATCACAGGGCGGTGATCGGAATTGAGCTCGTCTAACGCCTCCAACGAGCGTATACGTAAGTTTACGTTCTTTAGAAGCGCTATGTCGAGCACATCCGGACGAAGGCCTAGTGTCTTTGGAAAATGCGTGGGGTGCATTGGAGCTACAACATCAAAGTTGAGAAAGCTACTCAAGGATTCTAGGTTCTTACCCCTCGTGTTGTTCGAGTGGGAGTTCCAGGATATGTGTTTCGCGTTGAAGTCCCCTGCTATAAGGACAGAGTCGCTTAAGGCAAAGAGGGATTGAAGATCGGACTGGATAGGAACGTTACGTCCAGGAGGAATGTATGCCGACACGAGTGTGATCGGGCTATGTCCGGTCATGCCTATCCGACAAGCAGAAGTCTCAATGTGAGAGAGGGTCGGGGGCTCGATAGGTATGCAGTGCAGGGACCTTTTGTAATAAATAAGGGTGCCGCCTTTGGCAGAGCGGGTCCTGTCGTTTCGAACTAACTGGTAGTTAGCGATACGAGGATTCCGCTGTGCGGGTTTTAAGAATGTCTCCTGTAAGAGGAAGACATCAAGGTGATGGTCGCGGAGGAACATGGCTATCTCATCCCGTTGATTCGATAAGCCATCGGCGTTAAAGAAGCCTATTTTAAGGGATCGCGGTTTGAGTCTGCAATTAATTGTAGAATTCATGATTAATTAAGGGTTGTTAGCGATGCGGAATTTGGCCACGGCCTCGGATATGTCCGTGTAAGTGGCCAAGACTTTGAAGTACTCCTCGTCAGAGGTAGCACGGGCGATGGCCTCGTAGGCATCGTTGATCCTGTTCCGTTGGAACATGGAGAAGAAATTGAATACCACTTTTTGTTTGTGGGAATCGGGGACCTCTTGCGCAGTGGGGGCAGCGCGGGATTTGGGGGCTTGCTTGGGAGCAGGCGCTGCAGCGGGTTTTGGGGGCAAGGTTAGTGCGCCAGAGGGTGCTGGGGGTGGTGACGGTTGAGGAATACTAAGATCCATCAACGATGGGATGATACTGGGGGTGGATGGCTGTTGATTCAGCTTGTTCCACGGGGAAGGCCTCTGTGGGCCAAGCCGTTCAGGCAAGTTGGACGACGGGAGGGAAGGAAGTTTATTCCTCTTAAGGCTGGCCTCATTGCGCTTTGCCACCTTTGGGTTTACACGTGGGGCTTTCGGGCATCCGCGATAGTTCGCAGGATGTCCGGAGCTCCCGCATAGAACGCAGCTGGGTGGCTCAGTGCATAAGGCGCGGTCTTTGGGGCGCTGGCAGTCACTTGTGCCGTGATCCCCTAGGCACTTGACGCACCTGGGTTTCGCGTAACAGTGACGCTGGGAGTGGCCGTAAAGTTGGCAACGGTGGCACTGGGAGGGAGGGCCCGATTTGTGAGGGGGTTCAGCCTTGATGCCAGACAGGTGGCACAAGGTTTTGATGTTAAATAGGGATTGTTTGGCGGCAGGGGTGAGTTCGCTTATGACGAGGACCATGTCATAGGCTACACCTCCACGGCCACGGTGCATACGATGCACTTCTAGAGCGGGGATGTTTTGTGATTTAAGATCACTGAGGATCGAGTTCGTGTCGATCTGTTGGGGAATGCCTCTGATGACAACGCGGAGGAGGCGTTCTTCGGGGAGGGCGTACGTGTGGAAGGACACGTTACGCTCCCGGAGGAGTTTGGAAAGCGATCTAAAGTCGCTGGAAGACGGCACCTGGACTTTGATGCCGTGTTGGGTGGAGCGGGCGTTGGTGTAATTGATCTTATGATCAGTGCACCACTTGGACACATCGGTCCATTTGCCCTTGTCTTGTATATACAGGGGCGGAGGGGGAGGTATTTTCCTTGGGGCTGAGGAATCACCGTTGGCTTGTGGGGTGGGGGTCTGCGGGCGGGAAGCCTGCGGGGAAGATGTCGGGGAGGGCACTGGAGAGGGGTCAACCCTCTTCAGGGATTTTGAGGGGGCATGGTTTGCAGACGATTTCTGCTTACGTTTTTTGCCGACGACTGTAGTGAAGTCGTCGGAAGAAGAGGAAGAGCAACAAGTGTCACACTCTTCGGAATCAGAGGACGATGATGACTCAGAGGCCATATCAACATCGTTGATGATGGAACGAGTCGACGAGCTGCGCGATAAGGAATGCGGCGCGGGGGGATAAGCGTCCGGAGACAATGGGGCGGCCTGGGACAAAGGCACTTGGGATTCCGCGAATTCTATTGTTTGCGCAGGTGCGCTAACGGCGGACAAAGGGCTATCCGAGCAGGTAGCCAGACAGGTTTCTACCTGTGAGGGGGCAGCGGAACGCGGAAGGAATTCACGCGGGATTTTATTGCCAATTTTGGCGAAGATTTCTGGATCTTGTAGAAGATCCCTTAGGATGTCTATGGCTTTGGCCTCGGAGGCCTTAGCCTTCGATTTCCTAACCATAGCGGGTGCGCATTTACACCGATTCGGAAAAACGCGTCGCGTTCCGGGAAGAAGAATCGGTAAGAAACTTCCCGGCAGTCGCGCCTATAATAATGTCTAACTAGACCGCTCCCCGGGTTGGACAGGCCCGGGGGTGTGTATTATTCGTATGATCCTCCCCGCCGGGTATAGGCAGGGAGGAGTGAGTCCTACGGTGTGCCCTAAGCTTGTAATCCCGTCGCCAGTCTTATTGTGCGAACGGGTCCCTGACAGCTTTAGTGCAGAGGGTGATATGGGCCGAAGCTTGCAGCACCCAAACAACACTAAAGGATAGGAGAATAGGGAGTGGAAAGGTGGGATGAAGGTGATAGCTAGTGTCGACTAGGAGACCCCCCAAGGCCGGTGGTACTAGCTCCTTCCGATGGATTGCTTTGCCCTGAAGGGGCGCGGCGGGTGTATCGGGTCCACACCCCACTCGGTTTCGTTAGCACCGTTAGGTTTCCACCGAGGACCACCAAATAGTGGCTTTACCCAGATGGGGCTTAACAGCGAGAACTGACAAAGAATAGATCGTCTGCCGCCTTGAAAAAGGCAGCTTCGGATCAAAAGCTGGCGGAGCTACGGCGGGGCGTAGCGCAGAGTCTCGGACAATAGCGGTCAGAGCGCGCGCGGACACGTCCGTGCGCGGTGAGAGCCAGTGAGCGAGTGGCCTGAACACGAAAATGCTTCCATATTTATACAATTTTCCTGGCAAACTCGCGTCCAGGCTGAGTGGCGCCTCTAGCGGCTGGCCAGCGGACCATTTTCTCTCTTTGTGAACCTTATTTCTTTATTCATACTTTTCTTAATTATAAATACATTCTTATCTTACATTTTAAGTATATACATAAACTAGGGAGTTGGGGCTCTCTTCCGACACCACCCCCGTCACGCTACGACGCCCCGTTGGGCCGCGGTGTGCGATTGAATTTCACCCATATAAATATTAACATTTCTCTCCGTAGGGAGAACAAAACTCGACCGCACCTTCTTTCCGCGCTCATTCGTACCCTGAGCGCCGCAGCGCGCGGACGCTGGTGTTACACAAGAGCACATACTTGCCCCCGACTATACCTAATACATATATTCGTCTATACATGTGTACTATACTGTATACATACATTATTCTGACCCTTAGGTCTTACAAAGCCCTAGATAGTGTCTTTAGGGCGTCTTTTTTAGACCTTTCCCTAATGATTCTTTGACACTAACCTACCATTATCCTTAGGGGCAATAAAAAACCAATACAAACTATTTTTAATAAAACTTAAATCTAACATATAAGAATACCTATTACACATGTAACTAAATGTTTGCTTTATTTTTCGCAAACATTACCTAAACATACTTAATAGCATAGAATCAATCATAAAAACATAACATAAAAACATTATCAATAACAAAGAACATAACATAAAAACATTATCAATAACAAAGAACATAACATAAAAACATTATCAATTACAACACAAAGTGTTTGTTATTGTTTACACTCATTGTTCGTCCTTGCTTTGTTATTGTTTACATTGCTTATTCGTCCTTGCTTTGTTCCGTCGTGCACAACTATTCATAAGTGTAAAGTGCCTAACGGTCTACATGAATAAAAATATTTTTATTTTGATTTTTGATGACCCCCCTTCGTTTAAAAATATTACTATAATAACATTTAAATAGCTTGTTTTTTTAATGTTTATAATATCTATAAATTTATTAAAAAATGTCGTGGTGTCACATTGGTTACCGACCCGCTTTGCAATCACTTAGGTGTGGGCTGAACCTTATATGTACTAATGTGATTTTTTCAATGTCATAATTATGTACTTTCTTAGTTAATCTAAGACACCACTGACTAACGGTGAAAAAAACATCATAAGAAACCTCGACTTAAAATGTAGTCTGAAATCACCAACACGTGCAAGCTAGCGTGGTGCTCACTTCTCTGTACTGAAGAGGCCTTTGCCCTGCAGTGGGACAGTTACAGGTTGATTTATTATTATACTAGCGACCCGCCCCGGCTTCGCACGGTCACGCAATTATGCATGTATTATACATATAAACCTTCCTCTTGAATCACTCTATCAATTTAAAAAAAACCGCATCAAAATCCGTTGCGTAGTTTTAAAGATTTAAGCATACATAGAGACAGACAGACAGAGAAAGCGACTTTGTTTTATACTATGTAGTGATGTAGATATTGTAAGCAGTAATAGCCTAGTGATAGGTTCGAACCCAAGGCGCGCACCTCTAATTTTAGTTAGTTATGTGCGTATTAAAAATGAAGTATCATCTGCTGCGTGCTCCGGCAAGCACTTTGGCCCCGGCTGTCATAAAGATCTTTGACAGTCGATATAAGGTGTCAATACCCTCATAAAATCCTGTTTTAACTTTAGAATATCGTATCCCTTTGGGTCGCGGGGTTCAGATAGGCAGTCGCTCCGTAGAAAACTGATATTCAGCTGCATCCAGTTAAATTAGAAGGCAACCCCAACAAAGTTTGGAAATAATAGACTAGGAGGATGGTGATGCTGATGTAGATTTTGTAGCTATTGGATATAACAAAACATAACATAAATTCACGCCTGTATACCCCAAAGGGGGTAGGCAGAGGTATATGCAGTACACCCACGTTTCGCCGGCTATGTTATAAGTCCTATTGTAATAGAGAACGAGCCTATTGCAACAAACTGGGCACAATTCCAGACACTGCTGCTCCTGAGAATTTCCTAATGGAAAATAGGTAACACTTTGACCGATCCGGGAATTGAACCCAGGAGCTTATGCTCAGCAGTCACACTTGCTACCATTAGACCAACGCAGCTATGTGCAATAAAATAAATAATTATGTATTTCTAAAATAAATTTTGTTGGTCTGTTCATTAGCAAATATAATTATAATTAGGATAACACTTTGAAATCATAATTATCGCAGTTTTACTGAAAAAAGTTTCAGAGACCTCGTTAGCGTCAAAGCATAATATTTCTCATTAACGACCCACTCATTAAAAAAACGTAATTTAATTTAATAAAGTTTTTGGAATCCTATTTTGTAGTTAAAATTTCGGATTTATTTTTATATTATTTGCAACACACTTTTTTTTTACTAGTATTTTAAAGTTGTAGATTCTACTAGCCGTTACTTACTGTTAGCATATATCATCCCACAGCTGGGCAAAAGCCATGATTTCTACACCTTTCTGTCCAAGGCTATTGTAGACCATTGATCGTTCGTCTTGTCTAATTCGTCTCGCCATCTTACGTAGAAGCCGTTACTTAGATCAATTTATTTAAAGCGTAGAATGATCTTCTTAATTACGAGTAAAATTGTTTTGGATTTTTCAAGAGCCAAGCCAAACATAAAGAAGGGATAAAAGTTAAGTATATCAATATTAGAGACTGAGAAGATAGAATATTATTAATTAAATTTTCAAAAAACTAATGACAGCATACCAGTGGAGGCCATGGTAACTTATCATAAAACTTATTTGAAGTATTTTCATCATTATTATCATTATCGGCCTGTATAATTTTAGTCCACTGCTAAATATAGGCTTTTCCCAATGCGTGCCACTATTGTGCGCTCATTGGAGGTATTTGCCCATAATCGCCACGCTAAGCAAGCGGGTTGGCGATCGCAGTAGCAGATAATTACTGTTACACAGAAGCATGCTGCTGCTTATCATCCGAATCTTTTCCTTTGTTGCTTCTTACGACACCCGGAGGACGAGTAGGGGTGATTCTATTCTTAGGCCTAAAACCACACAGCTCGAAATATTTTGAAGTATTTTAACACAAAGTATCGTATAAAAAAATGTGTTAACTAAATTCAAAGATAGCCTAAGCAATGTGAAGAATTGTGCACATTAGCATACAAATCTGAAAATCCAGCCAGCTCGGTAAATAAGAAAAAAAGGAAATCATTCTAAATGAAAACTCTCTGAAGTAATAAACGGGTAGGCAGGGAGGTATTTGATCAAATGAACAATAATAAAGGGGAGAAGAGGACAAAATTGTGCGGAATTCCACTTGCCAGTGGAATTTCGAGGAGTTTTACCTTTTTAATCCATTAAGAACGCTTGAGAGGCGAAAATATTTTAAATTAGGACATTAGGACTGATAAGTGAATTTTGAGTTAAAAATATATCGTTTGGAAAGTATTAGCATTTACTTTTAAAGAGAAACAATTTCAAATAACAAGGCTCTTTGTCGTATCTAAGCTTTTAAACAATTTAGATATAATTTATTGTTTTAAATCTCTTAAAAGCATAACAGGGATTTGATAATAATTGTAATACGTAGCAAATATCATACTTTATAATTAATTTTGTAATGAATCGGAAGCAGTTTGTATTTGTAAACGGTTTTACTTAGCTTGACCTGTTTATTATTTGGTTCAAATTTAGTAATCGATATTTCATCCCCTTCCTGTTGACGGATCGATCTGATATTTGGTACACAGCTTTAGTTCTGAGACAAAACCGTTATACATTTAAAAAAAAACTTATTTTGTTAAAAAAGGTAGCTACGGGAACATTCGTTGTTAGGATAGACTCATTTGGTTGGTCAACAACAAAGCTAGCAGGATAGAAGAAGGTAGAATCTGTTTAAATTATTAATACGTGAAGCGAAAACTGTAGATCTCTTTTTAAGAATATTGCGCGCCCGAAAGAGTGTGAAACTTGGCATAGTAAAAGTTCATACAAAAAAACTTTATCACCGAAACCAAAATTGAAAAAGTAATAAACCACCCGTAAGCCTCTGACATGGCTTGAAACACCGTTGAAAAATGTCTAAGGTGTGCTGGTTTCCTCATGATGTTTTCCCTCACCGTTTAAGCAAGTGATACTTTTTTAAATTATAATACGCATATGAATATTCGAAAAGTCAGAGGTACAGTCGGCAAAGGAGTTAGGTGTTATCGGGGCGGCTAGTTAGGTCTGGAGTTTTTTTGTAGAAATGTACTATTGCGGACACGAACGGTGCACCACTTTGCGATCAAAATGCTTTGAACGATGCTACGTGCGTAGGGGCGAAGCTAGTGCTACGTTCGGACGCCAGGTGCAAGCGATTCTAAGAGTGGTGCACCGGCTTTGTCCACGATAGTACATGTAGTTGTATAAAATAGTTTAGTTTTCTATAGGTTTCAGTCATACCTTTTCAGAAAATATGGTAAAATGAAGTTGTATTGAGAACATCTTGAAAAAAATACAACCTTGAGTAGCGCCCCTGCCTACTTAAATACGTTGCCGATTGTACGGTGAGCGTTACCCCAGCCAGATGTTGTCGAAAATCGACATTTTAGTTCGACGGGGAATTAGAAATACAGCTTCTGTAAATGGTATGCACATTTTTAAATTTGGTATGACGATAGTTTTTTAATTATTCGGTAAAAACAGTTCCGGCTGGAGTAACGTTACCCCAGCCAGATGTTTTGTTTTCTAATGGGTATTTTGAAATAAATGTTATCTATATAATTAGGTAGCAATTTGGTATAAATGGTACAACTTAGTTGGTATTTGTATTTGCTATGGTTGCGAAGATATTTAGAATCCTGCTGGGGTAACGTTTGCACGATTGCTGGATCTCGGAACTGGCTGAACGGATGATTATAATTCTTGTACAGGACATCTGGCTAATTAGGTATAATTTGGTAAGCAAGAAACGAAACCATAATAATGAACCGTTTTGAAGATATTTTCGTAAATAGAAATATGCTTTAATAGGTCCTAGCTCTTCCAATAAGCGCTCCAAAGACTAACTTAAAACGTAATTAATTAGGTAATTACTGCCTATAAATGGTACTGAAGTTTCATTAGAATCCTACACGTAAGTAAAAAGTTCTGATAAAAATTCAATTTGTTCCGGCGACGGCGCGCAGCTGAGATATTTGACGAAAGATTAACCGAGTTTCCTGTAGTAGTGGTAACTGAATCTTACATCTATAATTAGGTATACAGTTCAATTATATACCTGTGAAGTTTCAGACCTGTATATTAATTAATTAAAGAGATAATTAAAAGAAATGATGTATGCGTGGTAACCCGACCAAATCTAGAATGTTATAAAAAAGCGGCCGCGCAATACATTACACCAACCTTCTAAAACTTACAGGATAATATGTGAGAATAATATCGTATTTGATACAGACGGGTACACAACTGGTAAAGTAAAACAGTTATAATTAACTATTACAGATAGATTATTCATTTAAAAATGTTACCTATGTAGATGATCATGATGTATGTATGTAAATTAACTTAAAAAATTGATGTAATAATTAAAATTAATGGACTAAGATAATATTATTTCAGTTTTGTATACAGGGTTATTTGTAAAACACCAGCATCCTTTGAAGGGGTCATTAAACTCATCATTATGAACAACGTTTACTATAAAACCAACCCTGAAATCGCAAAAAAAAATCAGCTGTTCCATACATTTATGTTCATATGACTCAACAAAATGTATGAAACAGCAGATTTTTTTTTTGCGATTGCACGATTGGTCCCATAGTAAAAGTTGTTCGTAATGATGAGTTTAATGGGTAATTTTTTAAGGATGCTGGTGTTTTACAAATAACCCTCTATAAGTGTTGTTGTTAACCAACATTCGAAAATGGGGGAGGGTTTCTTGTGCCACCAAAAATTGAAAAAATAATAAGCACCGACTCCGAAACGAACGTATTGTGTTTTATTTATTTAAAGCATCGCAAAATATAATAACATCACATTGCAGTACCTAAGTACCTACTAACATATTATTATTAGGTACGTATACAGTAAGACAAAACCAATAGTGACTGGTCCACACTGGCTCTGGATCGAGACACGTGGAAGTCAGAGGGAGAGGCCTTTGCCCAGCAGTGGGATGATATGGGCTGACAGTAACAGTAACCTATACAGTAGGTACTACTGTTTTTTCTGATCTAATTTAAAAATCACAAATGTCTTAAGCTAGGTATCCACTATGTTCGCGAACCTCTTGCTCCACATAGTGGATACGTTCGCGCTCCTAGAGCGTGAAAGTACCTAATATTGTACAAAATATATCATATGAAATTAATTAAAACCTAATTGATTAATATGAAGAATGCCATATTAGAAACTAATTTAAAGTTCATTTAAACATTTAGTATGGTAGGTTTAATTTTTCAATCAAACTAATTTGATTCGTGACTGTACCAACTTTTAAAGACAAATTATGCTTATAATTTTAGAAGGTTGGTATAATGTATTGCGCGGCCGCTTTTTTATAACATTCTAGATTTGGTCGGGTTACCACGCATATATCACTTCTTTTCAATTATCTCGTTAATTAATTAATATACAGGTCTGAAACTTCACAGGTATATAATTGAACTGTATACCTAATTATAGATGTAAGATTCAGTTACCACTACTACAGGAAACTCGGTTAATCTTTCGTCAAATATCTCAGCTGCGCGCCGTCGCCGGAACAAATTGAATTTTTATCAGAACTTTTTACTTACGTGTAGGATTCTAATGAAACTTCAGTACCATTTATAGGCAGTAATTACCTAATTAATTACGTTTTAAGTTAGTCTTTGGAGCGCTTATTGGAAGAGCTAGGACCTATTAAAGCATATTTCTATTTACGAAAATATCTTCAAAACGGTTCATTATTGTGGTTTCTTTTCTTGCTTACCAAATTATACCTAATTAGCCAGATGTCCTGTACAAGAATTATAATCATCCGTTCAGCCAGTTCCGAGATCCAGCAATCGTGCAAACGTTACCCCAGCAGGATTCTAAATATCTTCGCAACCATAGCAAATACAAATACCAACTAAGTTGTACAATTTATACCAAATTGCTACCTAATTATATAGATAACATTTATTTCAAAATACCCATTAGAAAACAAAACATCTGGCTGGGGTAACGTTACTCCAGCCGGAACTGTTTTTACCGAATAATTAAAAAACTATCGTCATACCAAATTTAAAAATGTGCATACCATTTACAGAAGCTGTATTTCTAATTCCCCGTCGAACTAAAATGTCGATTTTCGACAACATCTGGCTGGGGTAACGCTCACGATTGTACGTGCCTGGATTTTGAACATAAGACCTTTGATTTGGCAGTGCAACGGTCGTACTACTAGGCTATCAATGCTTTAAGCGCAGAATAACCAACCTGGACAAATAACCTAAAATCATAACCTGGATACCAACTGCAAATACCACGCACCGCGTTTTAGTATACAAATTTTGTTTACTTTGTGAAGGAACTCGAATATCGATCTATAAAGCCGTAAATAATGCTAATTACACGTATTAATTTTCAAATCGCTTGTACACAAATGCGTATCAAAATACCGAAGCGTAAACTTGTGCACTATTAACACTGTCGTAAAATAGTCCAGGAGCCAAGATCCAAAAGCATAGTAACCTCGACTAATGTGTTCGGCGTACATTATAAAGTTTATGGGGCTATAACGATTGCATTAGAAACGCGAAGGCAGATATTATAAATGTTGCCGACGAGAAAGTGCCTGTCATAGTTTTTGGGTTTTCTTTATTAACCCCCGAAGTATTGGACTGCCAAGCCAATAGTCGTAGGTGGGTCAATTACACGAAAATTAAGCAAAAAATTAAGGATCTCATTCGTGTTATCGCGTAATAAAGACAGGAAGCCTATTTATTTCAGGTTAGATGTATGAAATCGTAAAACTTATCAAGGTAACTTACAGGTAAGACAACAATTTAAAAGTTCTGACCTTCTTGGTAAGTTAACAACTTGTTACACTAATGAAGTTTTAAGTAATTATTAAATTCATTCATGACATTTACCAAGGTTCGAAACTCCGGCACGCACCTCTGATTTTTCGAATTCATGTGCGTATTAGAAATATATTATCACTTGCTAAAACGGTAAAGGGAAACATCGAGCATGAATTCGAGGCCTCTGACATGGCTTTACACACCCTTGGAAAATTTCTCAGGTGTGCTAGTTAGCAAGATTTTTCAAGGGTGTGTAAAGCCATGTCAGAGGCCTACGGGTTGTTTAAACTCTGACACGTAATTCATTAACTATACGATAAAGAAAGAAGATCTCCGACGCAAAAAGAGGCGTGTTATAAGTTTGACGTGTCTGTGTGTCTGTATGTCTGTGTATCTGTGGCATCGTAGTTCCTAAACAAACGGATGTATTTTGTTTTATTTATTTTTTTATTTGATCGAGAGAGTCTAGCAAAAAAATAAGGTATTCGCGTCGAGGGTTTTTTCATTTATTTTAAGGGGTTTTAAAAGGATGAACAGATTGATATTTTAAACCAAAAACTGAGAAAAACTTATCAAGATTTGAGTGAGATATTGTGATGAAGAGATTAGTCAGACTAATTTCTGTGTTGCCGGGTCGGATTGTCACTAAAATAACCCCGCCATGTCGAGTCTTCATGCACGAGTAAGAATCACAATCATTAATATCTTTACAACATATTCATTGAGACACAGATTTCTTTTTGATGTAGATTTCTTTTTTTCTTCTAGTTTTTGACGTTAAATATTATTTGCAAATAAAGGCCTTAGTGAAAATTAATTTCTAATACGCACATGAATTTGAAAAGTGAGAGATGCGTACCTGGGTTGAGAACTTAAGACCTTTGACTTGGCAGTCCAACAGTTATACCACTAGCCTTAAGAATCTAGGTAGGTTTGATTACTCTCCATTTGTGTCGAATTGCCGTCACATCAGACTATGACAGTAAGTAGGGAATAGAGAGTGCACATATGTTTGTACACTACACACACTAGTGCACTACTATCTCTTGCATTGATATTAGCTGCTGTGACCGAAATTCGGTCAGGAAAGAACAACAATAAATATAATATTTTGATTTAAGATTCACCATTATAACGTAAGGTTGAATAAAGAAAGTCATAAAAGTAAAGTCAACTAAGAAAACAAGGTCGTATATTACGAAGATCTAACGACGTGTTTATTTGGAAAGGGTTCAATAAATAACAACTGTTTCAGCTAACAGAAATAGTCATTACAAACATATAAAGTTCTGTAAACAACCTCTAATATAAACTGATAGGGATGAGGTGAAGGAACTTACTAGTGTCAATATCGACAAATCCTAAGAAAATAGCTAAGGAATCAATAAACAAACAGCAAACCTCAAATTTGGTATTGATGTATTGTCGTGTGGTTTTCCACCTAAGAATAGAACTACCCCTTTTCCCGTGGGTGTCGTAAGAAGTAACAAAGGGAAAAATCTGGAGGATAGGCAGCATTTTTCTATGTAACAGTAAATCTGCTACTGCAATCGCCAACCTGCTTGCCCAGCGTGGCAATTACGGGAAAATATCTCCAATGAGCGCACAATATTCTATATTCAGCAATGGACTTAAACAGGCTGCTGATGATGTAGAAACCTCAAATTAAATGCGTATCTAAATCACCTTTAGTTATCATTGTGATAGCGAGGCAAGGCAAACAGACTAAACAGGTTCCTGTAGTTTCACCTGCGAACTGCAGGCTGCTCATTATGACCAAAAACTACAGATAAGTTCAAAATTTTAAAAGAAACTCTCGTGCTGCACCCACAAGCTTGCTACGCAGTCCCTAGACATTTCGATGTGCCTTCATAGATTCTTACGAATGGTTCAGACGTTTTGCTTGGCTTGTGTAAGCTTGCAAGTGCTAGCTACTGATATCTCGAACGTTGGTTTTTTTTTGTGCTGAAAAAGGAAGCTTGTGGCAAGCACTTACGAGCTATGCACATGTTTGCGACTTTTCGAAGCATTTGTAAGTAATTGTATACGCGACGCGGACGGGCGCAGGTCAGCATGCCGAGGCTTAGTGAGTCGCTGATGATATTTGCTGCCGCACCGCCGCAACGTGGTAGCGCGGGGAAATTAGATACGTCACGGTTGCGTACCTATGTCAGAGCAACAACTGTGGCACAGCCAGAGCTGCCGCGCAGCCTACTGCTGTGATGTAAGCGTTTCTGGGTATAATAAATGCCAATAAACTATGATTGTATTTGTCAACAAGGTTTACAAGAGACGCATGCTGTTTTCTTCACGATTTTTTTTAATGAAGTTTTATTTGATAAATTATTTAAGATAATTTCAAGGTTAGTCCAGATAGGAAATGTCTTGCCTAAAAAAAGTGTCTTGTAAAAGTATTGTAAAAACTTATTTGCAAAAATAAATTACTTTGATACGCCCATGATTTTAAAAAGTTAGCGGTGCGTGCTTCGGGTACGATAACCAATACAATAAAGAATTCTGACGCTAGAAAAATATATCTTAATCTCAACATTTCTTATCGGTCCCAAGGTTCTCATTCGCTATAAATCGAGACCATATGCAAAACTTTCCCTTAATATTCCATCCTCAATCTGATCATTCCTTTCAAAAGGAATCGGTGAATGAATCCATCGATATAACCAACTGCCCTCACAACCCTTCGATAAGGAAAGTCTCTATAAAATTTTTGGGACGAATAAACATGAAGCTATCAATGCGAAAAGAGATTTTAGTGTTGAATCTGTGATAATATTTTGTTTATGGGGGTAGAGATAATATTTTATTTCGATTAGAGAAAGCTATTAAATGGAAATGATGATTGGCAAATGGCAATTTTATTTTGAACTAGCTTTTAGCGTGTACCAGGTTAAAAACTATCCAATTAGAAAATCAAGGATATTATATTCTCTGTGTGCTAAGTTTCATCCATCATCGATCAACGGTTTGTGGAAACGATCAACTAGAGAACTCAGTTTTGAACCTAAAACTCTCAGTTATTGCTTTAATATTTTTGAAACATATTTCTTGTAATGACGTCATCAGTGAAATAAATTTATAAACCGGAAGAGGTCTAGACGATGCCCTCCAACTTCCGTTCTCAATTCAATTCTCAATACTCAATTCTTTAATGCATTTCATAATGTTACATATTATGTAGTTGGTTTAAATAAGATATGTTAGGAGAGAGAAGGAAGAGGGCTATATGTTTTACTATAATAGATATGTATGTATCTTTAACTTGAAAGGTTGATGTGCTCCAACATAAACTTTATTTTTTTATCAGGTGAGTTCGGTCAAACACCTTTTCATTGTAAAAAAAAAAATACTTAAAATAAATAAATAAATCAGCCTGTAACTGTCCCAATGTAGGGCACAGGCCTCTTCTCATTCAGAGAAGGATTGAGCATTAATCACCACGCTAGGACACTGCGGGTTAGCGATTTCAGACTATTAAAGTCCAGGTTTCCTTACGATGTTTTCCTTCACCGTTAGTCAGTGGTGTCTTTGATTAACTAAGAAAGTTTATATGACATTGAAAAAGTCACATTGGTACATGCCAGGTTCGAACCCACACTCACGCGCTTGCAAAGCGGGTCCGTAACCAATGCACCACCACGTATTACTTAGGTATTACTTACTACGCCCTACTTAAAATTAGGTAGAAAATATTATTACTACGATTCGACTTAACACAACAATGTTTCCAAATCTAAACAAATCACTGTATTAAATAATAATAACCAACAAATTTAAAACAGTTTATACCCATTTATTGGCGTCACGCTGTGATAGCGTGCGTTGCAAATGTTTCTTGTCACGCATAAAATGGCTGCCATCTACTTTTACATCAAACCAAATTATATTCGTGATTAATTTTAAGATAATTTCCGAGGATAATGTGAAATATTATTAGGAATTAATGTTGTAAAGTTTAAGTTACCTTTGATGTTTACGAAATTGCTTAGCGCCAAGCATTTAATAAGTTATAATTGTTTTTGCCTACTTTATTAGAAATTGTTTAGAAATTATGCATACCGAACGAGATTTATTAATCTGGCACTGACAAACAGCTGTGCTGGTGATAAGTAGGTACGTTTGTTTATGGCAGTGCTCACATAAAAGCCTGATGACTGATGCTTATACGCCCCACAGTGCAAAACTATAAGGATTTTTTGTACTACCCGGTACCCCAAAATCCGCATTAATGTGCACTTAAAAAATAAGTTAAAAAAAAAACAATTGTGGGGTGCCAGACGTCTGACACAGGTGCTCAACATCTCACGCTAACTGTAAAAGTCGAGTAGAGGATTTACGATCAGTTGGTTATGAGAAATGGAGTAGTAATCGCTTATTTACTGACTGTTAACAGATCGTTAATAGGATATGTACCTGCTATATAAAGTGTTGTTAAGATGTGTTCAGACTGTTACAAAGATGAATTTAAATTGTTCAGCCGTATGCATGACGACCGCTGGGCAAAAGTTGCTACACTATGGATGCCTGAGGACGGATGGAGACGCCGAGGACGGACGGAGACGCCGAGGCCGGCCCAGAAAGAGGTGGTGAGACGATTTAGACTCCTATCACGAGGCCTGGTCCGAGGTAGCGCCGGAAAAGGATACTTGGAAGGACATGGGGGAGGTCTTTGCTCAGCAGTGGGACACAGTAGGCTTAAAAAAATAATAAATAACGGGAGAGTGTAGACGGTACTTGAACACAAACTCAACCGAGAATCATTATGTAAAAGAATTGTTCCTTTCTGTTGCCACGAACATGCCGAATTATTGTACGTCAAAGTGATGAACGTCGACACGGGTGACAGGTTGTGTCGTCACAACCCGTCACTAGCCACCATCCAATTGAAAAGTTATCCAAACGAGAGCGCCCGACCGCCTTGTGTTTGCGTTAATAATTATAGATAATCCTAATAACATGGATAAATATATTAATATTGGATCAGCGCGAATACTGGCCCAAGTATTACACGTAATACTCGTAGTGCCGTCCACACAGAATTCTTGTTACATTACACAATACATTACATTACGCAGTTACACAAGATGCGGCTTTAACGCCTAGTAATTATAAACAAAAGTGCCAAGTTTACCATTTTATCTGTAATATTCAATTACAATTTATAAAGCGACCTGATGAATAAAACATCAGTCTGATTGGATTCAGTGAGTCTATCGCTGAAACGACAGAGCGTCAAAAATTAACAGATTAGTTTAGTCAATTTAAAATTCCAATTTTTAAATGGAAATTGGAAAACAAATAAATGGTGTTTTTTAAGCGATAGCACTTCAAAGTGATTGGCGATTAATGTTTTACTAGCTTCCGCAATATTTCATCCAATCCCGAAAATCGAGTATTGCTTATACAAGGTCACATGCCAAGATGTTTGCCATTATCTGTATTAGGTTTGTCATTCAGGAATTTTTCCGTTCACTCACTTTATTTAATTGTAATTAGTGCTTTTGACTATCTTTTCATTCAAAAACCAATCGAAGAAAAGTAGATTTAATCAACGAAAAAAAACAAAAAAACGTGCGATCCGTCAGTTGATCGTTCGAATTTCGGAGTAGAGAGATAATGTCTTGAGATCGAAGTTGCGACAGTTGCGCGACAGATCCTGGGATATGTATTCCTTGGTGTCAAAGCCTTTCTTCACGCAAACTAGTATAGAGCGACGGTACTGTAGATAGAAATTAAATTTTAGCTTCATTGGAGTTATCAAAAAGTTTAGTGTAAACTGAATAATTAACATCCCGCATTACCATGTTATGGGTTCGAGATTAGATTTATTACACGACCCAACAAAATTTTATAAGCAAATCGCTCGCTGGCTTGATAAATGAGATATTGAGTGGCTTATATCAATCATACGAGGACGGTCGGGTAGATTCGAAAACAATTTTGCTTGTAATCCAGTTTGACCCTTTTAGGGAAGCAGAAGTAAATAATTGAATATTTTAGTACAAAGTTTTTTTTGGGGGAAAATGGCTTAAAATCCAGAAAGAAAACTATTTTGAGTTAACTATAAATTAAAATTAAAAAAAAAACACACAAATAAAACTAACTTTTTTTAGCGTCTTGAGTGTTCATAACACTCAAGATTACTGAATTACTGTCTGTACCAGACTTCTGATTTGCAAAATGAAACAACTTTTTAACGGATGCAGCTCTCGTGGTCGCAGGCAGAATCCGTTAAAAAGTAGTTTCATTATTTTAAACATTCGCGAAAGTTTGAGACAATATTCTGATTTGCAAGCTCACAGATCGACTGTTCTAGGATGCACAAAAATTTGAAAGGTCAATGGCACGTGCTTTTTAAGGAATAAGGGGGCAAACGAACAGGTAGATCAACTGATGGTAAGTGATTCCCCATAGGTACCCGCAATATCAGAAGCATTGCAAATGCATTGACAGCCTTAGATGAAGATTGACCCTCCGGTTCTCTTCTATTGATTGGTTTTAACCTACGAACTTTGACCTTTGACCTAGTTTATCAGTAAAAAGTGTGTTGTAAGTAATATTACCACCATTTAATATTAAAAATATCCAAACCGACTTAATAAATTGTCGAGAACAGAAATAAAATTACATATTTTGTGAAAACCATTACTTGGTACCGACTCGGGATATCATCAAATACTCATTGAGTCTACTTACAACGCTTATTAGCTCTCGAAATTGTAATATCCTGTGATACGAATAATGTTAGATTACTTGAAGATTTTCCCTTAAAAGAACTTGAATAGCTAAATTATTTTTTTCTCATAATGTTTCTTCATAAACGAATTCAGATGAAGTAAAACATCGATGAGATATTTTCGGTGATTAAAAAGTCATCAAATTCATCTTTTAATAAAAAATGTTATTATATTTATTTTCTTATGTTCTGTTGTATAGCCAAAAACACGGTTTTTTTTTTTTATCTCAGATAGTTGTATACTTGGTGTCTGTTAAATAATAACTAGCTGGAGAAAAAACACCTCCGCCACCGAGTCTTCTATCTAAAGCGGAATAAAAGTAAAACAATAATTAGGTGTAATAAATACGACCGTTTTTATTCCGTTCTCTAATTAGTAGGCACTTTTATTTTCACTTATTTTAAATGTACGAAAATGCGGGATATTCTTCTTTTAAATTGCTTTGCTTTTTCTCTTAATTTTTAATATATTTTTAAGCCCCGACGAAAAAAGAGGGGTGTTATAAGTTTAACATTGTAGCAATTTTAAAAAATTTAAAAGTGACTTTAATCGAGAGTGTGATTAGCTAAAAAAATATTAGTATTGGAGGTTATTTACATTTTTAATTTATGCTTATAATCATTACATATTTTAAAGTACATGATCTACGGAAAATCGCGAGGTTTGAAATTAAGACTTTGTCAGTCCGCGGTCATACCGACTAGACTACTTATTGATTTTTTTTCACGAGCCTTTGGTTCAAATCTGAGACTTTTTTACAGTCTACGGCCATACCTATTGAACAAATGGTAATTGATAACACTAAATCAACTCAATTATGCCTTCGTAAGCCTCGTAAGTATTACTTTATTGTCAGCTAAATTCCAAGGGAATGCAATGCAATCGCGACAACTGACTGATACCTAATCTGGTAAGAACACAGACTTCATTCATCGGCAGTAACGTTTGTACTAGACCAAAAAGGCTAGCAGAAACTAAAAACTCACTGAATAATTAAAAGAAAATATTTCTCAAAACCAACGCTGAAAAGAAATAAAAATTCAAACATTTTACTAACTCAAAGGTTTTAAAGAAAGACAGTGTTCACAGAAAAGAATTTCCAGAAACGCTTTCAGCTCGCCACAAGAACGAATGGTCTTTTAAAAGTTTTTATTGCAACTAAAAATTGTATGAAAAGACGTCGTCACTGTACAATGTGGCATTTGACTTAGGATTCGCCTGAACGGGTGAAGGAACAAAGTTCTTTTAAAATGTTTATTCAGCTATTTCTGTGACAATATTGAAAAGAAGTTTTTTGTTATTTTGTGTAAAATCACTGACTGTTTACAGGTTTAATGGGTCTGTACTGTATGCCTAATATTTCAAGTATACCTGTGCGAGTCCTTAATAAACAATTTTCTTTCTTTCATTCTTTTGTTTTGAATGTGCAGTGGCGTACCTAGTTACAACAGTGCAAGCTCAAGAGATATCTTTTAAAAGTTACATTTTAATTTTTTTTAAATGTATTTCGTAATATTTATTTGTATGACGGGCTTCAGAAAAAAATATTGTAGGCTCGCTCCTGGGTCTGTGATAATATGATTGTGACGAATCTCTGTTGTGTTCATTTGTAATATTACAGTAGATTTAATGAAGAAAAACATTTGTAATTTATTAAATTAATATAAGGTACAAATCTTAGTGTAAATAATATATAAGAAAATATAGAGTGATAACGTCAATAACATTTTGCCTTGTACGGAGCGTGAGCAAGTCTCACCACTGAAATGTCAAAATATTTTTTTTTTATGTTTGTATGTTTACGTTTTCTAGTTCTTTTTTGCAAAATTTAACTTAGCAGTTAACCATGATATACCTAAGCTAAAAGGTAAATTTTTCGCTCGTGAAGCCTAGTTGAACCGCAGTTGATCGAGGTATGATAGTGGACGCGCAATTCGTGTCACGGCTTCGTTGCTCATACCCGTGCTCACAGTTCATACTTCCGTAGAGTTGCTCTATACTTATCCACCATATTGTATTTATTATATACAAATCCACCATAGTCACGAAAATTAACTAAAACCTACAAACTCTGTGTACAATAAAAAAATACCTACCAAAAACAAGTAAAACAAAAAACCTTCACCAAAAAGTCACTCATTCAAAGTTAAGTGTGTTTATTAACTTACAAAGAGCTCAAAATAAATTTTGATAGAAAATTCGCCCTCTTTATAAACAGGAAAATAAAATGAACAAAATACTTTGGAAAGGACAAGTGACAGGCCTTTATGAGTCCTTAAGATCCGTAGCCAGAATTTTTATAGCTTCGAGTTATCCTTAGTGAGGCGAGAAAAAGTTTTACGCGCACAAATATGGGAAGTAAAAAGGCGGTCAAATAATCTTTGAGATTTTTTTGTGTGTAAAGCAAAAAATGGCGGATTGTCGGTATAAGAGCAATGACTTTGATGTGACATTATAAATTGTTTCCATGCTTTGCTATTAAGGAAACATATTATTAAGCCCCGACGCAAAAACAATATGACATGTCAAAGACAAAGACATGTCAAACTTATAACATGCCTCGATGTTTTAAGTTTGTGTTTATTTGTATGTAATGTCTTTATTATTATAATATACTAGCTGTTCCCCGCGACTTTGTCCGCGTTAAATTAAATTTTCCCGTAAACACACGTTTATAAAGCAGTCAGATTCGCTGTTTTTTTTTCTTACTTGAATCACAGATTGTTATTTTTTACTGAAAACTGAACTTTTTTTTTCAGAATAAAAAATAGCCTATAGCACTCAAGGATAAAGTAGCTTCCTATTGGTAAAAAAATTTTTAGGATCGGATTGGTAGTTCCAGAGATTACCCCTAACATACAAACTTTACCTCTTTATAATATTAGTATAGATATTAGATATAGATAATGTCTTTATTTGTTATAATATAGATAACATAAACCTAACCTAACCCAAGGCAAAAACAACATGACATGTCACGTAAACCATACGGCATAAGTATCTAAGTACCTTAATTAGTATAATAGACAGAATAATTAGTTATAGCAAGAAAAATATTCAGTCAATGTCAGATAACCTTCATTAAGTCGGAATTAATTTTATTTTTGTCAGAATCATTCTAAGCTCCTTCGTTATTTATGTTTCACATTAATCTTATATTCTCATGAATATTTAAAACGGAAAACATTGCCAAAAATTTACTTGGGTTTGATTCAAAATTTGGAGAAGTACTGTTCATAAAATCCTGTCCACGTCTAGGGGTCTGCTAGAATATAATCTAGGTCTATGAAACGCCGAATAAGTAACGCGAGGCTTGTAGCTAATAAGCATCTTTTTTCTTTTATGGTTGTAACTGAACTAGTTATTTTCGTCCTACGGTTCATGAACAACCTGGTGGCAGAGTTTATACTTCTACGAGAAGACTTCTAACATGACTTTTATAATAATAATAATAATTAAATTCATTTATTCAGGCAACCTTAACCCAATACATTTTTTTAGTACATTTATTTGTTAGTAAAAATCTTATAAACTAAGTGTTAGTAGGTTTTATTACAATTAGGTTCACTTCTCTATATGTAAACGCATGCAATGGTTTATGTATACAGAATCGAGCCGGTCTGCTATCATCGCCAGTACGCGATTACGGCTGGCCCGCACTCTGCAAAGCATGGATGCGCACTTTTTGCAATTTATAATTGAAATAATAATAATCTGTCTTTAAATATCCTAAAAGTGTAAATAATTAGGTACAATTCAACCTTTTAGAAAATGGAAGTGTAGAAAAGGAAGAAATCGTTTTCGAGATAGCAGTACCTGCTCCTAAATATATATGGTTGGTTATTTGGAAGAGAAACTTTTTTAATTTGGCGCACTGCCAATGGCTTGGTACTCCATCTTGAATGACACGTAGAAAGTTCCGATGTTGAGAGATTAACTAGTTGAATCATTTATGAGGAACAGTTTTGAAGGGTTGAAATGTATTTCAGTGGGGTTAACCTTCGAAAGAAAAAAAAATGGACCTTTTTGTGTTACGAAGTATTTTAGTGACTTAAGGTAATAGTAGTTTGTATGACAAGGGAGCAAAATAGTTTTTTTTATGACAAGGGCGCTACTTTGAACCACGAGCGAAGTAAGTGCATCGCCTGAGAGAAAAATAATTTGCTCTCGAGTCATATACTCAACTTTTTATCCCCTTTCTATGAGAAAATAAATAAGAGATGCTACAAATTTTATTTTATTTCGTAAAAATAATGAGTTCTACGTCGATTTATGAAAGTGACAAGGCCACAAAGTGACAATGGACTCCTGTTACACGCTTCTTCTTATTATCGTATAGTTGGTGAACAATCTAGTGTCAGAGTTTAAACCACCCGTAGGGCCCGTGGCTTTACACACCATTGAAAAATCTGTCAGGTGTGTTGGTTTCATCACGATGTTTTCCTTAACCGTTTTAGCAACTGATAATTAATTTATAATACGCACATAACTTACGAAAAGTCAAAGGTGCGGCCTTGGGATCGAACTCGAGACCTCTGACTTGTCAGTCGAGTGTCATACCAGTAGGCTATCAGTACTATGTTACACGCTGAATACTTTAGACTTTTATATGTAAAAACGGTATAAGATTAATGTATTTATAAACAAATAAAACTATAGGTGGCATAGAATAAATCTGAAAGTCGAAAACAGTCGTTAAATATAATTTAAGCTTACAGCCATTTGTGTCAAACCAAGTTTTGTTCCAACTTCGACAAGGACGACGATTAAAACGCGATCAACGCACACGGATTAAACAAATGTGTTTTTTTGAGTAGATTTTAATTAGTATCGTAAAGTTATCAAATCGACATTACTATGTTATTTGTTTTATTACAGACTAAGAAGTCATGATAGCCTATTTGACCGTTGACTGGCAAGTCAGAGGTCTCGGGTTCGAAGCCAAGGCACCTCTGACTTTTCGTAAGTTATGTGCGTTTTATAAATTAATTATCACTCTCCATGCCTCGGATAGCACGTTAAGCTGTTGGCCCTGGCTGTCAATTGTAGATCTTTGACAATCGTTACGGGTAGTCAGAAGCCTGAAAGTTTGACAACCAGTTTTACCAAGGGGTATCGTGTAACCCAGTATCTGGGTTGTGGAGGTCTGATAGGCAGTCGCTCCATGTAAAACACTAGTATTCAGCTGCATCCGGTAAGACTGGAAGCCGACCCCAACATAGTTGGGAAAAAAGCTAGGCAGATGGATAGATGGTTGTTTTATTACAGACTGGCTTTTGCCGACGGACTCGCAAGCTAGGAAGTCGGGTCAGGACGAAAAGTGTCCTATGTGTTATCCTAGTACATGGTCTATCTGTGTACTAAGTTTTGTCCAAATCTATTTGACGTTAACTTGTGTGTGAGTAACAAACTTTTTCACAAACTTACACATTTTAAATCTTAACTGGAATTAGGATAATATTTTGTAATTTATGTCTTTTTTTACACATTTATCCACATGATGTGCATAAATTTAATTTCTATAAAAGAATAAAAAACCAGCTTACATAATTATTGTATGTAAGTATTTGTGTCGTGTTAAAATTTGTTATTAACCGGGGTTAGGTCAAGTGGACGCCGGCCGTCAGCGGGTACCAACAATAAATTTTCTAATTATATCTAGTTAGCTGCGTAATAACAAAATCATAGATAATTAATTATTTAATTAAAATATTCCATTGCAACAATAATTTTGTCAAATCATGATCATGTTGTCTTTAATTAAATAATCATCATCAATACGTCAACCTACTAATATTTTAAGTGAAAGTTTGTGAGGAAGGATGTTTGTTACTCTTTCACGCCAAAACTGCTGAACAGATCTTAATGAAACTTGACAGTAAAATAGCTTATACATCAGAATATCACACAGGCTACAATTTATCAACATACCAAGCGGGCGAAGCCGCTGACGGAAGCTAGTCTTACTATAAAAACTACAATCGCACCGCGGTGAATGTTCTTTGAGCGATTAATCCGATTATTCATTTAAAATTCTAATCGGTTTAATAATTCTCATAAATTCAAATATATGCGATATCATAAATTTTAATTTGTGTAGAAAATTGTTGGAGCAGAAAATAGGTACAATTTTTATACCGAAAAGTAAAAGTATAGTGAATTTTCAGTGCAGCTGTTTCATAAAAACTAAAATCTTTACACAAAAGCGATTTTTGCTTGACATTTACCTACATAACAGAAAATCGGTTATTTACACCATTTATAACTCGAGAAATACTGACCGATTTTCATGGTTTTTGATTTGAGGTTATTCTAGGCGGAGGCATTTGTCTGTGAGAATAACCTCGAAAAACAGAATAGAACAAAAAATATGGAATTACACCCCTGGAGAATAGTAGGGTAGGTAGAGTAGGGAAGGTTAGAGTAGGGTAAGGGTAGAGTATGAAAGGTTAGAGTAGGGTAGGTGTAGAGTGGGGTAGGGATAGAGTAGTGTAGGGTAGAGTTGACTTTGGCGGTACGAAGTTCGCCGTTTTTTTAATTTGCAATGGTTACAAAACTGTATAACACCACTCTGTACAACAATTCACACGATAAAGGGCGATAAGCAATAAACGTAATGGCTCGCAACAGTCGTAAACATTACGAATTGGACAAATTGACGACCCAAACGTCGTAATTGGACAATTATAAGGCACGGAAACCCATGAATTTGTACCGACCAGTCAAAATTGCGATTGACAATTTACGCACCCTCAAATGAATTTTAAAGTTGATTGTAGAATGTCTGGTAATTATTTATGTTTATGGCCCTCGTGTTTACCATTTAACCTCCAACGAGAAAAGAGAGATGTTATAAGTTTAACTTGTGTATCGTTGGCTTCGTAGCTCCCAAACAGATGTGATTTTGATTTAGTTTTTTTTATGAGAAAGGTGACTTGATCGAGTGTTTGTAGCTAAAAAACTGGAAAAGTGCGAGTCGAGTCGTCCGTATAAAGTCTATAATTATTTTTATGATTAAATTACAAAATGTATAATTGGTAGATCTCCCACTAGGTGGACCGACGACATTGTCAAGTTTGTGGGTAACCGGTGGATGCAAACTGTAAGTTGTCGCTCATTGTGGCGTTCTGTGGGGGAGGCCTTTGTTCAACAGAGGACATCTTCCGGCTGATGATGATGATGATCTATAGGTTTTAGACTTTCCCTGTATTTGTAGTATAAGACGACATTAATTACCAAACTTCTTCCTTCTGTTTCCGAATCTATAACTCTACACTACTTAAAATACTATCCAACTGTAATGTCTATAAATATTTTTATGGACTATTAAATCTGTGAGAATATTTAGTGGTTTCGTGTGAAGACATCCGAAGCTATAGATTATTCTTTAAAAATATACCAGTTCCTTCTGAAGAATTTACAACCTTCTAGCCAAAGTTTTAAGGAAATTGAAAACGCTACCTACATAACAGGTTATTTTGGCGGGATGCCGAGGGTGGCGGGAGTATATACAGCGTGTAACAGAAGTCCAAAATAATACTTCAGGGCGTGTATGTATATCATGAAGAGAATCAACTGTGAAAATATTGAATGTAAAAAAGGCATTTTTTTTTTACATACAAAATAACTCTTTTGATTTCATTTTCTTTAATAATGACAGATTTCATTAGCCCGCGTGCCTAGTGCTTGCTAAAAGAATTTAATAAAGGTAAATAACTGGATTCGTGTTGATTCACCTTTCAGTTGATTTCTAGGGCTGTATTTTAAAGATTTTGGTGAAAACCTTGACCGTGGTTACTCGAGTATTGTTTGGAGTTCGGTTCTAAAACCTATGCTCAAGGATTGTTTAAAGGGTACCTCATTCGCCCTTAATGTATTATTTCGGACTTTTGTTACACGCTGTAAATATGAGCAGAGCATATACCCGCTATATTTATCGAGCCGTAGCAATGCTCTAATCAATTGAGCTATCGTATCATAATTGCCCATACCCATTTACCTATTAAATTACAAGTCTTCTTTAAGACTTTGTTTTAAAGGACATTTAGTTACTTATTTGTAGTTAGAAGTAGGTATACTATTGCATTAGGTAAAACCTGTAATTTTTTTTTCTTCTCCTGACCAAATTTCGGTCACAGCGGCCAATCTCAACGGAGACTAGCCAATTACGCAGGAGATATTATAGTGCACAAGTGTGTGCGCAAACACAGGTGCACTCTCTATTCCCTCACTCTCATAGTCCGATGGGACGGCCTTCCGACACGATCGGAGAGAGATCAGACGCAGGGCCAATAGCTTTACGTGCTTTCCGAGGCACGGAGTAAGTGATAATTAATTTATAAAACGTACGTAACTTACGAAAAGTCAGAGGTGCGCGCCTTGGGTCCGAACCCGAGACCACTGACTTGCCAGTCAACGGACACCACCACTAGGCTAACACGACTCAACCTGTAATAATAGTTGTACGAATAGATATTAAAAAAAATAAAGAAGAGACTTGAGACAGAGAGAGAGAAGAGGACTTGAGTTTGGAGCCCGCTATGATATGGTAGCTTAATTAATAAAAACATTGATTAATATAACAGTCGGTGAATAGTCAGCTATTAATGTGTATGAAATAGATAAAAAGCTATTTTTACAATATTTTTTTTCTCTTTACTATTTTAAATTAATGTAGATTAAAATTTTTGTACACTATTCTTAATTCAAATTTATTTAAATTTAGATATAGTCTAGTTGAATTTTCTATAAAGCGTTTATTAAAACTGTTATTATAACAAAAACACGAATGAAATTGAGTTCGTAATTTAAGTAATACGCTTACAACAAAGCAAGCAAGTTATGTTAAGTAAATAAGCTTGTATTTAGTAACTAAGTTATATTATCTAAGTAAGGTAAGTACAAGTTGTGGTTAAGTTCCTGGATCTAACGTGCGTCCAGGTATTGTGTGGTCGCCGTACTGAGTTGAGGAGCCTGTGGCATTGTTGGTTACGCTAAGCTTATGTTACACTGTGTCGTATTTATCTTATTATCATACCGTACGTTAGTATGACTTAGTCTTTATGTGACGTGTCGTGTAAGTAATTTGTAGTTTTTAGGGTTGCGTACCCAAAGAGTCGTGATAGCTTTTAATTAATTATATATTATGAACAACTTTTACCATGGGACCAACCCTGAAATCGCTAAAAAATCAGCTGTTCCATACATTTATGTTCACATGTCTCAACAAAATGTATGGAACAGCTGATTTTTTTTGCGATTTCAGGGTTGGTCCCATAGTAAAAGTTGTTCATAATGATGAGTTTAATGACCCCTTTTAAGGATGCTAGTGTTTTACTGGTGTTTTACAAATAACCCTGTAGAGTCGTGATAGCCTAATAGTATGACCGTTTGACTAGCAAGTCAGAGGTCTCGGGTTCGAACCCAAGGCGCGCACTTCTGACTTTTTGTAAATGATGTGCGTTTTATAAATTAATTATTACTTACTCCGAGCCTCGGAAAGCTCTTAAAGCCGTTGGTCCTGCGTCTGATCTCTCTCTGGTCGGGTCAGAGTGCCGCCCCATCGGGCTATGAGGATGAGGGAATAGAGAGTGCACCAGTGTTTGCGTATACACTTGTGCACTATAATATCTGCGTAGGTAGTCAGCTAATCTCCTCTGAGATTGGCCACTAATAGAAATTCGGTCGGGAAAACATTATAAAAAGAAGTTACGTCAAATTTATACCTCTGAGTTATTTGATGATTGAAAAATCAGGGCTTGGATAAATAAAACTATTCATATCCTGTAGAAAACCCATAACAGCGCCACATCAGTAGAAACTATAATGCACCTTAAGTTAATACTTGTAAGAACGAATTTCCAATAAAACTGTTACCTCTAACGTGTTCAAAAAAGTAAATATAGCTCTTAAAAACTGAAATGAAAATAATTGTTTGTGTATATTTGTGTCATTTTAGACTTAGATGGATAGAACGTAATCTAAAACATACCAACAGTTTACTGAGTAATAGTACTACACAACTTAGAAGTGACAACTGTATTAAACACAAGCGGGAACAGTTGCCCAAAACTTCTTCCAATCAATCAACTAGATGATAAAACGCCAATATGAATGATACTCTTGGTCTTGCAAGCGTCCACAGGCTATGGTTACCGCATAATATTGACGGGCTTTTCTACGTGGCCAACTCAGTTGTAACCTGTTGTAGACTGATTAACCGGACTTCCATCTAGACCTAAAAGGCCTTCAGCTAAAGCGATTAAACTAAACCTAGAGCAAAGGCGGGCCTTGCGCTTGCTTGCACATTTATACTAATTTAGAGTCACTTATATTTAATTTATAAACATGATAAAACAGTTTATTTGCATGATAATAAAAAAAGACTTTGATTTTTGTTGTTTTAATGAATTTTAGGTTAGTTACAAGGGCTTGAACTAATATGACAGTTCTAATTTACTTATACTTTTGATAAAAAATAATTAAGTAGTCTCAAGTGAACTTTAAAATTTGAAGTTTTTCGACTAAAGAATGTCGAAAAACTTTTAAGTGGCGCTTAAAAGTTTTGGCATTTTAGTATTAAGGGTTTAGGCTATTGCATTCTTGGCTGTTATACTAAAGTTTCTCCCAAATCGCCGACTTGTTGAATTGAATTGAATTTGATTTTTTTTTAACAAAGTAGTAAATTAATATGTGCCTATCTCCATACATTTGGCCATAACAACATGTATAAAATCATAACCTAACCTAATTTAAAAAAAAATTCAATTGCAATCAATTTATTTTCTATGAAGTACTTAATTATAATTTTTGGACATTTAAAAGATGTCAAACATTTTTTGAACATAACTTATCCACACATATTTTGTCGATGCTCTTCTTAGTTGTGTCGTACTGCTTATTTCTCTATACAGTTAAAATAAATACAAATTCAATGCTCACATTGAATAATATTTAACCATAAATCGATTTACGGCTTAACTAATGTTGATAAGTTTAAAAATTTACCGATTGTTAATCATATTATTATTATTCATTTATTGTCCTATTAATTAATACAATTATTGTACATTTAGGTTCAATACACTACACCTCATTAGTTCAAAAAACCGAATGACAAATAATCATTCCGACAGTAATAAATTAGAATATAATTAATATCTAATTAATAAATTGTAATTATGAACCCACCTTCCGCACGTCACTGCAACAAAATCTGAAACAATAGACAATTTGATTATAATTATTTGGTTGTGATTATAAAACAGGGTTGATTATAAAGCCCAAACTCACATGGGGTTCGGTGGCAGCCATGCCGTTGACAACAACGGGACACAATTAGGGATTCAAATTGGGATTTCAATTCCAATCAGAATAAGATCATTGAACTATAAAGAGTGTTTTTGGAAGGGTGATTTAATTTTCCGAATGAAAACCATAATCTTTCGTTGGAATATAATAATTTCGAAATTTGTAGAAAGATAAAAACAATTACAAGTGCGATTGGAATCCGCGACCTACTAGGTAAAGCCCCCCGTCGCTATGCCACGAAGCTACTAGAGTCACTCTTTTATTAAAAATATTAGAATTACGACTATTCATAAGTGCCTAATGGTCTACATGAATAAAAATATTTTGATTTTGATTTGAAGCTCATCATAACCCCCCCCCCCCCTCGTGTTAATTTCATTAAATCCTTTGAAGTGAGTTATTGGCCTTGCCTTAGGTATTACGAGGCGCTTAGAACACCAATGAAGATGTCCTCTCAATATAACAATCAGACACAATTTTGAAATATTATGTAGGCGCACCAAGCCCTGGGTTCGATCCCCGGGTCAGGCAAAGTGTCATTGGGTTTTTCTATATGTAAGTAAATTCTCAGTAGCAGCACGGAGTCTGGAATTGTGCCCGATTAATGACAATAGGCTCGCCCCCTATTATTTTTATTTATTTAAAGATAAAAGGTACATTGTAGGTAATCTAATCTAATAAAATGTCCAACAAAACTATATACATAGTTTGTCTGTTGGATCACAGAATTATCTTAATAATATATTTAAATATAACTTATTTAAGACTTATTAACTATATTTTATTAGTATAGGTAATATATATATATGGTATTTATAGTAGTTAATATAGTTTGTAGTTTTATTATAATATCTATCATACTTATATTAATATATATATATTATTTATGTAGACATTTATTACATGGGACTTATAACATAGCCGGCAAAACGTGGTTGCACTGCAAACACCTCTGCCTACCCCCTCTAGAGAATACTGGCGTGAGTCTATGTTAAAAAAAATGCTGTAAAATAAAAACATATTGATGTGAGTCTAGGTAATCCCTTTTTACGTACCCACGCACAATTAAAAATACGCGGTTATTATCTTGTGAACCGCTTTGTAGGCTTAAAAGCTTGCCAATATATTTTTAAAAGGTGTCATAATATAATTGTATTCTGTTCGTTCGGAAGCCATTAAAATTTTTATTTATAAAGTAAACCTTTTTACGCTTAAATGTATTTGTGTGGTAAATTTTTTTATAGAACGTAATACATGTTTTGCCGGTCTTATAAAATGGAAGGAGTAATAGTGATTAATATTAATAAAGAACACATATTTTGCTTGAATATAGGACACAATAATTATAATTAGTAATTATTAAGAGGATTTACATCATATTTTTTCTAATTTAACACGCCATCTTGTATTTTTTTAAATAGTTTCATCCAAAAAACATACTTAATAGACATAGAAAACTCTATGGAATGCCAACATAGCAAAAGGTAAATTCTCTATTATCCACTTTTTTCGTAAATCGACAGAAAAGTAAATTGGATGAATGTGTTCAATCCCTTGTATGCCGTCTACATTGCTGAAATGCCCTAGATCGAAATAGTCGAGATTTAGAGCGATAAGCTCTCGATTCGAGACATAAAAGATTGAAACTTCGAAGACAAAAAAACTTATCATCCGCTAATCTCATAGACTTACGCCTGTATTCCTCAGAGGGGGTAGTAGGTCGGAGGTGTATGCAGTACACCTACGTTTTGCTGGCAATGATATAAGTCCCATGTAATACGCATACAGACTACGTACTGCAACTGAGAATTTCCTAATGGAAAATCCCAATAACACTTTGCTCGACCCAAGGATTGAACCCAGGACCTCTTGCGCTTGCTACCACTAGCTCAACATTTACAGTCCACTCGCTCGCGGGTCAGAACATTAATAACTTTATGGTTAGTTATATATCGAGTACCATATCACTCGTAATAAAATGAATTACTTAGTTAAATAAGATGATCCCTAATACCCCCATCCATTTCCAAAAACACTAATCACACTACCCCATAATTTTCCAATACCAAACCCATTTGAGTTTGGAAACAAAGTAAATAAATTAGATTTCTATACGGCCCCATTTCCTCGCGTTCATCAAACCGCACGCAAACTGCGTGCGTTTCCCCTAATATCAAAGTTTAATGATAGGCCTATAAATAAGGCTATTGTTTTAGTGGGAGCCTAAGGAATTCTAAAATCAACGCTTCAAATTTTCATTTTCAATTTTGTTTGTTTTTAAGAAAATTTTGTGGTTTAGGTGCGTACAATTTTACTAATACGGAGGATGGGGCAGCAGCATCCTACTATGTAATAGCAACCATCTGCTACTGCGATCGCCAACACGCTTGCCCAGCGTGCAGCGTGGCGATGATATTCCAATAAAAGAAACTTGTTTAAAAATAAGTACACAACCAAAGAATATACCAACATTTAAATCGTATAAATAATAATAATTAATAATAATTTATTTATTTATAACTTTTTACAATAATATAAATGAAGACAGTAAACACATTATTTACAATAAAGTTAAATAATAATAATGTATGTAACAAAAATAATATATCTAATTTAATATCTGGTTAATAACTTCGCACGAACAAAGCAGGAGTAATAAATTTTGACACCCCTGCCTTGAAAGTTAAGCGCAATTTATGGGATACGTGGTGTAATTAGCAAATGAGACAGGGTAAATAGGGATGCCACATAAAAAAAAGTTGTGGATGAAAATTAAATTAAATGGTAAAATTTGTGAATCTAGATGATTATGGACGCCATAGTAAAGGTAAGTCTACATTGAACCAAGAACACTGAGCCTTGAAACTAACGAGTGAATTTGGGTAACATTTCATTCAGTAAAGGTACGAGCGCGACATTTCAACATAAAGTAATAAAATAAACTCGAAATATAAAGAATTTTACAGATGTATGCTCATTTGCCGTCAGCATTACGTCGAACACAGTGTGCATCAATCTTAGGAATATCACTTTACATAGAAATACTCGAAAAACTGCTCTAGTGTATACTGACCTTTATAAACCAAGAACTTTTTAACATTATCTAAAGGCGCGTTTACGCCATCATTTTTCTCAAATTTACCAAAACTGTTATGTCTATGGAATTTTTCAATTCTTCGAATCCAACGACAGGTGTTCATAACTTTGTTTATTTATAAGAGGTAATTTCTCGAAACACGATAGGCACGTAGGCACCCGAATTCGGTCAAACGACTTCGTGTAAACGAGCCATAACTTGCTACAGGCTTAAGTCAATTCTTATTCAGCAATTTTGATGTCTAATGAGAAGTAGCCTTCTTTAATATTTATAATTATGGCGTGTAGCCCGTGAGGGGTTGAGTAATGGGTAACGTGCGCTGCCGCGGGGTTAAGTGGTCGAGGATCGCCAGCAGTTGCGCAGACCCGCTGCGCATCTGCGCAGTCCCATCGCGCGCACCAAGCGAGTTTGCCGGGGCTGTCAGGGTAGTATGACGGACGCAGCGTAAAAGATGATAAAAAATCTCTTCTTCCACTCGCTCTCTCGTAGTTAAATTACCCTTGTTATATAATTCTTTATCGAAAAGTATTTCAATCCAGGGGCTCTACTCCGAAAATCGAACAACGATTTTTCGGATCAGAACATCAAACACAATCCTTACCACCAACCACTGTTTAATTGTACTTAGTGCTTTCATCTGTACTTTCGTTACAAATCCATAAAAAAAAAACAATCTATAAAAGGTAATTTAACGAACAAACTTGCGATCCGACAATCGAAGCTTTGTTGTTAAAATTTCGGAGTAGACCCCCTGTACTAATCATTGTGTACAGTGACAATTAATTATTGATCATATCAATCCTTTCTTTTATCCAAATCAATTGAAGAAAACCTGAAGATTATCCCCCTTCCTTAATCTCCCCTCCCCTGGCATAGTCCTGTACAGAGTCAGCGACGGGCATGTGATACCCATGGTATTACAGACGTCTAAAAGTTACGGGAACCACTTATTATCATCATCAGGTGGGTCGTGCGCTTATAACCTACCTTAGTTTTAAACAAAATTAAATAATAAATTTCAAATCTTGAAAACCCTGGGCACAAAAAAGACCTCAATGTTGTTTTTTAACGAATAAAACTCTCAATTGAGTTACCTTTCAAATAAAAAAACGAAATCTTAACCGGTTTCCATCAATCAATCAATAAAATCTTTCAATCAAGTTTGTTTGGAAGCTACTATGCCGCAGACAGACACACAGATATATCAAACTAATAAGTTATCAAAATAAAAATCAAAATATTTTTATTCGTGTAGGCCATTAGGCACTTATGAATAGTCATAATTCTAATATTGTTTGTTGTAAGAGAGACTCTAGTTGCCAGTTCCAAGGACAGCCTACCCTTCATAGAAAAGAAATAGGCAAGAAACTCCATGGTTGCTCTTTTAAATATAATGGCTTACTTGTTCTGAGGTCTTATGTGAGAACAATGTCAATTGACTAAACATAATTACACCTTAAATATATTTATGTTTATGTTAGATTTGACACCACAAGAACTTATAAATATTATATATCTCTATTAAGAAAATTAATCAAAATCTAACAGAAAAAATAAGCGTCATAACATTTTCACATCACTGACATTGAGTATCGTGCCAGCATTGCTACGTAGGATGCCATTACCCCCTAACCATTAACCCTATTATTAAAGCAAAACCCTAATAACAGTGTAGCAACATTTCTGTGATAACAATTTTATTCCCCTGGCCCGCCAAAGTTGGTCGTTTGTACCATAAATAGAACATCAGCCTCATCATTCCCCTGGGACATATTCACGATGAAAAACAATAACCGTTTACCTATCCCCTGACAGTTTTCGTACGTGATGAGTTTCATCAATTGTTTTGTGAATTAAATTATTTTTGTTTGCTTTGAAAACATTAATTGGTCTGGAAATTGGAATTAAAATCCATCAGGCAGTACACAAACATGTCCAATAATATGCACAGTGTTATCTATGCGGTGTATTTCAATTAACCGCGCAATGATTTGTAATAGGAAATACGTTTTGAACAAAACAATACACGCGCTGTTTTTAAGAACCGCTACTATTTTGTTTAATACTGTACAATAATTTATGATAAAAAAACTTTTTAACAAATTGTATGGGGTCACATTGAATGTTAACCCTATCAAACAAAGAAAAAAACATCAAAATCGGGCTCTCCTGTAAAAAGTTATGCTTGATCATACAAAAAAAAAAACATACACGTCGAATTGATAACCTCCTTCGTTTTTTTTCGTCAGTTAAAAGGTTCTCAGTAGCAGCACGGTGTCTCGAATTGTGCCTGGTTAATGACAACAGCCTGTTGGATGGTAAAAGATTACCGTTACCTTTTTGTCTTACAATATCAGAGCTAAATAATAGTTAAATAAATATAGCAGTAACTATATTATTTATTCAAATCAAATATTTATGTATAATCTGTGCCTCAAAAATTCAAGCTGTGTCATACATCTACACCCCTAAAATTTATGTCAATGAAAAGCGTTTGTAACACCAAGGCTTTCCAGGAAATGTTAATTAAAACATAGAAAGAATTGTCAAACAATGCTTAGTTCATACAACAACGCAATTCAGGTAAACGAAAGCCATTTTTCAACTTTAATTGCTGCAGACGAAACAATGTGTCCACTCGCCGCCATTTTGTCGACCATTGTTTTTCTGTTTATTTTGGCGCGCAAAGGTATTTGTATATTCAGCCAATTTTCGGCGAGAGGCTCGTGGAGATGTATGTGAATAGGTTCATTGTCTTTTTTTCGTGTTTTACGACGTATTTTTTTACATATTTATTTTTTTAAAGTATGCTGAAAAAAGTTAAAGGAGTTTTCATTAGTGTTATAATCCTTTGGCTGTGATAAAAATGATGTTACACTAAAAGCATTATCACATTTGTTTTTCCCTGAGGAGATTTTTATATTTAGGTAGGTATATTATGATAATGTTACGGAAAAAATCCAAATGGAAATTTTAAATCAGTCGGAAATTGAATCCCACAAAAACATAAACGTGAAAAAGGAACCAAGCACCTACCTATTTGGCCTTCACCAATATAAGTGAAAAAATTCTTAAATAGGTATGCCATAAATCTTGATAGCGGAAATGTATTTTTAAATTATTTTTAACATTATTTTATTAATAAGACGTACTCTGTCCGATTTTTGAGCAAAGGCCTCCCTCCATTTTCTCTAACCTCCACGGTTTTGCGCTATGTATTGCCAATCATTAAGGAAGCTTGGTACTGCGTTCTGCCATCTCTTTAAAAAAATTCTAATTGCTTAGGAAAAGTTTTTATTAAGGTTTTTTTCTCTATTTCCGTAACTGCACCTACTATATAGGAAAAATTCAAACTTGGGACTATGATTAAAAACAGGTAATTGGAGAGTTTTAATAATCACCAGTGTTAGCAACAATAGTGTTTATTTGTTATATTGTTAGTGTTAGCAAGACGCAGCGTTGGTAAGCCTCCCACCAGGTGGACCGACGACATTATCAAGGTCGCGGGTAACCGGTGGATGCTAACGGCAAGTTGTCGCTCATTGTGGCGTTCTATGGGGGAGGCATTTGTTCAACAGTGGACGTCTTCCGGCTGATGATGATGATGATGTTAGCAACATTATATCAGCTGCAGCACTTGTAGATGACGAAGGAAACAAAACGACACAAGTGAGTAAATCAAAATATAGTTGTTGAGTTATGTGGGGGTCAAAAGTAGCTCAATTGGATATCTTAAATATACACTCGCCACGGTCGGGCCGGTCGCGCCGGCTGGTGTGTCGCGCGACCTTTGCTCAACACACTACCGTGTGTCTAGATTAATGACAATGACATTCAAAAGCACATATTGTTTATTTATACTTATACTTTATTAAATTTTTATTTTTATTTATTTCTTCTTATATTTAAGAGCTAGGCTCTTGTCGGTGGAGAAATCGCCACCTCTCTATCCTCCGCCTGTCTTTTGACTTCCTGATACGTCATGACTCCTACTTTCTCCTTCACTTGATGAAAAAAAGTCTAGGTCTAGTCAAGTTTATTTATTTACTATTTATTTATTTAAAGATAGGAAAACTAACAGCTACACGAAATAGTGTAAGTTATACATTGCAAGTAACACAAAGCCAATTAAAGGTTTCCACGAGTAACAATTGAAAAGTCAACTGAGACTTATGATATGTTTATTTATATCCACTTTATTAATTGTTTATTTATATTTATTTACTTAATTACTTTGGTAATGTGTTGTACGCAGCTATCTGTGACGTCACTACAACAAAGGACCTATCAGAATATATATCAGCCCTGCTGCATAATTAAAAAATTCTGCTGCAGCATAATGCTGAGATACTAAGGGCCCTTTTTTGGCCTTGTACAGGAATTCCCTAGATTTTTTAAAAATTAATTATTACTCATGTATTGTACCTACTTGTACAAGTCCAGAATTAATTTCTTTTCTTTCTTTCAAATCACAAAAATCCATTATTCATTTTTAAAAAAGGATGACGATGTTAAAACAGCCACAGCACCTAATAATAGTTTGGAATATCTCTTTTTTAAAAGACAATATTAGATGAAATACGACACGATGAACAAACGTCAGAATATAAATCTTACGATTTGTTTCTGAAAACATTTTTATTATTATGTTAAAATAATATAAAATTTGCTTTCCAGACTTTAAGTCTGTGACGATAATTGTGTGATATTATTTTCTATCATTAATAACAAAAATGCGCCACAGTTTACCATAAAATAGCTGACACTAAGCATTAAACTGTAATCGTTGAAAAAAAATTAGAAAGCGACCATAAAACTCCTAACTAAACAAAATATATATCATAATATTTATTTGTTTACATCGAGCAACTAAAGCCCATAGAAAATAAATACTATAACATACATCAAATATAAAGATACTACACATACTTAACTAAATAAAATACCAGTCTACGCTAAACTTTCACTAAACGTTCACATATATTAGGAAACCCCAGCGGTAGATAAAAAGGATTTGATTGAAGTCTTGATATCCAGATATTATCAGAATTTATAAATCACATCAAGAAAATAAATTACGTTGTAATACAATCACGTTGGAGTAAACGATATATTTATATACCATCGTAATATTTATTCATATCATTGATATATATTTATATTTTATCCTTTCAGAGGTCTCAGTTTCGAACCTAATGTGAGACCCCTAAGTTTTCAGAAATTATGTTCGTACTATTAATTAAATATCACCTTCTCCGTGCCTCTGAAAGCACGTTAGGCTGTTGGCCCCGGCTCTATATAAGCAAGCTGTATACACACACGTCTCATACTTTTTACGTATAATTCATTTGAAGCACGCTTAACAAATTCTCCGAAAAGGAGACAAAAATATTATATTTTCACATCAAATTCTATCAATGAATTTTGACGTATATTATTCATAGCTCCGACAACAGAGTAATCAATTTCTTTCAATAAAAATCTGTACAAATATGTATTCAAAATCTGACAAAAGAGTCGAAAAGCAGTCGTATTTCGGTAACCAATATTTACGGCGAAGGCCCTACTATTCTATTCAGATATATTGAGACACAAATCTCGTGCTCTCGGGATTAATTTAATGAAAAACCAGACCAGCATATTGACGGTTATATCATGGTGTTCCATGGGCATATTTCTCTCCATTTTGCCCATTGACAGTCGAGCGGACGGATGCCTCAAATATATACTAGCTTTTGGGGTGTGCCCTGTCTGTTGAGGAGCGATTAGAATTTTAATTTGTAGATATTAAATTTAATATTAGATATTGGATCAATATAATTACATTACATAATATCACGCCTTTATTCCACAGTTAAGTATTATTACCAATAACCGAACACAATTCTACAATCCGTCTGCTACTAAGATTTTCCTAATGGGAAAATTCAAGAACAGTTTGTCCGACTTGAGGATAAAACCCAAGACGTTGAACAGTCGCTCTTGTAATTACTAGACCAAAAAGTAGCAACGCAAAGTCCCGTCTGCATTGGCAGCTTGAAACCTTGTAGGAGCTCGGTAAATGCGCAAATAAATTCAGTACTTCCACCTTGAGGTTCGTGAAGGAATACCGTATGGTATTTTGTCCTTTCGAGTTGGATACAACCCCCTTACCTGCCCTTGGTGGTAGGCCCTTGAGGTACGCATAAAAAGTTTCCTACAGGTTTAAATAAAGCTAATTTGATCTACTCTTTACAATAAAACTTCTCAGTGATAGCCTAGTGGTATGACCGTTGGATTACCAAGTCAGAGGTCGTAGATTGAAACTCACGCACGCACCTCTGACTTTTCGGATTCATGTGCGCATTAGAAATTAATTATCACTTGTTAAACTGTGAAGGAAAGCAGCACAACTGAGAGACTTTACAACGGTGTGTAAAGCTATGTCAGAGGCTGGGTGGTTTAAACTCTGACACCAGGTTGTTCATCAACCATACGTCAAAGAGATGAAAACTTCTTGAAGAAACATGAAGCATTAATCTTCGTTTCTCGCTTACACTATTAATGTACCCTAAAGCGGATTATTAAAGAATGCGACGCACACAGAGCGAATGAAAATGTACCTATCACTACGGAACGAGCGAATGCCAGTAATATATGGAGAAAAATTGGTTTTTACGCTCTTGTTACGGTGACGTCTGCCTTAAGAATGTATTATATGAGTAACTTCTAAGATTATCTTGGATAAAGGTTTTTTGCGGTTATATTTGTGAAATGTATTACATGATTTCAGAATCTTGTTACCGAAACAGGGCTTTTTAATCAAACATGTAGATAAGGAGGGTGTCGAAGAAAATTAATTATGTTGAAATGTGTCAGTTAAGACACATCGTGTTAATATTGCTAATTATTAAACAGCATTGTTATTTGAAACATATTATTTTTATTAAAAATAATACTGTTTTCTTGCTTTTTGAGCTCCTCGACTTGAATTTATTTATTTATTTATGTACACACACAAACAGGTAGGTATAACAAACATCAACATGAAAACTAAGTACAATGGTATGCTTATTTCTAAAGAAATTTCTGCCAGCAGACCTGCGATGGGAGGGACGATTAAAAGAAGAAGAAGAATATATTTATATCTTTTATTTCAACCTTCCAACTATCAATGGCAAGTCTTCTTCTTTCATCGTATGGTTGATGAAATACCTGGTGTCAGACTTAAAACCAGACTGAAAAAATCTCTCAGGTGCTGTACTGGTTTCCTTACGATGTTGTCCTTCACCGTTTTAGCAAGTGATAATTCATTACTAAAACGTACATAAATCCGAAAGTTAGAGGTGCGTGCTTGGGTTTTGTACCTAAGACCTTTGACTTGACAGTCCTACAGTCATACCACTAGGCTTGTGCTTTCGGCAAGACGGGGACATGTAACAAAGGATTTTATTTTGTGTCTCATTTCTCGAATTTTAATTATTAATATATAATATAATATATTAATAATATTTTACATGTTTACTACATGTAAAATTATTACATTTGCAGCCTGAAAAATGGTTTCGCTCAATAACTGTTGCGGTCTGCGGCGCAATTAATATAATAACACAAATTTATATTTCAAAGAGAACCGCTTTAAATCAACAGAAACAGGAAATATTGTTTTCTCATTCATTTTATAATTAAATGTAAACTTTATACTAACTGTCTGGTTTTATTTTGCAGCAATTTTTGGAAAAAATATAACTTTTATTTTTTGTTTACGGGGGGAAACCTTCAATAGGCACCCGGCCTCCGGGGGAAAAGACCGGGGAATGTGAGATTCTATCACCCTGGTGAACACCATCAGCACATAGAGGGAGATCCAGGGTCCATTTAAGATACAAGCTCCTAAATCCCCCTTATGCAACTATACCAACTAAACGTTTTTGATACTTTGATACAAGGACTAATCTGTATGTAGTGTGTCGTAAGTGCATTATTGCATCTAATTTCTATATTCATATAATCATCATCATCAGCCGGAAGGCGTCCACTGTTGAACAAAGGCATTGAACGCCACAACGAACGGCAACTTGTCGCTTGCATCCATCGGTTACCCGCGACCCTAACGATCCCCCTGGTGGGAGGCCTATCAACGCTTCGTCTTCCGGTACTTGGTCGCCACTCGAGAACCTTTCTTCCCCATCGGTTAACGGTTCTATAATATCCATATAAACATAACACACATACATAGACAGAGAATTCCCTAATCGAAAACCCCAATAACACTTTAACTGGCCCGAGAATCGATCCAGGACCTCGTGCTCAGCAGTCGCGCTTGCTACCACTAGATCAACGAGGCAGTCATCCAAATAAATCAACGGCCAAACCTAATCATTTGGTTATCACGCCATGATATCTTTATAAATATCATGTAGCAGCTACGTAAAAGTATAACGTTATTTTTGTAGTTGTTTAGTTATTTTTGATACAAACAACAAATAACTTTTCCAACTTCCGAGATAATCCCTTCCCTAATACTCTTACGTCATCAACGGGAAAGATGCTCTACATTGAAGCCGATCTATTTATAAATATCCTGTTCTATTAATAATCTACGCACGATGCAATACATTGGTTTATTTAAATAATTTATGTGCCATTCAAACTATATTTGGATATCATAATCCAAACGTCTGTGACACACGATCATCGCCGCGAATGAACTTGTATCCGAGCCAAATGTCCAACATGATTGTAATGACTTGTCTTTTGTATTTTTAACCCCCGATCAAAAAAGAGGGGTGTTGTAAGTTTAACGTGTGTTTGTGGCATTGGAACTCCCAAACGGATCAATTTATTTTGATATAGTTTTTTTTTTATTTGAAAGGTGTCTTGATCGAGCATGTTCTTAGATAAAATAAATTGAAGAGTTGTATTTTATAATGCGGATTGTGCTTAGTCATTCTGTTTCTAAGTTTATTTGTATTAGATGGACGGATTGGGCAAAAATGAAAAAGGGCTGGAAATTTTTAAACCTAAGTAAAGATTAGGAGATTAAGATATCCTAACTTTTTGGATTTTTTATTTCTAGAATCTTAAAATAGGGTGTCAAATAACCTATTTGGGCTCCTAACTCTTTCAACTAAAATAAACTCACTAAAACGGTTTTTTTTCCTAATGTATTTTTTAAAAAAATTTAGGAAAAACCATAAAAAATTTGAAATGGTAGAGATGAATAGAAAATAACATTTAAAACGCAATATCATAGATATTTTCAATTTGCGATGTCTTATAACAGCAGCCTACCAGCTTATCTAACGAACTTCTCCTATTTGGATCTCATTTCATGTAATCAGAATAGCTCTGGCTTCAATTTAAATACATGATGTACTTCGTGAACATTTTATGTTAAAATATTTTATTTTAAACAAATAGCAACATTTGTCATTTTTATTGCTGTCAAAATTAGTTATAATGTTGAAAACTATGTATTTTTAAAATTAATGGTGTTGTTAGCTTTGTACAAAGGGTTTTAATATAGTCGGATTTATTTATTGTGAAACATTATCCGTAAATAACAAGTCTTCTTCTTTCGCCTGTTTTGGTCCCATGTTACTTGGGGTGGGTGCAAAATATCTTCTTCTTCCATTCCTCTCTATCAGCCGTCATCTCAGCATTTACTCCTTTTTCATTCATATCAGTGCTTACACACTTCATCCATATTTTCTTTGGTCTCCCTCTCCCCTACCTTCCATACTTCTATCCATCACCTTTTTAGACACTTATGTTTCATCACCGTTAATAGCAGGTAACAATAAATAATTATCTAACATTGACAAATTTTACTCCTGCAGATATTTTTGTGTGGTCTTAATTTTGTAAATGTAACTAAAGATTAATTTGTACATTTTTGTTATCAATAGATATATCGTCTATCAACTGAAATAGCTTAAAAGCAATATCCACCTTCCACTTTTTTACCTTACTTACTTTTTTACTTACTTGGTCCTACGTCTGATCTCTTCCCGGTTCGGTAAAGAGGACACCTGTCTGTTTTTACGCACACACTTGTACCCTATAATATTTCTTGCATCGTTGGCTAATCTCCTTTAAAATTGCCCGCTGCGCTGTGACCAAAATTCGGTCCACAGAAAACATTATTATTATTTAAAAATATTAAGTAAAAGGGTTTCTGTAACATTGCCAAATAAAACTGTAAATTTTTTGATGTTAATTAAAAGGATGTTCTCAACAACAAAATGTTAAAATATGCTTTGTAGTTACGCCCCAGCTTTGTGTACTACTTTGGTGATGAATGCTAGCCAAACTCCACTGCACTCTGTCATTGAATATTCTAGTGTATTCACACGCATTCAACACAATAGTGCGGCGGTTATTACGCAGTGATATCCGCTCGATGTCCGCCGCACTTATTATTAAAATGCTTTTATTAACCTGACCTCTGTTGGTAAGGCCACAGCCGCATTAGCGGTTGATATCACGAAACTTTGTGAAAAGACACTCATATAATATGCAGATGTATGAACCATTTTTTTTCAAGTAGAATATAGTCTAAATTGCGTCAAATATGTTACGTAAGTTTTACATATTTGACCGCTTTCAACATGTTAATTATTAATTGAATAGAAATAGGAAGTAGCTATGGACATTTATTATTAGTTTTTTTTACTTGCATGTTATATGCGAATATAATTTTTTATTATGCCCATATTCACTGTGCCCATGATATGAAGCGATATGTGGGTGGAATGCATACACTGTTTACCCATTCTGGTGAATGCAGGCGTAAGTTTTTGTTATGTTATGTATTATCATGATACTAATGACTGAATCGTTTCTTGTGGAATGGACATGTAAACGAAACGTTGAATGATAGGTTTTAAAACAATATGAAACATAAAGTGAAATATTTAAGTGGATATTAGGCTAGAAGTAACTAAAAAAAATTAGACTATCTGAAAAATTATATGTATAGAAAGGGAGTAAGCAGTGACATGACCGCTTCTTCTTTCTTATCGTATGGTTGACGAACAACCTGGTGTCAGAGTTTAAACCGCCCGTAGGCCTCTGACATGGCTTTACACACCATTGAAAAATATCTCAGGTGTGCTGGTTTCATCACGATGTTTTCCCTCACCGTTTTAGCAACTGATAATTAATTTATAATAGGCACATAACTTACGAAAAGTCAGAGGAAGGCCTTGGGAAAGAACTCGAGACTTTGACTTGTCAGTCGACGGTATATGACCGCTAATAGAGATTAATTTGAAGAAGAAAATCTTTTGCGCTAACCCTATATAAAATAAGGATAAGGACAGGAAGATGACGAGTTATTTGAGACATAACAGATCATACGTATAGCTATTCACATTTATTCGTTTACATTTGCATGTGACAATGACGGTAGTACGATGGTCATACTCCGTGTCCGCTCGATGTCCGCTGTGCTCGTGTGAATCATTCATTATTATTTATATTGTTTACCACCTCGCTTGTGACGTCGCTCGTGAGTATAGAGGATCATCTCATCTGTATAGATTGTTATTTTTTTTTAATTAATAAAAATATAAAAGTTACAAAAGAAAGAAAAGAAAATATTCAAGTAACAATAACTAAGTACACCTATTCCATTTTTGAAAAATAAATTTTGTTTAATAATATTGCGGCAATATTTATTTACGTTATATCAATTTTAAAGTACTGAAAGGAAACTATTGTAAGGGTAGCTACATACAAAGTCGATTCGGCACATTTGGTTCCCGATAAAATTTCTTCTAAAATACCGAACCGAATAATATACCGAATCGAATATGTGTGTAGCTACACTAATTGAACAGATACGATAGTTTAGATAGGCTAATGTAGCTGATTCAAGCTGCTCGAGCTCGCTCCATTAGTAATCCTAAAGTTAAAGTAATTTGAAAAATATGGATTTGATGTAACCTCATTTTATCACAAAAAAATAATCAAAATCTGAGGGTGTACTTATTATTTGATAATTTCCATAAATATTTTACCAATTGTCCCTACCTTTAAAAAAAAGTAAAAGTGAAAAGAATGTACATAAAATAAAAATAATTCTCCAGAAATAAATTTCTCAGTTAATAGTCCCCCATTTTATTTAACAGTAAGGCTGTTACACATTGGACAGATCCCACCATTAATCTTCTGAACACGAATCTATTTCCCAAACTAACTGCCTATAAGAAACTCATCGTTTGCCGATCATAACTCTTGCTTCAAGCTCCTAGATATATTTTTTTAAATCTATCCACTATCCAGTCTATTTCAGATTCGTATTTTGGATACTTTCCAGGAAATGACAACGGTCCTATGTCGTATGTCATGTCAGGATTATAAATATAGTAAGTAAATTGTTAGATACTGTAAACCTCGCTGCTCACTGGGGCGTAACGTAAATATTTCTTTGATATCGAGCAAATAATTTATCAATTCGAACGAGGACACAGGAAATAATAAAGCGTAATAGTGTTATGTTGTGGTGCTTTTTAAATTTTTCATCGAGATAAATGTTATGTCACACCTGTTATAGAACTGACAGTTTTGAAAATAATATTATGAATCATTGCTGGTTATGTGTCACTACCTAATAGATTGTTGTTAAAATAATATAAGATAACCGACGAGTGGTCACTGAATTTTTCCAGATGTTACAAACTCATTTTAACATCACCTTTTTGGATTTCTATTTTGTATTCTAAATTCAAAAAGTAATGACAATAGTAGGAGACTAGGTGTTGATACGGGTTCACCTGGATGTAATATTGAGTCTTGCAAATAAACTGACTGTGGTTACCGTTTCCAGCGCCTTTATTTATAGTAGTTACACGCCGTAAGTAACATATTATCTGAATAAATCAAGTCTTCATGAGAAGTCAGAAGTAGTTAACCGCCAGCTTTTGAGTATTAGAATAACTTTACTCTTAGGATAAGTTGAATAATTATTAAGATCCAATTTTATAAATGCAAAATATTTTAGGAGATAGCTCACTAATATACTTTATAACTAGAATTACCTAGTACTTTTTAACTGTAATTAGAAAAAATATTTTAAAAATAAAAAAATATTTTAGTCACATAAATCTAATTATTTCTATAAATTACTAGCACTGAGCGGTTATAAAGTTATAATCTCGTGGCCTGGCAGCCGATATTAAGGACTAATGCTATCAAAAGCAACATTTTTTTAAAATAATTATATCGTTTTCTTTTACAAAGCATTTAAATGATCTATTCATCTACTTCCTAAATTATTTTGAATTATTAAATTTAGTCCTTAATAATAACACAACTTAAGCTTCAAAAACCCGCGGTAGGAGCTTACCTTAACTTCTCGACAAAATCAATCATGTTCTGATTGCTTGATTGATCTATGCGGCAATATGCTGCTGAGGCACAGTTAGTGATGTAACACAAGGTCGTTTGAGCATTTGTCACATTTGAACGTCGAACATACGTTGAGTTCGATAAGCACATATTAAAATTATTAACTTGAATGCTTTAAAATTTTAAACTTTTGTGAAAGCAGAATTACCTACTCATGCTTTATTTATTTTATTTATTTATAGACTCACGCCTGTATTCCCCAGAGGGGGTAGGCAGAGGTGTGCAGTACACCCACGTTTTGCCAGCTATGTTATAAGTCCCATGTAATAGGAGGCGAGCCTATTGCCATTAACCGGGCACAATTCCAGACTCCGTGCTGCTACTGAGAATTTCCTAATGGAAAAACCCAATAACACTTTGCCCGACCCGGGGATCGAACCCAGGACCTCGTGCTCAGCAGTCGCGCTTGCTACCACTAGACCAACGAGGCAGTCTTTATTTAAACCTAATACTAACTAATATTATAAATGCAAAAGTAATTTTGTTTAATAAGAAAATTTGAAAACACAACTGATACGGATGGGATTCGAACCCACGATCTTCGACGTACCTTAGACGTACGTGATACGGTTGCTCAGCGGTTAGAGCGTCGACACGGTACGTCGAAGATCGTGGGTTCGAATCCCATCCGTATCAGTTGTTTTTTCAAATTTTCTTATTAAATAAATTATATTTAATAAGCTATCATGTGCACGTATCATGTATAATATGTAAAAAAAAAATTTTTGTTTGTTTGTAACCTTTTCACGCCTAAACCACTAAATCAATCATACTAAAAATTGACATACATTGTCAGGTGTATAATGATAACCAAGCTTTTTGGCCTCCTTCTTGTCGTATGGTTGATGAACAACCTGGTGTCAGAGTTAAAACTGCCCGTAGGCCTCTGACATGGCTTTACACACCATTGAAAAATCTCTCAGGTGTGCTTGTTCCATCACGATGTTTCCCTCACCGTTTTAGCAGCTGATAATTAATTTATAACACGCCCATAACTTACGAAGTTAGAGATAGCCTTGGGATAGAACTTGAGAACTCTGACTTGTCATTCGAAGGTCATAACACTAGGCTATGAGTGCTATAAAGCTTTTTTATATATAAATTATTAAGTTTACGTTTTTATGATAACAGGTGGCGCCATGTGCAAAAAGCTAGTAAATAATAAACATAAAAAAATAAATTGCAATAGCAGAATTCAATATTTGTATCCGATAAACGCCATTTTGAACTCTTAATGCTCAAAAGAAAGTAAATTCGCGCCTCCTGAGCCGTATTAATGTGTGAACGCGTTTGCATCATTTTACGGATGAAAGCACTATTTCTAAAGCGCCATTGATCCCAATATCCGTAAATAAAACCGGGTAGGAATATTTAAAATGGACGAAACTGAGTTTTTGTGTCGAAAGCGAATAGCTTACAAATAAAGTCCCTTTTCCTCGCTTTTTTGGCAAAGGATCAGGAAGTTTATCAGAATGTAAAAAACTAGCTCTTTTACCCACGACTTTTTTCTTTAGGATTCCCGATTGAGGGACGAATTTCCATAAATTCTTTTTTTCTGCACCTCTAAGGTACACAAGGAATATTTCCTCAAAATTTCAAGTGTCTTGGTAGACTCAGTCACACGAAATTTTGAGAAAATATAGCTCGCTAGGCTGGCTAGCTGTGCGTTGTCTATCAGTTAGTAAATCATTTTTCATTTGGTTTTCATTTTTTGCCATAACAGGACGGTAGTATGGTACGGACGGACGATAGCAGGTACGATAAAATATTAATTACAAACTGAAAACCAACATAAAACAAACAAAACACTATACTCGTAATTTAGAAACCCAACCACTCACTGCACAGAAAACTTAAAATGATCAATCTTATCACTTTTCCCCTCGATTTTCCTTTTACGGCACCCAAAGGAATGGACAACTATACTAAAGAGGAACTTAGATAAATAAAAACTTTTTATATTACAATTATATTCGCACTGAATGGCCATAGGAATCTCATATGGGAAAGTAATATGTTTTTTTTTTCTTTTTAACTCCCGACGAAAACAAGGGTGTAATAAGTGTAACGTCTCCGTGTATTTTAGGGTCTGTCTGTGGCATCGCAGCTTCTAAACGAATGAACTGATTTTTATTTTATTTTTTTTATTTGAAAGGTGATTTCGTTGAGAGCTCTTAGCTAAAAAAATAGGTTATTTACGAGTACATCTGATTTTTTTTGTCAATTTTAAACTTATAGTTATTTAAACCTCTCTTAACGTATAATAAGCATTTTTATTTTATTATGCATTATCATCTCGTATATGTAGGCATATTTACACATAGATCAGACGACGATGTTTTATTTTACAAGCGCTTTTTCCCCTATTTTACTTAGGATGGGCATTTTCAAAATTCCTTCCTTAAAGATATCATTTAAGCAAAACATATGCATAAACATGTAAAAAACTTACATAAAAAATACTTTCTTTATGCAACTCTAGTGTCTAACGTCTAACTCTAATCAACGAGTATTTTCTCTAAATTTAAAATCCCTAAGTCTACTTGTTTATGACGTGCGTTATCTGTCAGAGAATCAGTCACAGTTTTATAAGTAAATTTTATTAAATCGTTAAAGTGTCAACACTACTGTACATTATTAGCTGTATGCTACATTAATTTATATAAACCTGCTTACCTTGATTATCGTTAGAAAGGAACGCTTTAGTGCCGGTGCGTTATGAGCGCCATTCGATGCGGAATATTACTTGTGTCATAATATTGTTACGCCTCAGTGGGCTGCGAACCTTACTGCCTCAGCACACTACGTCACAGTTCATCGATTCGTCAGCTTTGAGAATTATTATAATTTATATCGGCGTTTATCTTGAATATCTCCATGGTTTCGTGGTTCAAATGCACACGAGCGTGGGACCTCAGGTTCGATTACTGGGTCCGGAAACGTTTTATTGAATTGGATCTAGAAAGCGATCTGTCTGTCTGATCTCCGCAACCCAACGGGATACGATATTCTGAAGTATACTACAACTAATCTATAGTTGTCAGGATTGTATGAGGGTACTAACTCCCTTTAACGATTGTCAAAGATCTTCATGACAGCTGGGGCCAATGGCACGTGCTTTCTGAAGCATGGAGCAGGTGATAATTTGTTTATAATACGCACCTAACTAACGAAAAGTTAGAGGTGCGTGCCTTGGGTTCGAATCTGACACCTCTGACTTGCCAGTCAAACGGTCGTACCACTAAGCTATCCCTGCTGCTCACCCAACTCAGCATTATGCTTCTGCAAGAATAAGAAATGCTTAGTACTAATATTCTGCTAAAGAAATGCTGAGCAGATGCTTTTAGAGCAAGTGAATGGAAGTTGGTCGGTGTCGTCCAGGTCCTTCCAGACAGGTTTCACCATGCTGGAATACGACGATATCGCTTGGCGGTGGCAGCTGCGGCAGAAAACTCATACCATCAGCAGCTCAGGTCGTAATAGCTACTAGTTTAAGACATTTGTCCTATCATAAGTCGACCGATAGCCTAGTGGTATGACCGTCGACTGACAAGTCAGAGGTCTCGAGTTCGATCTCAAGACGCGCACCTCTGACTTTTCGTAAGTTATGTGCGTATTATAAATTAATTATCAGTTGCTAAAACGGTGAGGGAAAACATCGTGGTGAAACCAGCACACCTGAGAGATTTTTCAATGGTGTGTAAAGCCATATCAGAGGCCTACGGGCGGTTTAAACTCTGACACCAGGTTGTTCATCAACCACACGATAAGAAGAAGATAAGTTGACTTTTACTCCACGTGAAGAGTGTGAGAAATACGTCTTTACTCTTAAAATAAAAATTAAGTGTGCAAAAATATTTTTTTCATACACTGTGGGAGTATTTTGGCGCCATTCATAATGTTCTTTAAAAATATTCAACTCCCGACCACCATGTTTATTTTAGTTAGTCATTCATTAATTTTGCAAATCATTTTAATGTGATCTCATTATTATCGACCGTTGAAGTTTCAAGGATGAAGCTAATGATCGGTTTAGCTTCTGGTATGAATGGCGTAAATATTACGTTGGTTTTATTTATTATTTTAGGGAGGAATTTTTTTCCGATTACAAGCCGAAAAGATAAAACAATGTTGTCAATATTATCGAAAGCACCAACGTAAAATGTTCAATAACGTAGTACTATCGACCGTATTTTAAACGGTTTTTTTTAGCTTTCCCTGTATATTATTTAGTTCAAATTTAGTAATTGATATTTCACCCCCTTTCTGTCGACAGATTGTTTTGATATTTGGTACACAGCTTTAGTTTTGATGACAAAACCGTTTTACGTAATAAAAAAAATTACTTATATTATTTCATAATAATATGTATAGTATAGTAGCCTAGTACTTAGTATGATCGTTAGACTCCCAAGTCAAAGCTCACAGGACTTCAGAATTTTCGAATTCAAGTGCGTTTTAGATCTATTATACCTTGCTAAAAAAACCGGAAGAAAACCGAAAAACCGAAGAACCGTACCGAAGAAAAACCGAACCGAAGAAAAACCGAACCGACGAAGACAGAACCGAAGAAAACGAAATACGAAAAACCGGTTTCTTAAGAAACCGATAGATCTGAAAGATTTTACAACAATGTGTAAAGTCGAAAAAAATAAGGATTTTTAAAGAAATTTCTACGTACTTATGTCCTTCACGTATTCTGGGTCGGTCGCGCACTGAACGAGAGTCAAGGCACGAGGCACGGGCGCTTTTTATCCCATATATTTTCGTTTGACACCCACCTCGTTTTATGTAAATTTAAGGCTGTTTTCCGCCAAAGCGGAAGAAAGGATAGAGAAGAAATAATGTTAGTCCATACAAATGACGCTCAAGTTGTTATTTGTATAAAAACACATCTTCTATTTGCTTTGGTCTTCTTCTTATCGTATGGTTGACGAACAACCTGGTGTCAGAGTTTAAACCGCCCGTAAGCCTCTGACATGGCTTTGCTCCCCATTGAAAAATCTCTCTGGTGTGCAGGTTTCATCACGATGTTTTCCCTCGCCGTTTTAGAAATTGATTATTAATTTATAACATGCACATAACTTGCGAAAAGTCAGAGGTGCCTTGGGATCGAACTCGAGACCTCTGACTTGTCAGTCGACGGTCATACCACTAGGTTATCAGTGCTAAACATGTGGCCAACATGTGGGATACATGTATTATGTGGCGTTCGTTCGAGCAAGCGAGCTTAATCATGTTAGGAACACTTGTTTCAACTCTTCATTTCTGTCATATTTCTGTCATCATGGTCTCTATGTTGAACACACGAACGACATGAACTTCATATTCAACGGCTATGGCGTTGGCTTCCGCTTTGGTGGACCCGACCCATAACCGATCCACCTCTGCCTCCACTCTCGTTTAGTTAGCGATTGCGCCTTAGATATCTAATGACCTCCTTGACAATGACAATTTGTTTTATAGTCCTTTTTGCAGACGATTTGCTCCCTGGTCGTTCTACCGGTGAGGACATAATGACTTGCGGATCATTTACTACAACAGTCATTTTGCTCTAAGGACCAACTGATCTAAAAAAAAACTACTTGTGACTGGTATTTAAAGTTGTTGTTAAGCTTCGAAATGACGAGAGTTGTGATAGCCTAGTGGTGGTGACCGTTGACTAACAAGTCAGTGGTTTCGGGTTCAAACCCAAGGCGTGCACCTCTGACTTTTCGTAAGTTATGAGCGTTTTATAAAATTAATTATCACTCTCCGTGCCTCAGATAGCACGTTAAGCTGTTGGCCTTGGCTGTCAATTGTAGATCTTTGACAGTCGTTACGGGTAGTCAGAAGCCCAAAAGTCTGACAACCAGTCTTACCAAGGGGTATCGTGTAACCCAGTATCTGGATTGTGGAGGTCTGATAGGCAGTCGCTCCATGTAAAACACTGGTATTCAGCTGCATCCGGTAAGACTGGAAGCCGATCCCAGCATAGTTGGGAAAAGGCTAGGCAGATGATGATGTTAGGCTTTTGAAATGTATGTCTTTCAAGGCTTTATGATCTTTAGAAATTAAGAAAACGACTGAAAATAAGAAGAAATTAAATAAACAGTTGATTCATTTCTACTCCGCATCTAAAAAATTACAACGTTCAGTTTTTTTTAAATCTTACGTATGAACATCAACGTAAATATTGTATGTGACATCTCATGCGCCCACGCCGTTATCGTAAACATTTTAAATTAAATGATCTTGAAATACGTGTAATGTTTTTAACAAGTTATTCTGAGTGTTTTGCGCTTCGTAAAAAAATAATTGATTTGTTTTGTTTTTAAGGGACTGTATTATTTTTAAAACAAAATAGTAGTAGCTGTCATACCTTTTCTTTTTAGGCAATATTAATCGTCGTCTTAAAAAAAAACAAATGCTTTGACGCATTACCAAGACCATAAAATATAGGTACTTATTTAAAATAAATGTCAAAATATGACTTCCTTAAGTTACCTGATAGGTATAACGGGTGGAAGTGACATCGTAACGAAAACGAAAACTGTGGATTCTGCCCATGATTCTGAACCCCTTGGCATTGGAATTTTTCATCGGTCTTTTCATGAATTTCACAAAAAAAATTGCCTCTTTTTTTACTGATTTAATTAAAAAACATTTATTAGCGTTTAGATCAATATCATTTTACATAAAAAAACAAGAAATTACTCAAAATCATAAAAAACTGCAATGTAAATCAAACCCAAAAAACAACTGCTCGGCAATATCAGCTGTAAAGTTCACCGCGAGGTCGCGGACACACAAGAGTTCATAACACAAGTGACATGAATACACGATACTAGTAGATTTTCTATCTCGCTCATTTATACAAAGCTACCGCTCCGCTCGCATTGGTGCGCGGCTCGTTTCAACATGCCGAAAGGCAAAATGCTGCGCCCGCGGCCCGCCGCGTTTATGCGAAGCGTAGATGCGACAGTAGGCATCTTTCATTTATCATAGTAAATAATTTTAAAATTAAGTTATGTTATTATTATTAAGTATTATTTCAAAGCGTTAAACAATTTATAACATTACATTATTTGCATTTGATTGATTGATAAGAATAATCATTATTATTAATTCCGAAACACATTCATACAATGTTTATGTAAAACCTATGGATGGTTTAAACTCTAACGCCCGGTTAATTATCAACCGCACGATAAAGAAAAGAAGAAAGAATAAAAATCTACTTAATTAAAATTATTCGTAGGTATTTACCTTACATTGTCGCATCTGCATTTATCGATCTTTGCATGGTCTATGCAACCGGCGCGGCGCTCTGTCAAGAGTCCACGCGCTCGCGCGGCATTGTCAAATAACAGACAACCAATGAGGACATCAAATGTATTTTTTTGGCATTTTCCGTGCACCAATCAGGATACCGGAAATGCAAAAGGATGCACCGATTCATTTTGAGGAAGTTTGGCTTAATTTGACATTCATTTTTTAATCACAATTTTTTATGCTATTCATACCAATTATTATTTTAACTTTTTTGTCTTATCAGATAGTTGATGGTTTTATTTGAAATTGACTTTTTTAAAATGTTTTGCATTCTAAGAAACAGTAAATTATTCATATCAAAATCATGAAATAAAACTTTAATCAGTTAAAAAGTTTTATTAATTAAAAGTTAGCAATTTTGCATTGCATCCTACCAATCCGAAAATCGAAATGTGGACTTTGCTTTTGGCAGCAATTGATAGTCATTTGAAAACCTTAATAATAATATCCTTTTTATGGATTTTCCATAAAGGGTATCAAATTAATTTTAAAAAGTGCAATTTAAATGTGCGCTTAAAATCAGAGGAGTTCAAGAAGTTATGATTTACGACACTTAATTTTAAAATAAAAAATAAGATTACATTTTTCCCCTACCTCCCCTAGATTTTGAATACTAGAAATTTTGTCGAATTTCGTTAGTCATTTGCTACCCTTTCGGAAGTCTAGTCGACGACTTACGCGAACGCGAATTCATAGCGAATCCTATTGTTTTGATTAATTTCTGTTATTGTTGTTATTCGTGATTTCGTGAACTTCAGTTAGTTTTTAATGTTTTGTGTTGTTAGTTTGAATCTTTTTAAGTGTGGGTGTCGTGTTGTGTTGTCGTGTTGGTGGCGGCCACTTCGAACCTTATCTCGTTTGAAGTGAGAGAGAATGAGGTAAGTAGGTACCTACTAAGTTTCTAAATGTATCTAAAAATTACGAATAAGTCCGTTTTTGATGCCGTGATATTTCGAGTGTTTTCAGTTTTTCTAATACTTCAATTTTGCGTCTGATTAGCGATTACGATTGATAAGTAATGCATCTAGATTCATACTTACGTATTTCGTACTCGGTGACAACAACCGTGTACCTACTGCGAGAGAACCCACCTTCTATGAATGAACGCGACGCGCGGTGCGTTTTGATCGCGTGTCTTACGATCCATTGCGCGCTCGAAAATCGCTAAAATTGTAACCCTTAATAATCGAGATTATTGGTTTTTGGATTTTAGTTACATTAATGATGTGTTAACATTTTCCAAAGTTTTCGTTACGATGTCACTTCCAGCCTGTATAGGAAGGAAAAAAATACAGTGCACAGTTATAATAAAAAAATGAAATTTAAAAAAATATATATATTTCTTTCAGAGCATCGGATTTTCTAGAACGCTACAATTCAAAACGAGAGTGTATACCCATTTCAAAAACAACATTCAAATCATAATTTTTGAACGGCAGTTTAAAAATAATGTTAACAATTAAAAATACGTGGCAAAAATACGATTTAAAAAGTTTATTGACACTGTTATAATAATAATAAATACAACAGCTGTTGGCATAAATAAAACCAAACATTATAAAAAGTGATTTACGAATATATATTTATAAAGTAAATTATGTATTTTCTATATTATTACACTTCACAATTTCACGTGTAAACTATAAATAAGGTGTCGTCATTTTATGTTAAAATAGAAAATACTATTCTCAAAATAGGCTAGGAGCGTCTTTAATCCCGTCTTAATTCTTATTGAACTATTGTATAATTATTATTATCAATAATAGCTGATCAATTATAGCCTAGCAGTATGACCAAAGGGCTACCTGTCAAAGGTCGCAGTTTTGAAACCAGGCACCTCTGACTTTTTGGATTCATGTGCGTTTTAGAAATTAATTATCAGTAGCCAAAACGGTGAAAGAAAACATTGTGATATTTTTTAACAGTGTGTTAAACCATGTCAGAGGCTTACGGGTGGTTTAAACTCTGACACCAGGTTGTTCATCAACCATACGATGAAGAAAAAGATTAAGTAAGCCCCTGTTTGCTACACAAACGAACTTAGTTTGACAGAGGTCTATTAAGTTCGTGATCCAGCAGCCTAGTGTTTGATCGTATATTTGAACAATGTTAACTGGTAGAAAATGCCTTCAGGCATCTGCCTTTCTTCACAATTTTGGACTAAGAATAAATAAATAAATGACAGGTTTTAAAAATCCAAATAAATAAAAACTACAAGATAGAATAAATAATAATCCTTTGATTTCCATTGAAGCATGTTTTTTTCTTAATCTGCCAGTATTTTATAATGAATGGCCAATCAAAGTATCATTTATTTAAATTGGGAACTTAAACGATTATCCGGTGTTATTTTCACTTGATCTTTTCAGTAAAATAGTCAAGCCTTTTTTCGTCAATTCGATCTACCGTATTTTAATACCATTTACTTCTTTATTTTTGTTGAGACTTTAATAAGTATTTATTTTTAATGTTTGTTGCAATTTTCTTTCAAAGTAGGTATCTATTATGAAAATATTTTTTTTTTAATTTTTGTAAAATTTTAATTTAAGAAAAATTTAGGATTTTCTTTTGTTTCGTTGGTGTAAGTTCGCGAATCAAATACCGTAAATGTATGATAATGTATTCATTACATTGTTTCACATGTTATGTGTTTTGTGGTCTATTAAAATAAATTTTTGGTACTTTTGTTGCTAATCAAGCAGTAATAAAAATAATATAACCTTAACCTTTATGAATTATTTTATTGGTGGCAAAGATACAAGTTAATGGTAAACAACCGCCCCAATTCAGGACAAAGGCATCGATCGAGCATTAACCACCACGCTAGCTCACTGCGTGTTGGCGATTTCAGACTATTAAGTACAGGTTTCCTCACGATATTTTCCTTGACCGTTAATCAATGATATCTTAGATTAACTCAGAAAGTATAACATCAAAAATGTCACATTGGTACATGCCAGGTGCGATCCCACGTCCATGTGATTGCAAAGCGGGTCCGTAACCAATGCGCCACCGCGATATTAATAGTTTATGGTAAAGTATTTATATTTATAGGTTTGTATATAATAGTTTTAATTAGTTTAAATTAGTTTTTGAATAAATGATAGTAATATCTAATAGAAATAATAGGTAGGTATAATAAATAGAGTAGTATGTTTAATGTTTACGACTGAAGGACATGTATCCATGGTCATGTATAAAGATTTAAAATATGGACTATGGAATATGTATGAATAGGTATGTATGGTGTATGGAATATGTATGTGTGTATTATGGACTTTTGGAAATAAAGCTTTTTGTAGTCTCACCAAATACTAAATGACTGGGAATTTTATATCTAATGAAAACATCAGGTGTTTTTGTATTAATAATAACATAAAACTCCATATTAATGAAACGGCTGCTGCAGTGACCTCATTTGTTATTCTCATTGTTGTACTACAAATTAAATGCACCTAGGGTTGGTACTTAGTATTCTGAATAAACGCAAGGCTTATAATCTTTTTTTTTAGTAAGTATTATTTCGGGTCTATTTTCGCACAAATAATTCAATAATATAATCTTTTTTTTTTTGTTTTGTGGCAATCGAGCCGAGCGTGCTAGACGACTTATCGACTATTCTGCCAGTGTCAAGTGGTATTCTAGGCGTTAATATTAATTGGATAGGGACATAATATCCTTGGATAGGAACTACGTTGGGGGGATTAGTATTAACTGAAATAAAAAAACTAACACAAGGTTAGGTTAGGTTAGTATAAACATAAAGTTACGACAGATAAAAATAATAATATAATCATTATTGAACTAACCTCGATGTTTTGGTCAAGTTGCATTGATCGAAACGTCGGTCGTTTCACGTTTGCGGTGTTCTTTCCACAAAGGCATTTTAAAATATAGACATTTAAAAGTTTCGTCATTTTACGAGATTGTCTTTTTGATACGGAGCGCATTGATTGATTGTTGAAACGTTAAAGTTTAAAAACTTTTTTTTTGTCGATTTCTACATCAAGGGTTTTTTGTAAAAATTTCTAGGTGATTGTAATTTTTGGGTTTTGAGTCTGAAAAACGAGCATTGTGATAACCCTAAAGCTACAATGCAGTTCGTTTCTGCAAATGTAATTACTGTTGTAAAATTATATGGCTTTAATTATGTCCACAAAATGATTTTTTTTTTCTTTAAAAAAAACGTGGCCCCACTCTAGGATTAGTCATAAGTACAATAATAACACACAAAACGTGTGTAAACAGGCCGCCACAGGTCCAAGTTTTCGACAACGGGGTTCTGACATTGTCATAGCAAGAAAGGAGCTTAAGGCCCGTTCTAAGAACCTCAATAAGGCGCCACTCCTCCAATTTCAAAATACAAAATATGTCAAATTACCAATTTCAAATTACAAAATGTCACATTATCAATTTCAAATTACAAATTACCAATTTCAAATTAGAAAATATATCAAATTTTAATTAAAATTGGTTCCTTCTTATTAGAGTCGCGTGTGTTCTATATAAATTCAAGGTTAATATAATTAAATTTTCAAATATCTAATATTGAAGTTTTTAAAGAAAAATCTTGTTGAGAAGACACACAGACATTCAGACACCTTCAAAACCCATGATCATTTACGTTATTAGATTTTATCATCAACTAGCTTTTGCCCGCAGCTTCGCCCGCGTGGATGTTGAACCAGAATAAATTTTATATTTTTTGTTAATCCAGGAAATATGGTTTTTATGTTTACCGAGTTCTATTCAAATCAAAAGTGTTTAGGTAACAAACATCTTCACAAACTTTTATTAGTGCAGATTAGTAATGTTATGATATGACAGTTCAAGTCCGCCCAAGTCAGTTGTTTTTGCGAGTTTCTTATTAAGCAAAACATGTGCATAAACATTTAAATTATCCAAAATATTTATTATTGAAAACATTATATATTGCCATTAAACATTATCCAGGACGATGCAATGGATAGAGCGAAGGGGAAGCGAAAAACCCGAAAAGCAGACCCCACTATCATGTGGGAATAATTATTGCACAGGAGAGAATGAGAGATTTTTTTAAATATGCCTATTGTATTGTATATGTTTTGCACATTTGAGAGCAATTATTCCAACAAATATTAGTTTTATATTTAAGTCTTACTAATGTATAGGCCAAAAGAAAAAGTTATAAGTGCGCTTCGCATATTTTATTGCATAATTTCTGACCTAATAAAGCGAAAAACCTATGTAAAAGAACAAAAGTTTCGTATCAATATCAAATCCGAACCAGGATATTTAGAAAAACATACAGATTACTTTGTTTGTAGTTTTGCTCTCGGGAGCTAAAATGTACAGAGAGTCAGGACTGGTGACCCGAGAGCAAACGACATACAGTCTATGTGAGGAGAATCTGGTCCTGAGATCGACACTCGCAGACTTCTCATGGCGAAACACGCCCACAGGAAACTACACTCGCTTAAATTGAAAGGGATAAATGTGGAGAATTAGTGGTACATGGTGTAAACACTGTCTCGCCAATACCGAAACCCGTTCGAATTTGCGCCTTGATGATTTGCAGATAATTTACATTAAGCCATCAGGCCATCATTTTCTGGGTCCCTTTACACAATTTCAAAGGCGTTAAGTTCCGAAGAAGCATAATCGGGACACCGACCTTCAACTTAATGACGTCCGTCGGAAGTCCACTTGCAGTGAGGGAATTCAGGAATTTTACAGAATAATGAGTGGCGTCATCTTGATTGACAACAGTGTTTATAAATGTGTAAAACACTTCATTCCCTTTCATTTATAAAAGAATGCATTCGTTGATTGATGCAGTTTGATTATTTTTGGGCGTTTTGAGTTGGAAAATTCTTGAGCATGTGGATTCCTACTCAGCCGCCCATAATTATTGTCAAGCTCAACTTATGAATACAGAATCATAAAAATAATCGTTTCAAAGAACCATTCACCTCATCAGCCCCAGTTCCTCGCGTCACCACAGGCAGCGTTCAGTGGAAATTGCCGCTGAACATAACTGTGACACCACCCATTATGTGTTGGTTCCTACGGATGTCTTTTAGAGTTCTGTGTACCGCATCAACTGCTTTTCTGTTTGCCATTATACATTCATCCCATCATACGATCAAAGAACAATTCTTAAGCAAATGCCTGCCTTGTCACTATTTCGTGACACATCACAAACAGGTGTTTCGTTGCTCTGTAAATTGATGGGAATCTTAAACATGGTGTGCGCTGTTTTGTCACCAGAAAACAACGTGGCAGTAATCGCCGAAGACGCTACTGCAATTGTAATTTTGCCCTGCCTCCCTGCAAGGATGCCAGTGGTTATAAATATTTTTCCTGTCCCATCAGGAGTATCCAAGAAAATTATTTTTCCTCAGATTTAAATCGACTCCTAACGCCATCTAGTTAAGAAAAAGGAAACATTATGTTTTAAATAATAATAATTTTAATGCTTCAAATTAAAGCGGATTTTTTTTATAAGCTGAAATTTTTAAAAGTATAATCCCACACGATGCGCGTTGCTTCCTTCGGGTTTCAAATTGAAATATTTAAAAAAGAATTCCGCTGATCTAAATAGACTCTAACGCCATCTAGAACACTATGTTTTAAATAATATAAATTTTATAAATGTTTCAAATTAAAGTGGTGACGTTTTTTACATACATACATAGACTCACGCCTGTTTCCCAGAGGGGTAGGCAGAGACAACGGATTTCCACTTGCTACGATCCTTGCATACCTCGTTGCATATACGTTTTTTATAAGTTGAAAAATTATTAAAAAGCATGTTTCCTTCGGGTTTCAGCCGGTAAGTAATAAAAGTCATTAAGAATGAAATACCACAAAAATACATATTAATTTCAATGACAAAAAAAAATACAAAAGAATCCACAAAAAGTTTGCGGAACTGGGGATCGAACCCAAAGCCTTACACTTCCAAGGCGTTCGCCCGACCGGAAGGCTATGAAGTCTGTTGACATGTAGACAAAATAATCGTTCCTAAAATATATTATTATGTTATGTTATGTAATGTTTAGCTCCTTGTGGATATAGCGTGATAATATTTTGTAAATTGAAATTTAATAATATTTTTCCCAACAACAACAACAATTCTGCAGCAAATTCTAGAAATACGCTGCTTACTACAATACTGCTCATCCCCCATAATTATAAACGTAATAATTTATACCCTATAAGTTGACTAAGAATTTAAAAAGTATATTTGCTGAATTTCAACTAAATCTGTCCAGTAGTTTTCGCGCCAATCAATTACATACATACTTCGTTACGATTTTATTATATGTATAGATTATATGAAACACCTCGTTTTTGATTCACAATTTATTGTGTGAAGTAAATAGTCAAAGTAATGTACTAAAGAAAAATTTGAGGAAATTTAAAAAGAGATAGAATATCTCTTGCTCTTGCTCTCAATGCTCTTACCATATCAATGAATCAATAGTTTATTAATTGCAAGAAATACATAGTTACGATACAGGTACAAGATCTTATAGCCTAAATGTATTCTGCTTGCAAGCAAGCATGCAAATTTTTTTTTCACTTAGTAACATTTTCTTTAAATTGTAACCTTGGTATTTTTTATATTTATTAGATTTAAAAGTTTATTTACATTATTATACAATTATTTATAAATACCTAAAATATAACTTTAAACACTTACCTATAAAAACATACAATTACCGAAAAATCAGAGATGCCTTGGATTTGATCCTGAGACCTCTGACTTGCCAGCGACGGTCATACCACTAGGCTATCACGACTCAACGTGTGTGTAAAAAATCTAAATATGAATGAATGACGCATTCACATAAAAAACACATTTGATCGACACAAACAATGTAAGAGCAATTAGTTATTCAGAACAACGCGCATATTTAGTGCTGTTATCACACGACACGAGGACGATATCCGCGCAATGAAGCATCGATATCATAACGGCCGATCGGCCATAAAGACAATATTGTGTTTACAATTGTAAGTTGTTTTAACCCCAGACGAAAAAAGAGGAGTGTTATAAAGGTTGAAAATTTGTAAAAAAAATTCGTTTTGAGCGGGATTTAAACCCGCGGGGCTGAAAGCCGACAAAAATCCCGTTTAAAACGACATTTTCTTTCTACAAAATGCAAACTTTAGAGTTCGCATTTTTCTAATTGCTTTTTAAATAATAATATTTTGTAAGCATTTAAAAAATTCAATATTTTTATAAACATTTAAAAATCACAAAAAAAAGTATGAATGAGAATTTGATTTTGTATTTTTTTATTTGAAAGACCTGACTGAAGAGCATTCAACCGTCTCATTCTCATTTAATTTTTCATTGATTTCATTGTCCACATAAATATCTAATTTATTATTCACATCAGCACCTCGTTTAGTGCAAAACGTTTGCGGATATATCCGCATGACTATCGCTACCTGTTATGGGACTGTTTATTCTATAACGATGGGTTAATTTCATTGTTAACTGTACATTTATACAAGGTGTAATCGTCCATTGATAGCCACTACATAATTATCATACTATAAACCATCTATTAATAAATTATAACTTATTCAAAATTAAAAAAAGCCCCGATGCCGAAAAACTTACTTTTTTTATTAAAAACACTCGACCACGTTAACTCTAAATAATAAAATCAGAATCAAAATCGGTTCTTCCATTTGGGAGCTACACAGACAATATGTCAAACTTATAACATCTTTTTGGTTTCGATCTTTTGATCTTTGACAGCCGATATAGGGAGTCAGTACCGTCATAAAATCCTGACAACTAATCTAACTTTAGAATATCGTATTCAGATTCACAGTCGCTCCGTAGAAAATAATATTCCGCTGCTTCTGGTTAGATTAGAAGCCCATAAAAAGAGTTTGGGAATAATAAGGCTAGGAGGATGTGAAGGTAAATTAAAAAGCACTGCAATAAGATTAGAAGTCTAAACAGCGTTGCCTTTCAAGGCAATTCTATACCATAAATAATTATGAGATACAGATATTAATAAATATAAATGGAGGTTGTTCTTTGAAGCAAAACGTAATCTTATACACAAAGGAATCAGAGCAGAAAATATAAAAATGTAATATAAGTAAAGTCGACAGGATTCAATAGGACATAAGACAAATATTTTCTACATGTTATAGCTAATGTTAGCTTATTAAAGAGCTATACAGGGTTATTTGTAAAACACCAGCTTCCTTAAAAGGGATCATTAAACTCATCATTATGAACAACTTTTACTATGGGACCAACCTAGAAATCGCAAAAAAAATCAGCTGTTCCATACATTTTGTTAAATCATGCTAACATAAAAATATGGAACAGCTGTTTTTTTTTTAATAACCCTGTATAAGAAAAATAAAATTATTTTTCAAAATAATTGTAGCTGTGACGTAACAATGATAATGACCTTGTCAAAATTAACAGTAATTTTTATTGTTATACTGTTAATAATGTCATTCAAAATAACGTAAATTAAATCTTCATTTCCCAAAAGCAATGTTGACGCCCGTTGACACTGACTGACAATAGCAGTACTCATTTTAACTATGAAAGTGAAAGAAAATGTTGTTTATGCGACACAAACAACAACAAAAAAACATAAAATTTGAAATAAAAATGCTTATCACCTGTCCAAATAACGGGTAATATTTCCGAGAGACCGACAGCAGAAAAGTTTCCAAGCCAAACAGGCCGACAGCTCAGCAGAATGACCGACGCATTATAGAACCCTTCATGTCCGACAAACACTAATACAAACCTTTTCATTCTATTTTTTTGTAGATAAGTCAACTAAACTGTCATGTCTACCAGCTACTGAATATGCTAATTGCAAATTTAAAAAAAAAACACAGACCACAAAAATAACAGACATGATGACTTAAAAATGATGATAGATGCTCAGTAAGCACAATGCCTGTCATGTCAAAAGCGTCACATGTCAGGGCTGTCAGCAAAAATGTTTGTCATTGAATTATGCGAGGTGTGAAAAATTTTCGTTTCATTTTGTTGATTGTATACATTTTGCCAAGCCCTGAGATGAAAAGATTAATAGGATTATGTTGCTGAAAATCGGTCTTTTGTTTACATTTTTCGGTAAAAAGGTGCGCGATTTTTATCTGTTGAATAAACAGTTCTTCTAAATAAGTTTATTAGTTATTTTGTTTATTCATAGATAGCTTTTCCCCGTGGCTTTGCCCCTGTAGCATTTGTCAAATAAAAGTGGTTTGATGTCGTATAAAAGAATAGTAAAATTTTTCTTACATTTTATTAATTCGTCAAACTTCCCATTATTATTTCTTTAAAAACCTCATTCTGACTATTACAAATATAAAAACCCATATTCGAACCCACACCCACGTGATCGTAAAGCAGGTCCATAACCAATGAGCCACCACGACATCTTGACAATGATATGCCTATTTATTATGGATACGTCCCTACAAGGAAAAGCAGGGATTTTATTTTGCTGTATAGACAAATAGATAATTGATCAAAATAAAATCTATTTTTCAAATTGCGAATTGTTAAAAAAGAGCCCTATTCAAATAATGAGAAACATTACGCCTCTAAATCATGATTGTACCTACATAGAAGTTCTATAAAAAAAAACTAATTAAAAAAAGAAGAGAACCAGTAATCATCCCGTGTCCCAGCAAATACAGTAAATTAAAACTACGTTAAATGAGATGAAACCATTCAATATCAGACGCACAACATTTATTAGGATAAACTAGCTGTTGCCCGCGGTTTTGCCCCCGTGGAGGTGAGACAAGGATAAATTTTTGTGTTTCAAGCCAGTATGGTCTACATTGAAGCCAAGTTTTATCCAAATCCACCAAATAGCCGCCTAGTACGAGGTCGGAAACTATTTCAATACTGACAGTTTTAATAAGAAGTACTTCCTTTTTTTGGGTGCCCCATCACCAAAAAAGTCTAAAAAGTTTCAGAAGTCGATTATGAACGACACAAACAAACAAAGTGAAATTTGTTGTAACGAGAGATTTCTATAAACGAATTTTTATCAACGTACAGAGGCCTACAGGCGGTTTAAACCCAGACACCAGATTCACGCCAGGCACGGATACACTAGGATTTAAAATTAAAATGTCACTGTGCTTGACTGTACAAAAGACACTGAATTGATAGTAAAATATCTTGTATTATTTTTCGGGTCGAGTCTAAGCGGGTCGAGTGGGCACGGACCCATTTTTTTCATAGTAAAATCACTTTTAATTATAATCAACGTAATATTTTTCATATTAAAATCACATTTAATTATAATCAACATAATTTTTTTCATAATAAAATCACTTTTAATTATAATCAACGTAATATTTTTCATAGTAAAATCACTTTTAATTATAATCAACATATTTTTTTTTTAAGTAAAATCACATTTCACTATAATCAACGTAATATTTTTTTTAAATCACATTTAATTATAATCAACGCATTTTTTTCATATTTATTGCTTTATTAATTATTTTCTGATATTTAGACTATGATCTACGAGCCGAAGAGAAAGATAAGCTTTGTCCTAAAATAATGTAGACGAAGTTGCGATATTTGTAAAGGTCAATATTTTTTCAGTCTACCTTTTTTCTCAATGACATTGACATCTTTTTCTTAAAATATTTAAAAACATAAACAAGGAAACGTCAACGGATGTCGGACATTAGAAGCCGTGAATAAATATTAAATGTGACAATTTGTCAATGTTTTCAATTTCTTTTTTTTTCTTTTTACCATTATCATAACAGTGACAGCTAGCAGTGAAAGCCTAGTGGTATGACTGTTGGACTGCCAAGTCAAAGGTCTCAGGTTCAAACCCAAGGCGCGCATCTCTGACTTTTCGTAAGTTACGTGCGTATTATTAATTAATTATCACCCGCTCCATACCGCGGAAAGCACGTTAAGCTATTGGGCACGGTTGTCATGAAGATCTTTGATAGTCGATATTAAGAATCAGTACCCTCACAAATTCCTGACAACTGATCTAACCTTAGAATATCGTATCCTTTTGGGTTGCGAGGGTTAGATAGGCAGTCGCTCCGTAAAAAACTGATATTCAGCTGCACCTGATTAGATTGGAAGCCGACCCCTACAAAGTTTGGGAATAATAAGGCTGATGGATGATGGATAATCTATACATATAATAAAATCGTAACGAAGTAAAAACTGTACATTGAAAATTTTTGGAAAAAAGTAAATGCTACGTGTTCGGGGAACGATACTGAAGCCGAATATGAAGAAAAAAAAAACTTTGTCTGTCTGTTTGTATGTAAAGGGTTGGCGCGAAAACTACTGGGCAGATTTAGTTGAAATTCGGCAAATATACTTTTTAAATTCTTGGTCAACTTATAGGGTATAAATTATCACGTTTATAATTATGGGGGATGAGCAGTATTGTAGTAAGCAGCGTATTTCTAGAATTTGCTGCGGAATTGTGGTTGTTGTTGAGAAAAATGTTATTAAATTGCAATTTACAAAATATTATCACGCTATATCCACAAGGAGCTAAACATTACATAACATAACATAATAATATTTAGGAACGATTATTTTGACTACATGTCAACAGACTTCATAGCCTTCCGGTCGGGCGTACGCCTAGGAAGTGTAAGGCTTTGGGTTCGATCCTCAGTTCCGCAAACTTTTTATGGATTCTTTAGTATTTTTTTTTGTCATTAAAATTATGTATTTTTGTGGTTTTTCATTCATAATGACTTTTATTACTTACCGGCTGAAACCCGAAGGAAACAAGCTTTTTAATATTTTTTCAACTTATAAAAAACGTTACCACTTTAATTTGAAACATTTATAATTATATTATTTAAAACATAGTAGTGTTCTAGATGGCGTTATAGTCAATTTAGATCAGCAGAATTATTTTTTAAATATTTCAATTTGAAACCCGAAGGAAACAACGCGCATCGTGTGGAATTATACTTTTTAAAATTTCAGCTTATAAAAAAATACCGCTTTAATTTGAAGCATTAAAATTATTATTATTTAAAACATAATGTTTCCTTTTTCTTAACTAGATGGCGTTAGGAGTCGATTTACAGGAAAAATATTTATAACCACTGGCATCCTTGCAGTGATCAGGAGGCAGGGCAAAATTACAATTGTAGTAGCGTCTTCGGGGATTACTGCCACGTTGTTTTCTGGTGACAAAACAGCGCATACCATGTTTAGGATTCCCATCAATTTACAGAGCAACGAAACACCTGATTGTGATGTGTCACGGAATAGTGACAAGGCAGGCACTTGCTCAGCAATTGTTCTTTGATCGTATGATGGGATGAATGTATAATGGCAAACAGAAAAGCAGTTGTTGCGGTACCCAGAACTCTACAAGACATCCGTAGGAACCAACACATAATGGGTGGTGTCACAGTTATGTTCAGCGGCAATTTCCGCTGAACGCTGCCTGTGGTGACGCGAAGAACTGGGGCTGATGAGGTGAATGGTTCGTTGAAACGATTATTTTTATGATTCTGTATTCACAAGTTGAGCTTGACAATAATTATGGGTGGCTGAGTAGGAATCCACATGCTCAAGAATTTTCCAACTCAAAACGCCCAAAAATAATGAAGCTGCAGCAATCAATGAATGCATTCTTTTATAAATGAAAGGGAATGAAGTGTTTTACACATTTATAAACACTGTTGTCAATCAAGATGACGCCACTTATTATCCTGTAAAATTTCTCATTTCCCTCACTGCAAGTGGACTTCCGATGGACGTCATCAAGTTGAAGGTCGGTGTCCCGATTATGCTTCTTCGGAACTTAACGCCTTCGAAATTGTGTAAAGGGAGGGTGGCTTAATGTAATTTATCTGCAGAGAAACATCATCAAGGCGCAAATTCTAACGGGTTTCGGTACTGGCGTGACAGTATTGTTTATACCACGTACCACTAATTCTCCACAATTATCCCTTTCAATTTAAGCGAGTGTAGTTTCCTGTGGGCGTTTGTTTCGCCACGATAATCGCAAGGTAAAGAAAAGGAAAAGGAAAAGTCGCAGAGGTAGACACTGAAGTCTGCGGGTGTCGATCTCAGGACCAGCTTCTCCTCACATAGACAACTGTATGTCGCTTGCTCTCGGGTCACCAGTCCTGACTCTCTGTAGGCATTTTAGCTACCGAGAGCAAAACTACAAACAAAATAGTTGGTATGTTTTTCTAAATATCCTGGTTCGGGTTTGAAATTGATGCGAAACTTTTGTTCTTTTACATAGGTTTTTCGCTTTATTTGGTCAGACATTATGCAATAAAATATGCGAAGCGCACTCTTAACTTTTGCCCTATAAATTAGTTAGACTTAAATGTAAAACTAATCTTTGTTGGAATAATTGCTCTCAAATGTGCATAACGATATATTTAAAAAAATACCTCATAATATTACAAGTTTACTATGGTACACTGGTATGGTAGAATACATAATGTAAGTAAATTCTTAAATAAAAGCTAAATAATGAAAGGAAAAATTAATATATTTGATTCATTGTAATTATAGGGAATAACGAGTTAATGTAACGGCAATATATAATGTTTTCAATAATAAATATTTTGGATAATTTAAATGTTTATGCACATGTTTTGCTTATTAAATGAAAATAATTAATAAGAAACTCGCAAAAACAACTGACTTGGGCGGGACTTGAACTGTCATATCATGTCATTACTAATCTGCACTAATAAAAGTTTGTGATTTGTTACCTAAGCACTTTTGATTTGAATAAAACTCGGTAAACATAAAAACCATATATCCTAGATTGACAAAAAATATAAATTTTATCCTGGTTCGACATCCACGCAGGCGAAGCTGCGGGCAAAAGCTAGTCATTATCATAACATCGCCCCCGTTTTCTCCTAAAAAGATAGGCATGAGATATTTTACATTCATATGCCTATTTACCACTAGCTTTGTCACATGACTTTTGCAATTTGGCAATTGATCAATCATTATAATCGATCTAGCCGTTCTCGAGATTTGCGCTTAGCAACATAAATTTATCTCAAAATATTTTAGCATAATAAAATAACCAGTAAATTTAGTTACGTAGTAAAAACAACCATAGTTTAACGTAGTTATGTTTTTAGCAACCATTTATTTAAAGAACTGTCAGTTTTCGACATCAGCTCTCTTATGATAAACAAAAACATAGTTAATAGTCCCTTTATATTAGTGTTGTACACCCACACGTGGGCTGTCACTCTCATAGTTGTTCAACATATATCAAATAACAATTTATTCAAAGAAACTGTAAAGGCTGATTGTCACGAGTGTAAAAATCGTTTCAAAGAAAATAAAAAGCAATAAAAAAATTCATAAAAGGAGATAAGGAAAATATTATAAAGAATTTATTTATGAAAAACACTAACTTAAATCTAAATTTATAATAGTAATAATAGCAATGATACCGATGGAGTACTAGTCACTTTTCGGATTCCTGTGCGTATTAGAAATTAATTATCATTTTGCTAAAACGATGAAGGAAAAGATCGTGACGAGACCATTACACCTGAGATTTTTTATAACGGTTTTTCAATGTTAGAGGCCTACAGACGGCTTATACTCAGACACCAGGTTGTTCATCAAAAAGAAAGAAGAAGGTTGTGACTGACTACTGACTTTTATTTCTCAATTTTATTAAGTACTTTATTGATTTCAATAAATATAATATATTTTTGTAATAGTACAAAGGTTTATATATTTATTATATTATTTGTTTATTAACTATGCTTTATGGATAAATAAATATTTTATATTTGCTTCAAAACAAAGCAATTATTTATTTTATTTGTCAATGAACAAATTGACAATATCTGAAGATTTTAATATAAGAGTTTGGTCTTCAGAATTATTTGAAATTTCCTTGCCTAAATGTATCAAATAGATTTCATAAATTACATATTGAATTACCCAACTGTCATTTAACGTCGGCGGCGACCATTAAATCAAATAGGAATTGGAGTATAACATGATCAATATCCTGGAAAGGTTTGGCCTGGTTTCGCATTGGTGTAGGTACTGATAATAGGAAAAAATTATGTTGACACAACTCAACAAAATGTATGGAACAGCTGGTTTTTTTGCGGATTGGTCCCATAGTAAAAGTTGTTCATAATGATGAGTTTAATGACCTCTTTTCAGGTTGTCGGTGTTTTATAAATAACCCTGTATATTATGTGTGTGTAATGAGATATGTGAATAAATGTTTAATACCCTTTATAGTATTAATTGAAACAATTAGAAATATTATTCGACCTGGAACTTAGTGCAATTTAGTGTACAAGTATACCTACAAGTCAATTCGTTACAAAGTTTGTTTATCTGTCAACTATGAATTATAAGATTGAGTCACCATAGTTTCAGGTTCGAACCGAGTGGCGCACACCTCTGACTTTTCGTAAGTTATGTGCAATTGTGCATTATTAGAAATTAATTTATCACTTACTTCGTACCTCGGAAAGCACGTGAAGCCATTGGTCTTGCGCCTAATCTCACTTCGGTCGTGTCGGATTGCCGTCCCATCGGACTTTAAGAGTGAGGGAAAAGAGAGTGCACCTGTGTTTGCGCACACACTAGTGCACTCAAAATCAAAATCAAAATATTTTTATTCATGTAGACCATTTTAGGCACTTATGAATAGTCATAATTCTAATATTATTATAGGAGTGACTCTAGTTACCAGTTCCAAGGGCAGCCTACCCCTCATGGAGAAGAATCTGGCAAGAAACTCCATGGTTGCTCTTTTAAATAATGGCTTACAATATTTTTGGATACATTATTTTTGGATGCACTATAATATCTCGATGTCTGCATCGATGGCCGTTATGACCGACATTTGGTCTGGAGGATATTATTATTTTTTATTATCTGTCAACTAAAGTACAACTCAAACGATTACCTTATACTGATTCGATCGCAATCTGTCCTCGTATCGACCTTGGTCGTCTGAACCCGTCTTGCACCGAATGGTCCCGAAATAGTTCTGTCCCCACTCATAATGAGCGGAGATGGCCTAATGCCAATATAGTATTATCAGTTTGGATACGGTGGATATAAAAATTAGATGCCCGGAAAATAAATGTATTTTTGTAATAGGAGAATGTATAGGATCATTACTTAAAAACTGATAAAAAAAAGCACTGATAGCCTTGTGGTATGACCGTTGACTGACAAGTCTGTGGTCTCGAGTTCGATCCCAAGACGCGCACCTCTGACTTTTCTTAAGTTATGTGCGTATTATAAATTCATTATTAGTTGCTAAAACGGTGAAGGAAAACATCGTGATGAAACCAGCATACCTGAGATATTTTTCAATGGTGTGTAAAGCCATGTCAGAGGCCTTTGGGCGGTTTAAATTCTGACACCAGGATGTTTTTTAATCATACGATAAGAAGAAGACTTAGATACCTAAGAAGGTAAGAATCCCACACTCTCCGGTCTCTTCCCCCGGAGGCCGGATGCCATTTGTAGGTTTCCCCCCGCAAACAAAAAAAAAAGTAATATTCAAATTAAGATCCAATTCCGTTAGCATTTAGCGCGCTCCGTGCGCTCAGATGACAGTCCTCTGAAATCATGTCAGAAGCTAACCTATTACTGTTTGTCATTTAACAATTTTAACAAAAATAATTACAAAATGTAACCTACTTGGATCTAGTAATGTTCATTATTTAATGTAATGGACATTCCGTCGCTGTCCGAACACTCCTATAATTCTTTTTCATTGCTAAATCAACTAAGAAGTCATTGACTTTTAGAACTAATAAAATCAAATCGTCTTTCGATTGATGTGGCAGCTATAAGTCTTACTGAATTGAAGTCACGAAAAAAATAATTTATTGAATTAGAAAAGAGTTTTATTTTATTTAACACTTAAAATAAAAATATATTTAAAAAGTTGTTCTCTCTATCCTCCGCTTGTCTTTTGACTTCTTGATACAGCACAACTCGTACCCTACTCCTTCACTTGATACAAGCTTTTTTTTCACGGCTTCGTTCCTAAAGAGCAACATCATCCTTCTAGTTTTAATATTTCCAAACATTGTTGGGTTCGGCTTTAATCTAACCAGATGCAGCCGAATATTAGTTTTCTACGCCGCGACTGCCTTTTTTACCCCCAAAATCCAAAAAGACACTTCGCTTCTATACTTAAAGAAAAAAACTAAATATATTTCGTATGTTGTATACGACTTCATTCTGTGGAGTGTCAGGGGTGGTATCATGATCTCCGTTCTGAAATTAAATAACCTTAGCATTGAGTAAAATTACTCGAATGTTTTGATGTCAGGAATCATAATATTGTTATGGTTTTAGGACGTCATTCGGTTTGCTGGCGACCACACACTATAATTCAAGGAAAACGAGGTTACCCAGCAAGTAATTATTTTTAGGTGCCTACTGTTGTGCGGATTTCAGATACTTTTTTTTTGCTGTATTTTGCTTGATGTCATGTCATACGTCTTTTCTCCTCGGGTTCCTAACCTCTTACATTAAAATTGGTGCCGTGTGGTTTCCGGCCTAAGAAAAGAACCACCCCTACTCGTCCTACGTGCGTGTCGTAAGAAGCGACAAAGGGAAAGAACCGGAGGATGGTCACAGCATCCTTCTGTGTCTGCTACTGCGATCGCTAAAGTGACGCGCATTGGGAGAGACTTAAGTTCAGCAGTGGACTTATACAAATATACAGGCTGAAGATGATGGGGATAATGACATTAAGAATATAAGTATTGATAGCCTAGTGTTACGACCCCTAACTGTTGACTTGCAATTAGAGATCTCACCGCTTCGAGTACGATACGATGAAATGTGTGAATTTTCAGAGTAGAGCTCTTTTTCGATAGTGTCGGAAGGACATCCCATCGATATGATAGTGTAGGAATAGAGAGTGCACCTGTATCAAAATTTTGTGCCTAATTGCTTTGTAAATAATTTAACATGTGTCATGGGTCGGGTCGTCCAATTCCCTACAATATGGTTGAGTAGGGCGATGGCTGATGCATGCGTCATGCCCGTGAACGGGTGCCGTCTGTTGGGACTGGTCAGTCCATTGCTGTTATAGAAATTTTATCAAAAGTATAAATTATGTATATTTAAGGCGCGTACCTATGTTTAGTCGACTCACATTGTTCTCACATAACACCTCAGAACAAGGTGTCCAAAAATGTTGTAAACCATTTATTTAAAAGTGCAACCATGGAGTTTCTAGCCAGATTCTTCTCCATGAGGAATAGGCTGCCCTTGGAACTGGCTACTAGAGTCACTCTTATAATAATATTAGAATTATGACAGTTCATAAGTGCTTAAAATGGTTTACATGAATAAAAATAGTTTGATTTTGATTTTAAACAGTTTAGTTAACAGTAAATTTTATTTAATAAACAAAAAAAATATAATAAAAATAATAATGACGTTGCAAGTTTGACGCGAGATATGAAATTTTAATTGGAGACGCTCACGCACGGCAATGACATCGAAATTATATGCGGAACATTATGTTGTCGCTTGACACCGTGCCAATCGTACGACAGTAGGTATACTTACGACTTTTTCGTTTGTTTTGTATTTCAGTTGATCTTGGACTTAATAGAAAGCGTCAGCTGTTGAATTAGAATTCCAAATAAGTTTACATAGTAATGCTGTCAGTAATTGTAATAAAGTACCTGTCGCCCGCGACTTAGTCCGTATTTTTAATTAGACATATAAATATAGCGTACTTGCTTTTTTACCCGACTACGCCAGAAGGAGGGTTATTTTTTTATTATGAACTTTGAAAGTATGAAAAAGACATGGTGTTTGTTCACAATCCTACCCAATGATTTTAATATTTTCTTGGTGCATGGGTATTACTAAGAAAGTACATTATGACATTGATATAGTCACATTGGTAAATGCTGTTAAATCGCTGTTTTGCCGCCGTCTACCTACATAGTACCTACCTACATACAAAAATGTACATACAGGACTGATAGAATTATAAAAAATCCTACTCCTCCAAAATAGAAGCCCCTCCACGAGGCAATTTAGGAGATTTTTGTTGCAGCCTTCTTGGAGAGAAAGAAATTTCTTTTTTAAATCTCAAATTTTTTATATTTAATTTTAATCTTTTTGTTTCTTCTTTTTACACTTCTACTACTTCTTCTTTTAAATATAAATTTGAAGAATAATCATTCCCTGCTTGTAAAAATAATAATTTTACTAGTTATAATAGTTTATATTTTAATAGTTTTACGATTATTGTACTTAATGAAACAACATTGTAACCGCAACTTTCGTGTATTCGTATAAAACTTCATACGAATATATGAAGGACGTTTTATTAAACTTGTTGAATTAAACTAATATTAATTAGCTAAATTAACACTCCAGACATGATTTTCGTAATTTTAACTAATAAGAATTTTCGCAAAGTAAAAACTTATTCCATTACCTATTTAGTTTAACATTCTTACACATTTGCAAAGTCCTTTTTAATTAAAAAAAGTTGGTATTTTATTAAAAACTATACCATAACATAATGCTACAGAAAAAAAAACTAGGTACGTAATAAGGTCACTGTAACATTGCGCCTTGATAATGGCCTTTAGTTCAGTAGGCATGTGTCACAAACGCCACGTGGATGAGTTGAGTGCCAAGCATTCACACGGTTGATTATACCCCGCGTTGAAAACAGAGCTAGACGTTGAGTTAAATGTGATACAGACGTTATAAAGTTTCACTAGCTTTTTATTTTAGGGTTTGATTTATACAAAACTATTTTTCTGTAGACTGTATTTATAAGAACAGTCTACACAAAAATTGACGAACGAAAACTGAAACCATAGATTCAGGACATGATTTTAGACTTACCCGCGTTGAAATTTTTAATTATTTATTTTTTACTTGTTTGGATCTTTCTTTACGCAATTGTTATCTATTTCAACGCAATTTAGTATAAAAAATAATGAACGTATTATGTTCACTTGAAATTGCATTGTTATTTAAATTAAAATTGCTTCGGATCAGATGTTTAACTAATCATCAATAACTAGTCATCCAGTCATCCCCGTACATATTGCTCTGGAAATCACGTATCCCTTCAGTGCAACGTAATAAAGAAAAACTCTACGAAAATTTCCAACACTGAGGAGTCTAGGTTCATGTTCTGAATCCATGGTTTCGTTACCATATCCCTTACAACTTGTATTCAGAAAGATTCAAGCAATACAAAATAGCAATATACAAATACCTTGAACAATAGTCGCGTAAAATATCTAACATTTACTATAATTTTACCCCTCTGAATTACGCTACAAGTGTATTGCGGTCTCTGTCACTTGCTATTGTTTGTGCTTATTTCCGTTCCGCTCTATCAGTTGAGAGTCTAAAATCAAAGAAGCAAATTTATGAACTTTTCCCTCCCCATACCTTGTGTATGACAGCTCGGGCTGAGTCTACAACCATAAACATGTCCCTAAATAATCAAAATCATTATAGTCCCTAGTATGTCCCTAAGCAATGCCGAAGCCGGAGTCCTAGGTTGTCTTAGCTGCTGTTGTTTTAGGTCTAGTTTAATTGCTTTAGTTAGAGGCCTTTAGGCTGCCTGTCCACCGAAACCGAGCTAGGCTGCGAAGTGGAGAAACTAAGAAATATCTCCAGAGCGGAGATTTTGTGCAATCCTATTGGTTAATATTTCTCAGTTTCTCCACTCCGCAGCCTAGCTCCGCTCCGGTGGATAGGCAGCCCAAGTCTCACTAGAAGTCCGGTTAGTATGTCTGAGCTCCCTAGATCTATAACAAAAAGTAGAAAAAATTAACTTACTGTAACGCGAATATTCGCCAAACGCCACCAGTGTGGAGATACTTTTACAGCCAGCATCCGCACAATTACGTGAAGCTAATTATCGCATCAGCAACTGTGTCGCAACACGCGTTAATAATGTGGTATATTTGTATTTATGTGGCAGCAATATTATTACAGTTGGATGAAGATTTGTGTTGTGGGAAGTGAGTTGTTTTAATGAATGCGTTAGTTGAGGGATTGTGGACTAATAGCTGTCGTTGTATTGTTTTGGGGCTAATATAAATACGTTTGGGGGTTAAAATATAAATCTTTTTGGGGGTTAAAATATAAATCTTTTTGGGGGTTAAAATATAAATCTTTTTGGGGGTTAAAATATAAATCTTTTTGGGGGTTACAATATCGTACGGCGGCCAGGACGCCGACAACGGCGGGACCTGCCATTGGCGCGTCAAAGAGTTCAAGACCTGGCGGGAAGGCGGTGAATACACAAGTGAACCCTGTTTTCCCGTTCAGAGGTCCGTTGAGGAACACCGTGTGGTTTTTAGTCCGTGCGAGTCGGACATAACTCCATCACTGGCCCTTTGGTAGTAGAGTAGGTACCCATAAAGGGTTTTCCACAAGAAACAAAAAAAAAAGGTTCGAACATGAGTCCGCTGACTTGTTAGTCAAAGATCATACCACTAGGCTATCACGGCACACTGTGGTATGTATAATACCTAATCAACTGATATTTAAGACTGTAAATGCCAATAAATACAATTAATATAAACAAACCTTGGAATTTCATAAACCATACAAAATTTGTCGGATGAAGCACAGCTGTTGATCATATTTTTATAATAATATCATTTTTACATAGACTCATAGACACGCCTGTATTCCTCAGAGGGGGAAGGCATACAGAGAAGGATTGAGCATTAATCACCATGCTAGCTCACTGCGTGTTGGCGATTTCAGACAATTAAAGTCTAGGTTTCCGTACGATGTTTTCCTTCACCGTTAGTCAGTGATGTCTTAGATTAACTAAGAAAGTACATATGATATTGAAAAAGTTACATTGGTACATGCCAGGATCGAACCCACACCCACACGCTTGCCAAGCGGGTCCATAACCAATGCACCATTTATTAACGTTTGTTTTAGTTCATAATAAAAAAAAATTACCTCAGCAAATATGACAGACCGCTTCGAAAGTTTTGATGACCGCAGAAGCGATTCCTGGGTTAGGTAATATTTTACTTGTGCGTCTTATCATACGAAAATTTTAAAAGGCAGCGCAGTGTCACTTGCGTTTTTTAATCGCCAATTAATCGTTATTTGATTAATAAAGAAGCAATAAATGTATGTCTGTATGTAGATTGGATTGCACTACTATCTTATACGTAATTTTGTTGTATAAAATTCACATTGGTACATAACATGCCAGGTTCGAACCCACACCCATGTTCTTGCCATGCGGTTCCATTACGCCACCACACCTATACAATATGTTAAGAAAACCCTGTCCGATCCGTGAAGGTATTAGTAGGTATCGGGATGTGATTCTATTTGTGTAATTTTTTTCACATAATAAGTAATAAAAATTACCCCGAATAAAAATGATTAAAAAATTAAAAAATGAGGAAACTTACATGACAACACAGGCGGGCGACGGTCGGCGCACTCGTCAGTTTTCGGGTAGCGTAGCGAAGTCATATAGTGTTGTCAGTTTTTGGAATTTTACCAAATTTTAAGTTAATTTGTGTAAAAATCACACATTTAAAAAAAATATTACAACGTTATCCTTATCAATAATGTAAATTGTTTATTCATATTTGGTTATATTATTGAAGTACCTATGTGCCCCTTTCGGGTCGGACAGGGTTTTCTTAACAAGCTGTATAGTTTAAAAATAAACGTATCATATAAATTATACACAGTACGAGCGCACGTCGGCAAATGTCGTCGTGTATCTCCGGATGTCACCGAGCAGACGCCCCAGCTATTTATAACCAAGTGTTTATGATATATATTTTATCATCTTGAAATAATAGCGAATGTAAAATTTAATATATATTATGAACATGTTACGAAATGTAATATTTCATCGTAATTTGTCAGTTTTCAGGAAGTAATGTCGTTGTTGAAAAGGATGTTGCTAATTAATTAATTTTCTTTCAGGAAATTAAACGAAATTTGTAAGAAAATTTCATTATTAATTATATTATGTGTATGTTTTTTTATGTGATAACTAGTAAGCAGTAATATACTAGTGGTATGACCGTTAACTGGCAAGTCAGATATACCAAGTTCGAACCCAAGGCACGCATTTCTGACTTTTCGTAAGTTAAAAGCGTATTAAAAAATCATTATCACCGGCTTCGTGCATCGAAAAACACAGTATGCCTTTAGCCGCAGCTGTCATGAAGATTTTTGACATTAAATATAGGAAGACAGTGGTGTTGATTCTCTTGTACATCCGGCTAAACTAATTTTAGTCTAACTATATCTCTTTCTAATAAACACAATCAAAAAAGGACAGCAAATTGAACTAGCAAATTAGAGCTGTCAAATTAGTCTACGTCTTTGCAATTGACTTAAAATTAGATGAGACCTATTACATGCCGTCTAAATTCTCGTTGATATTACGCAAATGGACTAGTTTGAGAGCTCTAAAAATCTGCTATCCTTTTCTAATGATCCCTGTTAGAAAGAGAGATGGCGAGTCTAAATAAGTTTAGAGCGTGTGCAAGAGAATTAGCACCAGTATCCTCATAATCAAATATCTAATTTTAGAAAATTGTATCCCTATGGGTTGCTGGGGTCAAATAAGCACTACAGGCAGTCATTTTTTTAGAAAACATTCAGCTACATCTGGTTAGATTAGAAGCCGACTCCAACTAAGTATATAATTAATTTGTAAAAAAATATTCTGGTAAATATTTGTTGATGCCTTATTTGTAAATTTTTACGTTTGAAATATCATCACATCTACACATCATTACATCTCTTCTATTGCACATTTTTTTTTATTTTTTACTGCCGCACAAATTGACTCCATGCTGCCTGATGGAAAGCAGTCAGTGGAGTCCTATAGTAATGACCATCATCCCAGCAGCCAATATAGCAATGTGGCATGATGGCCCTCACCTTGACGGCCTTGAGAAAAGCTTTTTCGCGTCCCGCTTAAATGACCCTGGATCATAGGTGGAGGGAAACACGTGGGCTGGTAACGAGTTCCACATCTTAATAGAACGGCAGAGATAGGAGGCGCCGAACCGAACCGAACATAAATATTTTTACTCGTGATTATATATATTAAGATACCTACCACGAGTGTCATCTAGTATTTAATAATACTAACATTTCTCAATATTTAGTACCAAAGTAAATAGAGAAACTGCAGAATATTGTACTAGTGACAGCTTATCAAAGAGCGCCAGTATTTCCCGCCGTTTATTGCAATATGGCGCTGACAAACAGCTGACACATTGCAGGATTGCCAGACGCGACACTGGTATTATTTTTAATCGTAGATTACTAGAAAAGAGGTTTATAGCGCAGGGTATTTTAAAAGTTTTTTTTTTGTTATTTGATTTATTTTTGTTGTAGTAAGAAAATTTGGTGTTTTTTTTTTTTGAAAGCTGCTCAACTGAATAAATGAAAGAAAAGAAAATAACTTTATTTAACACAAAAACATGCACAACTAAAATATACGGTATCTAAGTACTCACATAACACATTATTATTATTAGCCAAAATTATCCCATTGCATGGCAAAGACCTCACGTCCCACATAACACATAGTTACTACAAAATTAATAAAGAAAAGAAAATTCGCTAAATCGGACACAAAATAATGTTTATTTAAAAAATATCTATGCCTGCCTCGTTGGTCTAGTGGTAGCAAGCGCGACTGCTGAGCACGGGTTCAATCCCCGGGTCGGGCAAAAGTGTTATTGGGTTTTTCCATTAGGAAATTCTCAGTAGCAGCACGGAGTCTGGAATTGTGCCCGGTTAATGGCAATAGGCTCGCCCCCTATTACATGGGACTTATAAAATAGCCGGCGAAACGTAGGTGTACTGCACACCTCTGCCTACCCCCTCTGGGGAATACAGGCGTGAGTCTATAAATAAATAAAATAAATTTAAAAAAATCGAATAAGTCTATAATAACTAATTCAATTTCTTTTTTTGTAAACATGGGTACATAAAGTTGGCCACTTCATATTGATTACCGCTTTAACTCATTACGGACTTTCAGACCGAAGTCTTAATGGAGGGTTAATAAGGGCTACTTCAATTTTATGAGTGATTTGTTTTCTCATTTCTGAAGTTCAGTAGACAATAGGTACTTGACTTGGGCGTGGGTTTCAGGTTGTAATTAAACTTGTAGGGCCGCAAAATATTTGGCAAAAATAAATAGGTAGTTTACTTATTTTTATTAATCACGTTAAAATAAGTATCGCAGAGTGAAATGGAACATAAAGTAAGTTAAACCTTTGCACATCACGTTTTTTTATGTGCTGACTATGCGCCGTGTTGTCCGGCCTAAGAATAGAACCACCCTCTACTTGTCTCGCGGGTGTCGTAAGAATCGACAAAGAGAAAGATCCAAAGGATGAGCAGCAGCATCCTTCTGTGTAACAGTAATCATCTGCTACTGCGATTGCCAACCCGCAGGCAAATACCTCCAATAAGCGTACAATAGTGGCGCGCAATGGGAGCCTATGTTCAGCAGTGGACTAAAACAAGCTGATGATGATGATGACGACGCGCGGTTTGATTACCGCGTTTTTCGCGCGTTATTAACACCTTTTAGCAGTGTGTAAAGGTAACTTGACTGTCTTGCGTTTGCTGAGCGTCCTGACTGCGTTCTAAGCGCGTCATCAGTGTTTAGAAAAAAACCTGATGTGAAAAGGCTCTAATAGCCATTTTGTGGGTCGACATTGTTTTAATTTTACATTTTTTATCGGCAGAAATGGTTACCAATCTACTTACGTTACGTCTGGTAGTACTTACCGAACAAAACATATGATCTGAAACAAAAAAATAATAACATTAAAGAGAGTTTATTTTATCTATGTTTTTACACGTATACGCACATATTTTGTTTATTAAATAAAAATATGTAATACGTTTGTACGTAGTTACCATACTGTATGATTATTACTGTGTTTTAATGTACGCATAGTATAAATTGGAGGCTTTACCCAAGTAGGTCGCTGGTTGAAAATCCGGTTGTAATTGATTTTTTTTTCTACAAAAATTTTTAACTGCAGTGTTTGCATAAATTTATACTAATATTATAAAGAGGTAAAATTTTTATGTATGTAGGTATGTATGTTGCGTTTTTAGTAAAAAGTAACAATATCTGTGATTCAAGTCAGAAAAAAAACAGGCAATCTGGCTGCTTATCAACGTGTGTTTACGGGAAAATCTTATTTAACGCGGACAAAGTCGCGGGGAACAGCTAGTACTTTAAAAAAATATTAACGTATTTAAAATCATTTTAATAAACATTCCACACTAGAATTCCCTTCAAGCTGAAATGAGGGCAAGAGCCATATTTCTTTCACGAAGAAATATCTACTCTGTAGAAATGTAGGCTCTAAAGTGTACCATGTTAGTGTGTTTCCATGACCTTTCGTACGTCACGATACGTTACGTCAACGATAATCGTTACCAATTTTTTTTTTTAATTGTCTTTCTTACCACCGCTTAACTGCTTGAAAGTTTGTTCATCAATATTTATATAAACATGGACATCTTAGAATTTTTGAAATCGTGATGAAACCAGCACACCTGAGAGATTTTTCTGGTGTGTAACGCCATGTCAGAGGGCTACGGGTGGTTTAAACTCTGACACCAGGTTGTTCATCAACCATACGATAAGAAGAAGAAGAAGTTAGATATAAACTAGAGATGTATGAACAAGTTTTGTTCACAGAAAACGTTACTGCAAAAAAAAACTCATAATACGTTTGCTGTTCTTACAGAACACATGCTTTTGTTTCGAACGTTCTATAAACGGTTCATAGAAAAATATGACGCTGTGAGTCGTTACCGCATTTTGTCATGTGGTACACAACACTGTGTTGTGGAAATGCGCGCGCACGGCCTAGAAAAGCATTTACTTTGAAGCGAGCTAAAAGACATTTTTATGCCGGCACTGAATATGCGGTTTGTTGATGAATAATGCTGAGGCGGGAATTTTAAATTTTAATTTTAGAACTGGAATTTTAAAGGGATTTTTCTTTTTTTTGCCGGACAGTTTGCTAGATGTTTTTTACCGTCTCTAATTTATGGGAACTAGAAACTTTTCATTTTCATGGATGAGTGACTCCTATCTCACTTGAGAGTAGTCCATTGGGACTTGGGAAACACGACCGGAGAAAGATAAAGCGCATGACCGATGGCTTTACATGCTTTCCGCAACACGGAGTCGGTGATAATTGATTTTTAATACGCATATAAAAATCAAAATATTTTAATTCATGTAGACCATTGGGCACTTATGAATAGCCATAATTCTAATATTATTTGTTGTGAGAGTGACTTTAGTTGCCAGTTCCAAGGGCAGAAACTCCATATGAATTAACAAAACCCAAAACCGTGAGGATTGGAAAAAATGAACGAGGTCTTTGCTAAGAAAAGAGAGAGTAAGGGCTAGTAATAATATCGTCATCCTCCCTTATTATTCCCAAACGTTGTTAAAGTCGGCTCCTAATCTAACCAGATGCAGTAGAAAATCAGTTTTTATGGAGCGAAACTTAAAAATATTGAACTGTACTGCTAACTATTTATAACACAACGTAATTAACACTTAGATACTGGTCGATCAATATGTAAATTAAATTTAAGGACATAATAATTCTTATAACAATAAATAAACAAAACTAATAACAACGTAATTAATAATAATAATGAATTGTGAGCATTGTAAGCCTTGGATTTGAAAGGGAGATCTCTGACTTGCCAGTTAATGGTCATAGCCTATCATAGTAAACAAAAAGACTTTAATCCATTAGCACGCTATGTTCATAGGTACTCCTTTGCACCTACACACACACGCACATGTGTATGTAAATGATGTAAAGGATTATGAACAAAGTCTCATGGAATACTATATTGACGCATATTAATTTATGTGCGTGTCAGTAGTGTAAAGGAATTTGAACAGGGTGTAAATTTATAAGGGAACTATATTAAACATTAAATATTGATACGACTTTACTCACGTATTGATTTCGGGGAATGCCCGACTAGTTTTGAACTCAAACGGAGTCCATTTTCAAGAGCGGGTGTATACGCACTACATGAAAATATATGAGTGTATATAAAAATGGACTCCGTTTGAGTTCGAAACTAGTCGGGCATTCCCCGAAATCAATACGTGAGTAAAGCCGTATCAATATTTAATATTAAAGTATGACTCACGAAAGTTATTATTCTAAAATAGGTATCTATATTACAGGTACTTAACTATGCTTTAAAAATGTGTATCAGAAAATATATAAACTGTTTGTTTATTCCAGTTTAGATACAACACAGTAAACTGTGGAATATTACGACCTAGATAACCGGTTACTGCGAAGCGAAAGGTTCTAAAAGACATTTTTATTTCAACAGAATATACAAAAGGTTTTTGCTTTATTTTATACCGTGGTCTAGCTGCATTGTAAGACTTATTTTGTTAGAAAGTTTATCAACAAAAGAATAGCAGCTATCTCGAAAAATATGCTCTAAAATAATAGACTGCCTCGTTGATCTAGTGGTAGCAAGCGCTACTGCTGCGCACAAGGTCCTGGGTTCGATCCCCGGGTCGGGCAAAGTGTTATTCTCAGTAGCAGCACGGAGTCGTGAATTGTGCCCGGTTATTGGCAATAGGCTTGCCCCCTATTACATGGGACTTATAACATAGCCGGCAAAACGTGGGTGTACTGCACACCTCAGCCTACCCCCTATCGGGATATAGTCGTAATTCTATAAATAAATAAAAATAAAATAAAAGTTATGAAGTTTTACTTTTTTGTTGAAAGAAATAACCGATTACAAGATTTACAAGCAGGATCTGAACCTGCGACCTACATGGTTAAGAAGAAGTGGTCTTTACTCTATAGAAACGCTCTCCCTTGTTTTCTTTCTGGTTTATGACCTACAGTAAAAATAAATAACTACTTCTCGTATATTATTATGATATTCTCAAACTTTGTTAGGCCACGCTAGGCAAGCGGGTTGGCAATCGCGATAGCAGATGGTTGCTTATTACATAGTAAGATTCCGCTACCCGTCCTCCAGATTTTTCCCTTGGTCGCTTCTTACGATACCCGCGGAATGATTAGGAATGGTTCTATTCTTAGGCCGGAAACCACACGGCACGCGTTCCGATAGACGCTATAAGTATTTTTAATACAGCCTCCAATTGTAAAGATACTGAGCGCCTAATAATAATGATTGTAGGAAAATTATTGAGTCGTTACTCACAGCGTAAAACTCTAAAAAATTATACTAAAATTTTTCACAATATCCTTTTTAATAAAGTAAAAAATACAGTAGGCATAAAACCGGGTAACGCCGGTCTTGTATTACCATTAATTTATTATTAAAGTAAGCTTAAAAATATTACGGTTCATTTAAATATTACGAAATTTATAAAACCATAATTTTCCGTTCTTTCGACGGATAATTCTTACACTCCGGAATTTTGGTAATATTAAAGCTGGATTTTTGAAAATGTATTTTCCGTTTTCTTCTTTTTTAGGATAATTCTCTCTTTAAAAAGTTTTACTAATATTAGAGTTGAATAAAAAAAATATGTTTAAAAGATATAGTAAGATATTAGGAGTAGGATTTGAACTTGTAACCTTCTGATTATCATGTTTAGCTTATCTCTTATCTTAATCAGTAATAAACAGATCAATAGTGAAGTGAATTTAACAGTAAAATAAAAATGTCAGGAAAATGTAGTTGACCTCTTTGGGTATGAGGCTTTTCAGAATTACGTATTACAAACCCACCAAATAACATTCGGAGTGAATTTAAAAGTAAAAAAAAAATCAGGAAAATCTAGTTGACCTCTTTGGGTATGAGGCTTTTCAGAATTACGTATTAAAAACCACCAATTTCTACATAAAAACCTTTTGTGTAAATTAGTTACTTACTATCCATTATCTATACACACTAGTCATTAGTACGACCTCAGTAAGAGGGTTGGGACCACACCGCACTAGCTTGTGGGTTTTGGTAATAGTACTGTCGTTTAACAGAAATATATCTACCTATAGAATTTAAATAACAGGTTTCGTGAAGGTGATATATTTGTTTTTGAAAGGACACGTATCTATGATGATTTTAAATGTACCTATAATGTGTTTTAAACAGTGCTTTTCTACTCTATTATAAAGCTATACTAGCTATACTACTTCTTACTCATTCAAATTTTTTATATCCTTCTGACCGGATTTCTATCCAATATGATATAGCCAATCTTAGTGCTATGGCCTGATATGGCCAATCTTAGTGGCAATTAGCCAACTACTCAGGGGATATTAAAATGCTTAAGTATGTGCGCAAACACCGGTGCACTCTCTATTTCTTCTCTGTCATAATCCGATGGGACGGCAATCCGATACGACTGGAGAGAGATCAAGCGCTTCACCTGCTATCTAAAGCAAATGCGATAATTTATGATAGGTATCCACATAACTTGCGAAAAGTCAGTTGTCGTCATGGTTTCGAACCTGAGACCTCTGACTTGGCAGTCAACGTTTACTACTATACGTAGTAATAGTTTATATTCTTTGATTAAGCTATCATTGTACTAAGAATATTATAAATCTGAATATAAAGTTTGTAAAGATGTTTGTTCCTCAATCACTCGTAAAATATTAAACGGATTTAGATGAAACTTGGCACTCACATAAATTATCCTGAATTACCACATACCATATTTTTATCAATCTAACCTCCATGCGGGCGAAACCACAGGCAAAAGCAATGGAATACTTCCGCAAAGAACGCGATTGAGAAAATAATTTTATTGAATGAAATTTAGGATTTTTTTAAAACTATATGTCATTTCAAATATTGAGGAAGGCATTATAAATTATATCTATCATTTCATCATGAACATATTACATCATTTCCTGTGACTGACGTTGAAACTAAATCATTGCGAATCATATTTTTTTTAAATCTAGCACATATTTTGATATCTTGTCATATTAAATGTAGATGTTATGATTTTGTCCTCATGCCATGACGTCATCAGATCTGAGACACACTTTTTTTACTCCATATAAAAATAGATGAAAATATAATACATTAGCTGTTCCCCGCGACTTTGTCCGCGTTAAATTTAATTTTCCCGTAAACACACGTTTATAAAGCAGCCAGATTGCCTTTTTTTTTCTTACTTGAATCACAGATATTGATATTTTTTACTGAAAACTGAACTTTTTTTTTTCAAACTAAAAAATAGCCTATAGCACTCAGGAATAAAGTAGCTTTCTATTGGTGAAAGAATTTTTAGGATCGGATCGGTAGTTCCAGAGATTACCCCTAACATACATACATTATCACATACATACAAACTTTACCTCTTTATAATATTAGTATAGATAATTAATGTTATCAACTATTTTAATAATTTAATCTGTTTTAGTATTTATTAGTCTGTAAAAGTTAGTCAGTTAAATTATATTTTAAAAATGTTCTCCGGACCGAATTTCAGTCACAGCAGTCAATCTCGACGGAGATTAGCCAACTACGCAGGATATATTATAGTGCGCAAGTGTGCGCGCAAACACAGATGTACTCTCTATTCCCTAACCGACCGAAGAGAGTTCAGGCGCAGGGCCAACGGCTTTACGTGCTGTCCGAGGCACGGAGTAAGTGATAATTAATTTATAAAACGAACATAACTTATGAAAAGTCAGAGGTGCGCGCCTTGGGTTCGAACCCGAGACCACTTACTTGCCAGTCAATATACATTCTTGTGTTCATTATATTAAATAATTATAATATTAAAATAATTGATCGATTTTTGGTCCAATTCATTTACCTATAAATGAATTATTACCTATAGGTGCGGTGTCTAACCCCATATTACAACTTATTCTCTATTAGATCTTTCTTAATTTTAATTATGTTCAACATTAAATAATATTTACATTATTAAACAATCTATAACAAACTAAATATAACTAAGTACTATTTACATTTGCCTATAAAAAAAAACAAAATAATAATAATAGAAAAAAAGTACCTAAATATTATGCGTCAAAGTACTCCTCTATTAGATTGGTTTGTAACCGCACTGTATGTCAATAATGTATTAATTTATTGTGTGTTCAATGTAGAGACGTTTAGGCACTCAAAATGATGAATTGAAGCCCAAATTTGACGCATCATTGATTTAGTTCGGCTAGTTAATTTGATCGTTGATAACTTTATCGCCTTCAATGCTTGAGCTTTGGGTAGCAATTATTAAAGGCCCTCTAATAAGTGATTTCTATATTTAGATTGATTGTTAAGGCCCTCTCAATTGATTAATTCAAGCGTTATAAACGTTTAAACGTGTATATTCAAGTCAAATTTCAGCTTCATCATCAGGTATCAGGAAGCAGTGATAGCCTAGTGGTCTGGTTGGACTGTCAAGTCAAAGGTCTCAGGTTTGAACCCAAGGCGCGTACCTCAGACTTTTCGTAAGTTATGTGCGTATTTCGGTTGCGGAGGTCAGGTAGACAGTCCTTCAGTAGAGGCTGATATTCAGCTGCATCCGGTTAGATTAGAAGTCGACCCCAACAAAGTTTGGGAATAATATGGCTAGGAGGATGATCATCAGGTATCAGGAAGTCAAAAGACAAGCGGAGGATAGAGAGAGGCGGCGATTGCTCCACCGACAAAAGCTTAGCATTTAAATCTAAGAAGCATTGATAGCCTGCAAGTAAAATTACACATTTAGACATAAGTACAAAGATAAAAATGGATTCAGAATCCTTAGCATTGATTCTGTTAAATGATATTATTCAGTATAGAGTTATTATATCTAAAATTTAAAATTTAAAAAAGGTGTTGGTCGGTACCAACACCTTCACTGTCACAAACACAAACCCTTATTGGTCGTAAGTGTGATCGCATATGTGGCTCTCGTATCGGCTTGATTAGCCATGAGCGGAGGTGCAACCAATCAGACGCTATATAAATCATCTCTTGTATATGTATAAAGGCCTATGATGATATCTGAAATATACCACTTTACATGCATGGAAAGGCATGCATCATATTAATCTTTTTATTATATTCTATTTCATAACTATGTTGGCGTTTTAAATATGTCAATATTCATGCCGCTCACGATTTCTATTCAGCTTTGTCTATTTCAGCTTTCTTTCATTAATAACCTGCCAGTAGAATGACTCAGTCAGATGGACATGACGAAACTAATAAGGGTTGCGTTTTTGAAAATTTATTTTCGTCACGTTTTTTGATAGGGGTGAGTCTATGTTCCGGAACCCTAAAAATACAAATTAGAAACTCATCATCATCTGCCTAGCCTTTTCCCAACTATGTTGGGGTCGGCTTCCAGTCTTACCGGATGCAGCTGAATACCAATGTTTTACATGGAGCGACTGCCATCAGACACACGATACCCGTTGGTAAGACTGGTTGTCAGACTGGGGCTTCTGACTACCCGTAACGACTGTCAAAGATCTACAATTAACAGCCGGGGCCAACGGCTTAACGTGCTATCCGAGGCACGGAGAGTGATAATTAATTTATAAAACGCACATAACTTACGAAAAGTCAGAGGTGCGCGCCTTGGGTTCGAACCCGAGACCACTGACTTGCCAGTCAACGGTCACCACCACTAGGCTATCACGACTCTTTAAAACAAATTAGAAACTATATTATATTATTTATATACTATAGCTATTATTGTTTGACAATCGCATAGACTAAAGTTATTACATTCATGACAAAATTTCTTTTTCGATCTTTATCGAACTCTTATCGAAAATATATCAATATTAAACGTCAATTTTGACAAAATTTTATGAACTTTATGTCAAACTTGACGTTTAGAATCGATAACCGTTCGATAAAAAGTCGACAAAAAGATCCATGCTCGCACCCAGATCATACATAGCTAATACCTATAAAACATTAACATTAGGTACTGACTGACAGACAACAAGTAGCTTGAACTCTAGAGTCTGGGAATTTGGAGAAAATATTCCTAGTATTTTAGAGGTATACTTAGTAAGAATTTTTAGAAACTCCAACCTTGAGCAGTTAAAATAATAAATCAGCCTGTAACTGTCCCAATGTAGGGCAAAGGCCTCTTCTCATAATATAGAGAAGGATCGAGCATTAATCACCACGCCAGCTCACTGCGTGTTGGTGATTTTAGGCAATTACGATGTTTTCCTTCATCGTTAGTCAGTGGTGTCTTAGATTAACTAAGAAAGTATATTAATGACATTGAAAAAGTCACATTGGTACATGCCAGGTTCGAACCCACACCCAAGCGCTTGCAAAGCGGGTCCGTAAGCAATGTACCACCACGACATTACAAATTAAGTTAAAATAATAAAACAAATAAATAAACTAGTACCTTTGTAACTGTGTCACTGTGGCTCTTCTCAATCACAGAAGGATTGAGCATTAATCACTACGCTAGCTACATGTTGGCGATTTCAGACTAGGTCTAGGCTTTTTACGATGGTTTTTTTTTCTTCACCGTTACTCAGTGTTGTCGTAAATTAACTTCTTCTTCTTCTTATCGTATGGTCGATGAACAACCTGGGGTCAGAGTTTAAACCGCCCGTAGTCCTCTGACATGGCTTTACCACCATTGAAAAATCTCTCAGGTGTGCTGATTTCATCACGATGTTTTCCGTCACCGTTTTAGCAACTGATAATTAATTTATAATACGCACATAACTTACGAAAAGGCAGAGGTGTGCGCCTTGGGATCGAGCTCGAGACCTCTGACTTGTCAGTCGACGGTCACACCACTAGGCTATCAGTGCTATAAACTGATGATTAACTAAGAAAGTAGGTAATTGACATTGAAAAAGCCACATTGGTACATAACAGGTTCCAGCAAGGGAGAACAAATCCGAAATCTATGCAGACAAAGTCGCGGCCGAAGCCCTAGATAGCTTAATTAACTTCAACAGCTTTCAGAGTGAAGTGAAGCCTGAAATTGCAATATACGCCTAACATGGGCGATGCACCATGATACAATGAAAATTGTATCCCCTGATTGTTATTTCCAACAATATGGCCTGTATTCATCACAGAAAGATCGATTCTGATACGATTGATGAATATTTAATTGAAATTACGAACTGCAACGTTGATCTAATAGTTAATAGCGCCAGTACTGAGAACGATTACATAATATTACTATTTTCTAAGCATAAAACTTCGATGGCATCAATGTCGATTATCGATCTGTTGCTACATAAAAGAAGGATAAACTATTGAAATATTTACTATTATTGATTGTCAATATTTAAAATTTATGTGGACGCATCAAAAAATTGCAATGATAGCCTAACCTCTGACTTTTCGTAAGTTATGTGTGTATTATAAATTAATTATCACTTGCTTCGTGTCTCAGAAAGAATGTTAGAAGATCTTCGATGATCATATTAAGATCTTTGACAATCGATATAGGGAGTCAGTACCCTCATAAAGTCTAGACAACTGATCTAATCTTAGAATATCGTATCCCTTTGAGTTGCGGGGGTCAGACAGGCAGTCTCTCCGTAGAAAACTAATATTCTGCTGCATCTGGTTAGATAAGAAGCCGACCCCTAACAAAAGTTTGGGAATAATAAGGCTAGGAGGATGATGCACCAAAACTGACAAAAACAAACTGACTCCCTCCAGTTAGCCATCTAATATATTGCAAACAAAACATTTATACACCTCCGTAATTGTTTCAAAAAGACAAATGAGGGATACTTGTTACAATGGATACCATTAAAATCAACGATCTGTGGATTTAGGACGTTCTCGCCACCACATCAAGAATGGATGAGTTTACATCCCTAAATTAAATTGTTTAATAAAAATGGCATGACAATGTGTTTGGCCATGTATTCACTCAATGCCAAGTGATGGTGTGGTTCATATGAGCACAACTGTCTTTGAAACAGGAGAACAGAAGTGGAACGAGTATGTTTTTATTATTTTTTTGTGGCCGGGGGGAGTAAAAAATGCCTTGTATACCGCACGTCCAAGGACGTATGAGATACAGGGTTAAAAAAAGCACCAGCATCCTTAAAAGGGGTTATTAAACTCATCATTATGAACAACTTTTACTATGGGACCAACCCCGAAATCGCAAAAAAACAGGTGTTCCATACATTTATGTTCTCAACAAAATGCTGGTGTTTTACAAATATCCCTGTAGGTATACTCGTATATTCAAAATTGTATTTTATATGGAATTTAATTGAACAAAAATGAGAATTTAAAGTATTTCTTCCTCAGTTAGTCTGAATACCTTTGTCACTTCAACAAGACGGCCATTATTCCACCACTCCAAACGTGAATTTTACGGAAACAACAAATTTGAATTTCATGTTAATTGAATCTTTTAAGCATAATTTTATTCAATTGCCTACTGAGAAACATCAGGTGTTTATCGTCAGCAAACTCATTTACAAATCTTTTTCGAGTTTGAACTTGAAATCTCTACATTAGGTATTCGGGAATACGTTTGTGAATCAAATGTTTGGGTAGCTTTCAAAGTTGAGGAAGATATTTGCAATACGATCGAGAAAAGGGACTTGTGTCAGCTTCTGGATTTAATAAAGATTGTAACGGACTTACATAATTGAAGAAGTTTTTAAACAGATGCGTTATTCTTTGTCACTTTTTTTTTATTCTGGTCTGATCTTTTAAGTTTTTATAATTCGATTCAAAAGAGTATTTAATGTATATTTTATATATTTCAAGAGGTACTTTACTAATTATTCTGATCTGATCTTTTAAGTTTTTCTAATCACCTGAGAGATTTTTCAATGGTGTGTAAAGCCATGTCAGAGGCCTACGGGCGGTTTAAACTCTGACACCAGGTTTTTTATCAACCACACGAGAAGAAGAAGAAGTTTTTCTAATTCGATTGGAAAGAGTATTTAATGTATATTCATATATTTCGAAAGAATACTTTATAATATTATAGAAATATTGTAAATACATCAAACATCCTAATTAATTTTATAAATGCGGAAATTTGTTTGTTTGTTTATTACCTTTTCACGCCTAAACCACTAAACCGATCATCCTGTAATTTTGCATATAATATATGTTGACAGGGGTACAAAAACGGTATACGACATAGAGTACCTTTCATCCCGAAAAAAAGTACTGTTCCCGAGAAAAACAACAACAATAACGTTCGATAACAATAACGATATAGATGACGCTAATTGGCTAATTCAACAACATACCTACACACGGGCAAAGCCGCTGGCGAAAGCTAGTCTATAAAACCCCTCTTGTTTTTTCCTGAATACAAGATTAATATGTTGTTAAAAAAATCTAACTATAAAACACTAAAAAAAACAAACAAGCGCTCGCTTGGTCGTCAACAACAAAAAAACTCTTGCAACCATTAAACAACCAGTTAAAACCACGGAATTCAGCATAAAATCTCTTCTAATATTACCCACGCGTTCCTCTTTTCAATTTTACAAATATGAGCGCATTTTTCCCCTCGACTGCACCGCTAGTAAATAGCGGGGAAATCGAACCAGCCTCGACATTTGAGATATGAAATGTGAACGGGTCGGTAATAAGGACTCTCATGTTGGACTCGAATGCAAGCTAAACAATCATACTGAATTGGATTTACCTAGGTATTGAGGTTGTGTTGATTTTGTGCTTAATGTGGTTGTTACCGACAGGCTCCGGAGCCCCGAAAGCCTAGTTTTTTATAATTCTGTATTTATTTTTAATTATGACTGATGACGTTTTCATTTTCAGTTAGTTGCAGTTGATAGTTTTAAGATTGTAGTCAGAATAAAAGATGCTACAAATTTAAAATTTGTCGTGGTGGCGCATGGGTTACGGACCCGCTTTGCAAGCGCGTGAGTGTGGGTTCGAACCTCGCATGTACCAATGTGCCTTTTTACCCGACTGTCAGGAAGGGTTATGTTTTTTGCGCGTATCTTGTTTAATGTCATATGTACTTTCTTAGTTAATCATAGACACCGCTGACTAACAGTGAAGGAAAACATCGTAAGGAAACCTGGACTTTAATTGTCTAAAATCGCTAACACGCAGTGAGCTAGCGTGGTGATTAATCCTCAATCCTTCTCAGTACGAGAAGAGGCCTTTGCCCTACACTGGGACAGTAACAAGCTGATTTATTTATTTATAATTTAAAACTCAAATCTACACAATAAAACTAGTCCGCAGAAAACAGTCAATATCTAGTAATTAGTCTAAAATGCAATTTCAAAATGTAAATTCTGAACTAAATACCTAACCCGCTAACCCACTGTGTTGGGATAATATTCCTAGCAATTCGTTATGGCAATCACATGATGAGATTAGCTTCATTGATGACATACAATTATCGTCATACGAGACGAGAGTAAATTGCTTTTGTATAACATGTTTTATTGCGCAGTTTTAGAAAATGTCATTTGAGTAACTAATAAAAAAAGATAAAGGATTTTTTAAAATAATTATCAACTTTCGTTTCGAGTTGGGTTTTTTTTTATTAAATTGGATTTACCTATGTGAATTTGCTTGAATCGTAGAGTTATAGAAGTTCTTAAACTTTCGCGAATTGGAATCATGTTTTAAATATTATTGACTATTTTGAATTATCTGTGCGCGAATAGACCCGAAATAATATTTAAAACATCATAGAGTTATGTTATTATTATTGCAAAAAAATATTCAATTTTTTGCTACAATATGACTATCCGTATCAGTTGTTTTTTCTAATTTTCATATTAAATAATCAGGTTTAATAAGCTACAAAATTCACAAAAACACTACGTCAAACTCACTTTAAAGTTACAGGTTACAGTACTTCTTCTTCTTATCGTATGGTTGATGAACAACCTGGAGTCAGAGTTTAAACTGCCCGTAGGCCTCTGACATGGCTTTACACACCCTTGAAAAATCTCTCAGGTATGCTGGTTTCATCATGATGTTTTCCCTCACCGTTTTTGCAACTGACAATTAATTTATAATCGCACATAACTTACTAAAAGACAGAGGCGCGCCTTGGGATCGAACTCGAGACCACTGACTTCTCAGTCGACGGTAATACCACTAGGCTATCAGTGCTTACAGTACTTATGCTACATTATTAAAATGCGGTCTATTCCCCAAAAATTTGCATGTAAATTATTTATTATATAAGCAAATGCGACCCGGATACCACGCTCGAAAGAGTATAATAAGGTAATAATGCGGGGAATTGCTTCAAAAGCATTTTCATTCAATGGACCGAATACACAATAATTGCATGTCATTACTGAAATAATGATACCGTGTGTTTAATGTTTAAAAATATTCGTCTTTTGTGAAGTTGCTTCTTCGTTTTAATGATGTTTTTCGCGAATACCGACGTATTACGAATGGTGTAAAAAATACAACCGTTCTTGGTTGTTTTAGGAGAGAAAATAATATAAGTAATTTTTTTTACGTATAACGGTTTTGTTATCAAAACTAAAAGCTATTTACCGAATATCAGATCAATCTGTCAACAGGAAAAGGGGTAAAATATCGATTAGGTACTAAATTTGAACCAAACAACAGGTTAAACTAAATAAAACCGTTTAAAAATACCCATAAAACAACATCTCGATTGAGCTTAAATATTTGTCTTTTGATTTCGATAACTGAACAGGGTTTACTCTTGAACTGCGAACCCTTTCTTAGACATTTCCCAATTTGCCTTAAGCATTTCACAATTTGCCTTAGGCATTTCACAATTTGCCTTAAGCATTTCACAATTTGCCTTAGCCATTTCACAATGTGCCTTAGGCATTTCACAATGTGCCTTAGGCGTTTCTTTTTTTGGAATAAACCATTATTCGATGGCTAATTGGATGTACAATGCTGTCGACTTAATTGTAAGCGATGCATTGGTACACGCTGTAGCCGATATGACACCGTAAGTTATGTGAGTAATATAAATTAATTATCACTTACTCCGTGGCTAGAGCCGTTGGCCTTGCGCCTGATCTCTCTCCGGTCGTTTCGGATTGCCATCCCATCGGATTACAAGAGTGAAGGAATAGAGAGTGTACCTGTGTTTGCGCACACACTTGTGCACTATATATCTCCCGCGTAGTTGGCTAATCTCCGTTGAAATTTGCCGCTATGACCGAAATTCAATGAGGAAGACATCACAATCATATAACAAAGGCAGCTCATGCGCTACCTATAATGCGGAAAAAGATACTTATAAAAATAGGTAGGCTAGGTATTAATTACATAAGCGAATTGGATATGATCCCTATATTCATAAGCTCTCGAGATTAATAAAGGTTTTCGTTTAATAGAGAGATTATCGGCCCTATCTTCGAGATGAACGAGAAGGCGGGATAAGATTGAAATTAATTAACGTTTTGTTAACCATTGACCTAGAAATGGATTATCCAGTAATCATCTTAACGGTTCATTTAGTTTTCTGTTTGGGTAAGTAATACTTAAGCCTCTTTTATACTGATGGGCATTGGTATCTGGTTTATCATGGACTAGCGACCCGCCCCGGCTTCGCACGGGTGCAATATACATATAAACATTCCTCTTTAATCACTCTGTCTATTAAAAAAACCGCATCAAAATCCGTTGCGTAGTTTTAAAGATTGCAAACAAAGTCGCTTTCTCTGTTCCTATATTCCTAAATATAGGGACAGAGAAAGCGACTTTGTTTTATACTATGTAGTGATATGAGAGTTACAGTGCTCGGGGTTTTTCGAGATAGAACTCGCAGCGAACTAATATTTAGAGTTTAGTACCAATGCTCATCAGTATAAAAGAGGCTTAAGTATATTATGCTTGAGAAGAGAGCCATGTCAGAGGCCTACGGGAGGTTTTAACTCTGACACCAGGATGTTCATCAACCATATCATAAAGAAAGATTTCATATAATCAATTTTTTCAATAAAACAGGTCTTTATATCACAGATGACCATTAAATTCTCTAGTACGTTAGGCGAACAAAGCGTCTCTCAATTGGTGCATCGGAATGAATGCACAATCGCTCAAATGTGGGTCGCCGTCACAATGATATACCTAGGAGTCGAGAAGACGCATTGTGTTGGATGCGGTTACCCGTAAATCAATATCCGTCTTCGAATTAGAATTTCTCATGACGTCGTAGTGTCGTGGTGGCGCATTGGACGTAGTTAAGCGGAAAGGATCCAAACCACATCAAATCACTTTGAGATAATTATGGCACTTAAAAGTTTTGATAAAGAATGAACCAGTTACCTGCCTATACATTTTGATAGTATCTTACAGTCAAAAAAGTTTATCGGATTTGTTTTTTGGTCTGGATTGGTTTTGGTCAATAAATTTATTGAAAAAGTCTTCTTTATAGGAACACTTCTAATATAACTTTTTTTGTCAATATTGTGGATTGGATCCTTTTTGCTTAACAACGTCCCAATAGTTATGGACCCGCTTAGCAAGCACATGGGTTAGAACCTGGCATGTACCAATGTAACTTTTTCAATGTCATATTATGTATTTTCTTAGTTGATCTAAGACACTAAGAATAACGGTGAAGGAAAACATCGTGAGGAAACCTGGACTTGAAAGTCTGAAATTGCCAACCCGCAGTAAGCTAGCGTGGGATCAATGCTCGACCCTTCTCTGTATGAGAAGAGGCCTCTGCCATGCAATGACAACAAGACAGAGCAGTTTTTAAAATAATTTTAAAAAAAATAGGGATGGTAGGTACTCAATAGGCATGTAAATGAGAGACAATATTTTTTTTCGGTGTACACAAGCGTATCATAAGACAGGTCTTAAAAAATGATATTGAGAATTGATATAATACCTTTTTTAATCTTACCTACTTCTTTAGGTAAGCATGAGGATGGCATTTTTGTACCGAGCACCAATAAGGCAGGCAAGATGTTATTATTAAGAGCAGATTTCCACTGCGTGGTAAACGCTTCTCTAAACTTTCCTTCCCCTTGGAACCTAGGTGGCCACCAGTCTAGGTAAAAAGAAAGAGAGGTACTTCAATTTATTCTTGAAATAAACCAAAATTCAAACTCCGCTCGTAAGTCTACAAAAAATTCAAAACTCAGTGTTGGCATAATATGCAATACTTTATAAACATGTTTCTGTATATACCAAAGTATTGATGCCAAACTTTTAGAATGCTTCGAAGACGTTCTACTTGGAACTTTTCGCAGGTACAGTTCCTGCACAAGAACAGTTAGGTACTTATATTTTGCAAAACTTTGCTGCAACAATGCTCCTTGTCTCACTTTCACAAAGTTAGGTGATATCTATACCTACTTCTGTTCTAGTAACATCCCAAGAGTATTCATAATCAATGTTCTAGTTATTGACACTATTGATGTAGAGCATTAGTCTCTATGGATTTGATCTGTTATTGATTCCCAATACCCTTTAGTTTGCATATAGACCTTAATGCTTCGGAGTAATCTGTTATTTGCTCAGGCTAAGGAATTAGGCAAACTACCTAATGTAGTTACAAGATGACTGTATAAGTTGGTTTCAAACGAGCGCGTTCGTTGTGATAATTACTGTTTCTTGTGGTTTTGCCTAGTGGTATGACCCTGCAACTGACAAGTCAGAGGTCTCGAGTTCGATCCCAAGGCGCGCACCTCTAACTTTTCGTAAGTTATGTGCGTATTATAAATTAACTAGCTTTTGCCCGCAGCTTCGCCCGCGTGGATGTTGAACCAGGATAAAATTTATATTTTTTGTTAATCCAGGAAATATGGTTTTTATGTTTACCGAGTTCTATTCAAATCATAAATGTTTAGGTAACAAACATCTTCACAAACTTTTATTAGTGCAGATTAGTAATGTTATGATATGACAGTTCAAGTCCGCCCAAGTCAGTTGTTTTTGTGAGTTTCTTATTAAGCAAAACATGTGCATAAACATTTAAATTATCCAAAATATTTATTATTGAAAACATTATATATTGCCATTAAACATTATCCAGGACGATGCAATGGATAGAGCGAAGGGGAAGCGAAAATCCCGAAAAGCAGACCCCACTATCATGTGGGAATAATTATTGCACAGGAGAGAATGAGAGATTTTTTTTATTTGACTCAATCTACCCGTGAAACTAAAACTCTTATAGAACATCTTTGTATAACACGAAAATTTCCAATACAACTTTGCCGATTAGCTAACATACTTGTTAAGAGGAATCAATTTTTTAATTTTTATTTTTTGGAAACTGATGTTTTAAGTTGTTCAGTATCATGGGTTCATTAAACTACTGAAGAGTCGAACACTATTCATGTAACAGCTTCACATCTGTCCTCCTCTAAATATTAAGTCATGCATTTTAATTTTTTTTGATTTTTTTCTTAGTATAGGGCAAAAGAAAAAGTTATAAGTGCGCTTCGCATATTTTATTGCATAATTTCTGACCTAATAAAGCGAAAAACCTATGTAAAAGAACAAAAGTTTCGTATCAATATCAAATCCGAACCAGGATATTTAGAAAAACATACAGATTACTTTGTTTGTCGTTTTGCTCTCGGGAGCTAAAATGTACAGAGAGTCAGGACTGGTGACCCGAGAGCAAACGACATACAGTCTATGTGAGGAGAAGCTGGTCCTGAGATCGACACTCGCAGACTTCTCATGGCGAAACAAACGGCCACAGGAAACTACACTCGCTTAAATTGAAAGGGATAAATGTGGAGAATTAGTGGTACATGGTGTAAACACTGTCTCGCCAATACCGAAACCCGTTAGAATTTGCGCCTTGATGATTTGCAGATAATTTACATTAAGCCATCAGGCCATCATTTTCTGGGTCCCTTGACACAATTTCAAAGGCGTTAAGTTCCGAAGAAGCATAATCGGGACACCGAACTTCAACTTAATGACGTCCGTCGGAAGTCCACTTGCAGTGAGGGAATTCAGGAATTTTACAGAATAATGAGTGGCGTCATCTTGATTGACAACAGTGTTTATAAATGTGTAAAACACTTCATTCCCTTTCATTTATAAAAGAATGCATTCGTTGATTGCTGCAGCTTGATTATTTTTGGGCGTTTTGAGTTGGAAAATTCTTGAGCATGTGGATTCCTACTCAGCCGCCCATAATTATTGTCAAGCTCAACTTATGAATACAGGATCATAAAAATAATCGTTTCAAAGAACCATTCACCTCATCAGCCCCAGTTCCTCGCGTCACCACAGGCAGCGTTCAGTGGAAATTGCCGCTGAACATAACTGTGACACCACCCATTATGTGTTGGTTCCTACGGATGTCTTTTAGAGTTCTGTGTACCGCATCAACTGCTTTTCTGTTTGCCATTATACATTCATCCCATCATACGATCAAAGAACAATTCTTAAGCAAATGCCTGCCTTGTCACTATTTCGTGACACATCACAAACAGGTGTTTCGTTGCTCTGTAAATTGATGGGAATCCTAAACATGGTGTGCGCTGTTTTGTCACCAGAAAACAACGTGGCAGTAATCGCAGAAGACGCTACTGCAATTGTAATTTTGCTCTGCCTCCCTGCAAGGATGCCAGTGGTTATAAATATTTTTCCTGTCCCATCAGGAGTATCCAAGAAAAATATTTTTCCTCAGATTTAAATCGACTCCTAACGCCATCTAGTTAAGAAAAAGGAAACATTATGTTTTAAATAATAATAATTTTAATGCTTCAAATTAAAGCGGATTTTTTTTATAAGCTGAAATTTTTAAAAGTATAATCCCACACGATGCGCGTTGCTTCCTTCGGGTTTCAAATTGAAATATTTAAAAAAGAATTCCGCTGATCTAAATACACTCTAACGCCATCTAGAACACTATGTTTTAAATAATATAAATTTTATAAATGTTTCAAATTAAAGTGGTGACGTTTTTTACATACGTACATACATAGACTCACGCCTGTTTCCCAGAGGGGTAGGCAGAGACAACGGATTTCCACTTGCTACGATCCTTCCATACCTCGTTGCATATACGTTTTTTATAAGTTGAAAAATTATTAAAAAGCATGTTTCCTTCGGGTTTCAGCCGGTAAGTAATAAAAGTCATTAAGAATGAAATACCACAAAAATACATATTAATTTCAATGACAAAAAAAATACAAAAGAATCCACAAAAAGTTTGCGGAACTGGGGATCGAACCCAAAGCCTTACACTTCCAAGGCGTTCGCCCGACCGGAAGACTATGAAGTCTGTTGACATGTAGACAAAATAATCGTTCCTAAAAGATATTATTATGTTATGTTATGTAATGTTTAGCTCCTTGTGGATATAGCGTGATAATATTTTGTAAATTGAAATTTAATAATATTTTTCCCAACAACAACAACAATTCTGCAGCAAATTCTAGAAATACGCTGCTTACTACAATGCTGCTCATCCCCCATAATTATAAACGTGATAATTTATACCCTATAAGTTGACCAAGAATTTAAAAAGTATATTTGCCGAATTTCAACTAAATCTGTCCAGTAGTTTTCGCGCCAATCAATTACATACATACTTCGTTACGATTTTATTATATGTATAGATTATCAGTAGCTAAAACGGTGAGGGAAAACATCGTGATAAAACCAGCACATCTGAGAGATTTTTCGATGATGTGTAAAGCCATGTCAGAGGCCTACGGGCGGTTTAAACTCTGACACCAGGTTGTTCATCAACCACACGATATAAAGAAGAAGATCCCAACCTTGTGTTAGACCGTAGACCTGGCTCGATACACCATCAAAGACCTAAGATATAAAGATCTAAGATATAGTGATTTCCTCACAATGATGATGCCTTAATATGTATAATCTGCCTAACCTTTTCCCAACTATGTTGGGGTCGGCTTCCAGTCTTACCGGATGCAGCTGAAAACCAGTGTTTTATCTTTATCTTTTTTTTTTAAATTTAGCCGTCTGACTTAGTACGATCCATGATCCATGCTTTACCGCGCAGGATCGGCGATCCAAAATTGGATCGTTTGGTGTGGATACGGCTAATGACGTTGCTAAAGTCCAAAAACACTAATTCACAAAACTTATAACTTGGCACTATCAAAGACAAATAATGAATGCCAAACTGCCGTGTCTCGAGTATTTATATCTTTGTATATCGCGGCTACTACGATTGCCAATTACATATCTTCCGCTCATAGGTCAATCTTTTCATTTCGTTCACTAGTTGGTGTTCCATCTATGGAAGCAATTGAAATGATTGATGATGTTATTAGTTTTACCCGTTTTGTTCAACCGTGGCAGGATTGTGCGCTCCAATGAATTTTAATTGAATGGATTATAGTTTAACTGTTTGTTGTTTAATAGTGTAGCGACAGTTGTATTGTTGTAATGGTTCAAACATAAGATTGATATTTAGACATCATGTACAATAAATAGTAAAATAAATGAACCAGCCTGTTACTGTCCCACTGTAAGTCAAAAGCCTCTTCGGGAGGGCGGTGAATACACAAGTGAACCCTGTTCTTCCGTCCAGAGGTCCGTCGAGGAACACCGTGTGGTTTTTAGTCCGTGCGAGTCGGACTTAACTCCGTCACTGGCCTTTTGGTGGTGGAGTACGGAGAATAAGGGGTTTTCCACACCAAACAAAAAAAAAGGGCAAAAGCCTATTCTCATATAGAGAACGGTTGACCATTAATCGCCATGCTTGCTCACTGCGTGTTGGTGATTTCAGACCTAACGATCTTACTACTGGAATATTTTTAATTTCATTCACAAAATAGAGAAGCATCATCTAATTATATTTTCGTAACCGTATCCTTCTTTCATTCATTAGAATGTCAAGTTAACAATATCTAGTTTCCAAAAACAAACTCTAAGATAGTCTTCTTCTTCTCCTTATTGTGTGGTTAATAAACAACCTGGTGTTAGAGTTTAAACCGCCCGTAGGTCTTTGAAATGGCTTTACACACCATTGAAGAATCTTTCAGGTATGCAGTGTGCTGGTTTCATCACGATGTTTTCCCTCACCGTTTTAGCAAATGATAATAAATTTTATAACACGCACATAACTTACGAAAAGTCAGAGGTGCATGCCTTGGGATCGAACTCGAGACCTCTGACTTGTCAGTTGACGGTCACACCCACGTCACACCACTAGGTTATCAGTGCTATATGAGATATATATCTAAGATATTATATTATTTATAAACTGATATGAAACAACTTTACAGAGAAATTGTATAGTACTAAACTAAAGAAACATAATACTTAAACAACAACAGTATTCTTTGTGCGAAATTAATCTATAGACTAGAAATCTGATATCAGACAGGTCTTATTTAGAATCAGAATCATGAAGCTAATTATGTCAAGGTAATTTGAGGAATATTAATTGAACTGTGCAGTTATACTTTTAATGGTATGTCAACGAATTTCGTTAGGTTGGTTGCCGTGACGGAAAAACTTATAGTTTCGACATTCATTTGTTTTTTCGATATTCTCTTGTTTTTCAACATATTTGGTGTTTTTTTTTTGTCATTTATTTATTTTCTAAGACATTCATTTGTCTTAACTGATATTCATTCTGACATTCATTTGTTTTATAATCTGCCATCCATTTATTTTGTCTGACATTCATTAGTTAAGACGTTTCAAGATTAAAATTAATTCAATTTCTGTAGTAGTTGTCATCATCTCCCTGCCCTTTTCCCAATTTATTTGGGGTCGGCGCAGTATGTTCTCTTTTTCCACACATCTCTATCACCCGTCATCTCAGTAGTTTGTTCCTTTCTTGCCATATCATCCTTCACACAATCCATCCATCTCTTCCTAGGTCTGGTTCTTTTCTTGTATCCATCTACATCCAATCATAATACTCTTCGCACAACATGATTTTCCTCTCTTCTGTAGTAGTTGTAAGATTGGCAAAAAAAAACCCATAGGTAATACTGGTTCTAAGGTGTTGAGTCGACTTCCAGTCTTACCGGATGCAGCTGAATACCAGAGTTTTACATGGAGCGACTGCCTATCAGACCTCCACAACCCAGATACTGGGTTATACGATACCCCTTGGTAAGACTGGTTGTCAGACTTTCGGGCTTCTGACTACCCGTAACGATTGTCAAAGATCTCCAATTGACAGCCGGGGCCAACAGCTTAACGTGCTATCCGAGGCACGGAGAGTGATAATTAATTTATAAAACGCACATAACTTACGAAAAATCAGAGGTGCGCGCCTTGGGTTCGAACACGAGACCTCTGACTTGCCAGTCAATGGTCACCACCACTAGGCTATCACGACTTCAGTAATACGATTGATAAAAAATAATTTAGATTTACTACAAGTAATACAACAAAGTAATAATTAATTGTTAAGATGGGACGTCCCTAGCGACGCCGACGCCTATATCAAGATTAATAATCTAAAGAAGTATTAATCTCTAATGGAAAGGTGACAAGATTTAATTAAAAGTTATCACGAATTAAGTTACAAGTTCATTATCGTTTTAATTAACTATCTTAACTGTATTTGGTATTACAGTTTAGTCGTATCTAAGATTTTGTGGAATACAGACGCAATGAAGATTTTTGTTCCTATAATTATTTTGGCTTTATGCGGTAAGAAATGTTTAATAGTTAGGAAATTGGCCACGAGATTTTCGGACCATGGTTCTGATCTCTTAATAGCATTTTTGGTTAACTCAATTTGGACCACAAATCACATGATAAACTTTTCAATAATACTAATATAATATCTTCCTGACCGAATTTCGGTCACAGCGGCCAATCTCAACGGAGATTAGCCAACTACGCAGGAGATATTATAGTGCACAAGTGTGTGCGCAAACACAGGTGCACTCTCTATTCCCTCACTCTCATAGTCCGATGGGACGGAAATCCGACACGACCGGAGAGAGATCAGGCGCAGGGCCAACGGCTTTACGTGCTTTCCGAGGCACGGAGTAAGTGATAATTAATTTATAAAACGCATATAACTTACGAAAAGTCAGAGGTGCGCGCCTTGGATTCGAACTCGAGACCACTGACTTGCCAGCCAACGGTCACCACCACTAGGCTATCACGACTCACTCAATAATACTAGTAAACTCTCAGTTCAGTAGTTTAGGCGAGAAAAGGTAACAAACAAACTTAGGTACCTTTATACTTATTTAGGATTATGTTAGGATGTAACTGCACCAACGATACTAGAAAAAATTATACTATCCTATCGTATAAAAATCTAGCTGTTCCCCGCGACTTTGTCCGCGTTAAATTAAATTTTCCCGTAAACACACGTTGATAAAGCAGCCAGATTGCCTGTTTTTTTTTACTTGAATCACAGATTTTGTTATTTGTTACTGAAAATTTATTTATTTTTCAGAATAAAAAATAGCCTATAGCGCTCAAGGATAAAGTAGCTTCCTATTGGTGAAAGAATTATAAGGATCGGATCGGTAGTTCCAGAGATTTCCCCTGACATACATACATACAAACTTTACCTCTTTATAATATAATCATTTTATTTTCCTTCTCTAAATTGGCATAATTATAGGTACAGTCGGCAAAGGAGTTAGGTTGACAGGTCCGCTAGTTAAGGATGAAGTTTTTTATGGAAACTTGCATGCGGTTGTGTTAAATTGTTTAGTTTTGTATAGGTTTCCGTCTTTTTTTTCGGAAATTATGGTAAAATTTAATTATATCAATGACGTCATCTTGAAAAATTTACAACCCTAACTAGCGCCCCTGCCAACCCAACTTTTTTGCTGACTGTACCGATGTAAACTTTGCAAACCTAATCAGTTCTAGTAAACACAAAAAATACTGTTTTTAAACAACATTTTAATTATCAGCATTGTTTGTTTCAGTTGCGATGCGTGTATCCGAGCAAGGTTTCTTTAATGCTGAAAACCTAGAAAGAATGACTTCCAAAGATTATTTTGGTGAGCTTGAACCATTTGGGCCCGAAAACTTTAAGGACCCACCCAAAATTGAACCCCTACCCTACTGCGTGGTCGAAAAACTTAAATGCTTGAGTAAACGTCAGTAAGTATTGTAATGTCTACGAAGTCTACTACTAATATCTGGAATAAAGATTAGCCAGATGTATATAAATATTTAATAAGAAATTTGAAAAAACAACTGATACGGATGGGATTCATACCCACGATCTTCGGCGTACCGAGCCACCGTATCCCATCAGTACCAGTCGAAATTTCATGATGGTGCTTAAACCATCACTGCGTGCTTAAACCATGGTAGCGATTTGTTTGTTTCATTTCAGAAAACGCAAGTGGTCGTTATGCGGGCTCGATAAAAGACGTGGTATAATGCACTATTCCAGTATTTGTGAAATATATTTAGAAAATTGCATCTATCATGAAAATAATAAGGATGAAGGTTTTAGTTATGGAGTTCCTATGGACAGTGGTAAGTTGCCATGGTTTCAATATAGCTACCCTTTCTTACTAATCCTCCTAGTCTTATTATTCCCAAACTTTGTTGGGGTCGGCTTCTAATCTAACCAGATGCAGCTGAATATATTAGTTTTCTATGGAGCGATCTGACCTCCACAACCCAAAAAGCCCGTCCAGAAAGCGCGATTTACGCGCGTGTCCACTCGCGCGTATTGTTACTATCGTGTGAGGTAACGTTCGAGAGCATCTAGACGGGATGTATGTAACTCTAGTATCTCGAGTAAGCGCGAGTGCCTACGCGCGAGTGGATACGCGCGTAAATCGCGCTTTCGGATACGATACGATATTCTAAGGTTAGATCAGTTGTCAGGATTTTATAAGGGTACTCTGACTCTAATTTTAAAACGAAGATTTCCAGCGATTGGACAGATTCAATTCTCGACATCAGATGCATAAGGTCGGATGTACAAAACTCTTACTTTACAGGAAAGCAAAAATTTTGATGATAAATTAGGATGACGCTTATAATTAGAACCAAAAGGTACAATTGTCTACAAAATAACATATATTAAACAAAGAACGTATTTAAATACTTTTGGTGTAATAAAAATTTGAAGAAAAAGATTGTTATTTAATTTTTGCTCTCCTGTAAAGTTAAAGTTTTGTACATACGACCTTATGCATCTGATGTCGGGAATTATCTGGTCAATCGCAAAAAAAACTTTGTTTTTATGCTTGGAAGTTGTATGCGTAAATATCGTTAATGGTAAAACAATACAGGGTTATTTATTTGTAAAACACCAGCATCCTTAAAAAGGGTCGTAAAAATCAACATTATGAACTTTTACTATGGGACCAACCCTGAAATCGCAAAAAAAAAGTCAGCTGTTCCAATTTTGATGAATTATTTTGCTTTTGAGTTGTTTTATTTTTATTTTTATATTATTTATTATTATAATAAAAATAACATGCAGTGAGCATGGTGATTAATGCTGGTGTTTTTTTTTACAGATATAATTTACTTCAACGGGAAAGAGGTTAATTGTCATTATTACACCAAAAGAACGAAAACTTTAGATAAAATAATCAAATTGTATTATAAAGTCGGATTCATAGAAAAAGAATCCGTAAATGATAATAAAATAGACAATTAGATAAATTAAATTTCAATTCTTATTTTTTTATAATGTATTTATGCGAACACTTAAAATCAAATTTTTTGTAGATAATCTTCTTCTTATCGTGTGGTTGATGAACAACCTGGTGTCAGAGTTTAAACCGCCCGTAAGGCTGCTGACGTGGCTTTACACACTATTGAAAAATCTCTCAGGTGTGCTGGTTTCATCACGATGTTTTCCTTCACCGTTTTAGCAACTGATAATTAATTTTTAATACGTACATAACTTACGAATAGTCAGAGGTGCGCGCCCTGGGATCGAAGTCGTCACCATCTGACTTGTTAGTCGACGGTCGTACCAGTAGGTTATCAGTGCTGTGAATAGTTAAAAGCGGTAAAATAATTAAAGTTGTATATAGCTAAAAGCGGGATTTGAACGGGCAACGTACTGGGAAAAGCCCCCAGTCACTCAGTACTACCATCTGAGATAGAAGAGAATTTGGATAACTCGGGCGATGTTTAGCTTAGTGGCAGAGCAATCTCATCTCATCATCTCATATGGTATTCCCAGATGGTCGCAGGTTTAAATCTCGCTCGTAATCGATTTTTTCCTTTTAAATTTTGAACTTTAGTGCTCGCATAAATATTATGCATAAATACTTTATAGTATTATAAAGAATCCATATACAAATGTTTATGTAATTATTATCATATTTTTTTCTATGTTTAATAATCTGTCAATGAATATATTAATTTATAAGTTAAAAAAAAACATTTTTTTTTACACTTACTTATTTATACATATAATATCTATGGTTTGTTCAGTTGATTGTATTTTACTACCTGAAAATAAATAAAATTAAAACTCAGTGTTTTTATTTATTAATTATTTAATGTAAAACATACCCAATGTGTTTTTTAAACTAATGAAACTAAATGAAACTATCGTGCAACTCTCATTGCGGGACTTAACTCTAAAAGAATTAGGGAACGATTACTAGAGAAAAGTACAATGACGTTAGAAGAAACTCTGAATTTAGCGATTTCCCTTGAATGCGCTGAAAACACTTCCGTATTATAGAATCTAACGCAAGCCCCGCTACTGTTAATGTCTTTACTGAAGCAGTAGGTCAAGAAATGCCCAATTACCAAATTTGTCCGCAGCAAACTATCAAAATAGTCGTCGTCGATGCTTCTTCTGTGGTGGCAATATTCATCAACGGATAAAATGTCCAGCCTTTAAAGCTGAGTGTCAGAATTGTTCAAAACGAGATCATTTTGCAAAAGTTTGTCGCTCCAGCCAACAGAATGCAAATGCTGTTAACTCAAATGATAATCAAAATCCTCAAATCCTCAACCCTCGTCGCGATTGTTGACAAAAAAATATTTTCTGTTGAAACTGATGCTTCAGAGTATGCAATTGCACCAACTCTTACCCAAAAAGGTCGTCCTGTAGCATTCTTTTTACGTTCACCAAACAATTTCGAACGTCGTCAGCCTTCCATAGAAAAGGAAGCCAGCGCCATTGAGAAGCCTTGCAAAAATGGCGTCACTATTTAATCGGCAGACATTCCTTGCTAGTTACAGATCAGCAATCCGTCTCATTTATGTTCAATCAGAGGCACTTGAGCAAAATCAAAAACGAAAAGATGAGAGAAGAGAGAGAGATGAGAGATAGCGGTTAGACCTGTCTTGTTATAAATATGACATAATTTACCGACCAGGGAAAGACAATTTAGCTGCTGATGCTCTCTCTCGAGTGTGTGCTCTTATGAATTCTACTCATAACAATCTGTCAGAACTACATAACTCCTTGTGTCATCCAGGAGTCGCAAGGATGTCATTGGATTCGAACTAAGAACTTACTGTACTTTATTGATGAAGTTAGAAACATGACTGCTGCGTGCCCTGTTTGCACTGAAATAAAGCCTAGATTTGTAAAACATTAAGGACATCTTATTAAAGCGATAGCCCCTTTCGAAAGACTTAACATAGACTTCAAAGACCCTTTTTCAAGCAATACTTCCAACATATTTTAACAATCATCGACGAATACAGCAGATTTCCCTTCGCTTTTGCTTGCAAAGATGTTTTATCGGAAACTGTCCAAAAGTGTCTGAAAGAATTATTCGTTTTATTTGGGACTCCAGCTTACATTCATTCTAACAGAGGTGCTTCATTATAATCTGATAAATTGAAGATATTTCTGACATCTCTTGGAGTCACTTGCAGTCGTAGGACCCACTATAATCCCCAGGGAAATGGCTTGGTGGAGCATCTAAACGGAACACTTTGGCGAACTATTCAATTAGGTATATCTGTTGCTTATCTATAACCGAGTTGTTTATCTGACTGCAGTTACAGCATCATAAGAATTATGAACTCCGTAAAGGTTAAACCATAAATGAAAATTAGTTAAAGATAATCTCATAATTCTGGTACTAATCTAGTCATTAACAAGATCTAATTAAAACTTATGTGCTGCTGTATGTTTTCATTTAGTATCTGTACATCTGCAGACCAGTGCATGGTAGTGTTTTTTTTTTAACCATAAATTAATGACCTTATGTACTTCTCCAATCATGAGAGATGCCTTTTTTGCATTTGTTATCTTTGCGTTCGGGGGTAAGAACTAATTTATACTTATGAAATAAAAAAGGATCACTCATTAAATAGATTTAGCTATAGCTGCCTACTGTAAATCAATCTTAATATAGTAAATAAATCTGGTAAAAATAAGATACTACGTTACAGTAATTTATTAAATACTTTTCCAATTTCAGTTAGCATGTACTTATCCCAAGTTATTAAGTTAAGTACAACGGAAAAACCAGTAGATCATACCGAAACGGAAGAACAGGAAACGAAAAGGTTGCGATCAATATATTACGCTAGAAACCCAGAACTCTGCTACTACCCGAACTTAGAATGTATCAAGAAGTTGTAAGTTTGTTTAATTAAGACCCTGATACTCGTTAATTAGCTATCTCGCTCGCACATTGAACATATAAAATCAAATAAAAAGTATCAATAAAAAGTAAAAAAAAAAGAACATTAGCTAACAAGTTTTAGCAAAAATTTCAGCTTGTTTGAAATTTTAGCTTGATTTCGTCATCCGTAACAAAAGAATAACGCCAATTAATTCAGTTGCACACAATTATATAAAACTTTGAGAAATCTCCACAATAACAACAAATGCAAAATATAACCTCAAATTGACATTGACTGATTGACGTTATTTTTAATTGTAGGTGAAGGTAGGCAAAGAAATAATGCATCATTATGCCTGAAGAGAATGCACATAAGCCCTTTTGAAATAAGCTACTTTTGATTATTATTTTAAATGCATTAAACATTTTTTTTTAAATTAAAATAAAAAATATGTGTGCTCTATTTTTGTGTCATTCTGAAATATTGTTAATTGTTTTATCCCCATTTTCCCTGTCTTCTTCATGAGTCCAGGGTGGATTAAAAACAGACTATTATTTATTTTGTTATATAATTATCCTGTTCATATTTTTTCAGAGCTCAGCGTAAAATTATTTGTGCGTTCAGAAAAGAATTTGGTCTATACAATTATCAAAACTTGTGTGACATACACCTCACAAATTGTTTGGCCAGACGCCCTAAGGATAAAATACCATTTGGCACATTCGATTCTAAAACAGGTATGTAGCCTAGAATTAAAAAAAAATATTTAAAAAATAGATAGATTATTAAAGCGTTGCCGTGCCGTGTGGTCAACTCACACCAAAAGCGCATCGAAGCGCAGCGAAGCGGAACGCAGGAATATAGGTGTGAGTCTATGTAATTTACGTGTTATGTAGAAAAAGAAAATAATTATATCCATAAAAAAAAATCCATAAAAAATCATTGGTCAACTTTTAATTGATATACCTAATAGTTGGATTTTCAAAATGGGGGGTTGGCTCACTTAGGGAGGCATGACAACAAATGTAAAGGGGGAGGCGAGGGCACAGGATACGTGGTGAGCCCACTTGCTTCTTTTTCCTTGTCGGCCTGATATATGTATCGTCTAAGTTCACGTCAATTGCAAGGACGAGACTAATTTGAAAGCTTTAACTTGCTGTCCTTCTTTGATCGTGCTTAATAGAAAGAGATATTTAAACTAAAATTAGTTTAGCGGGATGTACAAGAAAATCAGCACCAATATTGAATAAGCAACAGTTAATTTCCGGACATTAATAAATTATTTTTGCAGATAATTATTATACTACATTAATAAATTATTTTTGCAGTATATTATACTACATTAATAAATTATTTTTGGCAGATATACTATACTACATTAATAAATTATTTTTGGCAGATATATTATACTACATTAATAAATTATTTTTGTAGTATATTATACTACATTAATAAATTATTTTTGCAGTATATTATACTACATTAATAAATTATTTTTGCAGATATATTATACTACAACGGTAAAGAATATGATTGTTTTTACTACACAAAACAAGCTAAACATCTAGAAGAAGCTATTACGCTGTATCACCAACTAAGCGTAGATAATGCAAGAAGAAACTTCAACATCAAGGATCCTTTTTAAATGTATAGTTTCTATTTTTTTTATTTATTTTTATTGAGAAAATTATTGTTATTTACATGTACCTACTTATACTAAAAAAAATACCTTATTATACTAAATTAGACTATCTATTATTATACAAATCTAAATACAATTAACCTAAATATAAAGTAATATATACATTAAAGTAAAAAAAAAAAATTAAAACAAACTTATAATTTCTAATGAACCTACATTATAATTGGACGTAGTTAAGTGAAAAGGATCCAAACCACATTGAAATATGGCACTTCAAAGTTTTGAAAACGAATGAACCTGCCCGTGCATTGTGATGGTATCCTATAGTCAAAAAAGTATATCGGATTAGTTTTTTGGCCTAGATTGTTTTCGCTCATTGAAAAGGCCTACTTTAGGAACACTTTACTTAAAATGTTTTTTTGAAAATTTTGTGGATTGAATCCATTTCGCTTAACTACGTCCAATAACTCTTTAGATTTTTGGTATAAATAAGAAATAAATAGATTATGCCTTGAAATCATGATTTATTTTCTACCTACTTTTAAAAATAAATAAATAAATGAGAACATACCTGTTTATTTTTGTTATTATTACTTTTCTAAAAAGTTGTTTCGCTATCAAAAAATAAAATAAATACACTGACTGGCCTGCAAAACTTAGAACCACACTTTTAAAATTAAAATAACTTAAAAGGAACACTAGTTTTTTTTTTCGACAAGTTTTTGAGTACTCCAACGATGGTAGGTCCCATAAAAGTTTTGATCAGTAGATATAAGAAACAGACACAGGACACATTAGACATAGAAAAACTATTGACTACATAAATAAATAATTATAATCGCATAAGTTGATAAAAAATGCTATGCTCAATAGCTTTACCGCGGCAGTCCCCGAGTGCCACACGTTTTTAATTTTTTATTTATACAGTCAATAATACGTGTTTTGATCTAGCTGGGCTCTGGGATATGTCACGTGACATAACGATAAAGGTAATGTCATCCTATACATTACTTTCGTTTTCTATAGCGTTAGCGATTGTAGATAGCCAACTTGGCTAACCCCCCAGGCGATTTATTGTAATTTCTATCAAAATGGTTGAGGTACATTCGATTTTGTTAATAAATTCGGAAGGTAAATTGAACAAGCTGTTGCCACTAGTTTTTTCGGTCTAGTTCGAAGAACCCAGCTAGATCGAAACACGTATTATTGACTGTTGACATTTTATACCTCGTCCACTTTGAATCCCTAGCTCGGTAAGTACCTAAAATGATATTACCCCTGACATACATACATACCTACATACAAACTTTACTTCTTTATAATATTAGTAAGAAACAAGTTACCATAAACATTTTTTTATTAAAATAGGTGCTCAGGTGCTGCTGAGTGTACTAATACCATCGATATGGTGTACTGTCGATACAACTTATTATCGGTATGGAATAATGACCTTCTGATCGAATTTCGGTCACTGCAACAATCTCAACAACACAACGGAGACAATCTCAACGGAGACTAGCCAATTACGCAGGAGATATTATAGTGCACAAGTGTGTGCGCAAACACAGGTGCACTCTCTATTCCCTCACGGTCATAGTCGATGGGACGGGCTTCCGACACGATCGGAGAGAGATCAGGCGCAGGGCCAACAGCTTTACGTGCTTTCCGAGGCATGATGTAAGTGATAATTAATTTGTAAAACGCACATAACTTACAAAAAGTCAGAGGTGCGCGCCTTGGGTTCGAACCCGAGACCACTGACTTGCCAGTCAACGGACACTTATAGGCTATCACGACTCTAACTGTTTTAGTTGACAAAATTAGTTGATAAGCACATAACTTTCAAAAAGTCAGAGGTGTGTGCCCTGGGTTCAAATCTAAGACTATACAGCGTGTAAAAGAAGTCCGAAATAATACTTAAGGGCATGTATGTATATCATGAAGAGAATCACCTGTGAAAATATTGAATGCAAAAGAGGCATTTTTTTTTCATACAAAATAATTATTTAGATTTCATTTTCTACAATAATGACAGATTTTATTATCCTACGCGTGCCTAGTGCTTAATTAAAGAATTTATTGAAGGTAAATAACCGGATTCGTGTTGAATCACCTTCCAGCTGATGTCTAGGGCTGTATTTGAAAGATTTTGGTATAAACTTTGACCATGGTTTACTCGAGTATTGTTTGGGGTTCGGTTCCAAAACCTATGCCCAAGGATTATTTATAGGGTGCCTTATACGGGCGTAATGTATTATTTCGGACTTCTGTTACACGCTGTATATAACCTAAGACTAAGATATACCACTAGGCTATCACTGCAATCTAAGTCAGATGCGACTAAGTAATCAGTTTTCTCGGAGCCTTGCCTATCTAGACACGCGGCAGCGTGTCAAGCCAAGTTCAAGCATTGGCTAGCCAGCGCCGAGTGTAATATTACACGAACCATTTGGTGCCACTTTTGACCCTTCTATAACTCAATACCTCTTTAACGTAAACACATAAAACTAAGTGTGTTTAATTATATTCATAAGGACATGTAGAAGCCCAAATTTCATGAAGCTAGCTCCAACGGTTACAAAAATATGAAAGTCCAAAAATCGTGAATTTTAGTAATGACTGACTTATAGTACCTAATTCTAACCTACTTCCACATGACCTAGAAGGCTGAAATTTGGAATCCAGTTTGGAAATTGTGTGTAAGCGTAGGAAAAAATCAAAAAATAGAAAAAAATCAAAAAAAAAAAAAGTGGTGTCCCCATACAAAAAACTTGTAATACGCGTAAAACAACAATTATACACAGAACAGAAGTAAATCTACATAAAAGCTCTCCCGAGCAACACATAATAAACATAGGCAACGCTTACAAATACCGTTTCAGTTAAATATTTATTGTTTTATTATATTTATTTTCATCATGCTTCATTCTCAACGATGAATTAAGTGTAGTTTTTTTTACAAAAAGTTATGATATCCCATCAAAAACATAAATGTAAAATGAGAGCCAAGTTCAATATATGCCTTGGTTGATGACTTCAACGACAAAAGGAGTGATATCTAAATGGGTGCCAAGCTCAATGGTCAGTCCTGAAATTTATTTACAACATAAAATATTTTATAACAACTTAAAATAATATTGTTTCTTATAACTTAGGATAATATATTGTTGTTTAAGGTCTGACTTGGCTAGTTTCCATATAAATTATAGCCTTCGCAAGTTCTAAAGCTGTAATTTCTTATATTATTCTCCTGGATATTTGGCTAGTAAGCAAAAAAAACTCATCAAACATAGGGCTTATGCATGACTGTTTTAGTGGTTACTTACCTAATAATAACCATCAAACCTATCTACTCTTGGGATTAAATTTAGCAAAACCCTTTCTTAAACTAAGTACGTCTACTTTATACCTAAGTTCAACATTTCAAAATTTCAACTTTCTAGCTTAAGTAGTTTGGGCTGGGCGGTGAAGTTGATGAGTCAGTCAGTTAGTCAGAACATTGCCTTTCATATATAGATACAGATAGATATATAGTAGAATATATATAGAAAAAATCGAATATGAAAACTAGCCAAGTCGGACCTTAAGCAACAATATAATATCCTAAGTTATAAGAAACAATATTATTTTAAGTTGTTATAAAATATTTTATGTTGTAAATAAATTTCAGGACTGACCATTGAGCTTGGCACCCATTTAGATATCACTCCTTTTGTCGTTGAAGTCATCAACCAAGGCATATATTGAACTTGGCTCTCATTTTACATTTATGTTTTTGATGGGATCGTTATTACTTCCTGTGTTTGTTTCTTTCACTGTTATATTATTATGCAAGTTACGAGTCGTGATAGCCTAGTGGTTGTGACCGTTGACTGGCAAGTCAGAGGTCTCGGGTTCGAACCCAAGGTGCGCACCTCTGACTTTCCGTGCCTCGGAAAGCACGTAAAGCCGTTGGCCCTGCGCCTGATCTCTCTCCGGTCGTGACAGATTGCCGTCCCATCGGACTATGAGAGTGAGGGAATAGAGAGTGCACCTGTGTTTGCGCACACACTTGTGCACTATAATATCTCCCGCGTCGATGGCTGATCTCCGTTGAGATTAGCCGCTGTGACCGAAATTCGTAATCATTATTTTTATTTTGTACATCATTTTGATAATTTCGTGGTCAAACTTGGGTTGTAATACTAGCCACGTTAGGAACTAAGAAGCTAGTGAAGGACAACACATACTCCTGTAGCCGGGATATGAGGTTGAGGAGTTTATATAGAATTTCAGACCAATTTAGATTCTATCTGTGAGGGCCTAAGGACCTAATTAGGTACGCAATATTGTTTAAATTACATCACACTTCTGTTGTGATGAGGCGTCAAATGTCACTAGGAGGCCACTGAAATCCAGAGCGCTGCGGTGATAAATTGTTATCACCCGGTGGTGAGTGGCTTCCCTTTCGCTTTTGGGCAGATGATACGCGGCGCGGGCGCAATTCAACAAAAACTAATTCGTTTGTTGTCATGTTGTGTGTGTTTACTGTTTAGTCGTCCGTCCACCATGTTTTTCTTTTTGTTTTTGTCGTAGTGTTGGCAACAGTACTTTTTAGAATGTTGCCATTCTAATAATTTTTGTTAAGTATCGATTAGTTTTTTTTTAAATTTTTGATATTGTTTTTGGGTGTCGTGCTATTCTGCTCAATGGCGAATAAATAAATTTTTCTTTCTTTCTTTCTTTTCAATTGACACGACCCGAAGACAGAAATCAGAAGATTCTTACATACTTTCGTACATAAAAGGTACTAGATATTTGAAACCACGTCGGTTAATTAGTAGGACCAATTTTCTGATAAGGATGAAAAATGATTGAAATCTTGCCCTCATACAATGTCTTCATTAAGAAAATTTATGAATCTCTTTTTAATTAAAAGAGATAAGAGAGAGATTAGCTTATAAAAGAAAGAAAAGAAATGACTTTATTAGCTGCGGTTATCTTACTGACGATAATAGTACTCAAACGATTTGAATGAGTAATGTCGCGAAAATGTGTTATTTTTTACGAGAATATAATTTTAATTTTATTATGTATCTTGCACGGTAAGTTTTTGAACACTATTTTTAACGTGTAAAAATGTAAAAAAGCATCAACTTCTTCGGCTTCAGCAAAGATCTTAAAAAATAAGGTGTACTAGGGAGTGTGTCGAGTGAGGAGAATCTCCCGCCTGGGGATTCTATTGTCAGCGGCTAACCACCAACTGACCACAGGGGGCGACTTCTCAGCCCAGTAGGGCTCTCTACGTGTTTCTCTGATCTAGCAGAGGACACTGTGGATGAGCTCATCCGCACTTTCCTCGTTCTTCACGGAGGAAGTACAGACTTGTAGTAGTGTGCCTTTTTTTTCTTATTTAAATTCGTCTATTTGTTTTTTTTAATACCCACCAACTAGTCTTTAATTAGTTTAATTGGTGTACCACCGTCATCATAAATACTAATTGATTCCGATTCATGAAAGTTAAACACTTATGTTGCAGTGAGTTTAGGACAAATGGGAAACAAGACTGATGAAGAATTACGCGCATTGCAACAGGAAGGCGAACTAAAGGATAAATTAGATGCAATGAAACATGTTGGACCGATGCCATTTTTTACATCTGAGCCATTAAAATTTGAGGGTATAGATTATGACACCATGCCAGATCATCTTGTCAAAGAAGAGTTAACTGATTGTTATTCCGAACATCTGAGGTGTATTAGGAATAGGTAAGCACGGTGAATTAATAGAAAATAGGCCAAGCGCCCTTTGGTTCACATAAAATTCTCAATTCTTTATTGCGTTCCATAATGTTACATAACAGTTGGTATACATAAGATAATTTTATAAAGTAACTAGCTGCCCCGCGCGACTTCGTACGTGTGATTATCCTACTTCAAGGCCTATTCTACCCCTACCCTACTCTACCCACTACCCTACACTACCCACTACCCTATTCTACCCCTAACCTACTCTACCCCTAACCTACTCTACCCCTACCCTACTTTACCCACTACCCTACCCCTATCCTACCCTACACTACCCCTACCCTACCCTACACTACCCCTACCCTACCCTACCCTACCCCTACCCTACCCTACACTACCCCTACCCTACTATACCGCTACCCTACCCTACTATACCGCTACCCTACCCTACTCTACCCCTACCCTACCCTACTCTACCCCTTTTTCTCACCTTTAAACCTTCCCTGGATCTCCACAAATAATTCAAGACCAAAATCAGCCAAATCGGTCAAGCCATGCTATGTCATGCTATGTCGTGACAACGAAAAACGGGTTTCATTTTTATATATATAGATTAAAGTAATTGTATAAAGATTGTTTCTACTCTAAAGTGTGAACGTCAAGCACATATTTAACTTGGGGTACCTCTGCACTTTTCTCATGTTCCTTATAATGCAGGAAATTAGCGCCACACCCGCATCTTTGAACACGGGAATTAAATTTATTGTGTCCCATATTATACCTGATTAGGGGCGTAATTTACAAAAACCATTCAGGATTTACCTACTGTACCTACTTCTTTATGGTGCAATCAAAAAGTTCTCATCTCTCACTCAAGAATATTTCTTCCAAAGTTCAAGCCTACCACTAACGGTTTAGGCTGTGCGTTGTCTATCAGTTAGGCGGTACAGTTTTGTAAGTATAAATATTTTAGCTTAGCACCATCGCTATACTTGCGCCAAATTCGATAGCGAATGCAGGTAAACAAACCGATTTAGGGTTATCACAACTCACGTTAAACAAATCTTGTATTATTTTCATTATATAGCCTGTTACGTGCTAATAGTTTATTAACAACTTTTATTACAATATTTGTCACTCCAATCACTCACACAACGTTTTCAGAACCTTGTCATTTCAAAAAACCATTTAAAAGTAATCATTAATTTTACACGACAGCCCTTTAAAAAAAATTACCATGGCTGAAATTCAGATATTAAGAACATTTTGGATAATTTAGATTATAATTTCAAATAAAATTGACGTTTGTTGTACAACTTGGTTGATTAAACTACTATGTTTACCTGTATTTTTTTGTAGTTTGGCGCAAGTATAGTTTGTGACTGTCACCCCAATAGTAATCAACATTTTCTTTCTTGACCCACTCTACATGGAAGTTATGACAAACGTATTTTATTTTATTTCTTTATACATAACTAGCGACCCGCCCCGGCTTCGCACGGGTGCAATATAAATACCTATAAACCTTCCTTAAGAATCACTCTAACTATTAAAAAAAAACGCATCAAAATCCGTTGCGTAGTTTAAAAGATCTAAGCATACATAGGGACAGACAGACGGCGGATAGCGACTTTGTTTTATACTATGTAGTGACTAGCGACCCGCCCCGGCTTCGCATGGTTATTATACATATAAACATTCCTCTTGAATCACTCTATCTATTAAAAAAAACCGCATCAAAATCCGTTGCGTAGTTTTAAAGATACATGCATAGGGACAGACAGACGCGGGAAGCGACTTTGTTTTATACTATGTAGTGATTTGGTAGAGCCGCCAAAAATGTACCTACAATAACAGACGTAAATTTGGAACACACTGTAAGTCTTTTTCTTCTTATCGTGTGGTTTATGAACAACCTGGTGTCGGAGTTTAAACCACCCGTAGGCCTCTGACATGGCTTTACACACCATTGAAAAACCTCTCAGGTGTGCTGGTTTCATCACGATGTTTTCCCTCACCATTTTGGCAATTGATAATTAATTTATAATACGCACATAACTTACGATAGGTCAGAGGTGCGTGCTTTGAGATTGAACTCAAGTCCGCTGACTCTGTAAGTAAACACACGAAAATTAACTAACGTGAATTTCAAAATCCTATAGGTACACGTTACAAATAGAAGAATTTCATTATCTGGACCTATATATACGCATTGCTGTAATATTAATGAAACCATTTTCAAATACTAGATATATTATTTTACTACTTTCTTACATAGGTAGGTACATATTTCTTTCTTTTTTTTATTAATAATTCAATAAACATGTACCTATCCATGTTTTTCTACAAAAGAAGTTAAAGATATAATTAGAAAAGCTAGAAAAAATCTCTTAGTTGTTAAGGTTTTAGCATCGCATAATACTGCATACTAAAAATACTATTACAACTTAGCATAGAATATAAACATAAACATTTTTTTTTTATCAAATGAGGAAACTAAAATAATTTCCAATGCACTAATCGCTGCCATAATTAATGACAACATCGTATAGTATCGCACACGAGTCCTATCGCAAATTGGAGTGGCAGAAATCTTGTCCTGTCAATGCGCTCGAGCGACAGACGACAGTGCAAGTTTCCACGGGGGCGGCGCCCGCGCCGGCGGCGGCGATGCAAGCCGTGAATTGAATAAAAATTACTAAGTTATAGCGAAGATAACTTATGTGTAGTCGTGTGTACCAGCTCAACTGGTTAAAAACCAACTTTTGAACTACGTTGAATAAGTTTTTATATTACAACCTTTCTTTACCTTAAAGTATATAAGAAAAAAATAGAGCAACCCTATAGAAGTATGAACCGTGAGCACGGGTATGAACAACGCGGCCGCGACACGAGCTCCGATTGCGATCATACCTCGATCGACTGCGGTTCAACTAGGCTCCACGAGCGAAAAAGTTACATTTTAGCTTTTATCATGGTTAACTGCTGAGTAAAATTTTGAAAAACGTCTGGAAAACTTAATTCGAAAAAATGACATTTTAACATTTCTATGGCGAGACCTGCTTTCGCTCCGCACAAGGCAATGTGGTTGACGTTATCACTCTATATTTTCTTTAATACTCTATGTTCTTTACCTTTTAATAATACATCTTCATAATTGCAGGGTCTACGTGCATAACGTTTGCGCGTGGGATTCGAGATTCGGACATATCAGCTATCCGTATCATTGTCTATTAGAACTTTATAATTGTCGTTATCGACTTTACATGAATTTACCCCAGTATGGATCAAACATCGACAATGGTGAGTACATAATATATCATCATCTGCCTAGCCTTTTCCCAACTATGTTGGGGTCGGCTTCCAGTCTTACTGGATGCAGCTGAATACCAGTGTTTTACAAGGATCGACACCACAAACCAAAGGTCACCGACATAGCTCTCAGAGTATGCAAATTGAAGTGGCAATGGGCAGGCCACATCGCTCGAAGAGCTGATGACCGATGGGGAAGGAAGGTTCTCGAGTGGCGACCACGAACCGGAAGACGCAGCGTTAGTAGGCCTCCCATCAGGTGGACCAACGACATTATCAAGGTCGCGGGTAACCAGTGGATGCAATCGGCATGTTGTCGCTCATTGTGGCGTTCTATGGGGGAGGCCTTTCTTCAGCAGTGGACGTCTTCCGGCTGATGATAATGATGATGACATGGATCGACTGCCTATCAGACTTCCACAACCCAGATACTGGGTAACACGATACCCCTTGGTAAGACTGGTTGTCAGACTTTCGGGCACCCGTAACGACTGGCAAAGATCTACAATTGACACCTGGGGCCAACAGCTTAACGTTCTATCCGAGGCACGGAGAGTGATAATTAATTAATAAAACGCACATAACTTACGAAAAGTCAGAGGTGCGCGCCTTGGATTCGAACCCACACCACTAGACTATCACTCTTTCACGACTTTTGACGAATTACATAATATATATAGTATCACATAATTAAGACTGAGTCATTCACTGCATTTTAAGAAGCGTAAGTTGTGATAGTCTAGTGAAATGACCGTTGACTGGCAAGTCAGATGTCTTGGGTTCGAACCCAAGGCGTGCACCTACGATTTTTATTACGACTGCTTTGTTGGTCTAGTGGTAGCAGCACGGAGTCTGGAGTTGTGCACGGTTAATGGCAGTAGGCTCGCCCCTTATTACATGGGACTTATAACATAGCCGGCGAAATGTGGGTGTACTGCATACACCTCTGCCTACCCCCTCTAGTGAATACAGGCGTGAGTCTATAAAAAAATTTATAGAGGGTGGGCGAAGAATAGAGGTTAATTTTTTTTTAAATGCCCTTCTCTAATAGCTATTCGAAAACCCCTATGTATGTTCTGCGACTTTTAAGTTTAAGAGCTAGATTTTTTAAATAAATTTTTGGGAAAGTATCACCTGACTTTAGATTTTTTTTTTTCTTCTTCTGCATTGTAATAGTTGAAAATATATATTTTTTTATATTAAGTTCTTATAGTATTTTCTATGATCCATAAAAAACCCGTCTGTCTTATCATCTCTTAGTGTCCAGTGTCAACTTTGCTGAAAAGGAGAAAAGTGCAAGATAAAATTTGTTTCAGATTTTCATTTAAGTACTCAAAAAAAAATGGTGGCAATGATCCCAAAGTAGTTTTAAAAACTCCTTTGGTTTTTCAGCATTTTAAAACAACAAAAATACTTTTTCGCTTTACCATCTTTGAACTACGATTGCACCAAATGTAATGACCCGAAAAAAAGAAAATATTTTTCTTGTTTTAAAATGCTGAAAGACCAAAGAAGTTTTTAAAACTAATTTAGGGTCATTGTCACATTCTTTTTATTTTGTTTCAGTAAATGACTGATTAGAATGAATGAATGATTAGACAGACGGATTTTTTATGGATCATAGAAAATACTTTAAGAATTTAATATAAAAAAAAATATTTTCAACAATTACAATGCAGAAGAAGAAAAAAAATAAAATCTAAAGTCAGGTGACACTTTCCCAAAAATGTATTTAAAAAATCTAGCTCTTAAACTATAAATAATCGCTGAACATACATGGGGGTTATTTGAATAGCTATTGGAGAAAGTCATAAAAAAAATTTTTTTAACCTCTATTCTTCGCCCACCCTGAATAACCCGACCAGACTAGTATACGTGTACCTACTACTTTAGTTGCTATTTTCACAGAATTGACTGACTCGTTATTCTAGTGGTAGCGAGCGCTACTAATGAGCACGAAGTTTTGGGTTCGATCCCCGGCTCGGGCTAAGTGTTATTTTTTCCATTAGAAAATTCTCAGTAGCAGCCACAGAGTCTGGAACTGAGCCTGGTTTATAACATACCCGCGAAACGTGGGTGTACTGCATACACCTCTGCCTTTCCCCTCTGGGGAATACAGGCGTGAGTTTATGTTATGTACACTCTGTGAAAAAAGTGTCTTCCTATTTACGGTTCAAAATATACAACCTGAGACATACTGACCGACGGACGGACAGCGAAAGCTTAGTAATCCCGGGAACCCTAAAAACGTTCGTTTTTTTATTATAATACTAATACAATAAAAATATTTTTCTCTTTAAAACAGATGTGTCGTTTTATATGGGTGAAGGAATAACCTGCCTACACAGCTACCGATATCGGGATAAATTGTATGAATAATAAATTATTATTATTATACTTACCTACATTTTTGTTTTTTTTGTTTCGTGTGTAAAACCCCTTATAGGCACTCGTAGTATCTCGTGGTCTCGTGGTGGGAGTCTGCCTGCAACCACGAGATCTGCAAAGATCTCGAAACGTCAGGCGAATACTCAGGTTCGCGAGTTTATTCTTGTAATGTACTTACCTATTGTGTCTGGTCTGCATTCGATATGATGTCTGCCTACCTCATCTTCTGGTAGTATACCTTTATTATTCCAAGTGTGTTTGGATGACCTTGCTATAAGTAGTTTCATCTATCGTAGAAATAGTATTTCACTAAAATAAAAATAGGAAGCATAATAATGAATTAATTTTTTAATCTATACTTATAATAAATCTGTAGAGAGGCCAATTTTGTACATTAAATATATTTAAAAAATAACTATAAATAAATATAAATAAATAAAATAATAAATAAATAAATAAATGACTGCCTCGTTGGTCTAGTGGTAGCAAGCGCGACTGCTGAGCACGAGGTCCTGGGTTCGATCCCCGGTCGGGCAAAAGTGTTATTGGGTTTTTCCATTAGGAAATTCTCAGTAGCAGCACGGAGTCTGGAATTGTGCCCGGTTAATGGCAATAGGCTCGCCCCCTATTACATGGGACTTATAAAATAGCCGGCGAAACGTGGGTGTACTGCACACCTCTGCCTACCCCCTCTGGGGAATACAGGCGTGAGTCTATAAATATAGTCTATAAAAAATAACTATCAGGGGGTGATTAGGGATCGATACTGATGCCAAAAATGCAATCAGTAAAATTTTGTCTGTCTGTCTGTCTGTTGGTCTGACGAAATTTGGCACAATTATTCTTCATACTCCTGGGCAGGTTATAGTATACTTTCCATTACGCTACGATCAATAGGAGCAGAGCAGTGAAGGGACATATTGGGAAAACGGGAGAAGTTACTCCATTTTTTAAGCTTCCGTCGCGTGTGCAGCCTTAATGGTTAAAGCTACATAGAAATCATGTATGCCGGAAATGTTCTCCTTAAATAAAAAAATAAATAAATCAGCCTGTAACTGTCCCAATGTAGTTCAAAGGCCTCTTCTCATACAGAGAAGGATTGAGCATTAATCACCACGCTAGCTCACTGCGGGTTGGCGATTTCAGACAATTAAAGTGCAGGTTTCCTTACGGTGTTTTCCTTCACCGTTAGTCAGTGGTGTCTTAGATTAACTAAGAAAGTACATATGACATTTAAAAAGTCACATTGGTACATGCCAGGTTCGAACTCACACCCACGCGCTTGCAAAGCGCCATAACCAATGCGCCACCACGACTCTTAAAATTATATAAATATAATCTTTGACAGCATATGTCTATCTTTTATGGTTGGCTCACAAATAACACGTGAAACTCCCGACACCTTAGCAATTCGGAGCTTTCTCATTATATTTGTCTACTCTTACGTTGACAACACTCTCACTCATCCCTTATTAAAAAAATTTAACATTATTACCTATTCAACAAAAAAAGAATCATATAAATCGGTGTAGAAACACCAAAGTTATACATGAAATACGCTAATAAGTCATCGCGCGTGAATACAGAATCATGCTATAAGCACCTATAAGGATTATTTTTGTGTATCAGATACCCATTATATCGTCGCCGTTCAAGAGACAGTGGTGGTTTTACTGTTGAAAAGCGAGTGTCTAGATAACAGGTTACTTTAGATAATAGGTGGGTCGTTCCGTATTCGCCTGTGTTGTCCAGAGCATTTCAATCTCACATAAATGTTGAAATGTGTAATAGCGTAGAGTCAAAAATATTAATCAACCAACATTTGCTTTGAGAAATGAACATGATGAAGTTACAAGATTTCAGTCAGGCAGATATATAAGTTCTTCAGAAGCTGTGTGGCGGATCTTAAGTTTCAACATTCACGAAAGATATCCACCTGTGACTCATCTGGATGTTTATCTTGAAGGCGGTCAACGTATATATTTCAACGCCGAAAATGTCACAGAACGGTTAGAGAACCCTAGACAAACAACTTTATTAGCATTCTTTCGACTTTGCCAAACTGATGATTTTGCAAAATCTCTTTTGTATGAGGAAGTTCCATCGTATTATACCTACGATAAACAACGAGGTGTCTTTAATCGAAGACGCCGTGGCAGGCCTGTAGATGGCGAGTCAGGAATTTTCAAAGAACATGTTCTTGGTAGAGTGTACACTGTACACCGTTCATCCTAACAACGCTGAGTGTTTCTATTTGCGATTATTATTACATACCGTGCGAGGACCAACCTCATTTATAGATTTGAGAAAAGTAGACGATGTTGTTTATCCCACTTATCATGCAGCTTGCCAAGCGCGTCATTTGCTTGAAAATGATCAGCATTGGGATGACGCTTTAGCAGAATCCTGTGTTAGTGATAATCCACGACGATTACGCCATTTATTTGTAACATTACTCACATTTCTTAATTTGTCAGATGCTGTACAATTATGGGAAAAATATAAAGAAAATTTTGCAGAAGACTTTCTTAGAAATGTATCTAACAATGGTGAAGGCACCACTAATAATAATTTCCGGGATCTTGCCATAAATCAGTGCTTATTAGCTCTTCAAGATGACTTAACAGCAGTAGGCGGTAAATCACTCTGTGAATATGGTTTGCCAACACCAACCTCAGTCGGAGAGGTAACTAATAGGGAATATTCCGCAGAGATTGGTTACAACTTAATGGTACTGCTGACAACATTAGAAAACGGTGTCCCAATGATGACTGCAGAACAACGTTCAGTTTATGATCGCGTGTGCGAAAGTGTTCAAAATAATTTGGGAACAATATGGTTTTTAGATGCACCTGGAGGAACTGGGAAAACCTTTTTGACTAAATTAATATTGGGTTATGTTCAAAACCAGCGTAAAATTGCTCTTGCCGTAGCTTCATCAGATAAAAATAATAATATGCAATAAAAGGGAAAGGTCGCGGGGGGCTGCTGTACCGGCTCGAGGGATATGGTAGCAATCGGCATGTAATTTACAAATGTATCTACAATGTGCCATTTTGCTCATGCCGTTAAAACTAGCAAGCGAGTTTCTGCTTCATTTTATAGATATATTGTGGAATGGGAAGCCTTAACTTTTAAACAAACTTTGCCTCTCTGAAGAAATTAATATTCTTAGATTTATGTACATTAGCTGGGAGTTGGGAGGAGCCGAGTGTCCTTTATTAGTCGGATCTTCCCAAAGTTGTTAGGCGCACTGGGTTTATAAACATCATTTTAAACAAAAACGATATTGCTAGAAAACGGATATTGCAGTAAATATAAATATGTCGCAGCATTTAACACAGATAATGTGAAGATTAATTAGTTGATAGTATTTGTTATAAGATGGCGCTCGTGAGGTCATTCATTGTCGGACAGCTGACAGCTGTCAGTAGCACAAACGTCGTTGTCAGTGTCAAATAATGTCTCTTGTGACAGTACGTCATAGATTGGCGTGGCTGTTGAGTTTTGAGGCAGAAGTCATTGGAGAGTGCGCGTGTGCGGTTGACCTCACGACCTTCATCGATTTGCATCCAGTTAATTAGTGATTAAAGTGTGATAAAACATTGTAAAATCAATATAGAAGGTCTACACTATCTGTTTGTGGTTTTATTTTGAAGATTGTGAGAATGTATGAGGAAGAGGGCGCACCTGAGGAAAATATCCCTGTTGGCTCGCCGTCATCAGAAGTGGGATAAGACGTACCCACTACGCGATGTGACCCGCGTTCACCGCCGCAGCCCACAATGAACAACAGTGACGACAAATGGAAAATGTTATTGGAGCAACAAAATCAGAACTTTCTCGCTCTTATTCAAGCCATGAAAGGATCGACATCAAAGGACAGTGTGCGTCTACCCACATTTGACCCCGAGAAAACAACTGTGGATGCTCGCGCTTGGTTATCGACGGCAGACATGTGCATGGCTGACCAGCCATTATGTGGAGCTTCGTTGATGATAGCACTGAGCAAAGCGCTAAAGGGGCAAGCGTCAGCTTGGCTGTCCCAGATATCTTTCCCTGGCATGACGTGGAAGTATTTTCAAGAAGCCTTCACTGCCCGTTATGATATTTCGGAGACTGCTGCTTCCACGCTCATCAACCTGTACAACAGCAAGCCTAAGGAAGGTGAGTGCCTTGCTACTTACGCGGCTACTCAACTGAATATTTTGTTGACACGCTGGAAGAAGTTAACCCCAGAACAAATTGGTATCTCTACTGTAATGGCACACATAGCCCAAATAGAACCCCGTGTTAACCGTGTAGCTTTCACCACTGAGATCGAAACCAGGACTAAGATGCAACAAGAGTTAAAAGCATTATCTTACATGAAGAGAAAGGCGCCGAGTAATGACTACAATAATGAGAGCTCTGATACAAAGCAACGTAAGCTTACGACGGTTGCCCCGGTTGTTAAATGCACACATTGCGGAAGGTTGGGACATCATATTACTGCTTGCCGTCTTAGGAAGGATAATCGTTTTGCCGGAACATCACATGGAGAAGCAAACAAATCTGCGACTACTTCAAAACCGCCTGCTACTGACATCACCTGCTACAAGTGTGGAAGCGTCGGACATTATGCTTCGCGATGCCCTAGAGCTGCTAACGCAGACCCTAAGACGACTACTACCTCCACGACAAACAAGTCGGCGGAGCGGCGCATAGATGCCTGTGCAGTCAGTGCTCCCATGGGAGTATTACAACACTCCGGTGAGTTCTTTTCATTTCGTTTCGATTCAGGAGCAGAGTGCTCACTTATCAAAGAAACGGTATCATTAAAATTTCATGGTAAACGATTTACTAATTCGGTTAAGATGACCGGTATTGGACAAACTAGCGTTTACAGTACTTCACAAATCATGGCAGTAGTTAACATTAATGACATTGTTTTCGAGATTCATTTTCACGTTTTGCCAGATAGCTTTTTATTACATGATATTATGATTGGGCAGGAAGTATTTGATCAAGAATTGGAAATTCGTGTCACCCATAATAAAGTTGAGTTTAACAAAATTTCGGTCGTTAATGCGTGTTCTGCTGTCCATAGCGGTAGTAAAGTTAACTTTGAAAATATTGATACGGACATTCCCATAGAGTTCAAGTCTAAATTGCTAGAAGTTTTGGTAGAATTTCAAGATCACTTTGTTAATGGTACCCCATCGGGTCCTGCCAAAACCGATCCTGTAGAAATTCGCCTTATTGACCCTTGTAAGACTGTTTATCGTCGCCCTTATCGTCTTAGTCCCCAAGAACGCAGCGTTGTGCGACAAAAAGTGGATGAGCTACTAGCATGTAAAGTCATACGTCCAAGCTCGTCTCCGTTTGCCAGTCCAATACTGCTAGTTAAAAAGAAGGACGGAACGGATCGCATGTGTGTAGATTTTCGCGAGTTGAATAGCAACACAGTGCCCGAACGTTTTCCTTTACCACTCATTTCCGATCAAATCGATCGTCTTCATGGTTGTTACTACTTTACCACACTTGACATGGCCAGTGGTTTTCACCAGTTGCCAATTCATTCGAATTCGATAGAGAAGACAGCGTTTATAACCCCGGAGGGTCACTATGAATACCTAACTATGCCCTTTGGTCTTCGTAACGCACCCTCTGTGTTTCAAAGAGCCGTTACTAAGGCGTTAGGTACTCTCGTCCATTCGTATGCTGTAGTGTACATGGATGATATTCTTGTAATAGGAAACTCAGATGTTGATGAATCCCTCGAGAGAATTCGTACAGTTTTACGTATTTTAACTGACCAAGGTTTCTCTTTCAATTTGAAAAAGTGTTCTTTTATGAAAGAAAATGTGGAATACCTTGGTTACGTGGTCAGTCGTGGTGAAGTTCGTCCAAATCCTAAAAAGATCGAGGCCCTAGTTGCCTTGCCGCCGCCAAAAACAATCACACAGTTACGCCAGTTTATAGGATTAGCGTCTTATTTTAGGAAATTTATTCCCAATTTTGCACAAATAATGGCTCCTCTTCATGCACTCACCAGCCTTGGTAAGGGCAGTGTCGAGTGGAAGCCTGAGCATGAAGGCATTAGGCAGAATATCATAGGCATACTAACAAACGAGCCGGTATTAATGATTTTTGATCCTAACTGCCCAATCGAGCTTCATACCGACGCCAGTGCAGTTGGTTATGGTGCCGTATTACTACAGGTAAACGAAGGCAAACAATGCGTAGTGGCTTATTTCAGTAAGCGTACCACAACCGCTGAGTCTAAGTACCACTCGTATGAGTTAGAAACCTTGGCGGTTGTGAATGCCATTAAGCATTTCCGACATTACCTACACGGAAATAAGTTTACCGTAGTAACGGATTGTAATTCCTTAAAATCCTCCCGCAATAAGGTCGACCTAACTCCGCGCGTACATAGGTGGTGGGCATTTTTGCAAGCGTACGACTTTGAGATTGTGTATAGAGATGGAAAACATATGTGTCACGCAGATTTCTTGTCCAGAAATCCCCTCCCTGTTACACCTATTGAAAAAGTAGAGCAAAAACGAGTAGATCTTACTAGCTTACCTGATAACTGGTTGCAAGCCGAGCAACAGCGCGACCCAGAAATCACAAAAATAATTGAAGATCTCAAAGAGTCCAAGATTGATGAGAATGTTGCTAAGACCTATGAGATTAGGTCCGGCGTGCTGTACCGAAAAGTACAGCGCAACAACCGATCTCGTTGGCTACCAATAGTCCCTAGAGCCCTACGATGGTCAGTTATAAACTCTACTCATGAATCTCTCATGCATGTTGGTTGGGAGAAAACGTTAGAAAAGGTTTTCGATCTGTATTGGTTTGATCACATGTCTAAGTTTGTCCGTAAATTTGTCGAAAACTGTGTGACATGTAAGATATCAAAATCCCACTCTGGAAAAATCCAAGCAGAAATGCACCCTATTCCTAAGACCCCAATACCATGGCATACCTTGCACATTGATGCCACTGGTAAGCTAAGTGGTAAAAATGACAAAAAGGAATACGTGTTCGTACTAGTGGATGCTTTCACAAAGTTTGTTTTATTACACCATACTTTACGTATTGACTCTATTAGTAGCATCAAGGCTCTAAAAAGTAGCATTTCTTTGTTTGGTGCCCTTAAGCGTCTTATCGCTGATCAAGGTCGCTGCTTTGCTAGCGCCGATTTTAAAGAGTTTTGTCAATCCCATTGTATCGACCTACATTTAATAGCTACAGGAAGTTCCCGTGCGAATGGTCAAGTCGAGAGAATTATGAGCACACTTAAAAATATGCTCACTGCAGTGGAAGTTAGTAGAGAGAAGTCGTGGCAGGATGCTCTTCCAGAAGTTCAGCTAGCCCTCAATTGCACAATTAATAGAGTCACAAAGTCAAGTCCCCTAGAACTATTGATAGGTAAAGTAGCTAGACCCTTAGAACTTTTAATTCCCGACGATAACGAGCATGTGGTAAATATCGAGGCGGTTCGTGAACAAGCTATTAATAATATGGACCGAAACTCACAATATGATAAAAGTAGATTCGATAGTACCAAGGCCAAAGTGCAGAGTTATGCAGTAGGTGATTTTGTTCTTCTGAAAAATGAAGAACGTAATCAATGTAAGCTCGATCCTAAATTTAAGGGCCCTTTCCGTGTCATCGAAATCTTAGACGGTGATAGGTATGTGCTTAAAGCGCTTAGTGGCAATCGGACGTACAAATACGCTCATGATAGGCTTCGTAAAATGCCCATTCCTGAGATCCCTGAAGAGCTATCTGGTAATGAATTAGTATCTGACGAATCCGTTAACGATAGTGACTAGGCAAGACTACTCATTGGTTCCTGTGATTAGATGCCGCTGGTTAAGCGATGCCGCTGATTAAGTGATGCCGCTGGTTAAGCGATGCCGCTGGTTAAGCGATGCCGCTGGTAAAGTGATGCCGCTGGTTAAGCGATGCCGCTGCTTAAGCGATGCCGCTGCTTAAGCGATGCCGCTGGTGAAGCGATGCCGCTGGTGAGGCGTTGCCGCCTTAGCTATGTGATGATGCTTTTGAATTATACCACTGATTAAGATAATCAAAGTTTTGCCCCACTTATTAAATGGAAAGATAATGATAATTGAAGTTACCTATTCTAACTTAGTCCCTACACAATACTTGTCATCTCACCCAACTTAATCAGGCATGGCCGAGGGGATGAAAATGTACACAGGACTTTTCTATTACAGACAAATCACACGAGGACGTGTGAGGCGCAGGACGGCCGTGTCGCAGCATTTAACACAGATAATGTGAAGATTAATTAGTTGATAGTATTTGTTATAAGATGGCGCTCGTGAGGTCATTCATTGTCGGACAGCTGACAGCTGTCAGTAGCACAAACGTCGTTGTCAGTGTCAAATAATGTCTCCTGTGACAGTACGTCATAGATTGGCGTGGCTGTTGAGTTTTGAGGCAGAAGTCATTGGAGAGTGCGCGTGTGCGGTTGACCTCACGACCTTCATCGATTTGCATCCAGTTAATTAGTGATTAAAGTGTGATAAAACATTGTAAAATCAATATAGAAGGTCTACACTATCTGTTTGTGGTTTTATTTTGAAGATTGTGAGAATGTATGAGGAAGAGGGCGCACCTGAGGAAAATATCCCTGTTGGCTCGCCGTCAAATAAATAAATCAGCCTGTAATTGTCCCATTGTAGGGAAAAGGCCTTTTCTCAAACAGATAAGGGTTGAAGCATTAATTCACCACGCTTGTCGATTTCAGACTATTAAGTCCAGGTTTCCTTACGATGTTTTCCTTCACCGTTAGTCAGTGGTGTCTTAGATTAACCCACGCGCACCACGCGCTTGCAAAGCGGGTCCGTAAACAAAACTATTAATTTGTCATTATCATAGATTTAGATAAATATAAATATTCCAATATCTTTGGTCATTATCGTTTTGTTGTTGACATTTTCGCAGAACGAACAAGGTTTTGCATGGCATGACGTCATCCAAGACGCCATGACAGCCTCAAGTGATTATTTAAATTGGTTTTTAAAAATGCAAAATAAATAATGTTATTGTTATTTTTATTGAAAAAAAAATACCTTTTACGGATAAAGTAGATATAATTAATGTACCTACACTAATAACCAATTTTTAAAATGTAGTCTACAAGCCATAAACAATGTAAAAGCCTTAAAAACTCTTAAACAATTTATCTGGGAACACAGTAAAGTAATATAGTTCAGACCAATTCCCCGTTAAGGAATTTTCGGAGAAATTCGTTAACCAAATTTATTATTAGTTTCGGACAAAACCGCGGCCTCGAAATTATTTATCTGTAGGGTATGCCAATTATTATTTGGAATTCTTGTGGTATTTTATGGTCATGTTCCTTAACAAGAGAGAAGGGATAAGTAGAGATGACAATATCAACGTAGCGGTTAAGATTGGCCTTCTGCACTCTTTACCAAACTGGACATATATTTGTGTTATCCATAACAGTTTAATTTTTTTTCTTCTGTGTCTTTTTTTCAAAAACGAAAGAAGATGTGTCTTAGAATAATAACTTTCGTGAGTCATACTAATTATATGAAATATTGATACGGCTTTACTCACGCATTGATTTCGGGAATGCCCGACCCGCGTCGCGCAGGTCCGCGACGCCGCCGCGTATACACCCGCTCTTGAAAAAGGACTCTGTTTGAGTTCGAAACTAGTCGGGCATTCCCGAAATCAATGCGTGAGTAAAGCCGTATCAATATTTCATATAAGAAGATGTGTCATTAAACTCTAGTTCAAAAAATCGATAGTCACTACATCGACGATCTCTGTATCGACAATGTTCTATCGACGCGTTATTGAATCGACAGTATCCCAAATCGACGGTACGCTACATCGACAGTACACCAAATCGATAATATGATGTATTGTATTGACAGTAAGTATAATATGTAGGTAGATTATAAATAATCGCCAGATTTTTTTTCAGTTCACCTGAAAAATATCTTATGTACTATCGTACTAAAATACAAATACACCCAAATGTAAAAAAGAGCCTTTAATACATTCGAAATTTAATTTTCAAGCATTTTTAAGGGTTCAAATTACACAATTATTAATACAACGTATAATTTCCTTTTTACCACATCATAAAATCCTGGCAACTAATCCAACTTTAGAATATCGTATCCGTTTGGGTAGCGGAGGTCAGATAGGCAGGCGCTCCGTAGAAAACTAAAATTCAGCTGCATCTGGTTAGATTGGAAATCGATCCTAACAAAGTTTGGTAATAATAAGATTAGGAGGATGATGAAAGTTAATAACATACAATTTTGGTGTCATCGACGCCTCAGTTCCTTATTCATTAAAACCTCATTATTAATAAAATAAGTTTTATTTTTTTAAAACAACGTTATTAACCTAGATTTTATAGCTTTTGTATGAGAATATCAAAACTAAACGTTTATGCAAAAAATTGTATTTGTGCTGTTGACCGTTGAAGAGTTCCTTTATCTGGAACTAATTCTGGATGTCGAGTCAGGTCATGCTTACCATAAAAATGCAATGTCATCGGAACTGAACTAACATGCAAAACATCAATTTCGTAGGTCAAGAGGAAGTGGTTCAAATTCAGCTTGCAAGTTGCAAGATTCCACCCTATACAAACATACTCGTACATTGCAAGTTAAATAAAAGCTTGTAAAAACCGTCTGTTAACCTAGCTATATTAACTTAATGTTGATCTCTGCTGACTTAATAAACACTAGAAGGGTTGAGGATATTAAATAAAACCACATCTGTTGGTTGTGATAGCGGAAATAATTTGTTCAAGTCAATGACCTTTACGAAATCGAGTGCATACAACGATAGCGCGATCTATTTCGACGCCAACGCCATCTATCGAGCGAAGGGTCAGTTTTTGGTACATAATATTTCTTGAGTTTGGTTTGTGAATTGGTCGTAAACACCGTCAATGTACGAGTACGTAAATTGTTTGAATTGCAAGGTTAAAAATGAATGAAAAGTTGAAAGTTCGGTTTCATTAATTATTACTATACTTAACTTATAGAGAGAGAAAAAAAACCGAGTTAAAGATAAAGACACTGTCCTTGTGAGGCAAATGTATAAATTACTATTCATACAAAATACTTTTACTTGATTAAAATTCTATTAAGGCGATTCTCACACTGCCCCGCATGATGCAGCGTAGCGCGTGGATGCGTGTTCTTCCGTTGCTTGTAAGTATCTCTGTTTGTATGGAAAACACGCACAGTCTAACACACCGAAAATGCATCCACGCGCGTTCATGCGGATCACGCGCATACACGCGGACTGTGCGTGTTTTCCATACAAACGGAGATACTTACAAGCAACGGAAGAACACGCATCCACGCGCTACGCTGCATCATGCGGGGCAGTGTGAAAACCGCCTAAAATAACAAACGGACAGTCTTTATAGAGTCTTACAGTAACTACTTTCACCAACAAAATGTACCTGTAAAACATCTGAATAAAGTGAAAAGGACTCAAGGACGACTGTAATGCGAAAAGCTTTAATTTTCAATTCCCTGGAGCAAACGAAGAAAACTATGCAAACTAATTTCTTTTTGTCTTTCACTTATTGTGAACATCACACGTTTCATGAAAAAGGACCACTTGAATAAATTGACAACAAGATTGACACTTGTGCTTAAATAAATACGGCTTAATTTATAATGGATACAAATTGATATTTTTTTAATTGGCTACATCAACAAGCTAATTTATTATTATTTACAGAGTCGTAAGAGCCTAGTGGTGGTGACCGTTGACTGGCAAGTCAGTTTTCTCGGGTTCGAACCCAAGGCGCGCACCTCTGACTTTTCGTTAGTTATGTGCGTATTATAAATTAATTATCAGTTGCTAAAACGGTGAAGAAAAACATCGTAAAGAAACCAGCACACCTGAGATATTTTTCAATGGTGTGTAAAGCCATGTCAGAGGCCGGGCGGTTTAAACTCTGACACCAGGTTGTTCATCAACCAAACGATAAGAAAGAAGAAGAAGCTGATACTGCTTACGTCTATTTTTTTCAATTAAAACTTGTGCCAAGATGATCTGTTATCGCGTGTACAATCCAGATGCCTGGTCGGTGAGTTCTGAGTAAAGGTAGTTGACTCACCTAAGTGAAGAGTTGACGCATTAAGCCGGCTAACTGGAAATAAGTGCACGGTATTGCTGATATTAATGCTAACTTATTTCTTTAAAAGAGTTCCCGAATTAGCAACTCATTCATGATATGGTTATTTTACCTAGTTTTTTTTTGTAGTCAGTTTTAACGCAACCTCAAACTTGATATCAGCCGGTATTGGCGCGATAACAGTGGCAGAGGCTGCAACTGCTCGTAGAGCGACGCATTCGAACGCATAGATATAAGACTGTTCTCGCTAGCAGCAGTCACGGACCCATAGAGGCCTAAGAAGAGTCACTCAACAGATGGTGACACCAATCACCGAAGTTATCGGCATTAAACATACCTAATTTATTAAAAAGTATCAAAGCCTTTGCACCGAGCAATTAAGTATTGCTTTATTTTATATCAAAGAAAAGTTTATAAGTAAATACCTAACATTGTTTGACACCCCTAGTCTGTAAGAGGTTTGATAGAGAACTGGCTAGCAGAAACAATTGATTGATTTAGTATTGAAAGAAACATCGCCAAATATAATACAACGATGTTGGTGAAAAAATGGGAATCAATTTTTATTTTCAACCAGAATGGGGGTGAATTCTTAAACTTTCCTGAATTGGAATCATGTTTTAAATATTATTTCGGGTCTATTCGCGCACAGATAATTCAAAATAGTCATTATTGAACTGGGGCGGCGGCGTAATGAAAAATTAAATTACTAACTTAAATTATTATGGGATTTATAAGCCTGGTAATCAAGTATATCAATCCTAGTAAGTTTGAACACTACTTAACTACACTACACACACTAGTCGGGGCAAAATCGTCAGAACGTGAGTGGTAGCATTGTTATCGGAAAATCATCCTTATTTATACCGTAATACGGTATATGATAGGTACAACTGATTTGCCGTTAACCGTACAAATAGAATGAACTGATGCATAAAACTGTCCGTGGACAATAGTCCTGACGCAACGCTGTATGTCCCTTTTCAATGTAGTCAAGTGAGAATTGTGTAGTTTGTTGCAATGCGTTTCAATGTCATGTCGTTGAAACACAAAACTTGATATGTTATTGCACAGATAGCCAAGTGGTATGACCGTCGACTGACAAGCCAGAGGTCTCGAGTTCAATCCCAAGGCGCGCACCTCTGACTTTTAGTAAGTTATGCGCGTATTATAAACTAATTATCAGTTGCTAAAACGGTAAGGTTTAAGAACATAAGGTGTAACAACATAAGTCTTCTTATCGTATGGTTGATGAACAACCTGGTGTCAGAGTTTAAACCACCCATTGAAAAATCTCTCAGTTGTGCTGGTTTCATCACGATGTTTTCCTTCACCGTTTTAGCAACTGATAATTAATTTGTAATACGCACATAACTTACGAAAAGTGAGAGGTGCGCGCCTTGGGATCGAACTCGAGACCACTGACTTATCAGTCGACGGTCATACCACTAGGCTATCAGGGACTTGTAATAAAAACTTTGAATTAAGTGAGTAGAACTATGTATTATAATAGTTCTCTCGGGACGCCAAACGGCATTGTCATGCGCCGTGTATTATGTTAGGAATGTCCCACATTCTCTGAATAACTCTTAACGCTTTATTGAAGTCATGTTTGTGGGTATTAATAAAAACGGCGTCCGAGTGCGACTTCTCCAGTGATATCAGAAGTTTAGTAATGATAGACCTACATTATTTCAGCTGACATCATGCCTCGGCAATGCTGAGTAGTAGAACGAAGTGAATATTATATTCGGTAAGATAATGTATTCGGAATTTCTGGGTTTATTGTTGGTTACAAATTTGATGACGGTGGGCAACGGAGTGACAACGGCGGGCGGTGGCAGCACAATAGCGACGGCGAAGTTTTTTGTTTTTTTTTCTTGTGGTCTCTCTCAGTTATAGCTCTAGGGAGCTCAGGCTGATTAAACGGACTTCTATAGTAGGACCTAAAAGGCCTCCAGCTTAAGTATATAAAGGCGTCCCCTAATGGGACTCGGAGACATGCTTGGGACTAGCTAGATCTGAATTTGATTATTTAGGAACATGATTATGGCTAGAGGCTTAGCCCGGGCTGGCAAGGGTCGGAGAGGGACCGTCGTCCCTCTCCGACCCGACGCAAGGCATGCGAGTGGTGCTTTTAAATACATAGATTTGTTCTGTGGCGGACATTCGCTAATCTGTGTAGGGTAGGGTAGTGGGTAGAGTAGAGTACGGGTAGAGTAGGGTACGGGTAGAGTAGGGTAGGGGTAGAGTAGGGTACGGGTAGAGTAGGGTACGGGTAGAATAGGGTACGGGTAGAGTAGGCTAGGGGTAGAGTAGGGTAAGCTAAGATAGGGTAGGGTAGAATAGGCATTGAAGTAGGATAATCACGCGTACGAAGTCGCTCCGGGAAGCTAGTTAAGTTAGAAATAAAGAGCTAACCCTAACGGGTATGTAATAAGATTCTATGTTTGACTATACATATTAATAGCTATTTTCAAATTAAAAATAAATTAATTATTCATTCATATTTTGTAAATTCTAAACTTACCCTTTCGTTTGGTTCTAGCAAAGCTGGCAATTTATGTCGAAATACCTGAAAATAATGAAAGATTGTTATAAGTTGTACTAATAAATTGTTGTTCTATTAATAAATTACTCGCTTTAAAAGCAAGGCCCTCAGTTTTTGAACTGAGGAATCGAATCTGGTGACTTGTTTTAGGAAAATAACTGCCAAATTATGCTCATAAAGAAGGTTATGTTTAAATAATATTACGTAATTAAACTTTTTTTGCAAAATGTGTTTTATAAATTGCCAGTTATCGTCATGATGATTATCAATGTTTAGGTACCATGTTTTGAATATTGAACATTTTTATATCGTACTAACACAGGACAATAGTCATACAGTAGGGTAACTACGCACAAACGCTCAAAACGGCCACACTCGCACAAACACGCGTAATATTGCGTAACGACGAGATTCCTAAGCGAATAGCGGGGTACCTGCAGTATCAACCACGCGTCGTTACGCATGTTTGTGTGAGTGTGCCGTTTTCGAGCGTTTGTACGTAGTTACCGTACTGTATGATTATTATACTGTGGTACTAAACATGATTACTCGAAACGCCTACTTGATCTGTTTACCTTTATACATATCGCACCTCTGATTAAATACAGTAATAACTAAAAAATTTCAATACGTGTTTTCTTAATAAGAAATATTGCCATTTCTTACTTTTAACTCTCAAAAAGTGTCACAACTGTACTTACTACTTCACTAATTCATCACTTCACTAATTTAAAAAAAAATGCATGATATTCGAATTTCAAAGAAATAAGTTGAACATTTTTGTTTTCTCCTGAACATTATAAGTTTTTGAGTTGTTACTCTATTTTATCGGAGGTGCAATATGTACTTATAAAACATCAATCAACATTATTTTATGGTATAAAAACCTAATAAACCCCAAGCCCAATTCAAAACTTGAACTCAGTATCTCGTGATTAACAGACATGCTTGCTATCAATAGGAAAATAATGTAAAATAACTGTTATATTTATAATTAGACACTAATTAACGTATCTTAATGGAAATAAAAAACAATGCTAAATATAATAATATCTATATTTAATTTATGCTAATGAAATTATCCTCCAACAATGTTATTATGAAAGACCATGTTGTAACCAGAATCCGCTGTCTCGAATGGCTGATATTTCGGATCCACGTCTTATGAGCTGTCATTGTGATGTAGGTAACACGAAAATTATGTAATTATCCTCCAAAGACATACTAATATTCTCCTAACCGAATTTCGGTCACGGCAGCCAATCTCAACGGAGACTAGCCAACTACGCAGGAGATATTAATTATAGTGCACAAGACAGCGTGTGCGCAAACACAGGTGCACTCTCTATTCCCTCACTCTCATAGTCCGATGGGACGGCCTTCCGACACGATCGGAGAGAGATCAGGCGCAGGGCCAACGGCTTTACGTGCTTTCCGAGGCACGGAGTAAGTGATAATTAATTTATAAAACGCACATAACTTACGAAAAGTCAGAGGTGCGCGCCTTGGGTTCGAACCCGAGACCTCTGACTTGCCATTCAACGGTCACCACCACTAGGCTATCACGACAAGAAAGACATACTAATGAAGATGAAAAAGGATTTGCTACAATTCAAGATAATAGAAATAGGTATATCATATAGTTGAACTGCCTGAAGGCCTATCGCGTGGCTTCACGTTTTATCAGGAACATTTCCCAGCATATTGAATTCATTACGGTGTTTGATTCCACCTATTAATAATTATAATCTTAATTACCTACCTATCGAATAATTCATAACATTGTTAAGTAACTCTGAACAATATACTTAAATATTAATTTAAGAATAATTGATTACGTTGTATTAACAACAAGCAAATCATATAAAATAAATAAAAAAATATAATTCAAATAAAAAAATAATAAAAGTACAATAACAGAAAAAAAATCAAAAATTAATTAAATCAAAATATTTAGACTGATCTTTATTATTTATATTTAATATTAATTGTTGGTAAGCATAATTATGATTATGAAAAGATAGTTGTACGAGTACTTATTTATGTATTTATGCGGTAACACTTAATTTAATTTTTTTTTAGTATTAAAAATCGATTCCTTCTTCACGAGTAGGAGACCCACTAAGTCTACACTACTATGCAGGGTAACTGGGAGCTTTATCTAATAAGTTGCAGGTTCAAAACCCGAATCGCTTTTTCCTTCTACAATAAAATGTCGAACTTTAGACAGAGTGGTGAGATGTCTAGGGTTCAAACGACCTTTGATTTGTTAATACTACTGTCATACTAGGCTTTCACAAATCAGACAAGACTTTGGCAATAATAGTGGACAGAACTGCTTGGACAGAACTGCTTAGTATAATCACAGTATATAGAGCTCTTTCCCTACAGTAGTCCAACGAACACGTCTAGACAGAGCAATCGTGCGGGGTGTGTGGGGCGAGGGACGGAGGGGGGGCCGCGGCTGTCAGTACCTTTTTCCATACTCCATTCGGGTACTACACCGTCATTTGTTTTTAGTGGGTGGCACATTTTATTTATTTTAATTTTGAATGTTGATTCAATTTTTCAACGGGTGTGTTGATTATAAATAATTATGACATTAATTTTGAGATCCAAGATGGCGGATACAAGTTTTTGAAAAAACTCAATATGGGTATCGTTTTCGAGGTTTTCAGGAGGGGTGATTACGAATTTGACATTAATTATTTAGACATCCAAGATGGCGGATACGAGTAAAAAAAAACAATATGGGTATCGTTTTCGAGGTTTTCGGGGGTGGTGATTACGAATATGACATTAATTTTGAGATACAAGATGACGGACGTGAGTTTTTGGTAAAAATCAATATGGGTATCGTTTTCAAGGTTTTGGGGGGTGGTGATTACGAATTTGACATTAATTTTGAGATCCAAGATGGCGGACGTGAGTTTTTAGTAAAAGTCAATATGGGTATCGTTTTCTAGGTTTTCGGGGGCGGTGATTACGAATATGACATTTATTTTGAGATTCAAGATGGCGGACGCGAGTTTTTAGTAAAAGTCAATATGGGTATCGTTTTCTAGGTTTTCGGGGGTGGTGATAACGAATATGACATTAATTTTGAGATCCAAGATGGCGAACGCTAATTTTGAGTAAAAATCAATATGGGTATCGTTTTCTAGGTTTTCAGGGGTGGCTTTGTACTTGGAGACCATGCGGACTCTCAGATATCGATTTTGTAAGCAATCGGTCCAGTAAATAAAAATTTCAAAATGGCGGCCACCTTTTTCAATTCTGACAACGGCTTTGTACTTGGAGACCATGCGGACTCTCAGATATCGATTTTGAAAGCAATCGGTCCAGTAAATAAAAATTTCAAAATGGCGGCCACCTTTTCCAATTCTGACAACGGTTATGTACTCGGAGACCATGCGGACTCTCAGATGTCGATTTTGAAAGCAATCGGCCCAGTAAATAAAAATTTCAAAATGGCGGCCACGTTTTCCAATTTTGATAACGTGTTATACATACTTACAAAAAAAACACTATAAAAACATATTTTTGTTTTTAGTCCTGTGTCAACCCTAACACTTTTTACGTCGCGACGAATGTCTAGACGTTGTCGGCATTTCCGAAAACATCAAACGCGTCGACTGACTATATGATGTTTAGACTATGGTATAATTATGAAGAAAATAGAATATAATAGAGACTGCTAAACGAAAACTAGAGGTGTATTCGAAATTGTTGGCTTTATTTCAGTTCCTCATCTCGTGTTCGTTTCACGGATGTCTGAGCACACACAGATAATAATATCTAGTGCAGTCGTTATTCTAGAAGGTAAAATATAAATAAATTCGAAAGCTATTTTCGATTATTCGCTACATACGGTACTATATTAGAATTCTATCTTCACAATAACTAAAAGTAAGTAATTCTTCTTCTTCTTCTTATCGTATGGTTGATGAACAACCTGGTGTCAGAGTTTAAACCGCCCGTAGGCCTCTGACATGGCTTTACACACCCTTGAAAAATCTCTCAGGTGTGCTGGTTTCATCACGATGTTCTCCCTCACTGTTTTAGCAACTGACAATTAATTTATAATCGCACATAACTTACTAAAAGACAGAGGTGCGCGCCTTGAGATCGAACTCGAGACCACTGACTTCTCAGTCGATGGTCATACCACTAGGCTATCAGTGCTTAAGTAAGTAATTGAACTAAAAGAACTGACATCGTCATGATCTTATTGTTCTAAGAATCGTAGTCCCCCTATCAACAGAAACAGGGCTTAGCCAAGTTGACAATCTACAATCGCTAACGCTATAGAAAACGAAAGAAATGTATAGGATTAGATTCTATTCATTTGTTTTGACCACGTGACATAACGATAATTCTGTAGGTACATTTTTTTCGTTTTCTATAGCGTTACCTAGCGTTACCTGTAGATTGTCAACTTGGCTAAGCCCTCAGTTTTTTACATAAAACATTTTAGTGTACAGTCAACAGCAAAAGTAGATGATCAAAATCAGAAATTCAATACTAATGAACGGAGTTTACGTCAAACTGTGCGGCGTCGAAGTGATTCAAAAGTATGTGATTGTAAATTATACCAAACATTTACTACTAGTACAGCTGCCATATATTTCGCGAACTCCATTCATTAGTATTGAATTTCTGATTTTGATCATCTACTTTTGCTGTTAACTGTACATAAAACAGCAATCCCATTTGCCAAAAAGCGATCTCTAAATCAACACCGAATACATGGACTGCACTCCACAAAATAAATCAAATATTTCCTAAAAATATTCAGTATGATACTGTTTACAATTCCGCAACGATTCATATGCAACAAAATAAAACGCAATCAGTTAAAGAAACTAGTAATTAAAACTGACAGTCTGACGTGTAATTTGATGCCGCTGACTTTTAATTGGTGTCTGGGTTCCTTGTTGGAGTTGAAACGAAACGTTGTATAGATACTGAACTATCAGTATCATTATAAAAGTGTTCAACTTTTTCGAGATTCGCTTGTATTGCATTTTCTAGGTGCAAAAGTGAAATCACTTGTTTTCAGGTTGATTTAAAACTTTAACTAGTAAAATAGGATTGAGATTAAGTTCGTCATCCAAGATCATTTATTTTTATCACCAGTTTATAATCTGTAAAATCGATGTTAAATTCTAAATTTACCTACTGCAATGTGATCAGTAGATGTACCTGGGATTTGATTCAAGTATTCATCTTCCGTAAGAAGAAGTAAATAAATCATTCGATTTTAATCTTGACAACATCCAAAACACAACAACCAATAAACAGATAGATGAAGTATTTCCCAACTGACCATGATATTTTCAAAAGCGTAAGTTAGTCCCCAAAGGTTAGACTGATTTTTGTACAAAAATTTTAAATGTCATATTTATATTTTAAAAAAAATTGTGTTCTGCTATTGAAAATATCAAGATAGAAGATAGACAAACAATAATCAAAAACAACTCATGCTCATTTACTAATTATTAAGTACTAGCTTTTTACCGCAACTTAGCTTCCATAGTTCTAATTTATTATTTATTAAAACAGCTTAACTTATGGATTAATTTCGAAAATGCCCGACTAATTTCCGACTCCAAACAGAGTCATTTTCATTTCAAATTACCATTTCAAGTGTTTCGAGTGTTTTAGGTATGTCAACATTTCAACAACTGTTTAAATGATTTTGTACATGGCAAAAAGAGCTCTATCTGTAGATACAAATACAATCATTTTTATCGTGATCATTTTATTGTTGACATCATAATAAATATCGCCATTCAATTCAATTTGAACACTATGATTGTTATATCATTCGTTTCAAACTTTGTTTTTTCTACAAATGAAAAAAGGTTTTATAGTCCACAGTTTAAAAATGACTATTAGCTATTAGTTATACTGTTAGAAAAAGCTAAGTTATTGTTTAACTGTGTCCTTTTTATAACAATTTATGATTTTTTTAACGGTTTTATTTAGATTGCCCTGTTTATTATTTGGTTCAAATTTAGTAATCGATATTTCACCCACTTCCTGTTGACAGATTAATCTGATATTTGGCACATACCTGTGGTACCTACTGATTACAAAACCGTTTTATGTGAAAAAATATTTTTACTTATATTTTTTCTCAATTTAATATTGCGATTAACATGTTGACGCTCAATTTGCAAATTTAGTTAATTACGAGAGAGTGGTATTATCAAACGCGAGTCTATCAATAATAATAAAACAACTAAATTCTCAATCGCTAATACAATCCCGGCAAATTGTTGTCCAAATTGTCTTAAATAATAATTATATATACATTTCAAGATGTATGTGTCATTGTCTTATGATGTGGCATTTTTGATCTTACAGAATAGTTTATAGGGTTTCAAACGCTCTATTACATTATTCTGCATTTTGAAGCTCCATCGGTTATTACATGATGCATTCTAAATTCAAAAACTGTTGGGACTACTATAAGCTCATGGATTGTTATCATTATTTGGATTTAATGTTATCTGACGATGATTGTCTATGGTTTTTATGACTTGGTCCCAAATGGATAAGTGATTACTGTTTCCCATAGGCATTTGCAACATCAGAAGCATTGCTGATGAATTGCCGGCCTTTGAAATAAGAAAAGGCTCGTTTCTTAAAGCTCTCCAAAACGTATCTATCTGGATACACCACCGCCTCAAAATTTCATAAGTTTGACGCTCTTGACAAGAAGGTCCGCGTAAATCTATTAGTGTTCGAATATTGTTTAGCATTTCTAATAATACCACGTGCCGTGTTCAGCCGTGTGGTTTCCGGCACAGCCGTGTGGTTTCCGGTACAACCGTGTGGTTTCCGGCCTAAGAATAGAACCACCCCTACTCGTCCCGCGGGTATCGTAAGAAGCGACAAGGGGAGGGATCCGGAGGATGGGCAGCAGCTTCCTTCTGTGTAAAAGCAATCATCTGCTACTGCGATCGCCAATCCGCGTGCCCAGCGTGGCAATTATGGGCAAATACCTACAATGAGCGCACAATAGTGGCGCGCATTGGGAGAGGCCTATGTTCAGCAGTGAACTAATACCGCTGATGATGATGATGATGAATAATACCACGAAATAATATTATTATAAGTCTTTCTACCTTCGCATTCTCTCCTATTTTCTTTTGGACCACAGACCGTCCCTTGTGTATTTCTAGGCATTCCAATCCTTATATGATATATATTTTTTACTGTTATATACTATATAGTGACTTCTAAAGTTCTAAACAATCTATAGTACAGCGGACTGATCCCTAATATTACGTAAGAACACAATGTCCATTCATGATTGTGACCATAACAAGCGCTCAATGACTCCGGCCCTGAGTAGCGCAGATTACGTACAATTTAAATTGTTTTATAACGATATGTGCATTATAGATAGATAGATAGATTATAGTTTTATTTATTTTAGCATCTTTGGTGTTGGATTTAGCAGTTACTTTAGATTAGTTATTAAATTTGGCAGATGATCTACTACAACAAACAATATTAATACATCCAAACAAATTGTTTTGCACAGTTAAAACGTAACTATTCAGATTTTTAACGTTGCATTTTTAGCGAGCGTATTACGTAATATGATTGTTGAAATTCGAAAAAAATCCGTTTGACTTTTCATCTAAATTTACAGCAGTAATGAGTTTTCACTTCTTTGCTGAAAGCTTAAGTGGATTAAAGTCTGAGATGATGTCAAAAACAAATGTCTGGAATTGTGCCCGGATGGCAATAGGCTCGCTCATGGGACTTAAGACATAGCCGGCGAAACGTGGGTGTACTGCACACGTCTGCCTACCCCCTCTGGGGAATACAGGCATGATTAAAAATATAAATAATACTAACTAGTCCCTCGTATAATACAAGTTGTCTCCAATTAAAATTTATTTATATAAGTCTAATATTTCGTGATTAAACATATTCGTTGATTGAAAGCTTCAATGTTGTGTAATTTTAGAGGTTTACTCCTTAAGTATTTGTTACCAATTAAGTTGACTGGTGGAATTAATTACAAGTAGCTCGATTTCATACATTGTATTCGTTTGGAAGTTAATTAGGCTATATATAGGATCCATACATACACATACATGCCTTATTTATGTAAATAATAATAATATAAATATTTTTTTTTACGTAAAACGGTTTTATCATCAAAACAAAAGCTGTGTACCAAATATCAGATCAATCTGTCAACAGGAAGGGGGTAATATATCGAATACTAAATTTGAACTAAATAATAAACACGTCAAGCTAAAGTAAAACCGTTTAAAAATCAGTTGTCACAAATGTTTGAACGCGCTTAAATCCAAAGTGGCTGGCATTTATAATCATAATAATTATGATTATAAATACGATGATAAATAATATATTGACGATAACTGGTAACCAACAAACGAACTTTACCTGTTTAAAATATGAGCTTAAAATATGGAGAGTTTAAAATAAGGTGACAAAGCGGAGCTGGGTCGTAGTAGCCTACTGGTATGACCGTTGACTGGCAAGTCAGAGGTCTCAGATTATAATTACATTACATCAGTTACAAGTTTTCCATCAGTTTGATTTGTGAAAACTTAATAAATTAGCTTGTTGATGTAGCCAATTAAAAAATTATCAATTCGTATCCATTGTAAATTAAGCCGTATTTATTTAAGCAGAAGTGTCAATCTTGTTGTCAATTTACTATTCAAGTGGTCCTTATTTATTTATTTATTTATTTACTCTTTATTGTACACCATTTAACAAAACAATATAGGGATACAAAGATAAACAAAAAATAGTACAATGGGCGGTCTTATCGCACAAGGCAATTTCTTCCAGACAACCTTTGGATGGAAAGAAATGTAGGTACTATAAATACAGTGGGTAGTTTTAGGTGTACCTAAATTAAAATACATATACAATAAATACTTAAATAAATACATATATATATATATAAATAATATATAACTATATATACTTAATAGTCAGATTCCTATAGGTAAATTATAGTAGCATCGGTTGGACCAAAATGAAAGGATCACATCGACAAATAATGATCCTTTACCAATTTTTTAAATGCTGGTAGAGATTGAGCTCGTCTTATGGGTACCGGTAAAGCATTCCACAAGCGAGCGGCCTGTACGGTAAAAGACTTGTCTAGAAATTTCGTGGAGTGGTTCGGCATTTTCAACCTCAAGTTCTCAGATGATCTCAGAGATCGCATGTGAGTGTCACCTAGAAATTCAAACCGTGATTTAAGATAAGCTGGTGTACAAGGACAAAATAAAATTCTATACAGAAGAGAGAGATAATGAGCATTCCGGCGAAGACGGATTGGTAGCCACTTGAGCCTTGAGCGAAATTCTGAAATGTGGTCATATTTGCGTAGGCCAAATATGAACCTTATACAAAAATTTTGAAGTCGCTCAAGTTTCTCCAATTGGTCCTCTGTAACATCAAGATAGCTGGCATCAGCATAATCAAGGATAGGAAGGAGAAGGGATTGTGCAAGCGCAATCTTGGTAGCCGTCGGTAAGAAATTGCGAAATCTTCGTAGTGATCCAGCAGACGCATAAATCTTGCGACTAACCTCTTGAATGTGAGTAGTCCATGACATATTTCTATCAATATAAATCCCCAAATTCCTAACACTCTCACTATATGGAATAGAGACACCATCAAAAGATACTTGGGGAGTGATCGACCAGTCTATTCTAGAAATCATTCTTGAACTACCTACCACAATAACTTGCGTTTTCGCAGGATTGACCATAAGTCCATACATTCTACTCCAGTCACAAATCCTAGTCAGATCAGCATTCATGACATTGACGGCTTCTTCCAACTTTACAAGGGGAGCTTGGCAATAAATTTGGAGATCGTCTGCATAAAGGTGGTAGGATGAAGTTAGTTTATTTGAGATGGAATTTATAAAAATTGCGAAGAGTAACGGAGACAATACGCCACCCTGAGGAACACCGGCAGTAGTATTGCACCAAGAAGACGTAGCCTCCTCAATACAGATACGCTGCCGGCGACCAGACAGGTAACTACGAAACCAGTGAACTGCCGATGAAGATATGTTAAGGGAGCACAATATGCCAAGCAATATGTCGAAGTCTACAGTATTAAAAGCATTGCTAAAATCTAGCAAAGCTAGAACCGTTAGATTACCGACTTCCATGCCTGACCTGATATCATCCGTAATATGAACGAGGGCTGTGGTCGTACTATGGCCAGCACGAAAGCCAGATTGATAAGGATTAAGGAGATTATTTTTGGAAAGGAAACTGCTAAGTTGGTTGTAGATCAGACGTTCAAGGACTTTGGAGAGGAATGGAAGTATGGATATAGGACGATAGTCTGATAAGGATGTAGGATTGGATTTTTTTGGTAATGGGATTATCTGCGCTGCTTTCCAGACGGTAGGGAAGATACCACTGGAAACGGAAAAATTTAGGATATGCGAGATGACAGGAAGGATGATATCTAGGATTGGGAGGATCATGTTACGGCTGATACAGTCACCTCCAACTGCGTTGGAAGTTAATGATACAATGCTCTTCTTAACATCACATGCGGCAAATTGATTGAAAACAAATTGTGTATACGTGGTTGTGTGTCCTTTTTCATGAAACGTGTGATGTTCACAATAAGTGAAAGATAAAAAGAAATTAGTTTGCATAGTTTTCTTCGTCTGCTCCAGGGAATTGAAAAAGCTTTTCGCATTACAGTCGTCCTTGAGTCCTTTTCACTTTATTCAGATGTTTTACAGGTACATTTTGTTGGTACATGATTTATAAGACTCTTAAAAGGCTGTCCGTTTGTTATTTTAATAGAATTTTAATCAATTAAAAGTATTTTGTTTGAATAGTAATTTCTACATCTGCCTCACAAGGAGTAAGGCACTTTATCTTTAACGTGGTTTTTCTTATTTTTTTCTCTATTAATTCAAGGGGTTTACCTTTAAACTTCGAACTCAATCCTAATTCAATTTTTAGAATAAAAAGAAAAAAATCCTCAATTGCTAAAAAAACAAAACTTGTAAAATAAAACAATTAGTATTTTAAAAAAAGAATAGTAATAAAAAAAACAGTAAAATAAACAAGTAGAAAAATCAACCTTTTGATGGATTAGGTACATGGTAGATGATGATAATATAACAAATAAATTATTACTAATAATAATATATTACAATAAATTAATATGACATTCCTAAGAAAAGTTGAGAACAATGGAATCAAACGTAGTTAACGGATTATAAATAAACAACAGGTTTTCATTATTGTTAAACAGCTATGTGACAAGCTACATAGACTCAAATATGTTGCGAATATGGCTCACATTTGTAATAATTACTTAACAAAAACAAAACAAAACGAATAAAAATAGATCGAAGTATAAAAAGGCGGTAAAACAAATGTTATTTCTAAGGAAACTTGGTAAAGCAAAACTCAAAATGAACATGTTAAACGCGTTGTTCAACAAAAAAATCTCAACACAAACAGAAATAAAATGTTCCACTCGAGTTGACGTAATGACGAAAATTGCTAGACAATGTGCGATGGGTTTTGGTGCAAGTTATTAACTTATTAAATTCTGTCATCAATATTATACAGGGTTATTAAAATTTGTAAAACACCAGCATCTTTAAAAGGGGTCATTAAATTCATCATTATGAACAACTTTTACTATGGGACCAAACCTGAAATCGCAATAAAAAAAACAGCTGTTCCATACATTTATATTTATTCATTCACATTACTCAACAAAATATAGGGAACAGCTGATTTTTTTTGCGATTTCAGGGTTGGTCCAGTCTCCCAGCTATCAGTCGCTGATTAATTATTGGTAATCGAATGATTGACAGCACTGATAGCCTAGTGGTATGACCGTCGACTTACAAGTCAGAGGTCTCGAGTTCGATTCCAAGGCGCGCACCTCTGACTTTTCGTAAGTTATGTGCGTATTATAAATTAATTATCAGTTGCTAAAACGGTGAAGGAAAACATCGTGATGAAACCAGCACACCTGAGAGATTTTTCAATGGTGTGTAAAGCCATGTCAGAGGCCTACGGGCGGTTTAAACTCTGACACCAGGTTGTTCATCAACCACACGATAAGAAGAAGAATCGAATGATCTGGGGCAATTCTTAAAAAATGCAGCAATTGGTTTGGCCATTTTATCTATACGTTTTTTAATACATGTAGCAAAGACTGTAGATCCCTTTTTAAGAATATTGCGGGCATGGAGGAGTTTAAAATTTGGCATAGTAAAAGATTATATGGAGATGAAGACGTGCAGAACCTAAGTTTTAGTAGCTGTCGTTCGTATACGCTTTATCGATATGCAATTCCGGCAACTGATTTCTTTAACAGTCGGTAGAAAAATCGATCTAATTGCAATAGTTTTAAATTTAAAAGAAAAAACTGGTAACTTAACGATATTTAGACGTAAAAATCCCAAGTCTATGTCATCGGCTGTCTTGCTAGATCTGATTCTTGGAAGAATGAACGGAAAATTTTTTCCTCTAAGATCAGAGGGGCAATTCCGCTATTTTACCAAAAATGTCCATTCTGACACCATCCTATTGCCATTGTGTCACTGGCCTTAAAAAGTACTTGCGGAATACCATAAGACGTAAAATAATGCCATTGTCATTACACTGCCACTCTATTAAGACGTTTTGTCGTTACGTGAATCGGGCCCCTGATTGGACAAAAAAATGACAGATTTTGATTCAGCATCGTATTCGCTCGTGACTTGGACCACAAACGTCAAAATTATTTATCACCATGGCTGTCAGTGACATGTTTCAGACACATTGTGTGTAGTGCGCGGTAGACTTTTGTCCCCAACATTGTAAGACCAATGGGGTTTTCTTACTATCTCATTGTTCAGAGTTCGTATGGATACCATATTTCTTTTGGTAAATAAGACTCTTTAACATAGTGCTTTACAGATTTTTCTCTCAAATTATAGATAGAAAAAAACAAATAAGTATTAAGTACTTTCTTTAAAAAGAATACATAATTTCATAAAAAAATCATTCAGAAATTTTTGATCTTTTTCTCTCTAATTATAGAGAAAAAAAAATGAATATTACTTTGTTTTTAAAGAATACATAAATTTGTGAAAAAATCATTCAGAATTATTCGATCATTCAAAATTCATAAAAAGAAAGATTACTTTCTTTTTATCGTATGATTGATGAACAACCTGGAGTCAGAGTTTAAACTGCCCGTAGGCCTCTGATATGACTTGACACACCGTAAAAATCTCTTAATTATGCTGGTTTCCTCGCGATATTTTCCCTCGCCGTTTCGTAAGTTAAAAATAAATTATCACTAGCTCCGTGCACGAAAACACGTAAAACCGTTGTTCCTGCGCCTGATATCTTTCTGGTCGTGTCGGATTGTCTTCCCATCAGGCTATGAGAGTGAGGGTATAGAGAGTACACCTGTGTTTGCGCACACACTTGTGCACTATAATATTTCTGGCATCGTTTCTGCCAATATTCGATGAGATTAGCCGCTAGGACCGAAATTCGGTCAGGAAAACATTATTTATTATCTACCTTGTTTTGTCATTGAAGAAATGCTCACAGACCAAAACCTCAATAGGAAATAATTACTTGGATACTAATAAATAAAAGTGACATAAAACATTTATCAAAAGAAATATCAAGTGACAGTTTGTTCGTAAAATATTAAATCTCAGATGATGAATGTTATTAAAGTTTTTGGTCCGAAATAATTTGTTTTCGCTATTTTCGTTCTTCAGTTAGTCATTAGTAAGAGGAACCTGACATGGGCAGACATATCAGGTAATTTAATGAAATTACTTTTTTACTTAGACAGGTAGTGACGTCGGTCGTTTAAAACACGTGGCGCCATCTATTATTATTACACAGGTTTATTTGTAAAACACCAGCAACCACTCGAGTTGACGTAATGACGAAAATTGCTAGACAATGTGCGATGGGTTTTGGTGCAAGTTATTAGAATCTGTCATCAATATTATACAGGGTTATTAAAATTTGTAAAACACCAACATCCTGAAAAGGGGTCATTACACTCATCATTATGAACAATTTTTACTATGGGACCAACCCTGAAATCGCAAAAAATCAGTTGTTCCATACATTTATGTTTGAACACATGACTCAACAAAATGTATGGAACAAATTATTTTATTAAATTTGAATTTAAGCTAATTTATTGTAAAAACGTTTGTGCACTATAATATCTCTTAGGTAGTTAGCTTCTCTCCGTTGAGATTGGCCGCTGTGACCTAAATTCGATCAGAAGGACATTATTATACTAAGTTCTATAAACAGTTTCATAGACTTTATTGTACAGACGCCAGCACATCAAGTTACTACAATCTGTCAAATTTCTTTAATAGATTTACAACTTTCTCGCTAAAGCATTAGGTTCAAAGTTGATTGGGAAAATTTGACAGTTTCGGGTAGCTTGATCTGCTGGCGTCTGTACTGTGTTGACTGAACTGACTGTATATTTATACTAAGAAAAAAATTGTATTTTTTATCAAAATGGCTTAAAAAATTACTAATATTTTTTTATGATGTATTGTTTTCAACTCGTGTCTGGTTCGTGTGAGCTTCATTGACCTCCACAATCATAATCTATCCAAACACTTATAATCATAATTATTTTCCTGAGTGTTTATAAAAAAAAAATGCCATTAAAAAGCCATAAAAACTCCGTCAGCGTTTGATACGTATCTATGACGAATGTGTATTATGTCAAAAGGATTTTTTGAACATTGTTTTGGTCATTAATGGTTAAAAGGAAATAATTTTAAGTTGATGATGACTAAGGTTGTAAGGTTGTGTGTGTACATACATACATAGACTCACGCCTGTTTCCCAGAGGGGTAGGCAGAGACAACGGATTTCCACTTGCTACGATCCTTGCATACCTCTTTTGCCTCATTCACTCTCATCACATTCTTCATACATGCTCGTCGGTTTAGGGTACTCCTGACCTGACCTTTCTCAAGGACATCCCCGACTTGGTCATAGAATGTTCGTCTAGGTCTTCCCCTTCCAACTGTACCATTCACCCTTCCCATGTACACTTGTTTTGTTAGTCTTCTTTCATTCATCCTTTCTACATGTCCAAACCACCTCAGCATTCCTTTCTCTATCTTACTGACTACATCCTCTTTCACACCACACCGTTCTCTTACTACACTGTTTTTTACTTTATCTTGGTGTATCTTGTGTGTGTATGTTTGTTATAACTGCCGGCTCAACGCCACACATGCATATATTTTTAACAAAAAAGTTAAACCGACCATAATTACTAAAAAAAGTAATAAGTGCTTATAATAAAATTAGAGGGTTTCCCTCGATTTCCCTGGAATCCCATGATCAGATCTCGACTTAGTGACATTGGGACCAAATTATAATTTCACTACATAGTATAAAACAAAGTCGCTTTCTCTATCCCTTTATCCCTATGTATGCTAAAATCTTTAAATCTACGCAACGAATTTTGATGCGGTTTTGTGCGATTTTTTGGTGCGATGTTTAAGTACATTTATCGGACGGCTGACTGTCAAAGCGTATGCCTTCCGATACACAGATGAGCAAAATCATAAATGAAATTCGATATTCCGTTTTTGTGAAATAATGCACAGTTTAGGCGAAACATACAACGTTAGAAGTTCATTCTACTCATAAAATATAATAAGAACTTGTAGAATATATCGTCTTTTTTTTTTCTTAGCCTACTGTGTCCCACTGCTGAGCAAAGGCCTCCCCCATATCCTTCCAAGTACTTTTTTCCTGCGCCACCTCGAACCAGTCCTCGCGATAGCCATCTAAGTCATCCCGCCACCTCTTTCTAGGCCGGCCTATATCGTCTTGTAGAATATATTTTCGAAAATTAATGTTCTGCAAGTTGTTCAGTTTCATGGCTAGATTGGCCTCCTAAAGGATCCCATACTTTTACTGTTACACATTGTATAATAGAAGTTTTACACTTTTGGTTTAATCTTCATTCTACTTATAAAACAGCACTGATACTGACTGACTTGTCGATCAGGCTAACAGCCTAAATTGCTGGTCCTAAAACTTTGAAATTTTGAGACAAAAAGAAACGGTAAGAAACTAAGAAACGGTTATTGGAAATACTACCCCTAAACCGTTTATTTTTACATAAACTGACATAAAGACCTAGTTAGTTCAGCTGTGGGTTACATAACCATGACATACAATCATACATAAATGTTTAATTTATTTATTAAACGGGTAAAATAGGGGATGAAAATCTTTAAGTTTACGCAGACAAAGTCGCGGGCCTAGCCTGCACATCTATGTAGGATAGATAAACATAATATCATTTACACTAAAAGCCATAAGTCGTAATGGATGTACAGATATAATTCATCAAAAAACGTGTAGATTTCCGGGTCAATAACATAAACCGGTTTTAACACAAATTATTTTAAAAATTCGGAAATTATTAACGATTTGGTTTTTTATTTGGCCTTAACTTAGTCTACTTAATGACAATGTAATTAACAATGGGAAGATTTTTGGCGAAAAAAGCGGTTTTATAGCAGCTTTAAATTACCGGTTCTCATCAATTTTAGTTGATGTTTGAGTATTAGGTAAATGCTTCCGTGTACAAAAAAAATACCTTGTAGTCATAGTGGCTCCTCAATTCCAGACCCACTTTGCAAGCAGGTGGGTGTCGGTTCAAACCAGGTATGTATCAATGTGACTTTTTGAATATATCAATAATTATGATGTATACTTTCTTAAACTAAGACGCCACTGCTGACTAACGGTGAAGAAAAACATTTGGAGGAAATTTAGACACAAATATCTGAAATCCCCAAAGGTTAAAAATTAAAAGCATAGCAAGTTCTTCACCGCATTGTAATATTCTATACAAAACATCTTTGATTTAAAGATGAATGAATTCTTACTCAAAAACCTTTGATAAACATGTAATTCCCAGAAACCAATAAATTGTGGCCAACACAGTTCTATAGAGATGCAAATTTTACGGACTAGTCAGTAGCATATCGAATGGCGCAGGCAGCCGAAAATCGGCCTTCACTAGCAACCTAATACTTAGAACAGCGTGCGTCATTTGATTCTTATTACAAATAACTAAGGTTTCAATTACAATGATTGTTCATTCGAGAATGAAACGCCTGTATTTTGATGCAAATTTTACTAGATTTTTAGTACCGTGTAGTTTTAAGAGGACAGTACTCTAAAGTGTTAATGTATCGTAGAGTTGACATTTATGTGTGGTTTCTTGGCTTTGTTAAGATGGAAAAACATATTACGTTAATGTTTTTACGTGGTGAGCAGACTTATTGTCCGTGTTTAATTTGAATGTGTCATTGGGAGCTCTCTTAGGTATTCTTCTTCTTATCGTATGGTTGATTAACAACCTGGTGTCAGAGTTTAAACTACCCGTAGGCATCTGACATGGCTTTACACACCGTTAATAAATCTCTCAGGTGTGCTGGTTTCATCACGATGTTTTCCCTCACCGTTTTAGCAACTGATAATTAATTTCTAATACGCACATAACTTACGAAAAGTCAGAGGTGCGCGCCTTGGGATCGAATTTGAGACCTTTGTCTTGTCAGTCGACGTTACCACTAGGCTATCAGTGCTTCAAATAGAAGCACTGTATCATTATCAAAACGGTCACGTACCTACCTACTTATTAATGCTTGGTTTACTCATGTCTAATTGATTACTCATTCATCTGGCAAAGTATGAGATGATCAGATATTTTTATCCTCTTCTGTCATTGATATAATTATGAAATAAAGTTTCATTGATAACGATATACAAGCATTAATAGCTTTTTATATATTATGACTAGCTGATTTTTGACTTTGACTATGATTTTAAATATTAAAATAATTTTATTTCCACGCAAATTGACATAAGAAGACTGCCCTCCAATGAAACTATTGAGCTATTTCCAATAAGAACGTAAGGTCGTGGATATTGATCGCGTAATTGCCTACCATTAGATGCAGTTACTTTTCATTGATTGCAGGTATTCATGGAAAGCGAAATAGCTTACTATTAAGCTATTTTATTAAGCTATTTTTATAGCTTGTATAGTAATAGCTTTGTGGTTTATAAATTGCTGCCAAGTTGTATGTCGTAGCATAGTCAAGTCACCACCAAATCTACGAAATAATGTGAATTTAAATAAATTATAATAAAACAACGTTTTTAACTAAGCTCTTACATTGGAAATTATAAATTTTTGTGTCCGATGACCGTTGAAGATGTCCTTTATCTGGAGCAAATCATGACAGTATAATAATCATACAGTATGGTACGTACAAACGCTCGAAAACGATACACTCATACAAATAAAAGTTATCCAAAAATGTAGGTAAAAAAAAATGTACGGACCGGATTTAAAGCTGCGACCAGCTGCTACTTGTTAGGCCACCAGTGTGCTAATTTAGCTAACTTTAATCATGTAAAATTAACGAAATAAGAGATTGAAATCGCCAACACACAATAAAAATAAAAATGCAATAAAAAAGCTAGCGTGGTAGTAGCGAAGTGATTAATTAATTAATTCTTGATCCTTCTCTGTATGGGAATAGGCATATGCCTATTCTATAGTGGGACAATTACAGACTGGTTTATTTATTTAGTACTAGCTGTTCCCCCCGACTTTGTCCACGTTAAATTAAATTTTCCCTTAAACACACGTTAACAATGTTAAATGTTAAGGGTGAACAATTATAATTAGGTACCCGTAAGTAGGCTAGAGCCCAAATTAAATCAGCTCTCTTTTGCCAAGATTCACACTGAAATATTTATATTCCAAATTAATCCGTAGCAATCAATTAATTAATTAACCCGAATACCAACCATACAAAGAATTTGAAGCGACGAAAGTGGAAAAATCGTTAATTTCGTTTCACAATGTATTTTTATTTCTTCCAATTCTACAAATTGTTTACAATCACGCCATTTTCAGCAATAAATAAGATTAATTAACAATTACTTAATAAAGTTGTTGGTGAACGAGATACTAGAGCTACATACATCCCGTCCAGATGCTCTCGCGCGTAACCTCACTTGATAGTAACAATACGCGCGAGTAGATACGCGCGAGTAGAGACGCGCGTAAATTGCGCTTTCTGGACGGGCTCTTAGAATCACGACATTTTCAGCAATAAATAAGATTAATTAACAATTACTTAATAAAGTTGTTGGTGAACTAATGATATAGAGTATTCAAGAAAATATAGAGTGATAACGTCAACCACATTGCCTTGTGCGGAGCGAAAGCAGGTCTCACCATAGAAATGTTAAAATGTCATTTTTTAAAATTATATTTTCTAGACGTTTTTCAAAATTTAACACAGCAGTTAACCATGATATAAGCTAGAATGTAACTTTTTCGCTCGTGGAGCCTAGTTGAAGTATGATCGCAAACGGAGCTCGTGTCGCGGCCGCGTTGTTTATACCCGTGCTCACAGTTCATACTTCTATAGGGTTGCTCTATATTTTCTTATATACTCTAAGGTTAAAACTGACCGTTGCATATACAACTAAAAACACATGCCATGTATACATAATAAAGTCAGGTTATTTACACCATTTATAACTCGAGGACGGCTGTACCGATTTTTAATGGTTTTAGATTTGGTGGATTTGTCTCCGTCTAAAATAACAGAATAGAAATTTAAAAAAATAGAAGCCGACTCTAATAAAGTTTCAGACGTGTAAGCCTAGGTGGACAATATTTACATTAAGATAAATAAAAAAAGGTTTAAAAAATATATACTTAGTTAAAAAAAATTACAAAAAAATAAAATCGTCTTCAAACACTAAAACTACACTACACTACACCCTTCTGGAACACTATATATTGAGCCCGGAGGATATCAAGTCTCTCCTTGTCAGCCACATAATTTGGTTTATGGAGGATTAAGGGAGATATTATAAAATGTGGGCTAATCACAATAGATCTTTTAGGTCGACGTGAGTAAAGCTGTAAAACTGCACAGCCTCGTCTTTCAAATAATAATAACATAATATATAGTCTACAAGTAATCGAGGAATATATACAGGGTTATTTGTAAAACAACAGCATCCTTAAAAGGGGTCATTAAGCTCATCATTATGAACTACTTATACAAAAAAATCTGCTGTTCCAAACATATTGTTGAATCATGTGAACATAAAAGCTGACTTTTTTTGCGATTTCAGGGTTGTTCCCATAGTAAAAGTTGTTCATAATGATGAGTTTAATGACCCCTTTTAAGGATGCTGGTTTTTACAAATAACCCTGTATAAAAAAAAGATTCTGACGAATTGAGAACCTCTCTTCCATTTTTGAAGTCGTTAAAAATGTGAAGGTAGGTACTTACTAGAGATAATTTATACAAAAAATGGGCCTAGGTATTAAAGTATTCCATCTAACCACGAATTAAAGTATTCATTAATACAATACTATCACCTATCTCATTCCCGCATTGAACGTTCCACCATCCACTACCCTTGTTTATTGATTAAATGCCATTTAATAGATGGGTTGTCTATGTCTAAGTTAATGAATTAATAACTGACACATAGATACCGCTGGTAAATGGTATTGTATCAGTTAGAATCGATCTCTGCCGACATTGGAGATGAGAGAGACTCAATCTATATCTATACTTCTATACTAATATTATAAAGAGGTAAAGTTTGTATGTATGTAATAATGTATGAATGTTAGGGGGGGTTAATCTCTAGAACTACCGATCCGATCCTAAAAATTCTTTCACCAATAGGAAGCTACTTTATTCCTGAGTGCTATTTTTTATTCTGAAAAAAAAAAGTTTAGTTTTCAGTAAAAAATAACAATATCTGTGATTTAAGTAAGAAAAAAAAACAGGCAATCTGGCTGCTTTATAAACGTGTTTATGGGAAAATTTAAAATAACGCGGACAAAGTCGCGGGGAACAGCTAGTACTCAATATTCCGGCTTCTGAAGTTCGTATTATTAATGAAGTAGGAATTCATAATACGAAACCACACATGGGATATTGATTTAAGTTAGGTCTACACAGAGAATATCTCGAGTATTAGTTGATATAATATAATGTTCGACGCTGTGATCAATGTAACGTAACAATTCTTTTTAGGGGGCATCCATAAATTACGTGAGGTGTTTAAGAGGGGTCGAGTCAAATCTCATCTAATCTTACGTTGGAGAAGGGGCTCTCGGCAAATATCACGCAATTATTTATTGAATAAAAAAAAACTATACTGTTTTGGTCCATTTAATCCAGATTGTACATGCTTAAGATTTAATCTTAAGCGTAATCGTAATACGATTAAGATCATTCACTAATTCGTTCGAAAGAAAATAATTTCATTCATACTTCGAAACCATTCGAAATTCGAAACCATTTCATTCATAAGAAAATTTTGAAAAATCTCACGTGAGATTTGGGGATGGGGTTAAATAAAATCTCACGACATCTTCCCAGGGAGGGACAGAAAATTAAAAAAAATACCTCACGTAATTTATGGACCCTTATTAGAGTTCCGTAGTACAAACAGGAACATTTAAAGTTTTGTTATATCCGTTAGTCCGTCTGTTTGTCACAGTAATTTTATTCGCAGACTACGACTGATAGAAATCTACAAGTCGGCATGAATATAAATAATATGCCACCGACAAAGTTATGAAATAAAATTTGATAAAAAGATTAATTTAATATTTATTATAATTATTAATATATATTTTTTCATATATCACTCACTACCTACATAGTATAAAACAAAGTCGCTATCCGCCGTCTGTCTGTCCCTATGTATGCTTAGATCTTTAAAACTACGCAACGGATTTTGATGCGGTTTTTTTAACAGATAGAGTGATTCTTAAGGAAGGTTTATATGTATATTGCACCCGTGCGAAGCCGGGGCGGGTCGCTAGTTATATATAAATTTATGTAACCCTAATTTTTCAGATACCTACATAAAAACTCTTTAAGACCCTTAAGCGATGATTTGAGTCAAGTTCCAGGTTTTTATGATTAATAGTCTCTCTTATTATACTCACAACAAACAATTTAATTACGACATATTTTATTTTTAACCATCTTCTAAATGATAGTAATTTATGGTAATTCCTACCTGTTTGTTTCAAGAATCATTTTGGAGTTTACAATAAAATACTAATTTAAAATCTTAGGTTACTGTAACGTTTGCAATTAATTCAAAAGTTTAAGGAGTTCTGTCACGTTAACTCATAATTAATTTAAGTTTTAAAACTATAGTCTATTATTAGGTACCGTCTTTTGTTTGATTTAATTTCATCGAAGTGTCAGAACTTTAGCCCTTAGTCAGACTAAATCAAATTCAGACTCAGATTAAGACGAAATTTTAAACAGTAACGGTAAAATGAGATGTTATCTAAATAAGTTTGAACAAACTTAATTTGGGCAAGATAAAATTTCAAAGATAAATTTTGTAATACGCCTTGGTTTATGATAATTTTGTTGTTTTAAAAAAAAAAGTATATAATAAAGTTCTTGGGACCAACTTTTTCTAGAAAGATATTGCTTTTTTTATGTAATGAACTTTAGTTAACAATGGGATTATGGAAATTAATAAGCTGACTTTATAAATCTTAGTTTTAAAATGACCTGCCGTCATGTATGGATCTGAGTGTTGGGCAATAAAAGCGATGAATGAAAGATAATTGCATGCAGCTGAGATGAGAATGTTAAAAGGTATGTGTGGTGTGACCAGAATGGATAATATCAGAAATGAGTATATGACATGGCCTGTCAAACGCTCAGAAATGAGACACAAAAGAAAATCCATTGTTACGCGTCGCTGGTATCCTAATAAAAGTTAAAAAGTCAAATTTCAAATTAAAGTGATTTTTGTCGATTTCGTTTAAAATAAATACCTACATTATATAGTTGTGTTGTGTTGTCCCAACAAGTTTATAAAATACTTAGTTCTAATAGTCCTATTGACAGATTATTTGTTATAAAGCCTGAAAGTGGCACCGCTTACTGGAAAATTAAAAAGTAACCGGCTGTCTTGGTATGGGCATGTGATGAGAAGAGAGGAAAATCATGTTGTGCGAAGAGTATTAGGATTGGATGTGGATGGATACAAGAAAAGAGGCAGACCTAGGAAGAGATGGATGGATTGTGTGAAGGATGATATGGCAAGAAAGGAAGGGACTACTGAGATGACAGGTGATAGAGATGTGTGGAAAAAGAGAACATAGGTACTGCGCTGACCGTAAATAAGTTGGGAAAAGGGAAGGAAGATGAAGATGATGGCTGACCAATGACCATTTTAATTTACACGTGGGAAAGTAGGAAGGTATTTCAATTTAAGTTTGGTAAAAGGGGGAAGTCGTGGTGACTCATTGGTTACGGACCCGCTTTGCAAGCAAGTGGGTGTGAGTTCGGACCTGGTATGTACCAATGTGACTTTTTCAATGTCATATGTATTTTCTTAGTGAATTTAAGACACCACTGACTTATGATGAAGGAAAACATCGTAAAGAAACCTGGACTTAACAGTGTAAAACCGCTAACATGCAGTGAGCTAGCGTGGCGTGGTGATTAATGCTCGATCCTTTTGCCCTACAGTGGGACTAGGCTGATTTATTATTATTCAATTTCATATCATTTTATTCAATACTTAAACATTTTTAGTTGAAGTGGATTGTAATATCATTACATTTATGTTTTAATCAGCAAACACTTGTAGTAATCTCAATAATTTAATGGATTTTGTTTAGATATAATAATTAAAAACAATATTAATTGTTTGTTATCAATCTGTCTCCGCTTGCGTGTCAAAGTTATTTAATAGTTATATTAGAGGCTTTTTTTGCACTGTCTCAAAATTAATTGGAGTTTGTGATTTACATGCTTTTTACGTTTCATGCTTTAGTTTGTTTTTAGTACATCCATTCCATAATGTTTTCAACCAGAACATTTTTGAAATATTGATATTATGAATCCGTAGTCATCATCTTCCTAGCCTTATTATTCCCAAACTTTGTTGGATCTCTTACAGAAACTAAATCAAGACTCAAGCATTACTTGATTCTAGTTTTTGTTCGACTAAACTAGTTTTAAGTACCTAGTTGCTTGAGTTCTAAGTTAGGGTCTGTATAACGACCCTAATATCTAACTGGATGCAGCTGAATATCAGTTTTGTACGAAGCGACTGCCTATCCGAACTCTGCATACAATACGATATTCTGAAGTTAATTAGTTGTCAGGATTTTACGAGAGTACTGACTCCCTTTAACAGTTGTCAAAGATCTTCATGACAGCCGAGGCCCACGGCTTAGCGAGCATTCCAAAGCATGGAGCAAGTAATTTTTATTGTTCATAATATTATCAGCAGTTCTGGTGCTTGAATTTTAAATAATTTTGATTCTTATATATTTTTTAATAATAAACATAATAATAATTATTATATTCAGCCCTCATTTAAATAAATATATATATTTATAGATACATTTATTTATTATACACGCCGCCACTATATTGTAGCGTTTATTTATTTATTTTTAAATTTGTTTTTTTTTTTAAATTCATTGTCGTTGTTTTTGTTTTTGGTTTTTGTGTTTCTGCCCAAAAGGAAATAAATTATTTTTCTTTTCTTTTTCTTCTTTCTATTTATTGCTTACACAAATATCGATTTTTCAGAATCTTCGATTTTACGACTGACCTCATTTACCTGCTCGCAACTGAATCAAGTCAACAATTTTATATCAAATGATACAAACATGCAAATGAATCATCAAAGCCTAGCCATAAACTAATAAATAATATTTCGCCACTCGATTTCAATAAAGTATAAATCATCTATATTTATGTTATTGTGAACTATTTTAGAAGCGAGTCGTGATAGCCGTGGTGACGACCGTTGACTGGCAAGTCAGAGGTCTCGTGTTCGAACCCAAGGCGCACTCTGACTTTTCGTAAGTTATGTGCGTTTTATAAATTAATTATCAATCTCCGTGCCTCAGATAGCACGTTAAGCTGTTGGCCCGGCTATCAATTGTAGATCTTTGACAATCGTTACGGATAGTCAGAAGCCTGAAAGTCTGACATCCAGTCTCACCAAGGGGTATCGTGTCACCCAGTATCTGGGTTGCGGAGGTCTGATAGGCAGTCGCTCCATGTAGAACACTGGTATTCAGCTGCATCAGGTAAGACTGGAAGCCGACCCCAACATAGTTGGGAAAAAGGCTAGGCAGATGATGAACTATTTAAGGAACTAGCATTATCTACAGTTCTGGTATCATCATCCTCCTAGCCTTTTTAATCCCAAAATTGGGGTCTACTTCTAATTTAACCAGATGCAGTTTTCTACAACTGCCTATCTGACCCCCGCAATCCAAAGAAAGATAACCTACGTTATTCAAAGTGAGATCAGATATCAGGATTTTTTAAAGGTACTGACTCCCTATATGGACTGTCAAAGATCTCCATGACAGCCGGGCCCAACTGCTTTCCGAGGCAAGGAGTTGATGATATTTTTTTTATATTATATTTTATATTTTATATATAATGTTAATAGTGATCTGCAGTTCTAGTAACTGAATTTTAAATAATTTAGTTATTTCTACTAATAAACAAGATTATTTATATATCACTAGCGACCCGCCCCGGCTTCGCACATACATATCATATAAACTTTCCTCTTCAATCACTCTATATATTAAAAAAATACGCATCAAAATCCATTGTGTAGTTTTAAAGATTTAAGCATACATAGGGATATAGGGACAGAGAAAGCGACTTTGTTATAAACTATGTAGTGATGACATAATTCTTCCAATACAAATTATTTGTCAAAAAATAAGTGTTGTTTTAAAAATCAAATGGTGCTCCTCGGTAAACACATCACTTGAGAACGATTTTTTTTCCGAATAAGGTACAGAAAAATTGGAAAAGTTGCCCAGAAGATTGGAAAATTCGGGATAAAATGAAAGTGCTTTTACCTACGGGATTTCTGTTGTTACGCTTCAGAGACAGAGAGGGATACTTTTTATACGGTTAAAAAGCACACAGTTTAACACAGTTGAACAGTTTTATGAGTGGATGTGGGTTCGAACCAATGTGACTTTTTCAATGTCATAGTTGAGTCTGTATTGATAATAATTATAATGGTGCCACCATTGACTAATGGTGAAGAAAAACATCGTGAGGAAACCTGATTTTGTTTTTTTTTTGGAAAGTAGTTATTGGGAGTTATCCAGAAGATTGCGGGTTCAAATCCCGCTCGTAACAATTTTTTCTTTCTACAAAATTTTAAATTTTTATAATTTTTTTCTTTAAAATTTTTCTTTTTTTTCTCTATTCTAGGATAGTTACATAATTTCCGATAACAAAATTACCGTGTAGTAATTACAAATTTACAACTCAAGAACAATGCACTTCAAACAACAAAATCATCTGTATTTGAATATACTACATTGTTTCCATGCAATTACTTTAGATGCAAAAGGCAAAGGAATTTCAACTTTATATCAATTACTGAGTTACTATAATGAGAAATGTCAAAAAACAATAAAGTTAAAAATAAATCTACGTAGTTGACAGCGATATTGAATCGTACTTATTGTTATTGTCAACGTCATCTTTCTGGGCTTGGCATCGTGGGTTCGATTCCCGATTGGGACAAATATTTGTGTGTATGAGTCTGGATGTTTGTGCATTGATTGAATACCACCAGGTACTGATTTTTTGTATATCAATGTCTACCACAGTGATAGCCTAGTGGTATGACTGTTGACTGCCAAGTCAAAGGTGGTAAGTTTGAAACCCAGATACGCGCCTCTGACTTTTCGCATTTGTATTAGAAATTAATTATCACTTGCTAAAATGATGTGGGAAACAACGTGAGGATACCAGCAAATCTGAGAGATTTTTCAAAGGTGTATAAAGCCATGTCATGGGTAGTTTAAACTCTGACACAAGTCGGGATTTTTTTTGGTATTGAGGAATGAAACAAAAAAAACTCTTTTTTGTGTTTGCTTATTAATGACTCATTAATAAATGACTAATGTCTGCTAGTTTACCACAAAAAATAACCAAAAACTCAATTTATAAAAAAAGTTTGCTTTTGTACTACTTTATACGATGATTTAAAAATATACGATTTTTGTTTTTTTTTTTATTCCTGCCGCACATATTGTCTCCAAGCTTACCGATGGAAAGCAGTCAATGGAGTCCCTTAGTGATGGCCATCTTCCCAGCAGCCAACATAGCAATGTGGCATGATGACCCTTACCTTTGAAGACCTTGAGAAAAGCTTTTCCACGCCCCACTTAAAGGACCCAGGATCATAAATGGAGAGAAACACGTGGGCTGATAACCTTAAACTTTATGAGATTTTATACATCTTTATTGTACACCAGTAAATAAACATTTTTAGATAACGATACATTAAACAAGATAAAGTACAACAACAACAAAAAATATAAAACAACAAGTACAACAACAACAAATATAATTTTCTTTTTAACCGACTCAAAAAAAGGAGGAGGTTATCAATTCGACTGTATTTTTTTTAATGTGTGTTACTCGATATCTTCAAATCTAGCTTCAAAAATATTTTTATTATTATATTTATTATTGATTTACTGTGAATTTTGAGTGACTAAATACCTAATTCTTTTTTTTTTTTAGTACTTACACAATTTTTTGAAGTCGGTTCTATATTTTAGCAAAAATTTTTTTATCAATTAGGTACATATCAAAATTGGGTACTCAAAACTCAGGCACCAAATTCGTGTTGACTTGTGTTATGTATTTATTATATTATGTGATTTAAAAAATACGAAAAGCAAATACGGCTTTGTTTGAAATAAGGTGGCTGCCCCAAAAATCTGTAGTCAATTTCTATTCGATAATAAAAACATTATCTTTGAGTTTCACTTAAAAAACCTTTTGATTTAAATGGTTGGCTGCGCTGAAGATCGTTTTATCATTTTTATAGCTCTTTTTAACGATCATTCGTCTGGCGTGTGGTAGTGGAGTCAATGGATTCTGAACAGCACAAATTGGAGGGCGGTACAATGACATGATGTGCAGTTTTTTTTATGACACGTAAAATGTCAGTTAATAATTGTAGGATTATAGAAACATTCATTTTATTATTGTCCTTACTAATTTGTCAGAAAAACTCTAGACTGATAGTTTTTAATTACTGAAGCGATGATTGTCTGGTCTTCAACAAAACAATCTTGATATATTTTTATACTTTTTTTTTATCAATTTTAATAACAAATTAATTTTACGCTTTAAATTATTTTTTGTACAACTTAGTTCTGTATTTATCTCAAATTCTCAATACTAGGTATTTTCATGTAATAGAAAATTACACAGATTATTAATTTCACACTGTTTCTAGGAAAAGTAAAAAAATGGAGTGTAGAGGTAGGTATGGTAGTCCACTCGTTGTCTCTTTCAAACATTCTTGATCATCTAAAGGTATGGAAGAGAGATTGCTGAGTGCAATAAAATCATCCATTTGTACACCGTTACTAGTATGCAATAAATAAATACGTAAGTATTTATAACATAAATTGAAAATGTAAAAGTTTTTAATAAATGTCGCTGTTAGAAAAAGAAAATGAATTGTAGTCCTTTTCTTGAGTGAGGCAATTATTTTTAAAAGAAATTTACTTTAAATTCTGAATGCTGATTTAGGATTCAATATAGAAGCCAAGTACCTACAGCATTAAAAACTTATCTACAGCCGCAAATTGTAGAATTTTATAGGCACTGAACTTGTGCCAAAATATAAATCTACTGAGCTCTGACAATAGATGCCACTCTCACCTTGTTCATTAACTTTTATAAAGTAAATTTCAAAAAAACTTTGAGTGTATAATTTTTTTTTTTTTTTATAGACTCACGCCTGTATTCCCCAGAGGGGGTAGGCAGAGGTGTGTAGTACACCCACGTTTCGCCGGCTGTGTAATAAGTCCCATGTAATAGGGGGCGAGCCTATTGCCATTAACCGGGCACAATTCCAGACTCCGTGCTGCTACTGAGAATTTCCTAATGGAAAAACCCAATAACACTTTGCCCGACCCGGGGATCGAACCCAGGACCTCGTGCTCAGCAGTCGCGCTTGCTGCCGCTAGACGAACGAGGCAGTCACGAGTGTATAAGATCGATAATATTAGAATTGAAGAGAAATAAACATACTTAGATGAGATAACTTTACTATCTTCGGATAGTATTGGAGGGAACTCTAGTGTGAGCGGGCCTACAGGCAGGCACTGGACGGGGCTGCGAGCGCGGTTGTAGTACCCGGCCCCGTCCGATACAGTGTGAGGAACACGCAGGGGGGAGATTTTTGGTGCAAGCCCCACATGACCGTACGTCCTCGGACGTGCGGTGCATAAACAAGTAAAAAACTTATTTACATAAAATACTTTAATACTTCGTTCAAAACTACCATCTAAGATGGTTGAATGTAGAACAGAATTTTGATAACACGGGCGGGGTTACAAATAGCTTAATGCTGGCGACTCTTTACGATCAATCCGGCAAGTAACGATTTTTCCGTTAAAAAAATTATTATTAACAAAATTTGCATAGTATGCATAATTTTTAAACAGAAAAAAATTATGTATATAAAGTTGGATAGTATTTCAAAACTAATGCTATTCGGAATTTTGGCAATTTAAAATGACAATATTTTTGATACCTACCCGCTAAAATCTTTTTTTTTTTATAATGAACTTGTATTACTCCACTGTTTTGCTAAAGACTTATTCATGCAAAAGATAATTTACTGATTCGATCATCCGCTTGGTATCAGGATATTCCCAGAAACCAATTTCCGACCTTATTTATTTTGAATTGATCGAGATTTCATGGACCGAAAATAATCGAGCTATACCTACCTAAGCAATACTTCAAGATCGAAAAATGAAGTTACAGTTTAAGTGCAGTTACTAAATATTCATCAGGATCATCAGCCTGTATTAGTCCACTGCTGAAGGCCTCTCCCAATGCGCGACACTATATTACTAGATACTAAACTTCCAAACATATATTTCCAATAAAAGGTAATAGGTTTGTATCAAAGGACTTAATCTTATTAATATAATAATATCATCTGCCTAGCCTTTTTCCAACTATGTTGGGGTCGACTTCCAGTCTTACCGGATGCAGCTGACTGGTATTCAGCTTTACATGACAGTTTTACATGGAGCGACTACCTGTCAGACCTCCACAACCCATATACTGGGTTACACGATACCCCTTGGTAAGACTGGTAAACAGACTTTCGGGCTTTTGATTACCCTTAACGACTGTCAAAGATCTACAATTGACAGCCAGGGCCAACAGCTTAACGTGCTATCCAAGGTACGAAGAGTGATAATTAATTTGATATAATAATAATATACCTAATTTTTTTTTCGCATAGTGCTAGCAAATTACATGCTTACCTCATTTTATTTTTATTTACTAAAACAGTTCTGCAAGTACCGAAAGAAATACACAATAAAAAAGACGAGCAACCATTCAACTCCCTCAAATAAAATGTACGAAATCCAATTCGAGATTTCGGTTCCAAATCTCTAAGACTATCTCAATATCTATTTGGCGAAAGACCTCTATTGATTTCCGCGGACCAAACTTAATAAAGTTAGGGGTGCAACACCCGGAAAAATTGCCGGAAAATTCGAACTTTCGAATGGATAACATCTATAGGGTTGGATTAAGCTATCAAAACCCGAAATCGAAGGATTTCGAGCAATCGGTCCCGAGGACCAATTTCGGACCCTAATGTTGATGACGTGTGTTAGTCTTTGTCTTCGTAATGAAGGTTCTTATCTTTGTACCCTTTTATCTTTAACGCGTTCGTTATGTTGATTGGGAGAACTAATTGGTCTGCAAGTTATACCTGATTCCGTGTTTTCATTTCTCGAGTAGTGTTTGAAGTTTGGTTAACATGGTTGTGGAGCCATTAGTATGACATGATATTGGCGTTTACCTGGTTGTGGTGCCATTAGTATGACACAATATTGGCTTGTTTGATTAGGGTAGTCCCCTCACAGATAACGGCGTGAACTAACAGTATTCGTAGGTACTATAATTATTATTAAAAAGCAAACTTGAAAAAACAACATATGGATGGGATTCGAACCCACAATCTTCGTCGTACCATGTCGACGCTTTGACCGCTAAGTCACCGTATCCCACCAGAATCAGTTGTCAAATCGAATCAAGTGTTCGCTTTTGATATTTGAATTTGACGGTTAATATTGATATATTTTCGATAAAAAGATCCATGTTCATGACGCTGCTGCAGCTTACTGCTTAGGTATTATTTAAATTATCTTTACAACGTATGCGTTACAACGGGGTTAGCAATCATCATTATTGCTGTGCTAGAAGTCTACAACGCAAGTCACAAGTAGCACTGAATTTCAGTGCCAACCCCACATGTCATCCGAAAGTGTAAACTGTAAGCTAACAATTTCTAAAATAACTAAATGCATATCAAATAAAAAAAAATATAGTTTAAAAACTAAAATCCGACTACTTAAAATCTAAAAACAAACTAAAGAAGCTTGTTTTTAGATTTTAAGTAGTCGGATTGAAATAAAATTCTGTAGTCGGAGGCCTAAATGTATTGTAGGTAAATAGTATTCTTCCAAGGGTATACTTTGTAAATTTGTGGCCTAACATATACCTCTCATAACTAACATAACCCTCCTTTTTTTTGTAGTCGGGTAATAAGCGATAATTGCCAACTTTTTCAACAAACACAAATGTAAATATTGTATTGTATGTAAAACTATTTGCAACGAATAGTCGAATGTATAACGTGTTGTTTCGATGTTAGGCGCCCCTAACACGTCATCCTATGTCATAACGTCAGACGTAATACGAGTGATGTATTTTTTTCAAACACACACTGACAAGTATATTTACTACACAAACACTCAAAGCCTTCCCTAGTTTCATACCACTTTGACATTTCGTTAGATCCAAATGTCACCCCATTTTATAATCCCGCCGTGGGACTACACTAGCGCTGCTCGTCTCAATTTCATGTGCTACATCAAGTGCCAAATTGTCAATCTTACTATCAATCAGAATAGGGTAGCGGTGCCAGTTGCTCGCCGTTATTGGATTTCATTTTTGTTTGGATTTGTCGAATATTATTTTCGGAGCAAAAAGATTATCAAAGTCCTTTTGTTACATTTTTATTTATGCAAAGATTTTTATGCTAGGATAACAGTATGTTAATAAATTAACGTTTACCGTTAATAGAAATAGTAAAGCGTGATTTATTTATTAATTTATACAAAAAACATGTTTATCTTGTCTAGCGAAATTAACTCAACTATTTACAATATACGTATAATCAAATATGATATCGTAAAATTCTTTGAAAGATTAAAACGAATTAAAGTAATTAAAAACGCTTTTTTATGTTTGACCAGAACCTTTTACTAAAATCTTAAAACCGATTTTATCACTTTATTCTCAAATTTTGTGGTTTTGTGGTATGTTTAATATTTGTAAGACCCCTAATATTTGTTTGTCCTTGATTTCTTTTTACTTGCTATAAGTTGTAAATAATCGTTTTTGTCAATAATAGCTCACATAAATATTAAAATTGCATGCAAGTGCCAGTGACCTGCATTATTTCAAGGACTATGTAGTAACTATATACCTTTCTAGCAAACACATTATATTTCTGACAATCTCTAAATATTATACGAAAAGGGTATTGTAAAAATACAATTAAGGTGTAATTAAAAAGGGAAGAAAAAAATGGATTATATTCGATTTTTATTTTTCTAAACTATGTCTTTGTATTAACAACTATATATATAATAACTAAACTATATACTTAGTTATACAGTAACTATATAATAAAAAAGGTTTTTTAAAGCTAAATACTGAGACGATAACAGGTGTTTTCACCATCCCGGAATATAAATTTAAAATCATATAGGTACAATTTTTATTGGCATCGCTCCTGATACCGGAGGCGTTGACGTTGTATATTTTGTTTTTTTTTTTATTCCAACGTCGAACATAGAAATTGCAGCACTGGCGCATGTAGCAGTACATTTTTTTAAAAAATTTCATTGTTGATTGAATTGTGTAGCTTTTGTGTATTGATACAAACTCACGTAACATATTTTCTTTTAAATATACAGGGTTATTTGTAAAACACCAGCATCCTTCAAAGGGGTCATTAAACTCATCATTATGAACAACTTTTACTATGGGACAAAACCTGAAATCGCAAAAAAAAATCAGCTGTTCCATACATTTTGTTGAGTCATGTGATCAGAAATTGTTTCTAAGTAAAATATTATTATTCATTATGTTTGAAAAGAGAATTAACAAAGAAGTCAATAACCTTTCATAGATTATAATAAATTAATAGAGGTGTTGATCGCTATGCTACATAATTTATTATACCTAGTTGTAATATTTAATCTAAACAATTTGTATAAAATGATACCACCTGGGGTTCTGTTCGCGATTATACTAGATACTGGCCAATTTATTTTTACAGTTGTAGAACAAAAGGTAGAATAGCATCGTAAATTTTATAAGGGCTAGTGAGCAAACGTAATGGCGCGAACATCTGTTAAGTCTATGCCCTAAAAGTTACAGACATAGGTACCTTTACCTAATTTAAAATTGGAATTCTTACTTTGAAATTGGAAAAAAAAGTAACAATTCATAGTCTTAAGTACCTACTATTGTTTTTTAAACATGACTTTTTGATATTATAAGTACCTACACACATTTTTTTCTACATGCTAAGCGAACACTAAAGTTCCAAATTGTCATAGAAACTAAAACAGCGTATTTTTTTTATTTGGAGCTTTAATAAACATAGACTCACGCCTGTATTCCCTAGAGGGCGTTGGCAGTGGTATATGCACTACACCGGACAGGCGGAGGACAGGATAGGAGGCAAGCTTGTTGCCATTAACCAGGCACAATTCCAGATTCCGTTTTACTACTGAGAATCTCGTAATGGATAAACCCAATAACACTGCCCGACCCGGGGATCCTTCTAGCTCAAAATTACCGGTCCGAAGTTAGGATGCGTTGGTTTTGCCCCCTATTATGGAACCAGAAAACAATACGGGGTAACTATGGACAATATACCCCTGTCTTAGTCGTCAAAGGATTGACGTTGTACGCAATAGGGCAGGCATGGTGGACAATTGACGCCTATTGTTGAAGTGTAACAAAAGGTTTTCATATAGGACAGACTTCATTTAGGGCACATTATAATTATACTTTGTTTGTGTATCAAAGTAGGTACCTATATAATCATATCATATCATTATTACACTGATAGCCTAGTGGTATGACCGTTGACTGATAAGTCAGAGGTCTCGAGTTCGATCCCAAGGCGCGCACCTCTGACTTTTCGTAAGTTATGTTATTGTGCGTATTATAAATTAATATCAGTTGCTAAAACGGTGAGGGAAAACATCGTGCTGAAATCAGCACACCTGAGAGATTTTTCAATGGTGTGTAAAGCCATGTCAGAGGCCAACGGGCGGTTTAAAAAATGTAGTACAAAACTTGCAGTGATTTTTTTGTATTCAATACGTACTACGAAAATAAAAGCAGTGTGGCGCCGAATCCTCCTTATTCTAACCTATACCTGTGAGTCGTGAATTCGTGATAGGTCTCAGGTTCGAACCCAAGGCGCGCACCTCTGACTTTTCGTAAGTTATGTGCGTTTTATAAATTAGTTATCACTTACTCTGTGCCTTGGAAAGCACGTAAAGCCGTTGGCTCTGCACCTGATCTCTCTCCGGTCGTGTCGGATTGCCGTCTAATCGGACTATGAGAGTGAAGGAATAGAGAGTGCACCTGTGTTTGCGCAAGCATTTGTGCACTATAATATCTCCCGCGTCGATGGCTAATCTCCGTTGAGATTGGCCGCTGTGACCGAAATTCGGTCAGGAGGACATTATTCTAACCTAACCTATCCTAACCCTTTAGAATCATGAATAACTACTACAATAATGATTATTGTTATACTTTTAAGGTACAAAACGTGTAATTTTTTTAAATTTAATACGCACGGCTACTCATCAAGCTATACATTTTCAGTATAAGCTGACATCTTGTTGTACGAAGAACCTATACAATGTGAGGTCAGTACATACTGGTTTTTTATTGCTTGATGTGAAGCCGTCTGTACTATAAAAACAAATGCAGCGTGAGTTTATTGACGTATCGTAATGAAAGAAAATTAATTCAATAAAGAATCACACAAAAACATGTGGTATGGTGCTTTAAATTAATAAACAGTGGGTGTGGTGACTCTTATGACTGGGGTATAAAGTTTAAATTCCAATGCATTTATGTCAGTAAAATATAGTACGTACAACTGTACTAATATGTGACGATAGCGATTTATTTGTTTAATTACACTAGGGTTTGTTCGTGACATTGCTTGTGTTTGTGTTACATAGATAATGGGATATAATTTTTATGATGCCCCAGTGTTTGTGTGTGTGATGGCTGCTGAACTCAAGCTCTGGGATTCATATTTTAGGTAAGTACTCTGAACCTGCCCCAAATATTGAGCTGTAATCTTGTATTAGTGTTATCTTGTCCATTCTGATCTCGATCTTTTTATTCGTTTTTAAAACGGTATAAAAATCGATACGGATAATGTTTGTATCCAAAGCCCGTGACATTGCATGCAGACATTGAGACGGTTGCTTCGCGCCTCGGTGACTTGACACAGTGCCAACATTTTTCGGTCAAATCGACATTTTAATAGACACATTTATTTGTTTATGCAAGTGTACTTTTGCATTAATTTTACGTTTTCTCCATGGAGCATTTACAAAACACATTTTTGTATATGCTCCATTTCTTCATTCTTCATTGTTTTCTCGTAAATAGATATCATAGAATAGCTTAGTGGCAGATTGACTCGCTTTACGCAATAAGTCGCGAGTTCAAATCCTGCTCGTACCTAACGATTTTTTTCTTTCTTCATTTCGAATGTTCGCATAGTACTCGTAGGTAGGTACCTGTACTTTGAAACAATTTTCTTTAAAGTCAAAATATTTTTATTCATGTAGACCATTAGGTACTTATGAATAGTCATAATTCCAATATTGTTTATTGTAAAAGTGACTCTAGTCTTCTTTGAATAGATATTAATGTTTATTGTATAGATATTATAGATTAAAAGAATCAAATAATAAATAACATTCGTCGTAGATAAAACTTACTTCAACATGGTTAACTTGCTGTGTAAAATTTTGCAAAAATGACTAGAAAAAATAAATAAAAAAAAATTTATATTAAATATTTTAACATTTCAACGGTGAGATCTACATATTTTTTCATAATTATTTGAATAAATGGATGTCGTGGTTGCGCATTGGTTACGGACCCGCTTTGCGAGCGCGTGGGTGTGGGTTCGAACCGTGCATGTACCAATGTGACTTTTTCAGTGTCATATCTACTTTCTTAGTTAATCTAAGACACCACTGACTAACGGTGAAGGAAAACATCGTAAGGAAACCTAGACTTAGTCAGAAATCGCCAACACTCAGTGAGATAGCGCTGTGATTAATGCTCAATCCTTCTCTGTTTGAGAAGACGCCTTTGCCCTACATTGGGACAGTTACAGGCTGATTTATTTATTTATTTGAATAAATGTAATCAGTTGAATAAAACAGTTGGGTACCTATGTGATAAATGCTAGATTCCTATCTAACAAGAAAATCTAATTAACAATAAGTTAATAATACAGTGATGTGCAAGTGTCTTAAAATTAAAATGGGTATAAAAGTTTATTTTAAAAAAAAACATACAAAATAAATTTTAAATAAACATTACAGGTAGGTAAACAGAGAAAAAATCTTTTGTTTTAAATTTTAAATTCACGGAGTATCATAAATTTAAATAATGTTTACACAATTGTTTAAATATTCACTGATTTTAATTTCGAATATTTTGATTAAAGAGTATTAAGTAGGTAGACAGGCAGGCAGGCAGTAGCGGGCCTAGTAGGTACTTAACAAAGATCCAAGCCAAACAATCTTTACAAATGTTACATCATCTGCCTAGCCTTTTCCTAACTATGTTGAGGTCGAGGTGTTCCTAACTATGTGTTTTACATGGAGCGTCTGCCTGTCAGACCTCCACAACCCAGATACTGGGTTAGACGATACCCCCTGGTAAGACTGCAACACGGCAACATTATATTATGTTACCGTCTGTCAAGCCACTAGTAGTTCCTATATTTTTTCCACTGGTTTGTCACTGGCTTGCTCCTAACAAAAGTGTCCACGAACCCGATTCTCGTAATCGAAACGGTAACGATATCGTAGTGAAACCTAATCGAACCGGAACGCCGCGCCACCGATTTTAAAATCGTTCGATCTTATCGAGTGAAATTCCTATCGAACTTCGATAAAGGACTACGTGAATACCAGATTAGGGTACGGTTTCGAATGACTTTCAAACTTCAGCGATATTTGGATTGTTTTTGTAGAAGAATCGGACCCTGTTACACAGAAGCATCCAATTAGTTTTTATATCCCACGCGAAACTGCTTTATCAGATCCATAGTATAGTTTCGTAATATTTTTAAATTTATAACTCCGAAAATAAAATAGATTTGTTTTGTTTTTACGATTGTTTTGACTGCATGTTTTTATTTTTTATGGAGTAGTATATTTGGAGTATTGCTTTTATTAAGATAGTTTTTAGTTAGGTACTATTGTTATTTGTTGTTGGGAAAGTACTATTACTATAAATCGTAAAAAAATTCAGCTTGTAATATAAGTATCCTCCTTACCGAATTTCGGTCACAGCGGTCATCGCAACAGAGATTAGTGAACCACGCTGGAGATATTATAGTGCACACCTGTGTACGCAAACACAGGTGCACTCTCTATTCCTTCACTCTCATAGTCCGATGGGACGGCAATCTGTCATCTGGCCAACGGCTTTACGTGCCTTCCGAAAGAAAAGCACTGAGTCGATTGCGTACCCACGTAGGCCGCTGCAAATACAAAGAAGCAATGGATCACAGATCCATCAGTCTTCAAGTGAGGTGCTCCAGAAAACCTAACGTGTACCTTTCATTGGTATAAGAAGTTTATGTCACACATTCGTGGCGCGCATTAGGAGAGGCCTATGTTTAGCAGTGGACTAATACAGGCTGATGATGATGGTGATTATGATGATGATGTCGAAATACCATTATACTCGAAGTAGGTGGGCCAGAAACTGACATTGGTGACAGTTTATTCCGAATCAGAATCAAATCATTATTATTATACCTATTTAAAAATTAATTAAGAACAATAAAAAATATAAGATTAATCGTAACAATCATAATAAAGAAGGAAGAATACTGCAGACGAAGTCACGGGCGGAAATCAGTCCATAATATTGATAAAGATTACATCATAAATTAGGAGCTACGAGGGAACAGATGAACAAACTTACATACATACATAAATACATAGACTGCTAAAATCATAACCCTCTTTTTTTTGTAGTCGGGTAAAAACTCACACAAGCGATCAAGCATGATAATTTTTTAAAAGCTTTAAAACAATCCGCATTCCTATAATAATCTTTCCAATAAATTGAAAATACAATTCCATTTTGCGTGGATATAAATTTGTAATCCGTCTTTATTTCGCTTCAGCGTAATACGAATATATAAATATATCCTCCTAGCCTTATTATTTCCAAACTTTTTCGATCTAATAGATATAAAACCTTTTTTATAGGCCTTCATTCGGAGAAATATCCTAACAATAAAGCGTAAAAATGTGATAGACGCAAATACGGTTAGGTATATAATATAATATTATATTTAGTTACTATCTATACTAATATTATAAATAGGTAAAGTTGGTAATCTCTGGTACTACCGATCCGATCCTTAAAATTTATTCATTAATAGGAAGCTACATTATCCCTGCTATTATTATATTTTTTTTAGGAGTTGCACCCATAGGAAGGGTATGGGTAGGGTAGTGTAGAGGTAAGTAGGGTAGGGTAGGGTAGGAATAGAGGGGTAGGGTAGGGGTAGGGTAGGGGTAGTGTAGGGTAGGGGTAGTTTTGTTATATTACTACCTTCCCGGCGTGACTTCGTACGCGTGATTATCCTACTTCGACGCTTATTCTACCCCACCCTACTCTACCCCTACCCTACTCTACCCTTACCCTACTCTACCCCTACCCTACCCTTTTTCTCACATTTTAAACCTTCCCTGGACTTTCACACATATTTCAAAATCAAAATTATCCAAATCGGCCAAGCCGTTCTCGAGTTTTAGCGAGACTAATGAACAGCAATTCATTTTTATATATGTTACCGGATAAACCCGATTTCAGGACAAACTAGTTTTGACTAGGATAAACTAATTCTTCCTATACGCGATAGGATTAACTAGTATAGCCTAGTCTAAACTAATTTGTCCTAAGCCCGATAGGATAAACCAGTTTAGCCTAGGCCAAACTAGTCGATCCTGATATTATTACGCACATTCTAGGATAAACTAGTACGGCCTAGTCTAAAAATTATAGTATATCTAGAAAGTCAAAATAAATAGATAAACTGAATAAAATACTCCGTAATTGGAAAAAATCATATTTATTAAAACGATAATGATTCGTCGTTAAAACTTATGGATAATTGGTATTACAAACATTCATACTATAACAAATTAAATAAAAGCAATAATCATAAATTATCTCAATTAGGTATTAAAATTGTTATTTATTTTTACATGGTGTGCTTTGATGGCACTTAGAATTGCAGAGTATCATTGCCTTCTTGCACTGGCATCTGTTTGTGGAACAGTTTTTGTAACAAGTCTTGACATGTCTACTCAATTACTTTCGACTCTGCTAAATTAGTTTAAATTAGACTAGGCCGTACTAGTTTATCCTAGAGTGTGCGTATTTATATCAGGATCAACTAGTTTGGCCTAGGCTAAACTGGTTTATCCTATCGGGCTTAGGACAAATTAGTTTAGACTAGGCTATACTAGTTAATCCTATCGCGCATAGGAAGAACTAGTTTAGCCTAGGCAAAACTAGTTTGTCCTGAAATCGGGTTTATCCGGTAACATATATAAAGATAGATTACATTGCAACTTTAACCAACATTTGTTACAAACTATCATCTACATAGTACTGTGTTCCAACATTGGCCATAACTCTCTCGTGACACTTATAATTTGTCGCTGTACTAGAATTAACACTAATAGTCTAGAGCACAGAAGTTGCATCTTCAAAGAGAGTACTAAGTGAAAATAGAGGTAGGTTTAATTTACCTTAAATACTTGTACTTAAGTATTCTGTATTTTAAGTTAAAAGATACATGTCACTTCCCTTGTGAATACGCGTTTACATTTAGTTCAAGTAAAATTTAACTTAATTTAATGACGGCCTCGTTGGTCTAGTGGTAGCGCGACTGTTGAGCACTAGATCCTGGGGTCGATCCCCGGGTTGAGAAAAGTGTTATTGGGTTTTTTCATTACGAAATTCTCAGTAGTAGCACGGAATCTGGAATTGTCCCCTATTACCTGGAACTCATAACATAGCCGGCGAAATGTGGGTGTACTGCATACACCTCTGCCTACCCCGTCTGGGGAATACAGGCGTGAGTCTATGTGTTATATTATATTAGTTAACGAAACCTTATTAACTAACAAAAAAGGTATATTTTATGTTGACATTAAAAAACAAAACATTCAGAAATTAAACATTCGAATTTCGAATACTAATTATTTGCTTAAATTTTTAAGCTATTGACTGCATAAATAAAAATAAAAAATAATTACAATTGCACAAGTTGATAAAAAATGCTATACAATAGCTTTACCGCGGCAGTCCTCGAGTGCCACACGTTTTATTTTTTTGTCTGAAAAAATCACCATTTTAAAGATTGATAAGATCAGTATAATTATGTAGACCGCTATGCCAATTGTGTCTTCAAATCGTAACAAACAACAATGTCAATTTTGCATTTACCTATTATTTAGAATGCCTCTTCTGACAACAAAGTAACACTATCGAACGAACGTGACAGTTATAGCCATTTTATGGTTTCCCATTGTAGTATGGTGTTTCTCACAAACACTTGCTCTACAACGTGTAAAATACAGGTGAGGTTATATTTGAGATTCGCAACGAGATTTTTAGTTTATTTTTCATTTTTATTTTGCAATTATAAGAAATTTTTTGATATTAATTTAGGTGAGAGTATAAAGTACCAGTATTTTTTAAATCCATTTGTATGATACAAGATAACAGGAGACATGTTCTAAGGCATAGTTATAATAACAAAATTATTGTAACAAAGTATATAATAATTATATAATAACATAACTAACTCATTATCCTATCCTAATCCTAAGTAATAAACGTGAAAGTAAGTTTATTTGTTTGTTACCCTTTCACGCCTCAACCACTGAACTGATCATCCTGAAATTTTGCATATACGATGTTAGGACTACAGAAACAAACATAAAGTACTTTTTATCCCGAACAAAAGTACTGTTCCCGAGAAAAATACAATAACTTTATTGTGATAATACATAGATGGCGTCACGTGTCTTTCGAATCATGATTGTATTTTAAATTCTAAATTAACGTGAGCAAAGCCGCGGACAAAAGCTAGTTATTATTAAATTTGTAGTAAAAAATAATTATGAACTTGCTGTTTAAAAGGTAGGTTAATAAAACTTATTATAATAGAAATAAACAACTTTTCATAATTGTTTAAAATTGTTGGGTTATAATCGTTGGCTTGTTTTTTTTTAAAGTAAAGTCAAGGTCTGTGTGTGTCTGTCTTTTTCACACTCATACAGAAAAATATGTAGATTTATTCTATTTGATGTTAATAATGTGAGTAGGGAGTATTTTTGGGAAGCATTTACAATTTGAAGATTCCAAAGTTTCTACCAAAAGTTATTACCTACTCAAGATTTTGATATATCCTTATTGGACAAATGCCCCTAAATATAAATAAAGAATAAAAAAAATATATTTCGATAATGACCGCGACCCTGAATTTGACCACACCAGTCTTACACATGGCACGAGTACAATGTCGATTTTTTAAAGCCATAAATAATTCTTACGTAAACATTGTCTAAGATTTTTATGATGCTGTGTTTAAATTAATTGTGGATGGTCATTAGCTGTTTTGTATAATTAGATCGGGATTAATTGCTATTTTAAGACTGAGATCTTTTGCAAAAGAAATTTAAAATGTTAGAAAATTTGTTTACATCTCTAATAGTGTTTTGTATAGTAGTACACAGTAAAATTTATAATTTTTAACGGATTACTAAAGTGTTTAATGAATTGACTATATGAATAGGTATATTAATCAGATATAATATAGACCTTTCTTAAATTCTCAAAGACCCACACAAAAACAAACAAACATACAGACAAAGACAAAAAAAACGAAACGAAAAGAAATTAAGAAAAAATATAGGTACTTACAGTTTTGTTGCTAGACAAAATAAAAATAAAATAACTTTGGACTTTGCGATTTGGATTGCGCATGAAGGAACCCTTGGGATTTCGTTTTTTTTAAATATAATTTTTATAGAAAATTATAATAAAGTAATATTTATAATCTGTGAAAAATATCTACTGGCTATCTATAGTGCGGTTAAAAAAAAATAGTCCTATGCCAGACAGGTTCATAGGTGGATACAGGGCCTGTATATAGTAACCCGACTGTCATTGACAGAGAACCCTAAAAGTATTATGTTATTAGACATAATTTTAAAATAATCTGTCTCATTCATACGACCTTCATTTACACCGCGTATACCATATCGAATGGTTATGTAAATCATATTTGATATAGTACGCATGTAATCAGTTAATACGTTAAATATAGTTAAATTGTAAAGTATTTTCACAAATAATGGAAAAATACCTACTTTAGAGCCTACCTACTTAAAGTATGCTTCGCGGAGCCCAGTAGGCCCCGTGGGGCGTTCGTCATAATGATAAAATAATGCTCAAGGGGTACTATAAAATCATTCCAACATAAAGCTTACATTAAAAAAAAACGAAATAAAATCGATCCCGTCACTATGCGGATGAGAGGTGACACAGAAGGGGTTTTAGTCGGTATGCCGGCCGCCCACCATTTCTAGGCCGGAGAGCCCGACATAACCGTCTTGCATCCCCGAGCGGGACGGTATGCATAAGTCGAATTTCCCTTTCTGCGAGGAAAAAAAAAAGGTTCTGCTACTGGAATGCGTAAAGAAAAAAAATAAAGATGAAAAGCAAAAATTAATTTAATATGAGAGATCTCCTATTAAATGCAAATGTTAATGTCAAGCAATATGATCATGGCGTACCCAACTTGTAATTTTATTAATTTTTAGGCTCCGTCCAATATTTTGTTTTCTAAAAGGGTTTCGACACCAAGGAAGTTTGAGAATCACTGCTCTAGAGTATCTCAGTAGGACCTACCTACTGCACAGCCTTGACCGCTAAGTATTTTTCTCATGAAATGAACACACAGCAAAACTATTCATTGGCAGGGTCGCTAGATAAAGTTGTGATTTTTTTAAGAAGTATTTTTTGAAAAGGTGTAACTGAAACCTAAAAAAACGATTTTTAAAAATCACGTGCAAGCTTCTACAAAAAATGTAATTAACTAGCGCCCTGTCTAGCTTTGCTGTGTGTACTATCGTGGACAAAGCCGGTGCACCACTCTTGAGGTTAGAATCGCTTGCACCCGGCGTCCGAACGTAGCGCTAGCCCCGCCGCTACGCATGTAGCATCGTTCAAAGCATTTTGATGGCAAAGTGGTACGCCGTTCGTGTCGTTCGGTACAATGAAACTCCACTGAAAGTCATCATTTAAATTCCAACGGAATGCGGTAAAGGCGAAACAATTTTTATACTGTACGTACTATTATTTCCCCATAACTACCCCTTCCAGCTAAAGAATGTGCAGTTTCCCGTGAGAATAGGCTTCTTGATAATCATGATTAAGTCACAGGTGCAACAACTTAAGGCTGCTTGTGACGACCTTGATATCAGCTGCTTTTCACATGGACAATGTCGCTAGACTTGCGTCATCATTAAGTGACTGTTAAAAATAAATAACAAAAATATAAAAGAGACTACCTTGTTGGTCTAATAGTAGCAAATGTGACTGCTGAGCATGAGATCCTGGGTTCGATTCCCGGGTTGGGCAAAGTGTGATTAGGTTTTTCAATTAAGAAATTGTCAGTAATAGCACGGAATCTGGAATTGTGGCCAGTTAATGGCAATCGGCTGGCCCCCTATAAGGTACATGGGAATCGGCAATGTGATACGACCGGAGAGAGATCAGACGCAGGGCCAACGGCTTTACGTGCTTTCCGAGGCTCGGAGCAAGTGATAATTAATTTATAATTCGCACAAAACTTACGAAAAGTCAGAGGCTTTGGGTTTGAACCTGAAACCTCTGACTTATCAGTCAACGGTCATACCACTAGTCTATCACGACTCTGAAGTCGGTTAATTACCTAAGTAATTGAATTTGACTAACAGTATTATGTATTGAAACAGCAAATTTGATATTAATATCAAACATATTGTTGGTTTAAAGCAAACGTATTGATTACCCAGAACGAGACGAGATTGAACCATCTCATAACCTCACTGCGTAATTAACGGAGTCAATCAAAATGCCTATTAATTACATCATAAATTAATATTGAACTGAAATATAATGATTAATAATTGCGGATATCTTTAAGATGAACGGATTAAGCTTAATTTTAAAATGGAATCTGGCGTTGTCTTGAGGAAATTCATAACAATATTTGGAATTATGATAAACGCTAATTAAAAATTTAGTGCATTATTGTTTTTATAATATTTTATCAGACAAATGCTTCCATATTAACAGGCCTGATGGGACTGACATATTCTTACAGAACAAAAGTCCCTAAAAAAAAGAAAAAAATATAAAGCTCTGATCACATCTAAAATTTTGCTCTTAACAGATTAAGTACGTAGCCAGCAAAACCCTAAAATAAACAACTCCAAATTTCATAAATCAAGCGCTGTTTAAACAATATTTCCTTAACCCTTCAATCCTACTCTGAACAACCCCCGTGTTTAACTTCAATATTGTCCCAAATTTAATTTACAACTTACGAAAATTCGTAACAGTATCTAATTACAGATCCGAGAAGGACCACTTGTATCCCTTATAATTAAATAAGGCATCCTACATGTTGGACCAACAAATTGGACGTTTGGTTAATGTGAAACTGATAACGGTAGCTCTCAAAGACATGATAGGGTGTTCACCCGATTATGGTAAGGGTTTTAGTTAAGAAATAGAGTAGATTATAAATAGCCCAGTGGCGGATCTATTACTTAAGAAGAAGGCAAGCCAAAGAAATAGGTTGCTATAATTTTCAAGGTTTTATTGAAGAAAAAAATCATTATTTATAATTAGATAATTATCATTACATAATTTATAATTTTCATTACATAATTATAAATCATTCATCAATCATTCATAATTATAAATAATGTCCTCCTGACCGAATTTCGGTCACAGCGTCCAATCACAACGGAGATTTAAAATTCTACAATCTACGTGAGCGAAGCCACGCGGGAAAAACTAGTTATGTAATATATTTATAAATAATGTCCTCCTGACCGAATTTCGGTCACAGCGTCCAATCACAACGGAGATTTACCAACGATTTAGGAGATAATATCTCCTATATTATCCACTATTATGTGCACAAGTGTTTGCATAAAAGTTTGCACTCTCTATTCCCTCACTCTAATAGTGTAATGAGGGAATAGAGAGTGCACCTGTATAAGCGCATATACTTGTGCACTAATATCTCCTGTGTAGTTGGCTAATCTCCGTTGTGATTGCCCACTGTGACTGAAAATCGCTAAAATGTTACTATTAACTACACTCATTTATATTCATGCCATTCAAATCATTTACCAGTCAGAATTCAATATCAGATGTAATTTTATACACTGAACCTAAAATAATTGGAATATTGGTATTAAATTATTCAAATCGAGTACCCTTACAATCGTATTAGATATTAATTGTATTCATATTGGATGTAGAATCAACTACATTATAATATTATTTAGGTTCATTTATAGAATTTGAAGCCAGATAGATAGAAAAAATATTATTCAGAATTTCAGTAAATGCACTCCAAATAATAAAATCGTTAAAATTCAATCGTAATTTCTTTTTTATATTTCTTTATCTTTAAAAAACAAAAGTTAGCAAAATATAAAAGCTTAAAATCACTATCAAAACTAAACCTTATATTTATCTACATAATACACATAATTTCTGAATTTCTGACATGTGTAGATTGCGAATACTTTACTAGAAACTTTTGTGACTACGTATGGTCGGCAAGAAAATTTAGTATATAATAAATTTAGTATCTATCAACAAAAAAAAAAACAATAAATCCCAATTCGCAAAACACTACAACGATAAAACGCTTAATAACTTAATCGTGATACGAATATTTTAAATAAAAGTTAGAGTATCGTTTTTACGACTGAGCAAACCCTTGTATTTTATTTTTTTATTATTTTATGTATTTTGTTAGGATATACACCAATCGCAGCGTCTGTGACGTCACCGCGTGGCTACACTCGCTCTTAAATGAAATGATCTCTGTTTGAGATCAAAACTAGTCGGGCAATGCCGAAACCAAATCATGAGTAAAGTTACAATTTTGCAAAAAGAGTCTGCATAAATTGGGGGCGCCACTGGCGCACTTTTCATATTACTTACAATTCAAAAAAACAAGTTATTTGGTATTCATATATTTCTATGATTAATTTATTGTTATCAAATATAATGAAAATAATCAGTTTTATGTTATTTTGGTACTCACAAACTTAGTTTTTAAGATTATTTTTTTTTAGTTGCAGCTGTCATCGCCTCAGACTCTCTTTACCCGACTGCCAGGAAGGGTTATTGCTAAACTGTATAATATTTTAATAAATAACTTCATTTCAATACATTATAGTGCATTTATTGAAACACACATAATTTAAAGTTTCAGGTAGGCGCTACTCTGAACATTATTTTGTAAATTATTTTTGTAATAACTTTCGTTGCTATCTCTACAATCTAATGAAACATTGTTCCCTTTAAAACTGAAATAAGGGTCAGACAGGCATTTACCGAGTGACTGCTTATTAAAGGGCGTAAAGCAACCTTTCGAACGTGCGTTGAAACTTAGTTTAGTTTAGTATAACATAGGTGTTGCTCACGAAGAAAGTTGAAAGATTTTAATTCCTAATAAGGCGATTTCCTTATAAGGCAACATCGCGGCAGACGTAGACAGAGATGGCGGGATAAGACTCTTTTAATTAAGGCGTGGATTCTCGCTAATCTGATATCTCGCGTGAACATTGAAGATATAAAATCAATGAATATAGTTGTAAATAATCAAACTAAACCAATTAAAGGAGAACAGCATTACAAAGTATCAGTAAAAAATTCAGCTTGGTCGAAACATGTAGGTACATAAATAAAAGCCGCATAAATTAAAAATTCATTTAAAGCTATTTTTTTTAATTTTAAGCATGATTCGATCAAACTGAAATTTTTGCTGTAACTTTGTAATGTTGTTCTCTTTCAATTGATTTATTTTGATTTTACGTAACTATATTCATTGATTTTATATCTTCAATCAACTTCAATGTGCGAACGAGATAGCAGATTAGCGCAAAGAGGCGCTTTAAGATTGGTCCTCAGCAGTTCTAGACAGACAGAAGTGGAAGAAGAGCTTACTAACTTGCCTGTCAAACACTAGATTATTATGACACTCGCAAAAAATACTAATACCAGTACACCAATACCAGTACCCACTAATCACGGAGTAGGTAATCGGTGTACCTACAAACACAAAAAAAACTTCTCGTAAATTGATAACCTCTTCTCTTTTAGATGTCGGTTAGTAAAAAGAGGACAGATAACAATAAAAATAGTTTGATGTATAAATACATTGAGCTAATTTCATTCTTATCAGTTAGATACAGAACATTATTTTAAAACGGTGTCAATTACGATTGAACATTATTCGCTAGCATTAGAAGTCTGTTTGATTAATTACTAAAAGTAGATTAAGATTATCTAAATGTTTTTATTAAACCTCGCAGATGGTCAGCATCATCATCTGCCTAGCCTTTTCCCAACTATGTTGGGGTCGGCTTTCAGTCTTACCGGATGCAGCTGAATACCAGTGTTTTACATGGAGCGACTGCCTATCAGACCTCCACAACCCAGACACTGGGTTACACGATACCCCTTGGTAAGACTGGTTGTCAGACTTTCGGGCTTTTTGACTACCCGTAACGACTGTCAAAGATCTACAATTAATTGACAGCCGGGGCCAACAGCTTCACATGCTATCCGAGGCACGGAGTGTGATAATTAATTTATAAAACGCACATAACTTACGAAAAGTCAGAGGTGCCTTGGGTTCGAACCCGACACCACTGACTTGCCAGTCAACGGTCACCAACACTAGGCTATCACGACTCTCAGATGGTCAGTATCATGTCAGAGATTAAACCCATCAAAGCATCTTTACGCTATAGGTATCGTCTCTTGTCTCCCTTGATATAAGATTACAATGGAGATAACAATACGACAGTAAATTAAAATACTGACATCATTTTCCTAGCCTTATTATTTTCAACTTTGTCGGGGACAGCAGTTTAATTTCAGTTTTCTACGGGGCGACTGCCTATCTGACCCCCGCAACCTAAAAGGATACGATATTCCAAAGTTAGATCAGTAGTCAGGATTTATGAAGGTTCTGACTCCCTAAATCGACCATCAAAGATCTTTGTGATAGCCGGGACCTACTTAACATACTTTCTGAGGCTCAGAATTAAAACACTATCAATGATAATGATGATACTAACATAAAGGTAAACGTGTGTTTGTCGGTTTAAGGTTAGCGTGCACATCAGTCGCATCGCACCGGACGCACCGGCCGCATGCGGTTTTGGATAGGTTTGGTTCATTCACTTTGGGTCCCTATTCGCTTTTTCAATTGACATCGGTATTAGGGGAGAGGTGGCATGAAAGAGCCAGTTTACTAAACGGAGCAAAAAAAATATATTTAGGTACTTTTAATGAAAGAAATGATGTTTTTATCTCTTCATTTATTATTTATTTTAATTTTAAAGGAGGTAATAAAAATATATATATAAAAAACCTCAAACACTATAAAAATATCAACAAAATAGTCAGTTTAAAAAAATGAGAATTTAGGCTCTTTCATAACATTTTTATATTGAAAGAGCTACTAAAATTTATGCAAGAGGCAGTCTGTATTATAAAGTGTAAATGTGAAAAATAAAAAATAAGACAACAATCACTAACGTCCCGACGCGTCGGGCCAGTATATTCCTCGCCCGCAGCTCTAGACTATTGTTAATTATTTGGGTTATTAGGGCTTATTCTTACACATACTTATGTTAAAATATGTTTGTACTGTGTACGAATGTACCCCTTGTAAGTAATGGTTGGTTTACCTATAGTAATATTATTTCAGAGAAATTCCGCGTGTATTTATTATAAAAAGGGATTAGGTCAGAAGAGATAGATAAAAAAATGACGAAAGTAACTTTAAGATAAAGCGGCGGTGTAGTTAAGATACCTAGATCTTATCTTACATCTTCTTCATTATTTCTTAATCGTATGGTTGATAACCAACCTGGTGTCAGAATTTAAACCACCCGTAGGCCTCTGACATGGCATTAAAACCTAAAAAAAAATCATAAAAACATAAAAACCTATAAAATCTCATTGATGTTTTCAGGTTTTCATACAGAAGCTTAGATATTATTAGCTTTTATTTTGGGGTGGTATTTAATACTTTAACTGTAAATCCCCTTTTTTTTCAATTAAAATATTCGAAATTACCACCAAAAACTTCGCTCGCTCCTACTTCTGGGTGATTTGTAAATAAATAACCACTTCTAACCTAACCTGTCAGATTTGATGGCTTCAAAAATATCACCTTAAAATATTTCTAAAAGAACCTATATAAGGTTTTAAGAAATTATAATCTTGAAAATTAAAAAATAATATTCAAAAATTCAAAACTTAAAAAAATCTAAAAATAGCAGAAGAGATAAAGAAACAAGAGCAAGAAGAAAAAAATAAAGTTGATAAAGTGCTGTTAGTTTTAATTTTACAAGGATGAGGAGTAAATATTGTCCGAAGACACCCATCTTCCCCTACTGTGGTTCCCAAACATTCCATCAGCTAAAAATGTACAAATAATTTTTTATATTCTTATTTATTATTTTTCATTAGTAAGGCACCAAAGCCAAAGTTGGTTTGGTTTGGTTGGTTGTTTCTCAAAATTGCTCAGTTGTTCAAAGCAAACACATTATTCTTATAAAATAAAAATATTGATTCATTTATAGTATTTTGTCTTTACGCACGGTCTGAAATAATTTTGTACTTTAAGTTCATGTTCAGCATAAAGCGGGCAGTGCTATTTTTTCAACCAATTTTTCGTCTCACTTAGTTAACTGTAAAGCAGATAGACATAAAAGTAGATTCGCTACGATGCAGTTGTCATCTCTGGATTTTAGAAGATGCAAGAAGATGCAGGAATGCTCACAAATCGTAAATTAGTAATAATTACTTATGTAGCCAATAGGCAACTTTGCTTTTGTTTATTATTAAATAAACAAAAGCAAAGTTGATTCTATTGAAATCCAAATTTTATAAGATTGTACAGTCATGAACTTTAATTTGGGACCCATTTGCATAAAATCTTGTTCGAATGTTCAAATTGCAAGAAGATCGAAAATGTCAGTTCAATAATAGTGGTGAAAAGTAAAGTTTTCAAATTAAGTCATGTAAATATCGAATTAACCTTTTATTATTTTTTTATTTGCATTGATAACCTCTATGCACAAAGCTACCACGGTTTTCTAATTACGAATTTGTCAGTCACTGACAGTCAGTGTCTGGCAAGAAAATTATTATTATTTAATGGTTTAAAAATTTTGTCTTTCATTAGAAAAAAGCTTGAAGATATTTTACTGCACATTCGTACGTAGCGTGCTCGAATATGCTAGGCAAGAGTGGAACCCTCGCTATGACATTGATTCATTATATTTGTAAATTAGTAAATATTCAGCGAAAATTTAATCAATTCTACCATCAATTGTTACCGGTTTAGACTTAGATTTATAACTCAGATTATTAACTTCAAGTTTTATGTTATGTTCCAAAATTCAACTTAGCCGTAAAAAAATGAAAATAATAATGTGATTTTGCTGAACGGAATGTTATATTTGGGAACCACAGTACGTTAAGTGAAATAGCGCTATACGTATGAGCGGTACAAACGAATGTCAGCGTAAACTGTGAATGAGATTGGTACTTATGTGTTGCCACTATGTGTAATTATATCACAGACTTAGATGACGGGATGACTATGATTATAGTCAAATTGACAGTGTTGGATAAATAATAAATCAGCTCCGAAGTGGATTGCCGATTTTTCTAATATAGATATTAACTAAATCGTGTTTACGCAGCTTCCATCTATCTATCCGTCTCCCATCGTGTAACAACAGCAAGTAAGAATAATGATTTCCGAAAAAAGACCAATGTTCTCTAAACCTGTTCATAACGCAATGCCTACAACGGCATCACGCTTAGAACAGCTCGATGCAAAGAGATTCGTTAAAGTAGACCACAAGAAGAAGAGGAAGCCTTGCCGTATTCACCCAACACGCTGCTGTGTCCTGCAACACTTGTGACACAGCTGTATTATGTTTCTAGAACCGCAACAGTCGTTTGTGTTTCATGTACTATCTGAAAACTCTCCTTAACCAAGAGTTCTAGCCGGAGGATTTCCATTTTGTGAAAGGTTACGCTATATCATTAATTAGCATAATGTTTATAATTATGATTTTGTTACCTGAATTAAATAAATAAACGATTATTATTTACCTGTTTGCGACTTCGCTTTACTTATTCTAATTCTACATACCTACCGACCTTAAAATAACCATTTGCAATAGTGTTTTAGACTGTCTTCAAAATCATAATTGTGTTATTGACCAATTGCGCATTGTTCATTTTTTTTACTCAGACAGTTACTGTTGAAAGAGTGCACACAGCTTAAGGTGGTGGCTTCTAATAATAAAAATAAGTACCAGTTGAAAGAGTTACAGCTGGTGGCTTCTATTATAAAAATAAAACAATAATGTACCAGTCATGTATTTTATTATGCAAAGCTAGAAAATGATTCTAAAAACTCTGCCTCTATTTCTTGCTCCTCATCGGATGAAGAGGATTGGAGGAAGACAGGAGGTTTAGGTAATAGTATTTCGAATCACATATTTTCACAAATAAATCACAAAACTCTCCAAATGGATTTTCTTTTATCCTAGTTCCTTCTCTAACCAGGCGCGAAAAATTAACCGTGGTTCACATGTATTCAGTTACGACTAGACACTCCTGTAAATAAATCATACTATTAGTAGGTTTAAACTCGAACACCAGGTCACCAACCATACGATAAGGAAGCTAACTTGGAAAAAACAATTATACCTTATAAGGTCTACTCGCTCTAGCGAGTATCAAAAATGATGTAGCTTATACCAGTTATCAAAGACATTTCACCACATATTTCTCATTTTTCAAACAACAAATTCTTCCAGTTTGATTCCGATTCTTCAACTTGTTTAATTTGTCAAAATTGTTACTATGACATTGCATTCTTTACTTTTTTTATGTCATCACTTTATGGTACCTACACGACCTATTTGTGTAAAATAATTGCGATTTATATAACATTATTATTTTTAAATGTTTTTATATTTCAAAGTGCGTAATTTATGTTTCGGATAGTACCTACCGACCGATAAACAGATTTTACAAAAAAATTAAAAACAAAATTGAGGTTTACCTTTTGTCGCGGGCTTTAATTTTTTTAAATATACCTTTAGTTATCTAAAAATTGTAGGTCAGGTTGTAGGTCACCCACAAAATAGTAACAATATAAGAAAACATATACCTACTCAGCTTATAAAATGTAATAAGAAGCCCTGAAGGTCTAGAACAGTATGGATAATATTAGTTCAGAATGCATTATGCTCGGGTTTTTTAATTAAGTCTAAAGTGACATTTGACCAAGAAGTTTATAATTATTTCCCTGAGCTTGACCCTTGATAAAATTACGAAGGCCAAAACCTTTCCTCCAAGGCTTGACCAGGTTTATTCTCCTTGCCCGATACAAGTTACGTTTTGTTATAGCCAATAAGCTGGTACTTATGGTCTTTTACAGGTCTTCTTTCTTTCTTCTTCTCTCTTTATCGTATGGTTGAAGACAGAGTTTAAATCGGCTTTAGGTCTCTGATATGGCTTTACACAGCGTAGAAAAATCAGAGTTTGAAAGTGCCTGGGTTTGACTTGGCAGTCCAACGGTCGTACCACCATCAAACCTATTGCTTCCAAGAAAAAAAAAAAAAACTTAAATAATCATTTTTTAAGCCCCGTACAATACGCCTAATTGTTAAGTCTATTATTATTATTAAAGGATATATATTATAGATGTATATATTTATAGTTTTTTAAATTTACCTCTTTTTAAACAAAGTCCAGCTAAACCGTGGCGACCGCGGTCGCAGCAATCTGAATACGAATGACCGTTAACAAAAGTGTTGTCATCCAAGACCAAGAATACAGTAGATAACTCCAATAATGGATGGCTTAAAATTGCCGTATTAGAATAAATTAATATATAAGCCTAAATTCAATATTTTACAAAGCAAATAATATGTAAATTTACATAAATATTTTTAAGAATTCATCAATAAATTATTTAAAGTAAAAGTATAGTTTTTAAATAAAGAAAATAATATTTTACAGTTTGACTACAAAGAATTTGCAAAATTGAGGGCGCCACTAGCGCACTTTTGATAGGTACTACAAACTACAACTCATTACAATAATAAAAAAAAGACACCATATCTAGCAGCTAAATCGGTAAAGTGGCAACTCTGAGTCCCACGTTCATTCCGGGTGACGTCACGGGCCATTTTTGTTCACTCCCTATTCGGATTTGCTGATGCAGTGCACGCAGTTCCATAGGATTCAGTACATGCTTACAAATCCGTCCGCTGCGACCGCTGCGATGACGACCCGGTGCACGCGCACCTTAATTCTTCTTTCACGCAGCAACAGATTAACGTATTTTTAATAATAAATTTTTCACCCTAGATAAATAAGGAGCTCGTGAGCAAAATTGCTGAAAAAAACCTCCTATTAAGGGTGAAAAAAATATTGTGAAGGAACCAGGACTTAATAGTTTGAAATAGCCAACAAGCTGTGAGCTAGCGTGGTGATTAATGCTTGATCCTCCTCTGTATGAGAAGGAGCTAGCGTGGTGATTAATGCTCGATCCTCCTCTACATGAGAAGAAGCTTTTGACCTGCACTGGGACAGTTACAGACTGGTTTATTTATTTTATTTATAAGTACACCGTGACTAGACTTTACCACACGCCCTAGGCCTATAAAGAGATTTGAAATTTCGACTGATTCTGATGAAATACGGTGGCTCAGCGGTTAGAGCGTCGGCACGGTACGCCGAAGATCGTGGGTTCGAATCCTATCCGTATCAGTTGATTTTTTCAAATTTCTAATTAAATATTTAGACTTTAGACGTCAATCAATACTGTTTATCCCACTATCCACTTCAGTTAGCATTTCCCTAATTGCACCATCATAATTTTCAAGTTACCATACTTGTAAGTTACATTAGATAAGTAAGTACACATTTTTTTTAATTTCAAAAGTTGGCTGATAAATTGGAAGCTTCATTACATAGCCGCAGGCTGGCCCAAGACTAATGGCGGAAATAAACGAGAAATTTTGTTCGTCCCACGTAATGTCAATGTTACCAGCTATTAATATTCAGGCGAAAATCCAAATTTTAACAATTTCATCTGAATTTAATGTGTAACGAAACGTGTTAAATTTCGCAGTGATAACATGAGTTTTAAAACCATTTTTTAACATTATTTCCTACGGTTGGGATCATCATCTGCTTAGCCTTTTCCTTACCAAGGTCGGCTTCCAGTCTTACCGGATGCAGCTGGATGTCAGTGTTTTACATGGAGCGACTGCCTATCAGACCCCAACAACCCAGATACTGGGTTACACGATACCCCTTGGAAAGGCAGGTTAGGCTATCACGACTCGGTTGGGATAAGGGGAAAAATTTACTCTTAAGCGCAAGCCCTATAGAAGAGCCCCACAGAAGCCCGTCAGGCAAAGAGGTGACACAGGCTCGGGTTTCTCCTTATAATTATGTATTTACAAAGAGTCGGACGAGGCCACGATCGAAAATGTAAGAAGCAACGCGCGTCCGCACTTTGTCTTCAGTCTATGTCCTTCTGTGTGGCTTGCACCTTACAGCCCGTCTCCACTAGTCGGGTGTCGCATCCGTATTTCACACTAGTCGGATGTTGGATACGATAGAAGTGGGGGCCAATTTTTAACGCTACGCAAAATATTGTTCATAATAGACATCAATGAAGCTTTAGGTTGTTGGGTTGTTTGAAGTGCTAATAGGGATCCACTACTCAACCTCTCTTCCAAAGCACAAAGACGCTCGAAATAAATCGCCACAAATGATCACCCATCCATTGACTGACCTCGTCAAGCGTTGCTTAACCTTAGTGATTTATGACAGTCACCGCAGTTTGCACAGCGCCACGAGCACCATAATATTAGCTATTACTCTATTTAATTTATTTGTCAATCAACACCACTTAGGTATTACTAGAGCTCCGGTAGGTATATCTACTAAATAATTTGTCTGAACTAATTTAGTTAATGAGTTTTTGGCATACGATATTCAAAAATTAGTTGTAGTACCTATCTATTTACATCCTTTATCAAAATCATTTTACTCGCAGATTTTCAATGCTAGAAAGCTGAAATTTGGCATGAATTTGTAAGAACAAAGCTATGACATAAAATTTAAATAAGAATTACAAAATTTTATCCTTCCATACATTAAAAAATATTTGATAAATGGGTAACACCGCCTATGCTATCGAAATTCTCCTCCACAGTCAAGAAGAGAATTTCGATAACATGGCCGGAGTTACGAAACGAAAAGCTTAGTGATATAATATTATGGCTTAGCGAATTGATAAAATGGTTAACCTCACCAATGTTATCGAAATTCTCCTCCATAATCAAGAGGACAATTTCGATAACATGGCAGAAGTTACGAAACAAAAAGCTTAGTAATATATGGCTTAGCGAATTGATAAATGGTTAACCCCGCCAATGTTATCGAAATTCTCCTCCATAATCAAGAGGACAATTTCGATAACATGGCCGAAGTTACGAAACGAAAAGCTTAGTAATATATGGCTTAGCGAATTGATAAATGGTTAACCCCGCCAATGTTATCGAAATTCTCCTTCACAGTTAAGAAGAGAATTTCGATAACATGGCCGATGTTACGAAACGAAAAGCTTAGTGATATAATAATATGGCTTAGCGAATTGATAACTGGTTAATCCCGCCAATGTTATCGAAATTGTCCTCCACAGTCAAGAAGAGAATTTCGATAACATGACCGGAGTCAAGAAACGAATAGCGTAGTGGCAAAGCGATCAATGGCTTTACCCAGTAGATCGCTAGTTCAATAATGGGTAATAATGGGTTCTCGCAATCGACTTTTTTATTCTACAAAAAAAATAATTAAAGTTTAGTAGATAAAAAAGTATGCATAAATATTTCATAAAAAATGTTTATGTAAAATAATTATCTTTGAAATCTTTATAATATAGATGACTTTTCAGTATTAAGATTTATTATTCAAAACTTTCTATAATCAAAAATCATATCCCAATATTCCCTACTCATAGAACTTTGTGAACAAACGCGACATTCTGCGGCTACCCTAAGCTTGCCAAACATGTTTACTTTAAAATTTATCAATATTTGACTCTGAACGTCAGTCAAAAAACTTTTTAAACAGGTTAAAGCGTCTCTCGAGGTACTAAAACTGTTTTAAACTTGGTCTTTTGGGACAAATCATTTAGTTTTTTGGTGATATTAATTCTTGCTTCAAAACCTTTTTGTTAGGAAATGTTGAACCTAAATATTAATTAGGTACTTATAAATTTAGATCTTTTATCGCATGGTTGATGAATAACCTGATGTCAGTTTGTAGGTCTCTAACATGGCTTTACACACTGTTGAATTTTTTTTGAGTTGTGCTGGTTTCCTCTCGATGTTTTCCTTCACCGGTTTTGCAACTGATAATTTATTAATTACTAAAACGAAAATTGAATCCTAAAAATGAGAAGTTGGGTTTCGGATCTTTGACCTTCGATTTGGCAGTCCAACGGTTATACCACTAGGCTATCACAACTTAATACAATAAAGCGTTAGCTGTGTTAGATTATGGTAGGATAGGGGTGGGGAAGTAGTAGAGTAGGTTAGGGTAGGGTAGGGTAGGGTAGGGTAGAGTAGGGAAGAGTAGTATAGGGTAGAATAGGCGTACATTCATTAACTGTGGCGGTAGGAAGTTTGCTGGATCAGGTAGTTTGAAATAAGAATTGCCTCTTTCAAACTTTTTTCTACATTTCACAGTAAATAATTTAAATTTAGAAGTTCAGGCAATCTCAACACTCAAACTTCAGTAATGAGTTTTCGTTCCCTAGTAGCACCTTATGGTTGATCAAAGTTTGGTTTTAATAAAAAATAAAAATTATTTAATAAGAAACTCGCAAAAAGAACTGACTCAGGCGTGACTTGAACTTGCGATCCCTGGCGTGCCGTGCCATCGCTTTACCAACTAAGCTACCGAGTCTTGCCCGCCTCAGTTGAAATTACGAATCTCTTTCTTAACACCTTAAAGGCGTGTGGTGACGTCTACCGGAGTACTGGCACAGTCAGTTGTTTTTACGAGTTTCTTATTAAAATCATATAATTTAATAAGCAAAAACGTGCATAAACATGTAAAATACATACATAAATAAACAAAGCATTATTTCTTGTTACGACAATTCTGCTATTATCCTACGAAGAGTTTCGTTCCATATCTCGTAAGTCCTTGATCAGATCATGACAATATTTCTATGGGAACACTTGGGAATATGTTCTTTCAAATGAAAAAAGATTTTTTTAAATCAGTTCACAAGTGACTGAGAAATCGGTGAACATACAAAAAAAACATACATACAGCCGAACATAGAACCTCCTCCCTTTTGAAGTCGGTTAAAACACAAGTATTAAAATAAATCAAAGTTATTATTAATAAATCAGCCTGTAACTGTCCCAATAAAGGGCAAAGGCCTCTTCTCATACAGAGAAGGATTGAGCATTAATCACCACGCTAGCTCACTGCGGGTTGGCGATTTCAGACTATTAAAGTCCAGGTTTCCTTACGATGTTTTCCTTCACCGTTAGTCAGTGGTGTCTTAGATTAACTAAGAAAGTACATATGACATTGAAAAAGTCACATTGGTACATGCCAGATTCGAACCCACAACCACGCGCTTGCAAAGCGGGTCCGTAACCAATGCGCCACCACGACAAAGTTATTATTATGAAGTAAAATATACCTACTACTGATCTGCTGTTGATTATTATTTACTCAATGAAAACACGTTCTACTCAGTTCTCTTAATACTCAGTTCTTTTTCGTCGAAATAATTATTGAAATAGTTTTCTACGTACAAAAACTCTCAAGAGATTAGGAACACGTGCTAAAGTGTTTTATGTTTCGTGTTTTGATAGCAAAGTGCATTATGTATACATTATAAGATCATACAAAGTATACTAACTAAGAAAATACTACAGAACTTATATATAACACAATTACTGTGCTGTGGCAAAGTTTCATCAAAATCCGTACAGCCGTTTAGTAGCGATTGAATGATAAACACTCAAACGGATTAACTCTCTTTACTAACATAAAATAATCTCCTATTAAAATTTACAAATTATTATTCTGTATGCATTAACCCCTGGAGTGCTTAAGGGTAGATAACCACCTACCTATTAGCGTTTCTACAATAGAATATCGATCATTTTCTATCTATAGAACCTTATAGAACCTACTTAAATGCTTTGCATCGATTGATTTGTAAGACTGACTAAGTTTAAGTACCGATACATATATCTAGGGTATCCATGATAAAAAACGAAACTTAGTAGGTATAATATATCCTTCTGTTCAAATTTCGGAATATTACAGCGCACAAGTGTGTGCGCAAACTTAGGCGTAAATAAAATATGAACATTCTCATGAAGTATTCACGCATTATATGCGAACATTAAAGTTTTTAACTAGTAGAAAGAAAAAATCGAGCACGGGATTTTGTGGTGTGTCTAGGTCGTTGTAGGTAGTAAGGTAAATGATATGTCCGTTTGGTAGGATGGTCCGGTTTATTGTGTCCAATATATAATTAGTTATAAAACAATATTGCTGAAGAGGCATTATGAATAAGGCTGGTTACAAACATAAATGGGTACACACTACATCATCTCCGTTAATTTGAAGAAAAAAAAATGAATAAAAAATTTTTTTTCTTTTTAAATCGTGACCTATTGGGTAAAGTCTGTCGCTCTGTCACTAAGCTGTTCTCAAATCAAATCCCGCTCGTGATTGATTTTTCTTTTCGAACTTTAGAAGGTGCACTCTCTCTTCTGGCTTAAGAACGAAGAACGAATCGTCCCGCGGGCATCGTAAAAACTGACAAAGGGAAAGATCTGGAGGATGGGGAGAAGCATCCTTCCTTCTGTGTAAAAGCAATCATCTACTACTGCGATCGCCAACCTGCTTGCCCAGCGTGGTGATTATGGGCAAATACCTCCAATGAGCGCACAAAAGTGGTGCGCATTGGGAGAGGCTTATGTTCATCAGTGGGCTAATACAGGCTAATGATGATGACCAATACAATGTAAATTTATCTGGAGTGCAAATCTATGCATTTTTTACTCTAAGTTAATTTTATGTTACATTTAATTATAATACAATTTCGTCTTTAAAAGTTCTAGTTGTTAACACATTAGCAAGACTCAATACATAATAAAGAAATCAGCTAATTATTTTCTTCCATCAACTCTGTAAAAGTATTAGGAAGCAACTACCACACTCCAGGTACAGACAGCATACCTATCTGAGATAATTGTCCAGCTGTACCTATGATAAATTGATGATTATTTGTATAATTGATATTACTAGTGTTCCAATCAGTGGTCAAACTAACCGTATTTTTTTATAAATTTTAGCTTTCTGCATTTCTTCTCCATATAAACTTTTATTATGCCAAATTTCACACTCCTCCGTGCGCGCAATATTCTTAAAAAGGGATCCACAGTTTTCGCTTCACGTATTAATATAATAAATGATATAGAATATTTAAAGTGTCAAGGACAATATAGCTTGACCTCTTGACCGTCATCTCAATTGGTTAATCAAAGCCATTTGACGGCAGTCCGGTTTATTTACTAAATTCATTTGTAACAAACTACATTCTTACTGATTTCTTGACTTACTGAGTATTTTAAATGTAGATAGATAGATAGAAAGATTTTTTGGATAGATTTTTCTGTTTTGTTTTGTGATGAACTAAAAGTGTGATTTTTACATAATGATGATAATGGTGCTGATTCTCTTGTACATCCCGCTTAACTAATTTTAGTCTAACTATATCTCTTTCTAATAAACACCATCGAAAAAGGACAGCAAATTGGACTACCAAATTAGAGCTGTCAAATTAGTCTACCTCCTTGCAATTGACGTAAAATTAGACGAGAGCTACGACATGCCGACTAAATTCTCGTTGATATCACGCAAATGGACTAGTTTGACAGCTCTAAAAATCTGCTATCCTTTTCTAATGATCCCTGTTAGAAAGAGAGATGGCGAGTCTAAATTAGTTTAGAGCGTGTGCAAGAGAATTAGCACCAATGTCCTCTTCTGACCGATTTTCGGTCACAGCGGCCGTTTTCAAAGATTAGCCAACTACGCAGGATGTAGGTATTATAGTAGGTGTATGCGCACATTTGTGTTATAGACACAGGTGCACTCTCTATTTCCTCACTTTCATAATCCGATGGGACGGCAATTCGACACGAGTGGAGAGAGATCAAGCGCAGGACCAACGGCTTTACGTGCTTTCTAGGCACTTTTGGCACGGAACAAGTCATAATTCATTAATAATACAAAATATCATGAAATATAAAATATCCGTTTTTGTTTGGAATTTTTTATTTATTTTATTTAAAAAATATTAATTTGGGACAACTCTTTGTGGTTATTATACCTACAACACAACACCTATGTTTAGCCCTACTTTTATAGAGGTGATGATTTTTATCATAATTTAGATCCGTTTTATGATGAAATAAAATATCGTGAAACGTCTTATCGCATGACAGGTTTTTTTTTCATAATCTGTTTTCAAATTAAATTATCGCCATTTTGATATTCATACCTCATTGTGCAGCTATAAAATAGACTATAAAACAGACATGATCTTAATATCTGTCTCTATTATTAAGAAAAACTATAAAATAAGTCACCACATCTTCCAGTCGTAATAAAAATTATTTCACTTTTCATGACTGGTCGTAAAATTCAGCTTTTATAAATATAAACTTAATAAAATATTTTGACATCTTATGAAATAATTAGAAAGGAATGTGTGATACGATCTATCAAAGTCGAGTGCCAAAGTAATTGATAAATCAAAAGAATAATGATAGGTCTATTCCCGATCGCAACGGTTGATAGGTATTATGACATTATTGAGTATCATATAAAATTATAATATAAATTCTTTACAATTAATTATAAAAAAGAAAAAAAAATAGTATTAAATAATAAAACCTTTATACTATATTTCTATAGAGCGTAGTTTTTTTTTCTTAAAACGCACCTCCGAGTCCGACTCTAAGGACCAAAAAAAAGGATATCAGTTTAAATTAATTTACTCACCCCTTTATCTTTGTCTCGCAAAAATCTCAGGGAAACACAGTTAAAAAAAAATCAACCACATTCACATCACTGGACACAAAAAAAATTGGATCTACACTGTCACACTCGGTATTAATTTATCCTTCACAAATAAATTGTCTAAATATACATTTTCAGTCACTGCTACGAGAATAGTGCGGGCACCCGGAGAGCGGATTTTTTACTGATAGATACAGTGACAAAACGGACGTGCGAACGGCGCGACGATCCGCGAGCGACTGCCTGGGGCTTGCCTTTTACAAAAGCGCGGGAAACGCGGGTGAAAAACGCGCGAAATTCGCCACCGCCATTATGTATTCGCGCCATTGCGAATTCGTTTTTCAGGGTTCCGTGAATTTGTAGGTTTAGTCGGTGGTTTTATTGCTTTTAATCTCGAATTTGGCAGTGGCAACGTTGTTTATGGCTGACTTATTAGATCTTTTTGTAAACAGTGTCGATTCTAGCGCCAATGTATATAAGAAAAATAAAAGCTGTTTAGTAGATCCGGACAAGGGCCGATCGGCCTCGATAACAATAGAGTTTAAGAGTGACAACTAACTGAAAGATTCGGCTTGATAATAAATGTTTCAAATAATAATTGACGTATTTAAAAAAAAATTGAAAACACAAAAATATTGAGTACAAGGTATTTTAAAGAAAGAAGAATACTTATTTTACAAAGCGCACACTCTGACTATTATTTTAAAAATTCAAAACAACCCCAGTCATAAAAAAAAGCATCTAATTCTTTTTTTACGCTAAAAATACTCTCGATCAAGTCAAAATTAAAATAAAAACTAAAATCTAAAACGGTTCCCGTTTGGGAGCTACTATGGCGCTACAGTCAGACACACAGACACGTCAAACTTATAACACCCCTCTATTTTCATCAGAGGTTAAAAGCAGTTTTTTTTTGTTGGAATTCTTTTAATTTACATTTTTAACTTTATCAAGCTAAGTGCATTTTGTAGTAAGCCTAAAGCATTTAAAAGTTTAAAAACCTTTATATGTGCGCCATTCAAACTTTTTCATTTAATCTTTTTTGTGAACAATTTTAAATTATAGACTCACGCCTGTATTCCCCATAGGGGGTAGGTAGATGTGTATGCAATACGCCCACGTGCACGTATAAGTTTTATCCAATGTTCGCCGGCCATGTTATAAGTCCAATGTAATAGGGAGCGAGCCTATAGCCATTAATCGGGCACAAATCCAGACCACTTTTTTCCTAATGGAAAAGCCCAATAACACTTTGCCCGACCCATGGATTTAACCCAGGTCCTTGTGTTTAGCAGTCACGTTTGCTACCACTAGACCAACGAGGCAGTCAAATTATGTAATCATTAATTTCACTAATATTATAAATCTAAAATTTTGTAGATGAATGGAGGCTTGTTACACATTTACGAAAAAATTACATAATATTGTATTCACATATTATTTAAGCTCGTGTTCAGTACATTTTAGGGAAATATTTTTTTTCTTACCTCATTAAGAATTTAATTTTTATTATCAACTAGCTTTTGCCCGCAGCTTCGCCTGCGTGGATGTCGAACCAGGATAAAATTTATATTTTTTGTTAATCCAGGATATATGGTTTTTATGTTTACCGAGTTTTATTCAAATCAAAAGTGCTTAGGTAACAAACATCTTCACAAACTTTTATTAGTGCAGATTAGTAATGACATGATATGACAGTTCAAGTCCCGCCCGCAAGAAACCCGCAAGTTTTTGCGAGTTTCTTATTATTTATTTTCATTTAATAAGCAAAACATGTGCATAAATATTTAAATTATCCAAAATATTTATTATTGAAAACATTATAATGTATATTGCCGTTACATTAACTCGTTATTCCCTATAATTACAATTAATCAAATATATTAATTTTTCCTTTCATTATTTAGCTTTCATTTAAGAATTTACTTACATTATGTATTCTCTGTCACCTAGATATTTAGAACTTTCCTACATTATTGTTATGGTAAACTTGTAATATTATGAGGTATTTTTTTAAATATATCGTTATGCACATTAGCAGACGAATAAGAGCAATTATTCCAACAAAGATTAGTTTTACATTTAAGTCTAACTAATAGGGCAAAAGTTAAGAGTGCGCTTCGCATATTTTATTGCATAATGTCTGACCAAATAAAGCGAAAAACCTGTAACCTGTTTGTAAAAGAACAAAAGTTTCGCTTCAATATCAAACCCGAACCAGGATATTTAGAAAAACATACCAACTATTTTGTTTGTAATTTTGCTCTCGGTAGCTAAAATGCCTACAGAGAGTCAGGACTGGTGACCCGAGAGCAAGCGACATACAGTTGTCTATGTGAGGAGAAGCTGGTCCTGAGATCGACACCCGCAGACTTCAGTGTCTACCTCTGCGACTTATTGATTATCGTGGCGAAACAAACGCCCACAGGAAACTACACTCGCTTAAATTGAAAGGAATAATTGTGGAGAATTAGTGGTACGTGGTATAAACACTGTCACGCCAGTACCGAAACCCGTTAGAATTTGCGCCTTGATGATGTTTCTCTGCAGATAAATTACATTAAGCCGGGTCCCTTTACACAATTTCGAAGACGTTAAGTTCCGAAGAAGCATAATCGGGACACCGACCTTCAACTTGATGACGTCCATCGGAAGTCCACTTGCAGTGAGGGAATTGAGAAATTTTACAGGATAATAAGTGGCGTCATCTTGATTGACAACAGTGTTTATAAATGTGTAAAACACTTCATTCCCTTTCATTTATAAAAGAATGCATTCATTGATTGCTGCAGCTTCATTATTTTTGGGCGTTTTGAGTTGGAAAATTCTTGAGCATGTGGATTCCTACTCAGCCACCCATAATTATTGTCAAGCTCAACTTGTGAATACAGAATCATAAAAATAATCGTTTCAACGAACCATTCACCTCATTAGCCCCAGTTCTTCGCGTCACCACAGGCAGCGTTCAGCGGAAATTGCCGCTGAACATAACTGTGACACCACCCATTATGTGTTGGTTCCTACGGATGTCTTGTAGAGTTCTGTGTACCGCATCAACTGCTTTCTGTTTGCCATTATACCTACATTCATCCCATCATACGATCAAAGAACAATTCTTGAGCAAGTGCCTGCCTTGTCACTATTCCGTGACACATCACAATCAGGTGTTTCGTTGCTCTGTAAATTGATGGGAATCCTAAACATGGTATGCGCTACAATTGTAATTTTGCCCTGCCTCCTGATCACTGCAAGGATGCCAGTGGTTATAAATATTTTTCCTGTAAATCGACTCCTAACGCCATCTAGTTAAGAAAAAGGAAACATTATGTTTTAAATAATAATAATTTTAATGCTTCAAATTAAAGCGGTATTTTTTTAAAAGCTGAAATTTTAAAAAGGATAATTCCACACGATGCGCGTTGTTTCCTTCGGGTTTCAAATTGAAATATTTAAAAAAGAATTCTGCTGATCTAAATTGACTCTAACGCCATCTAGAACACTACTATGTTTTAAATAATATAATTATAAATGTTTCAAATTAAAGTGGTAACGTTTTTTTTAAGTTGAAAAAATATTAAAATGCTTGTTTCCTTCGGGTTTCAGCCGGTAAGTAATAAAAGTCATTATGAATGAAATACCACAAAAATACATAATTTTAATGACAAAAAAAAATACTAAAGAATCCATAAAAAGTTTGCGGAACTGAGGATCGAACCCAAAGCCTTACACTTCCTAGGCGTACGCCCGACCGGAAGGCTATGAAGTCTGTTGACATGTAGTCAAAATAATCGTTCCTAAAAGATATTATTATGTTATGTTATGTAATGTTTAGCTCCTTGTGGATATAGCGTGATAATATTTTGTAAATTGCAATTTAATAACATTTTTCTCAACAATAACCACAATTCCGCAGCAAATTTTAGAAATACGCTGCTTACTACAATACTGCTCATCCCCCATAATTATAAACGTGATAATTTATACCCTATAAGTTGACCAAGAATTTAAAAAGTATATTTGCCGAATTTCAACTAAATCTGCCCAGTAGTTTTCGCGCCAACCCTTTACATACAAACAGACAGACAAAGTTTTTTTTTTCTTCATATTCGGCTTCAGTATCGTTCCCCGAACGCGTAGCATTTACTTTTTTCCAAAAATTTTCAATGTACAGTTTTTACTTCGTTACGATTTTATTATATGTATAGACAATTACTGTCCCAATAAAGGGCAAATGCCTCTTAACCTTCTTGCATCCTTACTTAGATTTTGATCTTATTTTAATTCAGAACCTCAAAAGGGGTCATGTTTGCCCCGCCACCGCCATCTCCGCATTGGCCTGCCGAGGCCGACACGACCGCATTTCAATATGTGGGATCCACTCAGCGGTTGTTTTAACCCGCGATTCATTTGATATACAGCAATCTATGTAAGTTTAAACATTTAATCTATACTAAAAAGGAATATTACTATGATTAATGCTCAATCCTTCTCTGTATAAGAAAAGGCCTTTGCCTTACATTGGGATAGTTACAGGCTGATTTATTTATTTATAAAAGCAATATGTACTGTAATGTAATGTCTACTAGGTCCACTACTTTTTTCTGAGACAAGGATTAACCTAGCTGCATGCGTTATATAGCTACGAAAAATGCTGTGTATACCCCTAGCTAGGCAGAAATAAAATCAGTTGACTCTTCTTATCATGTGGTTATTGAACAACCTGGTGTCAGAATTTAAAAGGCCCGTATGCCTTTGACATGGCTTTGCACACCATTGAAAAATGTCTCGGGTATGTATATGTTTTCCCTCACCGTTTTAGCAACTGATAATTAATTTATAATAGGCACATAACTTACGAAAAGTCAGAGGTGCCTTGGGATCGAACTCGAGACCTCTGACTTGTCAGTCGACGGTCATACTATTAGGCTATCAGTGCTACAAACCAGTCGACTGATTTACACGAACTGATTTTAATACTGAAACATAATTCATATTTTCTTTAAAAATCACCACACCTCTATTTATGTAGGGGGTTAATAAAAATATCTCAATAGGGTAAAAAAATTAAAATCGGCGTAAAGTAACAGTATTTTTACGGTCAGTGAGAGAACCAAAGACCCCCCCTTCCACAACCCTTACCCCCTTTCCATATTCTGAACAGTCGAAACGCGCAAGTGACTAACGGAATTTCTTGATTCGGTCGCCGCGCTCAAAGCCCGCGATAAAATCTATGCAATACTCGTAGCTTAAAAAAAGGTATTTCTTTTTCTTTATTTTAGTAGGAATTATTTATATAAAAGTGACGATACCAATCCCATCATACCCTATTCTAATTATGCTACCACAATAATACTAGTATACTACCTATAATTATTATTATTTTTTTAATATACAACACTAACTGCTTCTGAGGCTAACCTTTCTTTCCTTTTTTACTTTTTCTTTTACCAATAAAAGAAAATGTATAATTTTAATCACAAAACAAAATACAACAATTATTGACAATTAACTTCACAATACAAGCGCGTTTCTTTAATTAACAGCAATACAATCTGACGAACATTTTTAATTAATCCCATAAACATAATACGGAACCCTCATGGCGGTAAATGGCAACAGCTTGTTCGACAGATATTTTTTTTTATGACAAAGGAAATCTTTGTCCGCCCTGTTAATATGAATGTCAAACGTACAGTTCGTTACAGAGTAAAAACGTTTGCATTTCGTCGTTTCGTGTACGTTATCTGTTGAGTTTAAATTGGCAAACTTTAGCAGCAGCGTCTTTAAAAAAAAAAAAAAAAACACCGTAGGATTTCCTCATGTATCTATCGATTTTTTTACTTATATTTAGTGGCAACCATATTGAAATAAATATTATGTAGATCACGTGTCTTCTCTTTGAATGTTTACGTAATTTATGTTTTCAGAAATTTGTTTTTTAAACCAAATATTCCTCAACGTGACTGGCTTTTTCTGACATCTATTCTCTAGCATCTCAGATTGGCTCTTTGGTTTGATGCCTAAGTTGAGTGAGACCTTACTACCTGGTTGGTTAGTTTTTGTTTCTGGTAATTTTCAGAAGCATTATTGATTTGGAAACAGACCGATATAATTATTATGGCAATGTTATGTGATAATGTTATTTGTGATGTTTTATATTGTTAAAATGTTATGTGTTATGTAATGAGAAATGTTATGTATAATGTAACCTATAGTGTAGATAATGTAATGTGCCAAAAATTCTTCGTGTGGAAATTCTTGTGAACTACAAGCATTACTTCCAAAGCGCTTGTGGCCCCTCGTACGTGAATAAGCGTCCCATCACATTATGTGTTACACTTATCTGAATCCGGCCTTATGTTAAACTGTCCGAGAAATAGTTGCTATGTTATTTTATTGTAATGCTAGTTATTTAACATTATGCCAATGTGAATATGACAGACTATACAAGGACTGTTCGTTAATGTCATCTGTCAATTTAGTGTGCCGTGTAAATCGCGTTTATTACAATCTAGATGTTGACTGAAATTGTAAATTTGTTACGGATAGCAAAATTTTTAATGTTTTTGTATGGTAATGACGTTTAAATTGTTCATTCAGACAATGCAGATCTTTACTTATCTTTAAATTTGTAAAATCAAGTTTAGGGGGTTACTGTTGAAGTTTGAAACTTATTCGCGAACTCATTAAAACGTTGGTCTAAAAGTGTGCGCATTATTTCCTGGAATTTGCAACTTTTGCACAGTAAAAATATTGGAGGATTATAATCGGGTTTGTAGTTCAAGAAAATGCCCCCTGTGCCTACCTTATTTCTTAACTTTTAAAGCAACAAAAGCGTAAATAAATAAATCAGTCTGTAACTGTTCTACTTCAGGGCAAAAGCCTCTTCTCATACAGAGAACGATTGAGCATTAATCACCACGCTAGCTCACTGCGGGTTGGCGATTTCAGAATATTAAGTCCAGGTTTCCTTACGATGTTTTCCTTCACCGTTAGTCAGTGGTATCTTAGGTTAACTACATATGAAAATACATATGACATTAAAAAAGTCACATGGGTACTTATCAGGTTCGAACCACCCACGCGCGCGCAAAGCGGGACCGTAACCAATGCGCCACCACGAGCTCTAATCGAGCAAAATCGCTGTCTATGAAGACACAGGATATTCGCAAACTATGTCATAATCACATAGGTGGTTTGATTTAGTTTTTAGATTTTACATTAACCATATCTTCGATAAAAAATAACAAAAAGATTGCTGTAAAAAATTAGGTTTGTTTTTTGGGGCCTTTCTCTTGAATGATTAATCCTAATCTTATTTATACTATGCTAAAAGTTTCAAATCCCTTAATCAGGCAGGAAACAATGTATTTTGGCACGCGCTTTTGCATCAAAGTTGCAACGAGTTCGTGTACAAAATGAAACCACGTTCGTCGTCCAAGAGTAACCCTCTTTATTAAAGCTTGCTATTATTATCTCTTGCAAAAGCCAATTTATTTACTTTGTTGTACTTAGTAGAATAAACAAAAGGAAATAAGTGAATTTAAATAAATAAATATAAACTAAAGCTTTCTCTGTATATTGAAATTTTACGAGACGATTGGTGCGATTTGAATTTTAGATTTTGTTTCCAAATCGTTGACACTTTCAGTGAACTAGGATAGGGCGGGCCACACTGTCAGTCGCCGGATAGTTTATGGATTATACAGTGACAGAATGAACCTTGACAAGTCTGTTTGATTGACCGCACAAATTTATCTTGCAGATAAATTAATTTAATTTGGAACATGGGACCGGCAGTGCGGCAGTACTCCAGTAGATGTCACCACACGCTTTTAAGGCGTTAGGAAAGAGATTCGTAATTTCAACTGAAGCGGGCATGACTCGGTGGTTTAGTTGGTAAAGCGATGGCGTGGCACGCCAGGGATTGCGGATTCAAGTCCCGCCCGAGTCAGTAGTTTTTGCGAGTTCCTATTAAATATAATTTAATTTCATTTGATAAATGAATGTAACATGTATTTTAAAGTATTTTATTTTTGGAATAAATCACAGAAAAACTGTTTTTACCGCTTTGAATGCTACACATCAGACACAATACCTACCTAATATTTTTTTTGGTTTAAAAATATAGATTTACGCGGAAATCCTTAAGCTACTTGACCTATACCTAAATACCGTTCAAAGAAAAATATCTTACAGATTTTCTTTTCAGAAACTCAATAGGGCAAATTAGTTTTGCTTGAGCCAAGGGGATTCTGACGAAACGTGTTTAGGCTGAGAGTATCGGACAGCTTAGACCAATCTTGTTGCTCAGTTGATCTTGTTATCAAAATACAGGCTTTGAAGCAAAGTGATTGGTGTAGAAATTGGTCGAAGTATTTATGAAGATGGTTGGTACCTATTTAAACAAAAGTACCTAAGTAACAGTCATTTGTTTTTTATTTATTTGTTTATGTTTTTCGTTTATTCAAATACAATACCTACATAAGTATAAAATATATTTTAAATAAAATAAAATATAATATAAATATAATAATATAAAAATTTACTGCCTCGTTGCCTAGTGGTAGCAAGCGCGACTGCTGAACACGAGGTCCTGGGTTCGATTCCCGGGTCGGGCAAAGTTTTATTGGGTTTTTCCATTAGGTAATTCTCTGTAGCAGCACGGAGTCTAGAATTGTGCCCGGTTAATGGTAATAGGCTCGCCTCTACTGCACACCTCTTCCTACCCCTTCTGGGGAATACAGGCGTGAGTCTATAAAATAAATAATACATTAAAAAATATAAAGTATAGTAGCAGCATTGGGGATAGGGTCCAAGATATCTTTATTTTTTTTTATTTTTTTTTATTTATAATATGAACTGACCTCGCATGGTATAGACTCTTCGTACAACAAGAAGTCAGCTTATACTGTACTTGATGTGTAGCCGTGTGTACTGTGTATACTTCTTATCCATCAATTATAATCAATTTTCTATGACATTATTAAAAACTGTCCGAAAATACTTATAATTATAATAAACTAGCTGCCCCGCACAACTTCGTACGCTTGATTATTCTACTTCAACGCCTATTCTACCCCTACCCTACTCTACCCTGCCCCTACCCTACTCTACCCCTAACCTACTCTACCCCTACCCTACTCTACCCCTAACCTACTCTACCCCTACCCTACTCTACCCTACCCCACCCTACCCCTACCCTAATCTACCCCTACACTACCCCTTCCCTACTGTACCGCTAGCCTACCCTACTCTACCCCTACCCTATCCTACTCTACTCCTACCCTACCCTACTCTACCGCTACCCTACTCTACCCCTACCCTACGCTACCGATACCCTACTCTACCCCTACCCTACTCTACCCCTACCCTACCCTACGCTACCTCTACAAATCAAAAACCATGAAAATCGTTCCAGCCATTCTTAAAAAAAAAAAAGTATCCTATGTCCTTTTCCTGGTTCTCAGCTACCTCTCCACCAATTTTCAGCCAAATCGGTTCAGCAGATCTCGAGTTATAAGTGGAGTAACTAACACGACTTTCTTTTATATATATAGATTTTCTATGACATTAATAAAAACTGTCCGAAAATACTTTACACGGGTATAAAGAACCGGAAAAAAAGAAAATTCAAATAAAATCTGTCCAAAAATACTTAACACGGATTTAGAAACGGAAAAAAAAAGAAAATTCGAACTAAATTTCTCAATTATCGTTGCCATTCGACTGTAATAGCCACCTGTCATTGACGCGATTCCGCTTTTGTTCCTAACTGTACAAACCTATTGTTAGTAATTAGTGCTCGAGTGTACTCCGGGAGCTAGAGTCAGTATTACTTATTTTTATTATTAGTATGTTGCAAATTTTTAAAGCCTTATAAAAAGAGGCAAACAAAAAATGGTTTGGTATTATCTTCTATTCTGTTTTTGAGTACCTAAATATCTTCTTGTAATTATTAAGTGTTATTGATAAAAAAGTCCATTAACAAAAAAGCTTATTTCGACCAATAGATGAACTTACTAATAGTTAAACAGTAATTACTAATAGTTATATGGTAAGTTATGTTAAGTGCAAATTAAACTTATATGGAGTGCTGCAAAGTGACAGAATAAGATTTCAAAGAAGTAATGAGAAGTGGAAAAGGAAAAGTTTGAAAGCGGACCTCGTTTCAGGATACGACTAACAATTGGAAAAAGGAGTAGAGTGTCTACTTATTTTATTGCGTTTTTATTTCTCGCTTTCGAGCTAATCTTAAACAAAGTTCTTTATGAGCTAAAAGCTTAAAACTTTTTTCATAGTTAAGAACTAGATGACAATTCAATATTTTTCATTGTTTCCTTCACTGGCTGTTTCTTCGTTTGTCTGTCAAATATCCCTGATATTTCTTTTTAACATTTTAAACTATTCGCATAGTATGTATAAATACTTTATGTATTTATTACAAATAACAAGGTTAGAAAGGTCTTTAAATAAATAAACCTTAATAATTATAACTCGAAAGCGTGTTCAATAGTTTGTCTTTATTTTATGCAGCAACAGAACAACGAAATATTGTGATTTTTAGCATTAAAAATAGGCTGGAAAGTGACCAAGGGCCATATGAGTAATCACTAGAAAAATAAGATAACTGGTAGTAAAGCGGGGAAAGCTAGTAAAAACTATTTATATTATTTTTTTGCAGTACGCTCCCGACTGCATCCTGACTCCCGGACTATAACCGGAGGCGTTTGCAATTAAGCAGCCCGAATTGTACTCGATAGAGAGGCATGTCGAACACACTCGTCCTAACTGTCATATATATCAGTAGATAAAGCCATACAGTCTGTGATCTATAGAACTTTTAGTTGGTATTACCTTTCGAATAGATTTTAGAAAACTTTCTAAGCGTGACGCAGCTCGGTCAGATGTGTAGTGAACCTTTTCGTGTAGTAAATAAAGTTCTATAATTAGATTGGTTTTTCCGGTCCGGAGTGTCTGGTCGTGTCGGGTCGCCGTCCAATCCGATTATGAGAAGGAATAGAGAGTGCACCTCTGTTTATACAAGTATTCGTGCTCTATAATATCCCTTGTGTACTTGGTTGGTCTCCGTTGAGATTGGCCAATGTGACCGAAATTCGGTCAGGAGGATATTAAAGTTCTATATTGTATCGCATTTTAAAACGTAAGCGCTGCGTTGCGTTTAGTTATAAGCTGACCTTGAAAATACAGTAGGTAGGTACCTATCTTGATCATCATCTGCCTAGCCTTTTCCCAACTATTTTGGGGCCGGCTTCCAGTCTTATCGGATGCAGCTGAATACCAGTGTTTTACATAGAGCGACTGCCTATCAGACCTCCACAACCCAGATACTGAGTTACACGATACCCCTTGGTAAGACTGGTTGTCAGACTTTCGGGCTTCTGACTACCCATAACGACTGTCAAAGATCTACAATTGACAGCCGGGGCCAACAGCTTAACGTGCTATCCGAGGCACGGAGAGTGATAATTAATTCATAAAACGCACATAACTTACGAAAAGTCAGAGGTGCGCGCCTTGGGTTCGAACCCGAGACCACTGACTTGCCAGTCAACGGTCACCATAACTAGGCTATCACGACTCTTTATATCTTGATATTTTTACAAAATGGCGTCTAACATCGCAAACTAGTACTACCTTAACCTATACTATTAAAAGAGCAATATATATCTCCTCGAGCGTATCAAATGAGGATTTATCGAGAGCTAAGGATACACGCGCGCAAGGACGAGCGCATGACAGTTCATTTGCGCATGCGTTAGCACCGTGATATCTCGTTATTTTTATAAGCTAATTAAAATATGATATAGGTAGGTACTTATTTTTAGAAACCAGACGGAATTTGCATTTCATCGATTTTAAACATTAAAATTTTAATTTATTTGAACAATTAGGCCAAAATTAATAGTAATAATTTAAAAAAAAATATAGTATAAAAACTAAAACCCGACTACTTAAAATTTAAAAACAAGCTTCTTAGATTTTAAATAAAATTCTGTAGTCGGAGGCCTTAATGTATTATAGGTAAATAGGTACTAGATAATCTTCCAAGGGTAAATACTTTGTAATTTGGTGACCTCCGACTACAGAATTTTATTTAAAATCTAAGAAGCTTGTTTTTAAATTTTAAGTAGTCGGGTTTTAGTTTTTATACTATATTTTTTTGTGGGATATCATCAAAAGTTCGAGGAAGTAAGTAACATGGAGTTGATAATACCTGCTCTAAAATCCCGAAATCATAAACATTACAATTAATTCCCGGGAAATAAGAAATTAATTTTACGTATAATTATTTAATAAGAAATTTGAGAAAACAACTGATACGGATGGGATTCGCATCCACGATCTCCGGTGTACCGTGCCGACGCTCTAACCGCTAAGCTACCGTATCCCATCAGAATCAGTCGAAATTTCAAATCTCTTTCTACGCCTTAGGCGTGTGGTAATATCGAACGGAATACATTAATTATCCGACTCAGTGTTCTAAACTTTGCAGTTTCTAGAAAGAGATTTGAAATTTTGACTGATTTTGATGGGATACGGTGGCTCAGCGGTTACAGCGTCGGCACGGTACGTCGGAGATCGTGGGTTCGAATCCCTTCCGTATCAGTTGTTTTTCAAATTTCTTATTAAATAATTTATTATATTTAATAAGCAAACATGTGTTAAAACATGTAATAAATTCTCCAAAATATTAATTTAACGTTTTAAATACATATGGACTAAATTATTACAATAAAAAGTCTTTTTATGTTTTTAGACATCGGTAACAGATAATGTAATACTTAAGTAGTTCGGTACTAAAACTGTTAAATTAATGAGTTTTATTTTACATACAAAATTAATTCTAATAAAAACTATAGGTCAAAATCCAGTCCATATTAATAAAATCCCGGGATTTAATTGTTATGTTTACGATTCCGGGATTTTTGAGGAAGTATTTTTAACTCTATGTTACTTACTTCCACAAAACCGCAAACCAACGCCATCTAGTTACGAAAAAGAAATCTCAATTTAATTAACATTATTTTAAAATATAATCATAATTTAATAGGCAGTGATGTGTAGAAACTTTAATTTAATTAGTAAATATTTATTGTTATCACGTTTTCACATTGTATGCAGTGTTATAATCACATATATTTATGATAGTCGTAACGGGTAGTTAGAAGCCTGATATTCTAAGAAGTGGTCCAGAATATATAGATAATATATACATATTCTGAATGTGCTCATCAAGACCTTCCATTTGATATCAAACACGATAAATTTACCTTAACTTTATTTTTTTCGAGCTGACTAATTTATTTTTAAAATCCACCTTATTTGATTTTACGAAATTTCATAAATCCTATAACCCGCAGACCATTAAGACGCATCAATAGACACCTTATTTATTGAATTACAACAAATAGTTTAGGAGCTACGAGGGAACAGATAAACAAACTTACATACATACAAACATACATACATACATACATACATAGACTGCTAAAATCATAACCCTCCTTTTTTTGGAGTCGGGTAATTAAGTAGATATTAGTATTACTACATAAATATTAGTTCAACGATTTATTTATAATTATAGCTCCCATACTATAGCATTTTATAATAATTAATAAAAATCATAGTAGTTGCTTAAGGGTGAAATCTTAAATGAAATCAGAATATCTATATAAATATCAGTTTTTGAACGCATCTTTTTTATTTTAATTAAAGAATTTGTAATAATAATTAATTAGCGATCAATTGTACCTACTAAGCTAGCCTTGTTTTTCTTGAGTAATACGAGAGAGAGAAAAATATAAAAAACACAGTCAATAGACGGCAAGCGTTCAGTAATTTATTATCATGTTCGTGAAGTAATTAAAAAAATACAGACAGTTTTTTTAAATCTTTGTTTCATATTAAAATAATAACAATTAATTAGTTCTTGAAACAAAAGTTTACTATCTTACTCGATAGATGGCGTTACGGGTCAAATTAAAAGTCGCTATTGATTTGTTCACATGAATTAGTTGGGTCAACTTAAAACAATGTATCAGCTGAGGGAATAGATGGTGTTAAAGAATACCAAATTGTAAACATTTTTGATAGGTTGAACTATGACAATATAGTTTCGGCCTTAAAACATAGTTGTCATATCTAATACTAGCTGTTGCCCGCGACTTCGTCCGCGTGAACCACTCTTATCACCTAGGGGTATAAAATTTAAATTAAATAGAATGCAAGCCTAAACTCATAAAAAACCAACAGGACAACTTCGTGCAATGTACTAATCACATTGAATTTATTGTACTAATCACCGATGCAAAGTTTCCCGATGACAACGCCTCCCGTCCCGTTCGTGCTGCCCGCACTCGCCTAGGAACCGATTGACTTCGATCGAGATGGCACCAAATTCAAATTTAAAAACCTATTGGGATGACGCGGATCTCATTCCGTACCTCAAAAGGAAAATATAGAACTGTTAGAGGATCTTATAAAACGTACCTTCGTTTTTAAGCTAGAAGGTTTCATTGCGATTCTTAGGTACCTACCCAAAAAGTATTTATCGTCTATGTCGAAGCCGTCCTGCCGCTCTTCGAAACCTGGCTGAACAGAAAAGAGCACAGGTACAGGCTGACTCAGGTGCTCACCGGGCACGGTTGCTTCGGTGAGTACTTAAACTGGATTGGTCGAGAAGCTACGGCAAGTTGCCGTGTGTGGATGCAGTGTTGATTCTGCACAACACACGCTCGAGGAGTGCCCTGCGTGAATCTCCGAGCGACGAGTCCTGACGGACCGGATCGGCAGGGATTTGTCTCTGCCCGTAGTAGTGAGGGCTATGTTGGCAGAGACAGATAACTGGAGAGAAGTAGCCTCCTTCTGTGAGACCGTAATGACTCAGAAGGAAGCAGCTGAGCGGGAGCGAGAGAGAGCCAATCCCGCTCGGAGGAGAAGGAGGCGTCGACGACGCAACCGCCTTGGCGTCTAATACGCAGAAACAGCAGCAGCAGCAGGCGGGGCCTTTGGGGTCGCGGGCGCTCAGATTGGGGAGTTTGTGCGCCCACTGAGCGACCCCAGAGAAGACGGTGGCAAAGTGGTCACATGCTACCGTGCACAGCGAGGCTCAGGAGAGACCCCTTTACAGTCTCTCCGGGGTTGTGCCTAACAGGCGTTGCGCAGGGGAGGTTCCGAAGCTGGTCTCTTAAGAGGACCCGGGATCTCCCCTCATGTGCTGATGGTGATCACCGGGGTGGTTTTAGTGAGGTAAGAATCCCATACTCCCCGGTCTCTTCCCCCGGAGGCCGGGTGCCTTTTGAAGGTTTCCCCCCGTAAACAAAAAAGAAAAAGAAAAAAAAGGTACAATAACAACTTCATTTGAAATTACGAATATCTTTTTTAACGGCTTAATCGCTTGTGATGACATCTACCAGAGTACTGCTGCACTGCTGGTCCCATGACCTGAACATGACATGGCATGAAACGGGCAGGACTCGGTAGCTTAGTTGGTAAAGCGATGGCTCGCCGGGGATTGCGGGTTCAAGTCCCGCCCGAGTCAGTTGTTTTTGCGAGTTTCTTATTAAAATAATATAATTTAATAAGCAAAACATGTATCTAAACATTAAAAAATATACATAAAAAATATAATATTTAAGAAAAAACACATAACACAGAGTAGGTACAGCTTGGCAAAAAAGAATGAGGCGGTGACAGCTAGAACTAAAAATAAAAATCTTAAATACTAAGTTTGTGAGTATTAAGTAATTCAATTGATTATATTTGATGACAAAAAATTCATCATAAAAATATGTAAGAACCAAATGACTTGTTATTTTGAATTGTAATATGCGAAGTGCGCTAGTGGCGCCCCCAATTTTGCAGACTCTTTTATTTTCGATAAAAAAGTTTCCATAACACCTTTGCGAAACGACTGAAAAGTATGACTGTATATATTTTTTTGATACGCTCAATGTTTATGGCAAGACGTTTCGTTTTACTTTGTTTTTAAAATTAATGGCGTGACATATTGAGTGGTGAGGCGTATGTGCGCTAGTATTTATTTATTTATTTACGGATGGAAAACCAACAGCTATTCATATGTACAATTACAGTGGAATAGGATACATGGAGCCAATTACAAACGGAACGTTTATTAACTACTCAAGATGTCATCCGGTGTCAGTGCCGTTTTGCTAGACTGGCCAATATGGCAACCTTGGCAACTGCGATTTTGTCTGTCAGCATCATTAAAATTTAACAAAATACTCGACAATCCTAATTTTGCGGATATATGTTGTCGACTCGAAATCTTTATTTTTTCATATTTTATTATTCTGGTGAGGTTTCGATCGAGTCTACCGTACCCCTTGATGAAATTATTAATATCGATTTCTTACACTTTTAAAATAAAACCGTTATTTTACTTTAAATATTAAAGATAGATATATGGTGTCACAGACTTTTTTATAAAACTAATAAAGGCTAATATTTTTGCTAAACATTATAGTCACTTATTTTAAGCCGTTTAGATAGCGCACGTCGATAAAGCAGCCAGAAAGCATTTTTTTTCTGACTTGGATCACGGATATTGTTATTTCTTGCTGATAACTTATCTTTATCAGAATAAAAGATAGCCCATAGCACTCAGGAAGAATGTAGCTTTCTATTACTGAAATAATATTTTGAATCGGACCAGTAGATCTGGAGATTACCCCCGACATACATACATACATACATACATACATACATACATACAAACATACAAACTTTACCTCTTTATAATATTAGTATAGATTAAATTTGCTTTGTTATAAAAAAAGTTCTTAATACTATGTTTCTATTACAAAGGCGATACGTATACCTACAATTACTATCAAAGGGATATTCAAATGCCCGAGCCGAGCCGTATCGTACCTACTATATATTTTTTTATAGACTCACGCATGTATTCCCCAGAGGGGGTAGGCAGAGGTGTCCAGTACACCCATGTTTCGCTGGCTATGGTATAGGTTTCATGTAATAGGGGGCGAGCCTATTGCTATAACCAGGCACAATTCCGGGCTCCGAGCTGCAACTGAAAATTTTCTAATGGAAAAACCCAATACCACTTTGCCCGACCCGGGGATCGAACCCAGGACCTCGTGCTCAGCAGTCGCGCTTGCTACCACTAAACCAACGAGGCAGTCACTATAATAATATTCTATCATGTACTTGTTTCAAATACTGTTTATTGCGCTACTCCACAGTCATGTGACCTTATGTTAAGTTTATGTAACTTAAACCGATCAAAGGAGTTCCCCATTGCAGAGGATCAAACTCTCCCTAAGATGCTCTTAGCACTAACGATGGGCGAAACTAGTTTCTCACCTAATCTTAGGTGCATTTGAGATAGCCTTAACTAATAAAGTAGCTTTGATACTTAAGGCGCCTCTTTGCGCTAATCTGCTATCTCGCTCATACATTGAAGTTGATTGAAGATATAAAATCAATGAATATAGTTATGGAAAATCAAACTAATCCATTTGAAGGAAAATAACATTACAAAGTTTCAGCAAAATTTTCAGCTTGATCGGAACATGTTTTCAAATAAAATAATTGGTTTAAATGAAATTTTATTTTAAGTGCTAATTCCTTTGCACATGCTCTAAACTAATTTAGACTACATACCTCTCTATCTTACAGAGATCATTTAAAAAGGATAAAAGATTTTTAGACCTATAAAAATTAGTCCATTTGCTTGATATCAGCGAGAATTTAAGCATGTCATAGGATCTCGTCCAATTTCATAGCAATTAAAAGGGTGTAGACTATTTTGATAGCTCTAATTTGATAGTTCAATTTGCTGTCCTTTTTACCCGACTGCCAGGAAGGGTTATTTGACGGTGTTTATTAAAAAGAAATACAGATAGTTAGACTAAAATTTTGCGCGATGTATAAGAGATAATATATTATATATTATCATCATCAGCCTAGCCTTTTCCCAACTATGTTGGGGTCGGCTTCCAGTCTTACCGGATGCAGCTGAATACCAGTGTTTTACATGGAGCGACTGCCTATCAGACCTCCACAACCCAGATACTGGGTTACACGATAGCCCTTCTTAAGACTGGTTGTCAGACTTTCGGGCTTCTGACTACCCGTAAGTCGTATATAATATATTATATATATCGGCACCAATATCTATTTTTATAATCTGCCATTCTTTAAATAAATTCACTAAGAATTCTGTTGTCAACCCTTGTCGAAGGGTCCCTACAAAATGTCATATCTCGTTCCAGAATACCGACATATTGTATTCAATTTCAAACTTAGATAATATTAGGCTCAGTCCTACCTTAGTAATAGCGAGAGTAATGCGACTAAACAGTACCTTTTGACCAACGAAAGAAGCAGATCTTCCTAATTCGACACGTATATTTGTTTCGTACCTCAAAAGAGAAAAACGGAAACTTTTTAAGATCATTTTATTGTCTGTCTGACTAGAACCTTTATCTCAGGAACGCGAGGAGGTATCGAGTTGAAATTAAAACCATAATTGTACTCAGGTCTAGTCTCCTGAAGATGTGAAAAAACCAAACTTCACAGTTAAACAAACAAAAAATGTAGGTACTAAACAGAGCAAAAGATAAAATAGGAACCTACCAATATCTTCTTCTTCATCGTATAGTTGATGAACAACCTGGTGTCAGAGATTAAACCACTCGTAGGCCTCTGACATGGCTTTACACACCGTTGAAAAATCTATCAGGTGTGCTGGTTTTTCTCACTATGTTTTCCTTTACCATTTTAGCAAGTGATCATTAATTTCTAACAAGCACATGAATCCGAAAAGTCAGAGGTGCGTGCCTGGGTTTCGAACTAACGACCTTTGACTTTAGCTAACGGTAACCAACCACTAAGCTATCACTGCTATATACCTATCAATATTATCCGCTTCGTATTGTACTAGTATAATACTCACATAGGACACTGCACAAACTGTCACAGCGCTTCGCATCTCGAGCGCTCATCAAACTTTCAATCATTCAGTGTTTATATGTTATCTACAAAGTTTCTTCGGCGCACAGGTTAACTTAGGGCCTTTACACACTAGCGACTGTAAAGCGAATAAGTGTAGCTACCTTTTTTAAACGGTTTTACTTAGCTTGACCTGTTTATTATGGGTGCCCTCTATCTGGCAGAAACTTGTTTCTCCGAAACCTATTTGGCATAACTCACTTGACATAAACTTTTTTAAACGAACATTATTAAGGTAGAAAAAATATTTAATATAATTCTTTTTTAGTATAACCATCATATCGTAGAAAGTTCACAACCAGAATCATTTTTTGGCATATATTTTATATCCATAATAATCAAAAGTAGAACCATCATATCGCAGAAAATTCACAGCCAGAATCATCTGGTTAACACCCCGACTCAGAGTACCCCGACTCGGATAGGTTAGGTTAGAAGGGGATGGCGGGGTCGAATAGACCCCGCCGTCGGAGCCCCGCGAAGCGGGGCTCCGTCGACCAAGCCCACCCGAAAAAAAAAAAAAAGGGTCCCGAAGGCTTGATAAGGCAATATAAAATATATGCCAAAAAATGATTCTGGTTGTGAACTTTCTACGATATGATGGTTATACTTATTGATTATTATGGATATGAAATTTATACCTAAAGATGATTCTGACTTACAAAATTATGGGTTTCGGTGTATGGTAAATGAGTGTATGCCAAACGATTTTCTGCGAAAAGAGGTTTATGCTATCCGTGGCTATGCGAAATAAAATTATGACGTAAAAAGTTCTGCTATAAAGGGTGGACCCGTTTATTATTTGGTTCAAATTTAGTAATCGATATTTCACCCTTTTCCAGTTGACAGATTGATCTGATATTCGGTACACAACTTTAGTTTTGATGACAATTTGACAAAACCGTTTTACGTAAAAAAAATATTTTTACTTATATTATTTTTTGTTTACGGGGGAAACGTTCAAAAGGCATCCGGTCTCCAGGGGAAGAGACCGGGGAGTGTGGGATTCTTACCTCACTAAAACTACCCCGGTGATCACCATCAGCACATGGGGGGAGATCCCAGGTCTTCTTAAGAGACCAGCAGTTGGTCTCTTAAGAGGACCCGGGATTTACTCCGGAACTCCCTGCGCAACGCCTGTTAGGCACATCCTCAGAAAGACTGTAAATTTACTATTTTTCTCGTAGATCTGACGTTTGTAAGCCCTCTTTGTAACCTCCTGACTATGCGAGCCGTGTCCAGGAGTACCACCCTCTGCATCAAGCCCTTTATCCAGCCATCTAACGAGAGCCTAGCCTATTAAGGTGTTGGATCGAGGCTTTTGGGATCCATGGACTGAAACGACTTATCGGCACAATGACAGCTGAGTCCACATCCCACATGTTAACAACCACACGGGCCAAGTCTAGATATTATATCTGTTTATCTTTCTCAGCCTTTAAAAATCATTAGTATCCAACTCGAATGACCAATGTCATTTCAGGGATGAATATTGAACTATTAGCAAAGTTAATATCTAGCGATTTGGTCTAGACCTTTATATTGAAAAAAATACTGATTGCCTTATACTATTGAAAGAAAATCTTAATAGCGCCATTCAGCTTTCTCGATAAAAAGAACAACGCCATCTGTTACCCAAATTTAGTAGTGATTCTAACAACGGCTTTACTCACGGATTTATTTTGGGAATATAAAAATCCAGTGCCACAAATATTTTTTCGCGCATACTTAAAAGCGGCTGGACTGCCATGCCATTGACCAAATTTCGGTCAGGGCACATTATTATTAAGAGATCAGTCTGATACCCAATACAGATCCTAGAAAGCAGCGCATCGTGTTCCACGCGCGCCTCTCAAGAGGAGTCGGTGGCGGTCAGGACGCCGACAACTGCGGGACCTGCCTACACCATTGCCGGGTCAATATTTGGCGGAAGGGTGGTGAATAACAAGTGAACCCCGTTCTCCTGTCCAGATATCTGTTAAGGAACACTGTGTAGTTTTTAGTCTGTGCGAGTCGGACATAACTCCATCACTGGCCCTTGGTGGTGGAGTACCCTTAAAAGGTTCCCAACTCGAAAAAAATGGTGACATTATTAAATTTTTGTTTATAACTGCATCGATATGTAAGTATGTGTTAGCCGTGATAGCCTAGTGGTTGTGACCGTTGACTGGCAAGTCAGAGGTCTTGGGTTCGAACCCAAGGCGCGCACCTCTGACTTTTCGTAAGTTATGTGCGTTTTATAAATTAATTATAACTTACTCCGTGCCTCGGAAAGCATGTAAAGCCGTTGGCCCTGCGCCTGATCTCTCTCCAATCGTGTCGGAAGGCCATCCCATCGGACTATGAGAGTGAGGGAATAGAGAGTGCACCTGTGTTTGCGCACACACTTGTGCACTATAATATCTCCTGCGTAGTTGGCTAGTCTTCGTTGAGATTGGCCGCTGTGACCGAAATTCGGTCAGGAGGATATTATGTGTAAGGCTCTTAGTTTAGATGCTTATGAAATATCAATTTGGTACAGAGTACGGGTTGGGTAGAGGTCATATATGTGGACGCTACGTGACTTAAGTGGGGTACGCATATTAATGAAGATAAAGGGTTACTCATTGAAGTTTATGCTGAACTTAAGTAGCATGTACACCCTTAGGTACAGACGCCAGCACATCAAGCTACTGAAGTCTGTCAGATTTCTTTAATAGATTTTCAACTTTATAGCTACAGTATAATGTTCAAGGTTGATTGGGAAAATTTGACAGTTTCGGGTAGCTTGACCTGCTGGCGTCTGTACACTTCCAAAAATAAAACTGATAGGTAAGATCTGAAAAAATTCAACCTGAATCAAACATTTTAGAAACTAGAGGGTATGACCGTTGGACTGCCAAGTCAAAGGTCGAAGGTTCGAAACCGAGGCACGCACCTCTGATATCTTTTCAGATCTATATGCGTATTAGACTCTTAGCTTTTAGGTGCCTGCCTATTAGGCAGGTAGCTCAAGAAGGCTATCACATTAAACATTACCAGATACTCATTTTATAAAGTATTAATTCAATATCTTCTGCCAGTCCATCGAAAGGTTGTCTGGAAGAGATCTGAAAGAGAGAGAGAAAGAGAAGAATATATAAGACCGTCCATTGTACATTTCTTAAACACTTTTTTTACTTGTAATATCTGTGTTTTAATGTGCAATAAAATGTAATTTTGTATTATATTGTATAAAATGCCACAAATGATCACCCTTTCTTATATTCAAAGACTTAGATTTTCACACTAAATAGCCAATGTTCTCAAGTTCTAGAACTCTGAGATACGGCTCAAGTTTGCTCGGACGAGTGTTCGCAAACTCCTAGTATACGTTACCTCTATCGAAGCCTTTGTTCTGAGTCTAAGAAACGATTAGGTCACCTTCGGGTCACATATCAGTTGCAACAATCTCCATAAAATGGATGAATCGTGACATCTTAAATCCTACTGCTCGATCCCAAGGCACGCACCTCTGACTTTTCATCATCATTATCATGATGATGATGATGATGATGATGATGACATAACTTACGGAACCGCTTTGCAAGCACAAGAACGTTTCAAGAACGCACATTGAAAAAGTCATATTGGTACATAATATGTAGCAATATGACTTTTTCAATGTCATCCTAATTATTATATGTACTTTCTTAGTTAATCTAAGACACCTCTGACTAACAGTGAAAAGAACATCGTTAGGAAACCTGGACTTAATAGTCTGAAATCGCCAACACGCAATGAGTTAGCGTGGTGATTAATACTCGATCCTTCTCTGTATGAGAAAAGGCCTTTGCCCTGCAGTGAGACAGTAACAGGCTGGATTATTTATTTATTTTAACATTATTTATCAATCATTCGTTTCCATTTCGACTTACGTTTTATTTTCTTCTCGTAAAACTTGAATAAAACTCCTTGAGACCCAATTATTGGAAAATCGCTCGGATTTTCTACAAGAGTCCAAAGATCTAGCAATAGCCTGGCAAAAGTTGGAACGAGGGTTTAAATCGTGACTTACAGACCAATTATTGACTGGATTCTTCGGCTTATCTTAAAAGGTATGTAAGTCACATACGGCAGAAGAATTCTAGTGTGTTATCTATCTGAAAGTACTTGAAACGATAGCTTTGTGAGTGAAAAGGACATTCGCGTATTACTGTAATGATTCTGATCTTTTTCTATATTTCCATTTTGCAATGTTTATATGTTTTTGTTTTGAAATGGCACCAAACTAACCTGTTAAACTTAAATAATTCCATTCCCAATTATCTACCTACTAGATTTAAGATACCTACTTTAATTGATAAGTGTTGATAATTGCACACGCTCTAAACTAATTTAGACTCACTATCTCTCTTTCTAACAGAGATCATTAGAAAAGGATAGAAGATTTTTAGAGCTGTCAAACTAGTCCATTTGCGTGATATTAACGAGAATTCAGTCGGCATGTCATAGAGGTGTCGTCTAATTTTACGTCAATTGCAAGGACGTAGACTAATTTGACAGCTCTAATTATTTGCTGTCCTTTTTCGATGGTGTTTATTAGAAAGAGATATAGTTAGACTAAACTTAGTTTAGCGAGATGTACAAGAGAATCAGCACCAATGTGTTGTGTTGTGGATAGGTTTATGTAGGTAATACATTTATAATATAAGTTTATAAAATAGGTTTATGACTACGTATAATGTATAGAAATTGCTTGCCAAGCATATTGTACTTCAGTAAATTAATACATTAATCATGAATCAATAAACCTGTACAGGAAGTTCAGTACAATTAATTAGTTTAGTACAATTACTGTATCTAACGGCAAACCAGTAATTTGTGAGGTACGCCCCAATGCCCACTTAATGTGTTGCTAAGACCAACCATTAATTTGCTTCACTTAGGTAATAGTAATTACAAACAAATTAGTAAATAACAAATTAGTGAGTCGTGATAGCCTAGCAGTGGTGACCGTTGACTGGCAAGTCGGAGGTCTCGGGTTCGAACCCAAAGCGCGCACCTCTGACTTTTCGTAAGTTATGTGCATTTTGTAAATCTCGGTGCCTCGGATAGCACGTTAAGCTGTTGGCCCCGGTTATCAATTGTAGATCTTTGGCAGTCGTTACGGGTAGTCAGAAGCCCGAAAGTCTGACAACCAGTCTTACCAAGGGGTATCGTGTAACCCAGTATCTGGGTTGTGGAGATCTGATAAGCAGTCGCACCATGTAAAACACTAGTAATCAGCTGCATCCGGTAAGACTGGAAGCCGACCCCAACATAGTTGGGAAAAAGGCTAGGCAGATGAGTATAGGTAATAGTAATTACTCCACTAGTAAATACTATTAGTAAATGCATAATAAAAATATTACATAACAGACTTACGCCTGTATTCCCCATAGGGAGTATGCAGAGATGTATGCAGCACACCCTATTGCCTATTGCCATTAACCAGGCATGATTCCAGACTCCATACTGGAACTGAAAATTTCCTAATGGAAAAACCTAATAACACTTTGCCCGAGAATCGTACCCAGGACCTCGTGCTCAGCAGTCGCGCTTGCTACCACTAGACCAACGTAGCAGCAATAAAAATATTATAAGCTAATATATAATATAGAAAGCAATGTCTGACAGCTTCTGAGCGATCGTGGGATTGGACTGACTGAAGCCATAGCTATCTGCAGGATATAATTAACCCGCCGGCGCCGCCGATAGGCGCTGTCACTAAGTGATTGGTTTTCTCGGCTAAGGGTGGAAAGGACCTATTACAAATAAAACTGAATGAAATCTAATCCAATGCAAATCAGTTTCGGACAAAAAATCCGCTTACAATTTAGGGTTTCTGTTACAGATAGTCAATACAGATAAGATATTTATTTAATACTTCATGCACAAACTTGTACAAAGGCGGACTTAATTTTTTTAAATTCTCTGCCAGTCGATCTTGGGGTGATGCAGAGATGAGGCATTTGGTAGATGCACTGCGTTATAAAAGTGGGCAACTGATAAACAAGTATATGTATATAAAATGTAAATGTAATATAACACAAATATTGGTGCTAATTCTCTTGCACACGCTCTAAACTAATTTAGACTCGCCATCTCTCTTTCTAACAGGGATCATTAGAAAAGGATAGCAGATTTTTAGAGCTGTCAAACTAGTCCATTTGCGTGATATCAACGTGAATTTAGTCGGCATGTTATTAAGGTCTCGTCTAATTTTACGTCAATTGCAAGGACGTAGACTAATTTGACAGCTCTAATTTAATAGTTCAATTTGCTGTCCTTTTTCAATGGTGTTTATTAGAAAAATATACAGTTAGACTAAAATTAGTTTAGCGGGATGTACAAGAGTATCAGCACTAGTGACAGGTATTCCGCTAAGCTATCATAGCGCTAATTTTGGCCGTACGGTGAATGTGCAAGTAAAAGTCGTATTTCCGCCCAGAGGTTTGTGGAGGAACACCGTGTGGTTTTTGTCCGTGCGAGTCGGACATAACCCTATCGCCAGCCCTTGGTGATGGGTTACTGATGGAGAGTCTTTCAACGCCTAAGCATGTGTTTTGTAACGTTTAGTTACTTAATTACGTCTCGGCCTAACTCAATAATCCACGTAGATTTTTCCAATGTTATTTTGACCGGGTTTTCAGAAAACCGTATGATTTTTATCTATGCTTCTATTCTGTTTATAAAAACTGTTTCGGATACTTGAAAAATAAAGCCTTAAACGTCAGCCTGGGATAAGATTATCCCAGCAGGGTTTAGTAGTACCTAAATAAATAAGAGTCGACTTTTAAAATCTACGTTGGAGCTCTGACTCCAACTCCAACTTGCCTCAAAGGAACCAATCAGACTAAGTACCAGATACATTTAAACTTAAGTAATGCTTTGCTAGTAAATATATATCTTCACTAGCTGTTGCCTACAGCTTAGCTCGCGTTAGTTTAGAATTTTAAATTGTTAAACTTTTGACTCCGGGTGGAATATAAATTGTTTGTTTGTTACTTTTTCACGCGTAAACCGTTCATCATGAAATTTTGAATATTTTTTGTCAGTTGTCAGGTGTATAGAAACGGACAATAGGGTACCTTTCATCTCGAAAACAAGTACCTACTGTTCCCTTCGAAAACAACAATTACGTTCTTATCTTCTTATCGTATGGTTGACGAACAACCTGGTGTCAGAGTTTAAACCGCCCGTAGGTCTCTGACATTAATTTTAAATAATTTCAAATTCAAAATTAACTGCATTGAAATTTTGATATGGAGTTTTTGGATAAGTCTCCATATATTCATTCTCCACATAATATTTTCTTTCTTTTTACATTTACTACCCTAGATTTTTAAGGGCAAGCATGTCATGGACAACAATATTATCTGGATGTAATATCTGAACGTAAAGTCTTTGAAAAGATTTTATTTTTACAACGCATGAAAATAAATTTAGGATTATAATATGATTACATTGCTTAATACTACAATGCATTGCGTAACATTGCTAATAAATAATACTAATTATAATTAATTTATTATTATTGAATTAATGAAAAACGTGATTTTTGCGAGAAATTGTACTTGGGGTTTTGCAAATTGAATAAGTTCAAAGTTTCTATCTTTCGTGACCTTCCGACCACGGTCTGCTAATTGCCAGTCACTGCTCCAAATTGTCCCAGCGACACGCAATCATAGATATTAAAAAAAAATGTCGTGACGTCACCGATTCCGCGCCCTTTACCTAATCCGTCGATAATCGCGTAATAATCCGTCACCCCTGGTTAAAGGGTCACGCCATCAATCAGGACTACCTATGTCAAATACATTACCTTGGTATTAAGGATTAAGTTGATGTATCACGTCATCCATCTACATTAAGAATTAATTGGTAATCTTTATTAACTTAAAATACAAATAAACAATACTACAGAAAACTATCTAAGTATATACCTAATACAAAACTAACTACCTTAAATATAAATAAAGAAAAATAAAACCCTAAATCTTTATTTAAATACCTCTAAGTTTTAGAATAATCTCATTCGTGAGTCATACTTATACAGGGTTATTTGTAAAACACCAGCATCCTTAAAAGGGTCATTAAACTCATCATTATGAACAACTTTTACTATGGGACCAACCCTGAAATCTCAAAAAAATCACTCAATAAAATGTATGGAACAGCTGATTCATCATAGCATGACACTATTAATATTGAAATTACTCCTTTGGTAATTTCGCTCATTCTTATTAATTGTAAGCGCAGCTTATTCGATTCCTTTACTCGAAACGTTGGTGTCTAAAACCTGTCTAACCCTAAGAGATAATACTCAGCAACTTTAAAAAAAAACTTACAACATTAACTAGCATAGATTTTAAAATCCAAGCGATCACAAAGAACTTTGATCCCAATTCTCCAATTGCCAGATAAAACATCGGACAGAAAACAATAACACAACACCTTTTAAAAATGGGTTGCAAAAATCCAATTTTGAGCCTGAAACGGAAACCCTTGCAGATTCCGAGCGGCACTGTCAAATATTTCAATCGTATCAGTCATTATTTAAATTTGCCAGACAGCGTACTACAGATTACCTGTCGTGCGTAGAAAGCATTGCGCTGCAGTTTACACGAAAAACACATTGAACTTCCAATAAACGAGCTGCTGGCGAATTTTAAAAAAGGAACTATTTTTCCCCCGAACGTTGGATAGGCTACTGCGTGCACCGGAATTTTCATTCGAATCTGCGCCGATTGGTTTTGTGCAACGGACGGTTATTTTCGCGATTTTTCTGGTTAAAAATGGACGTAGCTTTGTAAGGTTCATTTGATTTCACTCGCCGAAAATGTTGACTTTTATTACAATGTTTCTATGAGGATATTAACTACTATAATTTGATTTTCTTTTGTTTTTTCTTGTTGTTGTTCTTCTGTTGTTCTCTTGTTCTTCTGTTGTTTTTTGATTAAAGTACAGAAAATTCGTCATACGTAAAGTACAAAAAGTCGTGGTGATGCAAAATGTTACGGTCCCGCTTGCTTGCAAAGTGGGTCCTATAGGTGCAAACCTGGCATGTACCAATAGGACTCCTTCAATGTCATAATTATGTACTTTCTTAGTTAATTTAACACATCAGTGACTAACATTTAGGAAGTCCATTTTCAAGAGCGAATGTAGTTACGACTGGGTCTCAAACCTCACGTGAGGTCGGAAAACTAGTCGGATATTCCCAAAATTAATCCATAAAAAAATACTCACGTAAAGCCGTAATATTGACTACTATGACACACGTAAGTTAGTATTCTAAGCTGTAAATCTCGTCTAAACGTCTATTCTAATCTAATCTCAATATATATTTTCTTATTTTCAAAGAAATAGTTTCATATAGAAAAGCGGATTCGCTTACCGAACGGAAAATTAAATCCTTTATCGTTTCTAAACCAGTTATTTCTTGCTGCTATAAGTTATTAAAATTGTCGTTGATATTTTTGCTTGCGGCCGCGGCGCGGTGTTTTGTCGTAACAGGCGAGAGTGGGTCGCCAAGCAATTTTGATTCTTGACACGTCAGCAAAACGTAGTTTTTATACTGATGCTACTTTTTTCATCGATCTGAGCGAAGAAAAGCATTGATCTACTTATCGCGTTGAACGTTGCCTACCTACTGATTTCTTTAAAAGTGTACCGTATACCGTATAATACAGATTATAAATAATATTTTCCTGACCGAATTTCGGTCACAGCGGCCAATCTCAACGGAGACTAGCCAAATACGCAGGAGATATTATAGTGCACAAGTGTGTGCGCAAACACAGGTGCACCCTCTATTCCCTCACTCTCATAGTCCGATGGGATGGCCTTCCGACACGATCGGAGAGAGATGAGGAGTAGGGCCAACAGCTTTACGTGCTTTCCGAGGCACGAAGTAAGTGATAATTAATTTATAAAACGCACATACCTTACGAAAAGTCAGAGGCCTTGGGTTCGAACCCGAGACTACTGACTTGCCAGTCAACGGTCACCACCACTAGGCTATCACGACGAATACAGATTATACTGTATTGAGTGATCAAACAAACTTACCTGTAAGTGATGTTCGATCATCATTATATGAAGAACATGCTCTTCGATGATCACTATGTAGTCTCCCGTCTTTTCATTCACAACGCACGAATTTTTAAAGCATTGCAACAGCAAAAAAATATTGAAACGCGATTGACACTTTCCCGCCGAATCAGCTGTCACCTGTAATCTCATTTTTTAAAAGCTACACATTGATTACAATTTTATGGGTCCTTGAAAAAACTTTTTCAAATGGGGTCTGGGTGGGCCCCTGATCATCGAAGAGCATGTTCTTCATATAATGATGATCGAACATCACTTACAGGTAAGTTTGTTTGATCACTCATTATACTTCAGAAGCAGCTCTTCGATGATCACTATGTAGATGTTCAAAGCTTTAGGTACTAAAATTGTAGCAAATGTGTAAGAATAAAGACCATTACTATAATATAAACTATAACCCAGTCTTTATTTCTTGTACTTACTAATTATGATTCCATTTATTCATTTGTAAACATATAAAATACGTTTTTAAATATATATATATAAAAATATACATTTATGATTATTATTAAGTAGTAATACTAATTAACATGACAATAAATTAAGACATTGTATGACTTAATTCTCATAATCAAATTAATATTGTATATTATTATCCCCTTAAACACATTTTTATGTAAAATGTTGCCAACGGCTCTCCTTGGCGGGGGCACTACCGTGCCTCCAGATGTAACTTAGAATATCTTAATTAGAATTATAAATAATCCTTTCTTTGCTTGTAAAGATTGACGATATAACTTTAATATAAAACAAATAATTTAATTGTATTAATTTGTCTGTCATTAGATTTAATTATCTTGGATGGTTCTACCACTTCTACCACAGCATACTGTTTTTAGACTATACCTAAAAGCACTCAAAAAACCTATGACTGTGAGGTCCATTCTACAGTGCTTCTAATTTATCAGTAGGTATTTTCATTTTTCCTAGCCGCAGTTAAAATAGATGTATCTAGTACCTACTGTCTGTCGTGAAATAACAATATATTTCTAACATTAAACTTATTTAAGTAATTATCTTTCATATAACTGTCGAACTTGTAGCCTTTCTATATTGTTTTTATAACTTGCAAATTTTTCTAATATTACTTCTATGAACCTTTGTTTTATTCGTGATGTCCATAATTATCTTAGGAGGATAAAACTTATATTCATTTTACATTAAAGGAAGAACTAAGTTAGGTTGATTGGTTCTAGGTCGGTGACCTAGAGCAGTAGTTTTAATTGAATCTGCTATTTTAGATTTTATTAAAACTATAATACACTGGTTACAGTGTAATATGTAGGTCATACTATGTTAATGATCATTATCTGTAAGATAGATTGGATTATATGAACAGTAGGTAGATATTGCTAGTAATGTTACTGCTTTCTTTATAACTTCTAGTCTTATATACCACCATAGTAATGAGTTATGTTATATAGCATAATAATGAGTTATGGTTGTTTTAAAATAACTAAATGCATATTAGGTATGCATAATCCACAACATGTACTTTTAAATATTTCTTTAAAGAATCTTTTAATTCTATCTTCCTCAGACAATATTTGGCATGTATTTAAAATTAGGCTTAGGTTCGACTTTGTTGACTTTAAGGAGCCATGGGATAAATCTGGAATTGAAATAAATGGATAATTTTTTATTTGATCGGAATTAAAAAAATAAAATAAAATATTAAGTATGAAACTATAAGGAAAATTTAAATTATTTATATTATAGTAGGTACTCACACCAATTTATTGTTAATTGGTGATAAGCACTTTCAGTAATGATTCAGTAATGTAAGTCCACCTACTCTCTGCGGTAGCCATTATTCTACACCTCATAATTTCTTCATGGGCAACACTTCTACAGCTAGTTACAAATTCTATGTGTGGGCTGTGGGTTGCCTGTAGGTATTTGAACATAAGATGTTATATCTTGGTTTAACAGTTATTAGTTCTGACACAAGCATTGATATGAATATTGGGTACCAAGTTGAGTACCTATTATAATAATAGCTACAGCTTCAGCTTTGTCTATTCTTATTATCTGACAGTTAAAAGAGAGGTGGAAAAAACTCCAATAATATAATAATATGGATCCATCAAAATCTTGATGCAAATAAATAAAAACTGGGATATCCAAAGTTGTTTGTGTGTGTCTACCTTATGAAATATATTTTCTGTAGGTGCATACCCCAATTTGTTTTTGTTATACTTAAAACAGAAAAAGTTATAAGAAAACATAAGTTTTCTTGACTCAATGTCTTGGGAGCTAATATATGTAATATGTCTAAAGTAAAAACTTATTTTTCCACAAAATATCCATTTTTGTTCAGGAGTTGATTAAAACTGAGGGTATTAATCACTACCCATTATATTTATATCTACCTATAGCTATTAATTGTGATATTTTACATTTATTTGAGTTACAATCACATGTGTTTAATCCTAAGATTGCATTTTTAACACATCAATATTTATTGTATAGATAAGAAGAAATATCTCCCTTGCATATGTAAGGCTGTTTAATAGGTGCCACTGCCTTAATTATGTAATGTTGGTTTTTCACCATTTTAAACTTGGGTGTAGGTATCAAGTGGGAGTAATTACCTTACTCACCTTATTATCATTATGCATTTGTAGAAGTAACTATTTATGTTATTTAAATTTCTTAATGTATACCTAACCATTCAATAACAAATTAATAGCAGGGCATATATGTATATAGCTTACTGTACCTAGTACTTGAGCCTCTGATAGTGGGTACCTATATGGTTTTTTCTGAAGTAAGTATGTTATTGTATTTTAAATCCAATATGAATTAAAAAGAAAATTCACATATTATATGGTACTTTTTCATCATTATTTAAGTAACCAAGGTTCTGTTATAGGTTACTTGTTGTTTATATATTAAACATATACCTAATAGTTCATGTTATTCTTCAATACATAAGAAATCATCTAGGTACTGACATAATTTTAGATCCCAAGATCTATCACAACTGATTTAAGATAATTAATAAAATCAAAAGGAGCAGTTGATTAACCAAGGGGTAAAAATATTAAATTAATAAACTTTATTTATTTTTGCATTGAGATCTTAGGTATTTTCTATTATTTTCTGTATTAAAATCATAAAATAGGTAATTTCTTTGGTCTAGGTTGACTATATACCTATCTGTTCAAACATTAGAACTAAATGAACCTTCAAATTTTGAGTGTTATGTTATTGTACCAAACTGATTCAATTCTATAAGGCTTAATATAAAATTATAGTACTTAGCCATTTAGTTTGGTTACTACCAAAAAATAATTTGGCTCCTTAGTGGTTACATAGATATTGCATCTATTATACCTAATTTAACTTTTTATTCCCTGCATTATAACTATTTCTCTTTCCTTGAAGAGTTATCACATGTCAAATTATGACTGAACTGGTTTTTAACAGGAAGGAAAGACATATCTTTTGACTAAGTCAAGAATTATAGAATCTTTAGCAATTCTCTCCGAGCATTATAAAAGGGATTTCACTTGCAGTTGGTATAGGTTCCTATGATAACTTTGATGATCCTATTAAGGTCCTTTGTATCATGGTTATGCTTCTGTTGATTTCTTCTGTATGTGTCCACCGGTAAGATCCTTGTTATCACAAGTCTCTTTCAGTGTTTTCCATTAACCTATTCCAGTAATAACTGGAAATATCCAAGCAGGGATTCTTTTGTTTTATTTAGAGACTATCCCTCACATCTTTTCATTGTAGTATAGATATAGGTATTAGATAAAATTATCCAGTTTAAATAACTAGGGTTATTTTATTTTACTGACAAAGTTAGTCCAGTAATGGTATGTCTAAGTTATGATGTCTAAGCATTCTTTGCCTATCATAAAAATAGAATACTTACTACTATCTCTTTATCTATTCATCTCACAGCATGCAGTGCAGCAAGTATTTACCTATGCTTAATACCAAACTGATTAAGCGGGGGCAGTTTAATGGACACAGGACATAACTGAGAATAGTCAAACAGTGACATTTCTTTATCTTCTTCCATCTTTCAATGGATGGAATGTGTATTTTCTGTCCTGCTTCTTCTGCATTTTTGTAAGCAGGTGCACTTTTTACTGGTTTACAGGTATTAGAACTAATCTCTTGAAGATTGTCTTATTAGTCTAAAAATAAATATATATTATTTAATATTACCTTGGTCTCTCTGATGTGTGCCCCCCCCCCCCTTCTTGTCGTTGTTGTTACAACCACAACGGAGGCAGGTATAGAGTGTGTATATTGGTAGGTACACTTCGTTGCCATGTAAAGGTCCCTCTGTACCAATCCTAGGCAGTGTACAACGCCGTGAATGACCCCACAGTGACAATCCTTGGCGTGATAATGTCATTGAACAACCCCTCTGTGTTGATCCTAGACATAGTTGCGACCATTAAACGATCCCACAGTATCGATCTTAGGTCTAGCATTGTTTTGTACGGGAGTACAAGATTGCGACAATATCGCTAACACAACTCTATTTTCTTCGGGATCTGCTAAGATTTCGACTTGTTCTGGTGACGATGAACATAGGAGTAACGGTTTCTTCTCTTGAACTTCTTCAACAGGTGTCGATCTCGGTGATGACGACTCTGACGGCAATCTTAGATAGGTACTCTTTGCCCTCATCGTCGTATTTCTTCCAAGTTTTTTACATTTCTTCTAAGATACACTTATCACTATCACTTTTCCGATTAGGTAATATGATTATTTGAAATATAAACTTAGGTAAACATTTTAAACCGTGAAAAGAAAATTTTCACGTCGCGCGTCGTTACACGAAAAAAAAGGAATGAGATTACAGGTGACAGCTGATTCGGCGGGAAAGTGTCAATCGCGTTTCAATATTTTTTTGCTGTTGCAATGCTTTAAAAATTCGTGCGTTGTGAATGAAAAGACGGGAGACTACATAGTGATCATCGAAGAGCTGCTTCTGAAGTATAATGACGGCACGGTACGACGGTACGTCAAAGATCGTGGGTTCGCAACCCATGATCACGTACCTTGTCGACGCTCTGACCGCTAAGCCACCGTATCCTACCAGCATCAGTCGAAATATCAGATCTATTTCTACGCCTAGGGCGTGTGGTAAAAAAAGGTTATAATAAATAACCTTTTTCTTAATATCATCTTTTTAAAGTTTACATTATAATAAAAAATGTGTTACCTAATATAGTTTTATTACAGTTGTATGACTTTTTGAAGCTGGGCTTCGCAAAAATGTATAGTAGACAGGCCCCTGATGGGGAATAATTTAAATGAAATACAAACATGAACCGATGGCGTTTGTTCAGTTCGATGGGTATTTGAACAAAATTATTGGTTTCCCTAACGTAAACTTATTTAGTTGCTGCGTGAACAAAATCGAGCTGATGATAGACTTCGAGGAAAGTTTAAACTTGCTTATATAGGGTTATTTGTAAAACACCAGCATCCTTAAAAGGGGTCATTAAACTCATCATTTTGAACAAAATTATGAAAAAATCAGCTGTGTCATACTTTTTGTTGAGTCATGTGAACATAAATGTATGGAACAGCTGATTTTTTTTGCGATTTCAGGTTTGGTCCCATTGTAAAAGTTGTTCATAATGATGAGTTTCGATTCGCATAATAAACATAAACGTATATTATAGTACCCTACCTTACCATAATATATGTAGATTTATGAATAAGTGCTATGTCAAAATTAAAATTTGAAATAATTTTTAACAAACTGCTTAGTGGCAAAGCGATTAGGGTCTTAACCCATTTGGTGGCGGGTTCAAATCCCGCTCGTAACCTTTTTTTTCTACAAAAATTGCGAACTTATCTAGTTATTCTGGACATTAATTACCAAAAATATTATGTGAACATCCAATAAATGTTTACAATCCATTAGTAAGGGCTCCCTTGTGCCTAATTAACGAAGTTACTAGCGATTATAATTAGCAATCTAATTAATTTATTACACTCGAGCGGTTAAATAAGTTGTGTTACATAGAAATTAAAATCCGCGGGAATCTATCGGGAAAAAGTGATTTAACAAGAATTGAGTAACCAAGAACAGTCAGTGCTAAAGTTTATGTATTTTATAATGTCCTCCTGACCAAATTTCGGTCACAGCGGCCAATCTCAATGAAGATTAGCTATCTACGCAGAAGATATTTTTATACAAGATAGCCTCCCTTCTTTGGTTAGTTAGTTACCAATATACCGAATTTAACAAAACATTTTTATCTTTATTTACTAACATAGCGATAGGATTGGACGTCACAATGTAATAGGACCCCCGAGACTGGCCAGAAAGATTCGAAGAAAGATTGAGTTTGAAATTGGAACGTGAACGTTTTTTTTTACGAGTCGATTATTTGCTTCTTTATGAACTACTTTTACACATGTGTACATTATGTGTAGGGTAAGTTGACCTAATGTTGACACCCTACCAATTATTGACACTCATTAAAAATATGAACATTATTCAGCAAACTGTGTTACTACTAAAGAAAATTGATTATTGGTTTATTTCCTTAAAAATTGGCAATATTGAATAGTCAGATATTTTAAACAGCTGTAAATTACTTAAATTATTCGAGTCGTGATAGTATGATTTTTTGGTATCTGTTTACTCGTTTTCATTGTTTTAATGATATTATATGGTAGTTACCCATGATTGTGTCTTATTTTAGGATTTTGTACCATTTATCTATGTATTTTTGTTAACATTTCGCACAAAAAAAAATTGTTGATTATTTGGTCCAATACGTGCCAACAATGTGACAAGATGGCAATAAATGGTATCTATAGGGATGGGTCTATTTAAAAAAAACGAATGAAATCGACATGTTTACGACTAAAAATACTTAAAATTTATAATTATAATCAACAACAATAAAATTTACAAATAATCAAAAATATCTCTGGTAAATATATAACGCACGAGGATTTTTTTTTATCGTCTTACTTAAACTGCCAATAATTGGGTAGTTTACCCAACAAATTGTTTCTATGAAACACACTAACACTGTTTGCGTATCAAAAAATGAAATCGTGTTATATTTTCATGTACAATCTCTTGGATAAGTTGAGAATTTATGGTGGCAACATTCATGATACATTTATTATAGGCTCATAAAACACTTTCAGCCACTTTTTTACGTTACTTTTGGTGAGTACACACCCCTACTCATCAAGTTATACATTTCCAGTATAAGCTGACATTTTATTATACGAAGAGTCTATACAATCCAAGGTCAGCTCATACCGGTTTTGTATAGCTTGATGTGTAACTGTGTGTACCTCGCTAAGCTGAGGTACGTATTCAAACGTTCTTTGCTCAGCTACTTAGCTCGGTTGCCATTTTTTCTAAGGATCAAAATTTGTCACATTTACCCCTTACTAAACCTTTGTCAGTTTAGTAACGGCCTAACTAATCTCGGGGCAAAATGAATTTATATAACTGCGGCTGCGAATCATGCCATGAGGATTAAAATGTCTGACTACACAAGTCAACAAAAAAAAACTTTTTTTTGTGTCTGTTGTTGTCTGCTTGTTTACATCGAAAAATAACCAAAACCTCAAATAAAAAAAAATGCTTTTGTACTTTATACGATGATTTAAAAATATACGTTTTTGCCAAAAATGCTTAGAGATTACCTTAATAATCAAGAGACATTTATGTTCACATGACTCAACAAAATGTATGGAACAGCTGATTTTTTTGCGATTTCAGGGTTGGTTCCATAGTAAAAGTTGTTCATACTGATGAGTTTAATGACCCCTTTTAAGGATGTTGGTGTTTCACAAATAACCCTGTATATCATACAAGTATAAGTAGTTCGTATTGGTCAATTACTTTAGATTTTTTGCGCAAACTTAACGACCTTAAGAACGTAGGTATCACGACAAGCCAACTGTTAATCACAAGATGGTCGTTCTCCAGCGTGGTTGGAGGAACGTGCTGGTTTAGTTCAAAGCAGAGATACCTACTTATTCCGAATTTCTTATTAAAAGGCCACAAAAGTGAGTCGGGATTCGTAGTAGCTTGGTTAATATTCGATAGTTTACATCCCTATTATTCAATAGGGATGTGAATTAGGTATACAGCCAGATGCTTTAAAGACCTGCCAAATTTTAGGAGGTAATAAGTTCTATGAAACTAATTAAATAAGAAATAACTAAATAAAATTTTCGTTCTCAGAGTTCGACATACTTAACAGCTGATTTTTTCATAATTTTGTTCATATTCATATAGTCCGTGTGAGGCGAACATAACTCTATCACTTACCCTTTGTTGTGAGGTTTCCATAAAGAGTTTTCCACATGTAAAGAAATCCCCGCAGCTGCCGACAGCAGCATCTAATTAAATTTTCTATTAGAATATTCTAGAGAACGAGCGTAATCTCTAGGATTAGGGTGAGCCTATAAATTACATGCCTAGACTTTGTGCTGCTTACCTTATGTGGTTTGTAAAATGAAAATTGATTAAGATTTTATTCTAATTAGGATTTTATTCATTGTATTAAAAGTCAGCATAATCAGCCTATATTAGTCCACTGCTGAACATAAGCTTCTCTCAATGCGTGCCACTATGTTACGCTCATTGGAGGTATTTGCCCATAATTGCTACGCTGGGCAAGCGGGTTGCATACTATTTAAAAGCTACTGGAGCTAGTCTCGCTTAATGAGTGTTGGCTCATCATCATCAGCCTGTATTAAATTAATCCACTGCTGAACATAGGCCTTTCCCAATGCGCGCTACTATTGTGCGCTCATTGACGGTATTTGCACATAATCGACACGCTCTGGGCAAAAGGATCGCAGTAGCAGATGATTGATGTTACACAGAAGGATGCTGCTGCTCATCCTCTGGATTTGTCGCTTTTTTTGACACCCGCGGGTTGAATAGGAAGGTAGTACTATTCGTAGGCCGGCAACCACACGGCACAATAATTAAATTGTATTAAGAGTATTAACAACTAGAAGGTTAAGTGCCTGAATAGATATTTTTATTATAGAACCTACAACAACTTTTACTGTGGGCTCTTTTATTTTTTAAGTTACTTTTTTTGAAAAAAAAATTTGGCTTCACCGATGAAAAGGAGAGCCAAAATATAATTTTTTAATGTCAGAGATGTTTAAATTCAGAATGTAAGAAAGAAAAAATCGATTAAATCGAGCGGGATTTGAACCCGCTACCTACTGGGTAAACCCGCCAGTCGCCCTGCCACTAAACTAAGAGATGCGATTTGAGGGTTCGAACTTTAGACCGCTGACTTTTCAGTCAAACATACCAATTAGTTATCACTGCTTCAAATAAACCAATCTTCAAAAATTGTAATTTAATCACATAATTACAAACTCCAATGGTAAGGCTTCTAACCAAACACTTCAAAGACTAGCGGCCTATTGATTTTCAGCGAAAATTGGGTTTACCAATCTGAAAATTGAATATAGTATGGAATCTAATTTTGTGTGCGTAACAACCTTCATTCTACATGCTACTAGATAATCTTAAGGCTTTTTCTATGATATTATTTGTGGTAACATAGGATTAGTGGTAACATAGGATTAGTGGTAACATAGTATTAGTAGTAACATAGAATTAGTAGTTAATGGGATTTTAATTAAATAGTTTCTGGCAGCGGTTTTACCCGCATGATATGTTGATAAATTATAGCCTAAGTATAAGCTTTATTACTGTAAATTTTCATCAATATTCGTTCAGTAGATTTTGTGTGGAAGAGTAACAAACATCCATCTATCGAACACAAAACATATTAACGAAACGTCAGAGTTGTTCGTATTGGATTCAAACCTAAGACCTCTGACATGTCAATTAACGGTCAAACCAGCTATCACTTCACTAAGTTAGTATTACTACAGTTTAATAGTATCGTAACAACCGTAGCGATCGTAGCGACCGTAGCTACGTAGCATCGTAGGCGTGCTACGAAAGCTCAATGAAATTTGAATTTTGTTCTATTGACTTTTTACGATTGATGGCGAAGCGGTTTGTTACCAATTAAGCTTAATTGAATTTTAATTAAATTGTAGAACAAAGTACCTACCTAGTGTCATCATCATCAGCCTATATTAGTACACTGCTGAACATAGGCCTTTCCAATGTGTGCCACTATTATGCGCTCATTGGAGGTATTTGCCCATAATCGCCACGCTGGGCAAGCGGGTTGGCATGAGCATGCCGAAAAGAGGTTAATAAACTCATCGTTATGAACAACTTTTCAGACCGTGTCAGACCAATCACATTGTATATTTTATTGACATAAACATTTTCAAGTGACATTATTTTTCTAACTAAAATGAACTCAACAACGTAAATAAAAAAGTAAATAATCACAAACAAAGAAAAAATCTACTACTACTTCAAACACTATGGTACAAAGAGCCTGTTTTCCACGATAACACTGCATCTCTTTCTAATCTTAAACGTTAGAAAGAAAGGGATATATATATACTTATCATTGGTCAGGATTAGTCAGGGTTGTAAGGACCCTCGTAATCCTTTGGGACGGACGAGTTTGACGGTGAGGTTTGATATAAGGGTAAGGTTTCTTTAACGCGATCATAAAATAGGATTTCTGGTTGTAATTTTTGAGACAATAAATAAATTAGTAAGTTATACAGTATGTTAACTATCAAAGGGAGTATTTCTATATTTTCACCCAAAAATAAAAATAGCTTTTTAAATATCACAAAAAAATAATAAAAGACGCACCCTGTGGGACCCCTTGTATTTTAATGTGGGGGTGTATTTGTTTGTGAATGTATTTAAACGGGTGTCGTAAGAAATGACAAAGGGAAAGATCCGGAAGATGGGCAGCAGCATCCTTCTGTCTAACGGCAATCATCTGCTACTGCAATCGCCAATTTCTATCAATATATTTATGTGCACAACTGCACAAGTATGTAAGCAAAAACAGGTGCATTCTTTACTATTAAAATACATCATCATTATCCTAAACCCGAATTAGTCCACTGCTGAACATAGGCCTCTCAATGCGCGCCAATCACACGTTTATTGCAAGTAAATGCCCATATTTGCCAGGCTGGGTACTTACCCACAAAAAAATATTGATAGAAATGAATTCTGGAGGGTATCATTAAAATCTTCACGCGTAAAAGAAAAGCGGGTTTACTAAGATGATGGATTACAAGCCCTCAAAAACACTGAGAGCCGTAGAATGTATTATTTTGAGAAATGGTTTGTAAGATATGAATATTGTAGGTACCTATCTGATTTTTTATCTGTGGCTTCTACTATACACTATACTATACTAACCCTTCCTGGCAGTCGGGTAAAAAAAGAGCCTTAGGCGGTGACAGCTGGAACACATAGATAACCTAGTGGTAAGACCGTCGACTGACAACTCAGAGGTCTCGAGTTCGATCCTAAGGCGCGCACCTCAGACTTTTCGTAAGTTATGTGCGTATTATAAATTATTTATCTGCTGCTATTACGGTGAGGGAAAACATCGTGATGAAACCAGCACACCTAAGAGATTTTCCAACGGTGTGTAAAGCCATGTCAGAGGCCTACGGGCGGTTTAAACTCTGACACCAGGTTGTTCATCAACCATCCGATAAGAAGAAGAACAGCTGGAACTAAAAATAAAAATCTTAAAAACTATGATATTATTTATTAAGAAACTCGCAAAAACAACTGACTAGGGCGAGACGAGACTTGAACCCGCGATCTCTGGCGTGCCGTGCCATCGCTTTACCAACTAAGCTACCGAGTCCTGCCCGCTTCAATCGAAATTACGAATCTTTTTTTTAACGCTTAAAGGCGTGTGGTGACATCTACCGGAGTACTGTCGTATTACATTTCACAATTTCCAAACAGCCATTCACACAAAGAATTGTCCCGCATGGGAATCGAACCCAAGATTCTCTTATACGCTACTCGAAATTAATGAGCCGTTCAGTTCACTAATGAATAATAATATAATCTATTAATTTCAATCACAAACCTGTGTTATCTTGGAATGCTTTACCCAAATATAGTATACCTAACTACCACTAACCACTTTAACTTGGTCGTTTGTCTTTCCACCGACCGAGTGAGTGAGACGCAAGTATGCATTAACAATAAGAGTGACAGAGACAACTGTACGTTTGTAGCTTCAAAGAGGCAAATACAGCGAATATTCTGTACTCAAACTTATCTACTGGTGTAGACGTTCACAATGAAGAGATATTTCAAGAAATCTCCTCTCCGGAAGCTGGTTGGGTTTCCGTATCCGGAGGAAATGAGAAGCCGGAAGCTACGGGCAGCGGCTGCCCACATTTCTTTGTGGTTAATGTAAGGTAAGTAAGGTAACATACGAAATAACTTGGGACAAAATTATTTTATTGTATTAGATGACGATTGTAGGAAAAGAATAGATGCTAGAGATTTTTTTTTATTTGTGATCAATGACAAATAAAGATTAATTATTTACAAATATTTCTGGGGCCCCAGATACAGGTTTTCCTAGATCGGGCACCATATGTGTTCATTTTATCACTAAAACGATTATACTGATCTCAAAACTTTACTCTAAGTACCTAATGTACTAGTCGTTAGATTTTTGGAGCAATAAATTTTTATTATTTATTTTATTTAGAGCCCCTAGTCTAAAGAGCTAGCCTAGAGGTATGACCTTATGAACTACCAAGCCAAATATCCTAGGTTCGTAACTATAAATAAATAGACCACAAATAATATTTAAAACATGATTCCAATTCGCGAAAGTTTAAAGACTTCTGTAGTTTTGTTTTCTTTAACTGCATAACAAACGTTGTTTCCGAATATATTTATCAATTTCAATCCTACCATAAATTCAATTCACTTTTCGAACATTACTGTTACTGTCAGCCCCGCGTCGCCGTCTTGTTGTATCAAGGCTCCACGTAGCGTAGTTATTTTGTCCCACAGGTCATCAGACATGTGATAGAAGTGGCCGGCCCACTCCCACTTCAGCTTTGTGGCTTTTTGAGCTACGTCAATGATGCGTGTTTTCGAACATAGGTAACCCAAAATTCAATTGCCGAGAACAAGAAAGTTCTCGCAGTTCCAAAGCAGTTCCAAGGCATTTACACCAATTTATGTACAACAGTAATTATATCAAACCCAATAAAGGTCGGGTTTTACCGGAATAACCTGTCTAGTGAATTACAAATCGACAGATTATGTAAATTTAAGGTCCTTCATACATTGTTTAAGTTTAATGATGGACCCTTTAATTTAATGATATATTGTGACTGTAACTTGAGGGGCAGAGGAAATAGATAAGTGTAAAGGTGCTTATGCACTGCGTCCGATCCGGATTAGAGAAATCATGGCGGGAAGTTGCTTTTTAAACCCCTTAAAAAAGAGGTTGTATATCTCTTACGTGTGTATCTGAATGTCTGTAGCATTGTAGCTCACACTTATGTGTTCTTATGTGTGCAAACTGGATTTCGAAAAAAAAAGTGAAAAGTAATTGCATGCCTGGATCGAACCTGCGACCTTTGACTTTATAGTCCACCAGTCGTGCCTACACTATCGCTGCTAACCAAACCATAGTATAAAAAACATAGTGCCTCAGGTATGTTTGCGTTACCTCGCACGAATGATTTTTATGCTATCTTGCACTAGCGGGTATGCGTCAGTGAGGACGAGAGTGCGTGGATGTCCCAACACTATCCTGAAGGTATTATGTGAAAAATTCGACAGTCCTATATTTGAGCATTGGCACAGATTACTAAATAGTTACACAAATTACTAAATAGTTACACAGATTACTAAATAGTTACACAGATTACTAAATAGTTACACAGATTACAAATAGTTACACAAATTACTAAATAGTTACACAGATTACTAAATAGTTACACAGATTACTAAATAGTTACACAGATTACTAAATAGTTACACAGATTACTAAATAGTTATGGCATTGGGTACACACACACTTGTATACTCGATGCTCAAGAATTGTCTAAATAAATGTTTGATTTCTGCCTATCCCTATTAAATTGTTATTTTGTGTATGTATAATACCTATGTATTAATTAACATAGATTTTTATGATTAATGTTACTAATAATAATCATCATCTGCCTAGCCTTTTCCCAACTATGTTGGGGTCGACTTCCAATCTTACCGGATGCAGCTGAATACCAATGTTTTACATGGAGCGACTGCCTATCAGACCTCCACAACCCAGATACTGGGTTACTCGATACACCTTGGTAAGACTGGTTGTCAGACTTTCGGGCTTCTGACTACCCGTAACGACTGTCAAAGATCTACAATTGACAGCCGGGGCCAACAGCTTAACGTGCTATCCGAGGCACGGAGAGTGATAATTAATTTATGTTACTAATAATAATAAGGATAATGTATGTGCTAAATCCGAATTAAAACTATTTGAATTGAATTGAATTGAAAAACATTTACAGTTAAACAACGCCATACGAAAACCATTAAGTCAGTTTCATCAAACTAATTATATGCCACAAGAACTAAAAACAAACAATTTGGCCCTTTTGGTATCCTTCTGTAAGCCATATGACCTTTACTTTAATTATAGCAAAGGTTTCAGCTTAAAGGCTTGGCTTTATCGCAGAAAGCCAAGATGGGTCTGTAGATTACGAAAATGGACACTTGGAAACTAAATTTAGTTAATACTGGTTCACATATTGGTAAATTATTGTCTATAGGAAGAACGTAAGATATAATTAAAAATTCATTTTTTAATTATATCTTACGTTCTTAGATATGGACATTTTTATAATGCCTCGTTGGTCTAGTAGCAAGCGCGACTGCTGAGCACGAGGTCCTGGTTCGAACCCCGGGCCGTGCAAAGTGTTTTTCCATTAGAAAATTTTTAGTAGCGACACGGAGTCTGGAACTGTGAATGACAATAGGCTCGCCCCCTATAACTTGGGACTTAATTTATAACATAGCCGGTGAAACGTGGGTGTACTGCATACATCTCTGCCTATCCCCTCTGGGGAATACAGTCTTGAGTTTAAGCGTCATGTTCTTTTTATAATACTAAAGTATCTAAAAACTCGTTGATTTTAAAAAAGACTGGATGTCGGATCCGCGCTCAAAAATTCAATCCAAAACAGCAACCTATACATTTTGTGACTCTTGTACTAAATCCGCCGTCCATATCTTTTGACGTCATTATGAAAACTACGTAATAATAACTTTATAATATAAACTGGCCTCTCTTCATCTACAAGAGATAATTTAGGTGACGTCATTAAGGGTCTGATAGGCACTTTCGCTCATGATACGAATAACTTGTCTTAAAGCTCCTAAATACAAACTCTTATTTAGAATTTTAATCAGCGCTACAGAAAACTCGTCTAATTAGCTATAGGATGGAACTAAAAAGGAATGACAACTAAGCTTTGAAGATTAAAATAAAGATTTTTTAAATCCTCGCTGGATTCTGCACGCTCATTAACTCTGCTCCCAGCTAACGAGGAAAATGATTGTCACCATAATGAAGATCAGGCGTCGATTTTTTGCGAGAAAAAGTGATAAAAATGAAATTTCGAGTGAATTTGCGAGGTTACAATATTGAAGTCAGAATTTTAAATTGGAAGTCTGATATTGATAGGGAAGGGTAGGTACGTTCGATGCTAACATTGTTGTAGAAAGAATAAAAGGATTCGAATCCGCGATCTACTAGTTAAAACCTATTACTATATGAAACGGTTAAATGTAGAAGAGAATTTCGATAGTATGGACACTGGACAGGGTTACATTTAAAAGTTACAAAAAGTCACATTTTTGCTTATCTGTGTGTTAAATTTTGAAAAATATACTAGAAAACATAATTTAAAAAATGATATTTTAAAATTTCAATGGTAAAACCAGCTTACGCTCCGCACAAAACAATATTATTAACGTTATCACTCTATACTTTCTTCTACACTCTAAGGGTTCGATCCTTTTTGTAAACTTAATTTTTTTTTTTTTTACTTGTATTCACATGCATCGCACAAATAAATTAGCCTGTAACTGTCCCACTGCAGGGCAAAAAGCTCTTCTCATACAGAGAAGGATCAAGCATAAATCACCACGCCAGCTCACTGCGTGTTGGCGATTTCAGACAATTTAGTTCTAAATCATTACGCTAGCTCACTGCGTGCAAGCGATTTCAGACCATTAAGTTCAGTTTTCCTCACGATGTTCCTTTGTTTTGTCTTTGTTTCCTTCACCGTTAGTCAATGGGGTCTTAAAATAACAAAAGAAGTATACTTACATGACATTAAAAAAGTCCCATTGATATCTACATGCCAGATTCAAACCTACACCCACTAAAGCGGCTCCTTAACTAATGATTCATCACGAGTACGTTTTCGTAAAATATTTTAAATTAAAAAAATATTACATTCTCTTTGCTAAACACCAATTTTCTCGGTCCTGTGTTAAAACATCAAAAATGTTTATCGTTATGACTTCCTAAGAAGTTTCAAGTGCCTAAGTATGATGGCAAAAAGAACTATAATATTTACTTATCCTAAATGTTCTCAAGTTACAAAAACCGGTTAAGTACGACCCGAACTCGCACACAGAGGGATCCGTAGCACTACACTTTGACGGCAGCCTGACTCACACTAAACCGGTTTTTATGATTTGATACTTTAAACTTTATTCTACAACCGTTGCAAGTTAGAAGCTTTTATTTAACCGGTTTTTACTTAAGAACGCACAAAAAAAAACTTTTAAACAACAATAATTTTATTATTTTTATTTTATAATATCTGTACTTAGTTATTATTATTAACATTTTTTTGTAAATAAACCGGTTTAGTTTCGGTTTCAAATATTGAAAAGAAAATGCGGTAACTATCAACTATCACAAGGACGCCGGCGACGCCGGTATACTTTTTTGTCTCATTCCTCGGTATTTGACAGGTTTAGGACAGACAGACAGATAGACTAAAAATCAAACAGACAGCGCGAGCGTAGTAACAGGGTCTCGTTGCCAACCTTTGAGTACGGGACCTTAAAAAGGAGCAAGCTTTTAGTGAGTTAATTTCTCATACATCAAACTGATGTTTGAGTATAAAGCAAACTATTTGCTAACCGACCAAGATGTATGAATACGTCGCACTAACACCGCTGCCATGGCATGAACTTACTTGATATTACTCCAATAGTGCGTTTTATACTTATTCAATAGTATACAGGGTTATTAGTAAAACACCCGCAACCTGAAAATGGGTCATTAAACTCGTCATTATGAACAACTTTTACTACGGGACTAACCCAAAAATCGCAAAAAAAAATCAGCTGTTCCATACATTTTGTTGAGTTATGTATGGAACAGCTGATTTTTTTTTCAATTTTTCTATAAATTTTTTTCAATCAATTTCTCCATCCTCCAACTCAAACTATTAATTGCAGTGCTCAAAGACTAACTAGTCACCTTGTCGTTCAGTCAGTAGGCAGCTTTAAGCGTATCTAGAACAGGCTTTTAAGACGATATTTCCTAAAGTGCTTCGTGTAGTCACCTGGCGAACTTAATGACTGGAGTCGGGCAGAAATGCATTTTGTTAACGTAAAATATCCACTGTTTTACATAGAAACTTAGTTGCACCTGTGAACGGATACTATCAAATAGGAATGTTGATAGGTAACTTGTTGTTTGATACATAATGCATTACGCTCCAGAGTTTCTGGGTTCTGCGGTTAATTTTATGAAAATAACAAAATAATATGGTAGCTGGAATCGTTGGGGCTGGGAGCTTGAATTTTTTTTAAATTCTATAGGGTCGTTAAATATAACAAGGTTAAAAACCATTGCAATCGATTCTGTTACTGATTCTGAACAAACTACTTCCGGCTTTCGGGTCACAAAATTCTAACGTTGTATAATCCTCCTGACCGAGTTTCGGTCACAGCGGCCAATCTTAACGGAGATTAGCCAAATACGCAGGCTATATTATAGTGCACAAGTGTGTGCGCAAACACAGGTGCACTCTCTATTCCCTCACTCTCGTAGTCAGAGGTACGCGCCTTGGGTTCAAGCTCGAGACCACTGACTTGCTAGTCAACGGTCCCCACCACTAGGCTATCACGACTCAAAAAACGTTGTATACACTATTAAGAAGACTACTCGGGCAATTAAATATAATAGTTTTTGATACCAATTACTTCTTATTAAACTTCTTCCATAAAACTATTATAACACAAAATAACGATATGAAACAGCAGTTTAAAATAAATTAATGAACTTCGTCTATTCACGACCTTATTTCCCACTCCAAAAGTTCAGTGGTTTGAAAACTTTGGATCTAAAATAAATTTAAAAACAACTCTAAAGGCATTAATTTAAACTCTAAAACTGTTTGGACTTAATTGGTAACTACAGGTTTTGTTAGAGCATTGTTAGGAGTTATTATCTAAATACTGTTGCTATTTATAACGTTTTTGTAAACTATTTGGTATTAAAAAATATATATTATATACAATTGATGTATATTTCTGGTATAGGTAAGTCAAAAAGCATTAGGTCAAAAAATATTTCTTTTTAAAAATTCTTACTTATTTGAAATCTTGACTTAAATATTTTATAACTATTGAGAGACTGCGAGTTTAATGGTTGTGATAAAGTGTAAAATGTTGTAATTAAACCACTATGGTTTGGTGTGTCTACTATGGCTTGAATTATCATAATTTGTATCTACATGCAACCCTCTCTGACAGGGCTCATGTAAGTGAAGTCAGTAATCTCATTGAAACAAAAAAATATAAGTACTTCTATATCATTGGAGTCCATTTGTGCGGCCGGCTCCCCTAATAATTACTGAAAAAAAATGCTTGATCTTTTTTTAAATTTACAAAGCGTTTAATGGTCAGAAAAATGTGTCTCAAGGATGCTTCTAATAAATCAAAGGAAAGGGCCAGAAAGGAGGGAAAGGTCCAACTTTACCTTTAATATAATTGTGGTCCTTGGGTCCACAAAAATAATGTACCTACGGACAAACCTGTACATTTTTGTAGTTTGTTTTACTTGTATTTTATGCGTCATCAGAGGTCTCGGGTTCGAACCCAAGGCGCGCACCTCTGTCTTTTCGTAAGTTATGTGCGTTTTATAAATTAATTATCACTTACTCCGTGCCTCGGAAAGCACGTAAAAAGCCGTTGGCCCTGCGCCTGATCTCTCTCCGATCGTGTCGGAAGGCCGTCCCATCGGACTATGAGAGTGAGGGAATAGAGAGTGCACCTGTGTTTGCGCATACACTTGTGCACTATAATATATCCTGCGTATTTGGCTAATCTCCATTGAGATCGGCCGCTGTGACCGAAATTCGGTCAGGAGGATATTATTTTATGCGTATTTTGCAATACTAGACAGTATGTATGTATACGTCGTGAAAAATCTAAGCAATTATTTAGTTTACGAAATTCGAATGTTTATATTTCTAAATGTTTTGTTTTTTAATGTGTCAACATAAAATATACCTTATTTGTTAGTTAATAAGGTTTTAAATACTTCTGCGATAAAGGGTGTTAGGTTTTTTTATTTACGGAATTTCTTGATTCGGTCGCCGCGCTCAAAGCCCGCGATAAAATCTACGCAATAGTTTTAAAAATAACTTTAAAAAACAAACAAACTTAAACTAGGAAAGCTCTGTGAATACACACCAAAATTCTAAATATTAGTAGGTATTTCGTGAAAATGTCGGGAAAAGTGCGCGGTAATTCTGCAAAGTCATACGCCTCAGGCGATGTCGGCGAGATCACATAATTAACCCACTAGAACTCTCGTTAGGCATAGTTTATCCCAACTAATCTAATAAAGAGGAAAGTTAGTGTAATGCTGACGTAAGCTGACTGTGTTTCTGATATTTTAGAAAATAATAATTTCGCATTAACGTTGAAAAAGTAAAGCAATTTTATATTACTTACAGTGTATTTGTAGTATTTTGTAGTATACTAATACTACATAATACTGTACAATTAAATACACTACAGTTCTTATACTACAAAATACTACAATGAGTACACTACAGTATACTTCGAAATACTACAATTGAATACACTACAGTATACTACGAAATACTTCAATTATATACACTACAGTATACTACAAAATACTACAATTGAATACACTACAGTATACTACAAAATACTACAATTGAATACACTACAGTATACTACGAAATACTTCAATTATATACACTACAGTATACTACAAAATACTACAATTGAATACACTACAGTATACTACAAAATACTACAATTGAAAACACTACAGTATACTACAAAATACTACAATTTAGTACACTATCGTATACTACAAAATACTACAATTGAATACACTACAGTATACTACAAAATACTACAATTTAGTACACTATCTTATACTATAAAATACTACAATTGAATACACTACAGTATACTACAATTGAAAACACTACAGTATACTACAAAATACTACAATTTAGTACACTATAGTATACCTACTACAATTGAATATACTGTTGAGTATACTGTGTTATTGTAAGTTTTGAGTGTATTATAACTTAATTATCACTTGCTCCGTGTCTCAGAGAGCACAGCTGTCCGTCCTGCACCTAAGCTCTCTCCGGTCATGACGAATTGCCATCCATAACGGACTACAAGAGCGAGGGAATAGACTTGTGCACTAGAATAGCGCACACATTTGTGCACTATAATTATAAGCACTGTAATTGGCTAATACTCGTTGAGATTGACCGTTGCGGCTGGAATCCAGTCAAGAGAACATTATTGTTATTATTTTACTTCGAAACGTTTTATCTCTGTTAAACGTAATTTTAATACGGACCCGTATATCTCTGAAACATCGATACATAAACATAAATTTTAAACCAAATTGAAAATATTTATAAATCCAAACTTTATAAGCGATAACGGCCAATACGAGTATAATATTTTATTAAGCTTTTTATTAGACCAACCAGCAAAAAATGGTTGTCTTTTATTTTGAACGTAATAACATCGTATTTTAATCAATTTTCTCTCGAATTTTTCGCAATATGCACCCACAAATTCATGAATATTCAAAATCCTCTAAACCACATCAATGCTGAAGATTAACCGACTAACAAAATGATGAATAATGTATCCGTACAAATTGAATTCGGCTTGTTTAGACTGGGTTCTGGAAAATTGTATAAATAATGTTGAATCGACATTGTTTTAAGCAAAGTAGCTTTGTCAGTATAATAAAATGTTGTTACGGATTATCAAAAAGGGAAGAAAACTATTTTTAAAATTTATCGTTTTCGTTAAAAGCTGCTAATAGTATTTTTAGTCAGAAATTATTTGCAAGGAAGTTATAATAAGCCTAAGTTGACTCTCTCGTTGGTTTAGTATTAGCAAGCGCGACTGCTGAGCACGAGGTCCTGGGTTTGATTCCCGGATCGGGAAAAGTGTTGTCATCATCATCAGCCTGTATTAGTCCATTGCTGAACATAGGTCTCTCCCAATGAGCGCCACTATTGTACACTCTTTAGATGTATTTGCCCATAATGGCTATTATGGACAAATATCTCTAGGCAAGCGGGTTGGCGTATGTAGTAGCAAATGATTGCTGTTACACAGAAAGATGCTGCTAGCCATCCCCCAGATTTTTTCCTTTGTCGCTTCTTACTAAACCCGCGGAAGGAGTAAGGGTGGTTCTATTTTTACGACGGAAACCACACGGCAATCCTTGTAGGCCAGACTACAAGAGTAAATAAGTGTGTTTTGGGTATGCACATTGCATCGTACACCTCATTCATCGCTCAGAAAAGATAGAGTTTTTAAGCTTGTAAAAAAAACGATTTTTATAGCCTTAAGTTTAAGCACCTGAAACAAAAGACAGTTCAACATTTATGAGGGAATTACAACTTAATAAAAGTGCAAAGTTTGGAGCACTGAGTCGGATACCTAATGTATTCCAATAGATAGATAGATACGGTGGCTTAGCGGTCAGCGTCGATACGGTACGTCAAAGAACGGTTCGTGGATCGTCGGTTGAATTCCATTCGTATCAGGATTTTTTCTTATTTTCTTATTAAATAATTCGATTTCAATAGCCTTAAGTTTAAACATCACATAAGACAACAACATTTATGAGGGAATTACAACTTATCTTATTCAAGTATCTATAGACAAAGCAAGATTTTGATCAGCTCACGTAATGTTGTAAGTAATCAATTTAGGACGTGCGTACGTTTGTTTGTATTCTGGTTCAGGAATAGTAGATAATATAATCAGTTTGAGTAACTTTTGTCTTATGTTTGTCGTTTACGTGGAATATATTCTGTAAGTCACAATTATTAAAAAGTAAGATACCACAACTCAAGAAATAAGATAGGTACTATCGCGGACACGAACGGTGCACCACTTTGCGATCAAAATGCTTTGAATGATGCTACGTGCGTAGCGGCGGGGTTAGCGCTACGTTCGGACGCCGGGTGCAAGCAATTCTAACCTTTAGTGTGGCGCACCGGCTTTGTCCACGATAGTACCTAACCAATATTTTAAACTTTTCTTACTTTACAATGCTTTGCTTGCGTAGAAGTTGGTTTAGCATGTAGAATTTAATGTTGCAACTGAATGTACTATTAGATTTTCATTATTCTCTAAGTACTTGACGAATTTAAAATCTATTATTGCCTACTTAGACTGTATTTAATGAAAATTACCACTTCTCTCGCTGACATTTTATTTAAAAATTCACGTCTAAAAGCGTAATTTATCTCCTCCTCTATTTTTCTGTACCTACGCTTAGAAGTCTAAGATACAGAAAATGTGCATTCGAAACAGAATTGATGCGTTCGAAATGTGGTGCTGGCGCAAAATAAGGCATTTTCTGGACGCCTTTCGCCTAGAATCTGAATGAATTGTATTTCAAGACCGCCTATCGATCGTCTGCATGATACGACTCTTGCAGTACTTTGTACACGTGGTAAGGAGGGAAGCCTGATAACCTGGAGAAGCTCATTGTGGTTGATCACGTGGAAGGAAATCCGGCTCGAAGGACCTTGTAGAAATTAGCGCTCGCTTGCAGTGCGATAGTAGTTTCTGGGTTGGTTGATTTGATTTTAGAATATGGTTTGATGATATTTATTCTTATACTAAGATATTTATTCATTAAACTATACAAAACGCCTGCGATTTTATGGTTTCTCATATTATTATTGATTCGACTATGTTTTTCGCACGAAGCTCATTCGCACACAAATAAATAGACTTCATGCCATTTGACTACTAAAATAATATTAATATTTGGAGGAGTCCATTCGCACGATTTACGCAAACGCTTTTCGTGCGAATTGACCAATAACCTGATGTATTTATTAAAACGCGCTAAAGCAAAAATGCTGAGCTGTTTGGTTTTAAAACTCCGAACAGAATTGTGGTTGATCACCGACACGATGGTGAAAGAAATCTGCAGAGCGAAATTTTCAGATATCTGTTCGGATAGATGAAAATCAACATGGAGAGCAGTGGTGGAAAATGCTACAACCTCATGTGGTCACAATCCTCATCATGAAGAAACGAGGAAGGAAAGAGAATTTATCTTAAAGAATAACATTGCAATTCAAAGTGTAACTACAAAAACGTTTGGTCCACATTTACTAGAGCGAGGCCTGGTATATTTCGCGCGGCTATTTTTGTTAAGTCACCCGAGGCTAGATACTAACTAGGCGCAGAGCCCTACTATCATGTCTAAAATATTACGGAACGTCTTTTTCTTAAAAACCTTTCGTGTTTTTTTTAATGAGTTGAATAATTATTCCTGTTTTGTTAACTGGTTGGCAACATTATACATATATATAATGATGTCTTCCTGAACGAATTTCGGTCACAGCGGCAAATTTCAACGAAAATTGCCCATCGATGCAAGATTTTATAGTGTATACATTCTCTATTCTCTCATTCTCATAGTCCGATGGGACTGCAATCCGACAAGACCGAAGAGAGGTCAGAATAAACCTACATCTGGAGAACGAATAGGCTACAATTAATCAACATACCACGAGGGCGAATCATCATCATCATCGTATGGTTGATCGTCATCAACCTGGTGTCAGAGTTTAAAACGCCAGTAGGCCTCTGACATGGCTTTATACACGTTGACAAAATCTCTCAGGTGTGCTGGTTTCCTCACGATGTTTTGCTTCACCGTTTTAGCAAATGATAATTAATTTCTAAAACGCTCATGAATCCGAAAAGTTAGAGGTACCTAGATTTCGAACCTACGATCCTTGACTTGACAGTCCGACGGTCATACCACTAGGCTATCACTGCTTTATTAATTACTTTTAGTATTTTATAAAACCATTACTCTTAAACAATAAACCAAGTCGAAGGAAACACGGTAGATAAAAATGCCTAAAGTACTGCAATATCAGCCAAAGTCGTTATCATAAATATTGAAATAACCCTCCAGCAACATCTTCTAATGGACTCATAAAACTTTTACAATATAAATATTATAAATACCTTATACACAAGCACATACATTATTTAAATCTTTAAAGTGTACGAATAAAATTTGTAGCCACAATCCGCTTTCGCGTTTCTTCTCGAGGTGAAGTTAAAAAAAAATGCAAATCCCCAAAAAATAAAACCATAAAAGTTTGGAAACAATTTTTTGCCTCGACGGTTGAAGAAAAAGAATGATCCGCCTATATTGTTGGGGACAGATGAAAAGTTTTTGCTTTGGTATAACCACGATCTTGGAGAAACACTTTGGAGCCACTTTGATGGATCGTTTTTGAGACCTACAATCGGAATGTAATCAGATGAAATTAGTGCTAACTATTAGGGTTGTAACTGCAATAGACGTGTTAGTTATTTTCTCGCGGCTTCGCTTATGGTTTTTAAATTTTCCGGGATTATAAGTATTAAGTATTAAGATACAAACTTACACCTGCCGCCGTAGGCTGGCTGAAAAACTTGGATATAGAGATCTGATCCACGCAGGATGAATGCCATACGCAATGATGATTAAGATGTCGCTCATTGGCCTTCTATGCGAGAGGCCTTTGTTCAACAGTGGACGTTTTCCGGATGATGATGATGATGATGATGAAAAGTATCCCTTGTCACTTTCCAGCCCATATACTATTTCTATGCAAAAAAACTTGTCAATCCATTGCTGCGTTGCTACATAAAAAAGGCTCAAATCAATAAAGATACTTTCGCATAATTATAGTCTAATAGACCATCTATAAGACAAATACATAAAGGCAATTAGCTTTTGTCAGTAGCTTCGCTCACGTTAATTGAGAATTAAAATTCAATCATAATTCGATCGAAACGTGGCGCCATCTATTACCAAAAGAACGTTATTGTTGTTTTCCTCGGGAACAATACATTTTTTCGGGATGAAAGGTACCTTATGTACGTTTCCGTACACCTGACAACGTATATGCAAAATTTCAGGATGATCAGTTCAGTGGTTTAGGCGTGAATAGGTAACAAACAAACTTACTTCCGCGTTTATAATATTAGTTACAATAGGATGTCTTTGTACTAGTGCGAATCCGAATTTTTTTCTTTATTTTTTTATTTAAATCTATAAACATTTAGTACCGAAGGACGATAACTATTTTCAATTCAGGAAACGAGAGTCTAGTCCTCTGACACAACAAATCCAACATCTAATCTTCAGTTGAAACACAACCAAGTCTCGTATCCCAACTATCCCCCAGAGACACCGATACTTACAATGTAGACTAATTTTAAACTTGGCCAATTCCGACGTGCGGTTTGTGTAAAATTTTTGCTAAAACATAGAGGATATCCAAGAGTAGGTGAAGTGGGGAACTTGGAAATAAAACCGGCGGTACCGTCGTGTTACCGAAGTTGGGGATTTAACGCTTGCTGCGACACTGGGCTCGGTAGTGGTGTGGGGTACAAGGGAATTGCTTGAAATCATTGCTATAAACGCTTAGGTACCCATTTCTTGATAACGTGTAGGTAATTATAATATCGCAAATGATATTTTGAACTGTTGGTTTCTTAGAATTTAATATGGTGATGATAAATAATTTTCATTTATTTTACAATATGTATATTCGCTTCCACCCGCGGCTTCGCCCACATAATAAATAAATTGTAGCCTATGAGTTATTCTGATGTTTTATCTATATTACTGTAAAGTTTCATCATAATCCAGACTGTAATTTTTTTCGTGACAGGGTAACAAACATCCATTATTAGTAGAAAAGTAGAATACTACAATTAGCAAGCACATAAAAAATAAAAATAAAAGTTTTTAATTACTTACCTGCATGATTTTTCGTCAAAATAAGCTAATACTGCTAATAGTCTTGCTAGTGCCAAGACTAGGTACTCCCTAATTTGGTATTTGCTAATTTTTATCCATAGAAGATTAAATCAATAGATTTATTCCCTTGACTTCTCTTAACTTTTATTTAGAACATATAGCAAAGAAATAATAATAGTTTTTTTTTTGCGAGTTTTTACTCTGATCATCCTATATATACTGGCTGCGTAACCTTTTTATATCTTCTTTATAATAATTTAGTAGTTATTTTATACTGTGACACTGTGATTGATGATGTTTCATGTCAGTCAGCTGCCGAAGGTAGTTTTCTCAGATTGTATTCAGATTAAAAGAAATTACTGATTTAAAAACGAAGTAGCGTGTTTCTATTATTCTAATATTAAAATAATTGGGGCCTTTCTCGTCAATATTTGGTCACAATAATATTAATTAAAAATCTCTGAACGCTCGTCACTTGCACCATACGCCGTGCTCCACTTTCCAGAGGGATCTCGCGATGACAACGTTCCACGGGACTTGTGCCACCCTACAGCTATCTGACATATACGATACGACAGAAATCAGTTTACTTTTCTCAATTCTCGCTGTGTTTTGTGGATGGAATTAGCTTTTCGTGAGCTGCGAATGGCGGTTTTAGTTTTATTAGATTTTTTAGTAACGTTTTGTGTCTATTTTCTTTTTCAATCGATCTTTTTTAATAATAAATATATATTTTTTTTCAAGTATCAAAAACTCGCTAGGGATTGTTACATAGTACTTTTTTGTTAATAAGGTCTCTTCCTAAACAGAGAAGGATCGAACATGAAAAATTAACAATCTCTTTGATCACCACGCTAGCTCACTACGTGGTGGCCATTTAAGGGTATTAAGTCCAGGTATCCTCACGATTTTGCCTTCACTGTGGTTAGTGGTGTCTTAGATTAACAATAACAGAACATATATTATTATGACATTGAACAAGTCACAATTGTTTATGCCAGGTTCAAACCCATGATCTTATAAAGCGGGTCCGCAACCTATGCACCACCATGACTTTTTATGTGAAAAAGATAAACTATATTATTTAATATTAGTCAATTGATAAAATTAATAATTAATTTAATAATGTTAGTCATATTGTGGAGTATAAACTGTTAGTATAACTAACTAACTAACTGAAAGGTGTTAAAAGTTACGAAACAGTATTAATACTGTACGCCATACTAGGAACCAGTTTGTCCCCCTCTAGTCAGCTTTTACGAATTGATTGAAATGACAAGCCAGGAATTGCCAGTGTAACATCGACTGTCAAAATTGGGTCACTTCTAACTTAGCTGTAGCACAGTAACCTATTTCGGACTGGACGTGGAAACATGCAGGGTGCCAGGAAACCTATATTTGTATAGATATTACAATGCTATGATTTTAAAACTTAGAAATTAAATACGGCTTAACTTCACGTATGTGTACGGTATAAGTAAATTATTGGATATTTAATATACCTAATATGTCATTAATGCTTTATAACAAAAAAAAAATTATTATCAATATTTTTTTAATAAACTCATAACATAATATAATTCCTCAGAGACTAGAGAGAGTAGGTAGAGGTGTATGCAGTACACCCAAGTTTTGCCAGCTATGTTATAAGTCCCATGTAATCGGGGCTGAGCCTATTGCCATAGGCACTAATCCAGACTCCATGCCGCTACTGAGAATTTCCTAATGGAAAATTCCAATAAAACTTTGCCCGGGGATCGAACCCAAGACCTCATGTTCAGCAATCGCGCTTGCTACCACTAGACCAACGAGGCGGCCTCAGTAATAATATATCAAAATAAAACATGATTTTGCTGACTGAATTATTTCAAATACATGAAAGCTAAGGAAAATTTTCATGTGACTGGCTTTTACTTAAAGGATAATGATGCTTAACGTCCGAGAAAGTTCCAAGTTTAATATAAAACGTCATCTCTAAAGGATATAGTCCAAAAGTGGTATAGAAGGGAACTGAGAATAAAGTTTGAAACTTTCAGGTATTTAAGAATTTGAAAAGACATCTTTCAGATTGCGTAAAGACTTGTGTATGTATAGTACAGAGACATAAGTTCATTAACATTATTATTCCTTTGTACAACTCACACACAAACTTATTAATATGCGTATTAACATGTGCAGAGAAATGTTAACATAGCAGGCTAACTAAATATTATTAAGGAAATACAAACAAAAAAAAATTTTTTGAGCCGTGATAGCATAGTGGAATGTCCATTGACTGGCAAATCAGCGGTCTCAAATTTGATTCCAAGACCAAAAATGATAACTTACGAAAAGTCAAAAGAAATGTCTCGGATACTGATCCTGAGGGGTCCTGCGGCTGTTCTCTCTGCGGTCGTGTCGGGTTGCCATCCCATTGGAGTATGAGAACAAAGGAATAGAGAGCGCATCTGTGTTGTGCACACACTTGTGTATGTGTACTATAATATCTCCTGCGTAGTTGGCTAATCTCCGTTGAGATCGGCTGCTGTGACGGAATTCGGTCAGGAGGACATTCAATCAATTCATTCAATCATCATTACAAATTACCAAACCCAATACTAAATATGAATTGCGAATTAAAACAACCTGATAATGGACTTATGTCTCTGAACTGTACTTAAAGTGCCTGTATTATAATATTATCTGTCAAGTACCTTTGCTCTAAAGATTCTAGTGAAAAAAAAATGTTATTTGATTTATTTGCAAAGACGATACATTGATAACAAAATGCGGTGAGGAGTTGATTTCCCTAGGGTTTACAATGTCCAGATTGTAGATTGCTTTGTTTGACTTTATGAAAAAGTGTGCGTGGGTTAGCTAATAAGTTTTCATAGCCACTACTGTTGGCGCGAACCTAGCAACTGATTCACAAGGACCAAATTAAAAAAAAATAAGTTTATCACTACATAGTATAAAACAAAGTCGCTTTCTTTGTCCCTATATCCCTATGTATGCTTAAATCTTTGAAACTACGCAACGGATTTTGATGCGGTTTTTTCGGATTGAAGAGAAAGGTTTATAATGTATGTATATTGCACCCAGGCGAAGCCGGGGCGGGTCGCTAGTAGTATTACAAATTGTGATGGTATTATGAGGTAGTGTTCAGCATAAATAAAGCCTAATTGTTATACCATAATTGCTAAACAAAGTTTGTTATTAGTAGTCTGGTTTTATTTTTCTCTTATTATGTTAATCACTCCACATAGAAGATGGCGTACCACCACCATGTACGTGGCAGACCACGAACGATTGATGGTCCACAATAGCCTTGGACAGAAAGGCCGTACCATTGATAAAATTGCTTTTTCACACTACACGATGGAGGTATTTTCAGTTTATCTTTTAATAAATGATTTTTACGATAGCCGAATTCAGATGCACAAATATCAAGTATAAATCTAAGTATTTTATTAAACAAACATCTTTCAACGCTGAATACACGACATTTTTTATGAAATGTGTCTCTATTTTCTGCTACAAGCGGAATTGTAAGCGAAACCTACACGGCGAGCAACATGTACAACAAAGTGCTTGCCTCAAAGATCGTAATGGCGCTCAAATAGAAATATGTTTTGTACTGTTCTATTCTTCGGGAAGCGTAAACCTATGTTGTAGAAATGTTGTTTGTCGATTTCCGTACGTCTATTCTTTAAATTGTATATATATCGTGTCTCGCTATTTATTTGAATTTAACTGTAAATAAGTTATACTGAAAATAAGTTTGTATAAATACCTACATCTATAATTAGTTTATCTTTAACAGTGATATTAAAAATATATAATTAATCTTTAAGCGAGATGGAGCTGACAATTTGAATCTGAATATGGATTAGCTTTGAGAAGAATCGCCAAGGACTTTTAAAGATATATTCTAGAATATTATCTGGAGTCTGCCGTGTAATCTACCTATTAAGAATAGAACCACTCCTACTCGTCCCACGGTGTCATAAAAAGCGACAAAAGGAAAAATCCGGAGGATGGGCAGCAGCATCCTTCTGTATATATAGCCATTATCTGCTACTGCGATCGCCAACCCGCTTGGCCAGCGTGACGATTATGGGCAAATACCTCCAATGAGCGCACATAAGTGGCACTCATTGGGACAGGCCTATGTTCATTGTCTGGAGACAGGAATGACGCTTCAGCTCGCTGTGTAGGAACTGTTACTACAACAAGGTAAAACAACAACCAAAATGGGTGTATGGGAGAATATGTGCGAGTGTATCTGTGTGTGTCTGAGTGTATCATTCAAAGTAGCCATTTGAACGAAAAGTCAGTGTATAAAACCAAGTCAGAAGTAAACGAACGCCAGGGTGGTTGATACTATTGACTCAAGTTTATTCAACCATACGATAACACAAAAACAAACTACGTTGAAATGTTTGAACCAACTTTTTAAATTAACAAAGTTGAAGATTCTATTATTAATGAGAAAGCAATTAGGCATAAAATATCCATGAAAGCTATCAAAGATTTTCATTAGTGACCAATTGAGGTCAGTGCTTAATCAAAATGAAATTCTGTTGTAATTCCGCGGTTGGTGTAGTAGAGCGAAGAATGAAGGGATATGCCATTATGTATGCCCAAGGGATGGCTTTATTAATAAGTATGCAACGTTAAAAACCATCATTTTAAGAGTTATACTAAACTATGTAATTTCTAATTTCGTGACACTCTTTAATTTGGTAGCATTCCCATTTACCCGCCTGTCAAGGAAGGGTATGAAATAGTCAGTCACAAATGCAGTCGGAGGCATCAACTATTCACTCTCTCTCTAAACACAGAAGAGTACCTAAAGGATGCCTCCAACTGCGTTTCATATGATTCAACAAAATGTATGGAACAGCAGTTTTTTTTTGCGATGTCAGGGTTGGTCCCATAGTAAAAATTGATCATAATGATGAGTTTAATGACCCCTTTTAAGGATGCTGGTGTTTTACAAATAACCCTGTAAAATTAATACGCTGATCGCGAAAAACGTTTAAAGAGTGAGAAAATTCTTTCTTCCCTTAACTACATGTTAACTAATAGATGTCAATAGCTTATCTCATTTTATTTTCTGATCCTTGTCCCTCCATATTGGGAGTCTGTTCGGTTATCAACATTAATGAGTCCAAATCGCTAAATTATTGGATTTGGCTTTTGCTGCGTGTTCATTAAAAATAATTCTCTGATTTATGTTCATGATGCGCCAAATATTTCGTTATTATCAGCTCTTGAATTTAATAATTATGAAAATGTGGTTTCGTAGTTTAGAATTGTTTTATGGTTTTACGAAGTTTATTAACCAGAGTTTAATACTTTTGTACAAAATTAAATTGTAGATTAAAAAGTTCAAAATTTTATATTTGTTTTATTTTCAATAAGATAACAACTTTTTATTTTATTTTTATTATCAACCGTTATCGTCCCAATGCAGGGCAAAGGCCTCCCTACCCTCCTTCCATTTATCCCGATAACAACTTATTCTTTTTAATTCTTAATATTATTATATAATTTCAAAACCGTCATAAATGACTTTTTGTTTTTCGATCATGTTGGGATTTTAGTCTTGCTATCTAATATTATAATACCTAATAATATAATTAAACAGTCTGTATTTCTGCCACTGCAAGGCAAAGGCCTTTTCAGACTGTTAAGTCCAGGTTTCCTAACAATGTTTTCCTTCACCGTTAGTCAGTGGTGTCTTAGATTAAGAAAAAGGTAGAAATGACATTGAAAGAGTCACATTAGTACATACTAGGGGGCTTAAGTTGACTATCTACAATCGCTAACGCTATAGAAAACGAAAGAAATGTACGGATTTAGATTCTATTCGTTTATTTTGACCACGTGACATAACAATATTCCTATACATTTCTTTCGTTTTTTATAGCGTTAGCGATTGTAGATAGTCAACTTGGCTAAGCTCCCAGGTTTGAAACCATAGCCACACGCTTGTAAAGCTTGCCTGTAACCACCCAGACACTAAACATGAGGTTAATAGTATGAACATTAATTCTATTACTGGGACTGAGAAGTTGTTGCCAAGTAGTCCAATTTAAAGCCTTCTTTACACCGTATAGTAACAATTTCTGCAAAAGTTTTAAGCTATTGCATTGATTTTATCACGGGCGTTGATCGTGGCGACCGAATCAAGAAATTCCGTAACGAAAAAACCTAACACCCTTTATTGCAAGTGTTTAAAACCTTATTAACTAACAAGTAAGGTATATTTTATGTTGACACATTAAAAAACAAAATATTTAGAAATATAAACATTCGAATTTCGAAAACTAATTATTTGCTTAGATTTTTCAAGACGTGATTTTGTGTTAAGTTTTTAAGCTATTGACTGCATAAATAAAAAAAAATAAAAATAAATATAATTGCATAAGTTGATAAAAAATGTTATGCAATAGCTTTACCGCGGCAGTCCCCGAGTGCCACACTTTTATTTTCCAACCGACTTATTTAGGGTCAGTGTAATAGGTTTTCTTCTTCCATTTATCTCTATTAGTCGACATGTCATTGCTTACTCCCTTTCCATCCATGTGGTCTTTGATCAACAATCCATCCATCTTTTCTTTGGTCCACCTCTACCCTTATAACCATCCACATTCATACTTAAAACCTTTCTCACAATATGTCCTTCATCCCTCCGCATCACATGTGTATACCACGACATATTATGTCATCTGCCTAGCCTTTTTTCCCAACTATTTTGGGGTCGGCTTCCAGTCTTACCGGATGCAGCTGAATACCAGTGTTTTACATGGAGCGACTGCCTATCAGACCTCCACAACCCAGATACTGGGTTACATGATACCCCTTGGTAAGACTGGTTGTCAGATTTCGGGCTTCTGACTACCCGTAACGACTGTCAAAGATCTACAATTGACAACCGGGGCCAACAGCTTAACGTGCTATCCGAGGCACGGAGAATGATAATTAATTTATAAAACGCACATAACTCACGAAAAGTCAGAGGCTTGGGTTCGACCCGAGACCTTTGACTTGCCAGTTAAACGGTCAAACCGACCGGCTATCACGACTATCGTGTCTATACCACGACAACGATAACAAAAGTTATTATTCTAAAATAAAAATCGAAAATTCTGAGACATTTTATTTGAGATATAAATTGCCTACACAATTTTCTGACTACATTTTTTTGTCGGTATATAGGCCTAATCCTATCACGCCTAACAAAGCCAGAAATTAGATCTGACCTAATAACGTACGAGGGACGCTGAGAACCACAATGGGGCGTCCTTAGCCACGGCTACTTAATTTCGTAGTTTGTTACTCGGCTGGAAGCCGTATTTGCCAGTTTCTAAAGAGATAATGTTGAATTTATTAGAACTTAGCTCAGACTTAGAACGGACTAATAAGAATTAGATTAGAAAATATTCGTGAAAAATATTATCATAATAATTTATAATTTGCAAAATTTAACACGGCAGTTAATTATATTATAAACTAAATTGTAACTTTTCGCTCGGAGCCTACTTGAACCACAGTCGATCGAGGTATGATCGCGGACGGAGGTCGTGTCGCGACCGCGTTGTTTTTACCATAGAGTATTCAAGAAAATATAGAGTGATAACGTCAACCACATTGCCTTGTGCGGAGCGAAAGCAGGTCTCGCCATAGAAATGATAAAATGTCATTTTTTCAAATTAAGTTTTCTAGACGTTTATCAAAATTTTACTCAGCAGTTAACCATGATATAAGCTAAAATGTAACTTTTTCGCTCGTGGAGCCTAGTTGAACCGCAGTCGATCGAGGTATGATCGCAAAGGGAGCTCGTGTCGCGGCCGCGTTGTTCATACCCGTGCTCACGGTTCATACTTCTATAGGGTTGCTCTATTTTTTTCTTATATACTCTAAGGTTTTTACCCGTGCTTACGATTCATACATCTTTAAGGTTGCTTTATACTTTCCTACATACCTACCTACTCTAAGGTAAACTCTATTGAATACAAAAACAATTATCAAAATGGCATGACCCTATAAAAAGACATGCGTGGTCTTAGTCGTACCTACATAAAATAAAATATAACAAAAACATATATGTGTCGTATTAAGACCCTCTTTATTTTCGTCGGTTAAAAAATGACCTACATACCTTTACCTTACACCTCTGTCTGACCCGCGACCGCAGGTAAAAGGGGTGGGCTAAGCAAACTGGCTTATCGCAAACGTCTGACAAGCATGGATTTATGTGCTAACTTTATCTTTTCCGTTACGTGCGCTGCGCGCTGTGAAGGTGGATGGCACTGAGTTTGGGTAAAATTTGATGGTTCGTTAACGTTAACCATCATTAGTCAATGTTTTAAAAGACAGGGGTGCGAGCACAATTTTTTTTTCGACTTTTTATCGAACATTTCTCAATTTTAAACGTCAAGATTGACATAAAGTTCATTAAATTGTGTCAAATTTGACGTTTAATATTGATATTTTCGATATTTTTTTACAGGTGTTGTTGGGTTTTGTGTAACATGTTGGGGTCGGCTTTTAATCTAACCAGATGCAGCTGAATATCATTTTTCTATGTAGCGACTGCCAATCTGAGCCCCGCTATCCAAAGGGATACGATATTCTAAAGTTAGATCAGTTGTCAGGATAATATTTGCGCATACTAATAATTGTTTTTTTCGGTTTTATTTCAACTTTCCTTTTACAAAAATGTACCCTTAGCTGATGCGTATTGAATACTCAAAATTCAAAAAGGCTATTCAAACAACATGCCTTAATAATATAAGCCTCAAACATCACTGAATAAGGATACAAAAAAATATTTTCATTACTTTTAATATTTTCGCAAGGCGACTTAATCTTGTTTTACAAAAAGAAAATTATTACCTTATAAATAGCGACCAAGTTCCTTCGAAATTCTGATCCGACAATCGAGGAAACCAAATTAAATTTTTGATATTCCAAAGTTGATTATTGTATTATGTTTTTTTTACAAGCTTGTTGACCTTGAACCCGCTTGATTGTGAGATGTATTATGGAACTTATCTGCCTATATTACGGTAATAGTCATACTCCTAATGTTATTTATTTACGCCCAAAGCTGCGTTAAATTTCTTCTATAAAAGATTTTGGTCTTGAAAGGGTAATAAAATGTTGTATTATATTTTTTAAAGAGAAGTCATCTTCATAATATACATAGTTTATTGATAGTGTTATCTTATATCGTATAAATAACATATATACATACATACATAAACATACACAGCCTTTATAAATCCACTGCTAGACCTCTTCTCAAACGCGTCACTTATTTTGTGCCCTCATTAGAAGGTGTTTGCTTAATCGCCACGCTGGGCAAGCGGGTTTGCAATAGCAGTAGCAGATGGCTCCTATTACACAGTAGGAAGCTGCTGCCCATCCTCCAGATTTTTCTCTTTGTCGCTTCTTACGACACCCGCGGGATGAATAGGGGTGGTTCTATTCTTAGGCCGGAAACCACACGGCGGAAAACTAAACACATTCTTATCAATTAGGTACCTATTCCAAAATGTATTTATTTTATTTTATACACATAACTAGAACAGAGAGGAAAAGATTTGCCTTGATAACATTATTAAAATTCACTTCCTATCCATCTTTAATAATTCCATGTTGTTTTATTACAAATATTTGATTGGAACACGTATATCTTGAAAGGGAAACACGAGCAAGACGTCGGAAATAGAAACTTTTGATTAATTTCGGCTTTATTTACATAAATTACAAATATTTAAGTAATTCATGCTAAGATCGTTAAGACAAATAGCAAATATTATACGAGTGTAATTAGAACGTATGTTTTGAGCTTGATAATATTATGTAATATAAGTCTCTTATCAGTGTCGTGGTGGCGCATTGGTTACGGACCCGCTTTGCAAGCGCGTGGGTGTGAGTTCGAACCTGGCATGTACCAATGTGACTTTTTTAATGTCATATGTACTTTCTTAGTTAATCTAAGACACCACTGACTAACGGTGAAGGAAAACATCGTAAGAAAACCTGGACTTTAATAGTCTGAAATCGCCAACCCGCAGTGAGCTAGCGTGGTGATTATTGCTCAATCCTTCTCTGTATGAGAAGAGGCCTTTGCCCTATATTAGGACAGTTACAGGCTGATTTATTTATTTATAAGTCTCTTAATTATGTTAGATCCTCCTCATCCTTGCGTCGTTTTACCAGTGCTGAAGGTCGTGACCTATCACGGGAGTAGCTACTCGGGTCCCTTATCATGTAGCGCCATCTGCTTCTGCTCTCAGCGTCAAGGTTTGCGTGAAGTTTTGTGCTGAGAGCCTCTGTCATGGAATTCAGTATTCATTTTGGTAATTCGTCTCTGCTTTTATCTAACTAATATTATAAGTATAAAAGTTTGTGAAGAAGTATGAATGGACGGATTTTTGTTACTCTTTCACACAAAAACTACTGCACTGATTTTGATGAAACTTTACAGTAATATAGTTTATGCATCAGAATAACACATAGGCTACAAATCAACATACCACGCGGACGAATCCGTAGGCGAAAGCTAGTTTTTACAATAAAGATTTTTACATTACTGCAGTTAACATTGTACCATTAGCCCTTTCAGAAAAGTATTCGGAAAACACCGTTCTGGCAATGCAATGCTTGAGTACAGTTCCAACCAAATATACATACAGATAGACACAGACTTTTGTTAAGGCTTCAAATTCAAATTTAGGTCCATATTTTATATAGACTTTTGAAGCCTTCAAATTCAACTTTATCTTTAATGTATTTAGGAATATTTTGTTCTGTTCAGCGTTTTGATAAATATATGGTATAAGAGCAATAATACAAACTCATTGATAGCAATTTTTTTTTTATGTATGAAAACTTATTTCGATCAAACTGATGTTTTTGCTGAACCTTTGCAATATCATTCTTCATAACTGGGTTTGTTGCGATTTTTTTATTGAATTTATATTAATCTTTAATGTGCGAGCGAGATAGCAGATTAACAAGTGTCCGCGCTTTAATATCAGAATGAGTCACGAAACCGAGTTTTCATGGTTTACAATAGTTGCAGAGATGAGGATAAATAAATAAATCAGCCTGTAACTATCCCAATGTAGGGCAAAGCGCTCTACTCATACAGAGAAGGATTGAGCATTAATCACCACGCTAGCTCATTGCGTGTTGGTGACTATTAAGTCTAGGATTTTTTATGATGTTTTTCTTCACCGTTAGTCAGTGGTGTCTTAGATTAACTAAGAAAGTACCTGTGACATTGAAAAAGTCACATTGAGATGATAATAACGTAAATATTAATTATATTCCTGTTTAATGTCGTCATTATATCAGAAGCGTCTCGTTTCAACTGCATTAAAACTGACCCTACTTAGAATTAAGTACGTTTGATCTATTAAAAGGTATTAGGACTTACTCATCTGGCTTATAAAGGCGGTTATCCTCATTTAAATTATAACACAACGGTTTAATTACTAAAGCATTAAATTACACTGACATACTCAAGTAAAGTGGTGTCTTATCTCGCTAGGCAGAAGCAATAGAAATTAAATGGTGAGGCGGACCGAACGCCCATAAATTTTAGTTCCATGTACTATTAATTTATATTACCTTTAATGGAATGTTAGTGTGCGAGGTTATGAAGCTATTTGTATGATAAAATCGCGCGTATGTTGTTAGAAGTTTGTTGAAATTTTACGTTAAACAGTTTGGCAAAAAGGAGTCTGCAAAAATTGAGGGCGCCACTAGCGCACTTGTTTTCTATGGCGAATTTTTTGTTGTTAAATATAATTACTTAAATGATTCTCTTTTAATTATCTGAAACTTAGTTATTATTACTAGGTATCTGAAACTTAGTTAGGTGTATTGTAAATTTACTAACAAATTAATTCAAGACGAAAATTTAAGGGTTTCTGGTTTTATTACGGAACCCTAAAGAACCTTGCAATGTATCCTCTTCGTGTATTAAAGGTGGTAGAGTACCTATTAAAAATTCGACCGTAATTTATTTTAATTATTTATATTATAATTATTTTTTATACAAAAAATGGATTCCCGAAATTCGACTTAATTATTATTATTTTTTTATTTCACTAAAACTGGTCAAAAAAACGAAAAAAAAAACGATTCACAAACAAATGAGTAAATGGGACTAAATAATTTTGTGTCCGCCTATTTATACTATTCGGAACATACATACACAAACACCGGCTGAATCACTTGCTCCAACTAACCTCTGTTTAAGCGCCACTAGTACTTACTGTATCAACCAGATCGCTCGTAACTAACTAATCGGTAAACGGCCATTAATCCAGGTTAGTGCAGCCTACTTAACCTGTATCGACCGAAACGTAAACACAGATTTGTCTACAGTCCATAATGTATTATAATTATTGAATAAGAAATTTGAAAAAAATTGAAAAAACAACTGATACGGATGGGATTCGAACCCACAATCTTTGGCGTACCGTGCTGACGCTCCAACCGCTGAGCCACGGCACGCGTTGGCACGGTACGCCGAAGATCGTGGGTCCAATCCCATCCGTATCAGTTGTTGTTTCAAATTTCTTATTACATAATTATATTTAATAAGCTAACTTGTGCTATATCACGTAAAAAATTCACAAAAATATCCATAATGTATTATTGTACATATTTGATGTCTTCTCTTTTTTTTCTTTTGAAAAGAGAAAGAAAGCAATGATAACCTAATGGCTTACCTAGTGGCGTAAAAACGTTGATTTGCTTATAAATATTAATACAAATCCGACACAACCAGGATTAGGCGAAGGACGAAGAGATTAAGTGCAGGATTGACGACTTTGCGTGCTCTCTGAAGCATTGAACAGATGATAATTAATTTATAATACGCAAATAACTTACGAAATGTCAGAGTAGCCTTAGGTTCGAACCTGAGAGGCCTTACTTGCCAGTCACGGTCATAACACTTAGGCTGTCACAGATTTGGAATAATAATACAATGTGAGTTTTCTTTATTATATTTTTTTATAAAAACAACGTTTTTTTTTAGTTGCGAGTTAAATAAAAGCTTGTAATAAAATTAAATAAGGCGGATTAAAAATTCACGAAACAGTTCTGTCCGAAGTCTACACTCAGCCTAAACCTGTTTAGTAGTCGTCAGTGCCGGATACATGGAGTTGTCACGCTCAGAGTAATTTATTGCAAGCCGTTTAGGAAGTACATGAAACTATGTAAGCACTGACGGGTTTAAATGTTTCCTTAACGTCCTATGATAATAATGGTCACAGTGGCCAACTCAACGTAGATTAGAGATGATATTATAGTGCACAAGTGAGTGCACAAACACAGGTCCCTTCTTAGTTCGATGGGACGGCAATCCAATACGACCGGAGCTGCGGAGAGAGATCAGGCGTAAGGCCAACGGCTTTTACGTGGTTTCTGAGACGGAGTAGATCCTTTTCTTCTTATCGTATGGTTGATGAACAAGCTAGTGTCAGAATTTAAACCACCCGTAGGCCTCTGACTTGGATTTGCACACCATTGAAAAAATCTTTCAGGTGTGCTGGTTTCATCGGGATGTCTTCCTGTTGAGGTCCGCGACGCCGCCGCGTATACACCCGCTCTTGAAAATGGACTCCGTTTGAGTTCGAAACTAGTCGGGCATTCCCCGAATACAATACGTGAGTAAAGCCGTATCAATATTTATATGTTTTGCCTCATTGTTTTAGCAACTGATAATTAATTTATAATACAAGTCAGAGGTGCACCTTGGGATAGAACTCGAGACCTCTGACTTGTCAGTCGACGATCATACCAGTAGGCTATCAGTGCTATATGGAGTAGATTATCATAATAATTAAAACTCTGGATGATTTAAACTCTATATAAGGTTGTTCATCAAAAATACGATTAAAAAAGACTGCCTCGTTGGTCTAGTGGTAGCAAGCGCGACTGCTGAGCACGAGGTCCTGGGTTCGATCCCCGGGTCGGGCAAAGTGTTATTGGGTTTTTCCATTAGGAAATTCTCAGTAGCAGCACGGAGTCTGGAATTGTGCCCGGTTAATGGCAATAGGCTCGCGCCCTATTACATGGGACTTATTACATAGCCGGCGAAACGTGGGTGTACTACACACCTCTGCCTACCCCCTCTGGGGAATACAGGCGTGAGTCTATAAATAAATAAATAAAAGAACGCAAAAAAGTACTCAGTTCTGTGGCTGAACCATAAACTCATTCAAATATAGCTAACATTGTAGAACTTGAACAGTTGGTGATTGTAACTACTGCATAAAGTTGTCACATTTGCAACAATTTATAGCAGCCGCTTAGGAAGTGAATCCAGCGGTGATTACGTATCTGACAAAAAGTGAGAGAATATTACACAACAACTCTATGTGTGACGTCGTTACGGGTAGTCAGAAGCCCGAAAGTCTGACAACCAGTCTTACCAAAGGGTATCGTGTAACCCAGTATCTGGGTTGTGCAGGTCTGATAGACCGTCGCTCCATGTAAAAGACTGGTATTCAGCTGCATCCGGTAAGACTGGAAGCCGACCCCAACATAGTTGGGAAAAGGCTAGGCAGATTATGAACTCTATGTGCGACGTCATCTCGCAAAGGTGTTTTCAACCAACTTAATATAGAATCTTCAAATGTCGAAGAAATATCACAAATTAAATACACAAGAAAAATATCACTACATTTATAAAACAAAGTTCTCCGTCGCATGTCTCGCGAGATACTCAAAAACTTCTACACCGATTTTCATGCTGTTTTCACCAATGGATAGAGTGGTTTTCGAAAATGGTTTCAGTATATAATTTGTCAAGATATTTGTTGGAGGTGTCGGAAAAAAATAAGCAAGGTTGCGAGAACGAGATCAAAATTACTGGTTACTTTTGGTCGCGATAACCGGCATCCACGCAGACGAAGCCTGATGCTCGCGATGATGTTAATCTATCTATATAATTATATAAAAAGAAAGTGGTGTCTATTTATAACTCAAGAACGGCAGAACCGATTTGGTTGAAAATTGGTGCGGAAGGAGATTAGGACCAGGAGACGGCCATAGAATACTTTTTATACGGTATTTTACTCAAGAACGGCTGGGCAGATCTTCATGGTTTTTGATTTGTAGAAGTAGCGTAGGGTAGGAGTAGAGCAGGGTAGAGGGTTGACTAGGGTAGGAGTAGAGTAGAATAGTGTAGGATAGAGGTAGAGTAGGGTAGGGTAGGTTAGAATAGGCGTTGAAGTAGGATAATCACGCGTACAAAGTCGCGCCGGGAAGCTAGTAGTTTATAAATCTCAGTGAACAAATCAAGAACTGCTAGATACGTAATCAGGTAGCCGGACGGTTAGTTAGTAGTACATGCAGGTAGATATGTGGGTATTACAGCGTCCGGGCCCGTAGGTAAATGAATGTAGTTCGGTGCATCGAAACTTTGCCAGACTCTAAATTGTTCGTATAATGGGATTTGAGCTTAAAACTTACAGGCTTCTTCATATAGGGATTCTCACGATGATATTTCGTAAACAGAAATAATAATTTAGAAATTATTTAATAAGAAACTCGCACTAACTGACTCGGGCGGGACTTGAGCCCGCTATTCCTGGCGTGCCGTGCCATCGCTTTACCAACTAAACTACCGATTCCTGCCCGCTTCCGTTGAAATTCCGAATCTCTTTCTTAACGCCTAAAAGGCTTTAAATTCTCCTCTTACGACACTGCGGGATGAATAGGAGTAGTTCTATTCTTAGGCCGGAAACCACACGGCACAATGCTTATATTGCTTTAACGTAAAAACGTTAAATCAATACAAGTTATCATACTTAAAGTGATTACAGTTTCTACAGAAAAACTAGCCAAGTGTGATTAGGCCTCGCGACATTAGTGCTGATTCTCTTGTACATCCCGCTAAACTAATTTTAGTCTAACTATATCTCTTTCTAATAAACAGCATCGAAAAAGGACAGCAAAGTGAACTGTCAAATTATAGCTGACAAATTACTCTACGTCCTTGCAAGTGACGTGAAATTAGACGACACCCATAGAGTATTCAAGAAAATATTAGAGTGATAACGTCAACCACATTGCCTTGTGCGGAGCGAAAGCAGGTCTCGCCATACAAATGTTAAAATGTCATTTTTTCAAATTAAGTTTTCTAGACGTTTTTCAAAATTTTACTCAGCAGTTAACCATGATATAAGCTAAAATGTAACTTTTTCGCTCGTGGAGCCTAGTTGAACCGCAGTCGAACGAGGTATGATCGCAAACGGAGCTCGTGTCGCGGCCGCGTTGTTCATACCCGTGCTCACGGTTCATACTTCTATAGGGTTGCTCTATTTTTTTCTTATATACTCTAAGACGACACCTCTATGACATGCCGACTAAATTCTCGTTGATGACACGCAAATGGACTAGTTTAGCTCTAAAAGTATTTTATCCTTTTCTAATGATCTCTGTTAGAAAGAAAGATAGTGAGTCTAAATTGGTTTAGAACGTAGCACCATTGTATAATGGTACAGAACCTTTAATTGTCATAGCATTGGCACCCATATTTAACCGGTTTTTTTTATTTTGCCGCTTCAGATTGGAAACCAGTATCGTATCGTTACCGAAATCCGAGCACAAAGATACGGTAAGATAGTGGTCCTGTGGGACGAAAACGTATCGGAATAAAAATCGTAAATCCTGAATACAATTTTATCTACACCGTTCGGCATGACTTCTTTATTTGGGTTCTATGGGTGTAAGGAGTCTTTATAACTTTCCAACGTCTATTCGTAAAATTATCTTCTTTTTCATCATACTTACTCGTAAACAGTGATATTACACGTAGGAAAAGCGGGCGGTAAATCTAAAATATGGCCCTAGGGCATTACAGTTTTTTTTGCCATTACGTAAAATGTTAGTTTAAGCAAATAGTTTAAATAGATGCTCGACAAAAGAATTTTATTTAAACGTTTTAAATCGACTGTCGTTAATAATTCTGCTAAATATTATAAATATGTGAAAGTTTGTGACGATCTTATGGATAGATGAATGTTTGTGACTCTTTCAGGCAACAACTACTAAACGGATTTTGATGAAATTCTACAGTAATATAGATACAGATATAAGTATAGAGCAGAATTAGACCTACGCAATAAAACGCAGGCAAAAGAAAAAAAATTATGACGTTAGATAAAAAAAATTACTTCACTATTGTAATATAAATAACCAATATTATCTCCCATTGCAGCCGTGGCAGATAATTTAGAAGCACCTTATATACCTACCAAGACTCACATAACACAAGATCCGGCCGCCATTGAAGGACATTGGCACGTCTCAACGTGTCCATAACACATAGAACCACTAGAATTTGGAAATACATAGAGAATATTATCCATAGAGAAACAGTAGGAAGTACCAATTTCAACGAAGGGGATAAGTGCTATGGTACTATGAATTTAAATGAATTGGATAGCTATGATATTAGAGGAGAATTTGGTGAAAATAGCTTTAGTCCTATAACACATTATCCGAAATTGGAATTGGAACAGAGTTTACTAGCATTTACTAAAGAACTACACAAATTTTGGTTACTTGTATATTTAGTTAATCTAGCATGGGATATAAGATTTCGTAAAGGATGCACCTGTTTACATAACTATTATATTATTACCTTTTTTTTTAAAGGCATGTGTTTGACATAAAACATCAGGTAATAAAATCGATTCTGTGGTACCTAGGTACCTACCTCTTTATTTCTTTCTTTATCGTATAGTTAATGAATAACTTGGTGTCAGAATTCAAGCCGCCTGTAGGCCTCTGACTTGGCTTTACACATCGTTGAAAAATCTCTAAGGTGTGCTGGTTTCCTGACGATGTTTTCCTTCACCGTCTTGCAAGTGATAATTAATTTCTAAAACGCACATGAATCCGAAAAATAAGAGTTGCGTGCCTGGGTTTCAAGCTTACGACCTTTAATTTCCGTCCAACGGTCATACCACTAAGATATCACTGCTTTGTGGTACCCCAAATTGTAATTGTTTTAAAAGTACGGAAGTCGTTTGTGAACGGTTTGATGTGAGCCGTGCGTACGACCCGGTGGAAGAATGGAGCATGAATGAAATGGTGAAGTTAAAATAAAAACTAATATATACTGCTATACATGTAAAAAAATCACAAAAAAAAATTTAAAAAATCGGATTAAGAACCTCCTTCTTTCAGAAGTCGATTTTAATAAATACCGGATAATATAGTCTCAAACTTTTGCGAACATTTTAACATAATAAAACAACTTTTTAACGGATATAACTCGGTTTTTATTTTGTCTGCCTGCGACCACGAGTGCTGCAAAGCACTCGAAACGTCAGGAGTGTTTTATCAAAATAAAAACGCGAGTTATATCCGTTAAAAAGTTGTTTCATTAAATATCGGATATACACTGAAACCCAATTACTAAGCCCCTGTGCCAATAGTGTCATAAAATTCCTATTTTTTAACAAATTTACTTTATTTTTCTCAACTTTCAAATGAATCCCTTTCTAAAAACATGGGAAAGGGAACGAACTTTTGGTGTAACGTAGAATTTCTTTCAAAGTTGTGACATAAAAGGGACGCATCGGGTACATAAAATGAAACTTAAAACTCGACGAGTTTTTTGTGTTTTCAGGAGCTGATGATGTTGTTAAATGGAATTTACTTGAAAATAATTAGCTTAAATTAGACATAATAATATAAATACTGAAATAGAAATAGTAATACTCCTCCTCTTTCTTCCTCCTCATCTCCTCATCGTATGGTTGATGAACACCCTAGTGTCAGAGTTTAAACCACACGTAGCCCTCTGACATGGCTTTAAAGTAAAGTAATACTTATAAACTATTATAAATAGAAATTATACTTATAAATAGAAAGAAAGAAAGAAAAAGGTTTTATTCCCTCTGGGTAGATACATACACAAACAAGAAAAAATGATCATAAAATAAAAAAAACATAAATAAATAGCGTGCCTCGTATAGCACGTTAAGCTGTTGGCCCCGGCTGTCAATTGTAGATCTTTAACAGTCGTTACGGGTAGTCAGAAGCACGAAAGTCTGACAACCAGTCTTACCAAGGGGTATCGTGTAACCCAGTATCTGGGTTGTGGAGGTCTGATAGGCAGTCGCTCCATGTAAAACACTGGTATTCAGCTGAAACCGGTAAGACTTGAAGCCGACCCCAACATAGTTAAAAAAGGCTAGGTAAATGATGAAAAAAATAAATAATTAAAAAACAGATTATAAATAACAAATAATAATAAACTTGAAACTGTTCTGTTCACGAAAATCGAAAAGGTCACATAAAATGTAATTTTGTTCAAAATATTTCAAAAAGGCTTGGTATACGTAGCATCCTTTGTGTATTGCATAAAAGAAAACCAATGAAGCTGAAAGAATTGTAAGCCAGGCTTGTGTATCACAAATAAAAAGAAATACAAGACAAGGGCATATACAATTTCTAGAACCATTAAAATATTGTTTATTCTAAGAAACAGTTGACCGGGCGGTCTATTCTTAAACTCAATAAAATTATATTATCTTAGAAATTGAATTGAAATACTGGATGGGGGACTTTGAATTGTACAGAGTACCTACAAGGCAAATATTAGAGAAGGAGCGAGCGATAGTGGAACGTTGCACAGACTTTTTTTAATTTTGTTAAGTCATTTTTAGAGCTCCGAGCCTTTTAGTGTCGTCTGTAATTTTTTCTTTATCGTAACAAGGGAAATTGTGCAAGCAAAATGTCATACTTTTAAAGAAAAAGTAAAAGGATTTAGCTTAAAATAAAATGTAGACCATTTGGATTGCAATAAGATCTCCGCATAAAACGTATCTTCTTTGATTTAGTTTAACATACAATTTTGTAGAATGACCAACGAAAATGTAATAAAAAGAGTACAAGAAAAGAGAAAACTGATATCTAGTAGGTATAGAAAACAGAAGAGGAAATATCTCAGAACATTTATGCTCTGAGGGCAAGATGGCATGCCACCTTATAGGCGACGACGCATTCATAAATTAAATAATAAATATAAGTATATTTTTTTTACGTAAAACGGTTTTGTAATCAAAACTAACGCTGTGTATCAAATATCAGATCAATCTGTCAACAGGAAGGGGATAAAATATTGTTTACTAAATTTGAACCAAATAATAAACAGGTCAAGCTAAGTAAAACCGTTTAATTATAGAAGGAAAAGTCTATGGAAATAGAGGCAGAGGTAGGCCAAGACAAAACAATAGGTATTTTATATATGACCAATCCAAAAATGCACTGTTTCAAATGAAAAAAAAACTCTAATTACCCCACTATTCAAAGAGTGATACAGTGTATTTAATATATTTTTTAAAGAAATACGCATAGGATTTTGATAAACTTCTCATTTGGTAGTTAGAGTTACCTAAATGAAAAGCTCAATCATTAGATGTTAAAATACATGATCAACAATACTTACCTAATTTGGTCTCAAATCGATACATATACAGCTCTTTTCAAAATCATAACCCCCTTAAGACCCCGGTCACGTAAACACAGGGCACACCTCGGATACACACAGACTATTAAACAGAGTTCTATACCTTGGTGGCACCTAATAGATACTACTGGGCAGGTAAAATTGTCTTTTTTAAGCTATTGCACAGCTTTTATCGCGGGCTTTTAGCGAAAAAAAAACTTACACCCTTTATTGCAAAATAATCAATTTAAAACCTTATTCACTAACAAATAAGGTTTATTTTATGTTGACACATTAAAAAACTAAACATTTAGAAATATAAACATTCGAATTTCAAAAACTAATTATTTGCTTAGATTTTTCAAGACGTGACCTGTTACCCGACCTACGATGCGCAGCGTATCTTCTGTCAGATCTGCGTCGACCCTTAAAGTTTTCCGTGCAAAGAGATCTGTCAGAGCTGTCAATGTCAGCCTGTTCCAACGAGACGCCGCGTCTTAAAATAAAATATATAATATAGTCTCATAATATAGTGTACACGCCTAAACTACTGAATCAATCTGCCTGAAACATTGCATATACGTTGTCAGGTGTCTAAAACAGACATAGAGTATTTTTCATCCCGAAAAAAGTACTGTTCCCGAGAAAAACAATAATTCTTAATTATAATTATGAACAACTTTTTTTATGGTACCAACTCTGAAATCGCAAAAAAAAAATCAGCTGTTCCATACATTTAGGTTCACATGACTCAACAAAATGTATGGAACAACTGATTTTTTTTTGCGATGTTAAGGTTGGTCTCATAGTAAAAGTTGTACATAATGATGAGTTTAATGATCCCTTTTAAGGATGCTGGTGTTTTACAAATAACCCTGTATAAACAGGCAAAGCATTTTTGTTTAGTAGCTACTGATAAGCTTCAGTGTAGCCAATAAAAAAAAATGAAAAAAAAAAATGGTTGAATTTCGAACAATTGGAAACCTCTACTTATAGTAACTCCCTTTGGATTTCCAGTCACGTATAAGCATGATTGCCCTTTACCGATGTAATTAATTTTCTTAGTAGCTTCAGGCTCAGGAGCTATATCTTAGTCTACATCCCACAGTCAACAACCCTTTTTATTCGCGGGCCAAGTCTAGATATTTTATTGTTTATCTTTCTCAGCCTTTACGAGGTTCCTGTCATGCGGAATGGAGACATAAATATTTATTATTATTATAATTGACAGTCATAGGTACTTTGATATAAAAAGGCAGACACGGAATTCAATACTAAGTATTTATACTTACATATAATATCTCAAGCTGAGTTAACTCCATGGGAAGTATACAGGCAGCCCTAATCTCTTACAATGCAATCTCTAATCAGATTTATACTCAATACAACCTGATACAAGCTCACACAATGACACACAAAAATACAATTTCAAAATCACAGCAACCCTCCATTTCCCAAGCTTCGGTCACGTATATAAGTGTGATTGCCAACCACAAGATACATTAATTTTGCTCGACCCTGCCTCGGGTTCTGACGAAGAAATCCCTCGGAAAAATATAATAAAATAGACCACCCTAATCTCACGCTTGTGTTGGACAGATAATGATGTCGTAAGACCCTAAGCTTGTGGTGCAATTGGCGTAATAAATCTTAAAAGAAAGTAAGTAGGCTTTAGTTTGGAGCGTAAATACCTACAATTCATTTGGCGTTAGTATTATTTAAATAGATAGCTAGTTTTACCATCGGGGTATCGTGTAACCCAGTATCTGGGTTGTGGAGGTCTGATAGGCAATCGCTCTATGTAAAACACTGGTATTCAGCTGCATCCGGTAGGACTGGAAGCCAACCCCAACATAGTTGGGACAAGGCTAGGTAGATGATGAGCTAGTTTTACCTTGAAGAAAAGGTAACTAATACTTGTACAACTACAATAATTGATTGTCGAATTCTAAATTAACGCGTAATTAATATTACCTAATAATATTAAAAGAAAGCATTTACCACCCAAGAGCGAAAATCGCCAAATTACATTGTCCCTTTCATTAACACTGACATATATTTCTTAAAATCTCTTAGATTAATATTTGTGATTGCTGTTCAGACAATTTAATTGGCTATCATTCTCCCTGTGCCTAAGTCTGCTTATACAATGAGTGACACATAAACACACACAGACAGACACTCATGGGCAGTACAATTTGTTGATTTTTCATGTCTAGGTACCTATATTATATTAATTCGATTTAAGTAACTAAAATCTGTACAAATTCTACAATCTACGTGAGCGAAGCCACGCGGGAAATGTATGTATATAAAACATAAAAATATACATTTAAAAATATAAAATATAGTAGCCCACAGGTATTGGAAATAGGGTCAGATTAAAAATAAAAATTGACATAGTTATTATTATTATACTTTTGATCCTTGAACTTCCTTGAACCGATCTTAAGCTAGTACTCGCTCAATCTTGTAACTTCAACCGTTCTTAAGTTTTTACTCAAGTCGTTTACGAGGGCAGCTCTCTGAATAATATGATTCTGTTGATTATGACCTCTTCTGAATTTGTTAGCACAATAAACTATATTTTACGAAATCTCTTTGCTAAATGACACTATTCTTTTTTTATCTTTGATGTTTTGTTCATTTTTTGGCTTCCGAACCTGAAAAGAAAAAAAACGGAACCCATAGGATCACTTTGACATCAAAGTGACAATAGACAACACTGTCTGTCTGTCTGTCAAGACCCTTTGTCTTGGGAACAAGTGGAGGTATCAATTTGAAATTAAAACCTTACCTACCTAATATCTACTTAAGATTACAGTTTCTTGAAGCTGTGAAAAATCAAACTTCTAAGTTAACGTAGAAAAAAGATACGTATGCCGCAATAAACGTATATTTCGACTCTCTCAAGGGAATCCAAATTTATAGGGTACCTTTCGTAGACCTAGAACTATGAAATTTGGCAAGTAACAAATTGTCTTATAGGAACTACGCGTACCTACAGGGAAAAATCTAAAACTATACATTTGTAATTAAATCATAAAATATATAGTATAAGGAGCCCTCGGTGGACTAACCCTACTCGCACTTGTCCGGTTTTGGTCTATTCTATTTGTTAAACTTAGAAATAAACATTGCGAATGTTTTCCTGACCGGAATTCTGTCACGGTGAATATTCTCAATCGAGATTAGCCATCTATCATTATTGTGCACAAGGTGTACGCAAACACAGGTGCGCTCTCTATTCCCGGATTACTCACGTAGTCCGAATGGGACGGCAATCCGCCACCACCGAAGAGAGATCAAGCGCAGGGCCAACAGCTTAACGTATTTTCCGAGGCACGGAGCAAGTGATAATCAGTTTTATGTATGTTTTTTACATGTTTAAGCACATGTTTTGCTTAATAAATAAAATTATTTATTATTTTTTTAACCACGCGCCTTTAAGTTCGTAATTTCAACTGAAGCGGGCAGGCCACTTAGTTGATAAAGCGATGGCAAAGCACGCCAGGGATCACGGGTTCAAGTCCCGCCCGAGTCAGTTATTTTTGCGAGTTTCTTATTAAAATGATAATTATTTTATAGCTAATGATAATTATATGTTTATAGTGAGTAGCAAGTACAATAATATTAATAGAAACGGATCGTGTTTACTAATTGATATGATCAACCGATATGAAATGTAGGGCTATCGACGTCGTCGGTTTGATGGCGAAATTAATTAAAACAATTGGATCCTGTCCTTTGGTAATTGGATTATGGGAATGACGGCCGGTTGAAGGTATACTAGTCCGTAATCGATATTAAAAGGACGATAGTAGTTTAGTAGTAACGCGTCTATTTCCCGACAGGTTAGACAGAGGGGTGTGTAACGGATGATATAATAACAAAAAATCTAACGTTCACTTGACCTAATTTTGTTTAGTATAACGAACATTTGAGATAATTAATTGTTGATATAATTTCATTTTATTTAATGTCTTATGATATAATGAACATTTAGTATAATGCACAGATGCCAAAAAAACATCGATTCCTCTGGAGCCACCACTGGTAGCTTGGACCTTGTTCCCGATACCGGTATTTTTTTGTCATTGATATTATTGAATTTAAATAAATAAGGGATACGATATTCTAAAGTTAGAACTTGTCAGGATTTTATGTTGGTTCTGACTCCTTATATCGACTATCAAAGATCTTCCTTACAACCGGGACCAACGGCTTGACGTGCTTTTAATTAGTCTGAATGTCAGAATGTCAGAGGTTGTCTTGGGTTTGACCCTGAGACCTCTGACTTGCCAGTCAACGGTCATAACACTAAACTATCACGGGATACAACAAATACACATACAAACTTTAATCCTCCGTTAAAGTTTGTTAGTAAAATCTAATAATTTTGGGTTAAAAATAGGTATACATTTCTAAATTAATTCCTACCGCGTTTTAATAAGCACAACTCTAGCAAATCGTCGTACTACTAATTTGAGCTTAGTCGGATATTCCGTAGTTTGGGCGAAAGCCAAACCATTGTAATTAGTTTGTCTTGTTACGTAAATTATTAATTAATGATTAAATCATTTCTGAATACGAAGCAGTTTTGGAGTTAAGGATTAGTTAGACAGACAGTTATTTAGTTAGGTAATAATAATCCTCCTGACTGAATTTCGGTCACAGCGGCCAATCTCAATGCAGATTAGCCAACTACGCAGGAGATATAATAGTGCACAAGTGTTGTCGGTCGTGGTGGTATTTATCACTTACTCCGTGCCTCGGAAAGCACGTAAAGCCGTTGGCCCTGCGCCTGATCTCTCTCCGGTCGTGTCGGATTGCCGTCCTGTCGGGCTATGAGAGTGAAAGAATAGAGTGCACCTCCTGCGTAGTTGAATATTCTCCGTCAAGATTGGCCGCTGTGACCAAAATTTGGTCAGGAGGTCATTATTTTGTGATTTTATATCTTCAATATGCAGCGAGATACCGGTCAGCGAGATAGCGAGGATCAGTGCCTTAAAAAAGACTTTTGGAAAAATTTTGAAGTAGCACATTACAAGTTGGTATCAAATAATCTGGCTTTGCGCAGGGAAGGTTCCGGAGCTGGTCTCTTAAGAGGACCCGGGACCTCCCTCCATGCGCTGATGGTGATCACCGGGGTAAAAAAAAAAGGTATACTATTACTTCTTAAAGAAGCGACACTCACCTCCCCCCGCCAATTTATTGTCCCCGCATCTGCCCAAATCGAAAGAGTGAAGAAAGGGTGAAACAGAGCGGGAGCGCGGCTTATGTTATCGCGTTGTCCTTTTCCCGCTCGCTTGTAGTAGAAAGTAGGCATACGAGCATGTTTCTATGGCGTGTCGGGGGTATGTTAGTATGGTCACTTATTACTCGCACACACACACCCTAACCCTCTAACACCCACACACACTAAACCTGTGTGCCAGTATTAACTGACCAAATCAAATTGCACATTAACTCGCCTTGTGTAACTTATCCATTAGCTTCTACACACACGAGTTCCGTTCATAGTTTATTGGCGAAGTTAGTTTTATTACATCATATTACTGACAAGGGATGTGCGCTTTTAGCGTAATGCAATGGCAAAATTAATTAGTTTCTCGCTGTTCTCGTTTTGCTATAGACGTAAATCTTGTCATCATCCTCCTAGCCTTATTAGGCCAAACTTTGTTGGGGTCGGCTTATAATCTAACCAGATGCAGATGAATTCAGTTTTCCACGACTGCCTATCTGACTTCTCAACCCAAGAGGGATACGATGTTCTAAAGTTAGACTAGTTGTCTGAAATTTATGAAGGTACTGTATTTCTACAGTGTACTCCCTATATCAACTGACAGAGATCTTCATGACAGCCGGGCCTAACGTACGGAGTAAGTGATAATTAATTTATAATTGTTAATTTTTAATTATTTTGGTGTGTTCATTTGCCCGCTGTCTATAGGTAATAAATACATATTTATGTTGTATTAAAAATCAATAAATGACAAAACTCGATCAGTTTCCGAGGACTTAACCGTTTATAAAACGACCTTCGAAATCTCCAGGACCAACTTGCTTAAAATAGGTCAATACAACAAGAACGGACTTACATACAATCTTAAACAGGGTGTTACAGGACGATTAACATTCCTATAAACCAAGTAAAGAGTATCATGTTTTTTACCCGTATACAAAAAATCAATAAAATCCAACAAAATCTTTAGCCACAAGAAATGATTTTTCATTTTCGTATCTTTTAACATAATATATAGATCTGAGTTCATAATATTAACGTAAACATTATAAGGTCAAGAAACTGCATCGTGCTTGAAAGACAGAGAAAGGTGTCATTCAATTCCACTCTGACGCGCCCTAAGCGTGTTTACGTTTTATGCAGTTGATTCTGCTCGAAAAATTTGTTCGAAAATTTTAATTTTTAAATCTTTTATTAACTACTGATCTTTTGGTTTTAAAATGTTTAGATGTGTACTGTGCTCATTTTATATTAATGTCGTAAATCCAGAAACACATTGTATATACCTTTAAACCTACCCTTATCAAGAGCCTTCGTTACACGTGTTCCCATGTAACCTTTCCACGAGAACTTTGGGAACAAAACCGCGGCGTTGCGTTCTCGACACCTTAATTGCCTTCATCGTACGTTTATCACGGCACAAAACTGCGTATAATGCGCTTTTGTTACTTGTCTAAGTTGTGTGATCTATCGTTTGTTTATTTATTTTTTATCTTCTATATAATACATTATGATATATCGTAGTGGCGCATTGGTTACAGATACGCTTTGCAATGGGGTTGGTTCGAACCTAGCATGTAACAGTGTGAGTTTTTCAATGTTATATAAGTACTTTCTCAGTTTATCTAAGACAGTATCCTGGCCTCTCCTGATTCCGACGATGCAAAGAAATGATATAATATAGTTAGTTTAAGAATTAGTATAGTAAGGTAGTTTAGTTGTTTATATATTTTTGTTTTTGTAAGGGTGAGTATTTGGGAGTGTCACGATGAAGGTGGCATATATTTAAAAAAAACCTCTATATTTAAAAAAAAATAAAAAGAAACCACTGACTAACGGTGAAGGAAAACATCGCGAGGAAACCTGCACTTAAATAGTCTTGCACTGAAATCGCTAACCCGCAATGTGCTAGCGTGATAATTAATTGCTCAATCCTTTCAATATTATGAGCCTCTTCAGAATGAGAAGAGGCTTTGCCGTGCAGTGGCAATTACAAGCCAAATAATTCGTTTATTTAAAAATAGGCAAACACAACACAGTTCAGTATCATTTTCTCTTCTGGTTGTGAATACATTTTTTTTATGTACAAGCTTTAGAACTATCAATAACAAAAAATAGAAAAGAAATACGCTCGAATTTAATGCAAGAGCACACCAAAACATATAATCTATTTACTATACCTATGTCGAGCCTTGGTCACACGGGATTTGGTATCGTTTAGACCCGTCCGTTTCCCAGTAGTATTACCGATCGTCATGTTGAAACACGACACAGTCGCTTACCGCCAAGATTTTGTCCGGTGGTGGGTGTCTAGATTGCTGACGTTGCTAGTTTGATCTTATTTCTCCAACATTAGTAGACTTTTACGACACGCAATGGGAGGAACGGTGGTGATTTTATTGCTCGACACCACACAGTGCTAACATTTGTGTTGTTTTAAGAGAAGGCTTTTGTCCGGCAGTGGGATAAAGTCATTGAATAAATAAGCAAATAATTCAATGGCGTTCGCTTGCTGATCAAATGCATCTTCTTTTCTGAACTCAAGGAAACAAGGCGGCCAGTTTCTTAGATATAAAGACGTAAAAGAAAAGACATAAATGAAAAGATGCAAAATGGATCCCTCTCACTGGGAAGATATGGCTAAAAATTGGGCTGGGAGGAGTGGGAGGAGATTTATACTGCGTAGTAGTCCATCTATGGGCATAGATCCATCGTATTGAAGACCTAGAGACTGATCTAGACGCCAAACAAGATTGCTTCAAAATTACACCTCCCTACAGCATACAGTACAATTATGTAAATAGTACCTTAACATTTGCGCTGTGCAAGATTCTTCAGTGTCAAAATAGGGTACATGAGGGTACGATTGAAGCCCTCTCTATTAAATATAAACAGACGCTAGACGGACACCATTGCCGAAATCGGCAAGAGGAAATATATAATTATATATATTCGCTAGCTGTATCCTTCCTCAATTATATAAAAGCTTGATGGCAGTCCTAAGTCTGAACAAACTCAGCTCGCGTACACGGTATAACTAAATCGCTTAATCTATTAAAACTAACTAGCTGTTATCTATGGACACATGAACAGCCTGATCACTTCGAACAAGCGTCAAGGAAATCAAATACTGTAAAACGTTTTAACTTCTGTAGCCAGTTTTAGCTATCAAGTTTCATCTTATCTTCTAAATAAAGATAAAGAATGTTTCGTTGGTTTGGTTGGTTGTTTAAACAAAACAAAAGTTGCACTGTTTTCGGTAGTGCACGTGTAACAATTTTTGCTGAAGCCGTTATAGCCGCATCACATTACTCTCAAATCATCACAGTAACTAATTATAATGAGTTAAAGATGTGGTTCCCTTTTTAGGGTTTCGTATTAAAACCAGAAGCCTTCATCGTTTCGTCATGTTTTTTTTTTAATATTGTAAAGGCATGTGTTTGACCACGAACCCACCTGATGATAAGTGACGTTGTGATGTCCGTTTGTCCATCTGTTATATCTTATCACCGTACAGATATTAGTCGCTGTATCTAAGTTATTTTAGTGAGCTGGCTGTCTTCAATCAGCTGTACAATCGCTTAGTTTACTTTTCCGAGTACTCGCTTCGCTCGCTCCAACTACTCCCTCTTATTTGATATGAATTCAATTGAAAGTTTTGAATAAAGTGAATTGTGTGAATATGGAGAATTTATCTATGGAGAGTATGCTCTATTATCTAGCATGAAAACTGGAAATATATTTTAATATAACATTACGTCTATGTTTGCACAAAAAGTCAGTTTTATGTGTTGTTGCACACATAGTTCTACTTCAAGCTTGCGTCTTTCTGACCAAAAGGGCGCGAAAGCGAAATGTTAATAAGTCGTGGCGCAAATGCGCAAATGTTTAGGTTTTTTTCAGACATTGTTTTATATTTCAATCTTCAATAAATAAAATAAATCAGCCTGTAACTGTCCCAATGTAAGGCAAAGGCCTCTTAAGGCCTCAATAAGGTGACATATAATTTGTATCACTCTTAAACAATAGGTAGATTGATCCTATTTCAAATATATTTTCTCAACAACCACCCATTTGCCCCTATAACCTTGAAAGTAGAGACAAATATTTATTTGTAAATCCGGAACGGCGTTTATTGCCAACCCTTAGAAATTGCGCTGATTGTAATGGTAAAACTTCCATTAATCTACCCGTAGAATGGCGGAAAACGACGCTTGAAATGTCGTAGATATACCATTAAGATTGCACCCTAATTTTATTTGATGATGACGATGATTGTAGTGTCAAGAAATTATCAACTTTTCAGTCACGGACTTTTACCGAAATATTATTTAAAAAGATAATTATTATAGTAAGTCCGAAGTCTAATTAGAGTCAATGCCCTCAAATATGTTATAAAAATATTTAAGATAGGTACTATAGTGCGTTACATCAATAATTATATTAATTCCTCGTAAAGGCCGAGAAAGATAAACAGATAAAATATCTAGACTTGGCCCGCGAGGTTGTCGACATGTGGGATGTGGACTCAGCTGTCATTGTGCCGATAGTCGTTTCAGTCCATGGTTTAATACCCAAGAGCCTCGATCAACACCTTAAGAGGCTCTCGCTAGATGGCGGTACTCCTGGACACGGCTCGCATAGTTAGAAGTTTCCTTTCTCTGGAGCTCTGACCACCGGTAGCTTGGACCCTGTTCCCGATACCGGTGGGCTACTATATTTTATATTTTTAAATGTTTTATTATTATTATTATTATTATTTTTTTATGTACATTTAAAAATGTATTTTATATGTTTAAGAATAAATAAAAGATACTATAACAACTATCACGTTTTGAATTCAAAATATTATAAAATATAAATTTATATTTTCAGAAAATCTTTCACCATCTTGTGTGGGAAAAATAACATATGGCGTACATATAATATGTTCATTATAATTTGTAAAAGGTTTTTATGAAATATTCCTAGCAATTTTCTTCTTCAAAAGAGTAGCCTACCTAATTTCCTTGGCAGGAACTAAATCTAAATTAATCCTCAATCATAAATTCTTCATAAACATGCCTCTTAAAATATTAGGTACAGAAAGCAATTTTATAATATCAAAGGGAAAAATCCACAGAAGGTACCACGTATTTGAATACATTTCTATGTGGTTGCCATAAGACGTCCACTGCTGAACATAGGGCTCCCCCAATGACTTCCAAATCGGCCGGTTGGAAGCAACCTGTATCCAGCAGCTGTCTTATGGCTGAAATGATGATGATGATGATGATGATAAGTGGTTAGTACCTTTTTTTAATCGCGTGGTCTCTTTTTGAGTACCCCATCACCAAGGGCTGGCGATGGGAGCGGGCCTGGATAGACACTGAACGGGGCTGCAAAGCGCGCTACCAGTACCGGCCCCGTCCGGCACAGTGCAAGGAACACGCAGGGGGGCGATGTTTCTAGTGGGTGTGAGCTCCACATCACCGTACGTCTTCGAACTACACGTGTATAGACTATGATATGCTGTAGGAATATTTTTTACTCCCCCCAGCCACAAAAAAAAGGGCTGGCGATGGGTTTATATCCGACTCGCACGGACTAAAAACCACAAGGTGTTCTTCCACGAACCTCCGAGCGGAAATACGGCTTTCGCTTTCGCATTCAGCACACCCCCGCTAGGTTTGTAGGTAAGTATCTACAGTTATAACCTTTTGAGCGCCAGTTTTGTATAGAAGACACAAAATTCCGTGTCCCATATGCCATGTTTAGATAAATTGCTTTGCTGGTATGGAACACAAAAATTGTTGTCTTCTAAGACTCTTTAATTATAATAAATATAAACATTATTAAATAATATAAACTTTCCTCTTACTCACGCACTCTCTATCTATTAAAAAAAACCGCATCAAAATCCGTTGCGTAGGTTAAACGAAACGTTTTAAAGATTTAAGCACACATAGGGATATAGGGATAGAGAAAGCGACTTTGTTTTATACTATGTAGTAATAGTGAAGTATAAGTCTTAGAATGATTTGATAATTCGAATTCTCACGAAAACCCTAGGGATATTTGTAAACCCTAGGGATTTGTATAACTTCAACCAAAAGAACACGGTACAGCCATTAACAACAAAGGAAGCTCTTTCGAACCAAATGTTCGTTCAAGCAATTTTATCTATCTCGCACGAACGGAACCGAGCAAGTATTCAAACTGAACGAACTCGCCAGAGATGCACCTATTTAATATGACAAATGTCGCAAGATGGCCGCGCCATCTCGTAGAGGTTATAGTTTCCTTTTTACCCGACTGCCAAGGAAGCGTTATTTTTTACAAGCTTTTATTTACTTTCACCTGTCCCGATGTCTGTAATCAAATCTTGCAAGTTAAATGCTCACGATGCTTTCTTTCACTGTTTTAGCAAGTGATAATTAGTTTCATAAATGCATAAATGAACATGTATCTCGAAAGTCAGAGGTGCTTGCCTTAGTTTCGAACCTACGACCCTTGATTTGACAGTACAACGATCATACAACTAGGCCACCGCAAATAACAAAACAAATAACAGGGTGTCGCCGTCGACGGATACGTCTGGGAGGACATCATCATCATCATCATCATCATCAGGCCACCGCAGAGGTTATAGTTTCCTTTGTAAGTGTAACTCAATATATTATAAAGAAAGGAAATTCATATACATACATAGACTCACGCCTGTTTCCCAGAGGGATAGGCAGAGACAACGGATTTCCACTTGCTACGATCCTTGCGTACCTCTTTTGCCTCATTCACTCTCATCACGAAGGAAATTCATCTGCTACATAAATATTATAGTAATTGATAACATAACATGAATCCATTAATAAAGTTTACCATGAACACGTCTGACGCGATCATCCCACATGTGCGTTCCAAACCGTGATTTAATTTTATCTATGATAAACTCCACACCTTGGACGGCACTTGGAGTTGATCGGATTTATCCGCACTTCGGAACTTCATCTCAGAAGCGCAGTCTAAACTTCACGCGTGGAAGCCACTAAAAGCTTTATTAAAATTCTTATTCGAAATAGCAGTTAAGTTAAGAATTTTATACTAACTCAGCTACTAACCTAGATATTCTAAACAATCGCTTAAAAAATATATGGTGTATGTACTATGTAGGACTGGTCTCAGATTGCATTAGACAGAGACAAGTGGAAGGAGGAAAGGGAGGCCTTTGCCCTGCAATGGGATAATATAGGCTAAAATAATAATAATAATATTTTTTATTATTATTCCATTCATAATTTTATTTTTGCAAAATGTATGCAAAATTTCAGGATGATCGGTTCAGGGGTTATGGCGTAAAAAGGTAACAAACAAACAAAGTTACTTTCGCATTTATAATATTAGTTAGGAAGTAAGGATGATGTAACTGGCCGGGAGAAATTTGACATCCTTATATATACCTACAGGGTGCAAAAAATCAATGGGCCCTGGAGGGTAACCAGTTCAAATTCTTAAGATAGATTATTTCACTTAAAGGAAACATTACTTTATTTTTAAAAAGTAACAAAACTCCATTCACAGATTTTTCAACAAGCTTATTAAACCGGGAATCGAACCTGCTAAAAATTCACAAGCCTTAACGCGTAAAGATTTCAAAGCATTTACTTACACTGCTCTTTTAAATAACAATCAACGTGAAAACTTAGAAGTGACTTGAAAAACTTATTCATGAACTTATTTCGCTTGTTATTCTACCTTCAATAATTTGTATAGAGCCTTTTAAAATAGTTCTTTGAGTTTCAAAGCAAAATTTCTTTGACCGTTGCAGAACTTATAAGTTTCTTAGAGTTCAAAGCAGAAACCTACTGAAAAGACTAGCGAAGCTTTAGATACGTGTGTTAAAAGAAAATAAACTCTATGTATTTGTTTAAGAGTTTAAAGTTGAATGAAATGGAATTGGTAACAGTTGTTTGCAATAAGGTTGTAAAATAAAGGTTTATTTTGTTCGTAATATTTTATTATAATAGTCAGGCCTCCTGTAGAGTAGGTAATATCTCTTTGTAGGAGTTAGATTTGAGGAAATCCAAAATATGTAGATCGTTGAATTGTTCAACTTTTATTTAAGTTTTGTAGTCATTAGTAAGAGTTTTGTTAGCTAAATTTTTATGATGGAACTCAAAAATTAAGACACGATTGCCGTTAAGCGTGGGATTCGGTGAGATTGATAAATATTTGTCTCAGTCTTGACCTTTCAACTGTCAGAGACACCAGCAATGAGTACCAACTTCTTGTGTCTCATATCATAAGATTGTACCCTTTCTTAGCGTCATCATCATCATCATTTCAGCCATAAGACGTCCACTGCTGAACATAGGCCTCCCCCAATGACTTCCAGATAACTGCATACTGGGCCCATAATCAAAACTCTTAATTCATACATAGTTCAACGACAATCTAGGCTATTTACTAAAATACTACTACATTTATATAAAAATCCATGTAAACAACATAACAATAAAAGACATTTGCAAATAATATTTCTATTACAAATAAAATATCGGATTAGCCATTACAATGTACATTTTATTTCTTAGGAGCATTTACGGCGTCATCTTGTAAACAGTAAAAGGATATAAAATCTAAGAGGTTATGTCCAGGAAATGGGTAAGCGTGTGCTGAAACAAGAGCGGATAGCTTGAATGAAATGAAATGAAAATATTTAATAAAAAACTCGCAAAAAAGTATTTTTATCCAATTCAATTTTAATTGCTACTATGGTAGCAAACTAGCGTACTGCCCGCCTGAATTATGCGGTCATTGTGACCTTTTAATACTTTGAACACAAGGGGTATCACTGTCGACCTTGTAGTTAAGGAAGAGGAAGGGAGATAAAGGAAGGGGGATTATAAAAAAGAAGGGAATTGGGCCTTCGCTGCTCTCACTGACTGTTCAAAACAATCGCTGAAGAAGAAGCAAATCCTACAATTTCACGCCTTACAATTTCCTGACACAGGGTGGAAGTACCCCGATCGGGCAGGCCAATAATTACTGATGGCTCTACTACCTTAAAAAAACAATTTTCTCGTTGTAATATTACTAAATCACTTTATTGTACAAACTATTCACATTTTAGTGTCAAACCTCTAATACTACAATAATCGTGGGGCAGGAATGGGCCATGTCCTTTGTTATTCTAACTGACAATTGCAAGTTGAAATCAAAGAAGATGTTTTTTTATGTTTGAAAAATGTTATTCTATGATAATCAAAACTGATTTTTGCTTTACTCTTTGGAAATGAAATGGCATTTTTTTGCAATTGCTCTCCGCTTATACTACAAATTTAGACTGCTCCTACAAGTGCTTGGTATTAGCTGTCGATGTGGGCATTAAATAGATTTATTGTGGGTCGATCGTAAACCCGCTTTAAGCTCTTAAGGGCAAGCCAAGCTCTTTATAAAGGATGTAATTTGTAGCCGCTGTCTGATATTCGCTTCATTACGCCCGAAATATATATAAAAGAATAGAATAATCAATTTTTAAAATGGAAACCGAATTCTAAGGACGTAGGAGTCAAATGAAAGACTTTTTATTATCTGACTGCGAGGGTTATTAACTGAATTTAAAAAAGGATTGCTAAAATTAATGACACGTTAAATTAGAATTCTAGACCCTTTTTTTCTATTTATTTAAATATAACGTAGCCATACTAAGATTTTCTCTCGTATCATGGTGGCAGATAAAATGTAAATGTACTCGTATATACTGAAACAGTTATTATACGATCAGACAATCGTTTAAAAATAACAAAAAAAATATAATAATAAAAATGAATTAAATTATAATTTTATTTGTATAATCTTTGAATATTTGTTACGGTCTGATTAATATTTGTTCACTGTGAAATTATTATAAATATACTACTATATACTAAAAAAGCTAATGTTTCATAAAAAAAATACTACGAAAATGGTTATAATTAAAAAATATAAAACTGACAATCATATCCTTTTAGGTTACGGGGGTCAAAATAAGTAGTCGTTCCGTAAAAAACTGATATTCAGCTGCACCTGATTGAGAATAATGAGGCTAGGAGAATGATGTCGTATTATTTTTAGACCTTCATAATAATTAACAAAAAGTTATTAATACATTTTTACCAGTAGGCAACTACCTACTGTATAAAACACTCAACTTAAAGTAAGTCCCCTGGTTAGCTCAATTTCTTTAGTAATATTTTCGTACGTCTGCCCTTAAGGTCATTTCAATGTAGTTCAATAAATATCACATAAAACCCCTGTCAGAAACATTTCACCCTATTAGTAGAACGACGGTTTTATTGCCCAATACTGCGTAATTAGTGATTCTATCCAGTAATGGCTGCGACGATATTTTTATTAAGTTTTTTTTATTTGGAATAGAGACGTGGCCGCAGGTCAAAGTTGAAAGTCAAACTTGTCTTTTTCAGAAAAGGGAAGATTAAGGGAACAAGATATTTTAAAATCGAGGTGTAGTTTACAGCGATCTGTAAACGACCTCAGTAAAAGAACAACAGATTAGCAACACATTTATTTAATCCACACTTCGCTTTAAATCATATTTGAACATAAATTTATTGCACAATAATTATAAGTAGATACACTGATTTGACAAGTTACCTCTCTAGATTACTCGACTAACACTAATTGACTGAACAGAATCTCTCGCTACAACCGTTCATATCATGCAAAACTAGACTCGTTACTACCCTTCACTAGAACATGTCACTAACAATCAATCTAAGTACTTTTATAATCAAACACAGGCAATAATTTTAGCAGATAATAGATGTACAGAATAATCTTAGTGGCGATAAGCCTTTGGCAAAAAGAAATGAAATAAATAAACCACCCTGTATTAACTATTTCACTGCAAGGCAAAGGCCACTTCTCGTACAGAGAAGGATTCACACCTCCTTAATACCGGCAGATTATTGTCATGCTACAAAAACTTAAATAAACCAATGCGCTACCACAATCACAAAAAAAGAAATACTTTTTAAAAATGTTCTTAGTGCAATCATTGCCAGTATGTAATATAGATCTTGCATAGTACAGAGCAAATGTTAGGTTTGGCGCAACATGCACTTAGAACGTCATTGGTATTCTAGCCACGAAGTTTAAGTGCTCGCGGCTTGTGTTCGAAGGAAGCTACTGCACATTAGCTACATCTGCTAATTTATTTCTTTGTTACTAGTGTTGTGAATAGTTTAGTTTAGTTACTATTTGCAACTATATTGGGAGCGCACTGTTATCGTCCACGTCTGCAGGGTTATTTGTAAAACACCAGCATCCTTAAAAGGGTTTATTAAACTCAACATTATGAAAAACTTATAAGTACTATGGGACCAACCCTGAAATCACAAAAAATACAGCATTTCCATACATTTATGTTCACATGACTCAACAAAATGTATGGAATATCTGACTTTTTTTGGGATTTTAGGGTTGGTCCCATGGTAAAACTTGGTCATAATGATGAGTTTAATGACCCCTTTTAAGGATTCTGGTATGGATGCATAATTGGTTACAAACTTATTTTAAATATAAAAGTATTGAGACTGATTGTCAATGACATGTTTTAGTAAAAGGGGGTGATAAGTCTAGTTTTGTATAATATATTTTCCAGGACCTTCAACTATTTATCTTTAATATTGTTTGTTATCCTTTTTTTAAAAAGAATAGTCATTTTTAAATCGATTTAATTATCACTGGTGTACTCGTATAACACTGCAAAATCCGAAACACTTTTATTTGGTTTAACACTTTTATCATGTTCAGTCTATCAACACTTGCCTTATACAAATGATCTTTCTTTGTTTGCTCTATAACATTAGTATTGCCAGCTTAGAGGTGACAGTTAAATAAATGGTTCCTATTAACGCCTTTACAGTACATTTTTATTTCAAGTAGCTATTTCGCGTAGTTTTAAAAATAGCGTTTGATGTCTAGCTTGATGTATTCAGTCCATTTATTTTCGTCTACTTCAGAAGTACTTACGGATTCAGAGTTCTAAGGGTCTTATAAATGACTATTGTTATAATACTGTATTGTTTTTTAAAACTGTTCAATCCCCTAGCCTTATAATATTCACGTATCTTGTAGAGGTCGGTTTATAATCCATCCAGATGTAACTGAATATCAAGTTTCTATGAAGCGACTGCCTATATCTCGTAACCCAAAGGGACACGATATTCTCGGTCGAACGTGAGTTTACGGAAAGATTTAACTCAAGGCGGACGAAGTCGCGGGGGATAGCTAGTCATCACTACATAGTATAAAATAAAGTCGCTATCCGCCGTCTGTCTGTCCCTATGTATGCTTAGATCTTTAAAACTACGCAACGGAATTTGATGCGGTTTTTTTAAATAGATACCTACAGTTTTAGCAACTGATAATTAATTTATAATATGTACACACATAACTTACGAAAAGTCAGAGGTGCGTGCCTTGGGATCGAACTCGAGACCTCTGACTTGTCAGTCGACGGTCATACCACTAGACTATCAGTGCTTAATATTTTCACCAAAAGATGAATATTTTAAACTGCTTGAGGACCTCTGCAGCAGTTATTGTTGTTATTTTCTTGTTCCTACTAGTATATCTCCTGCGTAGTAATCTAATCTTCATTGCGATTGGCCGCTGATAAATCCGTCCAGGAAGACATTTACTATGCTAAAACTTTCAACATTGACAAAACACGCACTCTAAAAGTTTTTACCTTAATTTCTAGTTCTGAACTCAATTATAATGTCTCAAAGGGTCAGCCTTTTTTACCCAGCTTCGACATTTTTTATTGACCTGATTCAATTTACCACTCAATCGCTATTGGTCCTTTCATAGATTTATATATGGTATAGCGGACACAAACGGTGCACCACTTTGCGATTAAAATGCTTTGAACGATGCTACGTGCGTAGGGGCGCGGCTAACGCTAAGTTCGGAAGCAAGCGATTCTAACCTTAAGAGTGGTGCACCGGCTTTGTCCACGATAGTACAGTACGCGCCGCAGTTTACTAAGTCTGTGAAGTTAGCTGCGGAACGTACTTTCTCGAATATACGAGTCGTGATAGCCTAATGGTTTGACCGTTTGACTGGCAAGTCAGAGGTCTCGGGTTCGAACCTAGGGCGGCTCACATGACTCAACAAAATGTATGGAACAGCTGATTTTTTTTGCGATTTCATGGTTGGTCCCATAGTAAAAATTGTTCATAATGATGAGTTTAATGACCCTTTTTAAGGATGCTGGTGTTTTACAAATAACCCTGTATGTTCGACAAAATCCACAATACTTATACATCCACATTTGTTACCAAAGTAAATTCAACATCTTTTCCCATTCGCACACGGAATAACATTTATTAAACTTCGACATAACTCCAAGAGTCACGTTCCACATATTTTTATCGGATCAAGAAAATATAAGTTGAGTTCTAAGAAAAATCCAACGAATTTAAGAATTAATTCTTTTGCCTTTTCTAGCCACAAGCCAGGGGAATTTTTGTAAAAAGAAAAATCAATAACGAGCAGGATTTTGCAGCCTACTTAAAGCCACCAGTCGCTCTGCTAAGATACGTACCCACTTCATAAAATACAAGGGGTGTATGTACTACTCTATCTAATCTATACGATGTAATCTGAGATGATGAATTTTTATAGCACAGGCAGTGTTACGAATAGGTTAATTGTAGAGCAACTGGTGGCTTTAACCAGTAGGTCACAGGTTAAAATCCTGCTCGCAATCGATTTTGTTTTTACGAAAATTTAGAACTTAATTGTGATCCCATTGCATGCACAAATCTTTATGTAAATAAAAATCAATTGCCACAAATGTTTGTCCACACTTCACTTCAGAGCGGCTAGTCCGATTTTGAAGACTTTTTTTTTGCTTTGAGTGGGGTCCCTGAATGGTAATCCCTGAGTAGACCCGGTAGCTAGAGCTGCGATCGGGTTTAATTAGGACCACGGAGGCCGCTTTAAGATCAGCTCGTACTTCATAAAAACGTTTATGAGCCAGGGGAATTTTCAAAGCATAATCGTTAAGAACCTTTGCATTCTTTATATTTTTCCTGACACTATTTCAGCGGGAGATTGTAAAATTAATAATTTAAATGCTTTCAGGAAGTGTATAAGTATGACTTAATCTTTTAGGAACGAGAGTTTAGAGAAAAAAAATCGTTATAAAAGTGGTCATCAAGCTTTAATGTTCGATTCTATTTTGAGGTCAGCAAAATTTAATTAAGTTTTTATATCTACAGGGTGTACCAAAAAGGTAAGATAATGTTTAAAAGTTTTAATGGGATTTTTGTGTTGACCAAAATGTAAAAGCTTCTACAAGTGTAAATGCTATCTTTTAAAATAATAGCAATAATGCAGAATTCGGTAGTCCTAGAGACGGCTCGCATATAGTCAGGAGATTCCTCTCTTTAGAGCCCTAACCACCATAACCTGGATCCTGTTTCCGATATCTGAGGGTTCCTACTTTTTATATTTTTAAATAATATGTGTGTTTTTTTAATTATTATATAAATAATAAAATAAAAATATTGATTGATTTAAGTGAACAAATGATAATAATAATAACCTGCCAACGTATTTCAATTTAAGTGTTTAAAGGCAGGTGAAATTTTCTTCCGGCATATATCAGAAGTTAAACAGTACCCATCTCCATAAAATACCGTGAAATCCAAAAAGATACAAAATAATAGTACCTAAAAAAGTTTACTCAAAGATAATACCATTTTTTTTACAAGCAAATTATGTGTTTTACTAGCAAAGCAATTGACAATAATTAAGTTCGTTTTTCGTTAATTTTACAAGAATTTAAATTTACTATCTTCTTGACCGATCGGGCCCTAAGCGACTGAAACGTTCAAGCATTTATTAACGAAACAATACTTAGCTCGAAGCATTATTCTCTTCGAAATGGATGGTACTATGGTTAGAAGGAAAGCCACAATAGTCATAATATATCCCAAACCCAAGGTAAATAACAAAGCCATGTAAATCACACAAGGATCCCGAAAGGTCGTTGCTATGGTAACCAAGGAAGATTAGTGACCGCAACGTGTACAATAACATGTGTTGGTACCCATTCATCGTCTTGTACTTGTGATAGTATAAACGTGAAGTTTAGGTACAAATATTGACTGTGCTTTTTGTGAATGTTTTTATATCTGTCCTTCATTGAAAAGACATAATTATATGAAACAACAACAAATTTGGGCATAATTATATGAAGTTCATGTCAAACCTTTATATTTCAACATTAAAACTAAACGTACACTCGTAGACAAAGCCGGTGCACCACTTTTAAGGTTAGAATCGCTTGCACCCGGCGTCCGAACGTAGCGCTAGCCCCGCTTCTACGCACGTAGCATCGTTCAAAGCATTTTGATCGCAAAGTGGTGCACCGTTCGTGTCCGCGATAGTACCTATATGCAAAATTCAGAACTGTTGTTGAAGAGTTCCTTTATCTGGAGCTAATCCTGATTGTCTATACTTTGTGCGGTAGCATGGTGCGGGTGACAGCAGAGCTGTTGGTATTGCTGTTTGCGCTTATTTGCTGTGTTGTATGTTGTAGCTGTCATTGTCAATTTTAGCCGCTCCCTAAATACCATATAGGACCTACCTACCTACCTACTACCTACCTACTGACAGCTTACAACATATTACTGCCTCGTTGGTCTAGTGGTAGCAAGCGCGACTGCTGAGCACAAGGTCCTGGGTTCGATCCCCGGGTCGGGCAAAGTGTTATTAGGTTTTTTCATTAGGAAAATCTCAGTAGCAGCACGGAGTCTGGAATTGTGCCTGGTTAATGGCATTGACTCGCCCTCTATCACATGAGACTTATAACATAGCCGGCGAAACGTGGGTGTACTGCATACACCTCTGCCTACCCCCTCTGGGGAATACAGGCGTGAGTTTATAAAAAAAAATTACAACACAGCAAACTAGACCTTTACTCCCATCTACCAGCTATTAAAATCCCATTACCCATTAACTTCCATTCCATCCTGTCCTATTTCTCTCTTAAATTAATTCCACTTCTAGCAAAGTTAAAGAAAATAATATTAAATTATAAATCACTATCTACTAACGCACTTACGACAAAAAAATAATTAAAAGTCCGACGGGCTGCAAGTCTTTATGGCTGCCGTCCACACTTGAAACTGGCAGAGTTCAAGAGAGAGAGAGACATAAGAGTCAGCTCGTGTGCCATTAACCAAAGCAGAAGAAGAAGAAGTGCGAACAGCGATACTAACAGCTGTCACCCGCATTATGCTATGCCGCACCAAGTATAAATTAATTTATAAAAATATAAATCAGCCTGTAACTGTCCCAATGTAGGGCAAAGGCCTCTTCTCATATAGAGAAGGATTGAGCATTGATCACCACGCTAGCTCACTGCGGGTTGGCGATTTCAGACAATTAAAGTCCAGGTTTCCTCACGATGTTTTCCTTCACCGTTAGTCAGTGGTGTCTTAGATTAACTAAGAAAGTACTTATGGCATTGAAAAGTCACATTGGTACATGCCAGGTTCGAACCCACACCCACGCGCTTGCAAAGCGGGTCCGCAACCAATGCGATACCATATAAAAAAAATACAAATAAACATAAAAATAATTATACAAAAACAATAAAAACTTGTATCAGTGGTCCTTAAATTTTACCCATATATCTGCACTTGTACATCATGCTTTTATCTTTTACAATGGACGGAAACCTATGGGAACCATTGGAGTCCCTGAAGTCCCATTTACCCTGTCGACGTTTTATTAAAATTACTTTTCAAAATGAAACCTTATCTACGGAGTATAGAGTTTATATTGGAATAGTGTCGTAAGTAAAAATACTCCTAGTATTTTTATACCGTTAACTTTCGGTAAAAAAAAACTGCTTTTGGTCAAATTTATTGGGCTCGTTAGACCGCCCTGTTATGTGGTTCCCCGCTTTGGGAAGGTTTTGTGGTATTTTAAACGGTGTTATTGTTATACGTACCTAAACGAGTTTTCTTATAAAACCACTGCTGAACATAGGCCTCTCCTAATGCGCTGAAATTTTGTGCAGTCATTGGAGGTATTTGCCCATAATCGCCACGCTGGGCAAGCGGGTTGACGATTGTAGTAGCAGATGATTGCTGTTACACAAAAGGATGCTGCTGCTCATCCTCTTGATCTTTCCCTTTGTCGCTTCTTATGACACCCGTGGGACGAGTAGGGGTGGCTCTATTCTTGGGCCGGAAACCACACGGCAGATTATTGTCAGGATACAAAAATGTCATCATCTGCCTTGCCTTTTTCTTAACTATGTTGGGGTCGGCTTCCAGTCTTACCGGATGCAGCTGAATACCAGTGTTTTACATGGAGCGACTGCCTATCAGACCTCCACAACCCAGATACTGGGTTACACGATACCCCTTGGTAAGACTGATTTTCAGACTTTCGGGCTTCTGACTACCCGTAACGACTGTCAAAGATCTACAATTGACAGCTGGGGCCAACAGCTTAGCGTGCTATCCGAGGCGCGGAGAGTGATAATTAATCTATAAAACGCTCATAACTTACGAAAAGTCAGAGGTCTTGGGTTCGAACCTGAGACCTTTGACTTGCCAGTGAACGGTCAATACCACTAGTGTATGTATGTATGTGTACTGTAAATAATCATTTTTAAAGCGCTTTAGTAATTGGTGATATTGTATTTGCCTAGAGGGTTGGTTAAGTAATCAGCCCGGGAATTTCAGCTGTGAATTTTCCCACTAATGATAATGTGTCAGTGCAGGCAGTACGTCACAGCGGACGTTGGCACTCGCTGCTCTTCGCAATATACAAATTGTTTTGCGTGAGGCATCCGATAGTTGACGCACTACTATTGTTTTCATTCTCATAAGTTTATCATTTATTTCAATCACATTGGCGGAGCACTTGCTGAGCTGGGAGGAACTACGGTGGATGCAAACATTTAGCAACGCTAACTTTTTACTCACAATTTATGTTTTCAAATAAAGACATGGCGTGTGAGGCACGTAAATTTGTATCGTCTTTAGAAGACTCTGGGTAGTCCGAAGGTAGGTAATGATTTGTAGTATCGGAAACATCGTGCTTTGTAAAACCCTAAGAAAGTTTGTTCGAAAGTATTGGGTGTTGACATCAGTGCGGCTTGACCAAAGCGAGTTAGTATCAATCAACACGCTCTGCGTAGCGTAAATTTCTATTACCAAATTTTCTTCCATATCTCTGTGTGTAGTAATGTTACTGTTGGCCTTCATAAAGACTTTTTATTTGTATTTTCTTACAAAGAAGACAATGATATAGCGACGAAAATTTGATTTTAGACCAATGCTGGATCGATTGGAATAAACCGCTGCTACGCTATGATTTGTATCGGTGGTTCAGTTCCACCCGTTTAGTATTACCGTTGGATTGCCAAGTCAACGGTCGTAGATTCGAAATCCAGACACGCACCTCTGACCTTTCGAATTCATGTGCGTATTAGACAATAATAAAATTATCACTCGCCAAAACGGTGAGGGAAAACATTGTGAGGAAACACCTGAAAGATTTTTTAACGGTATATAAAGCTATTTCAGAGTCTTACAAGTGGTTTAAACTTTGATACTAGGTTGTTCATCAACTATTCGTTTAAGAAGAAAGAAGAAGCTCAACTATTTATTTTTAAACTTTCTTATAAGATTTATGAAAGCAATGTTATTTTAATTCAAAAATAAACAAACATATCCGAAAGAAAAATGTCTCGAAATAAAATCTCGAAAGTTACCATAGTAGGGCCCGATGTGTTAGGTATTCAGTTTATAACTCGGGAAGCTCGCAAATATTTGTGCCAATACTTTGAAAAATATGCTATCCAATCCTGCCGAGGCATTTGTGCTGCACTACACTGCGAATTGGAATGATATTATAATTTGCACGAACGTAATTTGGCTTATGGATATGTGCTGGCAAGTGGCTTTCTTGAATTGGTTTTGCTAAGCTATTCAAAAATGTGTGAAGACATTTTTTATGAATAATATAAATAAATAAATAAATAAATCAGCCTGTAACTGTCCCAATATAGGGCAAAGGCCTCTTCTCATACAGAGAAGGATTGAGCATTAATCACCACGCTAGCTCACTGCGGGTTGGCGATTTCAGACTGTTAAAGTCCAGGTTTCCTTACGATGTTTTCCTTCACCGTTAGTCAGTGGTGTCTTAGATTAACTAAGAAAGTACATATGACATTGAAAAAGTCACATTGGTACATGCCAGGTTCGAACCCACAACCACGCGCTTGCAAAGCGGGTCCGTAACTAATGCGCCACCACGACATTTTTGCCTTGAATAATATAAGCCACAAAAAGTAAACTTTTTTTCATGCAAAGGTTGTCTAGAAGAGATTGCTATGGGTTAATCCATCAATTACGGGATAGCCTGTATGTATATTTACAGCTTTACTTTAGTTTTGCTCCTTCCTTGAAAATATCATACTTTTTGCAAGTAAAAACCAAAGCGATTCAACTTAAGTCTACATGGTTCAAGTCAAGTCGAGTAGAAGTCAAGTTGAGTCGTGATAGTCTAGTGGTATAACCGTTAACTGGCAAGTTAGAGGTCTCGATACAAACCCAAGGCATCCACTTGACTTTTCGTAAGTTATGTGCGTTTTATAAATTATTTATCACTTATAATTATTTAATAAGAAAATTTGAAATTTCACAAAAATATTTATCACTTACTCCGTGCCTCGGAAAGAACGTCAAGCTGTTAGCTATATGCCTGACCTCTTTACGGTCGTGTCAGATTGCCGTCCCATCGGACCATGAGACTGACGGAATAGAGAGAGCACCTGTGTTTGCGCACACACTTGTGCACTATAATTTATCATCTGCATAGTTGGCTAATCTCCATTAAGATTAGCAACTGTGACTGAAATTCGATCGGGAGGACATTATTTTTATTACATTTGGATCGCAATGAGACCTCCGTATACACCCCCTGGTAACTTAATAAAATATCAAAGACATAAAACAGTATGAAAGACCATACTCATTTAGAGCAAGCTCACTTTTATAGGTAACATGTAAGAGTATAATAATGCTTACACTATTTTACCGAAAGCCTAGCTGCCTCATAAACTCAAGGTAGTAAAATAAAATCTTACTGCAGACCTACATTACATTCGTCCAGGTTTAAAGCAAGCTATTCATTAAGCTACTTTTAAAATAGTAAAATAATCTTTATTTATTTATTTGGCTCTTCAACTATGAGTACACTGTTACATAAATATTTATACAATAACATACCTACTTAAGTCTAAGTTCCTCATTACTTTATGCGCAAATAATTATTGGAACAAATTAATAATGTTTACAATATAACAACTAAATTGACTTATTATTTATTTAGAATAAATAACCAACAACTTGTCATATTTATTGACTTGTCGTTCTATGTCCATCCAAGCTGATGACATGTCTGTATTAGTTTGTCGAACTTATGTCATACAAATATGCGACCTGTCACGTCTTTGAGAATACTCGACTTTATAAGATCGCTCTAAGCATTTACGAAAATAAAATTATTCTGTACGTGTATACTAAAAAATCAAATATTACAAGCCACATGTTTTTTACACAAAAAAATGCCAATTGGATTTATTTATGTAGATGAACGATGAATCAGGGCTGCTGGCTGCATCAATAATGAAACCAAACATTTTCGGCAACGGTACGTTAAATTATTTACAAAAGCAACGTAATTTGATTGCTTGAAACCTGTCACAAACAATTTCGGGCTGTGGTAGGTGGCAGCCATCAAATATTCAGTAGAAATGTGACACAAAAAGAATGTCATATCAGAATAATAAATAACTTATACAGTTTGATATGTCACATGGTGACTAAAAATGCAATGAGGAGATATAATTCTTTTTTGTTAAAAAATAATTAATATTTTTATTTAGAAATCGGGTTTTGAAAGAAAATCTAAATCAAAATATGTTCATCAGTTTGGATCCTAAAATGTTACAGACCGAGGGGTCTGTGTTTCTATTGGGGAAGAAAAAAGCTTCCATATTTCTGTGGCCACAAAATCCCAGAAATCAAAATGACAGAAGCCGAAGTCAGTCCCTTTCTGTGACCACAGGATTTACCGGAAATCAAAATGCCAGACCCAGACTCCATATTAAAATGTTGAAACCTTGCACAATTCAAAGTCGCTGAAAGTCGTTTAAACTCGGCACCTTCCAATAAATTGGAGTAACGCTGACGCAGTTCCTACTTGATTACATGATCCGACATAGATGGAGCGAACACGGGGGGTCTAATTAACTCACAAGTGAGTTGTAAGCCTTGCGGTGGTAGCACTCTGTCAATTTCGCGCAAGGTGAAATGCGATTATAGTTTATAGTGTTACAGTGGAAAATTGGTTGTCCCCTCTAATAGAGAAAAGCGAGAAAGTATTTGAATCTTATTGTAGTTTTTTAGTCGTTAATGGTATGTTTTTTTTTATATAACTAACGAGGGAAATAAACAACGCCTTATCTCATGGTAAGCGGTTACCATAACTTTTATATTATAATAGGAACGTTTATATATAAAATTTTAGAAAAAATATAAATAGAATCTTGCAACACCATACCATTTGCGGGTTTGCAATCTATAGAAAGAGAAGGGAAAATTACATATTTTCCCTTCCAACTTCCAACAAAAAGAGAAGGGGAGATATTCGGCTGCATCTGGTTAGATAAGAAGCCAATCCCAACAATGTTTAAGAATAAAAGGGCTAGAAGGATGACCATTTTATTAAATTCATTGCTCATAAAATTCTTCCCTTTCAAATATAGGTATAATTTTATTAGTGGTACGTAGATCAAGCACTAACTACATTTCTGTCTTTCCCCAAGAGACGTTAGATAATTGCAGGCAGTGAGGTGTCGACCCCATATAGTTAGTTACGTGCCCCCGCATAGATCGAGGCGGGTTCTAATTAACGAGAAGTGCCGAGTGCTATTACTGAAGCCCAGATTCTCTATGGACATACCTTTAAGGCTAGCTACATAGTTTGACTTGGAACTCTTTAGCGTTTTTACGAAATGTACTTCCCCTCCCTTTTGGGGATGCCAGTTACGTCATGGGTTTACGTAAAGTTAGTATTGTATGCATTCATTTTGAAATACATATCAACAAAATACAGCAATTTATAATTATTTAACAAGAATATTTTACAACAATTTAGTCAGCCACATTTATTCAGTAATTATTGTCATGTGAAAAAGAAAACTAAATAAGACATACGGTTACCTATCCCGTCTTGCAAAAACCACCAAAATGTTGAGCGACCTGAAGTGTCAATTTAGCAGAAAAAGATGACACGTGTCATCTTCTCCTACGACCTAGTCGACCCAGGAGGCTGGCAGCATTACCACGCAATAAATTCCTTAGATATAGTATGAAATTTAGAAATACAACCTTTATTTTCGATAACACTCGAAACATTTTGACTTTATTAAAAAGAGAAAAAACCTTCTAAAATGTCTATATTAACATTACAAATAGGGGTGAACTCCACCCTAAACTTTTGAACCGTGAATATTGTCTGAAGGTGAATTCGGAATTTTCCCATTATTATATAATAATGTACCACCTTCAAGTGGATTGAACTCACGACGTTATAAGATTTGCTATTTTAGAGAAGCTTAACTTAAGTAACTTAATTAATTAACTTTGACTTCGACATATAAATATATTGATAGAGTTCCAAGACAACCATTGTCAGTGTATAATAGAAAAAAAAAATTTGTTGAAGAGCACCTTTAGGCTTATCTAATAAATGCATTTCAATTTCGCAGTGGATAATAGCAAAATAATTAATTGGTCAAGAGCACCCATAACCTTATCTAATAAAATGCACTCTAATTTCGACGGATATTTTATCAACTTTATGTTAAAAGAGGAACTTATTGCCGTAGGAAGTACAACAGAATTGTTAATAGTCTTACCTTGATTTGTGAGAGATGGCTTATGCATATATGATATCATGAAACCTATCATGCCAGTTTACCACTAACTTTTACAAAAAGTAGTAATCTCGCACGTGGGTCAGTTTTTAAGCGTGCCAGTTACCACCTACGCCATCTCTGGACAGTAAAAAACTGAATTGCCCAACCTGCTATCAAAACCGGTATAGTCGACAAAAATACGAAATCGGAGTAGTCACTTGTTTGAGTCTGTTAACGTCGAGACGCGAAAAAAAAGGGTAATTATTATGAGTCATAATACTCCTCCATATCACAATCATCCGGCAAAATGCCCAGAAGACTGACAGTATTGCCATATTAAATAAAAAAAATGTTTAAAATTGAATAAAATATGAACACAAATATAAATGAAATAGTTTAAAAATAAAACCCGACTACCTACTTAAAATCTAAAAAAAGCGGTAAGAGCGCACTTTTGCTAGCCTCAAGCCTCAACTAGTCATGTCGCGCTAGTTGCTTTTTTAAATTTTTGTATATAGAATGGTTGATGCACTAAAGAGCCAAGAATAAATAAATAAAAAAAATGTCTCGCTAAGAACTTTTAAATAGAAAGAAAACTTTCCACAGAGACTTCATAAAAGTCAATCCTATGGTTTCTGCATAGAACTAATCAAAGTGTTGGCGTCAGATAAAAGTGTATCATAACTTTATAACTAGCTAAGTGTAAAGTTGAATGAGTCGAGTTCTCAAAGTAAAAAGTAACAAGATACTTCATCAAAGCAAACTAATAAGTTGGTTGGAGACAGAATATTTTGCAACAGTGGAAATTTTTATAGCCGCAGTTTTAAATCTATATAGATTACTCTATATCTATACGCTCTAAGCAGTCTTTAATCTAATAGATACTCTATATTATTATCTATAGATTAGAAGTACTGATGTCTTACAGATCACGCTAAACTAATTTTAGTCAACTATATCTCAAAAAGGACAGCAAATTGACTAATAAATTAGAGCTGTCAAATTAGTCTACGTCGAAATTAGACGAGACCTATGACGTGCCGACTAATTCTGGTTGATATCACGCAAATGGACTAGTTTGACAGCTCTAAAAATCTTCTACCCTTTTCTAATGATCTTTGTTAGAAAGAGAGAGAGAACTAAATTAGTTTCCGTTTCAAGAAATTTTGTGTGTGAACAAGGTGTGATAGCCTTGTGAGACTTTATCACAGTTCCGTCGTACCTATATCAGGAAAATTTAATGATACCTTCTTTTCTTCTTTAATGATTTATTAACAACCTGGTGTCAGAGTTTAAACTACCTGTAGGCCTTTGACATGGGTTTACACACCAATTCACGATTCCCTAACAGTTTTGGCAAAGTATAATATTAATAATTTTTAATACGCAAATGAATATAAAAATTCAAATGTGCGTGCCTGGGTTTTGAACCTACGAACTTTGACTTGGCAGTCCAACGGTCGTACTACTAGGCTATCACTGCTGACTATGGCTATCGTATCGCTATGACTATCGGTAAAAAAAAAGTATTAGGTCAGTTACACTTAAAAAAAAACGCAAAATTTTGGTAGGTAATAGATCTTTCCTAATATCCACTAGGTACTACAATACTACCATCTAAATTACAGTTCCCAAGCTTAGAGATCGATAAGACCTTACAACGGGTAATGGAATTTGATCTTTTTTACAAAGAGGTTAGAGTTATTTTTGGTTGTATTGAAAAAACAATGTATCAGCTGCGAGCTTATCTCCCGCGGAAACCCAGTCTTGACTGAGACAGGGTTATGACCTTTTTATATACGAATGGGTCATATCATCGTATGGTTTAATATTTTTTTCGCATTGATAGGCCATTGTTAATAAAAACTTTTGAACTGTTTATTAGCGTTGTGGACGCCGCGCGCCGCGTCGGGCGCCAAAACAAATAATTTTTAATTGTTGTAATTTTGCGCTTCTTAATAAGTTAACCCAGGGATCACCAATTAGTTTGATTGGTTGTCCGTGTTCAAAATATGACTGTCAGGGTGCTTGACTCGAACCAACGAGGTGTGACTTGGCAGTCCAACGGTCATACCACTAGGCTATCAATGTGCAAATAATAAATTAATTATCACTCTTTCCATGCCTTGAAAAGCATGTAAAGCCGTTGGTCCTGCATTTGATCTCTCCCGGATCTTTTCGAATATACTTTCTTTGTTAATTTATGACACCACTGACAAACGGCGGAGAAAAACATCGTGAAGAAACCTGGACTTAAAGGTCTGAAATCACCATCATGGAGTGAGCTAGCGTGGTGATTAATGCTCGATCCTTCTCCGTATTCCTCTTAATCTTTGCCCTGAAGTAGGACAGTTACCTACTAGCTCTTCTTCTTATCGTGTGATTGATGAACAACCCTATGTCAGAGTTAACCACCCTCTGACATGACTTTACACACCATTAAAAAATCTCTCAGGTGTGCTGGTTTCATCACGATGTTTTCCCTCGCCGTTTTAGCAACTGATAGTTAATTTTTAATTCGCACATAACTTACGAAAAGTCAGATGTGCGTGCCTTGGGATCGAACTCGAGATCTCAGGCCTGTCAGTCAGTCATATCACTAGGCTATCTGTGTTACTGACTGATTTATTATTTTTAATTTATAAACAGTGATTGGCTATTTTTTTTATAGACTCACGCCTGTATTCCCCAGTGGGGGTATGCAGAGGTGTGCAGTACACCCACGTTTCGCCGGCTATGTTATAAGTCCCATTTAATACGGGGCGAGCCTATTGCCATTAACCGGGCACAATTCCAGACTCCGTGCTGCTACTGAGAATTTCCTAATGGAAAAACCCAATAACACTTTGCCCGACCCGGGGATCGAACCCAGGACCTCGTGCTCAGCAGTCGCGCTTGCTACCACTAGACCAACGAGGCAGGCTATATAGCCATTAATATTGTATTTCTGGTTTCTGGTTTAAGAACTTTATTTCTAAAAAGAATTTTACAAAATTCACTTACTGAGAATAAAATCTTAAATAATAAATGTTTATTAAGCGTACAGAAACATCGCGTAAAGTTAATTTATAAAAGCAAATGTGGGTAACTACAAAAAACAAAATGTTTGTATTTGTCAATATAAATTGTAAGCTAACCTCTACTAAACGGGTTAACGTTGTAACAGAAGCTCATAAAACCGCTTAACCGTTACGCCGTAGATGAATAAATAAAATTTCTACTGCTTAGTTACTGACACATACTGTTAATAAGATTGTCGGATAAATAGAAAAAAATTTATAAACATAAAGTTCTTTCGATTTGGGCGGGGTTTCGAATAGCTTAGTGGCAGAGCGACTGTGAGCTTTATTATGTAGGTCAAGGGTTCAAATTCCGCTCTTTTTTTTTAGAAAGAGTTGGATTTTAACGTTTTTTTTTTGGTGATTTCTACAAAAAAGAGCGGGATTTGAAACCGCAACTTACTGAGTAAAGCTCTCAGTTGCTCTGCCTGCGACCACGAGTACTGCAAAGCACTCGAAACGTCAGGTGTGTTGTGAAAAATAAACATTCTACACGAGTTATCCGTTAAAAGTTGTTTTAAGTCGAGTCGTGATAGCCTAGTGGTGGTGACCGTTGACTGGCAAACCAGTGGTCTTGGGTTCGAACCCAAGGCGCGCACATCTGACTTTTCGTAAGTTATGTGCGTTTTATAAATTAATTATCACTTACTCTGTGCCTCGGAAAGCACGTAAAGCCGTTGGCCCTGCGCCTGATCTCTCTCCGGTCGTGTCGGATTTTCTGTCCCATCGGGCTATGAGAGTGAGGGAATAGAGAGTGCACCTGTGTTTGCGCACACACTATATATTTTATTTATTCTACTATGTCATTAAACCTGCATTTACAATGCCTGCAATAATACCTTACAAGTTTTACTTATTAAAACTCATTGTTTAAACTGCCACAGTTTTAAACTGTATGCTATTTCTGAACCTATGTGAAAAATACCTACAAAAAAACCCTTCACATGGGGGCCAAATCTGAACTCCACGACAAAGAAGGCGGTCTTCGCAATATCTACTTAAGAATTATGTTGTTCATCCTATTCGCCCGTATGTATAGGGCCCAGAGGAGTTTGCGCGATTTTATAGCGTGTCTCAGAAGGCCTATACATTCCGCCCCAAGTCTGTAGATATCTTTACAGTCTATCTTTGACGCTACTATGTAACTGAAACGAATTTTCAAGGAAGACTACGTTTACAAGTCGTGGTATCGGCCAAACATTTATTATTCGAAGAGTTTTTCGGCGAAACGTGCTGTCTTTAAATAATTGTATCGACTAATAGTTATTTCGTATAAGCATTCATCGGTGAACCGTGCTTTCTGTAGACAATTGTATCGTTCAAGGGTAATTCTAAGGGTATTCTTTAAACAGTACGGGAATCCTTATCGGAATCTTGAAGTAAGTAAACAAAAGTATGTATGTACTTAGTTGTACATACAGGCTCTCTCTGCTTAACCATTTGGAGTAACTAGGCGTAGTATTTGCCTTGCAGCCTATTTACCCCATATTTAATCTATCTATATACATAAAAATGAATTGCTGTTCGTTAGTCTCGCTAAAACTCGAGAATGGCTTGACCGATTTGGTTAATTTTGGTTTGAAATATGTGTGAAAGTCCAGGGAAGGTTTGAAAGGTGAGAAAAAGGGGTAGGGTAGGTAGGGGTAGAGTAGTATAGGGTAAAATAGGCTTTGAAGTAGGCTATCACGCGTACGAAGTCGCGCCAGAAAGCTAGGGTAATATAATAAGCGGGATGATTGACTGAAAGTGGCGTGCGCATAAAAATCTAAGTGTACAACGTTAGAATTTTGTGACCCGAAAGCCAAAACACTCCAACTTGAATTTGATTTAAAAGGTTAAAAAAACAAAAGAAAACCCTTGGGTTTGAACCTGACACCTCTGACTTGCCAGTCAACGATAATACCACTAGGCTATCACGATTCAACCCTAGCTTACCTAAACATAATGAACGTAGAATTGTAACTAGAGACTTATACAGGGTTATTTGTAAAACAAACTATGGGACTAACCCTGAAATCGCAAAAAAAAAATCAGCAGTTCCATACATTTATGTTCACATCTTCTTCTTCTTCTTCTTCTTATCGTATGGTTGATGAACAACCTGGTGTCAGAGTTTTAACCGCCCGTAGGCCTCTGACATGGCTTTACACACCATTGACAAATATCTCAGGTGTGCTGGTTTCATCACGATGTTTTCCCTCACCGTTTTAGCAACTGATCATTAATTTATAATACGCACATGAATCCGAAAAGTCAGAGGTGCGGCCTTGGGATCGAACTCGAGACCTCTGACTTGTCAGTCGACGGTCATACCACTAGGCTATCAGTGCTATAAAAATGTTCACATGACTCAACAAAATGTATGGAACAGCTGATTTTTTTTTGCGATTTCAGGGTTGGTCCCATAGTAAAAGTTTTTTATAATGATCAGTTTAATGACCCCTTTGAAGGATGCTGGTGTTTTACTAATAACCCTGTAGAATGATCCTTATAGTCTCAAAGAGTTCGCTTTAGTCATTACACAAACTTGGTGATTTTATTCTATTCTACCAAAGTCTAAAGAAAAAGCAATCTTGCACTTAATCCCTATTGAATTTTATTTTTTTAAAGTTGCTACTTTGATAAATTACACGGCGTCGTATCTTGCTGATCTCACTTTCGTTTGTCCAATTATTATAAAATGCATTTTTGTAGAATTCTGAAATGAAAATGGATTTGAATGAAAGATTTTAAGTCTAAAAAATATTCACATAACTATACAAAATGAACTTATAGAATAGTTTTTTTTTTGCGATTTCAGTTCTGGTCCTATTAAAATAAATCAATAATAAATACCTAAATAAAAGTGGAAAATCTCGGCCTGGCCACCGACTGACCCTTCTAGATTTAGTTCTTATTCCACAGCTTAAAATACTCAAAAAGTAAATTACAAATTAATAAAAACAGCTACCGACCATTAAAAACACACTTTTACATAAAATATTCATTTGTCAAGCACCAAAGCCCTCAGCTTTAAACAAGGCTTAACTTAAAACCATTCCTTACCTCCATAATTACTTAATAAAGACATTAATTACTCATTTAAGAAGATATAAACACATTTTAGTGACTATGTTAAGTACCTAGTAAATCCATATAATCTCTTGAAACTTTGCGTGGTACGATCGGAATATCTTTGCCCCTCTGAAGAGCTGGAACGAGGTTATCGCTGTCTCTGTCGTACTTATTGTTCATGCTTACTTGTGTCCCGCTCACTTAGTTACGCCTAACTTCAGACAGGCTGTGTTGAATGTACTGTTATTCAATGTTAGGTCCAAAGCTTGGGGAACTTAGCTCGAAGTTTATAATTAAAACTATTCGTCAACGTACACATAGGAAAGTTTATAATGTCTCATGCATTTTGGTGTGATATGTGTGCTTCTTCTTCTTAGCGTGTCGATGGCAATCTAAATTGTGTCAGCCCAGAACTGGGCTACGAGATATGTGTGCTTATAATTTACTTAAGAAGTTTGCTAAATAACTTAGTAATTTAAAGGATTTATTAGGAAAAGGAATGCCATTATATGAGATCGTTGGTTTGTCCTAATTTTGTGCAGCAAAGGAGCTATCAGTGAGATACTTAAAAACTTTTTGCAAAGCATTATTTTATGAATGGAAAAACACAAACTTTCAAATTTTGTAGAAAATTAATACTGTACTGAGAAGGTTGAATGTTGAAGAATATTTCGATAGTTTTTTCAATGTTTATGGGCAGAAGAGTAACATAGGATTACAAAAATATTACAGTACGTGCCACGAATAGCTGTGAAGTTAGCTGTGAGAGCATTTTTCTCATTCGCGTTCAAAATAATTTGTTTATTAACCGTGTTCATTGGCGCATTGATTACGGACCTGCCTTGTAAACACGTGGGTGTGGGTTCGAACCTGGTAAGTACAGTCAAACTCCGTACAAGTCGAACTCCGTTCATTAGTATTGAATTTCTGATTTTGATCATCTACCTTTGCTGTTGACTGTACTTATGTGACTTTTTAATGTCACTATGTACTTTCTTAGTAAATCTAAGACACCACTGACAAACGGTGAAGAAAAACAATGTGACGAAACCTGGACTTAAAAGTCTGAAATCGCCAACCCGCAGTGAGCTAGCTTTGTGATTAATGCTTAATTCTTCTCTGTATGAGAAGAGTCCTCAGCCCTGCAGTGGGACAGTTATAGGCAGGTTTATAACCGAGATCATTTAAAGAACGAGAGAGAGCGTTTTTATGCATGAAAAAACTCTTAAACGCGAGTATTCTATGTGCTAATGCCATGCCACCCGCACCTAACGTCACAAACTTAAAGATCCATAACTTTAAAGATAATTTTCTCCTTAAAAATACAGCATATCGCAAAAAGAAATGTAGTACACAATTCAAAAAGAAAACGGTGATAATATTCAGGTAAATCCGGGGGACGTTTTCCTTAAGGAAAGACAGTCGAAAATAACCGAGTCAATAGATCTTTTGTCAGGAAAAAACAAATGTTTGAAAGATACTTAGCACATTTTTTTGGTGGCATAATAAACAGCTATTTACGAATGAGGTTTTTTTTTTCAAGTTCGAGATTTTGAAGAAAGATAAAATCGTTAGAAGCGGTATCTCGCGACCTACTGTGTAAAGCCCCCAGTAGCTCTGCGACTAAACTTTTAGCTGAAGCTTTAGGTCTTGCTAGAAGTCCGAGTAATTAATCTGAACTTCCTAGTGCTACAACTGAGAGTCCACGTAGAAAAAAAAAGCTACTAAGCTATTTGAGATCCCGCTCGTGTTTCAAATCAACTCATTTCAAATGTAAATTCAACATCTCAGATATTAATTAAAATCGATACAAAACGGAGATTAACGCGCATATTTTATTTTTATTTTATTAGCCCGACGTTTTGACCAGGTTAGACTGCTTGTAGTCACGGGAAGACTGTCCTAGGGATGTCATTCTGAGTATGAGGTAGGAAGATATGTCTTCGTCTACCCGCGACGCAATTAACTTCTGATTAGGACCAGTACGACAGTCTTTCCGTGACCACGAACAGTACCATCTGCTCGAAATGGTGGAATAATAAAATAATAAGGTATGTGCACGTTAATCCTCATTTTGTATCTGTTTTAATAATTATTGCATCGAAATCTTAGATAGTAGTTACACTCATCCCTTGTACGAAGTAATTTAGCCTAGACGCCTAGTCAGACAGACTAGTACTGTTTGTACTAGAACGCGGAACTCTAGAACGCTCGGCTTTCCTATCATTCAAGATAATGTATTGCTGCTGCAGGTTATGGCAGTATATAACAGGCTTATTAAAGTCCAAAACCGAATTAAAAATTTGAGTTTTGTAAAACCGGAAGTTTTGTTTACCGGTTTTTGTAAAAATAAACTAACCGGTTACAAACACCGGACTAACTCTTTATGAGAGCAACCCCTGGCTACCCCTAGGCCAATGAAACAAAACAAAAAGAACGTAATAACAAGTTCAAAACAAGAAACGAACTAATCCAGCCTCCCCCATCCCCCTCCCCCGTACTTGCATGCAAACAACTCCACGGTAGCATCCTACAAAGAGACAACTACTGTTTTTAAATTTAAAAAAACGTGTGGCACTCGGGGACTGCCGCGGTAAAGCTATTGCATAGCATTTTTTATCAACTTATGCAATTATAATTATTTTTTATTTTTATTTATGCAGTCAATAGCTTAAAAACTTAATACAAAATCACGTCTTGAAAAATCTAAGAAAATGATAAGTTTTCGAAATTCGAATGTTTATATTTCTAAATGTTTTGTTTTTAAAATAATTTTAATTTGTTAGTTTATTAACTACTAGCTTTTGCCCGCAGCTTCGCCCGCGTGGATGTTGAACCAGGATAAAATTTATATTTTTTGTTAATCCAGGAAATATGGTTTTTATGTTTACCGAGTTCTATTCAAATCAAAAGTGTTTAGGTAACAAACATCTTCACAAACTTTTATTAGTGCAGATTAGTAATGTTATGATATGACAGTTCAAGTCCGCCCAAGTCAGTTGTTTTTGCGAGTTTCTTATTAAGCAAAACATGTGCATAAACATTTAAATTATCCAAAATATTTATTATTGAAAACATTATATATTGCCATTAAACATTATCCAGGACGATGCAATGGATAGAGCGAAGGGGAAGCGAAAAACCCGAAAAGCAGACCCCACTATCATGTGGGAATAATTATTGCACAGGAGAGAATGAGAGATTTTTTTAAATATACCTATTGTATTGTATATGTTTTGCACATTTGAGAGCAATTATTCCAACAAAGATTAGTTTTATATTTAAGTCTTACTAATGTATAGGGCAAAAAAAAAAGTTATAAGTGCGCTTCGCATATTTTATTGCATAATTTTTGACCTAATAAAGCGAAAAACCTATGTAAAAGAACAAAAGTTTCGTATCAATATCAAATCCGAACCAGGATATTTAGAAAAACATACAGATTACTTTGTTTGTAGTTTTGCTCTCGGGAGCTAAAATGTACAGAGAGTCAGGACTGGTGACCCGAGAGCAAACGACATACAGTCTATGTGAGGAGAAGCTGGTCCTGAGATCGACACTCGCAGACTTCTCATGGCGAAACAAACGCCCACAGGAAACTACACTCGCTTAAATTGAAAGGGATAAATGTGGAGAATTAGTGGTACATGGTGTAAACACTGTCTCGCCAATACCGAAACCCGTCAGAATTTGCGCCTTGATGATTTGCAGATAATTTACATTAAGCCATCAGGCCATCATTTTCTGGGTCCCTTTACACAATTTCAAAGGCGTTAAGTTCCGAAGAAGCATAATCGGGACACCGACCTTCAACTTAATGACGTCCGTCGGAAGTCCACTTGCAGTGAGGGAATTCAGGAATTTTACAGAATAATGAGTGGCGTCATCTTGATTGACAACAGTGTTTATAAATGTGTAAAACACTTCATTCCCTTTCATTTATAAAAGAATGCATTCGTTGATTGCTGCAGCTTGATTATTTTTGGGCGTTTTGAGTTGGAAAATTCTTGAGCATGTGGATTCCTACTCAGCCGCCCATAATTATTGTCAAGCTCAACTTATGAATACAGAATCATAAAAATAATCGTTTCAAAGAACCATTCACCTCATCAGCCCCAGTTCCTCGCGTCACCACAGGCAGCGTTCAGTGGAAATTGCCGCTAAACATAACTGTGACACCACCCATTATGTGTTGGTTCCAACGGATGTCTTTTAGAGTTCTGTGTACCGCATCAACTGCTTTTCTGTTTGCCATTATACATTCATCCCATCATACGATCAAAGAACAATTCTTAAGCAAATGCCTGCCTTGTCACTATTTCGTGACACATCACAAACAGGTGTTTTGTTGCTCTGTAAATTGATGGGAATCCTAAACATGGTGTGCGCTGTTTTGTCACCAGAAAACAACGTGGCAGTAATCGCCGAAGACGCTACTGCAATTGTAATTTTGCCCTGCCTCCCTGCAAGGATGCCAGTGGTTATAAATATTTTTCCTGTCCCATCAGGAGTATCCAAGAAAATTATTTTTCCTCAGATTTAAATCGACTCCTAACTCCATCTAGTTAAGAAAAAGGAAACATTATGTTTTAAATAATAATAATTTTAATGCTTCAAATTAAAGCGGATTTTTTTTATAAGCTGTAATTTTTAAAAGTATAATCCCACACGATGCGCGTTGCTTCCTTCGGGTTTCAAATTGAAATATTTAAAAAAGAATTCCGCTGATCTAAATAGACTCTAACGCCATCTAGAACACTGTTTTAAATAATATAAATTTTATTAATGTTTCAAATTAAAGTGGTGACGTTTTTTACATACATACATAGACTCACGGCTGTTTCCCAGAGGGGTAGGCAGAGACAACGGATTTCCACTTGCTACGATCCTTGCATACCTCGTTGCATATACGTTTTTTATAAGTTGAAAAATTATTAAAAAGCATGTTTCCTTCGGGTTTCAGCCGGTAAGTAATAAAAGTCATTAAGAATGAAATACCACAAAAATACATATTAATTTCAATGACAAAAAAAAAATACAAAAGAATCCACAAAAAGTTTGCGGAACTGGGGATCGAACCCATAGCCTTACACTTCCAAGGCGTTCGCCCGACCGGAAGGCTATGAAGTCTGTTGACATGTAGATAAAATAATCGTTCCTAAAAGATATTATTATGTTATGTTATGTAATGTTTAGCTCCTTGTGGATATAGCGTGATAATATTTTGTAAATTGAAATTTAATAATATTTTTCCCAACAACAACAACAATTCTGCAGCAAATTCTAGAAATACGCTGCTTACTACAATACTGCTCATCCCCCATAATTATAAACGTAATAATTTATACCCTATAAGTTGACTAAGAATTTAAAAAGTATATTTGCCGAATTTCAACTAAATCTGTCCAGTAGTTTTCGCGCCAATCAATTACATACATACTTCGTTACGATTTTATTATATGTATAGAAAATAGGTAGCTTTTAAACACTCAAATAGATTATTCTGCAATAAAGAGTGTTAGGTTTTATCTTCGTTGCGGAATTTCTTGATTCGCTCGCCGCGCTCAAAGCCCACGATAAAGCTTATGCAATAGCTTAAGGCGCTGTGCACAGTCAAGTTTGGTATTACAAAGGGGGTGAAGCAGGATGAAGTGGGAACGAGGAACGCCCCGCCCATGGGTCCCGCCCCTTCCGTCTATTGCAAGCTTGAAGCAAAATAATAGATTGCGAGGCATCGCGCAAAACTCGCCATTGCGTAACGTCCATTATAAATAAAAGCGTAATTTCGTCAGTAATATCACAAGTGCATTTGACCTATCGTGGCAATGACCCGCTTGAAATGAGCGTGCCCGCGGCAACCTCTAAGTTCGAACCCTATCAGACATCGTATATTTTTGAATTTTTATAATACGCAATATAATAATTAGTAATTACCTACATATCTTCTTTTTGTTATTTTTTAAAATATTTATGTTCATAATTTTGTTTTCTTATTTTTAAAATAATGAAACAATAATTGTTATTTTCTAGAAAAGATTACATCAAAAATGTGCAAAATTGAAAAAAAAACTGTAAAATTTTAAAAATAATTATTTATGTACATATATTATATTTATATCAAACAAAAAAATAGACAAAAAGTAAAAAAACAATTTATTTAAAAAAGAAATCTTTTTACTCCAAAGAAAAACCATTAAAATTGCATTATAATTGTTTAAAAAATAAGAAAATCAACAAAAATAAAAAGAAAAAAATAAAAAAAAGTAAAATAACAAATAAGAAAATCAGCAAAAAGTAATGCTCGATGCAGGATCGAACTCTACTCATACACTATAGTGGTTGACTACATCAACATTCTAGTCCGCTAAACCATTTAGACAGTAATGGTAGTGACCAAATTACATTTCTCCTTGATGGTCAGAAGCTTGAATAAGGTAGATGTCTGATTTAGATGTCAGACATCGTACATTTTTGTATTTTTATAATACACAATATAATAATAAGTTGGTACTTACACCTACATATTTTCTTTTTGTTATTTTTTAAAATATTTATGTTAATATTTTTTTTTTCTTATTTTTAAAATAATGAAACAATAATTGTTATTTTCTAGAAAAGATAATATCAAAATTGTGCAAAATTAAAAAAAATGTAAAATTGTATAAACAATCATTTTATGTACCTATATTATATTTATCAAACTAAAAATAGACAAAAAGTAAAAAACTATTTATTTAAAAAAAAACTTTTTAGGTACCTACTCTAAAGAAAAGCCATTAAAATTGCATTATAATTGTTTAAAAATAAGAAAATCAACAAAAATAAATACTGAACATTTATTTCAGACAAGAAAATAGAAAAAAAAGTAAAATAATAATTAATAACAATTATTTCAAATAAGATAATCAACAAAAAGTATCACTCGATGCGGGGATGGAACTCCCAACCGGTCGCTCTCGTGGGTCACATGTGCAACGTTCAAGACCACTAAACCAATTGGACGGTATTGGTAGTGACGAAATTACATTTCCCAATATACAGCTTTCAACAACAAACAAGATACGTAAATAATTTCTGAGCGGGGGCGGAACAAAATGACATAGGTCCATTTAGCAGCGCGCCTCAGCGGTCACTGTCGCTCCGCGTAGAAATGAAAGAGAAGGGATAATGGCGTGACGTTTGGTTCGACTCGTCCGAATTATTTATCAGTAAATATATTAATTCCTACTAATATCTTATTTCAATCGATAAATACAAGTGAGGGCTCCCTTTATTATTATTTATTACGTAACTGTTATAAATTTCATCAAGATTGGTTTATAAATAATAGAGATAAAATTGCAGGAATGTTAATTTTAATGGTTGTTTTATGATTTTTTTTTATCGAAAAAAAATACCAAAAACGTGTTTTGAAGCCGTGAGTTCTCTCATAAATATGATCGAGAATAACATATATTTTTTTTGCTACTCTAAAATGTATACATTAGGCTAAAAAACTGTTTAATTAAGCCTATTTTGACTGTGCACAGCGCCTTAAAAATTATAGATATCCCTTTTTACGTAGCTACCGTTAAGTTACACCAGCGAGCTGCAAGAACAAAAATTAAAATTGTTATACAAATGTAATGAACACGCGAAATGAGAATCCTCACGCAATTCGCGAAATAAGGCCTAATTCATCCTTGGTACCACTCACCTTTATAACAAAGGAATAAGATCCACTTTTGTTTGGCCAACAGATTTGTAGTAATAAATTTTGATTGGGTTAGATACAGTCCGAGAGATAATAAGCGTAGGAAATGTTGGGTCGTGTAGGAATATTAATGAAAATTACCTGAGGCAAGATGTTCTTGAAATCGGAAGGAAAGTAGGTCTTATTTTTCTACGGACTATCAAAAAGGAGGAGGTTGCGATTGCTCATTAGTACCTAACGATTTCAGTATTTAATCTCATCGATTGGTACCGTTAATATTGTCATGATTTGATGAACTTTGGAGATATCTTAGTAAACCTCTCCTCACAAACATCATCTGCCTAGCCTTTTCCCAACTATGTTGGGGTTGGCTTCTAGGCTTACCGGATGCAGCTGAATACCAGTGTTTTACATGGAGCGACTGCCTATCATACCTCCACTCAAAAAGCTAATAAAAATACAAAAGCATTCATTTTAGATTCAGTGCTAACTAGTGCCAAAACTTAGGATATTAGATGGTATAATAACATCTGTAATAAACTTGGCAATAATAAGCATCGAATTGAGCACCGACCTTTTGGTATGTCGGTTAAAAATACAGCAGCAACTGCGAACTACACTACGGATAAAATCTAGAAAAAAATACAATATTTTACTATGCAGGTCTTGTTACCGAGCCTTGGCTAATGACTGTAGCAAAAAAGTCGCTATAGTGACATCTTAAACTCTCACAAACACCTGCTTTAAATATATAAGATCTTACTTTACTAATGCAAAAAATATTTTTTTAAGTAAGTAGAGTACATTTTTGTAGGTCGTTAAAATGCTTTGAAACAAAACAAATATCAAAATTATTTTTTGGAGTAATTTTAAAAGTAATTAATGTTCTTATTTTCGTTTGTAAACAAATTTAGTTTCAGCCGACAAGTCACGTGGTTACGAGTCATTTCATGACCGCTCATCCGGCCTCTTGTCCGGATATATTATGATGATATTTTGCGAGTCGAACTCGCACAGTAAAGAATTTCGTAGTAGAACTTAAAGGTTAGATTAAGTATTATTTTACGAAAACTTTACATAATACTATAATGTTTCCAGCATTGATAATTTGCAAGTAAAATGGCCGTAACAGACGGACTGACAGACAGTCGGACATGACGAAACTACCTAGTTTTACTACGAAACCCTAAAAATATGTTGATATTTAAATACTTTATTTCATTTACAAAGCAACTTAGCGACATTAAAAGTCTACCTTCTAATATATTTTACTTTGTTAGAATGAGACCTTATGGGACCACTCCTGGAAAAACTTGTTTTTTATGGCCATTAAAGCAAACTGAAGAAGGTTATGACGGGGATAGAATTAAATACTGAGATGATAAATTATTTTAAAAGTTGAATTGAAAACTTGAAAACAAAAAAAAAATTGAAAACTTTATTGGCAGAAAGGTAATACAAACATAAGATTAATTAAAATGGGCTAGACATTTGACTTTAATACTAACTAGCCGGTCTGCTGAACTTCGTTTCGCCAAAGTCAATAATGTACTTACTCCTATTCTACCCTACCCTACCATACACACCACCATACCATACATACATTTTTATCTGTTCTATTCTGCTATTCTAGGCGGAGACAAATCCAACAAATCAAAAACCACGAAATTCGCTCCAGCAGTTCTTGAGTTATAACTGGTGTAAATAACCCGGCTTTCTTTTATGTATATTACTGGTTTGAATTTAATATTATTGCGTAATATACGGCAATATCTTTGATTATTTTTATGAATAAAACCCTTGTATTTTATTACTTAAATAGTTACAATAATGTTGAACCTCCCCAACCCCCGTAGCGCGCCGTAACGCCCGAGAGTCGCGCGCACGTACCCATAACCTCACCTTTAGATAATAGGGTAAGCTCAACAGTCCCCAGTAATAGCCCGTATCAAACATACTCTCTAACCTTCAAACTCTAACAAGCATAAATAGAATGCAAAGCCTAGCCAACGTTCTGTCTACCCAATTAAATTCGTCCCTAAATCGGACAAAAAGATCCACCCTTCACCGTTTTCAAATTTAATGAACAAAAAATCTATTTGAAATACTGCGTAAAAATATGTACCTACCCCAGTGCTGTAATTGGTTCAAGGGTAAACCAACCCCGTCCATAATTTAATGTGATTTATTTAGGGGGCGGACATTTTTTTCCAAAATTACCTACACGCGTCGAGCGCTAGGCATTTTCAGGTAGAATCGAGGCGGTATACAAAACTAATGGTATCAAATAATTGATGTTTTTAGGTACGTTGGAGGAAAAGTATATAATTATCGGATTTTTTTTTGTACCCTTGATGGTTACAAATACTTGTCAAAGGGACAAGGAGCAGCAGACTAACTGAACATTTGATATTTAAGAGAGTAAATACCACAAACCAGTGGCAACCTAAATTCAGTTTTTTATTTATAGGTACTACAACATTATTTTATTTCTAAGTTATTTAGGTTTTTCGTTTTATCATTTATATGTAAATCACTTTATCTTTTAAATAAATAAGATTGACACATTGTTAATATAATCATCGATCGATAGAGAGTAAATTGAAAGGATAGAGCAATCTAAAAGATAAAAGGGACAAGCGCTGTACACAAGTTGCTGATTAGTTGTTCTATAGTAAACAAGTGAACTTAAAGCATTTGCAAATACTTATTAAAGTTTAATCAAGAATTTAAAGCTGCATAAATATCTTAAGCCTGTATAGTGGCTGTTTAAAAGTAACACTTTTGGCATTAGTAGAGTATTTCGATAATAATGCTATTTAGGGATGGAGATAGGAGAGCTTTGCTCTAGGAGGGACAAGACTAGATGAGTATAGTAGTTATAATGTCCTACTGTCGTTGGTTATGTCGAGACCTAATCCATTGGAAGTGATGTCTCTGTCTAACAAAGTATGTTCAATAAATTATTTTTAACTGATTATTATATTTTTTGAGAAGATATATAATCAACACAGTTTTATAATTAATTAGCTCCTTTATAAGACCCAACGGTCCATTTTATGATAAGAGGATAAAATTAAATATAAGATTAACAGGCAAAGGTTGTGGATATACCGAGAAAGGACGCTCTCTCCACATTCACTGGCCTGATTGGTAAGGCACTTCAAAATGGTCGGGTGCGTTTCTACTTCCACTAGTACGTGTAGAAAGTAAAAGGAGGTTTGAGTCTACAGTAATATGAGGTAAAACGCACCTCTGACTTTTTTTTTAATCAAAATATTTTTATTCTTGCATCATTTTAGGCACTTATGAATAGTCATAATTCTAATATTATTATAAGAGTGACTCTAGTTTTCGGATTCATGTGCGTTTTATAAATTAATTATCACTTGGTAAAACTGCGAAGGAAAGCATCGTCAGGAAACCAGCACACCTGAGATTTTTATAAGGTGTAGAAAGCTACATATAAACAATTTTTAAAGGTGTATAAAGCTACATATATATGTAACATATGTAAGGAACTGGACTTAATAGTCTGAAATCGCCAACACGCAGTGAGCTACCGACCTAAAAACTGACTTATAAAACTGTATGACGCTATATAAGCTGTATAAGTAACTAATATTATTTTGCAGACAGTATTAATTTAGCTTTTTATTAATTTCCCATTAATTAAAATGGTAATCCTCCTTTTATGTAAACCAAATCTCACCTCAATAACCCTGAAACTAATCAAAGTTTCTCAATCAATTAACGTTTAACATCTCCAAGATCAAAGTTAGCTTTGATGGGTTTAATTGTAAAATAAAACTAGTAAACTTAAGGCTAAGGCTATGCATACCTACACTTTTTTGTGTAGAAGGGAAATGCGCCTTATGCATACCATCCCGCTCAGGGTATGCGAAACAATTATGTCGGACTCTCCGGCCTACAGACCGGCGGCATACCGACTAATACTTGCCGTGTCACTTCTCTTTCGCATAGTGACGGGAACGCGGGAACGCTGTTCGCATACTTCCGCGACATACATACCTATACAGCTATTACGCAATTGTTATAATTTATTTTGCACAATATTATTAAGCGTAGTTACGGCTACACATCAAGCATTATATTAATATAATATTAATAAGCATTTCCAGTATAAGCTGACATCTTGTTGTACAACGCGACTGTAGACATTGTCCGGATTTATTCACACGTCACGACACGAGTAGTTCTACAAATCTTCTTCTTCTTCATCAGCCTATTAGTCCACTGCTAAATATAGGCCCTTCTCAATGCGCGCCACTATTGTGTGCTCATTGGAGATACTTGCCTTTAATAACCAAGCTGGGCAAGCGGGTTGGCGATCGCAGTAGCAGATGATTACTGTTACACAGAAGGATGCTGGTTATAATTTATTTTGCACAATATTATTAAGCGTAGTTACGGCTACACATCAAGCATTATATTAATATAATATTAATAAGCATTTCCAGTATAAGCTGACATCTTGTTGTACAATGCGACTGTAGACATTGTCCAGTTTTATTCAAACGTCACGACACGAGTAGTTCTAAAATTTTTCTTCTTCTCCATCAGCCTATTAGTCCACTGCTGAACATAGGCATCTCCCAATGCGCGCCACTATTGTGTGCTCATTGGAGGTACTTGCCTTTAATAACCAAGCTGGGCAAGCGGGTTGGCGATTGCAGTAGCAGATGATTACTGTTACACAGAAGGATGCTGCTGCCCATCCTCCAGATCTTTCCTTTTGTCGCTTCTTACGACACCCGCGGGACGAGTAAAGGTGGTTCTATTCTTAGTCCGGAAACCACACGGCACAAATCTTATGGTTCATCAATTATCCATTTTGACGTACGTCGTACGTCAAATTCTCTTGCTCAATATTGATTTCATCATTCGGATTGGAGCGAACCATGGACACAAGCTCTTAAATTGTGAACTTATCTTTATTCCTTTTGGCTGAATCGGCTGATTTTAATCTCGGTAAATAATGGACGGAATTAAACAACGGACCGTTAAGTGAGTTTAGAAATCTTACTAATGGTTCAGAATGAATCTTTGAATTGTAATCGAGTTTTTTTTAACCTATCAACGTCCGTTTGAATTATATGCATGCAGCAATAGTTTGCTATAGTGTCTCATTTCTCGATCTTTAATGAATTAGGCCCAATTTCACCATTCACTTTAATAACCGAGTTTAATTGAACTAAGTTCAGCCATATATAAATTGCAGTTCTGAACTCAGTTAAACGCTTGAACCGAGTTTAACTCGATTGATCGCGTTTAGTGTGAGTGGTGAAATCGGCTCTTAGTTATTTACGGCTTTGTCACTATTTACGTAGTAGTAAATACCATATACACATCATACACGTGTAATTTTTCTGATCTTACATAAGTAGAAATTTTGGAAACAACCGAGCGAAGACATTGCGAACTTGAATACGATTCGAATTTCACTTCACATTTACACTTTAAATAAACACTGTATAATTTGATTGTTTGACAATTAGGATATCATTGCTGACGCTTTAGTTTTGTGTTAGCAGCAGTCGTCTTCTCGTACCTATACAGTTAGTTCGTCGTTCGATCCTCCAGTCCAGATTTTTATCATAATAATATGATATTATATATACATCATGAGCGACTGCAACAATTACCTTATCTGTAGGTTATGGATCTTTCAAAGTCCCTAGACTGACTGTAAAATTAAAACTCATTCAACAACTCTGGCAGCTGATAAAACAGCTATGAAAATAATAGATATTTTCGAAAATTTACCACTCAATCAATGAACCACCAATTTGGTCAAAAAGGACTGCATACCTTAATAACTAAAATTTCCAATTAAAAACTAAACTAAAATAAATTATTTCTACCAATGGTAGGGGAAATAAAAGCTTTCGAATGTCACTATAACAATATAAACAGCTAAACGAATCTCTCAATATCATCTGTTGAGTTATTTATAAACAGTCTGGCTATCTGAAGGCGGCAATTCAAATTTAGAGGAAAAAAAATCACACAGGACTTTTCCTGCGAAGTTGGCTACTCTCTGACCCACTGTGCCTGGCCACCGTGACTGTGATTCAATGAAGAGGATTAAAAATAAACAGATACAATGGTGTTGATTCTAAACTAATTTAACTTTACTTCATTAAACGCCATGACGGACACATGGTGTCCGACAAACAATAGAGTTTGCATTGTGTCTGCTGTCTGGGAGTAACTGTTAAAGGTCTTTTTCGATGACCTTGACAAAGTTGCGGGAAGTCGCTGGATGAGAATAACGCAGTACCGACATGTATGGAAATCCTTGGGGGAGGCCTATGCCCAGCAGTGGGCGTCTTCCGGCTGAAATGATGATGATGAGGATATCTCTTTCACACCATCGAAAAAGAACAACAAATTGAACTGTCAAATCTATGCCCTTGGGACGTCAAATTAGACGAGATTTATGATAATTATGCTGACGTAAATTCTCGTTGGAATCGAGGATGAATAGCACCAACATCTTCCTTTGCGTATCACAAAATAAACACTGCTGCTTCTATAGAAGGCTACGCCAGAGGTCCTACCTACCTGACAAACCCTTACCGGCAAACGACTTTGTCGTGGTTTTGATGTGATTTTCTGGATGATTCCGTCCAACAAATTTTTTTCTGCTTTGTGTGCCCCATAGACCACAACACCGCTTGTCATTAGGTGGGGTCGTAGACCGTGCACAGCGAGGCTCAGGCGAGACCCCATTATAGTTTCCCCGGGGATGTGTCTAACAGGCATTGCATAAGAGAAGTTCCGGAGCTGATCTCTTAAAAGGACCCGGGATCTCCCTCTTTGTGCTGATGGTGATCATTATTAAGATTAGAGCCAAAGATACACGAAAACACTGATATTTCTTAAGATGTTTTACGATATTTATTTTGACACACCGTATTACATTTTCCGTAGCAATAGAATAACATAAACATACAAGAGTGGACCACAGAGAAACATAGACATATTAAGATAAAAAACCTTAATTGTACGTAATCTAAAATTTTACTCAATAATCATCGTCCCGGTAAGGACAGTTTTAGTGAGGTAAGAATCCCACACTCCCCGGTCTCTTGGAGGCTTGGTGCCTTTTGAAGGATTCATAATAAACAGTCCGTATAACCTTGAGCGAAATTCCAATATGACTAGAATATTTCAACGTCGCGACGTCACACTTTTGATGTTCGACAACTTTGATCACAATTTTCGCACAACTTCATTAAAGGGCGTCTCTTACACTTATTTTACTTTGATGTCGTTACTGTATAAAATATATTAAACTTTAAACAAACTCCCTTTAATCCCTTTACAACGAATCTTTGTTAATTAACGAGTGGGATCATCTTAAATAAATTAAGGCCTATCTTTGTAGCTATCGAAGAACAGGATTTATTAAATAAGGGTTAATGTAATAAATTTGGAAGGAGAAAACGCTGTGGGTATAATTTAATGATAAGGTTAGTGTACTATACGTTTCAACTTAGAATAGGAACGTCTATAACCTCTACCTCTCAACTGTTACAACTGACTGCCTCGTTGGTCTAGTGGTGGCAAGCACGACTGCTGAGCGCGAGGTCCTGGGTTCGATCCCCGGGTCGGGCAAAGTGTTATTGGGTTTTTCCATTAGGAAATTCTCAGTAGCAGCACGAAGTCTGGAATTCTGCCCGGTTAATGGCAATAGGCTCGCCTCCTATTACATGGGTGCTATAACATAGCCGGCGAAACGTAGGTGTACTGCACACCTCTGCCTACCCTTTGGGGAATACAGGCGTGAGTCTGTAAAAAAAAATCAACTGTTATTTTAAAGTACCTACGCTTTGAAAGGTGAAGAAATAGATTGCTTTCACAACTTTTTTTTAACACACTTGCTTGTAAAGAGCTTGTATAGCATCGCTTTTAGGTTCATAATGAAAAACAATTTTTTAATCATATCAAAAAGGTTTTATTGCTAAGAAAATAAATACGAAGGATTATTAATTATGCGAGTAAAATGTGCTAGTCCGGGAAAAAACTAAAAATAATTATTAATATTATCTATACTTAAGGGACTATACGTGTCGAAAGACTATATCTATTTATAGTCAGTGCGATTGTTTGAACCAATCAAATCATAAACAAAATCAAAATATTTTTATTCATATAGACCATTAGGCACTTATGAATAGTCATAATTCTAATATATATTGTTTATTGTAAGAGTGACTCTAGTTGCCAGTTCCAGGGGCAGCCTACCCTTCATGGAGAAGAATCTGGCAAGAAACTCCACTCCAATGACTAATTGATTGATGTAGAATTATTCACTTAGGCTTTGGTCTATTAAAGGCTATTGGTGACGTCAGACGTTAGCGTAAACGTCGCGGTCGACGTCTATAATTGTGGCGTGAACCGCGCGCTCAAACGCTGCATTGAGCGTGTCAAAGTGACCTCAACATCACGTTCCTATGGCCGCATTGTGACATGACGTCCGGTGTGACGATATGCATCTGATTGCATTTATACCATAGCCTTAATTTGCCAAGACGTCGACCCCCGACATTCATAGGATTGATTTGAAGAAAGATGCCAAAATGGGGAGGAGAAAAAATTAATTGTAGGTACATAATAATATTTTCTATGTACCAAAAAAGAATTAAAAATTAAAATAATATGATAGTAAATAGTTGCTTTTTAAATTGGTAATTTTACCTATAAGTAGAATATAATACTGCCTCGTTGGTCTAGTGGTAGCAAGCGCGACTGCTGAGCACGAGGTCCTGGGTTCGATCCCCGGGTCGGGCAAAAGTGTTATTGGGTTTTTCCATTAGGAAATTCTCAGTAGTAGCACGGAGTCTGGTATTGTGCCCGGTTTATGGCAATAGGCTCGCCCCCTATTACATGGGACTTATAAAATAGCCGGCGAAACGTGGGTGTACTGCACACCTCTGCCTACCCCCTCTGGGGAATAGAGGCGTGAGTCTATAAATAAAATAAATAGAATATAATAGTCAGGTGTATTTTTGAAAAATAAACATTTACGCGAGTTATCCGTTAAAAGTTGTTTCATTATGTTAAACATTTGCGAAAGTTTCAGACTGTTTTAAATATAATATTTAAAGTTTATGGTTCTTTAATATAAAACAAAAATGTTAGATAAAATTATTCGCAAGCAATGTTTGAAAAAAAAAATGTCAAAAGTCAATAACATAATATTCAATATTTACATTACATAAATATAAATTAATAAACTACAATAAAAAATGTCAAATTAAATAAAACCTTATGACATAATAAAATATAGGTAATATAATATACCATAACATAATAAAATATAATAAATTACAAATTGGAAAGCTGAATAGAAGCTAGCAAAAGAAAGCATAATTTAAAACACATAGCATTAACACATAGTCTGAAAACAAGCAACAAATTTTTAAAGAAACATAACTTGTAGACAGACGCCTAAAAGCTTACACAGAAAAGGCTTTTACAAGAACTAAGTAATTAAACACTTTACTTCAAGTTTTAAGTAAACAAATTTTAGTATTAAATCTTAATAACATCTATGTACATTTAAAAGCTAAATACTAAAACTAATAAACACTAATAACAATAAAGAGAGAATATCTGCTAATACAATAAAACTCTTGAGAACAATAAATCTATAATTGGAAAATCCCGTTGAGTACAATGTTCAATAAAAGTGTCGACGCCCGATTTGATTATTCTCCTAAGGAATACCCAAGCGACGTGAAAGATAATGATATTTAGAAATATAGACACAAATCCTTGATTTACGATGGCACTGAAGCTTAACGACAGATTAAGAATGTTAAGCTCAGAGTTAAACTACGATTTAGCTGGGCTTACACTGTTTTCGACGGACGTTGTCTAAAGGACTGGCTACGAACTCGCCGCTCGCAGCGGCGGCTTAGCGCGGCGCGGCGAGCGGTAAGAACAAATGTACTAAAATGTTCAACGACGCCACGACTCGCCGCTCTCAGCGGCGGCGGCGGCGGTTTCTCCATTCACCTATCATAACACTTAAAATGATTTGTATTGATTTCGTGCACTCCATCCGTCGAATTTAAAATGTCATTAGAAAATGTATGCCTAAATACGTCTAAATACATCTTAATACGTCTAAATACGTGGCATGGCCATCGCGCCGCTCGCAGACCTAGCCGTCGCCGCCGCCTTAGACCGAAGTCGTGGCCACTAGGTAACTTGTATTTAAATTTTAAATGAGACAGCTGAAATTTATTAATGAGCTTAATATGTTTCAAGTGAAAATAATTATTAAGTATAAATTTTATTGAATTTTCAGAGTTATAATTTAATTATAATCATTGCTGACTACAACGTAGGTATTTCGTTAATTAAAGTTGTATGAAAGGACATTGGTTTCAATAAACATTTAAAACGAAACCTTAATATCAGTTATTAATTATTTTAATATTGTTGTGGTGTTAGGTCTGGGCGCTCAACAATATATAACCAAGGCAGCTAGAATGAATCTATTTATATGGCTGTGTGTATATATCATTCACAGAGTGGAGTTATGTGTACCAACCATGAAGCATGAACTTGCCACAATACTAATTTTGCAATATCCTACCTAATATTATAAATGCGAAAGTATGCCTGTCTGTCTGTTTGTTATGTAATTAAAAAAGAAGACCCTATCTATTTTTGTAAAATGAAACATGGAAAACCTATTTAACCTTGTTAAACATAGTATTTAATAAAAGTTTATGAAACAGTGCTATCCGCCTAAAGGTGTCATCACAAAAGTAAGATTATAAAGATAACAAGCGTCTACCTCTAGGGACTCGCAAATAATGAGTTCGTTCGGCGTTCGACCAACTTGACTAAGGCGGATTAGTAATGAAAACGGGGAATTAAAATTATGAGACGTTATATTTATCGTATCGATTGGTATAAGAAAATAAATTAGACTTGGAATGGGTCCTATATTAAGTTACAACTGAAATAAAAACGTACCTTTGCTTAGCTGGAGGCCTTTAGGTCTCGCTAGAAGTCCAGTTAATCAGTCTGAGCTCCCTAGAGCTATAACTGAGAGAGACCACGTAGAAAAAAAAAAAAAAAAAAAAAAAAAAAAACGTACCGTTAGATTGAAACGGCGCTGTGCAGGACACATTGCTTTACCCCCAATGGAGTTCTCACTTTGTTACGTGGTGGGGGGCTTAGCACAGCTCACAGGAAGCTAAATGGAACCCCGAGATGAGGCGCCGCTCTTCCGGGCTTTCGGCAAAACCCGCGTTGGAGTAACCTGTCTGTTAGAGTCGACTGGCCTCTATTGCAAATAGTACTCAAAGTGGTCACGACGCTCCAAGTGTCCTGGCGTGTGATAACGAAGGGTGGGTGTGTATCACCCTACCCCCAAGGGGGTCCAGCAACGGACGTCCGAGGCGAGTACGCAGAAGTAAGCGAATAGTGTTCCCGCGTTCCCGTCACTATGTTGATCAGAAGTGATACAGGGGGATTTTAGTACACAACCGTCCTCGAACGTGCGGTATGCGGAAGGCACTTTTTACTCCCCCGGCCACACAAAAAAGGGGGATTGAAGTCGGTATGCTACCATGTCTACCATCTCTAGGCCGGAGATCCCTACATAAAAAATAAAAATCTAAATAAAAAAGGACACAGTCAAGTATAGATCTTTTATTTACTTATTTATTCTTTATTCACATTGAAGTGTACAAAAGCATTTTCTGCCAGTAAACCTTAAGGCGATGCAGAGAAATACGTAATAGATGCACGTGTTATCATATTGTTATAAACTTTTAAATACCTTTTAAATAAACATAATACACTGGTTAAACGATGATACCATTCTGTACAGCTCCATTCGAGAAGGAGGTCACGTAGTTTGGTTTTAAATGAGAACTGACTGGTCCCCATCCTGATCCCTCAAGTGATCCATTTAAGTGATTTTCAAAGATAATCTTTGTAATAATGTGACGGTAAATGAACGTCGCGTAGACATCCCAGTTTTCAAAACCGTGAGTGTATTATATAATTTGCATACCTTTAATATCTCGTGAGTAAGCGTATTCTGTAAGGTAGGTGTGAATTTGCTGTGTATTAAGTAATATTCAATATTTTATTCATTTATTGATAAAACAACATGGACTGGCGAATAGAAAGCTCATCACGATCGGCTGATCAAAGCAGGCAACCGACAAAATCTATGTGAAAAGTCAAGTAGTCAATGCGATTTGAAAAACAGGGCTTATTTACAGATTCAGAATAATAATTAGCAGAACAATGCAACTATCCACAATTAATTCTATCATTGGTGTACCTACACGGTCCTCTTACAACATATATTATATATATAGATATATTTCACGACACCTTGGGTATTATTCGTAAAAAGATATCATCTAAGCTAGCTAAGATTAAAATTTTGAATTATTTTAAATTTAAAACAGTTAATTTGATTTTTGTACTCAGCCCCCTACTTGTATAAGTAAAATGTACGCCTATAATCTGTGTATACATCAGAACTATCATACAAATATATATTTATATAATACACTGTTGTTGTAATAAATAATACACCAATATAAATAAATAATATTCAATAAGTCCTGTTACAAAAGTAATTGAGTACCTATCTTTAATTAAGGTAAATGTACCAATGGTTTCCTCTTCGCTTTCTTTTCAAATCCCAAACGAGCTGTCAATGCTTTCAAATACCAGAATAAGTCCACAAGTAATATACCGGCTCATTGAAACGCAAATTGGATTCGACATCGTAGCAAGTGTCCCTTTTCCAAGGATTTGCATAAGAAACACGGGCTGTGACGTCTTCGGCTCAGTTTTATCACTGCTAGTTAGACTGTATGATATTTTCAGGCTACGAGACGAGAATACCAACTTTTTTTTTAGAAAAAAACACATTAGGATCCCTAGTACCAGATCAGAATGGACTCGATAACGCCTAAACTTGACACCGAGTCACCATCTCGCACGCATCCTAGATTATAATGTCCCCTTGACCGAATTTCGGTGACAGCGGCCAATATCAACGGATATCAGCAAAACTTCGCAGGAGATATTATAATGTACAATGTAAGTGTGTGCGTAAACACGCAAGCACAAGCACACAAGCACTCTTTATTCCCTCACTCTCATAGTCCGATGGGACGGCAATCCGACACGACCGGAGAGAGATCAACCAACAGCTTTACATACTTTCTGAGGTACGGAGTACCTAAGTGATAATTAATTTACGCACATAACCAAGAAAAGTCAGTCATTATTTTACTAACATAATGTTAGAAATAGAAATAGAATGTTAGGAATTGTTACAGTCTGTTAGAAATTGTTTGATGTTTTGAGTGACGGTAATTTTTTTACAAACATTTAGGTATAATATTTAAAAAAAAATTAAATACTCTAACAAGACATACCATACCCCCCTGTCGCTTGAATAAATGTTAACAAACAAATGATAACAAAATAATGTTTTATTTCGTTACAATTGGTTAACTAACAATTAAAATAAATGTTAACTAACATTACCTAACATTAAAACATTTAATAACGTTGTGAGCAAATGTTTGTTTAGAACATGTTTACTTATATTTGTAAACATTTTTAACAGTAGTGTAAACCAAAAGGAAAGTGTATACTAAAAGGAAAGATGTCGTAGTTTAATACATTTCCGATTCAATTGCATTTCGTGGAGTCAAAATAACTCTTCGATATTGAAAAGAAACGCTGAAAGTCAGCGAACGGCCACTGGGAAATAAATTGAAAAGTACTGGAGAGACATTTTTGTGAAATAACAAATTTCTTAGTACTTAAATATAATAATTTAATAAGAAATTTGAAAACCCAACTTTTTTTTTTCAATTTTCTCATTAAATAATTATATTTAATAAGCTAACATGTGCTATAATATGTAAAGAGTTTAAAAAAATTGGTAATACCGCATCGGTTCCTTCTAAAACTGCAAAGTTTGGAGCACTAGGTCGGATACGTAATGTATTCCGACCACACGCCCTAGGCGTAGAAAGAGATTTGAAATTTCGACTGATTCTGATGGGATGTGGTGGCTCGGCAGTTAGAGCGTCGGCACGGTGCGCCGAAGATCGTGGGTTCCAATCCCATCCGTATCAGTTGTTTTTTCAAATTTCTTATTAAATATACTGGAGAGACGTTGGTGCTATTTTTCTCCAAAACCACATAAAGCAAAATATATTTAAAAACACTACGGCATATCTGTGGTAACCATCGTACGGCTGGCACAATATAAAAAAAGTTTTCTATTAAAAGTGATGATCCTATTACTCCTTTACATTTGGGACAGATGGGACAGATAACAAAACAAAATCCAATCAATGCTACTCTAATCAAACACAGCTTTGATAAACAACAATAGAAAAATATTGACGACCCCTGTTTGGAACGAATAAAAGGCCTGATTGAAACATTTGTTCGAAAGGCAACCTTTGATTTGCGATTTTGGTTTGAAGAAAAATGCGTACACATTCTATTGGATGAGCCAGGGGTCGCCAATGTTTTGATAAATCGTTCACTTTACTTTGTAAGGGTAGGGTGTAAAAGGTTCCTTTCATGTTCGAGACTAAAAATAACAGGTTTTGTGCGTGGTTGTGGGTAGATGTGTTTATTTAAACTGTGTGTTAATCTAGTACTGGCGAACACGGCTATTTATTGAAATCTTATAGTCAGTTCTCAGTTCGGCCAAATTTTTGGTTTTAGATAAAGGTTTCCGTTTTTATAAAATTTCTTCTTTCCTTCTCATCGTGTGGTTGATGAACAACCTGGTGTCAGAGTTTAAACCACCCGTAAAAATCTCTCAGGTGTGCTGGTTTTCTCACGATGTTTTCCCTCACCGTTTTAGCAAGTGATAATAATATTAGTATCTAATAAGCACGCACATAAATCAGAAAAGTCAGAGGTGCGTCTCTGGTAGTCCAACGGTCCTACCATTATACCACTTTATAGGTACTATACAAGCTTATTTTAAGTATGAACTAAACCTGAAAGTAGTTTGTTCAGAATCAGTAACTGAATCAATCGCAATAATTTTAAGTAAAACTAAAAAATGTACTTACAAAGTTATAAACTTATTCTGTTGCATCGTTGTCCTCACGTAAACATAGTCACTGAGAGCGCGGCGCCGCCGCGCAGATGGTTCGCCTAGCAGTACCTACTCGGTTGTGTGCAATCACAGAGCATTTGTGTAATGTGGTGGTAACGTTTTGATAACGTAATTTCGACAAAATCACTGCACTGTTACGCACTATTCATACTTAAACATAACGCAGTAATTGTTCAAAGTGCCGCCTCTTTGTCAAATGCACAGACGGGCGCGCTTTCGTAAATTCCTACTTAGTTTTAGTTAGAAAATTAAAATACATTTTCACTCCCAAAGAAACATAACAATAATCGACACTCAATCGAAACACGTGATTTGGCGGGAATGCGGGCGCAAGCGACACATGCGCAGTACTCTCTAGCTTTCGGGCGACTGACGACGCAGCCGCGCGGGCAGCGCGGGGCGACGCACGTGATCTAATGGCGCCGGCGAGTCTGTCGGCTCGCTTTATCAATGTCGCCGCCGCGGCCAGCTGGTAGCGGTCATTCAACTGATTTGCGTGTGTCCAAACTTGCACCATTTAAGTAATTTTTTTGGACAAAATATAACATGGTGTACCTACAAATTATTGCGATCGATTCAGTTACTGATTCTGAACAAACGACTTTCAGGTTTAGGTCATACTTAATATAAGCTTGTACACTACCATTTTAAAGTTTTTAACTCCTCGTCTGAACTTTCATTTATACTACTCCCGAACCATAACTCTTACATCAGCGACTCAATAATACAATAGTCGAGTAAAAAAAAGCACACTTTTATCATAATAATCTGTATATTTCTTCATACTTTTATAATGAAACAACAAATAACTTTACATAATTGACACACAAATACAAATATTTTATAATATTAAAAATATTTTATATTAAATATAATACTGTCAAACATCACGGTTATGGTATTATATTTAGAGATATATAACTTACATAATCATTAACTCTTAAGCTTTGTAAGTACAAATAACTGGATATTTACCATATTTTTTTAATATTTATATTGTTTAAGTTTTCGATATTTCATGGATAAACATGAGATCAAGGCGCTTCCAACCGTGCTAAAATCAGGGACCGAAACCGGTATTTAGAATACCGGTTTTATTTTGGTAACCACTAGTTTAGATTTTTAGGAAAACCGGCTGAAGGAAAAGAAAGAACGAAAATGTTGTAGTAGGTACCAAGTTTAATTAAATATAGGAAGAAGCGATAAGTAATAAGATGGTTAGGTAGTACCAGTTATAATACTGGTAAACTTAATTTTTTTATCGTTAACCGGTTATTTATAAAGATTTTCGGTCTCTGGCATAAACAACATAACAATGATAAATTTATACTCCGTTACTTTAGAGAAATAGCAAAAGATGTTATGAATAAGTTTTTCGTAAATATACTGGCAATATAATATACCTACATAAATAAATCATCCTTTTTAGTGTAAATAAATTATAATTATGTTTTTTTATTATTATTAATTTATCTTCGTAACACTGAAAAACCAGAAATTAGCTTAGCTTGTAACTATATCATTTCTAGCTTTTCAGTATTTTGAAGTTAGTTTAATTTTTTCGTCAAAGTTTTTAAATTTTGAGTGGTTTCATAAGCAATCAAGAAAGTTATTAGAAGCTACAAAATACTTCAAAAGAAAAAAAATATGAAACTCAGATAAATTTTACAGCTAAAATATTATTTATAGTATAAATGTATTCAATTTAAATATACAAAATATAAACAATAAATAAAATGTACCTATTTACAACAATATTAAATGTAAAATAAGTAAAGTAAATTCCATTATAAAAACGAAAATGATTATAATAATCATGTTACATTGCAATAAACATAAATTTTAATCATTCATTAAAATAACAAAATAGCCTAAAGTTACAAGAGCAATTAATTTAATTACTCTCTTTTATTAAATCTAAAAAACAAATCATTACAATTAATATTTACAAAAATACATGCTATTATCACATGGATAAAATTCGTATACTTATGATAAAAATAGTTTTCATTTGTTTTCAATAAGCATTTATCGAAATAAAACTATTTTACTGAGTATTTAGCTTTTAACCGTATTTTTATTTAATTGTTATTGCAATATATCACGTAAAATATAATCATATTTCCATAAATGCTTTGAATTATATTATTGTATTAACATGTCTATGTGTCTACAGTCTTCTAATATTTTATATGGTCTAATTAGATTCAATAAATTGACATTCAAGATTATTATAAAACCTAGCTAATTAATTTTAAGTAGAGCTGTATTATTAGGTTTGTAAATGTAATTAGTTGACCGCAGCGCCACCTACTTAAAGGAGAATAGAAGAATAATTTGCAGGATAGAAGACGAATTTGCGCCAACCTTAAATACTAGCTAAGGCCCAGGGCAGACGAAAGAAGAATATGCAGAGCTTGACGTTGTCAGCAATTAGATGGGTGAGCATTCCATTACAAACGTCTCTGTATTTTGAGAGCCACGTTAAACAGTGATTCTCAGTAACCACTTAAAGTGGTCGCCATTAAGCCGAATTGGTGGCCTTATATGGATTTATGGCGCCATATAGATAGGTGGCGGCTTGATAAATTTTCAACTACGAATGGCTCCATACCGATTGGCCTTATATATATTATATGGGTTTATGGTGCCCTATAGGTGGCGGCTTGATAAATTTCAACTACGGATAGCTCCACTGATACGCGCTAAGGCCCAATTTCACCATTCACTTTAAAAACCGAGTTTAATAAAACTAAGTTTAGCCCTACGCAAATTGCAGTTCTAAAACGCTTGAACTGAGTTTAACAACTTGATAAAATCGGTTCTAAGTCAGTGTGATAGACTATGTACCTAAATTATATTATCATCATTAATCTGTCTTATAACAATTTGTGACAGAAGCCCTTTAGTTGAAAGTAAAGACAATTTATTAAAATTGAAGTTTCCCAAATGTTTTAGCGATTACTTAACATACTTATTTGATACTACTAAATGCCTATTTCTATGTCTTTAGTTCTTTCAAACAATAAAATAAATACTAGTTCCATCATATATTATTGTCTTTTTTATATAAATAAATGAAGACATGTAAAGCCCGAAACAAATGTATGGTATGTCTTCAATATAATTAAAATTTTCAACTTAAAATTCCGTGAGCATTAATGACCTTATGAAGTTTGACTTACGCGGTATTGGTGCTAATTCTCTTGCACACGCTCTAAACTAATTTAGACTCACCATCTCTCGTTCTAACAGAGATCATTAGAAAGAGCTGTCCAACTAGTCCATTTGCGTAATTCCAACGAGAATTTAGTCGGCATGTCATAGAGGTCTCGTCTAATTTCACTTCAATTGCAAGGACGTAGACTAATTTGACAGCTCTAATTATTTGCTGTCCTTTTTCAATGGTGTTTATTAGAAAGAGATATACAAACACAGACAGACAAAAATTAGTTTAGCGGGATATACAAAAGAATCACCACCATTGTGATTATAAGCGACGAAAAGGCACACAGTTAAAGATAGATCCAAATAGGATGAAAGCATCTTACTACAAACAAACATCCTTCATCAAACCTTCATCAATTTTTGGACGGAATTTGTTATAATTTTTGTTGTTGGAATACGCTCAACTAACTTTAATTTTTTTGCGATAGCATCGACATCGGTCGAATCGAGATTTTTTTATTTTTTGAATTTTTTTATACTAATAATAATGTCCTCTTGACCGAATTTCGGTCACAGCGGCCAATTTCAACGTACGCCAACGGTGCAGGAGATGTTATACTGCACAAAAGTGTGCGAAAACACAAGTACCTATAATCTCTATTCTCTCACTCTCATAGTCCGATGGGACGGCAATTGGACACGACCGGAGAGAGATCAGGCGTAGGTCCAAAGGCTTAACGTGCTTTCCGTGGCACGGAGTAAGTGATAATTAATTTATAATACGCACATAACCAAGAAAAGTCCAGAGGTGCGCGCCTTGGTTTCGAACCTGACACCTCTGACTTGCTAGTCAGCGGTCATACCACTAGGCTGTCACGACTATAATACTTTTTATAATAACTCTATACGTAAAAGTAACACTACAATCAATAATAGACTATCAATTGTTTAAGAGTCATCAGTGACATAAAAAGTTGCTACCTATATTGCTTTTTAAGACAGACATGGACATCTATTAAGGCTTTTTAATTATATCTTTTCATACTAGCTAATAGGCATTTAGGCAATTAATCATAAACCAATCGTCCTTAATACACAGGTAGAAATTAAATTACTGACTAAAAAACCAACGCTTAAGGCGCGAATACGCTAATCTGCTATCTTGTTCGCACATTGAAGATATAAAATTAATGAATATAGTTATGAAAAATTGCAACAAACCAAGTTATGGAGAATGTCATTACAAAGGTTTAGCAAAAATTTCAGCTTGATCAGAACATTTTTATTTTATACATAAAAATGGCATAAATAAAAATTAATTTGAAGCTTTTTTTATGTATGAAAACTTATTCCGATCAAGCTGATACTTTAGCTTAACCTTTGTAATGACATTCTCCATAACTTGATTTGTTGCGATTTCTCACCCATATTCATTGATTATCTTCAATGTGCGAACGAGATATCAGAATAGTGAATGTCCGCACCATAAGTGCGTTTAACAAAACCAGCTTGAGCTGATAATGGCACACAAGTGCTTTTACATACAAACGATATTGGCAAACTCAATAACCAAGCAATCACAATCGAGTCCTAACTAACGAAGGTGTTGGAGATCGTCTGACATCATAAACATCAAACAACCTACTCCCAGTGGTTGTGAAACCCACTTGCTTCGAATCAGTAATTTCATTAGCTTCTGTAACAGTTTCTTCAGTCTTCTCGGAAGAATCCTTTTCAACTTCCTTACTTTCATTGACTACTGGCTTTTCTGTGGAATAAAATCTTTTGGGTCCTGGAAGTTTTTTTGCGATTTTTGCGACTAAAGGGTGTAGAAGACGTTCATCAAAAGCATCCTTCTCACTGCCTGTTATTAGGCCGATAATGTTTCCAATAAGCACGCAGATTAGGGTGCCAATTACAGCATACCACATATAGGATATGGAGTAAAATTGGTGAAGACCCGTCATTCTGTAAAAGAGCATGATAGATTTTTATTCACTAGCTAAAATTAATTGCGGTACTATTAATATTATACTCTTTTCCTCTTTCCTACTTTAGCTGTGCCCATTCGGGTCTATAATGATCTCATAATAATTTTAAGTTACCATAATTATATTTTTACATTGCCGAATGCAATAAATATTTGAGTATTGAGTATTGTTTGAGATGGTGAAAGAACATTTAATGCTGAGAACAGATAAATAAGTGACCACAAATGCAAGAAAGTGATCAAAACATCAAAAAAAAAAAGTTGAATATACGAGATTAGGGACCTGGACTCTGTCTGGAATCTGTGGAGCCCACGAAGCACCCAGATACCAAATAGTAATTATAATAAAGTCCAGTTCTTTGATACTTACACAGGAGATACGGTGGGTGTAGCAATTGTACTGTTTATAGTTTGTAAGAGCGGTGCCAGTTGAATCAGCGTCTGATTCACTTCCACGGGAATGGTATGTCCATACAAAGGCAAAGTAGAGTTCGGACATTGCTGGAAATAATAATTAGTTGTTCAATAACATGATAGTAAGTTTAAAATGAAATGTATTTATTTTAAGTAGAAGAAAAATAAGCCTTTATAAGAGAACATGAAGAAAATATACATCATCATCCTCCTAGCCTTATTGTTCTCAAGTCTTGTTGGAATCGGCCTCTAATCTAATCTAACTATCAGTTTGCGAGCGACTGCCTTTCTGACCTACGCAACCCAAAGGGATAACATGCTAGTACGGCTTTACTTAAGCATTGATTTCGGGGAATGCCCAACTAGTTTCGAACTTAAAAGGAATCCATTTTCAAGAGCGAGCGTAAACGCAGAGGCGTCGCGGTCCTTGCACTACTCTGTTAGTCCCCGAAATCAATGCGGAAGTAAAGCTGTATTGATATTTAATAATTTAAAAGTATGACTCACGAAAGTTATTATTCTAAAACTTAACTTTTACTAACTGTCTTTAACTATTTTAACATTCTTTACTTCCTTTAATCTTGAGATAATAATATGTCATCTCATCTGCCTAGCCTTTTCCCAACTATATTGGGGTCGGCTTCCAGTTTTACTGGATGCAGCTGAATACCAGTGTTTTACATGGAGCGACTGCCTATCAGACCTCCACAACCCAGATACTGGGTTACACGATACCCCTTGGTAAGACTGGTTGTCAGACTTTCGGGCTTCTGACTACTCATAACAACTGTCAAAGATCCCGAAAGAACCCGAGACCACTAACTTTCCAGTCAACGGTCACCGTGGTCACCACCACTAGGCTATCACGACTCTTCATGAGATAATAATATGTATGTATGTAAAATCAAAGTCAATACTAACCTCAGTTGACATTGGTAGCATAGCCATTCCCTTAGTCACATACAATAATCTCCCAGCTGCCATCCACGTAGTCACAAAATGAGAAGCTATCATACCCCACAAAGCCCCAGTGCCATTTGCTACAGGACATAGAGCAGCTAATATGAACACTCCTAGTAAAGCTCCTGATGTAGCTGAAGTAACCAGTAAAGATCCTTCAACAACACCGCCAACCATGCCCACGAAGAGAGATAGACACATTATTACGATTGCTGAAAAAAAATAAAAAGAATTAGATATGGAAAAATAGTAGTATAATATTGTCTTCCTGACTAAATTTTATCTCAAAAGGATTTCTAAAGAATAAAATCTTAAAAAGATAATAGCGGCAGTGCCTTTGTGGGGTTAAGGTGCTTTCATCATCATCATTGTCAGCATGTATTAATCCACTGCTGAACATAGGCTTCTCCCAAAGCACACCACTTTTGTGCGCCCATAATTGCCACGCTGCAGCGTGTTGGCGATCGCAGTAGCAGATGATTGCTGTTACACAGAAGTATGCTGCTGCCCTTCATCTATATCTTTCCCTATATAGTTTTTACGACACCCGTGGGACGAGTAGGGCTGGTTCTATTCATTGGCCAAAAACCACACGACACAATGTGCTCTATGTCATGAAATCCTAATACAAACTTTGATGTGATGTGCATGAAAGTCGAAATACACAAATCGGCCTGAAGGTACTGTCCCACATCTAGGCAAAAGCTTTATCTCACAAATCAGCTAAGACAGATTACATTATAATTCTATCACGCTGATCTAGTATTATATAATGTTAGTAGTAGAAGATTTAGGTAAATCCATACCATATCCATAGAAAAAATTGAATTGTTCGAAAGATTTGTAAGCTTAGTTATATTAACTAAGGCTGATCTTCAATTCCGCAGTATTCAAATAAAAATAATTACCATAGATTACTCCGATAACCTTGATGATAGTCAATTGCTGCTTATCACTGATGTCCTTGAAGGCTGGAGCAAAGGACACGAAGTCTTCCCAAGTGACAGTTGATAGGGAGTTAACGTTTGATACCAGAAAACTGTAATAAAATAAAAATGATTAGTTTCCAAGTAATAATTTAAGAACTACTTATACATTTTTCCGAATAAAATAATGAATCAACTAACAAAAATGCGCAATATTGTCATATTATGGTACAACAGTACAGCAGTTTTACATTTTCTAGAAATATTCTTTTATAACAAGCAGGATTGTCGTGTGTCGATGTGTCGTGGTGGCGCATTGGTTACGGACCCGCTTTGCAAGTGCGTGGGTGTGAGTTCGAACCTGGCATGTACCAATGTGACTTTTAAAAAAATGTCATATGTACTTTCTTAGTTAATCTAAGACACCACTGACTAACGGTGAAGGAAAACACCGTAAGGAAACCTGGACTTTAATTGTCTGAAATCGCCAACCCGCAGTGAGCTAGCGTGGTGATTAATGCTCAATCCTTCTCTGTATGAGAAGAGGCCTTTGCCCTACATTGGGACAGTTACAGGCTGATTTATTTTATTTTATATAACAAGCAGGATTTAACCTTACGACGAGCCTTTTGCTGACTTTTACGAGCTTTTGTAGCTTGACTAGCGTTAACTTAGAATTTGAAATTATTTAAAGTTTAATCTTGATTCGAAAGACAAGTTTTTTGTCAATTATTATTTTTTCTCGGAGACAGCATTTTTTTCGGGATGAAAATTACCCTTAACACCTGTACAACACCTGTTTGTTCAATAGTTTAGGCGTTAAAAAGTAACAGACAAACAAAATTAATCATGACTAATCAGTCCTGAACAAATAGATATTTAAGTATCTAAGTAAAGTATCTAGTAGTAAGTATTTTCTTTTCTTATTTTATATTCATCACTTACAACAGTTACAATTACGATGTTTCAATAGAATTAATAAAACAATACAAACCTCAATGCTCCATTGAAGAGACTTCCTAAAAACAGTCCAAGCATTCCGGGCAAGAAACTAAATTGATCTTGCACATAGAACGGTAAAACTTCATCAGTAGCAATTATTTGCTTAGAAGTGAACGGATCACAGTACTTGTAGACAGCATACAATGCCATTCCAACTACCCAGGATAAACTGAATAGGACAGCTACTGCGGGAACGTTGGCTAATAATGTCCTTCTGACTCTGCCTTCGCTGGACATGGAACAGTAGCGTTGGACAAAGGTCTGCTGACAACCGTAGACAGAGACAGACATGAAGAGTTGGCCGATGATAGCAGAAAGGGTGTCGACACGAACTGTTGGGTCACCTGTAAATCTGAAAGGAGATAATGATTTTTTATTAGTATTTATGTGAAAAAAGGCATTTTTTAAGTTTTTTAATCAAAATCAAAATATTTTTATTCATGTAGACCATTTTAGGCAGTTATGAATAGTCATAATTCTAATATTATTATAAGAGTGACTCTAGTTGCCAGTTCCAAGGGCAGCCTACCCCTCATGGGGAAGAATCTGGCAAGAAACTCCATGGTTGCTCTTTTAAATAATGGCTTACAATATTTTTGGATAATCATCATCAGGCCTTTTTAGTCCACTGCTGAATATATGCCTCTCCATAATGTGCACTCATTCGAGATGTTTGCCCATAATCGCCACGCTGTGGGCAAGTGGGTTGGCAATCGCAATAGCGTAGGATGCTGCTGCCCATCCTCCGAATCTTTCCCTTTGTCACTTTTTACGACACCCTTGGGACGAGTAGGGGTGGTTCTATTCTTAGGCCGGAAACCACACGGCAAGTTTTTAAATGTTTAGTCGCAAATACCCTTTTGAAGAGGTATTTCCAAAAATTTGTATTTATTATTATAAGCCTATTGTTTCTCACTGCAGGGCAAGTCATCATCATCTGCCTAGCCTTTTCCCAACTATGTTGGGGTCAGCTTCCAGTCTTACCGGATGCAGCTGAATACCAGTGTTTTACATGGAGCGACTGAGATCACTGCAGGGCAAGTACAATATTAAAAGATTACAATGAAAACAATATTGCATTTAAAGAGAGCATTAAAGGCTTTTACTTATGCTTTTGACAATTAAAGTTAGATTTTTGCTAATACGGTTTAGACTTTCGATTATTATCCTCTAAATTAATTAGTATGAATGGGTAGGCTCATCTAATTCTGTGACATTCGTAATTTGGTAGTATTAACTTTGAGACCTACTATAAATATTTGTTAGTAGAATTCAGGTGGTAAAAAAGATAATGCTACCAAATTAAAAATATCACGAAATTAAATGAGTTTGCTATACTTACTGCAGAAATTTTAGTCTTCCACCTTCAATATTATCATCAACTACTTGATGAGGACCTCCAGCCTTGATCGTGGCTTGAATGATGAATGCGCCACTAACTAATATCATTGTTAGAGTTTGGATAACATCGGCTCTGGAAAAGTGAAACATTTTTTGTTATTTTATTTCTTGTGTTTTTTAAACACCACTAAGGTGGCTGATGCAGTGCTGATGATAGGAAAATCATGTTGTGCGAAGAGTATTAGGATTGGATGTGGATGGATACAAGAAAAGAGGCAGACCTTGGAAGAGATGGATGAATTGTGTGAAGGATGATATGGCAAGAAAGGAAGTGACTACTGAGATGACGGGTGATAGAAAATGGAAAAAGAGGACATACTGCGCTGACCTCAAATAAATTGGGAAAAGAGCAGGAAGATGATAAGCAAGCTGATGCAAGCATAGTTCCAAATTTGTATTTAGGTATTCTTGTTGATAATAAATTCAATTCAATTCAATTTATTCATTAACAATAAACATTAATTTATTTTAATTTAAACAATGCAGTTGCAATGAGTTCTTAATAGACCTGATAATAAGCAAAAGCAAATGGAACACTTAATGACTAATTAATAGTCTGTACTATAAACATAAAGAACTGCACTAAAAATAGTTTTATCATTAACGGTTCAACTAATTACTGAGCCGATAGGTTAAATAATTAAGTTAATACATAATAAAAGATGTAAGTACCAGGTAACAAAGTAATTAAATAAATACTTTCGATAAAAATACCAATCAATGAAATTCTTAAGATTCGTCGTCGTTATTGGGAAGGTTCATCATCAGCTTATACTAGTCCACTGCTGAACATAGGCCTCTCCCAACGCGCGCCACTTTTGTGCGCTTATTGGAGGTATTTGCCTATAATCGCCACGGTGGGCAAGCGGGTTGGGATCGCAGTAGCAGATGATTGCTTCTGCCCATCCTCCGAAATCTTTCCCTTTGTCGCTTCTTACGACAGCCGCGGGACGAGTACGGGTGGTTCTATTCTTGAGCCGGTAACCACACGGCAATGGGAAATCTCACAAGAAAATAATAAATATAGAACTTTTTGATACCTGATAGCTGCAGCTAGTCCTCCAAGTAAATTGAAAACGATGCCTACAATAGTCAAAGCTGCCGCTGATGCCCAATGAGGCAACGCTAATACAGCATGAAGAGCCACAGTAGGCGTGTAGACTGTCACTGATAAGTTTAACACTTGACGCACAAGAAACGTTGCTGCTGCCATGCGACGCACCCACCGGGATCCGAAACGCATCTGAAAATTTATTATAACCCTATTAATTTAATAATACGTGAGTATTTTTAAGCTATTGAATAGATTTTATCGCGGGTTTTGAGCGCGGCGACCGAATAAAGTAATTCCGTAACAAAAATAAAAACATAACAGCCTTTATTGCAGAATAATCCTAAACCTTATAAACTAACAAATAAGGTATAGTTTATGTTGACACATTTAGAAATATAAACATTCGAATTTCGAAAACTAATTAGGATTTGCTTAGATTTTTCAAGACGTGATTTTGTATTAAGTTTTTAAGCTATTGACTGCATAAATAAAAAATAAATAAATAATTATAATTGCATAAGTTGATAAAAAAAATGCTATGCAATAGCTTTACCGTGGCAGTCCCCGAGTGCCACACGTTTTTTTTCTATAACGTGGCTATGAATCAACCTGTCTTATACAGCGTGTAAAAGAAGTCAGAAATAATACTTAAGATGTATATCATAAAGAGAATCACCTGTAAACATTTTGAATACAAATAATAATCAAAACATTTTTTTTACATAAAACGGTTTTGTCATCAAAACTAAAGCTATGTACCAAATATCAGATCAATCTGTCATTAGGAAAGAGGTAAAATATCGATTACTAAATTTAAACCAAATAATAAACAGGTCAACCTAAACAGAACCGTTTAAAAAAGCATTTTTTTTACTTAATTTCCTTCATTATTGACAGATTTCATTAACCTACGCGTACCTAGAACTTATTAAAGATGAATAAGCGAATTTGTGTTTACTTGTCAGCTGATTTCTAGAGCTGTGTTTAAAAGATTTTGGTGAAAACTGTGACTGTGGTTTACTCAAGTATTGTCAGGTGTTTGGTTCCAAAACCTATGCTCAAGGATTGTTTATAGGGTGCTGTATTTTTTCGAACTTCTGTTACACGCTGTATAGCCGCGGCCTACAAATTTACTATAAATTAAAGAGACCTATTCTTGGTGTAACAATTCATTGCCATCCTAGAAAGACAATTACAATTAACATTCATTAAATCAATGAACGAGATAGAATAGGCAATTTAAAATACTATAATACCACAAATTTATATGACCCGTTGGCGGCGGCGCTAGTGGTGAATATAGTAATGGTATTTCAAGAAATTTTGTAAGGAAATCTGTTAGTTCCAATTTTGTCCACCGGGTCAGATAAATTTATGGCACTGTACATTTGTCATGAGTAAGTTGTCCCTTTTTAAATTGTTGAACCTAAATCCTTATTGATCAAGCGTCGCCAAAAAATGGAAAAAAGAAATATTGCAAATTTTCCTCAACGACAAATTCGAGTTCTGAGAAAACAACATTGACACTGAGACAACACACACTTACACGTTTATTTGTTTTGAGCAGTCATTAGCAACCTTTCGTCGGTCATACTAATAATAAAGCTTTAAATATAGGTCTTGTCATTCCTAAAACTTCTCGTCAGTTACCTAGTGAGTTAGTTATACAGGGTTATTTGTAAAACACCAGCATCCTTAAAAGAGGTTATTAAACGAACAAATTTTACTATGGGACCAACCCTGAAATCGCAAAAAAAAATCTGTTGTTCCATACATTTTGTTGAGTCATGTGAACATTAAATGTATGGAACAGCTGATTTCTTTTGCGATTTCAGGGTTGGTCCTATAGTAAAAGTTGTTCATAATGATGAGTTTAATGACCCCTTTTAAGGATGCTGGTGTTTTACAAATAACCCTGTATATGTATAACCAAACACGAAATTCTTTAGATTCCTTACCTGTAGATACTCATACACTGAGTTAGTATGAAGCCTGTAGTACACTGGTACAAATATCCAGCAAACAAGAGGAAAGGCCATAATGATGCCGTACAACGTCTCCCACATTGCTGATCCATAATACACCAATTCAGATGGGAAACCTGAAAAGATGGAGAAATTGCAATTAGTAAAAGGTATATTTTTATGTTTATTTTTTTCATTTTTATGCACATAATTTGCTTATTAAATGAAATTATTTAATACTAGTGTCCCGCCCCGGCTTCGCACGGTTACGCTAATATGCATGTATTATACATATAAATCTACTTCTTGAATCACTCTATCTATTAAAAAAAAACCGCATTAAAATCCGTTGCGTAGTTTTAAAGATCTAAGCATACATAGGGACAGACAGACGCGGGAAGCGACTTTGTTTTATACTATGTAGTGAAGAAACTCGCAAAAACAACTGATTCCGGCGGGACTTGAGCTCGCGACCCCTGGCGTGCCGTGCCATCGCTTTACCAATTAAGCTACCGAGTCCTGCCCGCCTTAGTTGAAATTACGAATCTCTTTCGCCTTAAAGGCGTGTGGCGAAATCTACCGGAGTACTGCCACACTGCCGGTCCCATGACCCAAACTTTGCAGCATAATTTCATTTAGTAAAAGGTAAATAATAATTAGTAATTTTTTTTACATAAAACGGTTTTGTCATCAAAACTAAAGGTATGTAAGGAAGGGGGTGAAATATCGATTACTAAATTTGAACCAAATAATAAACAGGTCAAGCTAAATAAAACCTACTAAAAAAGTACTGCCTCGTTGGTCTAGTGGTAGCAAGCGCGACTGGTCCTGCCTGGGTTCGAACCCCGCGTCGGACAAAGTGTTATCGGGTTTTTCTTTTAGGAAATTCTCAGTAGCAGCACGGAGTCTGGAATTGTGCCTCGTTGTGGCAATAAGCTTGCCCCTTATAAGTCGGCAAAACGTAGGTGTACTGCATACACCTCTGCCTACCCCTAATACAGGCGTTTTGACATTGTAACTTTTGTCAGAGATGCATATACATTTTTAAGACCAAAAGAAGACGGATGACTTTTTTGAGTTACCAATTTTTTAATTCATGTTTGGACATATCTAATGTCAAAAGCAAAGATACAAACTTGTTAGGGACACATACAAAAGAAAATATTGACGAACAAAATTATTTAGTTATTTTGACATCACGATTTGAGTCCCCATTATGCGTGAAAATTATATATTTATAAGCTTTTACAAGCGCTGATAGCCTAGTGTTATGACCGTTGACTGACAAGTCAGAGATCTCGAGTTCGATCCCGAGGCACCTCTGACTTTTCGTAAGTTATATGCGTGTTATAAATTAATTATCAGTAGCTAAAACGGCGAGAGAAAACATTGTTTATGAAAACAGCACACCTGAGAGCTTTTTCAATGGTGTGTCAAAAACAAAGCCATGTCTGAGGCCTACGGGCGGTTTAAACTCTAACACCAGGTTGTTTGTTCATCAATCAAACGATAAGAAGAAGCGTGAAGATTAAATTCTTGGAAAACTGCACAAACTTGCAATCTATTGTTGATGAACTTTTATTTATAATAGTCGATGACACCACACATTGTTTACCATAAGACTAAATTGTCGTTTATTTACAAAAACATTTTAAATTGTCAACAAAATGCAGTGAATAGTATTGGCTGACGTTCAAAACAAAGTTTTCAGTCTCTTTAAACATTGATGCCAAATAAAACAGTTTGTAGGTATTTGAAGATCTGGAAGGAGATGGAACCGTTAAGGTTTTTATAATAATAATCTTATCTTACTAACTCACATGTTAAATGCGAAAGTAAGTTTGTTAGTCACATTTTCTTGTTCAAATGAAAAATTAATCTTTTTAGGTATAGTTTATCTTTCTTTTTTAAGTATTATAGCAAATGAAACAGAGATATTTAAGTAATAGGTATTATGTTATGTTTTTATGACATTGTTTGTGTATTTTTATTAGTTGATTGATAAAAAAATTTGATATTTTATTTTCCTCACCTTCAGATACCTGCCTATGTCTTATTTTTTAAAAAAAATATTCGTTAAAGTAGAAATTGAAAAGAGTTGTCATTATGCGAATTCATCATATAAAAAGATGTCATAATGAGAAGTTGTCATTATACGAATTTGTCATTTTGCTAATTTGTCATTTTAGGAAGTTGTCATTTTAAGAAGTGGACATTTTAAGAAGTTGTCATTGTAAGAAGTGGACGTTTAGAGAAGTTGTCATTTTGAGAAGTGGACGTTTTGCGTCCGGTTGTCATTTTAAGAAGTTGTCATTTTGAGCTGAAACGACATTTTCACTCCTAAACCACTGATTTTTTTTTTCTTTCAGTGAATGACCTGCCGAATTTTTGCCAATATTTACAAAGAATAACCTACCTACATGTCTTTTAGAAGAAAATTAACATAGGCAGTTTATAGTTTACAAAATTCAACGTGAATAACGTCTGAGGTTAATAACACGATGGCTTAGAAGCCTTAGAAGGGCCACGTGTTTTCGTAATGGTGTCTTGCTTATGGCAAAGTAATAATTTATGTATTTGTGGTTCCAATCCTATTCTACTATCCTACTTCCTTAAAACTAACTTTTTTTAAACTGTCAAGTCAAAGGTCGTAGCGTAGGTTTAAAACCACTCTGACTCTTCGGATTTATGTGCCGATAAGAAATTAATTATCATTAGAAATATCAAATTTCGTATTTTTAAATAAAAATGTGAAACTTTGTAAAGATATATTTTGTTCGATTACGCGTAAACCGCTAAACTTATTTAGGTGAAACTTAGCACACAGGTAGACCATGTCCTAAATCAACACTTAGGTAGATAACTTTTTATCGTCGTTTGACTTCTATGCGGGCTATGCCGCGGGAAAAGGCTAGTAGATTATAATCGTATAGATCTTCCCACAAAAATAATCATTTTAAAGGAAATAAGCATTACATAAGACATATACAAGTAGATAGTGCGTCAAGAAGTAACAAATAATCGAACCTGGATCTTAGCAATGCAATCGCGCTTGCGACCAGAAAGCAAAAGAATCTATTTATTTAAATAAAAGATACTCCATTTATTTCTGAAACGTGATAATAAAAAGTAATTAATGAACGAACTGTAACTACTAGTTAATCTATGTTAATACAGGTACCAACAACTGAAAACATTTACAATTTTAGAATTTACTTATATTTGTGGGATTTCGGAAAATAAACTTTAAAGCCTAAAGAAAAAGTTTAGTTTCGTTTGTTAGTTTTAAAACATTTTCAAAATAGTCATTCTAATTCCAACTTAATTAACACTTATGTAAAGTTATAACATAAGGTCTTTGTCAATAAATACGAAATATTTTAGAAGGAATTAACCTACACACAATGAATGTTTTCTAATAAATAATGACGAATGATGAGCTGAGGTTTCACGTAAACGGAATAAATAAATTTATGATTTAATTAATTTTGGTTAAAGTTTCAAATTATTGTAGAAGGAATTTATCAATATTTCTTCATCGAATGCATAAATGTTAAAAAAAGTTTATATATATTTATATAAAGTAGTTTGTAATAATTAATGTTTTTTTAATGACAATCCTTAATTTTTAAATGCCATATTCAATATTTCAGGGGGCACCAAAAATTTTCGCATTTAAAAACTAAGACCTTATATCTTTTAGTAGAAACAACATGTAGTTTTAAAGTAAATTAAAACAGGCTTATGATAATTTATCTACCTTAATTATACTATTATCTATGGTGGTGACTAAACATGGTTGTGTTTAACGTCATATAAAGACGCTTACAACACCTTCTTCATCGTACGGTTGATGAAGTAGTGTCAAAGTGTTACCGCATGCCACACGCACGTCCGATGACATACAGTTATGTGGGGCTCGCACTAAAAACACCTCCCCTTGCGTATTCCTAGCACTGTATCGGACGGTGCCAAATACTGCTCGCGCGCTTTGCAGCCCCGTCAAGCTCAACTTGCACTCGGAAGGGCGATATCCTGGCGTCCAAGTTCCTGGACATCGCCCTAACACGCTCTTTGACTTTTGCCCATAGGGTTGTACCCTTAAATGCCTTTGGCATACCGCACGTCCGAAGACGTACGCTTGTATTGTGTGGGGCTCGCACAAAAACATCTCCCCTTGCGTGTTCCTAGCACTGTATCGGACGGGGCCAGGTACTGCAACCGCGCTTCGCAGCCCCGTCCAGTGCCTGCCTGCAGGCCCGCTCAAATATTTGCACTCGGGGGGGCAATGTTCTGGCATCCCCTACACGCTCCTTGGCCTTTGCTCCTACGTCAGGTTGTATCCTGGTGGAACATGCTCATTCTTGATAATAGCTCTATCACCACTAAAACCTGTTATGAATCATCGAAATAATACTTAAAACAAACTAAGTACTTATAGAATTGCAATGATAATTTACATAATCAACTGGAATTTGAGTCATTGCTTATATAGCAAAAACATGACTGAAAAACATGATCTGGCCATCCTACTAATAATATAAATATGAAAAATTGTGAGGATGGATGGATTGTTATGATCATTCATCATTTGCCTAGCCTTTTCCGAACTATGTTGGGGTCGGCTTCCAGTCTTACCGGATGCAGCTGATTACCAGTGTTTTACATGTAGCGACTGCCTATCAGACCTCCACCCAGGTATTGGGTTACACGATACCCCATGGTAAGATTGGTTGTCAAACTCTCGGGATTCTAACTACCTGTAACGACTGTCAAAGATCTACATTTGACAGCCGAGGCAAACAGCTTAACGTGCTATCCGAGGCACGGAGAATGATAATTAATTTATAATGATACTTGTTACTCTTATATGCAAAAACTACCGAACGGATTTTGATGACACTTTGCAATAATAAAGCTTAAACATCAGAATAACATTTAGGCTACAATTTATCAACATACCACGCGGCAAAGCCTTTTTAGCCTCCGTCATTTTTTTTAAAGTAGTTAAACTAGTATTATATATATATGTTACAGTCAAAACTCTTTGCCGGTCAAAAGTACTTTTGACTGGCAAAATCAGGCAAAAGTACTTTTGACTGTACAGGTTGGTCAATAGTAGTTTTGCCGGTAAATCATTGGTTATTAGTGCTTTTAACTGTAAATTTGCGGTCAAAAGTGGATTTGACTGACGCTCCTGGTCAAAACTACTTTTAACCGCTAGATAGTCAGTCAAAATTACTTTTAATCGTTAGGAGTGGAAATTAAAGGGCACTCATTTAAAGAGGCAGTACAAAATATTGAATGAGCAGTTACGTGTGGTAAAATAGTTTTTGTGATAGGCTATCATTTAAACGATAATTTTGGTAAGCTATAAAATTGATTTTATTTGCTAATAATCTAAATAAATAAAATAATAAAAATAATCTTTATCATATAATTGACGGAGCCCCGCTTCGCGGGGCTCCTATTTCTGGGTGGTTTAAAAAAAAATAACAACGAAGGGGAAGGCGAGGTCTATTCGCTCGCTTCGCTCGCTCACACGACCCCGCCATCCCCTTCTAACCTAACCTGTCCGATTCGGGGTGCCCTAAAGTCCATACTGCTCAATTATTTTTAGAATTGACTTTTTATGATAAAATAACCGACTGACACGACTGACTGACACGACCAGTCAAAACTACTTTTGACGGAATCAGTTGGTCAAAAGTACTTTTGACCAGCTTCATTGGGCAATAGCACTTTTGACTGTTATTTCAGTCAAAAGTACTATTGACGAAAGCCTATGGTCAAAAGTACTTTTGACTGATTTTGCCAGACAAAAGTAGTTTTGACCGGTTAAGGGTTTTGACTGTAACATATATACACGCATAACTTACAAAAATTCAGAGTTACGTGCTTTTTGTTCGAATTTGATCCCTATAACTCAAATTGCCAGACTGATAAAATTCAAATTTAAATTTTCTTTGCATTCCACAATGTGATACTTACTTACTTTATAAATATTTAAACTGTCGGGCACAGCAAAAGTAGGACAGCGGTAGAGGGCTTAAAATTACATTACGTTTGCATATACACATTATTAGATATTTTATTAGAAATTAGTTTAAAAATGTATTCGGCGTACGATTATTTATTGTTCTCCTTAATTAATTAAATATTATTATGTAAGTACCCAGCATTAGGTACCTATTTATATTTATTAATTTACTTTATGTATTAAGGTGTAGTTATATTTTTATATGATCATAATTATAAATGATCTGCACTATGTAGGTATACAAAAATATTATTTATGGCGATGTAGATAACACGAAGAGCCCAAAAAAGTACCTACATCAATGATAAGGCTTTTAACCTTGACCCCTTCACAGGTAGAAAGACTTCGTCACTTTTATTTTTTTTGACACATACACGATTTGTACTGCATATAAAAAAGTAATTAGGTAGGTAACGTTAGTACTTTTTGTGTATTTTTTTTTATTGAATCACTTAGGTTTTTCATACGTGACTTTTTGCGTGTTTGACAAAAAATGTTTATTTAATTAATTTAATCATATTATTAAAACGCTAATGATTAAAATACTGCGCCTGAGTCTCTAAATTGTATAGAAATGTTTTTTTTTTGCAAATTTTAAATAATTTTTTGCGTTTTTTAATTTTTTTATCAACGATAATTTCGTAGCAAGAGCAGTAGGTATACGTACCTACAAAGTTTTTTTTTCTACAATTACTTTACTCGCATTAATTTTTATTTTTTTTTGCAATTATTGTTAATTTTTATCACAAGCTTACAAAGAAATTAAAACCAAAAAATAAATAAAAATAACCAATTTTTCTTATTAACATTGTTTTTAAACAGTTTAAGTAAAATATAAATTCACTATGCATCATGTACTAAATTCTTGTGTAACAAGTTAAAAACTACTCAGTACATTTAATTAAAAAAGTAATTTAGATAGTTTCGCCTTTGAACATATCATTTGTACAGTATTTCGAATATATCTTAAATAAATTTCACACTACACATAGGAACATATCAAGCTAAAAATATCCAGTATAAGCTGACATCTTGTTGTACGAGGAGCCTATACACTCCGAGATCAGTTTATACTGGAAATGTATAGTTTGATATATTGCCGTGGGTACAACACGTGTAGGTAAAGAAATATAGCAGACATTTTGTTCAACAAAATATCCTACTTGAAAATTTGTTGTTTATATGTTAGTTACTCAACCATGCAAAAACCGTTGAAAGTATTTGAATTAAACTTGGCATACAGATAGGCCATGTCTTGGATCAACATTAATTAGTACATTGTGATACATAATGATCAACTTACTGATGATTAGCGCGATAAGCTGTTGGCCCCGGCTGTCGTGAAAATTTTTGACAGTCGATATAAGGAGTCAGTACCCTCATAAAATTCTGACAACTGATCTAACTTTAGAATATCGTATCCTTTTGCATTGCGGGGGTCAGATAAAAAGTCATTTCGAAGAAAACTGATATTCAAGTGCATTTGGTTAGATTAGAAGTCGACCTCAACAAAAGAAATAATAATGCTAAGTGTTAGAAGATGACGACATGATATAATGGCCCGACGTCAGTTAATTGTCGTACCACCCGACTCGTCGTACTTTCAAAGAAACGGAGGATGGTACCATACGTTCGAGGACGTACGGCGTGTTCCTCGCACTGTATCGGACGGGGCCGGGTACCGCGACCGCGACTCGCAGCCCCGTCCAGTGCCTAGGACGGTTCTACCCTCCGTAATGCTGCTAATATATGCATATAAGCATAATATAAGCTAATATAAGCATATATATTAGCAGCACTCACAGACAATTGTATGTATATGTGTGATGGGACAACGTGATGATGACGTGATTGTCACGATAAAAATCATAATAGCAATATTTAGTACTCTTAAAATTGCTTTAAAACCACAAAATAGTACTACAATTATTAAGAAAACTAAGTTCCCAAGGTAAGACTACTACAATTAAACATCTGATTATATTAAAAACTATCTGTAGGTAGAATCGACGGGATTTCAGTGTTAACTATAATGAACCTTGATACAATGGAATTACGTACGATTTTCCAAAAAAAAATGTTACCGCAGTATTTTTTTCGAATGCTCACGAATTGGCTGCCATGAATTTGAATTTTTAATTATTCATTTACAATTAGTCTAACCGCGAGGTACCGATTCTGGGTCCAAATAAAAAACGTTGGGAAATACATACTTACACATTACTGTGGTAACTCCCCGAATTACACGCAGGATTCGCACTTCTTACCGTGATAACATCACGTTTTCATCATCAAAGGGTTAGACAGCAGTAGTACCTACACCCACACGTCTCCAGTTATGTAATACATTGGTTACGGACCCGCTTTGTAAGCACGTGTTTGGTTCGAACTTGACTAGTACCAATGTTCATGTAATTTCTGTACTTTCTTAGTTAATCTAAGACTAACGGTGAAGGAAAACATCGTGAGGAAATCTGGACTTAATAGTCTGAAATCGTCGACACGCATCGAGCTATCGTAGTGATTAATGCTCGATCATTCTCTGCATGAGACGAAACCTTTGCCATGCAGTGGGACAGTTATAGGCTGGTTTAGTATTATTTGTTATTCACAAAATACACCTCTATTGGCAATAAACGGACACAATATCAGTGAAATTATAGGAAATCGTATGTATGATGAGACAGTAGAAGATACTTGTGTGAAGAAGATCCAAGACATAGATTCCCCTTGCAAATATAATATATAATGAATTAAAGCGGTACCTCCATTATGCCTACATAGAATAAAAGTGTGGGAAAAAATAATTGTTTGTGTAATAAAATTAATGTTGTATTAAAAATCTTGTACCAGTAGGTTTTAGATTTTTTTTAGATCCTAAAAAAAATTTCGAAGTAAGTTTTGCTTAACATAAAACAAAATGTTTGAAACAATGCTTTTAAAATAATAATATAATTTCGAGGATTTTTTGTGGAATGCGAAACCGGGGATTTGAACACACTAAAACCGGGAATCTAATTTACAACTTATTTATAGCACTGGTCAGCACATTCCGCTACCTTTTTCACTGCTTGCCACTTAGTATCGTGGAATGCTATGCCATTAAGGAGTGAGATGGAGAATATGTTTCATCAAATACAATAAATAAAACTGCTTCGATAAAAGTATAGTAAAAACAATCGGTTTTAAAAACCGATTTAAAACTGTTCCCCTTAAATACACAATAAAGTAAAAGGATCGGGAATTGTATGTCCCTAAGATTACAAAACCGTTTAAAAACCGGTATTAGTTAAGAATATGAATCGTAAAACCGGTTTTTATTAGCCGAAACGACGTCAATTTTTTTTTCCTCACTGCATTGAAATTAATATTTTACTCGAAACTAAGAATTTGTGATGGAATGATTATGTTAATTAGTGATTCATGGAACATAATAAACTCGTTCCGCTTCTAACTACCGAAGTCAAAGATGCATTTTGTTAAAAAAAAACAAAAGGCACTCACAATACCCGTGTACAATGTTACTACACTATACGATGTTCTTCAAAAATAGTGGCAAAAAAATCAAGCATGTCATACCACGTCACTGAAAATTAAGAATGGAATCGATTATTTTGCTAATTATTATTATAAAAACCTAAAATGCTTGTGTTGTAAGGTGCAGAGATAGTAGATATTATTTGAAATAAATGTTATTATAACCTCCTCCCCTTCGCGCTTTTTCGTCGGTTAAAAAAAATAATGATTGCCTCGTTGGTCTAGTGGTAGCAAGCGCGACTGCTGAGCGCAAAGTTCGACTGACCACTGACCCATTCTGACTCGGAATTGTTTCCGGAATTTCAGCCAGCCGAAGAACTTAAATTATAAGGTATCCAACTCGGCTAACGAATTTGACCAAGTCTCTCAGCCGCCAGGTATTCCTAAATAAACTTCAACCTTACTAACTATATATTTATTTTATGAATGTCTTTTTTCATGTGAGCGTTGTAAAGCGATGGCACGACACGCCAAAGATCGCGGTTCAAATCCCGCCTAAGTCAGTTCTTTTTGCGAGTTTCTATTTTCATTTAATAAACAAAACATGTGCTAAACCATGTAAAAGAACATACATAAAATATATTAAAAAATTGGCGATATCGTTTCTATGCCTTCTAAGTTGAAAAGTTTGGAACATGGGATCGGCAGTGCGTAAGTACTCCGGTAGATGTCACCAAACACGTATATAGGGTTATTTGTAAAACACCAGCATCCTTAAAAGGGGTCATTAAACTCATCATTATGAGCAACTTTTACTATGGGACCAACCCTGAAATCGCAAAAAAAAATCAGCTGTTCCATACATTTATATAAATATTTAATAAGAAATTTGAAAAAACAACTGATACGGATGGGATTCGAACCCACGATCTTCGGCGTTCCGTGCCGACGCTCTAACCGCTGAGCCATCGTATCCCATCAGAATCAGTCGAAATTTCAAATCTCTTTATACGCCTAGCGCGTGTATTATTTAATAAGCTAACATGTGCTAAAACATGTAAAAATTTCACAAAAATACCATACATTTATGCTCACATGACTTAACAAAATGTATGAAACAGCTGATTTTTTATGCGATTTCAGGGTTGGTCCCATAGTAAAAGTTGTTCATAATGATGAGTTTAATGACCCCTTTCAAGGATGCTGGTGTTTTAGAAATAACCCTGTATAAAAGAGATTCGTAATTTCAACTGAAGCGGGTAGGACTCGGTAGCTTAGTCGGTAAAGCGATGGCACGGCACGCCAGGGATCGCGAGTTCAAGTCCCGCCCGAGTCATTGGTTTTTGCGTGTTTCTTGTTAAATATTTTCATTAAAAAGTTCATTGACTATAACGTTGATATAACAGCCCTGACTGACTTCGATATAACAATAACATGGCGTGCAAAAAGTAATTTCTGTCTCAATAGAGACGTTATCAGATCTCAGTAAAAAATAAAACATTAAAAAAAATATGCCTGTATTTCCCCGTAGTGTCAGATGTGTTTTAAATCCATATTGGCACTTATTCCGTTGCACACACGCTCTTAACTAATTTATATTCTGTACCTCTCTTTCTAACAGAAATTATAAGAAAAGGATAGAACATTTTTAGAGCTATTATATTAGTCCATTTGCGTGAAATCAATTCTTTTTCTTCTTCATCTTATGGTTGATGAACAACCTGGTGTCAGAGATTAATCATGGGTCTGGATCTAGCGGCGCCGCTCGATTTCATTCGAGTTGTCATTTGTATGGAAACACATCTCCTCTCTGCTTTTCTCCGCTTCGGTGGAGTCCGGGCCTAACCCTGTGACATGGCTTTACACAGCGTTGAATCTCTCAGGTGTGCTGGTTTCCTAACGATGTTTTCCTTCGCCGTTTAGTAAGTAATATTTTTAAAACGCACATGAATTCGAAAAGTTAGAGGTGCATGCCTGGGTTTCGAGCCTAAGACCTTGACTTGGCAGTCCAACGTTCACACCACTAGGCTATCACTGCTTCACCTGAGACATCAATGACGTAATACATAAGTTATGTCGTTATGCATTTATTGTAATTTTTGTCAGGTATTTTTAAAACTGTCTTCCAATTTATTCGTCTGAAAAAACCTTTGACTATTTAAAACAGATCAAATTCTATTTATTTTCATTTTCACAAGTTTTAAAATAATAAGAGATATCGCGATGTCTCAGGTGATGTCATTTTTCTTTTAATAATATTTGAAAGAAGAAAACTTGACAGTTTTGCATATTAAAAATCTCGAAAACTCGAGTAATAGGGGCGAGCATGCTGTGTGAGTATGCGGGGACTATTCGTCATGTAAGATAACATTTTTATTAACTTAGTGACTTACACTGAGTCACCGAGTTTTCTACAAGGCAAGCTGATTACGTACTTAAATTTTTTTTTCTTTTTTTAAAACTTTATTTTCAGACCTTAGTGTCCATAGGGTTAGTATTTACAGCTTATACCTATTGTTAATACGTTAAATTTAAATAATATTTGAGAAGGTGCAATGTTAAAAGTTTGGCTGATTGTATAAAATTCGTCATTTTACAAATACAGACTGAACCCCGACCCTTGCTTATGCCAGTAATATTGCTAATAATTTTAAAAATTACAAAACAAAAAAAAAGAAATACACACAGAATTTAACAAATATTTACACAGAAAAGAAATATATAATAATTATCTACCGTTATTTTTATTTTACTGCGTTCTTCGTTATTTGGGGTACCCGACTCGGTTTTTTTCTATAGTCACCGAGACCCTAGCCGGTTTATTGTGATCTCTATGCGTTGAATTAAAGTTCCCCAATTAACCCTGCGGCTGTGAAAGATTGCGGAATTTCCTTAGGGGTGAACTCTTTTGAATCATCCGGGCTTAGAAGAGCACTGCGCTGTGGATTAGCGGTCCACCCCGACTCGGTTAGGTAAAGTTAGGTTAGGTTGAGGATGGTATTAAGCGTCATGAGTCATGACAGCAAGGCGTCGTCACACTCGTCCGGTATTTTTTTTAAATTAGCGACATTATAATACTTAATTCAAATTTAGTTAAAGGTTTTTTACCCATAAAAGTTTAATGACATTACATTTATTTTAAAAAAATCATCATCTGTCATTACAATTTTTTGTTTAACATAATGACGTTATTTTTTATTTCAATTACACAAATTAATGAAAATTACAATGGGAGGAAAATTTTGTTAAAAAACAAAATGTGTCTTGATTGTTTCCTTTATGTCTAGCTAAAGCAGTCACCAAATGGCGGACTACGTTCTGAATCGGACCGTCGACTTTTTGTGCGGACCTTGACAAAATAATAAATTAATATTCTTCTTAACTTATGTCAGAAGATCGAAGTCTGTATATCCTACAGACGTAGGTAGGTACGGACGGTATGGAAAAGTTAATAACCTCCTCTTTTTTGTATTGGGTTCAAAAACTTTTACCAATAACATGTTGTCGTCAGTACGGTACAGTCACAAGCAAAAACATAAATGGATATGTAAAAAATTTTCAAAAGCGAATTTAAGAAAAAATCCCATTTAAAATTTAAGTAGGTATTATTGCTGATGATAACTTTTAACGAAAAATCCTATTGAATTTTGCTACATGATGCTATTTTGGTCGTGACTGTATCTTCTGTAAATAGCTTGATAAGAAAACTAGGGTAATGCGATCAAAAAATGTTTTTCTAAGCCGCTGACGGTTGACGGCCGACTAATCAGTAATTATCTGTTTAATGTAGGTTTTGAATACCTCGAAATTTAAGATGTAGGTATGTAAATAAGAAATACTCATAAATTATCTTACTCAAGGTTAAGCAACAATATTAAAAAATATTTTTTTTTAAATCTTCTCATTTTCAATCGTACTCTCATGATTGAGGGACGTGATTAAGATGCTTCTTCCCGGCAAAACAAGGCGAGAATGGAAAGGAATAATATCAACAAAAAAAAAATCAAATCACCGAGATTTGATTTTATTGGCCCATGTCCATGAAGCATTTAAGGGTTATTCTTTTTTAATTATAAAAATATTAGATGTAAATTTAAAAAAATATAAGCGTATCTATCTTCCACTCAAATTAAGAATTAAGTCAGTTATATTGCTTATTAATAGTATTATTAAAACAAACTACAGATATACCTTTTATCTATTTCAAAGAATAAATAATTAATGATTTCTGGAAAATTAAATAAATTAATATCTCAATTACAGATAGTATAAAAATTTCCCGAAACTACTTTTGTGTTTTTGTTCAAGAATGTACCTAATGTCAAATTTCAAATCTCTGCAGTTACCGAATTTGACAGTTCCATATATGTAATATTGTCTTAGGTTTCACGAATACTGTACCTAATGAAACAACTTTTTATACGGATAACTAATGGGTACGAATAAACGTGTGTGCCATGTAGTTTCCGGCCTAAGAATAGAACCACCCCTACTAGTCCCGCGGGTGTCGTAGGAAGCAACAAATGAAAAAATCTGGAGGATAGGCAGCAGCATACTACTGTGTAATAGCAACCATCTACAACTGCGATTGACAATCCGCTTGCCCAGCGTGGTGATTAAGGGCAAACACCTTCTAATGAGCGCACAAAATAAGTGATGCGAGAAAAAGCCTATGTCCAGCTGTGGACTGATACAGGCTATGTTGGTACGAATACACGATAGTAATCCGTTTAAAATTTTGTTTCATTTTGACAGTTCCAATTTGACAGTTTATTAATTTGCTGTCATTTGTCGTAGGTTATTGAAAGAAAGAGATGTAGAGAGAGTACGATAAGTTTACTACCAAAATACATAACATGTTTGTTTTTATAGAATTTTACTCTCTGACACAATAAAATCTATGGGAAAAGGAAATCCCAAACACCATGGTCATTTAAAGATACAAGTAGTGACTATTATTCTTATCAAGAATAATAATCACTGCGAAACTACAATAAGGGTATTATTTCTCTCTAATAATGTATGAATGTGTAAGTTTGTTTGTTTATTTTACAAGTCACGTGTTCTGGATATAAGAATAGAAGTTAATAATAGAAGAAAAAGTAATCAACAACTGCTTAAAAAAAATCAGCAAAACAGTTTTTTTTAATATAAACCCAATTTAATATTTCGCAATTATAACAAAACAGAGAATAAATAATATAAGTTTTTTTTTACGTAAAACGGTTTTGTCATCAAAACTAAAGCTGTGTACCAAATATCAAATCAATCTGTCAACAGAAAGGGGGTGAAATATCGATTACTAAATTTGAACCATATAATAAATAGCAAAAATTGCTATTTATAGTATAATCACGTCCCAAGTCCCAAATCTCAGAGTGCTACTACAAATTCTGAATTCGAATATTGCTTAGATGCCTATAGCGGAATACGCGTGCGCATATTCTGTGTCTAAGAGTCGATTTCACTACTGACACTAACCGCGATCAATTTAATTAACCTCCGTTCAAGGGTTTAACTGAGTTCAGAACTTCATTTGTGTAGGACTAAATTAAGTTTTATTAAACTCGGTTTTTAAAGTGTAAATTTGGACCTTAGAAAAATAAAAGACCTGGGGGCTTAGCCAAGTTGACTATCTACAATCGCTAACGCTATAGAAAACGAAAGAAATGTATAGGATGACATTACCTTTATCGTTATGTCACGTGACATATCGATCGAAGGTAATGTCATCCTATACATTTCTTTCGATTTCTATTCGTTAGCGATTGTAGATAGTCAACATGGCTTACCCCCCTGCATATAATATCAACGGACGACCAAACGACTCGTAAAACAACAAAGCATTCGAAATTCAAATTCAAATTTCATCGCAAGCAAAGCCGCAGGCGCACTTACATTCACACATAATTGTATAAAACAGATAATAATTTTTTGTGTGAACAAATGACTAACATATATGAACGTAAATATTATGGTTCACACTTCAGCGTCCTCTTTAATAGTTTGCTTTTATTGTCACGGCGTTATTTTAATAATGACGATTACGCGGACACGTTTGTTTGTTTGTATCTTTTTTGCTATGTAACGTTGCGATTTAGTTTGAGTTTTTGTAACTTTTATCGTTTTATAACTCCTTTTAACTTTAATAACTAATTAAAGAGATATATATTAGAGAATCTCGCATATAGAATCATATAGAATCTCTCATATAGATATAATATATGTATGTATGTATGATATAATGTCCTCCTGGCCGGATTTCGGTCACAGCGGCCAATCTCAACGGAGATTAGCCATCGGCGCGGGAGATATTATAGTGCACAAGTGTGTGCGTAAACACAGGTGCACTCTCTATTCCCTCACTCTCATAGTCCGATGGGACGGCAATCCGACACGACCGGAGAGAGATCGGGCGCAGGGCCAACGGCTTTACGTGCTTTCCGAGGCACGGAGGCATGTATGATATAATATGTATAAGATATGTGTATGAAGATAGGTATAAATATTTAATAACAAATTTGAAAAAAACAACTGATACGGATGAGAGTTGTTTTTTCAGCTAACATGTGCTAACGTGTAAAAAATTCACAAAAATCTCTAATAGACTTGTATATTTATTTTTTTAAACTGTATGTTATATGATCGGTCGAACATGATGCCAGGTTCGAACCCACACCCACGTGCTTGAAACCGAAGCCACCACAACATTTATAAAAATGTGTATGTATTTATATGCTGTGTGGTTTCCGTCCAATATAACCACCCCTACTCCTCCCGCGGGTGTCGTAAGAAGCGACAAAGGGAAATAATCCGGATGTTGAGCAGCGTATTTTTCTGTGTAACAGCAATCATCTGCTACTATAAGCGCACAATAGTGGCGCGCATTGTGTTTTGATTTTTTTTTATTCAATAGGATGTACTCCAAGCTTATAGTAAATATATTTATTTTTTATTTTATTTATTTATTTATTTAGTTCATATAACCAGAGGTAAGTTTCCTGTGAACTGACGTCATAAATGGGTCTCCATAATACACATTGATAAAGCGTTCACATAGAAATTAATTTAAATAAAGAATATAATAAACCAGCTTGTGGTTAACCTTTGACTTACTAGTCAACGGTCTTTAATTCTTTATCGTATGGTTAAACCACCCGTAGGCCTTATTGGCTTTAAACACGTTGAAAAATCTCAGGTGTGCTGGTTTTCTCACGTTTTAGCAAGTGATAATTAATTTCTAATACGCACATGAATGCGAGAAGTCAGAGATCCGCCTCTTGGGTTCGAACCTGACACCTCTCTTGACAGTCAACGGTCATACCACTGGGCTATCACGGACGTTCTTAATTTGACATTGAAACTCTCGGTTACTTAATTTGTTTGTCAATGAGATGATGTTTATCAATAAGACATAAGTACCTGCTCATATCTTTAAAAAAATATATAAGTAGGTACCTTTAAGGTGGTCTTATACCGACCGAGCGCGGCGTGGCAGAGCCGAGCGGAGAGTGAAATTTGTATGACAAAATTTCAATCCACTCCACTCCCTGCCCATCTTTGGTGTAAAAAGTCTCGATGCGCGTGGATATGCGTGGCGAGAATTGTAATATTTGTTAGTACAATATTAAACTTTGTTACTTTAAGAATAGTGTATGTATTTACTTTGTAAAACGGATACACGAATCTCGCGCCGACCATCGAGGGCTCGGTCACTCGGTCTAGTGATGGACATATTTCAGTGTAAAATGGTCAGCGTGATTTCACTCTCCGCTCGGCTCTGCCACGCCGCGCTCGGCCGGTATAAAACCACCTTTATGCTTTTATTTAATTATTAATTCATATTTTTTATTTTACATAATTAGCGTTTATGTTTTTCATATTGTACCTACATGTTCATTGTGACTTTTTACGTAGTGTACGTACAAATACCAATGGTTCATTCATATAATTATTGTCGCTCAAACAAAACAAAATACGTACTTAAAAGGGCCAATGTACTTTTTTTGTTGATTCTGTTATGAATGGTAATTATACAGCTTCTGCCCGCGGCTTCGTTTGCGTTAATTTAGAATTAAAAATTCAATTCGATTCGTAAGACACATAATAATAACTATAAAACAATAATTTAAAAAAATAAAAACCCTTAAACAAACACTAAAATTTTTTTAGAACGCTTCGATCAAGTCACTTTTCAAATCGAAAACTAAATCGAAATCGGTCCATTCGTTTAGGAGCTACGATGCCACAGGCAGACAGAAACGTCAAATTATAAGACCCCTCTTTTTGATACCTACAGTCATGTCGTCATACATTTTCTTTTATAAATGAGTAAAATCTAATAGAAACATGATTCAACTACAATACTTAATAAAGGGTTCCCAACACAATATTATATCTTGGGAAATGTGACCACAACAATTAAAGGACAAGGTTCATAAGAATGACGTCATTGAGTCACTGAACCACTTATTTATTTTAATTAATGTATTAATCATAACGGTGAAGGAAAACATCGTAAGGAAACCTGGACTTTAAGACTCTGAAATCGCCAACCCGCAGTGAGCTAGCGTGGTGATTAATGCTCAATCCTTCTCTGTATGAGAAGAGGCCTTTGCCCTACATTGGGACAGTTACAGGCTGACTTATTATATTAATCATAAAATTATAACTATTTACCCTATAGTTTTAATAATTGCAATCGAAAGTGGATCGGAAATCGAAAGAAACTCGCAAAAACAACTGACTCGGGCGGGAATTGAACCTGCGATCCCTGGCGTGCGGTGCCATCTACATATAAATGAAGTTTTATTAAACGGTTTTATTTAGCTTGACCTGTTTATTATTTGGTTCAAATTTAGTAATCGATATTTCACCCCTTTCCTGTTAAAAGATTGATCTGAAATTTGGTACACAGCTTAAGTTTTGATGACAAAACTGATTTACGTAAAAAAAAAATTACTTATACTTATTTTATGTAATTTTTTTATTTGAAAACATGTTTCGATCAAGCTAAAATAATTGCTCAAACTTTGTAATGTTCTCCTTCAATTGGTTTAGTTCAATATTTCATAATATATCTATATTAATTGCTTTTATATCTTCAATCAACTTTAATGTGCGAGCGAGATAGCAGATAAGCGCGAAGAGGTGCTAGGCATGATCTAGGAACAGTCATCTTCACATCCTCAAAAACAATTGTAATAATATTAGAGGGATCTAATATATTTTTAATGTAAGTAATTAAAATTAAATTCCATAAATCATCACATGACTTAATGTGAATAGTAATTATGCAATGTCAATTCTAACTAGAAATCATTAACGAATGATAAAGTTAATAGTTCGATCGATATTAGTCACTATATGACCACAACCGTATTTAATTAATCGATTCACTTTGTGTAATGAGTTATTTATAGAATGATCGATATTTTTCGAGGTTAAGGCTCTGTTAAGGTTCTAACTTTATCTTATTTTGACAGTGGCGCTGATTTTCTTTTTTAAGCCGCTAAACTAATTTTAATCCAACTATATATCTTTCTAATAAACACCATCGAAAAAGGACAGCAAATAATTAGAGCTGTCAAATTAGTCTACGTCCTTGCAATTGACGTGAAATTAGACGAGACCTCTATGACATGCCGACTAAATTCTCGTTGATATCACGCAAATGGACTAGTTTGACAGCTCTAAAAATCTTCTATCCTTTTCTAATGATCTCTGTTAGAACGAGAGATGGCGAGTCTAAATTAGTTTAGAGCGTGTGCAAGAGAATTAGCACCAGTTTGATATTTGTTTTGTTTTTAAACGGTTTTTCTTAGCTTGCCATAATATTTGTTTTTTGTTTGTTCAAAAGTAATTGAAATTTTAGCCCCTTCCTGTTGACAGATTGATTGATGGTCAATATTCTTAGTTCTTATGACAACACAATTAAATATATCCAGTATCATTGTAAATCTAAGTTGGCCGCGATACAAAATGGTTAGGTAGTACATACTTTTTACAACCCCCTCAATATGAGTGTCAAATGAAAAGGCTTGATTAGTATAATACTGTATCACTACATAGTATAAAACAAAGTCGCATCCCGCGTCTGTCTGTCCCTATGCTTAGATCTTTAAAACTACGCAACGGATTTTAATGCGGTTTTTTTTAATAGATAGAATGATTCAAGAGGAAGGTTTATATGTATAATACATGCATATATACATACCGTGTGAAACCGGGGCGGGTCGCTAGTACTATGATATACAGAGTGTAACAGAATTCCGAAATAATACTTAATGTATGTATATCATGTAGAGAATCACCTGTGAAAATATTGAACACAAAGGAGGCATTTTTATTTCATACAAATTTTTTTTTAGATTTCATTTTCTTCAATAGTGACAGATTTCATTAATCTACGCGTGCCTAGAGCTTTCTTAAAGAATTTATTGAAGGTAAATAACCTGATTCGTGTTGATTCACCTTTCAGCTGATTTCTAGAGCCGTATTAGAAAGATTTTGATGAAAACTTTGACCGTGGTTTACCCAAGTATTGTTAGAGGTTCGGTTCCAAAACCTATGCTCAAGGATTGTTTATACGGTACTTAATACGCCCTTAATGTATTATATCGGACTTCTGTTACACGCTATATGATTTTACAACCAATCAAACTCAACTCACCTAAAAATGATCTGACTCCAAGGGTTCCTCTAGCCACGGACAAAATCATGGCTAAAGTAGATACTCCGCCTTCAGCAAAAATGTACGCTTGCTTCGCACTCCCCCCCGCACCCACATCCCTCCTTCTCCTCCAAAGAGGAGCACAGGATGACGCACACACAAAAATCCCAAACACTATACACTCCCATGCTAACCACCCGGAATTCATGATTCTGAAAAGAAAGATAGAGAGTTTAGTATACTGAATACATCCATTTTAAATTTTCGCAGATAGGATACAATTTATAGATTTGATTCTAATTAGTACATAATTATAAACAAGTTTATTTTGTATCCGACTCAAAAAATGTAGGTACTGTTACTATGTATAATCATCTGCCTAGCCTTTCCCCAACTATGTTGGGGTCGGCTTCCATCGGCTACATGGAGCGACTGCCTATCAGACTTCCACAACCCAGATACTGGGTTACACGATACCCCATGGTGAGACTGGATGTCAGACTTTTGGGCTTCTGACTACCCGTAACGATTGTCAAAGATCTACATTTGACAGGCCGGGGCCAACAGCTATCATTGGCGTTATTAATTTTTCACGTAAAAGTAAGTGTCCTAGCAGTTTTTGAAGACATTATTTTCGAGCGTATGCTGAGACGCAGAGAGATGACACAGATACACACATTCACATAATGAGCAAAATTTCAAGTTCATAGTCAAAATCTAAATAAGAAAAGAGTTGTAGTTGTACTTTACAGTTTGTCGAAGTGTTAAAAAAACTATTTGGCGAAGTGATTATCTGAAAATACACACGCGTCACTCAGTCATCCGTGCCGGCACTACAATTAGGCTCAGAGCAGGACGGACATATCTACGTCTGCGTCTTACGTTTCTGAGACTTTATGAGCGTAGCTACGAACTTCATGTTCCTATGTTATCGGCGTTACCTGCGTCGCGCGCAGCCTCCGCTTAGCCTAGGTGCCTTCTTGATCGGGTCGGTGCATTATCGTTTCTATACCGAATCTGTAGTGCGAGCATGAATCTTTTTATTGAAAATATATCGATATTATACGTCAAATTTGACACATCTTGATGAACTTTATGTCAAACTTGACATTTAAAATTGATAAATATTCGATAAAAAGTCGACAAAAAATTCCATGCTCGCACCCCTGGGCTGCAAGCACAGATCTTTTTGTCGACTTTTTATCGAATGTTTAACAGTTTTAAATGTCAACTTTGACATAAAGTTTTAATTGTCAAATTTGACGTTTAATATTGATAAGTTTTAGATACGAATTCGATCAATTCAAGCCGAAGGCAGGAGGAAGTAGAGGAACGTTATCAAAAATGTACTTGCAAGAAGTCACGATCCGCAGCAAAGAGGGACCGACAGAAGAGAGAGAAGAACTCGATGTAGATCCATACTTGCGCTACTGTAGAGATTCTTTACCGAGTGCAAGTAATTATATAACAGCTTCCAAACTGAGTCGTTTAACAGAGATCTGTACTGAAACGAAAACGTACCGACGTGGTCAGAAAAGTGCCTTAATCTAGTATTAAACAATAACTAACCAAATGCCTCCAAATCTGTTCAGGCAAACATCCAAATATGAACCTGACAAACATCCAAATATGAACCTGACAAACTTTACTATTACCAATATTAGAAGGATTGAATATTTTTTTAACATCAGCTGTGATTTGTAAATACTCGATGACGTAACGTCTAGTACTAGCACAACAATAGTAATTAGCACCATGAGAGTACCGAGATCTCTGTCTAATTACATGTTGATATACAACTGGTGACTCGAGTGAGGTGTTAAAGACTGTGTGAAAAATAATATTACATCATAATTATCACATCTTGTCCTAAAGAAGAATTTACCATCCATAATTCCGAGGCCTGCGAGTTACAACTGTCTTTGCCACGCTAGATGCATAAAAAAGGCTTCCTTTATCACTGTTTAAAAGCACGTGATTACACAGAAAAAGCACCATCATGACCATGATCTTCATGGCTCTGTCGCGAAATCACCACTTCTCAAAATGACTACTGCTCCTAGACTACAGGTCAGCAAAATCTCTCTTTCTCTAAAATGTTCCTTCCGCAAACTGTCTCTTTCGCAAAATGTCTCTTTCGTAAAATGTCCCTTTCGCAAGTTGTCCCTTTCGCAACTTTCGCAAAATGGCTTAAATTTGTTTTCATTAGTAAAAAAAACTGGTCAAGAGCCATTAGGTGTACGACACAGAGAGGTATTGTATTAATGTTTAATTAGTAAAATGGGAAGGTGCATGCATGTACCTAAACTAAAATAAATAATATAGATGCGGTGTAGTAACTAGGCATCCACATTTCCGTCAGCAATCGTGATCACTATTTCAATAGGTACATTTCCTGTAAAATATCATCAAAAGAAGAATGTAAATTACATGAATATGTATGATACATTTTCCTTTTTCTTTTCAGTATTAATGTAATGGTCGTGACCGCCATGCGCCATCGCCACCGTAGTGCCGTGTGGTTTCCGGCCTAAGAATAGAACCACCCCTACTCGTCCCGCGGGTGTCGTAAGAAGCGACACAGGGAAAGATCCAGAGAATGTATAACAGCAATTATCTGCTACTGCGATTACCAACTCGCTTGCCAGCGTAGCGATTATGTGCAAATACCTCCAATTTAGATTTATGTTCAGCAGCCTAGGTGGACGTGACAACAAATTCCCTTATAAACTATATCTAGCCTGATCCTTTACACCTTTATCTATAAAATAAGTAGGTAACTATCTAGGATTTATAGTTTTAATTATTGTTATTTCCGTAAAACAAATTGATACAGAGGGGTTTTAGTCAGTATGCCGGCCGCCCACCATCTCTAGGCCGCCCGGCCGGAGAGCTAGACATAACCGTCTCGCATCCCCGAGCGGGACGGTAATCAGTATGCATAAGGCGCATTTCCCCTTCTGCGGAAAAAAAAAGTTCTTTTTCAACAATGTACATTTGTAAGGTATGCCGTATGTCCAACAATGTATTTTGTACCATCTCGGTAATTATGATGCTAATAAATATGTTCACACCTGTGTCTAACAAAGAATAATATTCTAACTTATAAATATGTATGTAATTTGTCCTTATTCTTGAAGTAACCTTAAGGCGAATCCAATTATTTCTACTACGATTTGTAAATCATATTCTTACAAAGTCACTTAAAACAATTAATAACTAAACTAGTTGTCACCCGTGCGTGACTTCATCCGCGTGAAATTTAGCTTTCAATCATGATTCGTAAGACACGTGGCGACATCTATTATCATAAGTACGTTCGTTGTTTTCTTTACACAGTACTTTTTTGGGATAAAAGGTACCCTATGTCCGATTATGTACACCTGACAACGTATATGCAATATTTCGGATAATCGGTTCAGTGATTTAGGCGTGAAAAGGGATCAAACAAACTTACTTTTACATTTATAATATTAGTTATCATCACTTTGTATTTGTCAACTGTTGAACATAAGCCTCTCCCAATGTGCGCAACTATTATGCGCTCATTGGAGGTATTTGCCCATAATCGCCACGCTGGGCAAGCGGGTTGGCGATCGCAGTAGCAGATGATTGCTGTTACAAAAGGATGCTGCTGCCCATCCTCCAGATCTTTCCCTTTGTCACTTCTTACAACGCCCGCGGTACGAGTAGGGGTGGTTCTATTCTAAGGCCGGAAACCATACCGCACAAGGGCTAGTCCTTAATAAATTTTATAGTAAAAAAGAAAATTTACGGCTATAAATTATAACCGTTATTTGTTCTATCAATCCTTATTAGGATGCTAATGACGCGTAACAATGAATTTCCTTTTGTCTTATTTCTGGTCGTATGAATAGTTAAAATTTAATACTAAGTACCATGACAAAGAGCCCCCATAGCCGGTAAAAATTATTTGTATTAGAGGTTAGTACTCATAAATATGTAAAGTACATAATTACGCACTAACCATGACTACAGCCTATACTGAACAATTTACATTTAGGCAATGTAATTTTTCTTCTATTGGGATATACTATTGTTAAATAAAGAAAGAAAATTTGACAAAGGGTTTACTAAAATAATAATATTCTACTATACAAGTTGTTGATCTGTAACCAATAACCATATTCAGGGAAGTGTCCATATTACTGAACTGAATCTCATTAAAAACTAGAAATAATACAAAAAAATAACGTGTGGCACTCGGGGACTGACGCAGTAAAGCTATTGCATAGCATTTTTTATCAACTTATGCAATTATAATTATTTATTAATTTTTTATTTATGCAGTCAATAGCTTAAAAATTTAATACAAAATCACGTCTTGAAAAATCTAAGCAAATAATTAGTTTTCGAAATTCGAATGTTTATATTTCTAAATGTTTTGTTTTTTAATGTGTCAACATAGTTAACTAGGTTTTAAATACTTAATTAGATTATTCTGCAATAAAAGGTGTTAGGTTTTATTTTCGTTACGGAATTTCTTGATTCGGTCGCTGCGCTCAAAGCCCGCGATAAAAGCTATGCAATAGCTTAAAAGTTCGTTTTGGTGTAGGTGTCAAGGTAAGCGGGTTCCAGACTAAAACACCTTATCCTATGCCTTGGCACCGACTCAAAAACGAACGTTTTTGTGTTATTCCTAGCTTTTAACTGTTTGAAGACGATTTTTTTTTGTAAATATGTATTTTTAAATATGTAGGTATGTGTTTTTCTATTTATTTGATTTGTATTCATTATTAGTGACATAATCACCTCCCTGAATTTTCATGACAAGTTTTGAAGCTCGTCACCATGTCAGTTTTAATTATTTTTTTTACTTTGTATTCTTTTTTTTCTTTTAAATCAAATTCAAGTTGGAGTGTTTCGACTAACACAAAATTGTAATGTTGTATATACACCTAAAAATAAGATAAAAAGATAAACTTAAAAGTTAAAACTTTTACATTCCTATTTTGCGGTAAGAGATAGCAATATCCCCCTCCAGGATCGGACAGGACCGAAGAATGAGCGACTGAATATAATTGGCTGTTGACACACAACGGAGAGTCATTCATCGTCTAAAACTGAGCCCCTAAGCATTCAACCATTCCTTTACAATACAATAGTCATTTATTACTATTAACACAATATTATCCTTTCATCCATCATTTTTCTATCAAGAAAAATTCACGAATGATATTCCTTTATTCTCTTTGTTCCACTGGCACAGATCTCTGTTTGGGACGACCTTACCCAGTGGGCTCACTCATCGCTTGGCTATCTTGCTCACCGCATAGCTACCTAGCTCACCCCTTAGCAACCTAGCTCACCGTTTAGCTACCTAGCTCACTGTTTAGCTACCTAGCTCACCCCTTAGCAACCTAGCTCACCGTTTAGCTACCTAGCTCACCGCTTAGCTACGCAGTCTAAGCCAGAACACTCCAGCCAGCCTTAAATTCTTCCAGGGCCGTCAATATTACAGAAGCTAGATCCAGTTTTCCATAAATCGGGACGTATACGAAAAAAAAGCGAGACATTGACGAAAAATCGGGACAAACTTCTATGAAAAATTTTAATCAAAAAGATTTTATTTAGATCAATCTTACTAATTACTTCATTATGGTTGGTTAATTTTTTTAATTAAGTACGCGCCATCTCGCTAATTAAGCTGCTCAGATAAAAATGCGAGACTTTAGGCGTTCCACTTAGGACGCTGGTGGGACATGTCCTGAGAGGGCTGAAAAGCATCCCGCCAAAAGCGAGACGCGAGCGAACTACGCTTCTCGTACAATATTATCTCAAGCATAAAATAAGTTGTAATTCAAAATCTAAATATAAATTTACTTATGTGCACTGTTTTATCACCAACGAAAATACCTACTATTTATCATCATTAAACATGGCAGTATGATCCAATAATATTCCGTAAAGCGTTTTAAAAGATTTAGCTACTAAATTTGGCTTTAACATAAAATTCACAAAGTTCTATCATGTGTTTGCCAAAAATAATAATATGCAATACTAGCTTTTGCTCGCAACTTTGCCCGTTTCCAGTTACTTGAGACTTGTTATTCTCGTAAAAGCAAATGAAATTTAGGAATTAAAAGCATGTACTATGTATTTCAATCCTTTTATAAGTTTTAATATTATATTAGGTTGGGCAAAATAATAATTAACTAACTATATAAACTGTTTGCCGTGCGGTTTCTGGCCTAAGTATAGAACCTATACTCGTCCCGCGGGTATCGTAAGAAGTGACAAAGGGAAAGATCCGTAGGATGGACAGCAGTGTAACAGCAATTATCTGCTACTGCGATCGCCAACCCGCTTGTACAACTTGGCAATTATGAGCAAATACCTCCAATGAGCGCACAATAGTGGCGGGCATTGGGAGAGGCCTATATTCAACAGAGGACTAATACTAACAGGCGATAATAATGATGATATATACACCTAAATATAACAAAAAAAAACTACTGAACGGATTTTGATGAGAAACTTTACAGTAGTTAATATAGCTTAATAACAGTTATTCTGATGTATAAGCTATATTAACTAAGTTACTTGTGTAGCCTATTTAGCAACATACCAATAGGTGAAGCCGCGGAAGTTAATATGTTTATATTCAACAAAATGTTATTATTGTTATGCTACGATGACTTGTGAGTCAAACGTGGAAGAGAACAAGATAATTAAGAATTAACAAACAAACATACAAATTAAGTACTTCAAATTAATAATATCAGTAGTTAAGGAAGTAATGGATGTGGAAAGATATCAGGGGGATAAGTTCCAGATAAATTACCTTGTACAAATTGCCAAAACTATCGAATGTCTTAGATTTACGATGTTGTTTGTTACAACTGCTAAAGCAATTTATCCCAATTTACGTATAATAATAATAATGTTCTCCTGACCGAATTTTGGTCACAGCAAGGATATATTTTTAGTGCACAAGTGTGTGCACAAACACAGATGCCCTCTCTATTCCCTCTCATAGTCCGATGGGACGGCATTCCGACACGACCGGAGAGAGATCAGGCTCAGGACGGCAGGCGCGGAGTAAGTGATAATTAATTTAAACGCACATAACTTACGAAAAGTCAGAGGTGCCTTGGATCCGAACCCGAGACCATTGACTTGCCAGTCAACGGTCACCACCACTAGGCTATCAGGACTCAATAATATAATAGTACTAGCATTTTTCCTCTGCTTACTTTTGTGCAATTTTTGCCCAATTTAATGATTCTAGCCCAATTTCCACAAGCTTTCAATAACTCGACATATCTTTATCAAGATTTCTGCTTACGCTTTGGGAATAAAGGCGAGATCATATCAAATTCCCATCTAAACCATTAATCATCTGAACAAGGCGACAGACAATTGATTACGTAATAATTTCGCTGTAACAGTGCTGTAGCAACTGGTCTAGTAAAGCTTAGGTCCGACTGTAAGCGATAAGTTAAAAAAAAAGCTTTATAAATTTAAAAAAAACTAAACTAGGCTTAAAAAGAGATTTGAAATTTCGACTGATGCTAGTAGGATTCAGTGGCTTAGCGGTCAGAAGAGCGTCAACACGGTACGTCGAAGATCGTGGGTTTAAAACAAATCCCATCCCTATCAATTCTTTTTTCAAAATTTCTTATTAAATAATTATATAAAAATAATTATTTAGTAAATTTAAATCCGAGCAGAGATAGCCTAGTGGTATGACCGTTGGAAAGGCAAGTCAAAGGTCGTAAGTTCATACCCAGGTTCGCACCTTTGACTAGTGCGTATTAGAAATTAATTATCACTCGCTTAAACGGTGAAGGAAACCTGACCTGAGTTTTTTTTAAACTGTATATACGAGAGGTTTAAACTCTGACACTGACACCAGTTGTTTATCAACCATTCGATAAAAAGAAGTAACAATAAAGTGTTAGATAATTTTACTCCAATGGGCCCTTAAAATTGGAACTCTGTTTATTATCTGTAATGTATTGATTCTATATTTTAGAATAATAACTTTCGTGAGTCATACTAATATATAAATATTGATACGGCTTTACTCACGTATTGTATTCGGGGAATGCCCGACTAGTTTCGAACTCAAACGGAGTCCATTTTCAAGAGCGGGTGTACGCGGCGGCGTCGCGGACCTCACTGTTTCTATATTTATCTATTCTATATATTCTATATCTATCTGATTCTATATTTTTTCTCGAATTACATATTCAAAAACTTGGGTAGACCTAGAATAAAAACTTTTTCCAAATTCAAATTTCTTTTATCTAAGCATTGCAAAAGAAATCGAATTCAATATTTTAAAAAAGAAAAACTGAATGATTGATGACGTCACTGGAAAATCCAAACTTAGATCACTTAGGACAGCCATTTTTTATCAATTCACACACTAAAATTTTTTGTTGGCGTCCAAAATTTATGCACTACTCGTATCACAAAAGAGCATACACCTTAAAAAGCACGTTTTAATTCCCACGAACGAATACCTCGAAATTTTATGTTTGTTTAAAATAATATGATATGTTTAAAGAAACAACGATTCTGTCCCACAGTGCGGATTCTGAAAACAAAAGAGACCACAATTGCTAACTTCTGCGTATTTTAATGTTTCCGTTCTGATGTTTGTTGTTGTATAGTTGAAGACAATTGCCATTTTGAAACAGAATCCGGTTACTCGCATTATTGACTACTAGTTTAGTAAATACATGCCTCCATTTGATATTTGATAATATATCATTCATAGAGGATGCATAATATGACCTAGGTGGACTAAATATCTATACAATAATAACCTGTGATAATATCCTGGTAAATTAGTCTTTGAACTTTTAATATTTTAATAGGTTTTATAGGTTTTTTTTTACCTATAGAATTTAATAATGTGATTGACAATGAACATAATTATGTTCTTCGCAAGCGTTACAAAAAAATATTTTGTTTTATTTTTAATGAGTTATTTTAAATACAATATGTTTATATGTTGGTTATTTATACATATACTTATTATGTTGTAGGTTGTTTTTAATAATTAAATAAAACATATTTTAACGTCTGATATCAAACAACGAAGTGTCAACTCCTAATTACTAACATTATTTTTAGATTCATTTATATTTTTATAGTTACGAAGTTATAAGTTAAATTAACATGTTTTATTAAAAATTTAGTATTTTGCCGGCGTCGATGTGTACAAAATATTCTAAATAAATACACTTGCCAATAAAAAAACTACAAAAAAATCTATAAAAAAATATTTGAAAAGGGATAATAGGTTTAGGTTGTTTATCCCTAAAATGTCACGTGTCTACACGGATGCTTATAAAATTGTATTTTTGGTGTGTGGTGCGCCAGAGTTAAAGTAATTGATATAATCGTTTCGTTTAAATAAATTTTTCGCACAACCCGTCGCAAATCGTGAGTAAAATACAAAATTACCTTTAGAATTTTAAGTGATTTATTTTATTTCGCCTCATTGCATTGGTCTAGTCGGAATTTTGGCTGTTAAACATTATATGGTCAGGTATCGAAAACCTTCATTGGAATTTACAAATGTCAGAATAAAACTCTTTATTTACTTTACAAAAAAAGAAATAAAGAACATTATTTTATTCATTTCTTTTTTAACCGAATCCGAAAAAGGAAAAGGTTCTCAATTCGTCGGAATCTTAATTTTTTTACGTATGTTCCCCGATTAATCGAAGGCGTCTGGAGGTATTTGGCAAATACATCCCCATTCCATAAGTTACCTTATGGAAGGCTTGAGAGACTTATGAGTAGCAGTAGAATATAGATAACAATTTTGTTTTGAAAATTTAAATATTTTAGTCGCTATCACACGCACCTTGTCCCTTTTAAATCTAACTTGAAACATGGTCGGACCTGTAAAACTCGTCACAGGACGACCGTTACGCTAAGTTATCGAGATAGGCTTCATTTCTATTTATAGTACGTTACTAAGAATACTCGCGAACCTTCGACGTCTACTAAGCCTTAGAAAAGAACAAGTTTTAACGGGTGCTTAGGGTTGCCAGATCGGAATATCTAAATATCTGGACAAAGTCTCAAATTGTCGTGATTTTAGGGCGACCGCGACTGTCGGGAGAAATAACAAATTTTTATTTTTAAATCAGTTAATACAAACATCAATATTTTAAACAGTTAACTAACGTTGCCACATGTACCTATTGTATTATTTTTTAGCGGCGATCACCAATTGAAATCCTTGAGATACCTCTCACTACTAAGGAAAAAAGAAGGTAAGTAGGTACTAAGAAAAGATATAAAACTTGAGCAACAACTGTAGGTAGGTACGAGAAATTGTCGGGAGATTCTTGTACTTCGTCGGGAGACCGTTTGAAATGTCGGGAGAATCCAGACGAATCCCGACCATCTGGCAACCCTATGCTTATACCTACTCGCTAATCTGGTATCTCGCTGGCACAATAAAGTTGATTGAAGATATTATAAAATCGAAACAAACCAATTGAAGGAGAACAACATTACAAAGTTTCAGCAAATTTAACCTTGATGCGTGGACAAACATTTGTGACAAAGAAAGAAAGAAAAAAGAAAGAAAAAGGTTTATTCCCACTGGGCAGAGGTACATACATAACGCACCCTTAATCATACATTGGCCTATCTCAAAGAAGTAGATTTTTGGGGAAACGCGATAAACTTATCTGTAATTAGGGTCTGGTCTAGCTATTAGCAAATATTTTGAGTATTATTAAATTATTATTAGTAGCAAGTACATAGTTATTATATAAAATTATAATAAAAATCATAGATGGCATTGGTAGAGCTCTGTGCGTATGTAAAACTCAATTTTAACCTATGTCCCAATAGGTCAGTTTCTTATTAAGCATGCGTTAATACATACACAAACAAGAAAAAAATAAAAGGAAAGCAAAACATTATTATAAAACAAAACGTCGCGACGAAAAAAAAAGACTGCAAAATAACAATAGATTATTGTTTATATAGATCTATCTATCATCAATTGTTCAGTGCCTCGTTATTGTGTTATTGATGATGTTATTACCAGGAATTTAGTCAGGACATTAGAGTGCCGTGTGGTTTCCGGCCTAAGAATAGAACCACCCCTGCTTGTCCCACGGGTGTCGTAAAAAGCGACAAAGGGAAAGTTCACGAGGTTGGGCAGCGATCGCCAACCCGCTTGCCCAACATTTTAAGCCTCAATGAGCGCACAAGCAATGGGTACCTGCGCCATTTCTCCTTCTTCTTCTTCTTTCTTTTCGTATGGTTAATAAACGACCTGGTGTCAGAGTTTAAACCGCCCGTAGGCCTCTGACACGGCTTTACACATCATTGAAAAGTCTTTCAGGTGTGCTGGTTTCATCACGACGTTTTCCTTCACCGTTTTAGCAACTGATAATTAATTTATAATACGCACATAACATGAAAAGTCAGAGGTGCGCGCCTTGGGATCGAAGTGATCGAACTCGAGACCACTGACTTGTCAGTCGACGGTCCTACCACTAGGCTATCAGTGCTTGCAAAGCTATTTCTGCTTATACCGCTAAATTTTTAAAATCGTTTGTTTAGATCTCAGTGAACTGTTTCAAATTGAACTGGCCAAGTTAATTGCATAAACAACTAACGAACAAGAAATCGATTAACATCATAACTCGATTAATTTTTTTAATAGCCAATAAATTCATGAGTAAGGAGATTTGATGATAAACTGATGTTATGGGGATTTGCGTGGTTATATGAAGATGAGGCACCTTATTTCCACCACACATGGCAGCCACAGGATAATCGCCAAAAATTTATGGTATCCGAACTTCGGTCACAGCGGCCAATCTCCACGGAGATTAGCCAACAGCAGGAAATATTATAGTGCACATTGTGCGCAAACCCAGGTGCACTCTCTATTCCCTCACTCTCATAGTCCGATGGGACAGCAATCCGACACGACCAGAGAGAGATCAGGCGCAGGGACAACGGCTTTACGTGCTTTCTGAGGCACGGAGTAAGTAGTAATACATACATAACTTACGAAAACTCAGAATTGCGCGACTTAGTTTCGAACCTGAGACCTCTGACTTACCAGTCAACGGTCATTACTACTAGGCTATCACGACTCAAAAATTTATAGACTGTCAATATGTGGGACCATGGTTGAGCCACCCTGATTTTAACACAGAACATTAAAAAAGGATAGAAATGACAAACGATTCATTTTTGTACCGACACCACTGTCTCCAGTTACACGTATATTTAGACGTACCAGTCAAAAAAAGAAATAGTACCTTTTGTTATACTAAACTCTTCGCTTGTTGCTCTGCAAGTAGTTATAGCGCACGACGGCGTATTATCGGTATTTAATCTCAGATTTTCATCATTGAAATGGCGCTCAAGCGACTAACGTTCGTAGCGATTTGCGAAGAAATTAGGAGTAAGCACTCCTAATTCGAGCGCGCTGCACACGCTTACATGGCACTTCTAAACTTTTTTAATGTTCTGTGGGTTACAACACAAATAAGCCGGCTCGACCGGAGTACTATCCACCGGGATACACAGGATATTGGCGTGAAATATCCAGCATTCGTACTCCGTGGCTTAGCATTGTTTTTGCCGCCCGGGGCTGATAGAAAATTCGCCGCCCATTTTAATCAATTATTAATTAGTCAGATTTTCCATTGCAGTCAGGTCAAAGTTTCATCATAATTATCATTTCATATCTCTTCTCTTTTGCACCCTTGCGGGTCCGCTTGGCACGTGATCACGTAACATTAGGAGCGCGTGGAGTTTTTTTTGCGTTTATTGTAGCGTTTCCCGCCGCCCCCCTTTTGTTGTGGCCAGGGGGAATAAAAATGCATTCCGCATACCGCACGTCCGAGGACGTAAGGTTATGTAGGGCTCGCACCCACTAAAAACGTCTCCTCCCTGCTTGTTCCTCGCGCTGTATCGGACGTGGCCGGGTACTGCAATCGCGATTCGCAGCCCCGTCCAGTGCCTTCCCACGCTAAGCCACTGTTCGTATTGTTCTGGCTTTTATTGTTACCGACCTGTTCGTATGAACCGCTTTTCTTTTATTCAAATGGGTTCGCTCGACTGTGATAGCATAAAAAACATTAGGATCTAAAAATAACATTTCAGCCTCCGCGAACAGGCAATAGAAAACAACCATAAATTATTGTTTGTGTCAGTTGCGTATCGTCACGTGCAGATCCTGAGATAATGGAGGGAAGTAAACACTTCTACTCCCACGCTTAGAGCTCTAGGAGTCACATAAAATAAAATATGAACTTAATATGCGTGTGTGTGTGTGCTGAGTCAGAAAATCTCCAAAATGAAAGAAGAACGTTCGTTACATCATCTGCCCCAACTATGTTGGGGTCGGCTTCCAGTCTTACCGGATGCAGCTGAATACCAGTATTTTACATGGAGCGACTGCCAATCAGACCTCCACAACCCAGTTACTGGGTTACACGATACCCCTTGGTAAGACTGGTTGTCAGACTTACTGTAACTGCTGTCAAAGATCTACAATTGACAGCCGGGGCCAACAGCTTAACGTGCTATCCGAGGCACCGAGAGAGATAATTAATTTATAATAGCGTGCCTTGGGTTCGAACCCGAGACCACTGACTTGCCAGTCAACGGTCACCACCACTAGGCTATCACGACTCTTCGTTGAAGAATGTTCGTTACATGAATAAATAAATAAATCAGCCTGTAACTGTCCCACTGTAAGGCAAAGACCTCTTCTCATACAGAGAAGGATTGAGCATTATCACCGTGTAACTTAACTAAGATTAACTACGAAAGTACATAATATGACATTGAAAGTCACATTGGTACAAGCCAGGTTCGAAGCCACCCATGTAACTTGTAAAGCGGGTCCGTAACCAATACGCCACTACAACACAACACTTTAATTACATTCATAAGAAATGACATGGGTCTCTTACTATAACCGATTGATGTAGATTCTTAATCAGTACCTGTACCGCTTCGAAACCTTTAAAGAATACTAATGAATCTTTAGAAAAAAATAAAGATAAATTAAACCTAAAGATTTTTTGTGCATGACAGCCTGTTGGTTACATACGACAAAAAATAAATTTGATCACTGCAAGGGTATGACCTTTATTATCGACTAGCTTCTGCCCGTGGCTTCGTTTGCATTAATTTAGAATGTGGCGCCATCTATTATCATAAGAACGTTATTGTAGATTTCTTCGGGAACAGTATCTACTTATATTTTTATTTTTTTGTGAATTTTGTACATGTTATAGCACATGTTGGCTTATTAAGTCGTGTTGAGTCGGATACGTAATGTATTCCGATAGATATTACCACACGCCCTAGGCGTAGAAAGAGATTTGAAATTTCGACTGATGCTGATGGGGTACGGTGGCTCAGCGGTTAGAGCGTCGGCACAGTACGCCGGAGATCGTGGGTTCGAATACCATCCGTATCAGTTCTTTTTTCAAATTTCTTATATTTATAACAGTACTTATGTCCATTTCTGTCCGCCTTACAACGTATAAGCAAGATTAGCAAGATTTAGGTGTGAAACGGTTACAAACAAACAAATTTATACCTTGAATTAGAGTGGAGAGTCTCCACTGGAGACCACGTTTAGGCAAACGTAGTGTAGGACGCCCTGCGGCACGATGGACTGACAATTTAAAGATGGTGATTGGCAGCTGATGAATGCGAGCTGCCAAAGACCTAGTTAGCGCTCTTCAGGGAAGACCTACGTTCAACAGTGGATAGAGATAGGCTGGTGATGACGAATAGATCTTTAATCATAACATACCTACTTCCTATTCGACTAATCTTACTAAACTAATCTATTTATACACCCTGTCGCTACATTTTTAGTTTTAAAGACCTGCCAAATTTTAGGAGGTAATAATGTTCTTCATGGGTATAAAAATAGCCAGTTTAAATAACAAATAATATTTCGGTCAAGCTGAAATTTTTGCTGAAACTTTGTAATGTTGTTTTCCTTCAATTGGTTTAGTTCGATTTTTCATAACTATATTTATTGATTTTATATCTTCAATGTGCGTGTAAGATAGCAGATTAGCGAGTACCTATCCACTTCTCGACCACTACGCGGCTAAAACCACGAGCAAAAGTAGTTTTGCATAAATAAAACCCAGCGTTTTTCCACCACATCCGAGTGCAAGGTTTGGTTGCAGGTTTTTATCGACTTTTTATTAAAGAGTTTTTATTTTAAATTAGCAGCGCCAAAAATAACTTGTGACGTAATCGGTACCTCAGATCTTAATGAAAACTCATGTACGAAGCAAAGGTTTTTTTAATTACAAGGTCGAAAACAAATAAAAGGAAAAATAACATTTTTTTGATCCAGAATGATTAAAAAATTCGACCGTAATTCATTAAAAATAAATTAAAAATATTATTTATAAGCAATTTACTTATTATATTTAAAGTTATATCTGTATGGCTTTGTTATCTAACTGCGAAGTTAGAAAGAAAGAAAATATATTATTAATTCGACGAGGTACTTACAAGACAATGACATTTACATTAACATAAAACAAACAAAATATAGACAAGAACAAATGACCTTTTTTAAAAAATAAAAATAAAAAAGAAAGTGCCACCAACACGCCCACATCAACGGTTACCATCTCAGCATACGCAGGGCGTAGTAACACCCGGCACTATAACATGCTAGCCCTCTCGTACTCCGTACAAAGGGTGGTTGTACCTACCATCTGAGATGGTTGAATTTGGCAGAGAAGGTCAATAACTCGAGCGAATAGCTTAGTGGCAGAGTGACCCGGGAATCCCGCTTGCAACGATTTTTTTTTCCAACCAAATTACGGATTTTCTAAAAATAGGTTACAATCATAAACGATACTAGCGCCACTATTTGTATTACTCTTTTGGCAAACTGTAAGTACATAGAGGGATAATCTCATTCACTTTTGGCAACAATACGCTTAACGTCACAATTCAAAATAAAGAACAAAACATGAATAAAACTTTATATACACTACACGTTTTCACGCGTTTTCCACTAAGAGATGTTAATCGTAATTTGATAAAAAAAAAAACAAAAAAAAAAGCTGAAAATATTCAACACATCTCCCACTGCGTGACGTATAAATCGAATATTGATGGGTTGAAGGTCACCAACTAATAGCGATCTACTCCTAAGCTACTTCTGGTCAAAGGCTTCGGACGTGGATACCACCCACCGGATGACGCTTTGCCGTCAAGCGACTTTATCATGTTCCATAATTGCCAATAAAACCTATCTGGTGTCGATGGGATGGGTTTCGATCATACCGTCCAATTTCCATCCCCCTGAATCAAAGATAGGTATGCTCCATCGTAGACCTCAAGACTATTACACCACTCACTACCAGGTGGATTTCTAGTCCAAACATTTTTTTTTTCATAAAAATATAATCTGTTTTTTATTGAAAGATAAGAAAAAGAAAAAAAAGTTTTTGTTCCCCCTAAGCAAGTGTGATTTGGCGTGCTAATTAAAACCTTTGTAGCTTGATCTTAGAGTATATAAAAAAAAAATAGAGCAACCCTACAGAGAACGCGGCCGCGACACGAGCTCCGTACGCGATCATACCTTGATCGACTGCGGTTCAACTAGGTTCCAAGAGCGAAGAAGTTACATTATAGCTTATAGCATGGTTAACTTCTGTGTTAAATTTTGCAAAAATGATTAGAAAATATTTTAAAAAAATGACTTTTAACATTTCAATGGTGAGACCTGCTTACGCTACGCACATGGCAATATTGTTTATTATTACTACATTTTCGTATATACTCTAAGGCTTAACAATAAAGATAATTATAAATCATCATCATCTGCCTAGCCTTTTCCCAACTATGTTGGGGTCGGCTTCCAGTCTTACCGGATGCAGCTGAATACCAGTGTTTTACATGGAGCGACTGCCATCAGACCTCCACAACCCAGATATTGGGTTACACGGTACCCCTTGGTAAGACTGGTTGTCAGACTGGGGCTTCTGACTACCCGTAACGACTGTCAAAGATCTACAATTGACAGCCGGGGCCAACAGCTTAACGTGCTATCCGAGGCACGGAGAGTGATAATTAATTTATAAAGATAATTATAAATATTAAAATAAAAATAACGTAGGTATCCATTTCCTGAGATCTCTAGAGGAAGGAAAAAATATTGTGACTTATTTAATCTAACTAATAATCAATATTCATAAGAAGAATAGTCATTGTCGTTAATTAGCACCAAGAACGTAAAAAATAGTCCTATCTATGACATAAGAACTTCGATTATCATTTATAATGATTCTTAATACATCTTCGGCCGAGGAAATTAAAAAATATTTTATAGATACTCGTAACTTCGATTACATTGCGTTTACATCGACTAAAAAAAGAGCACGCAAAAAAATAGTCTGTGTAGATTCACTTGTACTAATCTGACTTTTTCTATGTTATATCTATCTATATAATCTAAGACACCACTGACTAACAGTGAATGAAAACATCGTGAGGAAACCTGAACTTAATATTCTGAAATCGCCAACATGCAGTGACCTAGCGCGGTGATTAATGCTCAATCCTTCTAGGTATGTATGAGAAGAGGCCTTTGCTCTGCAGTGGGACAGTTAGAGGCTGATTTATTTATTTAGATTTACTTGAGAAAGATTTCAGATTTCAGGTTCTCCGGTTCTTTTCAAAGATTGTAGGAATACTACTACTTTTAGCCCCATAGATAAATGGCATATCATCCAAAAGATTTCTGCTTTAAGTTTTATGAGATTCTGTAACTTGATAAAAGCTAAATCAAAGCAGCAACATAAAAAAACCCCTCCTTTTGAAAGTCAGGTTAAAATCAATTTTCAAGGTCTTGACTCTTGTACTAGGTGTCAAGAGGTGTGAACGATCGGGAAGGATCATCAACACTTAAAAAAAAATCCCACTTGCCAACAGTGTGACAACGGGGAGGTGTTTTTCTGTGAGCGGATGGTACTACCCCAGTCAAGCCGGCCTATTCGAGGTGAATCAGCATGGCTCTACCACTTTTAAATAGTTTTAAAAAAGGAATTCCAAATATCATCTGCCTAGCCTTTTCTCAACTATGTTGGGGTCGGCTTCCAGTCTTACCGGATGCAACTGAATACCAGTGTTTTACATGGAGCGACTGCCTATCAGACCTCCACAACCCACATACTGGGTTACACGATACCCCTTGGTAAGACTGGTTGTCAGACTTCGGGCTTCTGACTACTCGTAACGACTGTCAAAGATCTACAATTGACAGCCGGGGCCAATAGCTTAACGTGCTATCCGAGGCACGGAGAGTGATAATTAATTTATAATACGCACATAACTTACGAAAAGTCAGAGGTGCCTTTGGTTCGAACCCGAGACCTCTGACTTGCCAGTCAAACGGTCATACCATTAGGTTATCACGACTCTTAAGGAAAGGAATTCTAAATAGATTATAATAAAATTGCTTTTTATTCAGACTGTAAAAAAACCCCGTCCAAAAGGGTGTTATATCATGGTAATATGATTGAAATAACAAATTTTTTTTTTAAATTATGACCTCTGCTGACACTAGGTTTTCGATAAGTTTGTTTTTTAATTACGATATTACAACGAAAAAATAACCTACCATAGTTGACGATGTCGTTATAAGAATTAGAATATTTGCTTAATTTGAAGTTAATTGGGTACCAGAAACGTTAATTATAAATGACAATGACGTTTTACGTTTTTTTATTACTCATTATTAGTAAGTTTTTTTTATAGGTATAATTTATCAATACGATGCCCATAATTATGACCGTTTCGGATCAGATAGGGTTTTCTTTACATATTGTATGACTTCTATACTACTTCTATACATAAAGGTTGACTGGGAGAGAATGCCTTATGGCATTAAGTCCGCCTTATGTACTATCTATGTACGTGAAGTATAAATAAATAAATAGGTATACACATTTCATGTAAAACATGAATATAAGTAAAATTTTTTTTTTACCTAAAACCGTTTTGTCATCAAAACTAAAGCTGTGTACCAAATATTAGATTAATCTGTCAACAGGAAGGGGGTGAAATATCGATTACTAAATTTGAACTAAATAAAAACAGGTCAAGCTAAGTAAAACCGTTTAAAAAATAGAGTAGGTATTCCAAAGCCTTTAGAAATACAGAGGCGTGCTATCTTGCCATTACACACGAAGTTGTATACAATCTTTCTGAAAAAATATTGACGAACTTTCACGGTCAGGCAAAGTGCCAAAACAAGTTCAAGGGATCAATATCTTTCACTCAAGGAAAATTCAGCTTCATAACAACAAAGCATACCCATTTTATCGTAGCAGTTAGCTTTATCAATAGACTTTAGATATGTTCGTTTTTAAAAGCATAAAGAACTTTTAGAAGTCAATAGTCATAGGTATACAAATTTAGTGGAAATCTAATTATTAGCCAGATTTTTTTCCAACAGTTAATGATAATGACACACAAAAATCTTCAGCCTGCTTGAAAACTGGCAGAAATAGGCCACGAAAAAAATAAGTCGTCACGTTTTAAATGTGTAATTGTTAGCGAATTTGAAATAAGATCGCAGTTTTTTGCACAATGCAATATACATAAATTATTTATCAAAAAAAAACACAGGCAAGTTAAAACTCATTCAAACGCATTCCTAAATCAAACTTGTAAATAAAAAAAGAAAATAATTACGCTTATGACAAAAGAGTTTTCAAATTTTAAAAAAAATCACTGAAAACCTTAAAAGTCTCAGAAAAAATCATACCAAAACAATACAGGAAATAAACAGTACTCACAAAGATAAAACGATCCGAAAATACACAATTATTGGCTTGCGGCCACTTTACACTTCGCGTTTCGCACGTGCGTCCGTGCGGAGTGTCTACGCGCGAATGAAAATTCGTGGTCACGGACGAACCTGTACTGAACTATTAATGATTGCGTTCTGCATCTTTTATGTATCAATTATTGTTTACTATGTAAACATAGCCTACTGAAAGAGTTCTCATGTGTGTACTTTATATGAACGCAGAATTGGAAGTATCAACGTATGGGAACGGAAGCGGAAGAAGATAAAGTAGTTTTATTTAATAGTTGTATAACTAAGCTGCTTTGCCTAGTGGACTATCCATTGCTTAGAAAGAAAGAAAAAAAAAATCTAAACTTAAAATTAAGGAAACTAGACTTACACGTGATCGTGGGCAAGCGTCTCACGGCTGTACCAAATGGGTGTCCAGATCAGCTTGTATGCCTGACATAATATACTTACGGCAACTTACTCGTCTGCCTAGAGCAATTAATTTGTGTAATGATAAAGATGATCCTTAATTGCCTTCAAAGTTAATTTAGGAAATTACTTACCTATATTCCTCACAACTTAGGAGGCCATTCAGGGTCACACCCACCCTAACATAAATTACCCCTGTGGTAGGCGTGTGAGTAGTCAGCTTTATGCTTCGAATAAACAGCACTTTTGCAACTTGAATGATGATCAGTCCGCCTTTGCGCGTGCCTATGACGATCAATGTATTTTAAGTGGAATTTAAAGTGCTTCTGCCTAGCCGTTTGAGGAAAGATAATTATGATATGAGATTTTTTGCTGGCGCAACATAGTATTGAGTGTATGGAGCACGGAAGGTAAGAGACTCAAGACCTCGGCGCGGCGCCCCCCCCCCCCAAATTTGGCGTACTTGGCCGTCGTTACTGATTATGATGTCAATATTATATTAAACGGAGAAACGGACTGACTGAAAGACTAACTTAGTCCAATCTACTAGGAAATTATTTGAATGGAAACCCCTTCACTAATTCCTCTCGTAATTCCTAAGTCTTTGAAACTTTGTAGTGTGCTAAAGTAATGTTTATAGATAACGGTAAAATATATCTAGGATTTTTTTTTGTCAGAAATTAGATTTTTTTTTACTTATTGTTGGTTGGAAATTAGTACTGGAAATTTATTAATATTGAAGTTACAGACATTAAAATCAGTATTTAAATCAATATTAGTCAAAACGTGAAAATTGAACGTGAGTTTTTTTTCTCCTTTTGTTCTTTCTTCTGGTCTATGCAGGCGCTCTCCGCTACTTGAGGTCTTTTTGCGCCTGTTTTACATTAGAGGGTGAGAGTCACTTTAGCTAGCCCAGCTACGCTAGGTTTTGTTCTTTTTACGTATCAATGGGACCTCGACGTTCTTTCGTACATTATTGGATCCTCAAATTAAAAAAAAAACACGTGTATATACAACTAGGACACTAACAGAAGGAGCGTCGTTTGGTCTAGAGCACCACTGTCATTGGGTGACAGATCCCCCACTTTACCAATCAAATTTTTTAAACGGTTTTATTTAGCTTGACCTGTTTATTATTTGGTTCAAATTTAGTAATCGATATTTCACCCCTTCCCGTTGACAGATTGATCTGATATTATGATATGATAGTACACAGCTTTCGTTTTGTTGACAAAACCGTTTTACCTAAAAAAATATTTTTATTTATATTATTTTCTCTGCATAGAGGCTAAATTAGGGGTTGAGAAATTTAAAATCACGGACAAAGTCACGGGCGAAACGCTAGATTATTTAAAAAACACAAAAAGTCATTGACGTCATTATTTAACCTGTCAGAAGTAATTGTTGAATTGTAAGATAAGATTTTTTCTAACTTTTCGGTTAGGTAGGTACTCGTATGGTACCTTTTTTAGCGGTTTTGGCGAAACCGCACTCACTGTAGTCACGGATGAAGATCCACCACTACAAAAAGTGCTTTAAGAAAAAGGTAGGTACCTATAATACTTAAATTTATTCAGTTTTACTTATTAAATAGGTTGTATTTTTTTTTGGGAATTTTTTACATGTTTTAGCACATGTTAGCACATGTTTGAATAAACAACTGATACGGATGGGATTCGAACCCACGATCTCCGGCGTACCGTGCCGATGCTCTAACCGCTGACCACCTAAAGCAAAGTTTGGTGCTCTGAGTCGGATACGTAATGTATTCCGATAGATATTACCACACGCCCTAGGCGTAGAAAGAGATTTGAATTTCGACTGATTCTGATAGGAAACGGTGGCTCAGCGGTTAGAGCATCGGCACGGTACGCCGGAGATCGTGGGTTCGAATCCCATCCGTATCAGTTGTTTTTTCAAATTGTTCTGTAGTGGGACAGTTACAGGCTGACTTATTTATTTATTATAAAAATATTCGCCTTTACAACCAATCAATGATTGCACTATGACATAATTTTTTTTATGATACAAATGAAAAAGGAATGAACTCTGTTGATGAGGAGAACGAAAGATGAAAGATGAAGACATTTGGCGCCGATTTCAAGTAATATGAGACTAGACCAGAGTAATGACACAGTATAGTATATAATAATAATCATACAGTATGGTAACTACGTACAAACGTTTGAAAACGACACACTCACAACGACAACCATGGAGTTTCTTGCCAAATTCTTCTCCATGAAGGGTAGGCTGCCCTTGGAACTGGCAACTAGAGTCACTACAACAAACAATATTAGAATTATGACTATTCATAAGTGCCTAATGGTCAACATGAATAAAAATATTTTGGTTTTGATTTTGACTCACACAAACATGCGCAACGACGCGTCGTTGATACTGCGAGAACCGCGACATTCGCTTAGGAGTCTCGTCGTTACGCAATATTACGCATGTTTGTGTGAGTGTGCCGTTTTTACGTAGAGTTTATACGAAGTTGCCATACTGTATGATTATTATACTGTGGTAATGTGTTGATCGAGAAAATGACGTCACAAAAGAATGTTTAGAGTGACTGACGTCATGAAGACGGTGACTAAGAATTAATTAATGCTAGACATATTTGTTTAGTAGTGATAGACTAGTGGTTAGACTGCCAAGTCAAAGGTCTCAGGTTCGAACCCAAGGCGCGCACCTCTGACTTTTCGTAAGTTATGTTTGTATTATAAATTAATCATCACCCGCTTCGTGCCTCGGAAAGCACGTTAAGCCGTTGGCCCCGGTTGTCACGAAGTTCTTTGACAGTCGATATAGGGAGTCAGTACCCTCATAAAATCCTGATAACTGATCTAACCTTAGAATATCGTATCCCTTTGAGTTGCGGGGGTCAGATAGGCCGTCGCTTCGTGCACATATACAGATCTGCACTCTCTATTTCCCTCACTCTCATAGTCCGTAACATACATTTATGTTCACATGACTCAACAAAATGTATGGAACAGCTGATTTTTTTTTGCGATTTCAGGGTTGGTCCCATAGTAAAAGTTGTTCATAATGATGAGTTTAATGACCCCTTTGAAGGATGCTGGTGTTTTATAAATAACCCTGTATAAAACCTACCTAAGTACAACTAGCTGTCGTAAAGTTTTACTTTTTTTCATGATTCAGAAGACATGTAGCGCCATCTATTATCGTAAGACGTTATTGTTGTTTTCCTCGGTAACATTACTTTTTTTCACAACAGTTTAGTCGTGAAAAGGTAAGAAATTAACTTATTTTCACATTTTTAATATTAGGATTAGGATAGTTAGAATTATGTTATGATTTAAGCATTGATTTAAGTATGTAATTTGTTTGAAACAAAATGTTTGAATTAAATTGAAATCCATTCTTTCGTACCGCTAAAATCCAAATGATCTTTTCATTAATTGCCCGTGGTACTACTAGTAGGAAAACTGTTAGTACCACGGCAATAAACGGATTAGTCATTATCATTAAGTAATGTTTAAATTCTAATGATTCACGAATATAATAGATCAATTACACAGGGGAACAGTCATTTTGCGGCAAGGTAGCTTAAAGTCAATTCTGTATGAGACTAGTGTGCTGAATACTGGAAAATTATTAGATTTGTCAAATTGGCTCTAGTTTTTGAGATAAAGACTATTAGCTATTTCACTGAAAAAACCTCAATAAAAATATCAATATGTATGAAAAAAATATTTCTATTATGATGCTGTATAAGAATCATATAAAAACAAAATCTATATATATCATTCATCAAATAATTTAAAAAAGAATACAAAAAGGTTTTTCTGTAAGCTTTTCTTTCATGGTTTTGATGCGGACAATCCCTTATTGAAGCCCAACAGTAGTCTGCCATCATGTGGCGGTCCTATCGACTCTGGTACCTTTCTTCCATTATCCTGATGTCCTAATGGAACCGTGCTCCATGTTCCTCACTGTAATCGCCCATATTATCCGGGAATCTGTACAAATGGCTATGTATAAAATGCATTTTAATGCTCATATTAGCTCCTAAATTGTAAACAAAATTAAGCAATCAATTCTGAATAGCCTGGTGCTTTATGATTCCCCAAAAATTTTTTGACAACTATAACAAAGCTTAGCCTTGCTTCAGATTCAATTTGTGTCATATGGTTTACAAATACAGCATCTTTTATAAGAGTATGTACTTGCGGGCCATCGAAGATGCCTGCTTTTAATTTTTCCATACTCAGGGCTGGCTTTACATTCACAGCACAAAAGAAACAGTTATTTAAGTGATTAGTAGGGTCACTCTATATCATCGGCACTCCAAATTGAAGCCCAGACGTCCTCTTTGACTCCAGTAACGCAAAGACTCTACACAAGGCTTACAAACGATATTGGGCACCCAGAATTTATTCTTTTATGCAAGTTTTATCCTAAAGTATGCTTGATAGGTTTTTATCACAAACTCTGTGATCTTTAATTCTTTGCTTTTGTAAACAAAATTTGCCATATAAATAACAAAAGCTGTTGGGGTTATTAACACAAGGTTTTCGTAAAAAACTAAAAAATTTTCAAGGCAAAAAGCACTTTTATACTAAAAATAAGACACAAACTGATATTTTATGCTCTAATATATGATAAGTAATATTGTAGCAATTAAATACGTCAATAGATAATAAAACTTAATGGGGTATGGTCAAATTATTACATCTTTAGGAGGGTAGTTTAATGTTTTTCATTGATTTCTTGTGTTTCGTTTATCTCAAGAACTAGAGTCAATCTAAAAAAAGTAAATATGCACTGTGTATGTCTAATACAAGTATTTACAAAAATCATTAAAAAAATTAATGCCGCAGATTTTTTTATTTTTTTTGTTCCGCAGTGTTATTTAATGTTTCCGTAATATTAATGAATGGCATAAATGACAGATTAGAAGCCGGTCCCAACAAAGTTTGGGAATAATAAGGCTATGAGGATGACTGATAATGATTATAGGATCAACATTAAAAGAATTTCACCACACTAATTGGCCATTAATAAAAAAACTTAATGATTTCTTTTCAATTAGTTTATTAACATTAACGAAACATGTTAATTTAATACCTCTAAAGAACTCATTAAAAACATGTTTAATAGTTTCAATAATGTTTAATAGTTTCAAGTATTTTTGTACTGAACGAATTATGCTAACTGAATTTACAGGCTGATTTATGTTGTTATTATTATAATATAGTATAACTTACGAAAAGTCAGAGAAGCGTGACTTGAGTTCAAACCTGAGAACTCTGAATTACCGTCGACGGTCATCCCACTAGGTTATCACGACTCATCATCTGCCTAGCCTTTTCCCAACTATGTTGAGGTCGGCTTCCAGTCTTACCGGATGCAGCTGAATACCAGTGTTTTACATGGAGCGACTGCCTATCAGACCTCCACAACCCAGGTACTGGGTTACACGATGCCCCTTGGTAAGACTGGTTGTCAGATTTCGGGCTTCTGACTACCCGTAACGACTGTCAAAATAAATTGACAGCCGGGGCCAACAGCTTAACGTGCTATCCGAGGCACGGAGAGTGATAATTAATTTATAAAACGCACATAACTTACGAAAAGTCAGAGGTGCGCGCCTTGGGTTCGAACCCGAGACCTCTGACTTGCCAGTCAACGGTCACCACCACTAGGCTATCACGACTTATGTTGTTATTATTATAATCTATATATATAAAAATGAAACCCTTTTTCCGTTGTCACAACATAGCATGAAAACGGCTTGACCGATTTGGCTGATTTTGGTCTTGAATTATTTGTGGAGATCCAGGGAAGGTTTAAAGGTGAGAAAAAAAGGTAGGGTAGGGGTAGAGTAGGGTAGGGTAGCGGTATAGTAGGGTAGGGTAGCGGTATAGTAGGGTAGGGGTAGTGTAGGGTAGGGTAGTGTAGGGTAGGGTAGGGGTAGTGTAGGGTAGGGTAGGGGTAGTGTAGGGTAGGTTAGGGGTAGGGTAGTGGGTAAAGTAGGGTAGGGGTAGAGTAGGTTAGGCGTAGAGTAGGTTAGGGGTAGAATAGGGTAGTGGGTAGAGTAGGGTAGGGGTAGAATAGGCCTTGAAGTAGGATAATCACGCGTACGAAGTCGCGCGGGGCAGCTAGTATAGTATAACTTACGAAAAGTCAGAGAAGCGTGACTTGAGTTCAAACCTGAGAACTCTGAATTACTGTCGACGGTCAACCCACTAGGTTATCACGACTCGTTCTTTAAAAATACAGGATTAACAAATAAGAGTAAAATAAAACAATTAAACCTAAACCTTGACGACATCACGAGTTCAAAGCAAATATTTTGTAGGTATGACACATTTTCATAATTTTTCCATTCAGAAACCAGACACACTAATATTTATTTTGCGTTTTAATTTCGGGTCCAACGGCGATAAGAATCAAAAACTAGGTAGATCTTTATTTATGTGTGAGTATATACTATATCATTTTGCTCACGTGCGTGAAGCGTGAGAAGAAATACTTGTACAGATATTAAACAATGTAGTAACTGAACAAGTACGAATAGTAAATTTATGTTATTATATTAACAGTTTATATTTATATTTATTAATAAAAGATATTTGGATACAAGGTCGGGCACAATAATAATAAAAATATAATTAATTAAATAAATAAATAAATAATAAATAGGTATATATTATTTTTATTTTTTTTAATAATATTTATGTGTATTGTTAATGAATAAAGGAAATAAATATGTCTTGGAATGTCTCAAAGATTCACAAACTCCAAACATTATTAAACAAACTTTAATCGGTTATTATTGTTTAATTTTTCTTTCTTTATTTTGTATAGTACCTATTAAAATTTAAAGAGTTCTGCTGGAGAGTTTGTTTCGCCGTTTCTTCTGTTTTCAACTATAAACGGTAGTAAAAAACTTTATACTGGAATAATAAAACTTTTCGCATTAATTTTATACAAATAAATGAACAAATTATAATAAATAAACTATTCTAAATTAATTCTAAATGTATTAATTATAAACTAAATAATCACATAATATGGGCAAAGTTACTAAATAAAACATAGACATCACATAGACTCACGCATGTATTCTCCAGAGGGGGTATGCAGAAGTATATGCAGTACACCCACGTTTTGGCGGCTATGTTACAAGACCTATGTAATAGGGGGCGACCCTATTGTCATTAACCGGGCACAATTCCAGACTCTGTGCTGCTACTGAAATTTCCTAATGGAAAAATCGCCTAAAATGCCTAGCCTTTTCCCAACTATGTTGGGGTCGGCTTCCAGTCTTACCGGATGCAGCTGAATACCAGTGTTTTACATGGAGCGACTGCCATCAGACCTCCACAACCCAGATACTGGGTTACACGATACCCGTTGGTAAGACTGGTTGTCAGACTGGGGCTTCTGACTACCCGTAACGACTGTCAAAGATCTACAATTGACAGCCGGGGCCAACAGCTTAACGTGCTATCCGAGGCACGGAGAGTGATAATTAATTTATAAAACGCACATAACTTACGAAAAGTCAGAGGTGCGCGCCTTGGGTTCGAACCCGAGACCACTGACTTGCCAGTCAACGGTCACCACCACTAGGCTATCACGACTCTAACTCACGACGATCTAATGGAAAAATCTAATAAGTTTTTCTTTTGTGAGGTTGCAAAACAAATCATTTTTACCCGACTACAAAAAAGGAGGGTTATGATTTTAGCAGTCTATGTATGTATGTAAGTTTGTTCATCTGTTCCCTCGTAGCTCCTAGACTATTTATTGTAATTCAAAAAATAGATTCTTAGATTTGAAATAAAATTCTGTATTCGGAGGCCTTAATGTATTATAGGTAGGTAAATACTATTGTCGCTCATTGTGGCGTTCTATGGGGGAGGCCTTTGTTCAGCAGTGGACGTCTTCCGGCTGATGATGATGATGATGATGAAATACTATTCTTCAAAGGGTAAAAGGTTTTTGTAAATTTGGTGGCCTCCGACTACAGAATTTTATTTCAAATCTAAGAAGCTTGTTTTTAGATTTTAAGTAGTCGGGTTTTAGTTTTTAAACTATATTTTTCTTTATTTTTCTTTCAAATTCAGTCAGGATGACTTTATTAATAATAGTAAGTATAAAGATTTATTTACACGTGTTGGACAAATTAGCGTTGACCCGCTTGAATGCTTGACTTTTTAAATCATTTAGTGTTTGATAAGAATCTATTTTAAGATTTTGTTTGCCAGTCCGAGATAAAGTATTTGGTAACTTATCTGAATCTTGATTTGTGTTTGTGCATGTTACAGTGAAATATATTCAGAGGTTACCTACATTATAAGTGACCTAGTCATGTTTGTATGACACCAGGTCATTTCCTAGTCAGATTGAGACCAGGGAATTATGCAAGGTGTATACCTAAGTAGTATTGCCAGCCTAGGTGTCTTCCATTAGGCACTTATGAATAGTCATAATGTAAGAGTGACTCTAGTTGCCAGTTGATGAAGGGTAGGCACCCTTCATAGAGACGGATACCTTTTTCATAGAGACAAAAAAGGTGTAGGTAAAATATTTTGATTCTGCCCCTCTTTTGCCGGGACTTCCCGCTTTTTACCCCTCTCTCGTCTCGCCAGCACCCTGAGCGGGACACTTAATTCCCGCTTTCTCATCTAATCAGCCAAATTGTGAGTACCTACTATTAAACCTAATTGAGTACCTAGTGCGATTTTAACAAAAGATTTTAACTATGTTATGCATTTTTCCTGCGTCCCGTTTTTCCGTCCCTGTCCCGCTCGTTTTTCTTTTAAATCCCGATATTAGGAAAAGATATAAATGACATGGTAATAAAGACTCAAATAATGGATTCGGTTGGTGCCTGATCGCTGCCATAATCGATCTAGTACTCAAATGGATTAGACGGCTTGGCATGCATGCGTAGGCTGGTCGCAAGCCAGTGCCGGATTTATATTTTTTATGATTATAGGCCACTTTATTTCCGCCGCCCCATGTACCTTTCTTTATACCACCTCAGGTATCTTTTCCATTTGTAGTATAAGGCACTAAAGTTAAATTTAAAACGAATGAATCAGTCAAAAATCATGAAATAACCAGTAAACTTGTTTGACTTTTATCGCAATCGAGTGAGAGTCCTCTAAAATCTGCCGCCATTAGGACACTGCTGCCCCTAGGTCGCGGCCTATACGGCCTATATACTAATCCAGAACTGTCGCAAGCAGGAGATGGTAGCGCGCGCGTGTTACGTGAAACACGCACTTACCGATCGGGCAACAGTTTGCCCCTGTCCCTAGTCACAGGCCGGCAACTCATGGAGGCTGGAGATCATTCCCGGTACGTTTCCTACGAGAGGGACCCGTCATTTATTTCCCTGTCTCTCTCCGCTGCCTTCTTTGCAGACATTAAAATACCTTCTCGCAAAAGAATGCTACTTGATACTATTAACGAATGCATTAAATTAATAAATTGTGTTTCTTTTGTATTTTCAAAGTTGTTTCGTATTTCTTGCTCGGAATACATTATACGATTAGAAACGAGACTATTAGTCAGTAGATAGGTACAGAGTTAAATAATTACTTTTAGCGCTTAAATAAGTACCAACTTAATTTATTACCTATATTGTAATTAAATACGTTATTTTAAGAGCTCTGTTATCGGCTGCTGCATAGCAATCACAGGCTAATGACAGCAACCAAAGTAACCAAAGATCTAAAGATTAAGAAAAATTGCTAAAAAAAAACAATTATTAAGAAGAATAATATTTAAAAGTTTCAACTAATTTTTTGTTTTATTTAATAGGTAGGTACCTCTATACTGAAAATTGAATAAGAGGCTTTATGTACCAGTCAAACTTTGGGTGATGCAGAGATATAGTCAAATATCTGTTTGATCCGAACAAGTTTTTGTACATAATAATTGCTTCAAATGTTTAGGCATTTTTTTTTTGCCGGTACAATTCATTTAAGCTCTGAATTATAAAATTCCTATTGGTAACACTTCTATGTATTCCAGATATATCATGTTTAACCCATCAGAAATCAATTATTTATTATCGTAAGGATGCTTATCGAGAGGAATTTTCCTCTTTACTTCATACCTCAATTACATATTACATTATTAATGTATTAAAATTATTAAAATTTTTGAGATAATAATTAATAATGCCATTTTTAATGAAAACTATGACGATTGTGGTTATGTAGAATTAGTGTAATTAAGATTAGTTTATTTTTGGGATATGTTATTCATTAAACGGTAATTACCTTAATAACACAATATATGCTCGACACGCGACGGTTTAATATGCTCGTCGAGGCACGTAGTAAGTGATAGCTAATTTATGATATGCATTTATCATAAAAAAAAGGAAGAGCGTGCCTTAGACGCAGGCCACGTATAAATGTCGGGCGCGGACAGGGCACGAGCGGCTTCCTATACCACTCCAATTTCATACAAAATGCATGGAAATAAAGCGCATCTCGAGAAATGGCGCGTTATAACCACGCCGCACGCATAATAAATAATTATTTTTCATTGCCTGAAAAAAGTGGTATTTTCAAAAAATTCTTACTCGGAGAGTGTTTATTTTTCTCATTCGGGAGTTCTACTCTATGGTTTCATATTGTAAATACTTAGGTACTGATTTTGCAATAAAAAAAAACATGTCCGAAAAATTGATCATATTCCATACTGTGCGCCGAGTACCGACATAGGTACTGTTTGTTCTAAATTATGATATTTATATTTGAACCCGACACGTCTGTCTTTCCTGTCCACGGTAAAACCAATGAGACTATCCCTTCCTTCTTCTTTATAAAGCGATGCTCTACGCTAGAATTTTCTCCTGTCGAATCGTACCCCTATAGGGTACGATTTACAGACAAACAGGCACAAACAGTCAGACCAAAACTTAAATATGAACTGTGGATCACATAATTTGTCCCGAGCGGCATCTGCTTAACCATTACGCCATCACGTCTTCACTGCAATTTGATTATCGTGCTAATATCAGGATAAGTGCTATAGGTACTTTTTAAGTTTTTTTTTTAAATTTAGGACAACACAATCATCGAAGGCGAACTGAGAAAATTGATAACTTGCGAAATTTAATTTTACCGGTTTTCAACCAGTCCATCTCAAAGGGTGCAAAGTTAAAACAATTACTAAGTCTCTGTCTGTATTTCAGCCCCTTATAAAAATCATCCAAAAGTTTTCGCCTTTAAGTTTTATGATATCTTCGATAAAAGCGATACTAAACTATGGCAGCCACGTAAAAATAACCCCCTCCTTTTGAAAGTCAGGTTAAAATCAATTTTCTAGGTTTCGACTCTTGTGCTAGGTGTCACTAGGTGTCAACAATCGGGAATCGTCAACCTCTAAAAAAAAATAAACGACGCGGGGGTGTTAACGAGCGGTAATGACCGCTTTTGATCGGTACAGTAATATAGGTAGGTACATTTGAAATTTCACATTTACAGACGAGTGTAGGTATTAGGTATGGCAGTTATAACAACTAGTGATAAAAATAAAATAAAGTTTACACTTCTTCTTCTTCTTTCGTGTCGATTAACTGAAATTTTCTACATATTATGTATATATCTTGCCCAGAAACTGGCCACGGCTATTGCATTGTCCTTGCACTGCATTAGGTCGTCAGCAGTGCAGCAGGGCACAATGGACAGACCAGTAAGTGGGACATTGTCTAAACAGAATGCCCACACCTACATTGCAACTCGCTCTCGCCTATCATACCCCATTTAAATAGGTTACACCTGCGGGACACGTTACGAAATACAATAGAAGTTTTATTGTTATCACGTCGAGAGGCGGTATGTGTCCCGGAAAGTAGTAATAATTATTTCGCCCATGTACGCCAATGGCTTGGCTATAGATTTCACCGAGAACATTCCCTAAGACACAAGCTGTATCGAACGCCATCTGGCATGAGCGTGGCACGGGAGCGGCGGCGGCGCGGGCATGGCGTGGGCATTTGTGTTTCTTCTTAATTATTATTATTATTTTAGCCTGTATCGTCCCACTGCAGGGAAAAGACCTCCCTTCCCTCGTTCTTATCAATAACCATATAGGAAATAAGGTGCAATTTAAAACACATTTAATGGACTTCTGTAAAGGCAAGATGGCGGTCGTGGCTTGTTAATCCTGCAGACGCCAGACATACATAACAGGAAAACCAGAAAACGTGACCAAGTGACATGATGAATAATTGGTCTAGCTTAAAGTAAATTAATCTATTATTATAAGGGTAAAGACACGAGGCATGTCATACGGGTCCATTAATAAAAGTCACAAAGTATTCGATAGCATCGACATCTGCTTAATAAATGCATTCAAGGAACACTTTCAGGGAAATGGTAGGTACCTACTGTTTCTTTCATTCATCTGCCTAGCCTTTACTCTACTAAGTTGGGGTCGTCGGCTTCCAGTCTTACCGGATGCAGCTGAATACCAGTATTGAAACTACGTACAAATGAAACGCTCGAAACGGCACACTCACACAAACATTACCTAATAGAAAAACACTTTGCGTCATCGGGGATCGAACCCAGGACCTCGTGCTCAGCAGTCGCTTTCTACCAGTAAACGAGGTAGTCAGAGTATAATTAGTAACATGTTTTGAACAATTCATTTATGGAAAATTTGACACTGTGTTTACTTTTCTGTTATCGATGTAGGTGAAGGCAGACGTGAGTGCTTAAAAAATCATTAAGTAAGTGGCGTTTTATATCTCTGACACGCTCATAGTGCGTGAGAATTTTTTACCAAAATAGCTGTAGGTTTATCTTTAAAAATAAAAAATCGGCAAGTGCGAATTGGACTCGCGCAAGTAGGGTTTCGTATGATATTAAACTACCCGTGTAGTTAAAGGATTAGATTGCAAATGGCGCCAGAACTATTTGCCCTCCCCGACCCTTGCTTATGCCAGCCCGGGCTGAGCCTTTAGCCATAAACATGTCCCTAAATAATCAAAATCAGATCCAGCTAGTCCCTAGCATGTCCCCAAGCAACGCCCTAAGCCGAGGCTCGAGTCCCATTAGGGGGCGCCCTTAGCTGCTGTTGCTTTAGGTTTAGTTTAATTGCTTTAGCTGGAGGCCTTAATTAGGTCTCGCTAGAAAGAAGTCCGGTTAATCAGTCTGAGCTCCTCCCTAGAGCTATAACTGAGAGAGACCACATAGGAAAAAAAACAACTATTTGCTTGTCGCTTGCGTATTAATTATGTACGTGATAGCCTAGTGGTGGTGACCGTTGACTGGCAAGTCAGTGGTCTCAAGTTCGAACCCAAGGCGCGCACCTCTGACTTTTCGTAAGTTATGTGCGTTTTATAAATTAATTATCACTTACTCCATGCCTCGGGAAGCACATACCTAAAGCCGTTGGCCCTGCGCCTGATCTCTCTCCGGTTGTGTCGGAAAGCCGTCCCATCGGACTATGAGAGTGAGGGAATAAAAAGTGCGCCTGTATTTGCGTACACACTTGTGCACTTTAATATCTCCTGCGTAGTTGGCTAATCTCCGATAAGATTCATCGCTGTGACCGAAATTCGGTCAGGAATACTATTCTGCAAGTAAAATTGTTGTGATAGACATACGGACTTGACGAAATTATTAAGGTTGAACCCCTAAAAATGAAATGCTATTTGTTGGGAAGCGCATGAAGAGGTAGGTAAGCTTCCTACTGAAAATTCCATAATGAAAAAACCCAATAAAAATTTACCTGATTTGAAGATTGAACCCATAGCCCTCGCACTTAGTCGCACTTGCGACCACTAGATCCAAGAGGTCTTAAAATAGCTAAACATAATTATAAATAGGTAGGTAGGTATTATGTACCTTTAATAGTAGGTGCAGTGAGTGCGCTCGATTTATATATAACCTTTAAAAAAATCGATTGCGTAACCATTTTGTATAAATAAAAAAACTAAAACGCCACTTATTTATGCTTCTGTATCTCTGACAATAGAAAATAATTTTATTACACTGTCAGTAAAATATAGCAAAGTGTATAAGAGTGAATTACGTCTCGGTGCAATAATGTAGGCGCTACAAGTCGCCGCGCTGCTCTATCTTCCAGGCCCGCCGCAAGCGGGCGTGCAAGGCGTGCACTGCACGCGGGCGGCACACCCAGGGGGGCGGCAAATCGAGGGACTCATCACATATTTAAGTCATTGTCATAATACCCATCCCACCATAAGTATAATAAGAAATGTCATAGCCTGGAAAAAAATCGACCGAATGACGTTAACCCCGCCATATAGGACATCTGTTAAAACATTAATTAGGTATCCTTTTTTGACAAACTTAGAGTCGAGTCGAGACTACTTAAGTCGTAGATATAGGTAATTGGTATTGCACGCGGGCGACGAAACAGCTAGCGGCGGGCCTGCTATCTTCGGTAACTAAGGTTGTAACAAACCCGTCTTTGTTTTATTTATATAGATAAGTAGGTAGGTACTTGTTTTGTTCAGTGTTGCCAACGCAGTGGAATTTCCACTAAATCTGGTGGTTTGGACTTACATTTTAGCGGACAAATTTTGGTTTTAGTGGCTAGTGGTTTTTTCTAGTGGCTTTGGTTATTTCAGTCAGTGGTAAGGTACGAAATTCAACCACTAGCACGATTTACATAATTTATATGTAAGAATATAATTGATAGCATTTCATTTTTTTAACCTGCATGTATTATTACGTTATGTAAAAGTAAATCCAAAACTAGGGCACCCATATTTTTCCGTTTTAGGAAATTATATACTTTTCATTCATAATTTTAACTTTGAAAATCAGTGTATTCTAAAACAACGTAAGCGCCAAATGACGTCATACTTATGGACCAACGGGTGCTTAATACCTATGCTTTACTATGACCCATTAAAAAAAAAGTCATTGTCAATATGTCGTAGGGATAAGGATGGGCAAGTGATAAAAACATCGTTAAGCTCGAGTTTCATAGAAAGAAAAAATCAATAACGAGTTGGAATTGTATTTTAGGATTTATTTCATTGTATAGCGGACAAAATGTTGCGGTGCAAAATCTGTATTAAACGCGAAGTATGTAGATTGTGACGGGATTTTTTAAAGTAGGTAGCTATGCGAAACGCGACTGCGCGAGAAGCATGCAAGGAGTATCTAGTAACATTCAACTCGAAACCAGAGTTGCGTTTAAAAATACATCGAAATTTTTATGAAACTGATACTAAAATAAATATTTATATATTATTGTAATTTAAAATATCTGTGATATATATCGATAGTTCTATGGAAAAATATCGATATTTTTTGCTCAAGCCTACTTTGTTCCAAGCCTATTTCATGTGACATTGACAGATTGACATGACGTATATCTTGTTTGACATTAATATTATCATCTAATTGGGCATTGGAATACTTAGGCAAAGGTAACTACCTCAATGAGCCATTGCTATGACGTCATCACATGTTTTTTGAATTTTATTTTTTTTCTCTGAAATGAATAAATAAAAAAAATATATAGGTATTTGAACTCAGGACGCAACAATAAAGAAATGGTATTTTTATTTTGTGGTCATGTCAAATTTGAAATGTTGTCAATTCAAAATTACAACTTATTTAGTGCTTACATATTTCTATGACGAGTTTTTTGTCATTAATTATAATCAAATGAATCATTTTTATGTTATTTTAGTACCTACTCACAAACTTAGTTTTTAAGATTTTTATTTTTAGTTCCAGCTGTCACCGCCTCAGACTCTTTTTTGCCAAGCTATAGGTATTTGTTTTGTTCAGTGTTGCCAACGCAGTGGAATTTCCACTAGGTCTGGTGGTTTGGACTTACCTTTTAGTGGACAAATTTTGGTTTTAGTGGCTAGTGGCTTTGGTTATTTCAGTCAGTGTGGTAAGGTATGAAATTCAATCACTAGCACGATTTACATCTTTATATGTAAGGATAATTATTATAATTCGTATTCGTAACGTTTACTTTAGAAGGTGTATTTTTTTTATGTGTAGGCAACACTCAGACAGATTTCGGGGATTCCCAGAAAATAGTTTGTAAATTTCTAATAATTTTGATTATAGACCTTATTTGTATGACAACTGGGTCATGTTTGATTTAAATTAAAATGTTTCCTGTATGCATGCACAAAAATATAAAAACCACAGATAGTTACAGTACAGTACAGTTCGGAGTTCGCGTCAGATGTGTTATTTGTTTGGTTAATTAATTTTGTAATTTGTTAAATGAGTACCTACTTTCGCCTCGATTTAATAAGAGATACCTAATGTACCTAGTTATTTTGACAACTTCCGTTATTTTTGTATAACCCCGCCCCTAAAACGACACTCTGACCATAAATAGCGTATACCGCTGCGGCTGGAAGGTCATCCTTGTTCGTGTTTGGACGAATAAACATCTTAAACTGTAAAAAAAGTAAGTTATTTCCTTTGAACTGTCTAAAAAAATGTTTTCTTTTCTCTATTACTGTGTATCTGTGTGTAAATGGATGTAACAAATATGTGTGATACTGTCGCTGACGCGCTGACATGCTCATTATTTTATTATTGTTAAGTTTTTCTTTCGCTCGTAAGTAGTTGACGTACTTACCTACCTAGTCAATTATGACTTACCTATAAAGTCGCCAGAGTTCAGATCTAGAATTTTTTTTTTCTTTATTTGAGAGCTTTAATCACAGTGTATCTAGAAATAATGAAAAATTGTTAAACTAACTGGAATATTTCCACAAATTTTGAGTTGAAGTCCGGCCTCTAGGTCCACCGGTCCCCTAAGTAATCAGGCACGGTAGGTACCTACTGTATTATAAGTAAGTGTAGATTTTCTAAAATGCCGGAATATAAGTTCTGTAGGTAGAAGTGCAAACTATAATTATTAAATGAATGGGCCAGTTCGACTGGGGTGGTGCCATAGACTTGTGGTGGGTAGGATCCTCTCCACGCGGGCAAAACAAACATCACTTTTAAGGTTTCCTAGTCCGGATAAGGAACCCTTATAGTTTCGTCATGTCCGTCGGTCCGAGGTTTCGCTAAGAGCGCTAGGACATCCCAGAGTGCAAATTTGAGCGGGCCCACAGCCAGGCATTGGACGGGGCTGCGAAGCGCGCTAGCAGAGCAGTAGCCGGCCCCGTCCGATACAGTGCAAGGAACACGCAGGAGGGAGATGTTTTTAGTGAGTGCGAGCTTTCAGCTTTTTTACTCTCCCCGACCCCCTCTAAAAGCTGAACTGCTGGCTTAAAAAATCTGGAAAATATCATAATAAATAGTGGCTGACTCAGACTTCATGAACTTTAAATGAAAATTATAGCGGTTAAGATAACTTAATTAGTTTAAGCAGTAATAGTCGTTAAACTTGGGTATTAACAATTTTGTTTTTGTTTCAGAACCCACAATAATCCACAATGGAAAGTTTGCTTCTATTAATTAATAATTTAAGGAGCGACGACTTTGTTTTGCCCTCATTTCACTCAAGTTCAAACTTTAAGTTGCTCTCATTACGCAGAAATATGTTAAATAATAAAGTTAGTATCGATGATTTGAAATTCCTAATTAAAATATATTTGTCAGAGGGTAATAATGTAGAAAGAATATTGAAACGACTAGATTTTTCAAGTGCTTCAAAACTGCAGAACTTGACTACAAAGTTGAATATTCAACCGACAAATGGAATCCAAGATACAGTTACATTATCCAGAATCGCAGCATCATTACCAGAGCTCACAGCTACCATCCTAGAGGAAGAACCAGATATTCACAAAATTATCTCTTTGGAGAAAATTCGTTTGGAATCGGGGCACCCAGAATTTCCGTCGATAGCGAGGCAGCCTTCATTAGCATGCCTACTCCCTCGAGAGCATCCAGAAAGCCGTCATATCTTGAATGTGTTCTTTCTCGCCAATATCATGATATCTGAGACTTTAAACAGGACATCTAAAAGCTGGAGGAATAAAAGTAAGTTCCAGAGAGCATCAGATGTGCAATATTTTCAAGAAAAGTACTTCCGTGAGAATTTACTTATTGATAGGACGGAGTACTGCAACAAGTATAAGATCATGGTGGATAATGATTATTCTGTGGTGTGGAAAACAGCTGCTGAAAAAGCTAAAGCAAAACTGCAAGCTAGTTATGGAATATCTTTCTAATTCAAGACATGAATCAATATTTTATTTTAAATTACTTACAAAATTGTGGCTAAGTAACTTTGTCTTATTAATATGAAAATAATAAAAGTTTTAATTAATATGATTTCACTCTTTCATTTCAATACCTACGTCGTTCGGAGGTATACCTAATGGTGTGCCAATACTAGACTCTTCTAATAGTATGTACCCTACGAATGCAGCGGTATTTTCACACGGCTACATATCAAGCTACACATTTCCAGTTTAAGCTGACCTCTTGTTGTACGAAGAGTCTTTATAAAGCAAGGTCAGTCTATACTGGAAATGTGTAGCTTGATAATGTTGCCGTGAGTACAATAATATTATAAATTTAAAAAAACCCCCAACACATTTTTTAGCTGAGAACACTAGGTTTTCTAGACCAAGTTACCTTTCAAATAAAAAAAAACAACATCAAAATCGGTTCAGCCGAGGAAAAATATAATATTAATTGATTTCCCTTCATACTTGACAGGCTTAAAACTGTCTATCAAGTAACCAATTCAAATGTTTGATAGGCGTTATAGGTATTTAAAATAAATTAATATGTGCAATGATTAATTATTTTTTTACTGCCTACTATGTATCACTATCTCGCTCTCTGAGGGCAGATCTTTCTTTCAGATAGCAATACTACAGTCCACACTAAAAAGAGAGGTCGGCCCACAGAGAGTAAGATAGAGATACGTAGGTATTTGACTCCAAGCTGTTATTCCAAGTGTGGTCTCCATTATTACCTATAACTTCATGAGTGCTACTAACCAAGCAAGCTATAACCTGTCCAGAATACGAAAATAATAAATGTAAACAATCTTGACATGTCTTTTTTTATATTTTTCCTTGAAAAATTAATTTGATGTGCTTATAAAAGAAATTACTATGTTTAATTTCCATAAAACAATGAATTACATTTGATTTGTGAATTTACAATTTATAATTTGCATATCTATACATATAATAAAATCGTAACGAAGTATGTATGTAATTGATTGGCGCGAAAACTACTGGACAGATTTAGTTGAAATTCGGCAAATATACTTTTTAAATTCTTGGTCAACTTATAGGGTATAAATTATCACGTTTATAATTATGGGGGATGAGCAGCATTGTAGTAAGCAGCGTATTTCTAGAATTTGCTGCAGAATTGTTGTTGTTGTTGGGAAAAATATTATTAAATTTCAATTTACAAAATATTATCACGCTATATCCACAAGGAGCTAAACATTACATAACATAACATAATAATATCTTTTAGGAACGATTATTTTGTCAAAATGTCAACAGACTTCATAGCCTTCCGGTCGGGCGAACGCCTTGGAAGTGTAAGGCTTTGGGTTCGATCCCCAGTTCCGTAAACTTTTTGTGGATTCTTTTGTATTTTTTTTTGTCATTGAAATTAATATGTATTTTTGTGGTATTTCATTCTTAATGACTTTTATTACTTACCGGCTGAAACCCGAAGGAAACATGCTTTTTAATAATTTTTCAACTTATAAAAAACGTATATGCAACGAGGTATGGAAGGATCGTAGCAAGTGGAAATCCGTTGTCTCTGCCTACCCCTCTGGGAAACAGGCGTGAGTCTATGTATGTACGTATGTAAAAAACGTCACCACTTTAATTTGAAACATTTATAAAATTTATATTATTTAAAACATAGTGTTCTAGATGGCGTTAGAGTGTATTTAGATCAGCGGAATTCTTTTTTAAATATTTCAATTTGAAACCCGAAGGAAGCAACGCGCATCGTGTGGGATTATACTTTTAAAAATTTCAGCTTATAAAAAAAATCCGCTTTAATTTGAAGCATTAAAATTATTATTATTTAAAACATAATGTTTCCTTTTTCTTAACTAGATGGCGTTAGGAGTCGATTTAAATCTGAGGAAAAATATTTTTCTTGGATACTCCTGATGGGACAGGAAAAATATTTATAACCACTGGCATCCTTGCAGGGAGGCAGAGCAAAATTACAATTGCAGTAGCGTCTTCTGCGATTACTGCCACGTTGTTTTCTGGTGACAAAACAGCGCACACCATGTTTAGGATTCCCATCAATTTACAGAGCAACGAAACACCTGTTTGTGATGTGTCACGAAATAGTGACAAGGCAGGCATTTGCTTAAGAATTGTTCTTTGATCGTATGATGGCATGAATGTATAATGGCAAACAGAAAAGCAGTTGATGCGGTACACAGAACTCTAAAAGACATCCGTAGGAACCAACACATAATGGGTGGTGTCACAGTTATGTTCAGCGGCAATTTCCACTGAACGCTGCCTGTGGTGACGCGAGGAACTGGGGCTGATGAGGTGAATGGTTCTTTGAAACGATTATTTTTATGATCCTGTATTCATAAGTTGAGCTTGACAATAATTATGGGCGGCTGAGTAGGAATCCACATGCTCAAGAATTTTCCAACTCAAAACGCCCAAAAATAATCAAGCTGCAGCAATCAACGAATGCATTCTTTTATAAATGAAAGGGAATGAAGTGTTTTACACATTTATAAACACTGTTGTCAATCAAGATGACGCCACTCATTATTCTGTAAAATTCCTGAATTCCCTCACTGCAAGTGGACTTCCGACGGACGTCATTAAGTTGAAGGTCGGTGTCCCGATTATGCTTCTTCGGAACTTAACGCCTTTGAAATTGTGTAAAGGGACCCAGAAAATGATGGCCTGATGGCTTAATGTAAATTATCTGCAAATCATCAAGGCGCAAATTCTAACGGGTTTCGGTATTGGCGAGACAGTGTTTACACCATGTACCACTAATTCTCCACATTTATCCCTTTCAATTTAAGCGAGTGTAGTTTCCTGTGGCCGTTTGTTTCGCCATGAGAAGTCTGCGAGTGTCGATCTCAGGACTAGCTTCTCCTCACATAGACTGTATGTCGTTTGCTCTCGGGTCACCAGTCCTGACTCTCTGTACATTTTAGCTCCCGAGAGCAAAACTACAAACAAAGTAATCTGTATGTTTTTCTAAATATCCTGGTTCGGATTTGATATTGATACGAAACTTTTGTTCTTTTACATAGGTTTTTCGCTTTATTAGGTCAGAAATTATGCAATAAAATATGCGAAGCGCACTTATAACTTTTTCTTTTGCCCTATACATTAGTAAGACTTAAATATAAAACTAATCTTTGTTGGAATAATTGCTCTCAAATGTGCAAAACATACACAATACAATAGGTATATTTAAAAAAATCTCTCATTCTCTCCTGTGCAATAATTATTCCCACATGATAGTGGGGTCTGCTTTTCGGGTTTTTCGCTTCCCCTTCGCTCTATCCATTGCATCGTCCTGGATAATGTTTAATGGCAATATATAATGTTTTCAATAATAAATATTTTGGATAATTTAAATGTTTATGCACATGTTTTGCTTAATAAGAAACTCGCAAAAACAACTGACTTGGGCGGACTTGAACTGTCATATCATAACATTACTAATCTGCACTAATAAAAGTTTGTGAAGATGTTTGTTACCTAAACATTTTTGATTTGAATAGAACTCGGTAAACATAAAAACCATATTTCCTGGATTAACAAAAAATATAAATTTTATCCTGGTTCAACATCCACGCGGGCGAAGCTGCGGGCAAAAGCTAGTTAGTAATAAAAGACGTACCTATCAAGATTTTTTACATTTATTATTTTGGTATTCTGGATAGCCTATAGTTACTTTATTGTAGTTTTTCTTTCTTTCTTTACACAGCTGTCTTTCTCTAGTAGGTACAAGAAAGGAACAACAACAAAAAATAATTTATTTATAAAATAACTATTTATTTGCTGGTAATAAAATTACTGTGGTATGAGTACACAATAATATCAATATGCTTATCTAATAATATACAAAACAATATACAAAACACAACAATGTTATATTTGGTGTTGTATGGCCGCAAGACGAACGTTGGTAGATAAAATAATATTAGTCGTAAAATTTCCCTAAACAAAAAGTATGTAAATATGGAAGAAGTATATCATACTGAAGTCACTTCTTCTTCTTATCGTGTGGTTGGTGAACCTGATGTCAGAGTTTAAACCGCTCGTAGGCCTCTGACATGGCTTTACACAGCATTGAAAAATTTCTCAGGTGTGCTGGTTTCGTTACAATGTTTTCCCGAACTCTTACGAAAAGTCAGAGGTGCGGCCTTGGGATCGAACTCGAGACCACTGAAGTCACTACTAAAGCACAAGATACTTTATCTTATAATTGTAAAATAGCAAATTTTAATTTTCAATCAAACTATACTGGTAGTAACCCTAAAACAGTTGATAGGTCATGTTGTGTTCATCATAACCCGACGCAGAAAGGTAAAGCTCGACCAGTAGGGCTGCCAAAACAGTAATGTAAGTTTTTAAAATTTTTATTTAAAAAAAATGTAATTCCTAAGTGATTACTTTTTTAAGACCTTATAACGCAAACAGCTTTCGGTATGATATAGCCCTTCCAGAGGGACCTGTATTAAAGTTACTTAGAAAAGTAATTAATTATAATATTATTATCTTGAAATATTTGCAACTGTAAGGAAATCACTACAGTACGTTCGTTATAAACATTACCTCTCTGAAATTAAGCTATCCACTAAGTGAGCGGGACGCAAATAAGCATAAACGATGGGAGCGAAAGAGACAACGATATGTCTGTAGCGCACTTCAGAGGGATAAAGCTTAGCGACCGTTAGGTTTAAAAAAATATTGTTAGGGCTTTCACATCTCGCGATTTGAAAAAAAAATTACAATACCTTATTATTATTAATAAAACCAAAATGGTACAAAATATATAAATTAACATTTTACTTACTAACTAAACTAATTTGATCTGTGTGGTAGAGTGCATTTGAACAAATATTTTAACAAAAAAAAACATTATAGTCAAATAAATCACTTTACCTAAAATATACATTAATCATATTGTATATTAATTATACATTATATTATTTATATACAAAACATACCTATATTTTGTATATTTGGTGCTACTTATGGCCACTACAATTAGTATACTATAATAATGGTATCTGATTCTTTTAACAGCGTACGATTAAAAATTCATTTGGTCAGAAAAATATCTATCTAATATCTAGAAGATTTATTATATATTTTTCGCGATGGTATCATCATCAAGCTATACAAAACTAGTATGAACTGACCTAACATTGTATGGGCTCTTCGTACAACAAGATGTCAGCTTATACTGGGAATGTATAGCTTCATGTGTTGCCGTGTGTAGGTACTATCGTGGACAAAGCCGGTGCATCACTCTTAAGGTTAAAATCGCTTGCACCCGGCGTCCGAACGTAGTGCTAACCCCGTCCCTACGCACGTAGCATCGTTCAAAGCATTTTAATCGCAAAGCGGTACACCGTTCGTGTCCGTGATAGTACTTGTATAATAATGTAAGTGTAGTGATGAGTCGCTAAGATTAATTTAAAAATATATACAAGCTGTTGATCTCTAACCATGTTCTATCCAGGGAGGTGACTATATCACTGATACTGGACACGGATCAGTGTAAAAATCAATTAATAAAATACAGGGTTATTTTTAAAACACCGGCAACCTGAAAAGGGGTCATTAAACTCATAATTATGAACAACTTTTACTATGGGACCAACCCTGAAATCGCAAAAAAATTATCAGCTATTACATATTTTTTTTTATGTTATGATGTATGAAACAGCTAAATTTTTTTTACTGACTCAAAAACGAACATGTTTGATTTCCAGTTTTTTAAGTCGGATTTATTTTTTAGTAAAAAATTTTTTTTGCTATGTACAGTCAACCGCCTGACAGTAGTGACACTGAACTACAAAAATAGCCTTTACTGCTACGTAATAAGGGAGCTGTAAATGCCAAATTGTTACCACTGATGTACGGTTGACTGTACCTATATTTGTTCGGGTGGAATCTTGCAAGCTGAATTAGAACCACTTCCTCTTACCCTACTGAATTGATTTTTTGCATGTTAGTTTAGTGCATTTGTATTATAAGCGAGACCTAAATCGACTTCCAGAATTAGCTGATAGAGCAACTCTTCAACAGCACAGATACAATTTTTTGCATAAACGTTTAGTAATTCCTATATAAAAGCTTGGTTAAACGTTGTTTCTAGAAAAAATTGGATTGATTTTGTAGTGAATCGTGTTCAGTATCAGTGATATAATCAGCTCACTGAATATGGCATGGATCAACAACTTTTAGAATAGGGAATCGACACTCGCGGCACAAAAAAAAAACGTTAAGAAACGATGGCCTACAACCATGGAATGAGTTGAAATAGTTTAAATTGTTTTAAAAAAATTCGGCAAGTGCTTACAAAAGCTTTTTGATACTTTCGATTCCTTCTATAGGTATTAAAAATTTGTTTAATTACAAAAGGAAACATTCTTTTTTATTATTTTCTTATAAATTTACCTATAAATAAAAATACTGACATATAATTTCTAAAGCCAAAATTCACCGTGTATATGCATTATGGAATAGAACTTGTATGCGCACCTTCGTAAGATGTGAAACTTAAAAAAAAAATGATATAAAATATTTCAACAAAATGTCACTTGTTGAATGTTCATATCCAAAGCAAACTTCAAAAACTTTGTAAAATTAAAATGTACATACAGCGTCAATAATTGGTTACCCCCTTCGTTTAAAAATATTGCTATAACATCGAACTACCTTGTTTTTACTTATCTTGACCTGTTTATTATTTGATTACCTCTTATATTTATTTAAAGGATAAAAAGTTTACATATTAATGATAAAACGAAAAACCTAAATATTATTTGATTCAAATTTAGTAATCGATATTACTCATCCTCCTGTTGACAGATTGATCTGATATTTGCTACACAGCTTTTAGTTTTGATGACAAAACCGTTTCACGTAAAAATCATTTTTACTTATATTATTTGTAACGTATTACGTTTAATGTTTATTTGTACTGTTGCTCTTCGATAGAATAGTTTTAATAAACTTTTTATACAACACAAAAAGTAGTTGCAGTATCTCAGATTTGAAGGAGGTTATATACGGAAGGAGTCACCAACTAATGACACGGTCTGTACCTAATTAAAAAATGTTTGCAAAAATTGAAATAATATTTTTTGTGAATTTTTTACATGTTATAGCACATGATAGCTTATTAAATATAATTATTTAATAAGAAAATTTGAAAAAACAACTGAACGGGTGGGATTCGAACCCACAATCTTCCGCTCTAATCGCTGAGCGTCGACACGGTACGAATCCCGAATCGTGGGTTCGAATCCCACCCGTATTAGCTGTTTTTTCAAATTTTCTTATTAAATAATTATATTGAAATAATATTTCAAAAATTTGGATCCATTATGCATAAACACGGTCAATTCTTCAAGGTTATAATTACATACACATAAACGGGAGGGAATTAGCCAGAATCTCCGCTTTCTTAGTATAACCGTTGAGGACCTATTTGTCCACACAGACCATTAAAATAGCCATGTTTTGTTTCATCTGTGCAGAGTGGAACATTTTTTGTATTTCTCAAAATTATGTGCGATAGTTGCAAATTGACGTGAACTAAATTAATCATCATCATCATCATTATCATCATCATCATCAGCCGGAAGGCGTTCGCTGTTAAACAAAGGCCATTAAACGCCACAACGAACGCCAACTTGCCGCAACTAAATAAAAAAGTAAAATTCCGCCGGTAACCTTTTTGCTCAACAAGATTCATTGATAAATCTTAAAACTATAATAGATGACGTAACTACAAAAATGAAGAAACATAATTATTAAAAAAAATACTATATTTAAAACAATATCTCATTAAAACCACTTGGGGTTCGGTAATAGGGTACAATATCAATGAATTTGTTAACACCTTTGGAATAATGGCATCGCTTTTTTTTATATCACAAAAATATCATTATAATTATTATATTCATACCATGAACTACAATAAATTAAGGTAACATCATATCTAAATTATCAAAATTTCGGTGGCTTATTTGTGATTCTGGCTGTGCTAGAAGACTAAACAGCCTTAAGATGATTTTACCGTGAAACAGTTTTATAAAACTTCCATTTTTTTTATGTGTAGGATTGTTTAGTTACAGACGCAAGCTACCCGAAACTGTCAAATTTTCCCAATCAACTCTGAACCTAAATGCTTTAGCGAGAAAGTTGAAAATCAATTAAAGAAATTTGACAGATTGTAGCTTGATGCTGGCCGTCTGTACAATAAGAAAAAAAAATCCTTTCAATTTTTTTTCTTAAATTTTATTGTTCGGTGACAAGACAGTTTTAACAAAAAAGTTGTTCAGTTTCATAGACCTTGGGGCTTAGCCAAGTTGACTATCTACAAGCGCTAACGAATAGAAATCGAAAGAAATGTATAGGATTAGATTCTATTCGTTTGTTTTGACCACGTGACATAACGATAAAAGTAATGTCATCCAATACATTTCTTTCGTTTTCTATAGCGTTAGCGATTGTAGATAGTCAACTTGGCTAAGCCCCCTTCTTACCTCAAAAAATTTCGTTGGTCTAGGTTATAGATCAAGTACTAACTGTTATTATAGTCTGAACGATGAAAAAACATCTCCAAAAACGTTGACCTCCTTATCATTTCCTCAATTATAAATGAATTATAAATTATGCTTATTTAAATAACTCTATTGTTCATAGAAATGTTGTCCGATAAGACCGCCCTTTGTACATTATATTAATTTGTATGACTAACAAAGGACAAGGGATAGGTACTGTATTCTTTACCACGAATTGATCGTTTTTATCGCCATAGAAACAATCATCCTTTCATTGCGGCCAATCTTAACGGAGATTAGCCAACTACGCAGGAGATATCATAGTACGCAAGCACACGCAAGTGTGTGCGCAAACTGGTGCACATTCAATTCCCTCACTCTCATAATCCGATGAGAGCGGAGAGAGATCAGGCGCAGGGATTACGTGCTTTCAGAGACACGGAAATAAGTGATAATTAATCTATAATACGCATATAATTTACGAAAATTCAGAGGTGCGCGCCTTGGGTTTGAACCCGAGACCTCTGAGTTGACTTTGATATTTTTAATTCTGGGCATTTCTCTTTTTAGGAGGCGGAGTAGGCGCCTTATCATTGCTCGATGTATTTCTTCTGTGGGCTATAGAGTTATACAAAAATGATCCCCGTGGCGCCCACACGGTGTCGTAGTTGTTTCGGGGTGGTAACGTGTTTGATTCCCCGTTGTTGTTGCTGTCGTTTTCGAGTTCCATGCTTCGGTGGGCGAACTTCTTTGGTAGTGGTGGTGGCTCTTCTTCGTCTTGATTGGAATCTGTTGTTCCTGGATTTAGAGTTGCAATTAATGAAATTTGTTTTAAATGTCACATTTTTTTTATATAGGATCATGCCTGTATTCCCCAGAAGGGGTAGGCAGAGGTGTGCAGTACACCCACGTTTCGCCGGCTATTGCCAACTCGCTTGTCCAGCGTGGCGGTTTAGGGCAAACACCTTCTAATGAGCGCACAAAATAAGTGATGCGTACGAGAAGAGGCCTACGTCCAGCAGTGGACTGATCAGGCTGTGAATGTTTTTTTTTTTATAGACTCGCCTGTATTCCCCAGAAGGGGTAGGCAGAGGTGTGCAGTACACCCACGTTTCGCCGGCTATGTTATAAGTCCCATGTAAAAGGGGACACAATTCCAGACTCCGTGCTGCTACTGAGAATTTCCTAATGGAAAAACCCAATAACACTGTCCGATCCGGGGATCGAACCCAGGACCTCATGCTCAGCAGTCGCGCTTGTTACCTAATCATAATTTGTGGCAGGTATTGCCAACCGCACTTCATAATTCTATACACATGTACATCAGCATGATTGTTGTAACTTTGCCTATCTGAATGAATGCTTTCCACTAAGCGAACGGGCCAACTTATCATCAAACGATGCGAGTTTCAGTGATAACAATACATTTGTAAGCAAATAGGCAAAGTTGTCATCGTTCTCAACTTCAAAGACATGAGTATTAGGTCCATTTTCGCTAAATTAGTTCGTAAGTAACATAAACACACTTCTTCGGCAAATAGCGAATATACAAATAAATAAAATTAAATATAAAAATAAAAAGCGCAATAAAAATGTCAGTCGATTTTCAAATTACATGCCAGATACAAAAGAAAATAAACCGTAAACACTCACCCACAGAGTCTCTATTGGAGGGTGGTGCTGATGTGTTGATCAGACTAGTTCGCTGTGAAAGACGTCGTTCGCGTTCCACATCGGCGCGTAACGGACGCTCAGTCACCAACTATGACAAGCAAGGTTACAGTATAGTACAGCCCATCAATTATAATACTAAAAAACGTAATCTCACACTAAGAAAGTCCTGTATAGTGGGTTACAGACTTAAACATTCATAATACACTAATGCAGATAGGAACTATCTGTCAATTACAAAAATATTCTCTAGTACGGTGATCGAACCGTGAGAAAAATAAGGGCTGTTTCTTAGAGTATATAAGAAAATAAAGAGCGACCCTACAGAAGTATGAACCGCAAGCACGGGTATGAACAACGCTGCGACACGAGCTCCGTAAGCGATCATAACTCGATCGTTCGCGCTTCAACTAGACTCCACGAGCGAAAAAGTTACATTTTAGCTTAACTTTAGGTTAACTGCCTTGTAAAATTTTGCAAAAATGACTAGAAATTTTAATTAAAAAAAATGATATTCTATCATTTCAATGGTGAGACCTGCTTACTCTCCGCATAAGGCAATGTTGTAGACGTTATCCCTGTATATTTTCTTATATACTCTAAGGGCTGTTGTGTAATGTGATTTAAACTCTGATTTCGGTCAAGCCTTTATATTGCTAACGGCAGTTTTGGCGGCGTCCGACTAGCACTGGTACTAACTAATACTAGTCAGGCGCCGCCAAAACCGCTAACTTATAGTTGATGGGTTGTAACGTTATACAGTGTTGCCAAATCTGCGTATTTTTACGCATTTTCTATAAGGATTTTACTATTTTTACGTAGATTCACTTCTACAAAAAATTTACGAACTTTTCCGAACAAATTTTTATAAATTCTAAGTAATTACCAAAGTATTTTCAAGATTTAAATTGGCAACACTGTCTTTGTATGCATTCAATCCACACTAGGGTTTAGGAATAAAGGCATATATTATATCAGTAGTATCTATTATGCACTATACCTCGTTAGTAATAACTATGAATAACTATATGTACTGTCAGCTGGGCTCTCCACCCACATCAGACTCTTTGTAGGTTCGACAATTTGGCTGACTTAACGCATACATCCGCAATTTTTCGGCCCTTCGTAGCACTCGCCCAATTGTCAGTGAGTAGTGCACTTTAGCGCGTACATTTCCGAACGTTCCATTTTCATCGGAATGCACCGATTTTTTATTCGTCACCGATTGTCTGACGTGGATTTTGTGTGAATTGAATTAGATTTTATTATAGTAAACAAAAACCTCACCTATTTATAAATAGTTTTAGTAATTATAATTGTTTCTTCAATGATTTTTGGGTACACCGGTATTGCCTACAATAAATATTGCATTATTTATACTGAATATAAAGGTATACATATTTAACGAAGCCAGTATTCAGCATTTAATTTAAATTTATTTTAAGTTCATTATTTTTTAAATGCATTATTGTATTTTAAGCCAAGCTAAGCAAAAGAGCCAATATTTTAATTAGAGTCAGTATCTACCAATGTCTAGATGTGGCATAATATTGCCGTACACCTGATATATTGCGAATTTTTATACACGTTAAAGCCATGTTAGCTTATTAAATATAATAATTTAATAAGAAATTTTAAAAAACAACTGACACGGGTGGGACTCGAACCGATTTCGGCGTACCGAGCCGACGCTTTGATTGCTAAGCCACCGTGCCCACCAGAATCAATTGAAATTTCAAACATCTTTCTACGCCTAGGGCGTGTGGTAATATCTATCGAAATACATGACGTATCCGAATTAGTGCTCTAAACATTACAGTTAAGAAGGCCAATATTACCATTTTTTTTCTTAAATATTTTGATTTTTTATACATGTAAAGCCAAGTTAGCTTATTAAATATAATTATTTATTTAATATTTTTTTTACTAAATAATTACACCTAACATGTCCGAAACCCCTAAGATCGGAGTAACCCCGGCAAAGTTCAGTTGGGTAACTGAACTTTGCCTAAGCATATTTGACTAAAGGATAATATTTTATAGAATGTTAAAATTCTAAGTTGTATAAAAAAGAAAAATAATATCTATATATGAATGTATTTTGAGAGAATTATGATTCTGTATGTAACCCATAACTATTCTTTCAGGTACCATAACATATAGAACATTTTGTCTTGAGAGCGACAATGGTTAGTGACAATTAATGCGGGTTACTAACATTTAAACTCAAAGAGCATGACATAAAACTATTAAAATCGTTATGGAAGATAAATAATTTTAATGCCAAAAGGCGATTACACGTTAATGCGATAACGCAATGCAAAACAGCAATTTAAAAAAAACACCTTGAAAAAAGAACGCCTTGATTAGGGGCCATTCATAAATTACGTCACAGGTTAAGGGGGAGAGAGGTGGTCGACGAAGTGTGACATTGTGTGATAAGAAGCGGGGAGGGGTCTCAATTTTGTGACATCACATTTTTTTAAATATAATATTTCATATCTAAGTATTACAACACTACATTTAAACTACATAGAAACCTACTAAAGAGTAAATTTAATATACATTTTTAAATTTAAAATTGCAAAATATATGACATTACACTAGGTAGGGGGTCTCATAAATGTGACCAGCTATAACAAGAACGGGGAGAGGTAAAAAAAATCATGAAATTCGTGTGACGTAATCTATGGATGGCCCCTTCACTCCGTATCAACATTGAGTTACCGCACACAGGCCACACTTGTTAAAAGATCAGTCATTTGTATTATCACATTTAACACTCAGTAATAAAGTTCATATTCCACTGACCTTAGTAAGGACTTGTCTCACCTCTTGCCTCAGTTCCTTCAAAGGCGACGGGGTAGGGGTGTCAATTGTGTTGATACTGTTGATACTGTTATTGTTGACTGTGTTAATGGAATTGTTGACAGAATTGTTGACTGTTGTTGTTGAAGTACTGTTGTTTAGAGAGCCATTGGGTGTTGAGTGGGAGGTGTACCATTGACTACCGCTGGCTTGGGTACCGACTTCGCTCTGTTGAAATAGAAATAACACTTACTCACCTGCTTTTTTGAGTAAATATTGGTGCTAATTCTCTTGCACACGCTCTAAACTAATTTAGACTCGCCATCTCTCTTTCTAACAGGGATCATTAGAAAAGGATAGCAGGTTTTTAGAGCTGTCAAACTAGTCCATTTGCGTGATATAAACGAGAATTTAGTCGGCATGTCATCGGTCTCGTCTAATTTTACGTCAATTGCAAGGACGTAGACTAATTTGACAGCTCTTATTTGGTAGTCCAATTTGCTGTCCTTTTTCGATGGTGTTTATTAGAAAGAGTTATAGTTAGACTGAAACTAGTTTAGCGGGATGTACAAGAGACTCAGCACCATTATCTAGTTAAGACTCAGTGTGGTGTTTGCTCATTAATAAACCGAATTTATAAATTACAAAAGTTATTTTATTGAAGTTTATCTATACATATAATAAAATCGTAACAAAGTAAAAACTGTACATTAAATATTTTTGGAAAAAAGTAAGTGTTACATGTTTGATGAACTGTACTGAAGCCAAATATGTAGTTTTTAGAAACTTTGTCTGTCTGTTTGTCTGTCAGAGATTGGCGCAAAAACTACTGGACAGATTAATTTGAAATTCGCCAAAAATATTTGTTACATACCAAGTCAGGCTTTAGGGGTACAAATTATCACAATAATGATACATGAGCAGTATTGTAATAAATAGGGCTACCGAAATCCACGCAGATGTAGTCGCGGGCTAAGCTAGTATACAGCGTGTAACAGAAGTCCGAAATAATACTTAAGGGCATGTATGTATATCATGAAGAGAATCTACTGTGAAAATATTAAATGCAAAAGAGGATTTTTTTTTCATACAAAAAAAAATCTTTTGTTTTCATTTTCTTCAATAATGATAAGATTTCATTATCCTACGCGTGCCTAGTGCTTACTTAAAGAATTTATTGAAGGTAAATAACGGGATTCGTGTTGATTCAGCTGATTTCTAGGGCTGTATTTGAAAGATTTTGGTGAAAACTTTGACCGTGGTTTACTCGAGTATTGTTTGGGGTTCGGTTCCAAAACCCATGCTCAAGGATTGTGTATAGGGTACCTTATACGCCCTTAATGTATTATTTCGGACTTATGTTACACGCTGTATAATAAGGAAGGACAAGACATACCTTTCTCAAATTATTTCGTTTATTCCGTCTTCCTGGAGAATTCTGTAACGTAGCGAACCGACTCACAACACCAGTGCTACTGTTCCTGTAATAAAAAAAAACAGCTGTATTTCTACGAAAGGTCTGAAGAGTTACATAGGTACATCCATTGTCTGGGACGGATATGAATTATACAAATAATAATTTGAATAACAATAAAAACCTTAGAGTATATAAGAAAATATAGAGCAACCCTATAGAAGTATGAACCGTGAGCACGGGTATGAACAACGCGGCCGCGACACGAGCTCCGTTTGCGATCATACCTCGATCGACTGCGGTTCAACTAGGCTCCACGAGCGAAAAAGTTACATTTTAGCTTATATCATGGTAAACTGCTGAGTTAAATTTTGAAAAACGTCTAGAAAACATAATTTGAAAAAATGACATTTTAACATTTGTATGGTGAGACCTGCTTTCGTTCCGCACAAGGCAATGTGTTTGATGTTATCACTCTATATTTTCTTGAATACTCTATGATAAAAACAATTTAATTTATTAGTTACTATTTAGAGTTGATGTCATTGTTACCAACCCGCTTTGCAAGCACGAGGGTGTGGGCTCGAATCTGGTATGTACCAATGCAACTTTATCAACTTCATATGTACTTTCTTAGTTAATATAAGACACCACTGACTAACGGTGAAAGAAAACATCGTGAGGAAACCTGGGGGCCTACTCCGAAATTTTAACAACGAAGCTTCGATTGTCGGATCGCATGTTTGTTCGGTTAATTACCTTCGAATTGATTTTTTTTTTAGGAATAGTAACGAAACGACAGATGAAAGCACTAAGTACAATTAAACAGTGGTAATTTGGTGGTAAGGATTGTGTTTGATGGTCTTCATTATTACGTTCCGATCCGAAACATCGTTGTTCGATTTTCGGAGTAGAGCCCCTGGACTTAAGTCTGAAATTGCCAACACCCAGTAAGCTAGCGTAGTGATTAATGTTCGATTTTTTTTTATATGAAAGGAGGCCTTTGCCCTGCATTGAAACAGTTACAGACTATTTTATTATATTTAATGACGCGTGAGTAGATACAAACAAAGACAGGGAGAACGTGTTACGTCATGTATCTATTGTAAAAAAGAAAAAAAAGACATTACCTTGAAAGAGGATTGATTGCAGCGTTGAAACTAAAAAACCGGCCTTTGGATGAAGTTCTGAAAGAAAAAAGGTAATTGTAGCCTTACCAACCCTATGATATCATTCCTAATTCTTTATTGTACACTTATTTAGAACAGATTTACATGCACAAAGACAAGCAAACTTTTGATACAACAAAAAGACATTTCAACAGAATATTTGTTATAGTGGGCAAATGTGAAGTGTAGCAATTAATGAAAATTAAAAACAAGAGATTATGACGCATAAAACTGAATACATAAATATACTACCAACGGCTTAGCATTGCCATTCAACGTGGCAATGCAGCCAGCGTTTTGGGAACATTGCCCACTGGAAGCGGTCTTTTAGATTAAGTTTTTCTCTTTTTATTTTATTTTTAGTTTTAGCGTTAGTTTTTAGTTTTAGTTGTATTATGTTTATAATAAATATTTGCCGTTAATTAAAAAATAAAATCCATACTGCCTCGTTGGTCTAGTGGTAACTAGCGCGACTGCTGAGCACGAGGTCCTGGGTTCGATCCCCGGGTCGGACAAAAGTGTTATTGGGTTTTTCCATTAGGAAATTTTCAGTAGCAGCACGGAGTCTGGAATTGTGCCCGGTTAATGGCAATAGGCTGGCCCCCTATTACATGGTACTTATAAAATAGTCGGCGAAACGTGGGTGTACTGCACACCTCAGCCTACCCCCTCTGGGGAATACAGGCGTGAGTCTATAAATAAATAAAAAAATAAAAATCCATACTACCAATTATACATAATCTAACAAATTAATGTTAGGTGAAGGGCTTTCACGTTTCGAGTGTATATTAATTATAATAATTACGTGTAATTGAATACTTTTTTTTTACAGTACTATCTCTATTGAAATACAAGTACTTACTCAGTTCCAGTAGAAATGTCAGATATCCTGTTGTTGGTATTATTACTGGAATCCGTCGGGAAACTGTCACGGAACGGCATTCGAAGCTGCACCTCGGGCGAATCCACGTCTAAGTCGCAATTCTGTAGACAAATTCTTAATTTATTTAAAGCCTTTAAAAAACACGACTACTGATTAAGGGTTCTATTTTTCTTTATTTATTTTTAAGGTAGTTAAGATTTGTATACAAAGATTTATAGATAGTTTTACTATCATTAAACAATCGCAAACAATTTATATCTTTAAATAATTAAAAAAACATATTATTTCTAACAAGCTGTGCAAATTAACACATAGTTTTTGTCATTTTTGTAGAAGCATGGAAAAATAGTAGATAGCTTTTTGGTTAAATTCCGGTTTTGGAACATAACATAACATGTTACAACAGAAACCGATTATAATAAACCGCTTTTGAGCACATAAATGTCAAAAAATGACATTTGCACAATGACATTTCCGAATGACATATTTTACGACCTTTTTGCTAGAAAAAGGTTAAACAATATCAAAATTGCAGAGGAAACTTAACTTTATGGCGTACGTAATACGTATATAAAATCCTTTTTCGATATTTCAAAAATATTTAAATTAAATAGTTTTAAGTTACCTTTCGCCCATATCGTTGATGTACGTGCTGTTGTACTTTTCTGAAGCATTTCAGCAAATGTGCGTGCAGTTGTTCCACATTGGCCGGCGCTCGCGCACCGTGGACGTCCAAACCTGAGGATTTATCAATTAATTATAATGGAGTAATTACATGAAATAAATGCATGCAAAATACGCGTTGTATTCCGTAAATGTATAATGGTGCTGATTCTCTTGTACTATCGCGGACACGAACGGTGCACCACTTTGCGATTAAAATGCTTTGAACGATGCTACGTGTGTAGAGGCGGGCCTAGCGCTACGTTCGGACGCCGGGTGCAAGCGATTCTAACCTTAAGAGTGGTGAACCGGCTTTGTCCACGATAGTACCTACATCCCGTACATCCGATAAATTAATTTTGGTCTTACTGTATCTCTTTCTAATAAACACTATAGAAAAAGGACAGCAAATTTAACTATCAAATTAGAGCTGACAAATGAACAAATTAGTCTACGCTCTTGCTATTTACGTGAATTTAGACGAGAACTCTATGACGTGCCGACTAAATTCTCGCTGATATCACGCAAATGGACTAGTTTGACCGGTTAAAAAATCTTCTGTCCTTCTCTAATAATAATACACAACCTGATTTTTAATGACTAGCCTTTTAGGAGGATCCTACAATGTAATAGCATCCATCTGCTACTGCGACCGCCCAGCGTGGCGATTATGGGCAAATATCTCCAATGAGCGTACAATTGTGGCGCTCATTGGGAGAGGCATATGTTCAGCAATGGTCTAATACAGGCTGATGATATATACTTACCAAACTTCAACAGAGGTATTTGATCGACAATAAGATCTTTTAACTCTGCCAAAAGCGCCGCATGTTCGGGGTGTCTGGCTTCGTATGAAGGTGTTAGAAAAGCACGCTCGTAGTTCGCTATGCCGCCTTGTACAGCCGGGTCCAAGATACCTGATATATAAAACATGGTTGTATGAATGAATGAATGAATGAAGCATTTATTTGACACAGCAAACAAGAACAAAGAAAACAATAATAGGGGAAAAAAAGAAACTAATGAAAATAAAATAAAATTATATAACAATTAAAATTCCAAATCATGAGGTCTGTATCAGTTGTTTTTTTTTTCAAATTTTATTATTAAATAGTTATATTTAATAAGCTAACATGTGCTATAACATGAGGCAAATTCACAAAAAACATAAGGTTTATGTCCCACGGCTGCACCAAATAGGTCTCCGATCAGCTTTATGACGACTACTTTATCGTATGGTTGATGAACAACCTGGTGTCAGAGTTTTAAACCGCCCATTAGAAAAATCTCTTAGGTGTGCTGGTTTCCTCACGATGTTTTCCCTCACCGTTTTAGCGAGTGATAATTAATTTCTAAAACGCAGATGAATTCGAAAAGTCAAAGTTGCGTGCCTGGGTTTTGTATCGACGACCTTTAACTTGGCAGATCAACGGTCATACCCGTTGTACTACGCTATCACTGCTTAAGATTTTAATAAAATACAACGTCTGAAGAAATTTTCTAAATTGGTCAATTATTGACGACAAGAGTTTGAAAATTGTTGCCTAGACTGAGATATAACTCTTAATAGAAATGACGTCATTTCTACGCGTTAATAAAAATGACGTTATTTCTATGTATCGTCAAACTAACTTAGACTAAAGACAGTATCCATCCATAGACTCACGCGTGTATTCCCCAGAGGGGGTAGGCAGAGGTGTGTAATACACCCACGTTTCGCCGGCTATGTAATAAGTCCCATGTAATAGGGGGCGAGCCTATATTGCCATTAAACGGGCACAATTCCAGACTCCGTGCTGCTACTGAAAATTTCCTAATGGAAAAACCCAATAACACTTTGCCCGACCCGGGGATCGAACCCAGGACCTCGTGCTTAGCAGTCGCGCTTGCTACCACTAGACCAACGAGGCACTAAAGACAGTATAGTTGTTTCATTTCACGAATTCGATTCATGAAACTTATATCATTCGCATAAGGTATAAATTACAATAATTTAGCCTCCTTCGTGAAATGAAACATCTAAGGAAAACATGAGACGATAACTCACCGCTTAGCCTCATAGTAAGTGGCGATAAAGGCGCTTCTGGTGCTCTGGACTCGATTATCAACGATTTGAGTCGTCTATTGGTATCCCTCAGGGTTTCCACTGCGACCACCAGTGGTGCCACCTCATAGGTGCGTTGTGATCGAACCGGGAACCAGCGGAGAATACCTAGAGAAGACAAATTATTGTTTTTATAATAATAATAATATTCTCCTGACCGAATTTCGGTCACAGCGGACAATCTCAACGGAAACTAGCCAATTACGCAGGAGATATTATAGTGCACAAGTGTGTGCGCAAACACAAGTGCACTCTCTATTCCCTCACTCGCATTGTCCGATGGGACGGCCTTCCGACACGATCGGAGAGAGCCACTTTTCGTTGTAATTTTATAACTTTAAAACGGATGGACCGATTTGGCTAATTTTGGTCTTGAATTATTGGAACGAAGTTCCTCATCGCGCGTTGCGAAAGGGGGCTAGACGGTAAAAATTAAGACCAAACAGCGACATGCGACACTTTAAGACTTTTTCTGTCAAAATTGACAAAAACCATTTGTTTTCAACACTGTTGTCAAAATTGGAAAAGGTGGCAGCCATTTTGAACGTATATTATTACAATTCCTTCACTAATTAATCGAAAGGAACTTCGTTCCATCCGGGTGTCCCTTGACACCTCTCAAGTTTTTTTGTGTTATTACCTGGTAATTTTTCACTGATTTCCAGCTGTGTTCTCTCAAGCCATCGAGTCGCAAATTCGTTCTGATTCGATAGGTCGTCTGTTGAACCATCAAGAGATTCATCTGTAAACAATAAGAGGGCGAACTGTTAGTGCGGTACTACGTAGTTGCTAGATTTATTTTTAACCGATCAGTAGTGCGAGCAAGAATCTTTTTATCTAATTTCTTGTCGGACGTTTATCAATATTAAACGTCTAATTTGACATAATTTAATGAACGTTATGTCAAATTTGACGTTAAAAATTAATAAACGATCGCTAAAAAGTCGACAAAAACATCCGTGCTCGCAGCACCCCTGGGTCGGTATTTTTGACGTTACGCATCCGATGCCCCGCCCCTTTCGCGACGGATGCGACGGGCGCGATAAGATTTATGACCCGACTCACAAAAAAATAAGTTTAATAAAGGTGACAGGTGTCGTGGTAGCGCATAGGTGGCAGAACCGCTTTACAAGCACATGGTTGTGGGTTTGAACCTGGCATGTTCTAATGTGACTTTTTTAAATGTCATATGTACTTTTTTAGGTTAATCTAAGACACCACTGACTAACGGTGAAGGAAAACATCGTAAAGAAACCTTGACTTATTGGTCTGAAATCGCCAAACCGTAGTGAGCTAGTGCGGTGATTAATGCTCGATCCTTCGCTGTATGAGAAGGATCGAGCCTTACAGTGGAACAGTTACAAGAAGATTTATATTACATGTATAAATAAACCAAGAAAGTGTACTAACTGTAACTATTTTTTTTTAATAATACTTATTTATATTGAAATCTTGTCAATACAATACCTTTTCTATGAAAAGGCCTGGAGAACTCAAATTTGTCTACGTTATTATGTTTGTAATACTGCAGAATTTGTTCAGCTATCGGCTTCCCTGAGAGACGCTTTAGTTTGTCACCCATGATTGGATCAACAGCGTTTATTTGTAGATCTGATATTGTGTTAAGGATATTAATGGCTTTTTAAAGGCTTTCTTATGTACTTCTTGGCCAGCAGACATACATACTTCTTATGTACTTTGCGTATTACAAATAAACTATCATCAGCTCCGTGATAATGATACAATGATATAAATAGAGAGTGCGCATGTATTTGCGCACACACTTGTGCACTATAATATCTCCTGCGTAGTTGGTTAATCTCCGTTGAGATTGGTTTCTGTGACGGAAATTCAGTCAGGAGGCAATTATTATAATAAAAAATAATATAAGTAAAATTTTCTTTTTACATAAAACGGTTTTGTCATCAAAACTAAAAGCTGTGATCAGATCAATCTGTCAACACGAAGGGGGTGAAATATCGATTACTAAATTTGAACCAAATAATAAACTGGTCAAGCTAAATAAAACCGTTTAAAAAGGATACATCGTCCATCTGATTCTGTGATTTCAGGTCCAGGAGGGTCCAACTTCGGTAAAACTTCAGCATCAGGCCATTCGTCTAGAAGTCTATCTTTGAAGTCATGTAATTGCTCGTACTCGTTCCCGCGGTATATGTAACCCTAAACAATAAAAAGGTTGTATTACACAATTGCATGAATTTCTTTTGAAAATGTTGAAGTTTAACATCATGATAGACGCTTTTGTTGTCAAGGAAATTAATAGGTAAATTTCGAAATAAAAGATTTTGAATTGCTACACAAAATAAAAAAAACATTGCCACTCAACATGCTCAAGGCGTCTCTTCACGCTAATCTGCTATCTCGCTCGCACATTGAAGAAACAAAATCAATTAATATTCATTATTTTATATCTTAAATGTGCATCTGTCTAATTTATATATCTATATTATCTATCAAATGTATCTTCAGTTATGAAAAATCAACTAAACCAATAGAACAAGAACAACAATACAAAGTTTCAGCTTGATCGAAACATGTTTTTAAATAAAAAAATTACATACAATAAAAAATCATTTATAGCTATGTTGCTAATGATAATATGACCGTTGACTAGCAAGTGAAGAGGTCTTAGGTTCGAACCCAAGTCTGACTTTTCGTAAGTTATATGCGTATTATAAATTAATTATTACCTCATCCGTGCTTCGGAAAGCACGTTAAGCTATTGGCCTTGGATGACATGCAGATTTTTGATAGTCGATATAGGGAGTTAGTACCCTCATAAAACTCTGACAACTGATCTGACTTTAGAATATTCTATCCCTTTGAGCGGCGGGGTCAGATAGGCAGTCGCTTCGTGAAAAACTAATATTCAGCTGCATCTGGTTAGATTTGAAGCCAACCCCAACAAAGTTTAGGAATAAAGGCTATTTTTTTTATTTTTTTTTTATTTATTTGTGACATGGAAGACTTACAGCTAATTAATCTGACATAGCACAAGTGTAGTCGACAGTAAGCCGATTACAAGTCTTGACTTATAGAAAAAATATGATGACTTACATAAGGAGTCCTAAGAAGTTCAGGAAATCCTTTTCCATGATACACCACTCTGAAATATCCAGGGTGCGATCTTGGAGTTCGTAACATGTACTCGTATAGGCCTGCGAGTTGACTGTGTAGGTCGGCTAGAGGCCCGTAGCCTAACGCCTCTTCTTCGTAAACAGAGACTAATTCCTTCAGAATTTCCACTGCTAGCTCCCATTGACGACCTTGATTTAGCAGTCTAGCTATTTCTAGGTATAAGTTTTCCTGTGAATAAAGTTGTGTGAGTGAATATAGAGATAACTAGTTTTTGCGTTATTTCAAATTTCAATTATCAAATCAAATGCGTTTATTGTGGGCATAGGTATAGTTGAAGTTTAACAATTTTAAATTAGTACCACTCAAAAAAATGTATGGAACAGCTGATTTTTTTTTCCGATTTCAGGGTTGATCCCATAGTAAAAGTTGTTCATATTTAATGTTGTTTTCACGTTATTTAATGACCCCTTTTAAGGATGCTGTTTTACATATAACCCTGTATACTTACTAGAGTTTCTTATTTTTTTTTTTTCAAAAATTGTTGTGTTAATTTAAATGTTATGGTTTATTTTAACATACCTTTAGTTCTCTATGAGTAGTGTGGCAATCATGTTCCACAGTGGGATGTCTCAACCGAGGTGGTAAAGGATCGTGAGTCCAAATTAATAGCTTCGCGTGAAGGCGCAGAGCAAGCCCAGCTTCTGCCCATTGTTGGGCTGCCTCGTGCATTTTAGCTAGCTTGTGGACGTAGCTGTAAATAATTATATAAGGGTAGTTGAAAACCTGTTAAGAATAGTAGATTATTAACCAAGGGCTGTATGACATCAATTGCATACGAGGTTTTTGGCGCCTGAGCGAAGCGAAGGCGCTAATTAACCCGAGTATGCAATTGATGCTTACGCCCGAGATAAATACTCTGCTTTACATATCGATTGTGAGGTAAGTAAACAACAAGACAGCAGGTTTCAATGAACATTTATTAAGAAGAAAAAAATGTGTATTTAATTAAAATTAATAGTAAAATTATTACAATTTGTAAGAATATGGTCACGTTCTTTTTAGGAATCTAGTAGACTGCCTTTTTTTTTTCACGCACGCAAGCGCGTCAAATCTTGCTGGCCAGTTTGATTTTTAAATCGATTCCATCTAACATACGATGTGGAAACAAATAGTTCCATATTTAAAATAAAATCTTTATAAAATAAATTGTCTAGATTCCGATTCGAGTAATTAATCGATACCAAGAAAAAAATATTAACTTTTTAAAAATATTCTTCGTGCAGTATGAGTATGACAGTTCTTTTTTCAAATTCCAAAACCTATGCTGTAATGATAGTCATACACCCCGGCATTCAGGGGTGTAAGGGTGTACTTACAGAGCAAGAGATATGTAAAATATATTACATATATAAAATATTGATACGGTTTTACTCACGCATTGATTTCGGGGAATGCCCGACTAGTTTCGAACTCAAACGGAGTCCATTTTCAAGAGCGAGTGTATACGTGGCGGCGTCGCGGCGTCTAACTAAACTAGTCGAGTCCGAAACTAGTCGGGTATTCCCCGAAATCAATGCGTGACTAAAGCCGTATCAATATTTCATATTATAAGTATGACTCACGAAAGTTATTATTCTAAAAGATATTATGCATGTCAGAGAAGTTACTAGTACGGGAGGTCAACTGACAACGAAATGTAGTTGGAGCTCTTTAGCTGGAGGCCTTTAGGTCTCGCTAGAAGTCGGTTAATCAGTCTGAGCTCCCTAGAGCTATAACTGAGAGAGCTACCACGTAGAAAAAAAAAAGTCAGTGGCGGCATTTTGTTAGTGTGGTCGGTGGGTGGTGGCTGGCGGCCGGACTCACCGTATGTACATGTGCGGGCGCTCGATCTGCTGGTAGAAGTGCAGCACGCACGTGGTGAGGTGCATGCGGTGCGGCGTGGCGGAGCGGCGCGCGGCGGCGCGGTACTGCAGCAGCGCGTCCAGCTGGCGCGCCGCCGCCGCCACCAGCGCCGCGGCCGCCGCGCGCAGCCCCGCCGGCGCCGCGCCGCACAGCGCGCCGCACAGCGACACGAAGCGCGCGCGCCACACCGCGTCGCCGTAGCCGCGCTCCACCAGCACGTCCACCTTGTCGATCATCTCGCTCTCCAGCTCCTTGAGCGGACTCTCTGCCAACAACACTTTTAGCTTACTTGAAAGCACATTTTGTGAGATGTCATAATATTATATCCTACGACGGCGACGTGCAAAATATTGTGGCGACCACCGCCACCTATACGCTGCGACGCACATTACGCAGACATGAAGAGACAACCAGCGCCATCTAGAACGACACGACGACGAAATCCTACATCGTGCAATCAGAGTTCAACAACAACTGTACTAATATACAACTACCCAACTACCATCGTCGGGCAAGTGCCCGCCAGGCAACACCCGCCTGGTCGGAGGATCCTCCCTTTTAAATAGAGGAACGCCTCACCCTGTTCCTCCAAAATATTAAGACGCATCAATTAACACCTAATTATCTGAATTGTAATGAATAGTCAATGAGATATCAAGGAACGGATGAACAAACTTAAATAGGTACTTAAAACTTCTTTTTGCAATATAATTACAATACATTTTCCTCTTTCATTCATTTCTATTAGTCATGTCACTTAATCCATCCCCTTCTATCCATGTCGTTTTTGATACAAAATGTATTTTCTTTGGTCTTCTTCTACCTATACAACCATACACATTCATACTTAAAACCTTTCTCACAACAAGATTAATAATGAAGTAATATTACGTACCAGTTTCTCCATGCAAAACACTATGGCTGTATTCAGTCTGCATCATGTCGAAGAATATCGGTATGGTGGTATTCCGAACTTCTTCGTCTCGCAGGAAACTTAGTTCTAAGAACGGACCCACTAAGCATGGGATGAAGGAGCGCTTATGGTGATCTGTAGACAAAGTTTAGTTGAGTGTCGGACTTTCTAATGTACGAGTAGTACAGTCGACAATAAAATTGCTTTACCACCATTAAAGCGTTTCCACATCGTCCGATCCGATATCGGTATCGGTCGCCAAAAGATATCGGGGCAAGTAGGTAAAATGTGTGAAATCGGTCGGATCCGATAACCGATATTGGAGCGGACAATGTGAATATTTGATACATTATACTTGCCCCGATATCGAATCGGTGACCGATATTGGATCGGATAATGTGTTAACGCTCTCAGAGTGAATGTCGTTTGCATATCACAAAACAACAAAGTCTATTTTTTATTTGAAATTTAATTTGCACAGTAAGTCTTAGTAAAATTTATTTTAAAGTAATTTTATGGTCGACTATACATAAAGAAATACAACAGCTTATTAACTACACTTATATACTTTCTATGAATTTCTAATAATACTACAGACTACGGACCACTACTATTAGTAAACCAGCTAGTCTGGGCAAAGCTAATGAATTAGTATGGGAAGACTAATTTTTTTAGCACAATTCCGAAACAAATATCTTTTAATTTAATAGGTAGTAGTAATATAAGATAGAATAGCTACTTACCTAAACCATACCACATTTCACTAAGGCACTGGGCGACTCCCTGTCTTATATCGCCGTATAAAGCGCTGAGTCTTTGCTTCCTCGCCGCTGGGAAGGTCTCTAATTGTAATGGAGCTGATGTAGCAAGAGAAGATCCAGCTTCGAACCAAATTCGGCACAACGAATGGACTGCTGATAAGGTGTCGGTATCAGATTCATCAGTACTGAGAAGACGGTCACGAAGGGTTGTAGCTAGTAATCTGAAAGTAAATAGTTATTTGTTATACAAGAGTGCAAAGTTGCTTTTTAACCGCGTGCTCAATTTTGACGACCGAGCAAGCGAAGGATTCAAAAATTAGAATCCTGAGCGTTGGCGAGGGAATCAAAAGATCACGAGGTGAAAAATCTTTGCACTCGAGTGCAACACGTAACTTTTCATCCCACCTCAGCTAGGAAATGACTTAATGCAAAAGAAAAACAGGAGAAAGGAAAAGGCTAGTCAGATGAGCAGTATAATAAGGACCTTACCTCAGCGCATGGAGCATAACATAATGCTGTAAATGCAGCATATCAGCCCAATGAGGTCTGAACACTGGCCGCTGCAATATCGCCAGGAACAACGACAAGGCATCTGACACCAGAGTCCCAGCACCGCCAGCGTTTTCCACTTCTAGCGCTCGGACGACCACAGAGTATTGGTTCTCTGACATTTGGCGTACCATGTCGAGAAGAACTGAGATTAATCTCCTCTGTAAGACAGAAAACAAATTTTTTTCCTTGTTTATGGCAATCTGCTGATGACTTCAGCAATTTCTGCCAGTGTCGTGTAGTGGCCACACATGGGTAAAAATAAAGTATAAATTAAAAATTATTTTAAGTTTTTGTCGATACTTTGAGAACTATAAAATCATAACTTAATCATGTTAGAGCTAAGAACTGCCTAGTTTACTACACAAACATGTACACATCTAGCTAGTAGCTACACAAAACCAGTATCAAGTGAAATCGCATTGTATAGACTCTTCGTACAACAAGATGTCAGCTTATACTGAAAATCTATAGCTTAATGAGTAGGCTGCAGAAGTGTATGAAAAAAATAAAAAATTGTATTTGTCGTCTCTAGTCTTGTCTTGGTTTACATACAAATAAAATTAATGATATGCGATACAATCTGTTAATTAAACCTCTAGGTATACACTTTTATAGCCGACTGTACCTATATTTTACTGTCTGAAAAGGTGATCGTTCTTCTGTCTTTTCAGATTCATGTGCCTTTTAGAAATTAAGGATCAGTTGCTAAAAATGGTGAGAACATCATGAGGAAACCAGCACACCTGAGAGATTTTTCAAAGTGTAAAGCCATAATATAGTCTCAAACTGTCTGCCTGAGACCACGAGATCTGCAAAGATCTCGAAACGTCAGGAGTGTTTTATCAAAAATAAATACGCCAGTTATATCCATTTAAAAAGTTGTTTCATTATATAAAGGCATATTAGAGGTTTAATCCAGGCTGTTCAACAACTAGATGATAAAAAAAATAGTCGGCTGATTATTCTTATTTCTTAAATTGATTAATAAACCAGTTCTAACCAGTAAAGGGTCATCAGGACTATTCTCTTCACTCTTCCTTTCCCTCAGCATAGACGCGGCGGTTTTCAACACAGTCGGCAGTAATCTCCTCGCTAGCTCGCCTCTGTCAGCATCTACCGGCCCTACGTCATCCCGTGCCAGGAGCGACATTACCTCACCCAAGGTTTCCACGCACAGCTCCACCTGGCATAAAAGTTAGTTTATGTATTGTTTTATAGCTTGCTAGTATTATGCTTTAAGAAAGACGAAAAGTTAAATTAATTACAGTTAATTATAAAAAAATTTAATAAAGAGATCGACGTCATGTTTTAAAATCAGGCCTAGCGCTCTCCTAACTTTAGGTAATACAAGTACTATCGTGGACAAATCCGGTCTACCACTCTTAAAGTTAGAAACCCCCGCACCCGGCGTCCGAGCGTAGCGCTAGCCTCGCCCCTACGCACGTAGCGACGTTCAAAGCATTTTGATCTCAAAGTGGTGCACCGTTCGTGTTTGCGATAGTACATCGACGAGTACGCCTTTCTGTAGGAACCGTGACGTCAGAAGAAATAAGTTTCGCGATGTTAGAAAGAGAGGCACTTTATAGGTGACTCTCTGTGTGAAATTTTTTCTGTGTGAAAACTCGATGAAATTTTGGTACCACTGTACACTATGTCATACAAAAATGGGTCCTGTCCAATAATATGTATGAGGGTGTTCTTTTTTTGTTTTTTTTTTTCATAAAAAATAATGATTTAATGGGGAAGCATAGATACTCAGCAATAAGTACTTGTAGATTTTACAATAAAAAAAAAAACAACATACAGGGGGCGAATGCGGAACTCTTATCTTATTAGAGCAATCCAAATGCTATCCAAATGTAGTGTTCTTATTTTGAAAATTTTAAGAAAAGAACATTACTTTTGAAGAACCGGTTTGAACTGGTTTTTTTAGATAAGAGCTCCACATGGTGTCCATGTTGTTGTCAGATTTTGAAAATTTTGTGTTTTTTTTAATCTCCTATATTTATTACGTCATACTTACACTATCCTCTTGAACGTGGTAACGGCTGCATGAAATTAAAATATAATTAACCATGGCATATAAATAAAACAGCCTAAAATTCAATGGATTATGCTAATACCTAAAAAAATTTTTGATTTGATTTGGTATTTAATATATGATAAATAATAAGTATTTAAAAGCTGAAATTAAAACAATTATATTAACGTCAATAGTTAATCGAAACAATTATCGATAAAAGTATAAATAAACATAAAATCATCGAATGATAATAATATGTACATAGTTTACTTGATAAAAAACAAACAGGGCAAGCTAAATAAAACCGTTTAAAAATATGCCACTATTCGAACAAAAAAAAAGCACAACAACTTATGAAGTATTTATGATTTTAAAGCGTAACATATACTTTTTCAAACACATATCTCAAGATAGCTAAAGCCTTAAAAAAAACGAATGAATTATTGCTTTTAGAACTAACTGCAAACGAAACTAATAACAATAACTAGGTACAACATTTAGTGTACTCGAAATGAGTCAATCCGAGACAAAAATAATATTATTTATTTTAAATAATATTGTATACAAAATTAAAACGTAAATAATTAAAATTTTTGTGAAAATTGCTGGAAAATGTGGTCGAAATATTAACTCGAATCGAGGCATATGAAACTTAATTCTAAAGACGTATACATACGATCTGTTGATGATGCGTGTGGTCGTGCAGCCTCGCCGTGTCAGCGCCGAGGAGCCTCGCAGCTTTGCCCACCGAGCGCGACTTGTGGGCGGCCTCGCGATCCCACTGCCACACCCGATATTGCTAGACGCTGACTTATCCCCGAATTGTACGCAAGGAGTTGATAGGCTTAGATTTTATGTCACATTACACCAATTTTTTCTTAATAATATTTTTTTTTGTCATTTAGGGTGCGAGCTCGGATCTTTTTGTCGAATTTTTATCGAACATAAACGTCAAGATTGACAGAGAATTAAATTAAATTGTGTCAAATTTGACATTTAAATATTTAAATTTTGGATAAGAAATTCTCGCTCTATTGTTACTTTCGCTGATAATAATAAGAAGAATATTTCAAGATCATTTTACGAATTACGTATGTAATGTAACATTTGTTTTGCCAACAAATATTTTTCGGTATCGGGAATACGTCACAAGCGTACACCAATTGACTGATCATTATAAATAAATTATAAAAGTACTTCCTTGACAAAAATATAGGTTACTACTTAATTTTAGAAAAGTAACTGGCATTTAATAAAACAAAAAGAATTTTTATGATGATCAGTCCAAACACCAGCGAGCTGTTGGATATGAACTGATATTGACAGTTGACAGCAGCCAACTGTCACTTTGACAGATGTCATCCAACAGCTTGCCTGCTCAAAACATGCAACACATCAAGAGTTTGCACACAATTTAGTTTTCAAGCGACATCGAAGGCGCTTGTTATATTATTTTTAATTTATTTAACACCAACATCAAAAGAAAATGTTGCAATGTTATTTTGAAGAAAAAAAAAACCGTAAAGTGTAAATGAATTTATATGTATGGATACTTAAATTAGATAAAAAGTGATATACATTATAATATGTGTAAAGATAATTTAAATAGATAGTGCCAAATATTGAATTCCATACATAAAATTAAGTCACAGATAAGTTAGTAAAAGTGTTCACACAAACAGACACACAGATCTAATAAGCAAAAGCATGGTTCACAGAACGATATTCCAGTTTTAGTTTTAACATAATTATCCCGTATTTAAAACTACCCACAAAAACATAAAGCGAAATCTAATAAGCACATTTAACTGTGGAATATTCTAACCTGGGAATACTCCTAGCTTTGTTATTTCCAACCTTAGGGTGACTAATCACCATTATGCTATGTTACGCTATGCTGTGCTGTGCTGGGCTGCGTTTTGTCTGGCTACGTTTTGTTTAAAACAACAGAGAAGACGCGGTACGTGCCGACTTTCCCCTTACCGAATTACCCACTCACTCTGTCATCGCACTTAGCTAATAATAATCTGTACTAACCTTCTGGCACAGCACACCTCACGTAGCTAAAAGTTGTTAAAAATATCATAGCACAAGTTAGCTTCTTAGCTAAGCACAGCACAGCTCAGCATAGCTCAATGTTGATTAATCATAATGACCCATTTGTCTTATATTTTAACCCTAAGCTACTGCATATCATTTTCTACAGAACGACTGCCTATTTGACCTCCGCAACCCGATTTGTTTATGTTTAAGGTTAAACTAGGGTTTTATTAGGGTACTGGGCGTCCCAAATTAAAAACAATACTATAAATTGAACCATCTTTTGCAGAAGAAGACCAGTTTGTGCCGGGACTACACACACACAGTGTACACACTACATGCACACACAAAAAATATAATAGTGATGTTAGTACGTAAATACATATTAATAATGCTATATTATGAGAAGGGGTACGGCCGGCAATAATTGTTGAACTAAAAGTTGAAGAATATTAAGAACTTAAACGTAAATCATTTTCGTCTCTGAGTGATGAATTTTAGCGCTCATTTATTTCACAAGTCAATAATAAGTATGTAATAGGCTGGGTATAGTTGCTAACTCATATACTTTTTCAATCAAAAAAACTTTGTGGAAGTTTTTATCATGATGCGGCTGCGCCTTTCCCCATATCACAGTATAATAATCATACAGTGTGGTAACTACGTACAAGCGCTCGAAACGGCACACTCAATACACATACGTAATATAGCGTAACAACGAGACTCCTAAGCGAATGTCGCGGTACTCGCACTATCAACGACGCGTCTTTGCGTATGTTTGTGTGAATATGCCGTTTTCAAGCGTTTGTACGTAGTTACCATACTGTATGATTATTATACTGTGCCCATATGTTTTCAATTGTGGCCGCTTCTGCCGTTAAATGTGTAAATGGAGAACTACTCCTTATCTTTGCCTTAGGCCTCTTCTTTGCCTAAGAATAATTCTAATAAATTGCCTAATCGAACACCCAAGACCCAGCTGTCGTAATCAACTAAAATTGCCGGCCGTATAAATGATAAAATATTGTAAACTTAAATGAATTAATGTATAATATTTTACTTCGTGTATGTTACTGATAATCACGTTTTGTGTGCAGATCTCACGATGCGGGTGCTACGAAGGCACGTTTTGATTGTTCAGAAAATATAATTAGTACCGTGAATAATATTACTTGTTTGCACACAAACAAACGGATAGGTTTTTTTTTACGGGGAATAAACTTTTTGCGCTCGCCTTTTCGCAATTCACGCAGTAAAGAGATTGTCTTTAACCTAATATTAATAAAGTTAAGCAATTTTTTTCTAAGTTTGTAACATTTTCCGGTGCTGATTACATTTTTTGAACTGAATAAGATGGATGCGTAAGCGCTTGTCAGACAAGAGGCGGGACATTGAGAGATAAGATCAGTAATTTCATTATTAAATTTGTATTTTATACCTACCCAAGGATTATATGTAGTTATTACTATAATCCTTGGGTATATTATATATATATATATATACTATATTTATACTTCAGCTCTTCGACTACAATTTACCTATTGTCTGACTTTGTAAGTAGTAAATAGAATAGACGATGATTCCTCATAAGTCTATTAAACTACATTAAGTACTGTTTTCTGTATATAGTTAACGCCATTCTACTAATTAAATAGAGTCAAACAGGGTCGTATAACAAAACCTAACTCAGGACTCGAGTATTTGAAACTAGAAGGTGAATAAAAAAGACCCTGGAAAAAGAGTAAGATTTGTAGAATATACATATATAGTGAGTATAAAAACCCTCTTGTCTCTTACAGAAACACGATAACTCAACAGTTTGGAGCAGCGATACTCAAAGTGTGCACTGTGGAGCCCTCTGGCTCCGCAAAGCTAAATATTCCCACATCATCTGCCTAGCCTTTTTCTCAACTTGTTGGGGTCGGCTTCCAGTCTTACCGGATGCAGCTGAATACCAGTGTTTTACATGGAGCGACTGCCTATCAGACCTCCACAACCCAGCTACTGGCTTACACGATACCCCTTGGTAAGACTGGTTGTCAGACTTTCGGGCTTCTGACTACCCGTAACGACTGTCAAAGATCTACAATTGACAGCCGGGGCCAACAGCTTAACGTGCTATCCGAGGCACGGAGAGTGTCTAAATATTCCCACATAAAGTTTAAATATAAACAACGTATAACGCTTTATGTAAAAAATAGATTAAATGAATCGTGATTTTTATAGTGCTCTATTTTAGTACCTATTTAGTTTTCCAAAAGGGGTCCGTAGCCAGAAAAGTTTGAGAACAGCTGGTTTAGACTATATTTCGACGAGTGTTGCGGGTTGAAGTTCTATCTCGTATCTACTTCTTTTTCAATTTCTTTCAATATTCTTAAGAATATTAGAGGTTACCTTAAGGTATTTAGGTAAGGGCTGTTTGAACATTATTTAAATAGTAGAGGCTAAAAAGAATTCCTATGAAATTTAGGACAATATGTATTTGAAAGCATGCGAATTATATAATGTGAAATATAATAAATTTATGAATATCGGTAAGTCACAAGTAAATAAACTGTAGGTGAAGCGATTTTAATTATTTCGAAAATAGTAAATAAACGGAATTAAATTACAAATTAATTAAAAATCGCTTCACTTTTTTCATTACTTTGTTAAGTGTGATAATAAGGCTTAGCGCAAACGAACCACCGCATACAGCAACTGCAAATGTATTTTTATACTTTTTGTATTGATCCGCAGCACAAGTGTGGGGTCAGCTTCTCGCTACAGCAATAATTATACTTGCAGCATATGATGAGCCACCAATGGCATGTGGCTCGTTCGCGCGGAGCCTAAGAGGTGCCCCATCTAAACCCAGTTAATATCAATGTAATTTAAGCTTTATAATTAAGTTAATTGGGTCTACAATCTACTACTTAGATATAATTTTCATTTCTCTATTGTTATTTTGTACAGAATTTTCGCTGCGAACTAGAAAAGGAATTTCGTAACTTATTTTGGAATTTGATTATATAATATTGGGGGCTTATTTAAGAATCATAGTCTTCGTAATTTTCACTTTACGTTAAAGTAGAAATTACGAAGAATTGTCATAATGCGAATTTATCATACAAAAAGTTGTCATAATGAGAAGTTGAAATTTTAGGAAGTTGACATTTTAAGCAGTGGACATTATAAGAAGTTGTCATTATAAGAAGTGGACATTGTGCGTCCGGTTGTCATGTTAGAAAGTCGTCATTATGAGCTGAATCGAAATACTAAGTGAATAGTAAATAAATAAAATAAATATTTTTTTTTTATTTTCAGGCACATATTACATGACACAAAGTTACAGTAATAAACCCATAGAAAAAATTGTACCAAATTTTGCATTGAAAACAATATTTGGTACATTTAACTTAAAATTAATAATAAAAAAAAAATTAATAAAGGGTAGGGTCATTAATTCTGTTATCTATTCGCAGTGAAAACTCAGACAAGTCCGACACGGGGTGCAAAACGGGCTGCATGCATCAGCGAGCGTGCTTACCTCGGTGATTCCACGACGCGCCATATTGACACACACAAACCTGGGCGGCTCCAATAGTCGGTGGGAGACGAATGATGTAAGGTTTTATGTTGAGCTAAACTGTACATTATTGTCTTAAAGTTTGAGTGCTTATTTGCTTGTACTTAATACAAATGTAAAAATGGGTAAGCCTAGTGTTTTTATTTTTAAATACGATGACGATTTTATTAAAATCTTTAGCTTATAAGCAAATTTAGTAAGAACTACACGGTAAAGATGTAGAGTAAGATTTGACACTAAGGATAATTATGAGCACTCTATTATAAGTCATATAAACTAAAGCGATTAACTATGGGATCTGCAGTAGATGACAAAAGTTAATAACTTGTAAAAAAACACATATCACGATCATGTTAAAATATTTATGTCTCGTAGACAACTTGGCAGTATATTTTGATTTGAATAGACCCCCAAGTTTTAATTTTATTTCAGTAACGGTTACCTCTTCGCCATTAATCTAAATGGATTCCTTTCTCGTAGAAATCTCTCCTCAATTTTTGTAACGACGACCCCTTGCAATTCAGTATCGACCCTCGGGGGTCAATATAGACTACTTTGGGAATCACTGTTCTAGATAGATGATACACTAACCGCAAAGTCAACTAAGCTATTCGCAAACTGCGCAATCTAATCTAAGAGGATTAGAATGAACTCCCGTATAATTTTGCGTTCACTCAGTTAAATGGTAACAGTTATTTTTATGTGTATAATGGACACTAGAGGGTGACGATGGTAGGGGAAAATGGTAAATATAGTTAGATGTCGTTAAAATTAAAAAAAGAACCCAATTCATTAGTCTCCCACGTTCGCCTCCTGTTGGCTAACGATTCCACAATACACGAACACAAATACGCGTACATTACCTATCTATAAGGTGCTGTGCTCATACCATCACACGAACCGGTGGTTTACTAGACGTACACAGTGTTATTGACGAAACCTTACATTATATTGAGTGTAGCTAGGAACAAAAACTTGAGAGGTGTCAAGGGAGAGAGATGAGATGAGAGAGAGAGAGAGAGAGAGAAGACATAGAAACACGCGCACGCCGCACGCCTTACAACTATAGCTAAAAGTGTTGTTACAACTTTTGGTTTTAATTTTTTCCATCTAACCCCCTTTTGCAACGGAACTTTACTTAAGGAACTTCGTTCCAAAAAAAAATGAGTGTCATTCAGACTGTTTCGGATTTAAATAAGACTAAACCGATCAGGATCAGTTAAAGCCAATGTACAGAAATTTTAATTCTTGAAAAAAAAATCAGCTCTGATAATCCTGCTGTACTCCACACTTTACATGAAGCTTCACATAAAGAGGCAGGCCCGTCAAAAGAGATAAGAATTACGTGATAGAAAGAGGCACTTTGTACAATATAATTTTAGGCACGTAACTGTGCGAGCTGAATTGCACTTTAATACGTCTTAGCAAAGCCGCTATTTGTTTAATGTATTTATGGATATCTAATTACGGGCATATCGCTTAACAAAGTAGGTTCTTGCGATAGTGGAGGGGTGCGGGAGGGTGTTATGTCATATGACGCGCGACTCCAGCCAGCGTCAGAAGTGTAACTATATAGCGAAACAGTTCTGCTGTGATTGTCGCTGTTACGCTCATGTGATTTTTTTCCTGGCTACACCCAATAAAATAGTATAAAAAAATAACAATACTTACCAATATATGCATTCGATTGATGACATTGACGTTACAAATGGACGTAGATTTTGGGCATAATTATTATTTTGAATTAATTTCAATAATTAATTAAACGTCATCCATCGATTTATGTAAAAAATTGCATGAATGTATGATGTGTAATATCCCATTAAATTGTGTACAAAGATTGATACTATTGCAGTTTTATTTTACATAAAACATAAATCAGGAATCTGAGTTTTTATTATACCAACAAAACGGGAAAAACGGGAGTGGTAGAAAACTTGTATTGTTGTAAATTGGTAGAAAAATTGACACTACCAAAGTGGGTCGTATGGCATAAGCCTTGTAGTTAATGACTAACCTTAGAAAGCATTGACTTGAAGCTTTTAAAGATTTCAAAGCAAGAAATCTGATGAAATTTTGTTGTGTTCAGTGTAATGTTGTGTACAAAGATAGTCTATGTATTATAAGGTAGATGTTACAATACCTATCTTGTTCTTCTAGATAAAATAAAATATAGAAAATAGAGGTATATTATAATACATAATTTTGAATATACCTATATCTTATTAGGACTTTACGTCGATTATACAGGATTATTTGTAAAACACCAGCTTCCTTAAAAGGGGTAATTAAACTCATCATTATGAACAACTTTTACCATGGGACCAACCCTGTAATCGCAAAAAAACAGCTGTTCCATGCATTTTGTTGAGTCATGTGAACATAAATGTATGAAACAGCTCATTTTTTTTAACGATATCAGGGTTGGTCCCATAGTAAAAGTTGTTCATAATGATGAGTTTAATGACACCTTTTAAGGATGCTGGTGTTTTACAAATATCCCTCTAGAAAAGAATGTCAAGGCAATGTTCATTCCTTAAATTGTAATTATATGATTTCAAGCTCCCCTCCCCTTCCCCATAAATCCATCTACTTTATACTACATAGACTAACTTCAATGTCAGTTATCAGTGTTCCACGCTCACCTCAGCCTTATCCCGCAGTAAAGCGCGCGTGGTGGCAGCAAGATGCGGCAGTATCAACGCCCTGGCGGAGGCTTCAGCACAGAGCGGTCCACGCACCAGTTCCAGTAATGCTAACATCCGTTGTTTGCTCAGACGACCCAGTGGGAGAGCTTCTAACGCGCGCACTATGTAAGCACTGTATAAATAGTATTTAATTTAACACATTTCTATAATTCTGTCTTCTTGTTTTGTCTCTTGTCTATTCTTTATATTAATACTAGCTGTTCCTCGCGACTTTGTCTGCGATAAATTAAATTTTCCCGTAAACACACGCTGATAACGAGCCAGATTCCCTGTTTTTTTCGGATTTGAATCACAGATATTGTTATTTTTTACTGAAAACTCCACTTTTTAGAATAAAAAATAGCCTATGGCGCTCAGGGATAAAGTAGCTTCCTATTGGTGAAAGAATTTTTAGGATCGGATCGGTAGTTCCAGAGATTATCCCTAACATACATACATACAAACTTTACCTCTTTATAATATTAGCTGTGATATTAGTATAGATTTACCAATCAGGTGGTAGGTGTAGAGTAGGGTAGGGTAGGGGTAGAGTAGAGTAGGGTAGGGTAGGGGTAGAGTAGAGTAGGGTAGGGTAGGGTAGGGGTAGAGTAGAGTAGGGTAGGGTAAGATAGGATAAGGTAGGGTAGGGTAGGCGTAGAGGAAGTATAATCACACCTACAAAGTCGTGCCGGGCAGCTAGTATTAATATAAATTATAAAGAATATAAAAAATTGGTGCTGTTCTTTCGTATAGTCTATCCTTTTCTAATAATCTCTGTTAGAAAGAGAGATGATGAGTCTAAATTAGTTTAGAGCGTATCCAAAAGATTAAGCACCAAATCCTGACTTGTTTCGACAAGTTAGAAATTATAGTTTTCATTTACTAATGTAACTTTTAAATATTGGAATTTTTTCCCTATAGTATAAATGGTAATATTTTTTGGACCTCAAAAGCATGTAATTCTCACAGATTTTAAATATATAGGTACTTAACTTACCTAAGTTGTGTATCAGGGTAAACTTTAATAATATGCGATACAGCATGAGGCAGGTATTTTAGCGCTGAACCTTGGCAAGTCAGCGCATGATCACCACATCGCATCAGCCATACTAACTTCTCTAAAAGTTTCTGTAAGATAAAAAATATTTGACTGTTACTATCAGCTATCCCACAGCTGGACAAAGACCCCTTGATTTCCACGGCTTTCGATCCAGAGCCAGTGTGGACCAGTCGCTATTCATCATCATCATCAGCCTGTATCAGTCCACTGCTGAACTTAGACCTCTCCCAATGCGCGTCGATATTGGTTCTGTGCAATTCATCCCACCTTTTTCGCGGTATGCGGCGACCCCATCTTGCTGTATCAGGGCTTCACTTGATGGTTATTTTGGTCCACAGCCAATCTGAGCAAATGCTGCTCTGAATGAGTGCGATTTGTATTGGGAAGACGAATTTTCAAATGAATATAGCATTTTTTCTTTTACTTCTAAATTGTTATAGTTAATTTTTTACACTTTGTATTGTATTTTTATAGAAAACAGATTGTCGATTGTTTTCGTAACGATTCATTTTCCCGCTTCCAGACCGTCGTCTTAGAGATATCGTCGGGAACTTGGAGGGCGAAATTTTTACCAACATACCTCAAACTGAACAGCGAAGTCACCATCCGAGGCTCTATCTCCCAAAGCACTTCTCAATTGCCGACTCCTCACGATCAGTCGTATTAAACTCTCTATACACTTCATACAGACTAGCAATCGTTTTAACGCGGCATCGCCTGCGTTGGCGGCCGATATTACCCACACCATTACTGAAATTAATTTCCTGAGGAGAAAAGATAAAGAAATAATTAATACAGCTATTGTGTACTCAAGTAAAGGCAACTTAATGAAATGAACTAAAGTAGTTCATAAAAAATAGACTTCACTAGTTCACAAAGTAAACTAGTACATAAAATAGGTTTCACCAGTTCACAAAATAAACTAGTTCATAAAATAGACTTCACTTGTTCACAAAATAAACTAGTTCATAAAATAGACTTCAACAGTTCACAAAATAAACTAGTTCATAAAACAAACAAGTTCATAAAACAAACTAGTTCACAAAACAAACTAGTTCACAAAACAAACTAGTTCACAAAATAAACTAGTTCATAAAATTAACTAAACCAGTGTTTGAATTTATTGTCGTTGACACATGAAGATACTGTCAAAGTTAACATTGAAGTAGTAGGCGCTAATAAATTAGTAGAAGATCATCTTACTTATAAGCGAGCGCATTGCACTGGCTGTAGGAACTACTTATAAAGATACTACTCGAAGTACTAGGCGCTAATAAGTTAGTAGAAGATCATCGAGCGCATCATCGATATTGACATGTAACACTGCACTGGCTGTAGGAACTGCTTCTAAAGATACTACTCGAAGAAAACATTAAAGTACTAGGCGCTAATAAGTTAGTAAGAGATCAACTTACTCATAAGCGAGCGCGTCACAGAAACTATCATCGATGTACACATGTAATACTGGCTGGAAGTGTTGGTACTTGTGATCTGCTACCAATGATATTACCCGAAGCAAACATTCAAGTATTAGGACCCCATAGCTTCTGTCGGTGTATTCTTCTTCGTCTTCTTCTACCTAAAAATTGTTCGTTGTATCAAAGGTTAATGTCAGCTGAAGCGCTTTAGCGCTGCAAAATATTTCAGTAACTAAACGATTAATAAAATTAAGCAGTTGTTGTGTGGAAAGAAGATTGTTCTTGCATTCTGTTTTTTATTATACTTTTTAATGTGATATAGGGTAGGGTTTTCTTCCCGAAAAAAGTACTGTCCCGAGGAAAACAACGTTCTTATAAGTTTTTATAATAATAGATTTAAGAAGATGGATGAAAGAAGATTAACAAAACAAGTGAAAGTACATGGGAAGGGTGAATGGTACAGTTGGAAGGGGAAGACCTAGACGAAAGTTCTATGACCAAGACCAAGGGGATATCCTTGAGAAAGGTCAGGTCAGGAGTACCCTAAACCGATGAGCATTTATGAAGAATGTGATGAGAGTGAATGAGGCAAAAGAGCTGTGCAAGGATCGTAGTAAGTGGAAAACAGGCGTGAGTCTATGTATGTACGTAATAATAGATGGCGCCACTTGTTTCAAGTACAACCCAAATTGATTCTAAATTAACGCGAGTGAAACCGCGGGCGAAGGCAATAAATAGTAAATAATAACAAAACTGACCTGTGTTAGTATACTGAACAGAGCATCAAGGATATCTTGTAGGAACTTCACAAGCTCTTCACTCGGCACCACCATAAGTTGAGTAAGGGCGTTTCGTAGATTACCTTCTTTGTAATTAGTGTCCCACTTCAATACCCCTAGGATTTCCTCTGTAGAAAGATGAAAAAAAAATATTACTTTGCTTTCTTTAAAGTCGTGGTGCATTTGTCACGGACCCATTGCTAGTACGTAGGCGTGGGTTTGAACCTGGCATGTACCAATGTGACTTTTTCAATGTCATAATAATTTGTAATTAATTAATTTGTACAGACGCCAGCAGGTCAAGCTACCCGAAACTGTCAAATTTTCCCAATCAACCTTGAACATTATGCTGCAGCTATAAAGTTGAAAATCTATTAAAGAAATCTGACAGATTGTAGTAGCTTGATGTGCTGGCGTCTGTACATTCTTAGTTAGTAGTCTGAAATCGCCAACCGCGGACAGAGCTAGTGTCGCGGCTGCGTTTTTCATGCCCGTGCTGACAGTTCATACTTCTATAGCGTTGATGTTTAAATTCTTATACAGGGTTATTTGTAAAACACCAGCATCCTTCAAAGGGGTCATTAAACTCATCATTATGAACAAGTTTTACTATGGGACCAACCCTGAAATCGCAAAAAAAATTCTGCTGTTGCCATACATTTTGTTGTCATGTGAACATAAATGTATGGATTTTTTGCGATTTCAGGGTTGGTTCCATAGTAAAAGTTGTTCATAATGATGAGTTTAATGACCCCTTTTAAGGATGCTGGTTTTTTACAAATAACCCTGTATGCTCTAAGGTTATCGCCATTAGAACACTAACCTCTCTGAGTCAGCTTAGTGGAGCATAGTTTGGTTTGCACAGTGAGCGAGTCCCTGTGCACCAGCGCTAGTGCGCCGCGAGCGAAACCGTGCTCGGCGCCGGCCGGCAGCTCTTCCCGCTTTGATGGTAAATTTAAACACGCAGCACAAGCTTCGGCCTCTACTTCACCCGCTTTCTTCTCGCCGTTTGAACGTTTCTGATCGATCTGAAAAAAATATTTTTTTTTTAAACTCACGCCTGTATTTCCCAAAGGAAGTAGGCAGAGGTGTACACAGTACACCCATATTTCACAGGCTGTAAGTCCCATGTAGGGGGCGAGCCTATTGCCATTAACCGGGCACTCTCTCTATCCTCCGCTTGTCTTTTGACTCATCAAAAAAATAAAGCAATGCAGCTCGGGCTGCAATCCAGCCTCGACCGTAATGACCAACTTAGCTCACTGATATCATAATGTACTATTAGGTAATTTATCCTAGGCGTTGCGCAGGGGAGGTTCCGGAGCTGATCTCTTAAGAGGACCCGGGATCTCCCCCCATGTGTTGATGGTGATTACCGGGGTGGTTTTAGTGAGGTAAGAATCCCACACTCCCCGGTCTCTTCCCCTGGAGGCCGGGTGCCTTTTGAAGGTTTCCCCCCGTAAACAAAAAAAAAGAAGTAATTTATTCTACCTTATAAACACATAAATTATGCTGTGTATCAGGAGTAGTAGTTCCTTCACGTTGCATCAGTCGTAAGTATGATAGAGCGAAATGTTTTTCAGCCCTATCTTTAGCTTCGTTGGAAGACCGATGGCGACAGAGAAATACAAGATGTGCCTCCTTGAACTCTTCGATGTTTAGACATACCTGGGAGAAAATATACAGTGTAAACAATTAACTTAGCTATTTCCACAGAACCTCTTCTGAAATAAAAATATATGTATCTGTAATTTTGCAGCTGTAAGGACAGAAACGACATCATTTACTTTTTAACCGACTTCAAAAAGGAGAAGGTTCTATGTTCAGCTGTATGTATTTTTTTTTGTATTTTCATCGATTCCTCTGTCAATTGTGGACCGATTTTGTTTATACGTGCAGTCGATGGCTGGCGAGTAATAAGGAAGAGAGGAATTCTTGGTCTCCCCCCCCCCCCCTCCTGTAACCATCCAATATTAAAAATATCCTTTGAGGTATCGTTTGAAAGAACTTTTCATAAGAATTTCAAATATGAGCCTCACAAAAGTTTAGGAGGATTAATCTTAGGCACCACTAAAAATCGTTCACCGACTTCAAAACGTTTTAACTTACTTACGAAATAACTTTAAAACGTTTTGGAGTCGGTTCCAAGTCAAGTTCTAGCGTCTTTAACTTTCTCATTAAGAACTTGACTTGGAACCGACTCCAAAACGTTTTAAAGTTATTTCGAGCTTTTTAGTTCCTTTTGAAGTCGGTTTTTTTTATCAATATTCATATAACTTTATATTAAAATGGAACTCAGTACTCACCTTAAAAACTTCTTGCCACCTCGGTCGGTCGTCGTGGTAGTATACTACAGATGTGTATTCACAGGTTAACGGCATGCCGGCACCTACTGATATTACATCCTGAAAGAATGGATATTATTATTTTGGGCAAGAGTAAGGAGTATCAAAAAAACTTGTAGTAACTTGTAAATTGTTTGCAAAGCCCGACTCGGATATTAATAAATAAACCAGTCTGTAACCATGGGACCAACCTTAAAATCGCAAAAAAAAAATCAGCTGTTCCATACATTTATGTTCACATGACTCAACAAAATGTATAGAATAGCTGATTTCTTTTTGCGATTTCAGGTTTGATCCCATAGTAAAAGTTGTTCATAATGATAAGTTTATTGAACCCTTTGAAGGATGCTGGTGTTTTACAAATAACCCTGTATAGAATTAATTTATAATTAAAACGTATACAACAGACTTACCGGCAATATCCTTCCATATTTATCTACGACTCTGGCAATCAGTTCTATATTCCTCTCTGAGGACTTGCCCCCTCCCTTAGAGAAGGACCCCCCGCATACCGTCACGTACAGGTCGTTGCGCGCGTCGCCCGGCAGTATCACTTCGGGGAACCCCATTTTCCGAGCTACAGCGGTGTGTCCAACTACTATATGTGGGTTTTCTTCACGAATCTGTTGATAACACAGCATTTATAGACTAGGAGTATGTAGGAACCGTAGTAGAGGGCGTTTTGTAGTTTCTGCCTACCCCCATAGGAGCAAAGTGTATACATACATACATACACTCATACCCCGAGACCTCTAACTTGCCACCTTAGTCTATAGACTCAGATGGCAAATTAGAGGTCTCGGGTTCGAAACCAAGCACCACTGACTTTTTGTAAGTTATGTGCGTATTATAAATTAATTATCACTCTCCGTGCCTCGGAAGCAAGTTAAGCTGTTGGCCCCGGCTATCAATTGTAGATCTTTGACAGTCGTTACGGGTAGTCAGAAGCTCGAAAGTCTGACAACCAGTCTTACCAAGGGGTATCGTGTAACCCAGTATCTGGGTTATGGTCTGATAGGCAGTCGCTCCATGTAAAACACTGGTGTTCAGCTGCATCCGGTAAGGTTGGAAGCCGACCTCAACATAGTTGCGAAAGGCCAGGCAGATGCATACATCTGCATTGACTAGATATACTTAAGTGATTACAATAAAATAATTAAAAAAGGTAGCAGCGATTCGCGATAGTTCAATTAGCTAGAGCAGTGTTTTTTAACCTTTTTCATGACACAGCCTCTTTAGTATGAATAAATATTTCGCAACCCGTTGCTTTTTTTTCGTGTATTTTTTTTTCATGGTTGAAAAACACTGAGCTAGTGCATTGCCACGTTACGGCAAGCCTCGTATCGTATCTCTTTTTCGATATCATACCTGTTTCAAATCCCCTTCTATCAATTGTACTGACACCCATAATCCTTGGTGTTTAGCATCCTTTATATCGCGATTTGCTATAATTTTCTTTAGTAATGCATCCAAATTCTCTTTTTCATATCTGCAATAGAACAGGACTTCAGTTAATAAAAAACCGTCGAAGTGCGAGACGGACTCGAGCACGAAGGGTTTATTATAACCTTTTTTTTATATCGAGCAACTTCATTGCCGTTATTAATATCGAGCAACTTCATTGCCGTTATTAATAACGAGCAACTTCATTGCCGTTATTAATATCGAGCAACTTCATTGCCGTTATTAATATCGAGCAACATCATTGCCGTTATTAATATCGAGAAAAAAATATATAAAGAAAATTGTTCTTATAGCAAAATACATCATCTATGAAAATTTCAACGGTCTAATTATCACGGTTCATGAAATACAGCCTGATGACAGACAGGCAGACGGAAAATGGAGTCTTAATAATAGGGTCCTGTTTTTACCCTTTGGGAACGGAAACCTAAAAAAACTTCACTACTTCGCTAATATTATACAAGTCTCAGACAAGGGTGTTATACACCCACATGTCGCTATTATATTACAAGTCCCAAGAAACAGGGGGCTTTGCCAGACCAGCCATTATGTCCGTGCTACAGTGAGAATTTGGCAAAACTTAACCGTGCCCAGATCTCGTGCTTGACAGCCGCACTTGTCTCTTATTAGAAGATAAGTCATAAGTCCCCGCGGCTGCAGACCCAGATGGAGATGGCGGTATGAGCTTGTCCGTTACCCTCAGAGAAAACCATGAAGATACTCACGCATAAAAAGGCACTTGTATATCTTTATCAGAACAGTTAGTGGTGACAAATCTTTTAATGTCTGCGCACGCGACGCCGAACGGACGACGCATCGAGCGAGCCGACGACGGGGCCACCGGCGGCTGCGCGACGGAACTGCGCCTGCAAATAAAAGTGATTGTGACCAACGTTATAGCAATGCGTTTAAAGAAAGAAAGAAAAACCATTTATTCGCTTTTGGGCAGAATCACAAAAACCAAGAAAAACAAAATCAACGACAATAATATTAAAAAGAAAAGAAGCAAATTAAAAATAAAAATAAAAACCGTTTTTAAGTGCGGCAACACTTTATATTGCTAAGTGTACGTGTTTCTGAAGTGAGCTACAAGCGTATCGCTGTCTCTTTCACCCGGTAACGTTTATGCTTACATTAAAAAAGGAAAGGCGATAATTACCTGTGATCAATATTTTGTGCCTCCATAGATCCTATTCGAACTATATTACAAACTAAGTATATTTTTTCACTTTTCAGTATATCGCCGCCGAAATCCTGTAACAAGAAGTATACATTAAAAAAAATTAAAAACTTTTTGGCTTAGTAAGGGAACTCGATCAACTTTAAAAAAAAACTCAATTAAAATTGGTTCATCCGTATCAATGATTTTGAAAAGACTGGATGTTGGATTCGCGCTCATAGGAGTCCAATCTAAAAGAGCAACAAAACACTAAAAGAGCACGAATCGCTCGAAGTTGTTGCAAGCAAAATTAATCTTTGTTATAATGAGCTTAAGACAGAAATTAGAATGTTATAGTTTATACGTATAATTTTATATACATGTACAGTCAACAGCAAAAGTAGATGATCAAAATCAGAAATTCAATACTAATGAACGGAGTTCGCGTCAGAACTGTGTGGCGTCGAAGTGATTCAAAAGTATGTGATTGTAAATTATACCAAACATTTACTACTAGTACAACTGCCATATATTTCGCAAACTCCGTTTATTAGTATTGTATTTCTGATTTTGATCTCTGCGTATTCAATTGGAATGACTCGTCCACCCTAGATCTAATTTTAACTATTACCATGGACATAGCAGTTGTCCCATTTCTGTCACCAGTACTAAAAAATCTAATATTAATTCAATTTTAATTATTACTTACAGTAAACACAACTAGAGTGGGGCTAACATGGTTGGTAGGCCACTTCATCAGCAAATGTTCTGTGAGCTTAGCGCCCGAAGTATCGTGTAGTGCTAGAGCTAATTCCGCTGGTGCGTTCATTCGGCACACGAAGTTCTGTACTCGGATTGCGATCGTGTAAGTTCGGGCGCCTGGTGGAGTTATAGGAGGTGGAGTGCTTGGTGTGGTTTCCTGAAAATATTAATATAATTAATGAATGTGGCTATTTATTTTTTAATTTTTGTTTGTTGTCACTTATGTGACAAAATTGATTAAATATTCCAAAACATTACTAAATTAGAAGGATTTGAATATTTTTTACTAAACAGACACGGCAATACGGATAGATGACGTCATTTGTTCTAAGGTCGTAGTCAAAGAATTAGTGCAATTTACGAGAAATTAGACGAGACCTCTATGACGTGCCGACTAAATTCTCTTTGATACCACGCAAAAGGACTAGTTTGACAGTTCTAAAAACCTTCTATACTTTTTTAATGATTTCTGTTAGAAAGAAAGATAGAGAGTCTAAATTAGTTTAGAGCGTGTGCAAGAGAATTAGTACCTACCATTATATATTTATGCGTCAGACTTACCATATTTTTCTCAGTCCGAGTATTAGCTTCTTCGTGCAGCTCATTTAGTTTGTATGTGGACACTTTTAATGGATCCACCAGTTGAGCGTTCGCTGTTCGTACTGCTAACTCCATACCTAAAAGTCTGTAAGAATATAACATCATTAAGTATTATAAATGTGGCAAAAGAATAGGATAGCTACCCTTATTAGTCTGTTTCAGTCTATACTCGTATTGTCGGGCGCCGAAACGCCCGTACCAAATCGACCAGGAGCTGGTCGATCGACATTTGATGTTGTTGTGACATCAACCCGCTCCTAGGCGACCAAAATTTTAGGGGAATAAGCGTATAAATAAAGGTTCAGTTCGAATCCGAACTAAGGTTTTCACCCAGGGTAACCGGGACCAGGAATCCCCGAGGTTTATCCTACCCGGAAATAATTTTGTATATCGACAGGTCCTATAAATTCTCAGTAGCAGCACGGAGTCTGGAATTGTGCCCGGTTAATGGCAATAGGCTCGCCCCCTATTACATGAGCCTTTAAAACATAGCCGGCGAAACGCGGGTGTACTGCACACCTCTGTCAACCCCCTCTGGGGAATACTGGCGTGAGTCTATGTATGCGGCTGATCCTGCGTTAACGCGTCGGTGGGCACTTGACCTCTCAACGTACGTAGACCACGCAGGCTTGCTTCAATAAACTTTGGTTGTACATACCTCTATATAACTGATTCTGATGGTTTTCTGCAGCTGATCCTGCGGTAAATAACGCACTGTCTGGCTTGAGCGCGCAACTCGAGCAGAACGCTCACGCTTTCTTCTATAAACTTTTGTATTACATACCTATTCCCCTTATCTATAGTTCGGATGGCAGTTCTGGTGTCTTTCCGCAGCTTGTCCTGCGGTAGCGCACCGGAGGCCGCTTGAGCCCGCAACTCGAGCAGAGCGCGCATGCTTACTTCCATATACTTAAAACGATCATCATTATCCTAAAAAAAACATACAGTCAATATAGTCTCAAACTTTCGCGAACACTCAACATAATGAAACAACTTTTTAACGGATATAATTCGCGTTTTTATTTTGATAATACAATCCTGACGTTTCGAGTACTTTGCAGCACTCGTGGTCGCAGGCAGACTGCAGACAAAGTACTCGAAACGTCAGGATTGTATTATCAAAATAAAAACGCGAACTATATCCGTTAAAAAGTTGTTTCATTACATACAGTCAAATTGAGAACCTCGAATTAAAAGGATAGACGTAGTTTAGAGTTTGATGAATTGTATAATAAAAACTTACATTAAATTGAAAAACATGAGAGCCTACTTTCAGCGGGTACGAGTAAATTTCGCTTTCAAAATCAAAATCAAAATATTTTTATTCATGTAGACCATTTTAGGCACTTATGAATACCTAGTCATAATTCTAATATTATTATAAGAGTGACTCTAGTTTTCTGTCTAGTTTTTTAGTTAGCTTTCTACGCTTGGTATTGCGGGTCCGATTCCCGCATGGGACAATATAAATAGAATAGAATAGAATAGAATAGAATATTCTTTATTGTACACCATTGAAATTACATAAGGAGTCTTATCATTACGATTAGAGGTACAATGGGCGGTCTTATCGCTAAAAGCGATATCTTCCAGACAACCTTTGGATGGACAAGAGAGATTTGAAAAAATTAGGGTAGTCTGAGGTGCACATGATACAAATATATACAAAATATAATACATATACCCATTACATAAACATACTTATATAACATATATAAATAATAGTTGGTGCATTATGAAATTATATGTCTGTAACTGTACAACACAGAAAAAAAAACAATGCAAATAACAACCTTATGCAATTAACTTACGATATATAATTTCTTGAAGTGTTGCAGCCATTCTCTGAGGGTCACAGCTATATCGTGCACCACACCATGACCTCCTGCTGACGCGACTATAGTCCCACCACATCTGGAAACAATAAAATCAAACAGTTTCATCAACACCTGGAAGTATCAAATAAGGGGCCATCCATAAATTACGTCATACGAGTTTCTTGAATTTTTGACCCCTCCCTCGTGCTTGTTATAGCTGGTCACATTTGTTAGACTTCCTACCTGGTATAATGACACATATTTTGTAATTAGACACTTAAAAATTTGTATAAGATTTACAGCGAGTACATATTTTTCCAACATTATAGACATGCGACAGGGTTGCAACAATTTTTTATGTTATTCTATAGTAGTTACCTACTTACGTAGTTTAAATTTAGTGTTGTAATACTTAGATATAAAATATTATATTCAAAAAAATGTGATGTCATAAAATTCCCGCTTTTTGACACACAGTCAGAGGCCTGCACAGTCATTTTAAACATGGTTACATAGAAATCCTAATTCGTACTAAATTCATCTTCTGCGTCGAATCTATACTATTGTAAGGGTAGGCAGTGCCTTTTTTAGGCAAAAAGAACTGAACGCCCCTGCACACAATGTCACACTTCGTCGACCCCCTCTCTCCCCCTTAACGTGTGACGTATTTTATGGATGGCCCCTAACTTATCTAGATAATAGTATCTATCTTGTAAATCAATTATCAATTGCTCTGTGTCTTGGAGAGCTCATAAAGTCGTCAGTTCTGCGCCTGATCTATCCCCGGTCGTGACGGGTGCCGTCCTAGCGGACAACGGGGGGGAATATAGAGGTCACCTGTATTTGCGCACATAGGTTCTGCGTACTGTAGAATCTCCGGCATATCCCACTACGAAATCATCTTACCGCTAATCCGCTATCTCGCTCGCACATTGAAGATATAAAATCAATGAATATATATAATTATTTAATAAGAAAATTTGAAAAAACAACTGATACGGATGGGACGGTGGGAGTTGTTTTTTCAAATTTTCTTATTAAATAATTATATTTAATAAGCTATCATGTGCTATAACATGTAAAAATTCACAAAAAAATATCAATGAATATAGTTATGAAAAATCGAACTTAACCATATGAAGGAGAGTAACATTACTCAGTTTCAGAAAAAAATTAAGCTTGATCAAAACATGTTTTCAATTTAAAAAAATAGCTTTAAGTGAATTTTTATTTTATTCCATTTCTTTGCATGAAAACATCTTTCGATCAAGCTGAATTTTTTGCTAAAACTTAGTAATGTTGATCTCCTTCATAATATAGTGTAGTTCGATTTTTCATAACTATATTAATTGATTTTATATCTTCAATCAACTTCAATGTGCGAGCGAGATAGCGGATTAGCGGTAAGAGGCGCCTTAATTCATACTGTTTCGTAATTAGTTCCGTTTCCTTTACAACTCTAGACAAGGAGACTACATCAATAATAATTAGCATAGAGATAGGTAGGTACTTTAAATGTGATTCATTCATCCTTGCTAGCAACGTGAAGCGACCTCGACGAAGGTTGTTTAGTGTCTTATAAAGACATAAAGAAGTTTTCTGGTTTACTACTTTTGCTTTGCAATATTTTCTCGGTTATTGTAGAAGACTTATACTGGACATCCTTACTAGTCCTGACTAGGGTTAAATCAAATAAGCTGGTGAAACTTCACAGAATTGTTAGGAATCGATAAAAGATTACATAAACAATAATAAAAAAATTAAATAAAAATATTTTATAATCTGTTCTACGCCAGGTGCCAAATACCGAACAAAATAAGAAATATTTTTTTTTATTATTATTGTTGTTGTAATCTATTATCGATTCCTAACATTCCTGTGAAGTTTCGCCAACTAATTTGATTTAACTATATTAATATTATACGCTAAATTTATGCGAAAATAAATTTGTATGTTGTCACTGAATGGATCATCCTGAAATTTGGCATATAATATACCTATGTTGTCAGCGGATATAGGGTACCTTTCATCTTGAAAAAAAGTACTGTTTCCAAGAAATACAACAATAACTTCTAAATTATCGCAAGTAAAGCCGCGGGCAAAAACTAGTACGCTAAGCTAATAATTACAATATCGGTATCTAACTAAAATCAAATTCAAACAAACAAACTCGTAGAAAAAAACTAGTTTATCGTAAAACATACACTAATTGCCGAGGTCGTTGACATGATTGATAATAATCGTTGCCCATTGCCGAACAAATGAATCACTACGCACTATATGTATGTGTGCGCACTGCGCATACGCCCCGCTACCGTTTAATTGAAATATTATCAGTTGCCAGTCATTTGCTACTTATTACTACGTTGCATTGATTTCAATGCCATATTGTAATCTTTTCTGTGTTTATACGTAAACATAAACACAAAAAAAACAGTGTCGGGATTGACTGACAAGTCAAAGGTCTCAGGTTCGAACCCAAGGCTTGTGGCAATGTGACTTTTTCAAAGTCATATGTACCTACTTTCTTAGTTAATCTAAGGCACCACTGACTAACGGAGAAAGGAAAACATCGTGAGGAAACCTGGACTTAATAATCTGAATTCGCCAACCCGCAGTGAGTTAGCGCGGTGATTAATGCTCGATCCTTCTCTGTATGAGAAGAGGCCTATACCCTACAGTGGAACAGTTACAGACTGATGTTTAGAAAGAAAAATTGTGTGTCTTGTGAAATTTTACATGTTTTAGCACATGTTAGCTTATTATGATGGGATACGGTAGCTCAATGGTTAGAGCGTGTCGGCACGGTACTCCGAAGATCGTGGGTTCGAATCCCATTCGTATCAGTTGTTTATTCAAATTTCTTATTAAATAATTATAAGAAAAATTGTGGTTTAAAACTTTACCTGTCGACTATACATTCCCGTATTTGTACGTATTTCTTTGGGAACGCACCGCTTGCATCGCTCTTGAGACTCTTCCCCCAGTACCAATGTTCAGTCTCTCCCTCGATATGCACCAACTCGCCAACGTCGAACGACAGTTGCGGCGATCCCTGTTTCGCCGTAAAGTTGTATATGGCTGGGGAAAAGGTACAAGAACTTTAAATAAATAAAAGTTAATAAAATATTACTTATTTAAATAAAATCTTCCTCTTAGAGTAATTGTTACCTAACTCCATTGTGATCGGCTTCTGATCTAACCAGATGGAGCAGAATATCAGTTTTGTACAGAACGAGTGCCTATCTGACGCCCGCAATCGGAACGGATGCAATATTCTTTTCATGGAAATATAGATTCTATAGTCTAAGATTCTGTTAGATAGACGGCGACACCTGTTAGTTTTTGGGCATATTTTAAAGTTACCTACACGAAGTTAAATACATTATTTTATTTTACTTTTAAAATTTAAACAGCTAGTAAGGCTTCTAACATAGCTACCCACCATTGACTTCATCTCTATAGTTGTGCTGGTTTCCTGTCTTCATTACATTTTTAAAATAGGTACCTAATTATAATTATTTATTTTCTATGTTAATTCAGACAAATCCTTGTTCTGCCCTTAGGCAGGTGCAAGAACAACTCTATGTGTCTCTGTCTGTCATAGCCATTTTACTCACTACTTATCAATGCTATAGAGCTAAAACTCGGCATGCATAAACTGTAAAAAATCTATAACGCGAACGTTATGGAATAAGTTTTAATAATAATTACCTATTAAAATTGTGTTAATTTGAAATGTAATGTGGGGTTGATATATTTTTATTTAAGGACGTGTTACAATTTTAATGCGCTCGAATTTAGGCATTTGAGTCGAACTACCACACGCACCACTACACTCACAACGCACGCACCCATTGAAATCGCTCTGCGCTCGGATTTCATTCTTCAACTAACAAGTTTTGGTACTTTAGGGTAATATTTGGATTTTTAATATTTTATAAATTTGGTGAAACTTTACAATCGCATTATTTTTGGTAGGTATGGATATTAGGTTAAAATAAAAAAAATAATAAGTATGTGGTTTAAGTATCTTTTTTCGAAAAATATTTCCTAAAGAGGGAAAAAGGGGGGATAGAAATTTATATCGGTAATCATATATTTTTGAAGTTTGAGACATGAAAGTTAGTATACCTATAGCTAATTGGTTCAAAATGATAATATTTTTTTGAATATGAAAACCTGAGGGGAAGAACTATTTACATTATTTATGTATATATATATTTATTTAGTTATTATATATTTATATTTTATTTATTTATATTTTTTATTTATTTGGCTTATGGGTTAAAAATAAGGATGTTTCAAAATTTTAAAATATAGGTAAATATTTTTTAAATCTTGCCCTGGCTGCATCATCGGACCCCCGTTCACCAATTATAATGTATGAGACTCTGAACTATGAACAAATCAAATGAGTCCAAACTCGAGGGGTTTACTAGTAGTCATTGAGGAGTGCCACTATCTACCTCCTGGTTCTATCATCAGAACCTCGTCACCAAATATAATGTTTGAGACACGCTAGAACGAATCAAATGAGTTTAAACTTGAGGGGTTTACTAGTTGCCATTGAGGAGTGCCAATATCTTGCTGCTGGCTCCATCATCAGATCCCCGTTATTAAGTGTAATGTATAGGAGTCGTTAAAAAAAATTAATAAGCCCAAACTCGAGGAGTTTACTACTAGGAATTGAAGTGTTTCACTATCTTGCTCTTGGCTCCATTATCAAACCCTCATCAGTTGTCACCATGATAATTGAAAGAGACTCGCTAGAACAAATCAAACGAGTCCAAACTCGAGGGGTTTACTAGTTGCTATTGAAGAGTGCTACTATCTTGTTTCTGGCTCCATCATGAGACCCTCGTTACCAAGTGTAATGTACAGGACTCCTTAAAATAAATCAAATGAGCCCAAACTCAAGGTGTTTACTAGTAGCAATTAACGAGTGCCGCTATGTACCTCCTCGTCTTGGGTCCATCATCAGGTCACCTTGATGTTACCAAATTACTGTATTCTCATCCAAATACAATGACAACCACGTAATGAAAAAAAAACTGATACTGGGCATGGTTCTTGTATTTACTTTTATTTCGGTTCGAAACTCCAAATAGTATCAACTTTTTACAACCCAAGTATACACTAGTCACTTACACTAAGGTTAAGGTAAAGGTAAAGGTAAGGTAAAGAGTTTACGTAATAATAATATTCTTTTCAAAAAGCAATACACCCCTGCTTCCACGAACGCGTCTTAGCGCGGAATGGCAAGTAATCGCGCGGCGCGTCAGTTTATACTACAAAAATGTATGGAGATATTTTAGTGCGTTCATATTTTTTGTCATAAAGACTATAGTTATTTCTTTTGGTCAAAAATATTATAAGTGCTTTATGAAGAACTATATAAACTACAATTTCATATAATTTTTGACTTAAAGTGTGCAATAAATTTAGCTATACGTGGTACCTACTCTGACCCCATTTTTCGTCGTTTTCAGTGATTTTTGTGATAGTAAAAGCGTGTTTATATAAAAATATTGTATAGAACTATTTTTTTTTCTATGGTAGGTCTAGAGATAAATGTATTGCCTTTAATTTGATACTATAACCTCTTTACATTATTACACCTACTTCGTAATACGAGCCTCTAAAAAACAGTGAAAAACATTGAATTTTGTTGATACGCCCTTATAAATTTGAAGGCCTGCCCTACATGTAATGTGGGGTTGATATATTTTTATTTAAGGTATAATTTATATGCTTAGGTACTTCAAAGGTTTAAGAAAAAAAATTGTAATAATAACTATCGTGAGTCATACTAATTATATGAAATATTGATACGGCTTTACTCACGCATTAATTTCGGGAATGCCCGACTAGTTTCGAACTCAAACGGAGTCCATTTTCAAGAGCGGGTGTATACGCGGCGGCGTCGCGGACTAACTACTAACTAGTAAAGCCGTATCAATATTTCATATAAAAAAATTGTTTTTAATTTTTGGCGTAAACCTAAAAATGTGCAAATTTCCAACTCTCGCGAGAGCTTTTAAAAAGCGCCTGCGTAAGAGTCAAGTTCGTAACGATATCTCCGCTTTGCCGTTGCCGGTCTCCACACTTTCGGCTAAGAGACTTGAGGTCAGTATCACAGTATAATAACCATACAGTACGGAAACTACGTACGAACGCTCGAAATGGCACACTCGCACAAACATGCGTAATTGCGTAACGACGAGACTCCTAAGCGAAAGTTTCCTTACTTTATATTTATTATACTGGATCAGTATGTTTCTTCGCCAACCGTACTTAGCATACACATAATACGAAATTCAAACACGCTAACCGTTACGCACAAACCAGATGCTAACTAACACGTCAAACTCAAATACTATGACATAATAAACGTCACTTTTATGGCAACCGGACCATATCCATGTCACAAGAGCGCAATGCTTTCTAATTTGGCACAACAATACGGCGCGACGTGTTACGATAAAACAATGCTAAAGATTTTTTTTTAAATAATCGATAGTTATGCGTTTGACCGATATCTCAACTGACCGATGGTGCACACTTATCTAGAACCTATTTACTATAGTCTTGAAGACTCCCAGGTTATAGCCATCGTATTAAAAATTAATTATCAGTTGCTAAAACGGTGAGGGAAAACATCGTGATGAAACCAGCACACCTGAGAGATTTTCCAAAGGCGTGTAAAGCCAGGTCTACGGGCGGTTTTAAACTCTGACACCAGGTTCTTCATCAACCATACGATAGGAAGAAGAAGACTGATGCAATGGTGCGGTCGACGATGGTGTTTATCTTAGAACCTATTTCACTCAGTTTTGAAGACTCTTAGGTCAACCATCAGATAACAGACTCCGGCAGGGAGTTTCACTCCTTGGCTGTACGTACAATGAACTAATTCGCAAAAAGTTTTGTGCGTAAAGGACCTATCAGAATATCAGCGCTGTTGCTTAATTTAAACATTCTACTGCAGCATTATGCTGAGATAGGGCCCTGTTTTGACCTCGTACAGGTATTCCCTAGTTTCCCTAGTTCTTTTCTTTCTTTTTTTTACAGGTTGAATGTCAACCATGAAGGTAAGCGTAATCTCTAATAGTCTCCCATCGAAATTATCACGGGAATCATTACAAGTTCCTTCAGGAATCTCTCACGAAATATTCCCGTGAGAACCTCGGATATCCTTCATGAAGCCTTAGTTCCCGAGGGAATTATTAAATTATTACCAATCAAATAAATTGCTCTGACCTTCACAACAGTTGTAATACCAATGCTTATTAAGAGTTAACTGCCAACAGACCTAAAACGGTCGCAAATTTATTAAAACAAGATTAAAGCTCCTACTATCAGAACAAACAGCCCACATCCTGTACGGACCCTAAAATACGCGTAAAAAAACCTACGCCTTAATAAATTGACATGAAAAAAAAGTGATAGGCTCACATAAAAAAGTTAATGTTTAACATTCATTGTACTTACACAAACAATAATCCGGGACAATAGGGGCGGTATGCGCATGAGTCACGGAAAACGACACAGGCACAGTCGCGAGCGCACCAAAATCGCGTTTGAACGCATCTTGAGCGCGCTATGAATGCTGATGTGAGGGGCGTTAGATCTAGCAACTGATTAGATGGAATAGTGTTTTTAATGTGAAGTTCCATTTTTAATTTGTAGAACCTTTAACCTTCGTGGTAACTGGTATAGAAATACTAAAGTATTAGGAGATGACAGAGTTGAAAGTGTGTGAAAAACGATGGCGCGTCCAAGGAATGATTTTTACCCGGTTTTGGTCACGAATGAAGTTAACCAGGAAAAAAACTTCATAGATAACTTTCCTAGACAAAGCAGAAGGGAGACAGAAAAGAAGAATGATCGATCTGCTGAGTCGCAAACGCAACAAAAGAGAACATTGCTCTTGCTGGAGTTGCAGACATAGATCTAGCTGGGCCTCTTCCCAAATAAATGGAATGAAATGGACCTATTATATGTAAATCTAAACCATAAACACATCGCGCATGACCCATCCTTAAAATAAATGGTTCCGATGAAAATATACATCGTAAGATTTCAATTAACGATTATTCTGACAGCCTGATAATATGACAATTCAATTTAACAGATTTAATATATTAATTGTGTGAATCACAATAAAAATTCGATCATCTAAATAACACAATTTCAATGAATAGCCAATGTTTTATTGTGATTTTATTCCATAGAATTTATTTTAGAATTTAAAATTCAATCACGATTCGAAAGACATGTGGCGCCATCTATTATCATAAGAATGTTATTGTTGCTTTCATTAAAAACAGTCCTTTTTTTTGGAATGTCCGTTTTTAATCACCTGGCAATCTATACTTATAAAACAGTACCGTGACTGACTGACTGACAGACAACGCACAGCCTAAACCGGTGGACCTAGAGACTTGAAATTTTGGGACAATATTCTTTAAGTACCCTAGGGGTGCACTAAGGAAGGATTTTTGGAAATTCTACCCCTAAGTGGGTAAAAAGGGGGATAAGAGTTTGTATGAAAGTCCGTCATTTTTAAAGTAATATGTACGAAACTTGGTATTCAGCTTTTCGGTTGTTAGATGAAAGACGAGCATAGTTTATTTTTTTTAAATCTACCCTTGAGTGGATAAAAAAGGGGGTGAAAGTTTGTATGGAAGATTCATTATTTTTTAAGTTACAGATGTAAAAATCAGTATTAAGCTTATTCGCTAAAAATAAGAAAGACGTGTATCAAAAAAATTGGATGTTTTCCCCCTAAGGAGATATAAAAGGGGTTCAAAGTTTGTAGTTATGAAAATCTGTCATTAAACTTGATAATTAGCTTTTCGGTTAACAAATAAGACGTGTTTCAGCTTTTTGAAAACTCTACCTATTAGGGGGGAAGGGGGGGGGGGGGTTAAAGTTTGTATAGAAAATTCGGTAGGTATTAGTAAGAGACATCAAAGTAGCATAACTAAAGCATGTGTATCTCGATATTCAATGACTATGGGGAGAAAATATAGAACATAAAAGTTTGAATGAAATTCTACCATTTTTAAAGTTGAAGTCATGAAAATGAGTAGGTATACTCGAGAACTGCTGGACCGATTTTCATGGTTTTTGATTTGTTGGATTAGTCTCCGCCTATAATATAATAGAAGAATCGAAGAAAAATTAAATGGAATTGTAGGTACCCCTTGGGTATGGTAGGGTATGGGTAGGGTAGAGGTAGAGTAGGGTAGGGCAAGAATAGAGCGGTAGGATAGAGGTAGAGTAGGATAGGGTAGGGTAGGGTAGATGTGAAGTAGGGTAGAGTAGGAGTTGGATAGGATAGGGATAGGGTAGAGTAGTGTAGGATAGTGTAGGGTAGGGTAGGATAGATGTAGAGTAGGATAGGGGTAGAGTAGAGGTTGGGAATGGTAGGGGTAGGGTAGGGTAGGTTAGAGTAGGGGTTGCTTATGGTAGTGGTAGGGTAGGGTAGAGTAGCATAGGGTAGTGTAGGGTAGAGGTATAATAATCACGCGTACAACGTCGCGCGGGACAGCTAGTTATGTATATAGGTATGGAAAATTTTAGGATGATCGGTTCAGTGCTTCAGGCGTGAAAGGGTAACAAACAAACTTACTTTCGCAATTATGATATTAGTTAGGAAATAGGTTATGATTAAGATTAGAATAATTATGTCTGCCAAAGAAAAGGAGGACTAAGAAATTAACAAGGTAGATAAATTGCAGCTTATGATTTTAGAGTACTTATTTTTTTCCCAAATTCTTAGTTTCCAATAAACCTTGAGTTTCATTCAAGCAAAATCTGTAAATCGGTAAAACCACTTATCCAACCAATTTTACGAGCAAGCTCATAAAACGCCGTATCTAAGAGACTAATAAGTCTATCAGACACCAGATCCTAGTACATGACACCGATATCTACCGTAATGAGATATTGGTGCTGTACTGCGTCATTGATGCAAATTCTGGTTATGCGGATGGACCAAATCGAGTTCGATTCCCAAGTTAAAACGGTCGACGTTTTGATACAGTGGACCTTTTGATACAGTGGATCTTTTTATACAGTGGATCTTTTGATACAATGGACATTTTGATACAGTGGACGTTTTGGTACAGTGGACCTTTTGATACAGAGGACATTTCACTGTCCACTGATACAGTTGACATTTTAAACAGTGGACATAACACGACCAAAGACTTATCTTGGGAATCGAACTCGACTTATAAATTGATTATAAAACTTGATAACATAAACATTTGGGAATGGACTGGCATTAAGATTGATCATACTGTTCAAACTGGCTGTGGTCATGAAAAAGTGAGGGAGCGACTTCCAATTTAGTAGGTAATAGAATAGAGAGGCAGTAGAAGAAGATCGATATTTGGGCAACCCTTTTAGTACCGGTATGGTCTTTTATAACTGGTGAAAATGTACCTCTACCTAATTCTCTTCCCTTCTCTGCTAATTCCCTTCTCTACTTAATTCTTCGGGGGCAATACCAGCGTTCAGTGAAACTGCAGCCGCACCTGATATCGCCCGTTTTCAGATGAGAGCGTTAATGGTTCAGGTACAATTTTATGGTCCATTAAACGCATTGTTCGATAAGCAATTAGTGTTTGGCTGATGAAGCGAGACAATTTATAGTATCCGATAGATTAACTTGTAAATTTAACCATTTGGATAATCATTTTGGTGGTTTAACAACGTTATTGCAAAAATTAAGAGATTTTGGCTTTGGTTAAAAAAAAAACTGTGTTAACGTGCTGTGGATTAAGTTGATTTATGGTTTAATAGGAATTGAAATTAAAAAAGTGATCAAATCTGTTGAGAATGATTAACAAAAAGTCACTAAAATGTAATTATTTATTGACCTACAATAGAGCTTATGCAATGCGATCAGACTTACCTGTCACAAAAGCGAATAACAAACCGGATTTATATTTTTAGCGGTTTATTTTTACTCAACAAAAGTAACTGTTATTCTCAATCCCGCTTTAGCTTGTCACGTAGCTGTAGTCGGAAGGACAAAAAACTTAAACTTATTGTAAGTTCAACATCCCGAATGTTTAACAAAAACATATGCTCAACTTGCGAACGAGTGATGGCCATGTGAATTTGTTTTTTTAATAAACGTTTTATTTAATGAGACCTTAAAATTCATATTTTCGAAACTCATAACAGACGTTCGTCTAACAATACAATCATCACTATAAAGCTTTGGATTATAAACACAGGAGCCATCGAAATATTATACTATACCATATACTATATATACACTATACTATACTATATATTAATAATATACCTAGTTCAAAAAAATAGGAATCAGATACCTAGGTATATCCAGAAACGTAACTACAAATACAAGTAGGTATGGACTTTCGCAACCAAAAACTTGAATGAAAAATTGCTATCAACAGTGATCTTCAGACAACAGAATCAGCAATGTTTATAAATACATAACATCTATTTATGAAGCTGATTGGACGACATTATTGGCAGACTGGTGTTTTGACAGACCTAATTGGACTTCCTCAGGTGGCGGAAGGGGACCAAATGCGTCGATTGGCATGTAGGGACATGTGTGCGAATGTGCTTGCGTATTCGCTCGTGTATTCATACTGATTAGTACGATTATATGAATATTATAAATACGAAAGCTATAGAGCAATGGATAGAAGTGATTTTTGGCATCTAAGAGAAAGCTTATGGGCCGACGAGTGATATTATCATTCTTCTAGCTTTAGTCCCAAACTTTGTTGGGGTCGGCTCTAACCAGATGCAGCTGAATATCAGTCTAGGGAGCGACTGCCTATCTGGACCCCGCAACCCAAAGGGATACTATATTTTAAGGTTAGATCAGTTGTTAGGGTTTTATGAGGGTTCTGACTCCCTATGTCAACTGTCAAAGATCTTCTAGACAACCGGAGCCAACGGTTTAACATATTATCCCAACAAATGCAAAGACTTTTTTCACACTAGCCACGTAGCTAGCTCACTGAGTGTTGGCGATTTCTGACTATTAATATTAAATCCAGGTTTCCTAACGATTTTTTCCTCCACCGTTAATCAGTGATATCTTAGATCAACTAAGAGAGGACATAATTATGACAATATTATGATACGTAGCGTGGCAGAAACAAATTGCAATGTGTCTGCCACGCTGCAGAAACGGTGACCGACGCGACGTGGCGGTTTTTGACGTGACTTTGGAAATTGCCTGTAGGTAAATATTATTAACCAGCCAAATTTAAAGGCACGCAAGCCAAATCCTATTGTGTGAAGGTAAATAAGTATTGATGTGTAGCTATATTTTCCTGGAACGAGTAAGGTACCTAAAAGCGGAATTTTAACTGTAATTCAATTCAATTTCTGTTCAAGTCGGTTGAAGTATTTGTCCTACTTGAAGTCAATAAGACTACCTAATTATAATAAGTAGACAAATGTTGATAAGTTATACTCATTCTTATAAGTATTTATATGTATGTTTGTTTATGTTATCTGGTAACCAAGTGACCGACTAGAAATTGTAAGGTCAATGGCGAGGTCTCCAATTTATCCAGCGTATTCTTTTTCTAAAACTGTTATGTAGTTTGCGGTCCGAAATTTATGTAGAAAGAGTGTAATTATTGATTGGGAAACTCGCAAAAACAACTGACTCGGGCGGGAATTGAACCCACAATCACTTGCGCGCCATGCCATGCATCGCTTTACCAACTAAGCTAAGCTACCAAGGTTTGCCCGCTTCAGTTGGATTACGAATCTCTTTTTTAACTATTTATTAATCTGTGCCTTAAGCGGGTGGTCTCAGCTAAAAATATGAGGTTTTTTATTGGGGTTTTTTTTATTTTTTTTACTTAATTTGTTTTAAATTAAATATCACTGTCCGTGCCTCGGATAGCACGTTAAGCTGTTGGCCCCGGCTGTCGATTGTAGATGTTTGACAGTCGTTACGGGTAGTCAGAAGCCTGAAAGTCTGACAACCAGTCTTACCAAGGGGTATCGTGTAACCCAATATCTGGGTTGTAGAGGTCTGATAGGCAGTCGCTCCATGTAAAACACTGGTATTCAGCTGCATCCGGTAAGACTGGAAGCCGACTCCGATAGTTGGGAAAAGGCTAGGCAGATGTCTTAGACTTGTTTTATTTGTGATCATAACTCGTAAATAAACTAGGTTATACCTACACCCGACTTATCAGTCCACAAAAACTTTAATAGGCCACTTTCAATAACCCGGTTCTTGTTCCTTATCCACAAATAGATTTAAATTGTCCTGCATGACCCGCACTATCTAGAGTCTGTGACAATTAAATATTATAAGTAACTCCACTAATTGCAAGTTATAGGTCACTAATGGGCTGTTACGATTGTACTGGATAAGTTTTGAGCTAGTACTGCCTTGTTGGTTTAGTTGTAGCAAGTGCGACTGCTGAGCACGAGGTCCTGGGTTCGATCCCCGGGTCGGGCAGTGTTATTGGGTTTTTCCATTAGGAAATTCTTAGTAGCAGCACGGAGTCTGGAATTGTACCTGGTTAATGGCAATAGGCTCGCTGCTTATTACATGGGACTTATAACATAGCCAGCGAAACATGTACTGCATACACCTTTACCTAACCCCTCTGGGGTATAAAGGCGTGAATCTATGTAATGTTTATAATATTATTAACATTAAGCTATTTGCAGAAGCAATTAAAACCTAATGGCGTCCAAATGAGAAGCAGCTATTTAAAGATATTATTAAATAAAGGCGAATAAAGACATCTACATTATATGTACATGTATTTTCCTATATTATTTCCTTGTTTTGATAACAGCATCCCAACCCCAGAATCATTAGGTAAATTAAAACCACAATTGTCATAATAATTTAAATATTATTCGTTAATTGGATATAATGAAAATCCGGGGAATCCCCTGGAAAAGTGAAAAAAACAATATATATTTTTAGGGGCAACACTCGCTAAACCACTGTCTCGCTTGCGCATAGTTAGCACACTGAATATAGTTAAGAAAAATCGCAAAAATAAAAAAAAACAACAAGTTAATGAGGACAATATTACAAAGTCTTACAAAAATTTAAGTTTAATCGGAAACAAGTTTACATGTATAAAAATTGCAATATACAAAAATCTATTAGAAGCAATTTTTTATGTACAGGGTGGCCCATTTATAGTGGTCCAAAAATTTTTTTTACATCTAGGACATCCCAATGATTAATCTAAACGCAACATATGTTCCGCGAAAATCAGTAGTTTAAAAGTTATGATTTTTTAAATTTAATTTCTTAAAATTTCTACTTTAGTCATGTAAACCCCTTTAGATTGAAAGTGATTGCACTAAATCGAATCAAATTTGGTGTGTAAGTACTATAGACATGTAGCAAGCAAGCAATGAGCTATTTTTAAGATTAAACTTAAATCGTAACATGGTTTTAGACCTTTCGGTGAATTATTTGTGATTTTCGATTGATTAAGCACATTTTTCCAAAAATTCTAAAGACAATAAAATGTACTACACGAATTTTGCTTATGGTTGTAAAAACTACCTTGAAGTGTGAGGATAACATAAATAAAAAAATACGTGTGGTGTAACTACAGTAAGTTCTTCAGAAATGAACATTGTATGCACTAGGTCATTAAAAACTTAAAATTTTAATTTTTGCCTAAAACATCATTTGAATAAATCCAACTTTATTATGAAAATAAAAACACTGGAATTAGTTAAATAAAGGATATTTATTTAAAATAACAACCCCACAATGACAAAATAAACGCTATTACAATAATTTTTCGAAATGTGTGCCTTTTTTAAATGCAAATCTTTTTAAGCCTGTTGAAAGCCTGTTGTAATTCGGCCATCATCATCATCTGCCTAGCCTTTTCCCAACTATGTTGAGGTCAGCTTCCAGTCTTACCGGGTGCAGCTGAATACCAGTGTTTTACATGGAGTGGCTGCCTATCAGACCTCCACAACCCAGATACTGGGTTACACGATACCCCCTTGGTAAGACTGGTGGTGACACTTTCGGGCTTCTGACTACCCCGTAACGACTGTCAAAGATCTACAATTGACAGCCGGGGCCAACAGCTTAACGTGCTATCCGAGGCACGAACAGTGATAATTAATTTATAAAACGCACAGACCTTACGAAAAGTCAGAGGTGCGCGCCTTGGGTTCGAACCCGATACCTCTGATTTGTCTGTCAACGGTCACACTAGGCTATCACGACAAAAGCAAATAGACAGCTTTTCAACGGGCATAAAAGGATTTTTTTGCGACGTTGCTGTTTAATGTTTATGCATTGAAAATAGAGACAGACATTCCGAAAACTTATTGTAATAGCGTTTATTTTGTCATTGTGGGTTGTTATTTTAAATAAATATCCTTTATTTAACTAATTCCAGTGTTTTTATTTTCATAATAAAGTTGGATTTATTCAAATGATGTTTTAGGCAAAAATTAAAATTTTAAGTTTTTAATGACCTAGTGCATACAATGTTCATTTCTGAAAAACTTACTGTAGTTACACCGCAGTATTTTTTTATTTATGTTATCCTCACACTTCAAGGTAGTTTTTACAACCATAAGCAAAATTCGTGTAGTACATTTTTTTGTCTTTAGAATTTTTTGAAAAATGTGCTTAATCAATCGAAAATTACAAATAATTCACCGAAAGGTCTAAAACCATGTTACGATTTAAGGTTAACCTTAAAAATAGCTCATTGCTTGCTTGCTACATGTCTATAGTACTTACACACCAAATTTGATTCGATTTAGTGCGATCACTTTCAATCTAAAGGGGTTTACATGACTAAAGTAGAAATTTTAAGAAATTAAATTTAAAAAATCATAACTTCTAAACTACTGATTTTTGCGGAACATATGTTGCGTTTAGATTAATCATCGGGATGTCCTAGATGTAAAAAAAATTTTTGGACCACTATAAATGGGCCACCCTATATAAAAACTTATTGTCAATGTCCTGCTGGCGGTTTGAACTCTTTTGAATAACCCACAGCACACCTGAGAGATTTTGCAATGGTCTTTAAAGCATGTCAAAGGCCTACGCGCAGTTTAAACTCTGACATCAGGTTGTTAGTCAACCATACAATAATAGTCGTACATTCTAGTCATACATTCGGGCGAGGGCAGCGAAAACAAATCTTGCTTAATCTTTTGTGTAATATTGATAACAATAAATAGTCTATTGTTTTATTACTCCATTCAAAAGTAACACAGCTGTACTGTTGATGTTTAAATCAGAATTTCTAAACAAAGAGGAGGTATCAGTTTTTTTTGATATCTTAATCTATGAAAGACCTTTTGCATCCCGGTGGCACCTAACCATAGGTTCCTTAAAGTCCCCATTTCTCAAACTAATAATTCATAAATAGGTATTTCAATAAAGTATTTATGCCTTAGAGTATATAAGAAAATATAGAGCAACCCTATAGAAGTATGAACTGTGAGCACGGGTATGAACAACGCGGCCGCGACACGAGCTCCGTTTGTGATCATACCTCGATCGACTGCGGTTCAACTAGGCTCCACGAACGAAAAAGTTACATTTTAGCTTATATCATGGTTAACTGCTGAGTTAAATTTTGAAAAACATCTAGAAAACACAATTTGAAAAAATCACATTTTAACATTTCTATGGTGAGACCAGCTTTCGCTCCGCACAAGGCAATGTGGTTGACGTTATCACTCTATATTTTCTTGAATACTCTATGATTTATGCACACTATATTGCGATGCGAACACTAAAATTCAAAATTTGAATAAAAATATAAATTTGATTATGAGCGGAATTTGATTAGGTAATTAATTTAAAATTAGAACGTGTTGCAAGGAAGTATTATAATTATCACATAGGATTGTCAAATTATACATTTTTATGTTCATTGAATAAGGTAGGTATTAATTTAATTATTGTCCTCTGACCGAATTTGGTCACAGCGGCAAGTCTCAACACAGATTAGCCAAGCACACAACAGATATTATAGAACACAAATGTGTGCGTAAACCCAGGTGCACTCTCAATTCCCTCAGTCTCAAAGTCCAATGGGATGGCAATCAAACACGAGCGGAGAGAGATCAGGTGCTTTCCGAGGCACAAAACACAACAGTTAAGTGACATTTATACGTCACTTAAATCTATTGGCATACAACTGACAAGGACAGGTAAAATTTAATCCATGATTAAGAATGACAAGATTTTATAATTAAGGGTACACTAAAAAAGGGAATTAGGTAAATGTTTAATTATTCCCCAGAGGGGGTAGGCAGAGGTGTGCAGTACACCCACGTTTCGCCGGCTATGTTAATATACATATAACATGGGACTTATCTTACATGGGACAGACTCCGTGCTCCTACTGAGAATTTCCTAATGGAAAAACCCAATAACACTTTGCCCGACCCGGGGATGGAACCCAGGACCTCGTGCTCAGCAGTCGCGCTTGCTACCACTAGACCAACGAGGCAGTAAATATTGTTGATTGATATGTGATTATTGTAAATCATACAAACTACAATTTATCAGATAATTCAATGAAGATTTCCAACCCTGTGAGTATGTGAATTAATTATAATTGTCTAGGTCTGAGCTAGAAATGTTTAAATTTTCAAGTGTCTTAAATTAAGTAGCAAGGTAGTACAATACTTGTACCGAAAAAACAAAAATTGGGTTTATAAAAGTGTGATAAAAAGAAATAAAGCAAATGCAGGAATATTTTCCTTCTCCTTCAGTCGTGTGCTCATGACCGAGCATTGTGACTTTTTTGCTCCGTATGTTAGATACTGCAGCACCATTAAGTCTTCATTAAACCTCTGATCTAGTAGTTTGAAGTTGACTGGAGTGCAACCCACATATCAGGATTCAATTAGAAGTCATGAATAAAGGGACATAACTGAATGTTGGCTTAGCCCGTTGGTCAATGTATCATCTTATTTCAGGGCCCACCCAATATTTGCCCCTGACTCACAAGTGGTTTGCAACCCATACTTTGGGAAATGCTGCTCTAGTCTACTACTCCTTCTTCTTCTTATCGTTTCTATGATATATAATAAAAATATCTAACCTACACAGTCTATTACTAAACTCTAATCTGCAACAACTCTAACCACATGTAACACTAAATAAAAAAATAGTGTACACTAGCAGTAATGAATTAACACTTACTTTAAATACAGTTTAAGTAATATTTTTTTTTAATCGCACATCATAACGAAGCCAAGTTGAAAATTAAATATTTTGACTTAGGAAAAGTTACTATAATGAATTGTACTCCTTTCAATGTCAAGAAAGATACCTTTATCTCTGACATTAGCGAAACACGATAAAGTTTAAAAACATAAAATTTATAATTTCATAATAGAATATTAATGTATCTATTTTTAAAAAAGAAAACAACTAACAATTGAGTACCAAGAAATGTTTGTTTTATAAAAATCGCGCATCAAAGTCATTACGAATTAGTTAGTTATCATTCGCTTATTTTAATATCAGCTTTGGGAGTGGCCCTGGCTAGTGACAAATTAACACATACGGTTGAATACCCCAGTTCTATAAAATCTAAGGCATTCTCTAACAGGATAATTATTACAGAAGCCACAGACAGTTAGTAGTACGTCTGATACAATGTTTATATTTATCACAACTCTGCGGGAGGCAACCTCTGAGGCAACAAGTAGAATACTATTTGACACCAATACATCACTTTACAATCAAAATAAGCGGTAGGTAATGAAATTAAACACTTACCAACAGCGTACACCTCTTCATTTTCGAGTTTACACCAAACAGTCATATTGAATAATACGCGTTTATTAATTAATATTTTTCTATCGAACAAAAATCGTGTAGCTCGTCATTTTTACAGCCCAATCAACCCAATATTTGACAAATTCGTCGTGACACTACAGTGTTGACATCACAAATTAATTTTTAAAAAACATCAGATGTCATTAGCTCAGCGCTACATCGCTGTACAGCGCTTTTCGGACAGTTCTTTTACAATCATTACTTTGAAAGTGTGTCTGGGCAGGGGATGCAACTTGGAAGAATAATCGACAAAGGCAAAATTTTTCCTTTATGGGTTGCACTTACATCTCCCTGACTTGGAAAATAATAGACCAAAAATATACAATACGTATTTTTCACATATTTTCCAGAGTAAACTGTGGTGGTCTTGTCATCGTGAATAAAAACTTTTAAATAAGATTAGTTATAGCTGCCTAGGTATTTTTTTTGACTTGCGTAGATCCTGAAAAAGGTGGACGACGTTCGTGCACCCCCCTTAAAAAAATCCTGTCGGCGCCCATAATTTTTATCTTAAAATCAATTGTTATTGGAATGAACCACATTAATTTTCCTTTAATAACTGTCCATTTATGGAGTGTGGTATGACTAAGGATGTTTTATACAACAAGCTCCTTGGGTATGACCACGAAGCAAAAAGAGTCTGCAAAAATTGGGGGCGCCACTGGCGCACTTCTCATGCTACAAAACTTTAAAATTACAAGTTGTTTGGTACTTAAATAATTATTTCTATGACAAACTTTTTGTCATAAAAAAAATAATTAAATGAATCACTTTTAAGTTATTTTAGTAGGCCTACTCACAAACTTAGTTTTTAAAAATTTTATTTTTAGTTCCAGCTATCACCGCCTCAGACTTTTTTTGCCAAGCTCTTTAAACTGTGTCATTGATGACTTGAATACTTAGAGGAAAAATTTTGCCTCATTCTTCCAAGCTTGAATAAATGTTTGAATTTTTGAAGCTGACTTTTATCATAATAATAGATAGATCTAAAAGAGTTGTCCTGAACTGGTTTTTTATTCGACCAAAATTCTAACCAGCATGTGTTAAATATATTTGGATAGAGGCTCGTAAAACTAGTATTTTGACATAAAATATTTAATTTTATATCCCTCCAATATTGAGAAAAACACTTTCAATGTATCGTATTTAATTATCACTCTCCGTGCCTCGGATAGCACGTTAAGCTGTTGGCCCCGGCTGTCCATTGTAGATCTTTGACAGTCGTTACGGGTAGTCAGAAGCCCGAAAGTCTGACAACCAGTCTTACCAAGAATTATCGTGTAACCCAGTATCTGGGTTGTGGAGGTCTGATAGGCAGTCGCTCCATGTAAAACACTGGTATTCAGCTGCATCCGGTAAGACTGGAAGCCGACCCCAACACAGTTGGGAAAAGGCTAGGCAGATGATGATTCACAGGCAGACAACTGACAATAGACAACTGATCTAATTTTAGAATATTCTAACTTCTTTGCAATATCTTCGATTAGGTATACCTATCTTATTCCTTTTGTACCTACCTAAGTTAATATTTGGAAATTACTTCAACTTGATTTGTGCTTTAACTATGGAACTCCTTTAGAACAATGTTAGCCACCAAACATATTGTAGGTAAGTCTGCTGCATTCATTTAAAAGAGCAACCATAGAGTTTTTTGCCTGATTCTTCTTCATGAGGGGTTGCCTGCCTTTGGAACTGGTAACTAGAGTCACTCTCGATGATGAGATGTCCAACGTCGATATAAGAATAAACACATAATCTTTAGGTCTTCGTGATAAAAAATATTTTGATTTTTGTGATCTTTCTATAGGTACAAATTATCAACATAATATTTTTAAGGGAGACCAGGAAAATGATGTTAGCATTAACCTTACCAATATCTCATTAAATAAACATTGGGGAAGATAAACCGTTATCCCAGTTCCCAGAAAGGAAGGATACGATAAAGCGATACTGCCACAGATTAAACAAACAAGAAATTTTTGATAGAAATTACGTAATTATATTAACAGAGTACATTGTGTTCGCTCCATTGAAAAAAAAGTAAAAAAACTTCGGATCCAATTTAATGAAAATTCCGCGGACGGAGGAGTGTGAGGTTTTGCATCCTATTCTACTCCTACCTAATTAAAATGATGGACTGATAGCCTAGTGGTATGACCGTCGACTCAGAGGTCTCGAGTTCGATCCCAAGGCACACACCTCTGACTTTTCGTAAGATAAGTGCGTATTATAAATGAATCTAAAACGGTGAAGGAAAACATCGTGATGAAACCAGCACACCTGAGAGATATTTCAATAGTGTGTAAAACCATGTTAGAGGCCTACGGCGGTTTAAACTCTGACACTAGGTTGTTCGTCAACCACACGATAAGAAGAAGAAGAAAATGATAGATGAATTGTTGTCCCTCTTTCACGCAAAAACGAATAGCCCATACGCGGAGGAAGCCGTGGCGATGCACTCTGATTTGTCAGTCGACGGTCATACCACTAGGCTATCGGTATTCTATATAAGCTATCAGTACCTACAAGGTGACAAATAGTAACTGCAATTTCGCCCTTGTACGGCCGAATTTAATCATTCATTAGGTACCTACCAACCGATTTTTATAGAGCGTCCCACGTCGCTCGACGATCGACGTCATAGGCGCGCGAGGTGTAGGTTTTCCTACTACCTACTACCGTTTTCAACTTTTACGACTGCCACTATAGTGAAACGTGCTAGTGGCAAGTAGGTATAATATTGTACTCTTTTTAAATGGTTACCCATCGCCAGAACCTTAAGGTATCTATTACAAAATGAATGCAAAAATAATAACAAAGTTGTAATATCCACTTTTGCCTGAAAGCTGCAATTCAGTTATAATTGAAATTGATTGCTCTTCATCAGTCTTAAATAAAATAAAACTTTGGATTGTTTGGAGCGGATACCACTTATCTAAGTACCTACCGTCGTTATTAAATTTCTCCTGAAAATTGCTTACAATTTATGGAAGCGCAGATTTCTATAGGAATTGATACTGAAAGGGTTTGTTTAATAATAACTTTATTGGAACCTTTTCAGTAGTGATAGCCTGTTTATTTAGTATAACGGATTTCAGAAAGTAAGCGCAATAAATAAAATTTAACTTCAGCAGTCATAACCAGACTTTTAATTACTTGTAATCAAATTCTAAACAACGTTCCCTCCAAATACAAAGAATGACATTTACAATCTGTCAGTTCCAACCAAAGATATTGGGTTCCAACCATAAAGGTTCCAACAATATACGTTATTGAGTTTTTAAATTATCAGTTAGTTCACGGATAAGTAGGTATTTGGTTTTGAAATTGATATTGGTATACTTACAATAAACATATCATTACATAGACTCACGCGTGTTTTCTCCAGAGGGGGTAGGCAGCTAGAGGTGTATGCAGAACACTAAAAAAAAAAAATGGTTGCCTGTAAAGTCGGTTTTACGGGCGAAGATTTTACGTGACAACGTCATAGTTGAGTGGGAGAGAGACGCAAGGCATTCGGCGGGCCTCTCTCTCGTTCGGTGACTCATCGTAACGTTACCGAGCGTTTCGTAACGTTACCGAGCGTTACACTTTTTCATAAGTGACTCCCAGCCGCAACCTAATTTAAGACGTTGTCACGTCAAAATAGACAAATTAAAGCATAAAAAAAATATTTTCATAATTATGTAGACCAGGTACCAACAACCTTCGCTAAACTTCATGACGGTCTTGAGCATGGCTACAATGGCTGCGCAATAGGTAAATGTCTTACAAAAAGCGCAACGCGGCGCGCCTTGCGCATCGGAATGCCAACTTCAAAGCGTACATGAAGTTTGGCGACGACTGTACCTTTAGTACCTAAATAAGTTTCCGGTTTACAGTTTCGTATCATGGAATAGGACAAAAGATCAAACGGAATCAATGGAAAAACGTTGTTTGCTATGCATATTTAAATGGATTCCTTCAGCAGCAAAATTAATATTTAATTCAGTTACTTTTCCTACCAAGTTTCGTCTTTCGATCCGAATCTTCGCGCGATAGCCGCTATAAATAAACCTGCCGTGACTTACTTAGATCCGTCCCTTCTTGAACCTGAAAATCCGGATTGTGTACAAAAATGTTCATACGTTTTAACCCCTAAATATCACGTCCTCACCTTACCTTTGACCTTTATCTATTTAAGTCGGAAAAGGGTTGAAAGTTATATTTTTAACGTGGATTTAGAGGGACAAAAAATTGGTTTGTAAACGTGTCTTCCAATGTCATCTATCTAATTAGGTATCTTTATTCTGCGCCGTCAACTCTTCCGATGGAACTGTCAAGTCGGTATGGTGAACAGTATCCTGGCCTCTCCTGATTCCGACGATGCAAAGAAATTATACAGAATAGTGAATTTAGGAATTAGTAGTAAGGTAGTTTAGTTGTTTTTATATTTTTGTTTTTGTAAGGGTGAGTACTTGGGAGTGTCACAATGAGGGTGACATATTTAAAAAAAAAACCCTCTATGAATAATAAAGATTAAAAAAGGTATCTTTATAATTATGTGGGTATACAGTTTAAAATAAATAAGTAGAGCCAGTTTTATGAAGCTTTATTTAGAAATTTTAGTTTTCTGCACTTTTTCTTCTTAATAAACTTTTAATATGCCAAGTTTCACATTCCTTCGTGCGCGCAATATCCAGTGAAAAAGGGATCCACAGTTTTCGCTTCACGTATTAATAAATATATTATATAGATTACTATACCTATTCTAGTATCGGCATAACGTACAGTTCTTAACTGAGGATCCCATAAGATCCCTTACCTCAGCCTTTGTGAAGAGTTTTGCTTGCCACGCAGAAAGTTTCTTTAGGCAAGTTATTGTCCAAGATGGTAGTTATGTATGTTTGAAATTTAGTTTTTGGTTTCTGTCAGAAACGGCATGCTAATACGCCAGGCCTGCAAAATAACAATAAGGTAGCTGCCAACTGTTTGTAAGAAATTTTAAAAATAACACGACATTTGTGAAGGATAAAAATATAATCAGACGCTTTATGCCAAAGATAATTTAATAAGGATAATATTATGTATAGAGTGACTTTAGAACACAATATGACGTCATCTATTCAAAGTGCCGTCTCTTTAAGAAATACAATATTCAAACCCTTATAATTTTTGTCATATTTTGGAATAATACAATATTTTTTTTAGAAGGTTATAATTATCATCGTTATGATTTTTTTTTTTAAATATCGTCCTAACAATTTGACATCCCTATTTCCGTCATAAATTATTTCATCTAACGTAAACTTTGATAACACTTTTTGCCTAGGCGCTGTCTTGCAACACGCTTTCTTGTAAAAAGCACAGATTACTACCTATACGGTATAAGCACAGAATAACCGATATAAGTCCCATCGCAGGCTGCGCATATTATGTATGGGTATGCAGTCTCTATATGGGATATCCTATAGTTAATCCAATTATAGGTATAGAATCAACACCAAATAGTACAACTAATAATTGCAAATTACAACAAAGAATAAAGTGTAAAATTAAATTTGGTTAAAATAAAAATTTCTATACATAAAAATGTGCTTATTTTTCGCTGTACATACTTCAAGAATACCAACCGAACAATCTTTTATTTGTCCGACACAACTGCAACAGGAACACAGATTAAAATTTAAACAAAATATCACAACACACGGCCAAAGTCAATATGTAACTCTCTATATAGACACTGAACAGCAAAGTTATTTTATCATAAAACTTTCACAGACGCTTACCCGCACAATGTGCACACGTTGCTAACGCTATTTCTGCAGGCGCTCGTTGCAGATTATCGTATTTTACATCCGGACCACAGACAATATAATACTATTATAGGTACCTATCTCTGTCCCCGATAGTTGAAAAGACGTATCTGACAGTTTTTCCAAAATTGAGTTATATATACTGCCAGAATCAGGAAAAAAAGGCGCATCTGCTGGTATTTTTAATATTTCGATATCTCGTTCCGTTAATGATTTAGCATAACGAAAATTGGCACAACTGCAATTTTTTTCTACTAGTTAGAAGAAGAAAAGACGGATTTCATTTATATTAATTGAAAAGGCACATTTACTTAGAAATGCCATTTAGTGTTATAATATTGATAATCTATTAGTGTTATAAATGCGTAAATGAAAAGACGTATATAGCCATATGCGCCTTTTTTTCTTAAAAGTGGAAGGTAGCAAATAAATTTGAGAATAAGTCTAAAAGTACATAAATAATCACACGTTGTTGAAATTTGAAGGGCGTTAATGATTATTTGCGTCCTTTTAATTAAGCATAAGACATTTTAATCTATTTTTTTTGCTAAGATGAAAAGGTTTTTTAATAATAGTAACTAAATGAAAGGTGCAATGTTGCCTTAAACTAATGGGAATCAAAGATGGATACTTCGGCCATCATTCGGCATTCATTTTTAAAAATTTTAAGGCTTTTTTTAGAGACAGCAAAGAATTTCCCGATTTGACATTCAAACATTTTTTTCTCCATTTTACCTTTTTGTTAGATGCGTCCATTCAACTATCGGGGGCAGAATTTCTGTACCCGTACAAAACCGGTACACTTTAGTCAAATAGAAACTGAAATTCCCCGTTGTTTAGTTTAATTGCCTGGATGTGCAAATACCTAGGTAGATATATTTGATTTTGGAAATGTACGTCGCGGGTAAAGGAGCTAAGTAACTTAGCAATTATTTGGTTATTAGTTATGTAATTTATTAATTATCTGCAACATCATCAGCCTGTATTCATCATCCACTGCCGAATAGGCCTCTCCCAATGCGTGCTACTTTTGTGCGCTCATTGGGGGTATTTGCCTATTTGCTCGTACCTGCCACGCTGGGCAGGCGGGTTGGCTATCGCAGTAGCAAATGATTGCTGTTACACAGAAGGTTGTTTGTCTATCCTCCGGATCTTTCCCTTTGACGCTTCTTACGACACCCGCGGGACGAGTAGGTTCGGGGTTAAGGTTAGGGGTTCTATGCTTAAGTCGGAAACCACACGGCACGGTAATTAATTATTAGGTAAAAACTTATTTTGGGTACCTAAATAGGTATAAGGAAAGTCACATTTGTAAATTTTGAACATGGAACCTTCTGACTTGACAGTCAATAATGATACAACCTTGGAAGAACTCACATCACACCAGAGTTGACCAGAGGCTATCACAAAAAAAAACAACTTGTAGCTTTAAATCAATGTGAATAAATGCTTTCTTTCGTTCTTTCAGAATTTAATATTTTTGCTGCGGGATAATGCTGAGATGGGTACCTTTTTTTGGCCTCGTACAGGAACTAATAAACAGTTTTTATTTTCTTTCTTTCTTTACCAAGGATTGCTAACCAATCCAATCTCTATGTAATATTTCATGGAAATACCAACGAAACACAAAAGGCCTATAGTTAAATAATAAACGAACCGAGGTGAGAACATTTCTTCGGCGATTTCTGTAACAATTCGTCAGGAAGAGTTATATTGTTCACATACGAGGATTCCATTCCAAGTAATGAGTAAAATTTTAATGAAATCGTACAGTCAGACAGCAAAAGTGATTGCACGTGTTACAAAATTCAACGAGAAACTAAAACTATTTGAAAAAATAACAACTGATACGGGTGGGAATCGAATCCACGATCTTTGGTCAGTCAGATCAGTTGTTATTTAAAATTTCTTAAGTAATAATTATATTTAATAACCACTTTACAGTCCGTGGACGATTTTCCAAAACAAATAGGTAGATATAAGCGCGTACAATTAGTATTACAATTACAATAATATTATTTTCTCTTAAAATACTTTTAGCGCCATCTATGAACTTTAGTGAGCATTAAAATAAATGAAGACAGCTCCACTCTACGTATAGAAATTATAGATGGCAGTGTAGGTAATAAAAATAACTGAAGTTTCCAAATTTCAATTAACCATAGGCCATAGACGAAAAATTTTCGTCTTTGTCAATAGTTCTTCCAAGAAGGAGGCTATGCGAAGCTCTTATCTTATCTGAGCAACTCAAATGCTATCCAAATGTAATGTTATTTTTTAGAAAAAGGATGTCGATAATCATCTTCTGGATACTGTTCTGAGTGTTACACAAGCGCTGTAGCAAGGATGTAGGTAATATTACATTAAGGATATATTATTAAGGATTATAATATTAGGAGAAAGGGCTATACCATTGTCTGATTATGGACTTTTGTCGTTGTCTGTACAAGCCGTACAAGTACCTAATAGGTAGCTTGGAACATGCCTCTGAGGGAATGTGGAGAAAATCCGATTGCGAGAAAAACGACTTACATTCTTAATGGTCCGAGTTCAATTGGTTTGAATATACAGGGAAATGTTTTTGCACCCTGATGCTTTTTTAATGGCTTTAATTGGTATCTTTTACAATGGGTATAAAGCACCGCTGATTTTTTAAATTGAAGTGTGTATTTTTCATTAGCTAATTAATTATTACTTTTAAAAAACGGTAAAGAAAAACATTGTGAAAAAACTAGTGCGCAATGAGCGATTTTCATATAACTACACATACTTAAACATTCTTATAAAGTATTTATGCATGTGAACATTAAAGTTTTAATATTTTATTGAAAGAAAAAATCGATTACGAGCGGTATTTGAACCTGAGGCCGACTGGGTAACGCTCCCAGTCGCTCTATCACTAAGTTTTTCGTAATCGAGTGTTCTTAAAATTCTCTTGTTAGGTACATTCAACATTTCAACCATGTCAGATTAAAGGTACCTACATGTAATCGATGTTTTATAAATATGATTTAGGATTTAAATACTTTGAATATATCAAAAACCTACTTCTGGCCACAAAAATGACATAGGTATAATATAAAACAAGGGACCCTTTTATCCACCTCAATGAGGTCCTCATGTGCTGCTATTTTTAGGTCCTACCTAAAATTATTATTTTCAATTTTACACATATAACAACCTTTTCGTTTAATTAAAAAGTAATGTATTGCGAAAAATTTTCACCAAAAAGTTTTGTTGCTGGCCGAATTTCATACACTTTGCTTTGTGCCGACTCCAACAGTTTTTGTTTGTTTGAATTTCGAACGGGAGAGCCACGCATTCCGTATTGTCGAATTACGCGGGAAAAGCTTTTTTTAAGCTTACATTGTTTTAAATTATTCTATGTTCGTTTAGACTTTAGGTCATGAATACCTAGTTATTTTGGAGTCTAAGCTTAGGCCCTGTTTCACTGCCTACCGGTAAAGTGATATTAATATAATAATTTATCAGATAATTTCATATGAATTATGTTCTACTATTGAATATAGGTACCTAGTAATGCCAATCTAACAGTTCCCAAATGACTAAACTGTCTGTACTTATGCCTTTTTGACTGTCACTGCTTTTTAATTGCAACAGAAGACTGCTGACAAAAAAAAGCGACGCGTCGAACTCCTCTTCCGACTACTTGGCAGCATGCTGTCGATACAACATACGCGATCTGCCCGATGATGCCGACTGGCGACCCGGCTATGTTTCATGGAACTGAAGACTGGAAAGACACAGTACGGTGCGATCAGATTCCGCACGTTCTCTGGATCTGCATACTGCAAATTCCACCAGTTACTCGCACCGGCTAGAACGCCTTGGTTTGTGATAGAATTACACAACAATTTAGCGAATCAAAACATCTAATTTCTGCGCCACAACCAAACTTAATCCTAACATCATAAATCACACGCTTACGAAACATATTCTCAACACAATAGTTCTACAATCACTCAAGTCAGCAACGTATCAAATTATGCAAAACCGTTTGCCTTAGGCGTCTCTGTATGAACAATCACAAGTGACGTCACCGGCTAACGAACCGACCAGCCCCATTGTCGTGTTTGAAACTGAAACGTCCTGGACTTTTGTGAAAAACACGGAGAAGGCCCAGTTGGCAGTGATTTTCAAGTCTCGCTTTTCGATCTTAACGCGATGTTCAAACCAAACCGACCAAACGCTCAATTTGACAATATAGTATTGCAAATTTCTGTGTGATGATGTCGCCATGTACCATCGCGGACACGAACGGTACACCACTTTGCGATCAAAATGATTTGAACGATACTACGTGCGCAGAGGCGGAGTTAGCGCTACTTTCGGACGCCAGGTGCAAGCGATTCTAACCTTAAGAGTGGTGCACCGGCTTTGTCCACGATAGTAGGTACAGCTTGGAAAAAAGAGTCTGCAAAAATTGAGGGCGCCACTAGCGCACTTCACCTACACAAAAAATTACAAGTTATTTTGTACATAAATATTTCTATGACGAGTTATTAGTCATCAAATAGTAGTACTTGTAGTAGTATTCGGCGAATCCCGCATATAATTACGCCTATACAAAATAACATTGTAGAGCGTTTCAACTAAACCGTTGGTACGACACGCCCGTCGTAAACCATCAGTAAAATACGACATCAGACCACAGAATGCCATTAACAGTGAACGAGCAATGGAAACTGCAATAAACTGCAAATAGCCTAAACATTAAAAGTAAGGCCCTGCGCAGACGGCACACTTTTTGTGCGATCGAGTCTGCGGCGCACAAAAAGTCTGCATGGCGCGCAAAAAGTCGGTCGCGGATTTTTCACAGACTCAACGCACACGACGCACATCTTCGATCATTTTGTCGGCAGAGCTGTAGGGACGTAGACGCTATGGAAATCGTGCAGAGATCGCGAAGTATTATTTTGTACATGAAGTACAGAAAAAGAAGAAGAAATAGAGAATTTTGGGTACATCCTATACTTTCGGAAAGATTACTGAAAGATTACTGAAAGATTACAGTTCCATACTAAACATACAATTCTGAAACAACATCCGGCAATTTTTTTCAAATTTTATAAAATGTTATGTTAGGTACTACATTTGATGAGTTGCTATTTATTTTGAGACCTGCTTTGACTTATTCAGAAACAACAATGAGGAGGTGCATTGGTCCAGAAGGTGCATTGGTCCATCCCTAGCAAATACAGATTGCCGACTAAAGTGTGCGCCGTCTGCGTTAGCGCGCGTTGAAGCAAACGTTCAATTTTTTTCACACACTTTTTGTGCGGAGCGGCGCGCCGCGGCGCGGTGCGGTCTGCCCGAATTACACGGATTTTTTGTGCGCCGGACTTTTTGCGCGTCGTGTGCGTTACTGCATATAATTGCATAGGTTCTATTTTCACAGACTAAAAAGTGCGTCACGGATAGTCTGTCGTCTGCGCAGGGCCTAAAACTATTTGACTTTCTGGCTCGTAATATACGTCATGTCAGTTACCCGTCTAACCGCCCTTAAACGTCTCTTAGACCCCTCGGACTAATAGGGTAACTTTTGTAGTGCGAAGTGCTTGAGAATTTGTAATTTTAATGGCGCAAGACCTTTCCGCTTTGATTGTGATTTCAGACCCTTTTGGCTTTCCTTCAACCGAACTAAATTATTAACTATGGTGTAGGTACACTGTGTATGACTTTGAGTGTGTACCATGGAGGAGATATTTCCTTCATGGTGTGTACTGAAGTACATATATTATACAACCTATCTTGGCTATGGACCTAGCGCAGATCATAGTGTAGTGAGCGGGCTATCTCTAATTTTTATTATGTGACGTACCCATGTCACGATTTAAAAAAATATAATATATATTGTGTTCGGAGTGAATTATTTCTGATACAAATAAATAGCAGTCAGCAGTTCACTTTCGACGAGAGCATTGGTTTTATTTATAGTTTAAAAATAGTAGTGGAACCTTGGAACCAGCCTTCTCAGAATCCAGGTTACCTCAGTACACTCGGCAACATACCTATCAATCTAAGTATATTTATCCAGTATAAGCTGACCTCTTGTTGTATGAAAAGCCGATACAATGCGTGGTCAGTTCATACTGGAAATGTGTACCTACCTGCCACATGCTTACTGCCAACCATACGTAGATTACGTAGACCCGTGACCCTTCCATAATCGCCCCTAGATTATGAAAGGTGGGATTAGGCCTTTGATTCTGTTAATTGTCCGTATGAAACACGACAGTACGAATACCTACTGTTATTTCACGCCAATATTCTTTGAGAGGAAGAAAGATAAACCATTTATTCTCTTCTGGGAAGAATAAGAAAAAAAAAACACGGCAATCGTCCGCTGTCGGACGAGCCACTGTGGTCGCATCACTATTTTGTGGCTGTCGATGTCGCCATTGCGGCGACATGCGTCATGGTTGTCTATCTTGCTTTATCTGTATTGTAATTTATATAATTATTTAATAAGAAAATTTGAAAAAACAACTGATACGGATGGGATTCGAACCCACGATCTTACGACGATCGTACGATCTTTTTCAAATTTTCTTATTAAATATAATTATATTATTTAATAAGCTATCATGTGCTATAATATGTAAAAAATTCACAAAAATATTTAAATAATATATATTTTGTGTGGCAACATGTCTTATAGACAGGCTAATCAAGTAACCAACAATAAAAGGGGGCGAACCGGCCCCTTTTACTCTATCACCTAAAAAATATTTCAAATCTTATTGATATTACAGCGAAACTCTGTCCTATCGAATTTGATTTATCATAAAAAAAACAACCTTTGCTAACCTTAATTTTCATCTCCGTTCTAAGCTTTGATTCCTTTTGTTTATTCGTTTGTACACGGATTGACGATAGTGCCCGGTTGTCACCGGATGTAAATCAATGTCCGGGTGGGTTCCGTTTTGTTCCACTTGCTGCATATCAGGGTTAACTGTCAGGATGTCAGTTGGAAGGGATATACCTAGGGATATATATAAGGTACTTCTAAATTATCTGCCACGGCTGCAATGGGAGATAATATTGGTTATTTATATTACAATAGTAAAGTTTTTTTTTTATATAACGTCATATTTTTTTTCTTTTGCCTGCATTTTATTGCGTAGGTCTAATGCTACTTCATACTCTAATTTTTTTTTTACTGTTCCGGGGTACGAAATTTCTTCACTATTGTAATCTATATACCCAATACTTTCTCCCATTGCAACCGAGGCAGATAATTTAGAAGCACATTATATATTTAATTCATCCTTTTAAACTTGTTTAAAACTCTAAACCGTCCTGCCTCTCACAGGTCGGTTGGCTAGTCTACTTTAAGCCCCTGAATGTACGTTCCTTACATTAAAGCTTCGAATAAATGCTTCAAAGTAAATCAGATACGTACCCAATCTAGTGTGTGTTGGTCCCACTGAATAGAAAAAACAGTTTCTGTTTCTGTTCCGTAGTTTGTCCCATAGTAAAAGTTGTTGTCGTGTAGTAATAATGACCCCTTTGAAGGATGCTTTACAAATAATAATAATAGGCAAACGCAATAATTCCTTACCATTTTCTCTAGTGTGTGAATAGATTTCCTTTATTTTTTTCTCTCTCGGTTATTATTTTCCTAAAAACTTTTAATTTTATAATTAATTTTATACAATAACATTTTTATTAAGTACTCATTTATTCAAACTTCAATAGTCTGAAATCGCCAACCCGCAGTGAGCTAGCGTGGTTATTATTGCTCAATCCTTCTCTGTACGAGAAGAGACCTTTGCCCTACATTGGGACAGTTAAAGGCTGATTTATTTATTTATTTATTACTCATTTATTCAGATTTCTATTTAACCAGTTCAACAGTAAGCATTCACATAATAAGGAGGTGCATTGCAGATTTAGTAGACAGATGCTAAAACCACAATTCTAACGAACTCAGAATAAGGTGTTCTGCACACTAACGAGCGTAATTTGGTAAAATACAGCAAATCTGGCTGGAACAGACCGTCCGTTTGTCAAATGTTAGATGCTTAGTTCCAATTTCCAACTAAACTTTACTGTGACACAGTTTGATTTTGTCTTGAATGTCTATAACTGTCGAATAAAGCGCAGTTGATATTACATACATACGAGTACATAGCCTGTAAGAGTCCAGAGTGCGTATGTCCAGAGTGCTGGACATACACGCATCACTTATTTTGTGCGCTCATTATAGGTGCTTTCCCTTAATCGCCACACTAGGTAAGCGGGTTGGCAATCGCAGATGGTTGCTATTACACATTAGGATGCTGCTGCCTATTCTCCCATCCAGGCCGGAAACCACACGGCAGTTGATATTAATAATCGGTAATTTATTCGATTTGGGTTTATATTAATCATTCCGATTTTGCCCCGCCTCGAAAAAAATCAAAAATCCGGGCCTGCTATGTGAATCCGGCTTTACCCACATTACGAACAAAAAAGAATCTGGCCGAAATAATTGCTGATGAAGTAAACTGGGAAAAGCTGGCTCATGAAATACTTCGTTGATTTAGCGACCTGTCATTTACAGGGAATCAGTGTGCTGCTATTATATCTGACAATTACAGCTGAATGAGGCATTTATTGCTGGCAATTTGTATTGTAGCTGATACAGATATATTTCCTCGTTCCTAAATGTATTGCAGGGTGAGGTGGCAGTTCAACAATCGTATCAGTGATAGCCTAATGGTGTGACTGTTGGACTGCCAAATCAAAGGTCGAAGGCTCAAAACCCAGGTACGCACCTCAGATTTTTCGAATTCATAATATGCGTACTATAAGTAATTTATCGCTTGCTAAAACGGTGAGGGAAAACTTCGTGAGGAAACCAGCATACATAAGAATTTCAACAGTCAGTGTGTAAAGCCATGTTAGAGGCTTGCGGACGGTTTAACACCAGGTTGTTCATCAACCATACGATAGAGAAAGATAGACTGGAAAAATTGTTGAATTAAACTGAAAATTTTATTAATATACACCGACATTTATTAAAAACTAAATACCTGTAGGGTAATGATTAATGTAAATATTTAATAAGAAATTTGAAAAACAACTGATACGGATGGTATTCGAACCCACGATCTTCGGCGTACCGTGCCGACGCTCTAACCGCTGAGCCACCGTATCCCATCAGAATCAGTCGAAATTTCAAATCTCTTTATACGCCTAGGGCATGTGTAAAAATATTAATGATTAAAAATAAGGTTTGATGATGTCTTTTCGGTGTCCTTATCTGCAATAGTTTCAGTACTCCATGGTAGTAAGTTGACATAATTATGTTAACTTATACAAATATTTTGCATACAGTCTAAAAGCTCTACCTACTTGAATAAATTTCCTTCTTAATGCAAAAATAATAAGATCTAAAATCCTAAATACAGCTAAGATAATCCTAAATACAGATCTTCTTAGTAAAATATTTCTAAAAATTGTTTTTACAAAGGAATTTGGAGATATTTTGTAGTTGAGAAACATACATAGGCCTACATTAGTTAAGTGCCTATTGGGATAATCACAAATGAGATATAATGCCTAAACATAATACCTATCTAAAGTTTTATAATATTAGTTGTAAAATATCAGCCTTTTGGGAAAGAATAAAATTTTAGAACACATTACACTAGTGCTATAAAGACCTGAAAGACTCAACTTTGACATTGTTGCGACACTAAGGAACTCTGACAAGATGTTGGAGTTCGATAATCGAATATAGGTCTAATAGTCAAAAGAGTTCCGCTTACCATTTGTGTTCATGTTCTAGAAAACTTAACTTAACTTAAGATGCGCGCTCGGGATACGGACGTGTTGATACAGTACGAATAAATTAAAATATAACTATTCACATACTTTAGATATTAGATCGCAGAAGGAACTCCTCCAGAAAGAAAGAGACAGGTATTATGTCTCACAAAAAAACCAAGACGACCCCAAAGTACAACTTTGAGGAGGCCTATAGGCAGTCACTGGACGGGGCTGCGAAGCGCGCTCGCAGTACCCGGCCCCTTCCGATACAGCGCGAGGAACACGCAGGGGGAAGATTATTTTAGTGGGTGCTAGCCCCACGTAACCGCATGTCCTAGGTACATTTTTTAATCCCCCTGGCCACAAAAAAAAATATTAGCAGGTTTGCAAACTCGTACTAGTAAGACTGTCTGGGGGAATCTTTATAAGGTCCGACGTAAGCTCCGCAAACGCTTGAGATAACAAAACTAATAAAACAGTCATTACTTCATTAAATATAACTAAGATTTATAACATCGTTTTTCTCAATAAGTATAGTGAACGTTATTAAGCCTGGTTTTGGCACAAAGCCAGCACATTACCGCCTTGTGGAGAAATAATGTGTTGGAATTACATTGTTGAGCTGCTGATGGGGCTAATTAATTTGGATCTAGAACTAATTTACTACACAGCACCTACTAATACTAGGTATAGAGCATTTGAATATTTATTAATCAGTTTTATGGTGTCGTAGTCGTGGCCGCACCTTGGATTGATCAAGATGCAGTCAACCACATGATCGAGTGAGGACTTTTTGGTATTTTTTTTTTTTTTGCTCGTACTTTGCTCTCATGCATATCGTGTGGCCATTTGTTGTCATACATTTATACTGTACTAGTAACCCCAGTAACCCAACTTATTACAATACTGCTCATCCCCCATAATTATTGTGATAATTTGCACCTTAAACCTGACTATTAGACAAATATTTTTGCCTAATTTCAACTCGATTTGCTCAGTAGTTTTCGCGCCAATATCTGACAGACAAAGTTTCTAAAAACTACATATTCGGCTTCAGTATCAGTACCTATCGTTCACCGAACATGCAGCAGTTTATTATTTCCAAAAACAGTTTTCACTTCGTTACGATTTTATTATAATTATGTATGTATTAAATACTGTATTACAATCCTTCATCGGAACAAACGTCATCTATCCATCTTCTTCACAAAAATATTAAGAAAATCCTTTGTTCACGTCACGTCAGTTGGTTGAAATCTTGTTACATTGCCCGCGGCGCCCGCAGGGTTGGCAACTTCGTAGCTATCAAGAACTTGGAACTTAACCCTTCCGAATTAAACTTCTTGTACAGTCAGTGGCATGTCAGTGGTATCGGATGCATTTGAAAATAGTTCTTATTACTTTGAAGTAAGGTGCAAGACGATGCGACAGGTGAGCTCCTTGTAAACTACATCTGTGTTTTAAATCTTTGATCGAGTTGTGGAACTGTTGAAAGGAATGTATGTGGCGTTTGTCTTAAGCCACGGAGTCCTATCTTATCCTTACTTCCTAACTAATATAATAAATGCGAAAGTAAGTTTGTTTGTTACCTTTTCACACCTAAACAACTGAACCGATTATCCTGAAAGTTTACATGCACGTTGTCAGGTGTACAGAAACGGGCAAAGGGTACCTTTCATCCCGAAAAAAAGGACTGTGCCTGAGGAAAACAACAATAACGTCCTTATGATAACAGATGGCTCCACATGTCTTTCGAATCATGATTGAATTTTAAATTCTAAATTAACGCGAGCGAAAATAATAATACTGATGTATTTTTGTGAATTTTTTACATGCATATGTAAGCTTATTAAATATAATTATTTAATATGAAATTTGATAAAACAACTGATACGGATGGGATTCGAATTTTCTTAACTTTTTTTAAGAATAAGAATATTAAGAAAATCGACCGAATCGGTGCCTTCTAAAACTGCAAAATTTGGAACAATGAGTCGGATACGTAATGTATTCCGATAGATATTACCACACGCCCTAGGCGTAGAAATAGATTTTAAATTTCGACTGATTGTAATGGGATACGGTGGCTCAGCGGTTAGAGCGTCGGCTCGGTACGCCGAAGATCGTGAGTTCGAATCCCATACGTATCAGTTGATTTTTCAAATTTCGTAATATATAATTAATACTGTGAGTGAGAAAAAGAGGTAGGGTAGGGTACGGGTAGAGTTAGGGTAAGGGTAAAGTAAAGTAGGGGTAGAGTAGGGTAGGGGTAGAGTAGTGTAGGGGTAGAATAGGGTAGGGGTAGTGTAGGGTACGGGTAGAGTAGGGTAGGGTAGAGTAGGGAAGGAGTAGAGTAGGGTAGGGTAGAATAGGCGTTGAAGTAGTATAAGTAATCACGTCGCACGCGTAGGAAGTCGCGCCGGGAAGCTAGTATTAATTAAAATTTGATTTGTACGTAAAATAAATTTCGAAAATAAAAGGTTTGGCTGTCAACAAGTTCTGAAATTTATAGTACCGTGTGGTAACCCCAAAACTTTAGTGACAGTTCCATAATTCAGTTGTACCCATGAGTTGTACTGTATTTACTCAAAGGTTACACAATGTAACCATTTATTTATTGACTCAAAACGGGACAAAAGATTATTTTTGTTTATAGTGTAGGCTGTCTCTCTCGCTCGCACATTTTCATAGTTTGTAATACAATAAGTTTACTTTTGGTAAAAATGTTGACTGTATGTTATAATGTCTATATTAGATAACTACGGACATTTTAGACAATATTGTTATTAAGTTTTTGATAGAGAAATTAGCCGTTATAAGTTTCAGAGCGAATTTTAAAAAATCTAAACCTAGGTGTTAATTATTATTATAGTAGCCAGCCTGCCAATTTTCGTAAAGAAGACAATTTTGCGGTCCGAAACTTTATTCGGAAATATGACATTGAAAAAGTCACATTGGTACATGTCAGGTTCGAACCTACACCCTTGCTTGCAAAGCGGATCCATAACCAATGCGCCATCACGACACTAGTCCATTTTATGAAGAGTTCAATGACCTCTTTCCAGCTGATCAGTACCTAAGTTTAATTACGCGTTTTATAAATCAAACTTTTGATAGCATAAACCTTCGAGACAGACCATTTATAATCCAGAATAGGGAATTAAATTATAATGAAGGCAAATTGATGTTGTTTTAACATTACCAGGGGGAAATATAGAACAAAGAAATTTTAATATATAGTAAGTACCGGGAAAATATCTGATTTAATATCTTGAACAATATTAAACCATAGGCTGAGTATAGCTATTCAGCGAGGCAACGCAGCCAGCGTTTTGGGAACGTTGCCTACTGGTAGCGGTCTTTTCTTGCTTTATTTATTTATTTGCATATATGCAAGTTTTATTTAGTATTATTTTTGTTTATATTAAATGAGACACTAAAGGAAATCAATTGATATTCGATGCCGCCGGCGCGGGCGTCCACGCGGTAGTCACCTTAAATTGATGGATTTCTGGTAAGCTGACACAACTCATCATCATCTGCCTAGCCTTTTCCCAACTATGTTGGGGTCGGCTTCCAGTCTTACCGGATGCAGCCGAATACCAGTGTTTTATATGGAGCGACTATACACGATACCCCTTAGTAAGACTGGTTGTCAGACTTTCGGGCTTCTGACTACCCGTAACGACTGACAAAGATCTACAATTGACAGCCGGGGCCAACAGCTTAACGTGCTATCCGAGGCACGGAGAGTGATAATTCATTTATAAAACGCACATAACTTACGAAAAGTCAGACAAGTATTTAAATAAAAATCTTGATCGAAATCCGAATATATTCTGGACGATACAGTCCAACTTTTGGTCTCCTACATGCTCTACTAGACCGCAACACCGCCATCCCTTTCGTGGTCTGCCGCGATACCATCTTAGTGTATCAGGACTCCACTTGGTACTTATTTTGGCCCACAGCTCATTAAAAATGCTACAGACGTGGTCAGCCCACTACTATTTCAGCTTTGCAGTCTTTTGAGCTTTCTATAATAGATAAATAAATCAGCCTGTAACTGTTCCACTGCAGGACAAAGGCCTCTTCTGATACAGAGAAGGATCGAGCATTTATCACTTTCTTATAATGACCTTTCTATAAATAAGTAAGCTTGTAACTGTCCCACTACAGGGCAAAGGCCTATTCTCATACAGAGAAGAGGATCGAGCATTAATCACCGCGCTAACTCACTGCGAGTTGGCAATTTCAGATTATTAAGTCCAGGTGTCCTTACGATGTTTTCCTTCACTGTTAGTCACTGTTAGTTAACTAAGAAAGTAGGTACATATGACACTGAAAAAATTAAAATTGGTACATGCCAGGTCCGAATCCACACCCAAAACTGGTCCGTAACCAATGCGCCACCACGACTATATTATGTCAAATACTTTTTTAATCCTTGTAGTAAGAGCCTTGTTTCAGCTTATCCCCTACATACCAACAAGCAAAGACGTGTAGATTAATCTGCGAAGTACGAGTATGTTAGACATTATCATAATCAAAAGCTTATGGCTTAAATACTTCATAGACGTTTGTTGGCTTAAAGTAACAAATTACCCTGTGGTCACACAAATGGTCTTTATGATAGCATATAGGCCATCAGACGATTCAAGATTATGTTAGAACACTCCAGAATTATCCGGGTAAGACAAGTGAACTTAGCGTTGATCACACAAAGTTTAGTAAAGACGTTAAGTTTCATGTAATAGGGGCACTAGCTATATAAAGGCTTTGAGTGATGCCTAACATTATAATTGAGGTTCAAAAACACATAAATACTTTAATTACAATCAAGTTATTCAACTATTATAACATACCTAAATACAATAAACGTAAATATAAAGTAATATGTACATCAAAGTAAAAAAATAAATAAAATTTAATTAAAATAAACTTAAAAAAATGCTGGTTTAATTAGTCATCTTCAAACTAATTCTTCTACTTCATATCTATACTAATATTATAAAGAGGGTAATCTCTGGAACTACCGATCGGATCCAAAAAATTCTATCACCAATAGGAAGCTACTTTATCCTTGAGTATTATTAATTCTGAAAAAAATTGGGTTTTAGTAAAAAAATAAAATATCTGAGATTCAAGTCAGAAAAAAAACGCAAAGTGGCTGCTTTATCAACGTGTTTACGGGAAAATATAATTTAACGCGGACAAAGTCGCGGGGAACAGCTAGTGGTTGATAAAGAACCTGGTATCAGAGTTTAAACCTCCCCTAGGCCTCTAACATGGCTTTACACACCGTTGAAAAATCTCTCAGGTGTGCTGGTTTCCCTCACCGTTTTAGCAAGTGATTCTTCTTCTTCTTATCGTGTGGTTTATGAACAACTTGGTGTCAGAGTTTAAACCGCCCGTAGGCCTCTGACATGGCTTTACTACACACTATCGAAAAATCTCTCAGTTGTGTGCTGGTTTCATCACGATGTTTTCCTACACCGTTTAAGCAACTGATAATTAATTTATAATACGCACATTAACTTACGAAAAGTCAGAGGTGCGCGCCTTGGGATCGAACTCGAGACCTCTGACTTGTCAGTCGACGGTCATACCACTAGGCTACCAGTGCTGTAGTGATAATTAATTTGTAAAACGCACTTGAATCCGAAAAGTCAGAGGTACCTGCCGTACCTGGGTTGACGTGGTATAGACTCTTGCCACGTCCGTATTGAATATGGGACATTTAACTCCCTAGATCCACGGTGACCTGCAAACAAACACCACATTATGGTCTGCGGACGAGAGCGTTTTGCACTCACAGGCCACATAATATGTTCTGTAGAGAGATAACCTGTTTAAAAGGGACTAAAGCTACAGGCTCATTCTATTTTCGTAATAATGACTACATAAGTAATCAATCATTGGGGGAGGCCTATGTTCAGCAGTGATGATGATGATGAAGTAATCAACTGTTCTTATACTGTCTTAGTTTTTGGATATATATTACGTTATTGTTCCTCATTGGTCTAGTGGTAGCAAGCGTGACTGCTGAACACGAGGTCCTGGACTCGATCCCCGGGTCGGGTCGCCTCCTGTTACATGGGACTTATAACATAGCCGGCGAAACGTGGGTGTACTGCACACCTCTACCTACCCTTCTGGGGAATACAGGCGTCTATAAAAAAAAATATTGTTCCTCATATGGTAGCCACACAATTTTTTACCAGTAAACCCAGGGTTCGTAACATCTTATTAGTCCCAAAATAGCATATTCTTCCCGAAACCTGATGTTCCACAAAACTAAGCTGACCCAAAGCCACAATACTGGCAATAACAATTCAGAAGGCACTTGCAAAGTATTTCGGACCTCCATTCACGAGGGTCCAGACCTCAACGGCCTTTCTCGGTTTATTACCTCAAGTTTTGTGGACTGTGTAATTTGGGACATAAGTATCAGAGAATAAAGACTAAAGAAAAACATGATGTTTTTGTAAATGTTTACGTTACGTTAAGAAAGAAAGAAAGAAAGCATTTATTCACACGCAATATTGCACAAGGCGCTACTTAATATATAAAGGTAAATAAAATAAATACACAAAAAAAAAAACAGAACTAAAAACCATAGAGTATTCAAGAAAATATAGAGTGATAACGTCAACCACATTGCCTTGAGCGGAGCGAAAGCAGGTCTCACCGGTCTTATGTTTTCTAGACTTTTTTCAAAATTTAACTCAGCAGTTAACCATGATATAAGCTAAAATGTAACTTTTTCGCTCGTGGAGCCTAGTTGAGCCGCAGTCGATCGAGGTATGATCGCAAACGGAGCTCGTGTCGCGGCCGCGTTGTTCATACCCGTGCTCACAGTTCATACTTCTATAGGGTTGCTCTATATTATCTTACACACTCTAAGACTAAAAACAAAACTAAATCTATGCCCAAGCTGTGCAGCTTGTGTGTGTCATGCCAATGAAATGAAGAAATGACCTGATACTACCATCAGGTCATTTCGATTTGTCGATGATGAACGGATGCCATCTGCTGGGGATGATCACCTCATAGCGGACAATTTCATTAAAATAATAATAATAATATTATAGGCAACTCGAACATTGTTCTGACATAGGTCTTCAGAAGAATGTGACTATTGATATTGTAAACCATGTGTAATGACAACCATGGAGTTAATCTTTTAACTACCGCAAGGACGATAGCGTCGAGTAACAACTAATGTTTTCCTTTTTTGTAGACAAAAAATATTGGCGTTTTTGAATGACATTTTTGTAATGTTTTATTTAATACATGGTAAACTACTAATAACATTTACAAAAGAAATATGTTTGACAATAATTTCACTAGATGGCGTTATGCAATTTGATGCTCTGGCTGAATCGCGCTATGGTTTTGTTCACACCGAAAGTATAGATTGCGAATTATTTTAGAACTATAAATCAATGATCACCGAAAAGGTTAAGCAGCGTTTTATGATATTTTTTTATAATCTCTTGGTGTTAAAACCAAGAGGTTGAGATACAAGAAAAATGTTCTCTTCAAGAACAACAGAGTAACGGACATTAGTTCAACATCTGCCTAGCCTTTTCCCAACTATGTTGGGGTCGGCTTCCAGTCTTGCCGGATGCAGCAGAATACCAGTGTTTTACATAGAGCGACTGTCTATCAGACCTCCACAACCCAGATACTGGGTTACACGATACGTCTTGGTAAGACTGATTGTCAAACTTTCGGGCTTCTTACTACCCGTAACGACTGTCAAAGATCTACAATTGACAGCCGGGGCCAATAGCTTAACGTGCTATCCGAGGCACGGAGAGTGATAATTAATTTATAAAACGCACATAACTTACGGTCACCACCACTAGGCTATCACGACTCTTACACATATTAGTTCTCAGAAATAAATTGTATAATACAATTTTTTTTGTCGTCACCAAGGGCTGGCGATGGTGTTATGACCGACTCGCACGGACTAAAAACTACACGGTGTTCTTCCATAAACCTCTGGGCGGAAATTTTCCTTGAGTGCGAGACCTTTTTGTTCTCAAGCCTTGTACAGATTTAAAAGCTTCTTTATTTAAGTTACACTTTATTAAAGATATATTATAAACTTAACTAAAGATAAAACGAAAAACCTAAATAACTTAAAAATAAAATAATGATTAACCTATAAATAAAAAACTGAGTTTAGGTTCCTTATTTTAAATAGACAATTTTAATATTAACCTTAGAAAAATGAATAATCTCTGTCGCAGACTTCCATAAATAAAACGCGAGGAAATGTCCCCTAAAAAAATTAAAAACATTCTTGAATGAAATAGGAATTAAAATATGCCAAGCACACAAATATTTTTTTTAACCCTAAAAAGGGTTTTTAACAAAAGAAGTCCGAAAAGGTTTGACGCAAAAAGATATAGGAAGGAAGTACTTATAATATGACTTTAAAACAATTAGAGATAACACCCGGTCCGGTCTTTTGTTCCATGATTACGCAAAAAGATTTATCTAAATCTAAACTAAAATAAAAAGAAAAAAATATTTGATTTTGTATGTTTGTTTGTAGTGGATACATTCAAAAACTACTTTACCGATTTTTTAAATCATTTGAGGAAGGCTAACCGGTTAGGCTACTACCTATAGGGAAAATTTTGGAAAAATTAAAGTGGTTTTTTCTACGGAATTTATAACAAATTTATTAAAATTTGAACAAGACAACCAGTGTGCCCATGGATAGAAGGTAATTAATCTTTCAAAAGGTCAGTTTGCAGACATAATTCGAATCTATTGTTTTCTCGGCTGATTGGACTTTTGCTAGTCAGCAGTTTAATATAATAAATATTAAAATTATTAAAATGAATTTAATATAATAATACTAGCATCAATTGCTCACTGAGAGCTCACTGCAAGTTTGAAAATCTGTTCATGTCGTCCTCCTAACCTTATTATTCCCAAACTTTATTGGGGTCGGCTTCTAATCTAACCAGATGAAGCTGAATAGTTTTCAACTGAGCTACTGCCTATCTGACCCTTGCAACCCAAAGTGATACGATATTCTTAGTTGTCAGGCTTTTATTTAGGTACTGAGTTACTAGCCAGTAACTCAGTACCTAAATAAAAGCCTGACACCTTGCTTGCTGTCATGAGGATCTTTGACAGTCAATATAGGGAGTCCCCTATATTGACTGTCAAAGATCCTCATGACGGCGAACTCCAAAACGAACGTTTTTATTTTATTTTTACCTTTTCAGTGGAGTCACGTCTTATATTTTTTTTTGTTAAAAAGTTCTCGATTAATTCATTACCGTCAAGCACATTCAAATGTACCAGACATTATTCTTAAGTTACAAGATTATTCTTTACCATTTTAAAATACGGGAACGCTGCTACATGGCATGGATCCAAATCCAACTGAAACTCAAAAGAACTGGTTCTTTGCCAAGAAAAGGGAAGAACTATTATATTGACTCTGTCTTTCATTGTGAATTTGAAATTATTGGATTGTCTTTTAAGGTACCCCGTACACGATTGATAATGTTGAGCAATAGTTATATTGGCACAAATTATTGACTGTATAGAGTTAGTGACTGGCTCGTTGGTCTAGTGGTAGCAAGCGCATCAGCTGAGTACGAAGTCCTGGGTTCAATCTGCGGTACGGGAAATTATTTGTATTTTATTGAGTTGTAATATGTTATTGAGTTTTTCCATTAGGAAATTCTCAGTAGCAAAACAGAGTCTGGAATTGTGGCGAGGTAATGGCAATAGGCTCGTCCCCTATTACATGGGACTGTGTTATAAATAGTCGGCGAAACGCGGGTGTATTGTTTACACCTCTGCCTACCTCTGGGGAATAAAAAAGCGTGAGTTATAGTTTGTTAAATTTAGAGGTAGAATTGAAGATGATACACATTGACATAATATAAAGTTTTAACAAAAAAACTCTATGTATATCTTAGACTTAGACTTGCCAGACAACGGCTGCATCATTGCTTCTGGGCTATCACTTACATACTTAATTATATCGTCGTAAGAAATTTAAAATCTTCTATGTGTAAAAAGTAACTTTTCAAGATAAACTATATTTTTTTAAATGTCAACAATTAAGGGGCTGACAGGTGAGATAATTTTTTCCGTAAAAATATTACGTAGTAGGAAATTACTTATATATTCTGTACATTCTTCAAGTTTAATATTGCTATCGTTTTGCTATGGCATTCTTTTTCTATACCATTTACCCTGGAAACATCAAGTTTAAAGGAGATTTAATTTCTGGAGCCATGAAGCTGCCTCCACCATAAAGGCAAAGGCCCTAGAGAAATTTATTTTTTATTTATTTTTATTACTTGGAAAGGACGAAAAGCCGTTGTCGCATCGTAGTCCCAGTTGTCATCAATGTGTCTTTATATGTATCCTTTTACTACGAATCGATCTTAACACTGACTATTCAGGGTATAGAAGTCCGAAATAATACTTAAGGGTATGTTTGAATATCATGTAGGTAGAGAATCACCTGTGAAAATATTGAATTATAATACAAAGAAGGCATTTATTTTTTATTCAAAATAATTCTTTTGATTTAATTTTCTTCAGTAGTGACAGATTTCATTAACCTATGCGTGCCTAGTGCTTACTTAAATAATTTATTAAAGGTAAACAGGATTCGTGTTAATTCACCTTTGGCTGATTTCTAGGGCTGGTATTTGAAAGATTATGGTGAACATTTTGACGGTGGTTTACTTAAGTATTATTAGGGGTTCGGTTCTAAAACCTATGCTTAAGGATTTATTATAGGGTATCTTATACGCCCTTAATGTATTATTTCGGACTTCCGTTACACGCTGTATACGATAAAGCGCAGTTCAGACTATGCTACACTATTATGCTACATATTATGTTAGCTTTAAGTTTAGATTTTTTTTTATGTTATTTTTTTTATATATAATTTTTTTTTTAATATGTTTATAGGTACCTACTTAATTAATTGTTTGTGTCTCTATGTGCTGTGTCCAAATAAATGTCTTTTCTTTCTTTCTTTCTTTCTTTCTTTTGATATATTGCATCATAAATTTATAACTATGTACCGTGTTGTTTACATTTGGTCGTTGTGCAATATTTGTTATATGCTATGTAAAGGGTGCTTTGAAAACCTGACAAATTTTACGAGGCAAGAACGTCCATAAAACTGCAACACCCTGTGTATAGCATACCAATAACAAATATTATACAACGATCCAGTGTAAACCATTCGATCAAGTGATTATAGGTACCTGTTGGTAGGTAGGTGCCGTTTGCCGTTGGCCCCTTCCGTAAAAAAATGGCGGAGAAAGTACAACAAATATAATTTTTTAAATTGTAAAAAAAACCTTGCTAATAAAAGGCAGTTTATTATGGATTTACTCACGTATTTTGTATAACAAAAGTAATTAGCATCCATCTTTTATAATTACCGCTCTCAAGGAACTCCAGCACCGGCCTAAGTAGGCTTCAAAATCAAAATATTTTTATTCATGTAGATATTTTGATTTTGAAGCCTACTTAGGCTTACTAACTTAATTATTTGCTTTGCCGTGAAACCAAATAATTTAGTTTAAACATCAGTCTTGGGGTTAGGAATTTTACATGTTGCGTTGCGAGTGCGACTACGACACGACCGAATGAAAAACACATTGAATTATTATTAACTAGCAGACCCGACAGACGTTGTACTGTCAAAACTTTAATAAATACATAAGTAAAAGAAGCACATTCAATCTTAATTAAAATCTTATTCGTATTATTTAAAGTACTTACCCCTTACCTACATAATCCTACCTGTTGTTGACAACTGTTTTTAATACGTCTTGTTTTTTTTTAACTAAACAAATAACTGTTGATTTCACAAATATATATTCCATGCGGGATTCGAACTTGTGTACAGACACCAAAGTACAAACAAACTCTATTTTATTTTTATCAAAATAATGAGGGGGCACGGGGGAGTACCGAAAAATGAGCTCAGATATAAGCGATGCGCTTACAGCACTATAGTACCTATAAGCGCGCATTTTAATGACTAAATCTTTTTTTAATATTATGCAGACTAACTTGGCTTGGCTTCACATGAGATCTCGTGACTTTTTAATGAGAAAATATTGCGATGTGATGATTACGATGTTGGATTAACTAATGTAAATATAATAATATTTAATAATTTACAACGGTTTATAATATAAAAAGAACCTTGTACCTAAGATGTTGAAACACCTACCAATAATACCTACCCACCAATATAAAACAATAAAAATAATAAAATCACAGCCAAACCAAACATTTGTGTTCAGATATCTCAATTTGCAAAATCTTCACGTCCCCGCACAATATGAAGGGTCCCGTCGTAAATGAAAGTAACACGATGCGGTACACCACATAAATATCTCACGATTATACGCCGCGAAACATAATAACACAATTTTACGTAAACTGTGCCGTTTAAGAAAAATACGATAAGTGTTCCTGGGGCTGGGACGGTCTTGAGGACGCTTACGTAGTTGAATTTTTAAAGGAGAATGTGCAGTGTTTCATTTAATTTTGTATACGTAGATAAATGACAATTTTTAAAGGAGTTTGCAAACTTTTATCTATCAATTTGACAATTAGAATAAATGACGACACGATTTCGATTAGGCTGTTCCTTAGAGGAAATTTCTGAATTTGCTGTTTGGTTCGGTTGTCTCAAAGGACAATGACAAAGTGTGCCGGTCTGGATGTCTGTGCAATGTGCATCGATAACTATTGTCTGTAACTGCACCCACGAAAAGAACTATAAATCTGCGAGAAAAAGCTAGTTCAAAAGAAATAGAAAGCAGCAATGACTAATCTGTAAAATAAACCCCCCTTTTAGGGTAAAAATGCAAAATAAAATATCAAAATATATTTCTCTATGTACCTTTAGATACCGTGGAAAATTAAAAATAAAACAAACTTTACATAAAATCAGAGCCAAGTCTAAACGTGCAAATTTTCAAGTAAACAATTTTATTAACTCCCCACTAGAAAGCAACAAGTTCTCGCATGTCATAAATAGCAATACGAAAGATATATCACCTAACCCCAAACAGCAGAAGGGTTAAATAAAAAAAAATACACGCATTATTGAGCACCAAAAGGCATATAAAGTCGCGGGTCGACGTTACTGTCAGAACAAATCCGTGATAACACCCTCTAATAAATCGTAGGACTAGCCTGTCAAACGTAAGATTTATCACTGGGGAAATACACGGCAGTCGGGACGGTGCGGTGGTAAAATTGAGTTTTTTTTTTGCTACATTTTAGAAGCAAAAAAAGAAGCTCAATTTTTTAATTTTATATTTATTAGAAAATGGTATATTTTTAAGTACAAAGTTTTTATATTATTAAATACTAACGGCTTTACTCACGGGTTGATTTCGGGAATGCCTGACTTGCAGTGAGGTCCGCGACCACACTCGCTCTTGAAAATGGACTCCGTTTGAGTCCGAAACTAGTCGGGCATTCCCGAAATTAATCTGTGAGAAAAACCATAAGTTGGTATTTAAAAATATTATATTAGTATTTAATTATATTATTATGTATCTCTTTAAATTCACGGGCTCTCTTTCAAAAGAAAGAGACCCGGTCCTTTGGAGGGCTTGCATGGGGACACAGGTCCAACACGCAGAGGCCCCTTTGAGAACTTTAATCTAAAATGGGATGGGGCACTTGCCGGAAACTCCCTATTATTATGTATTATTATTAATATTAATATTTAATTAGTATAACTCACGAAAGTAATTATTCCAAAATTTAGTTTTTCAGATTCATATCGATTATTTACTTTTTTTTAGCAAGTGGTTTCGTTATAAGTTCTGTTGTATGTTGAATGCAGTACATAACCGGTCTTTCATAGTTAAGTGTGGAAGTTAAGCGCATGGTGGCAATCCGAAGCCACCATTTACCCACCGATTGAGATACGACACTTTTCATGCGCAGACTTTTATTCTATAAATATTAAGTTCAAGTATCAATATTCATTTATATTATTTAAATTTCTCAAAGGCCGCGAGTTAGTAACGGTGCCTGTTATATTTTTCAAACCAATGTAAGCATAAATATGTAGGTATGTTCTAACTACAAGCTCTGCAATGCACCCGTAGGGAAATATACCAAATGGTTACCTGCGGAGTTGTAAAGTTGACGAATTTTTGACGACCGACGGGGAAATTAATAAAGTTTTTTTTACATTTTTGGAAAAGCAAACTGCGCAAATGCCGTATTTAAGAGTAAATATCAACTGTAAGCTGCACATATCCACATTATACTTGACTCGTACTGCGTACGGGAGTCGAACATGCGATAACATGTGTAGAAGGCGAATCGCGCTAATCTGCTATCTCGTTCGCACATTAAAGAAATGAAGATATAAAATCAATTAATATAGTTATGAAAATTCGGACTAAACCAATTGAAGGAGAACAACATTACAAAGTTTCAGCAACAATTTCAGCTTGATCGAAAAATGTTTTAATACATAAAAATGACAAATAAAAATTCATATAGGTATAGTTGAGATTAAATTATGCATAAAATGGCCGTGTATTTTATTCAAATACATCCACTTGGATGTATCATCTTTAGGGCTTGTTCAGTTACTCTAAGAACTCGGTGTAATCAATTCGACCGTAATATCTCGTAAAAAAGATTCTCCCCTAGGAAATAATCAAAGCACTCTACCATAGAGTATTCAAGAAAATATAGAGTGATAACGTCAACCACATTGCCTTGTGCGGAGCGAAAGCAGGTCTCGCCATAGAAATGTTAAAATGTCATTTTTTCAAATTAAGTTTTCTAGACGTTTTTCAAAATTTTACTCAGCAGTTAACCATGATATAAGCTAAAATGTAACTTTTTCGCCCGTGGAGCCTAGTTGAACCGCAGTCGATCGAGGTATGATCGCAAGCGGAGCTCGTGTCGCGGCCGCGTTGTTCATACCCGTGCTCACGGTTCATACTTCTATAGGGTTGCTCTATTTTATTCTTATATACTCTAAGCACTCTACTCTATTTGCAAATAACTCACATTCCTACATAGTAAGTCATACTGTAGAATTTAAGTAAGTATATTATTCCAAACCCATGTCAGAGTGCGACTTGACCTTTATAAATTCTGACGCCCTGGTACATTTATATTATAGGGTTAACTTAAAAGTAAATCTGTCTAGGTTTTGTCAAAAATAAGGAATGTAAAAATAAGTAAATAAATAAATAATAAAAATAATAACATTTTAATAATTAAAAAGAAAATAGTGTGATGCGAGAGAATGCCTTATGGCATTAAGTCAGCACATCAAGCTACCCGAAACTGACAAATTATCCCAATCAACTTTGAACCTAATGCTTTAGCGAGAAAATTGAAAATCTATTAAAAAAAATTCACAGATTGTAGTAGTTTGATGTGCTCGCGTCTGTACTATTACTATTAAATGTATCTTTATCTCTAAATTAGAAATCTAGGAATATTATAAAATTAGATCAGTTGTCAGGATTTTAAGACGTTTTGCGTTTAGCATGACCGATTTAAATTTAAGCAACTACAGTTAAGACTCTTTGTAAAACTAGCATTAAAACTAATTTTCTTAAGGATAAAGCCGGTAAATGTTTATGAATCGTCCGTACGTACTACAAAACAACTATTTAACACTCTCAATATGTAATTAAGCTGGGTTGAAATTCAATTAAGCAAAGTTTGAAGCTCCTAATAGCCTCTTCGGTCACGAGCTGGCCCGAAATGTAAACAGTCTTATCTTTAACGACTTACTCATGATTTGGTCAAGATAGTTTCTTCTTTCGGTGCCATTCTGGATTTACTAAACGAGAGCTTTAAGATTTTTGAATGGTTAACTTGAAAGTTGATCTTTATCTTAAGGTGCGCAAACTTATTTTTTTGTTTCATATGGAAAGTCCCTTATGGGTACACCACCACTAAAGGCCCAGTGTTGGAGTTATGTCCGGTGTCAGAGTTTAAACCGCCCTTAAGAAATTGAAATATCATTGAAAAATCTCTTAGATCTCCTGGTTTCCTCACGATATTTTCCTACAAAAGCAAGTCATAATTAATTTCTAAAACGCACATGAATCCGAAAATTCAGTGGTCCGTGCCTGGATTTCGAACCTTTTACCTTTGTTGATATGGCAGCCCAACGGTCACACCACTAGGCTATCACTGCTTTCTTGTTGGAGTTGTTGTGTTGTTGTGGGTTTTCTGTGTTGATATTGTGTGTTGATGTGTGTTGCAAATTTAATTCTAAATGAGCTGAGATTGTCAGCATAGAATAAGGCTTCGGTTTTGCAAAAAAAAAACTGAACGACCTCCCGTATCACGAAACACAAGAGTTCGTAGCCCTTATTATTCTGGAAGAGCTCCCGGAAAACTTTGCGGTATTCCCATGGGGGTCTTTAGTGGACATGAGTATAACAGCACGTAACATTATGTTAATGTTTAAGTATCTATAGTATCTTCTTATTATATTATATTGTGTTGTGCAGATCATGTAGGTACCTACTACACAACTTTACTATAGTTCAACCAACCTTATAAGTACCTTGAACTTTATAGTCTCGGATTTTTCAAGTATGAAACTACTTTCTAAAGGTTTTTGTACTATCTCTGTACAGTCAATTAGGTTGGCAGCAACGCAAGCTAAGGTTTTAATTTTTTCAAGATTCATCAATAATTCAATATATTTCATTTTACCACATTTTCTGAAAAGGTATGACTGAAACCTGTAAACAATTTGACACAACCACATACAAACTTCTATAAAAAACTGGTAAGTTAACTCCTTTGCTGACTGTACCATACAACAAAGGAGTAATTTGGTTTTAATAATAAGCAATAATAGTTATAATTTCAGTAAGGTCAAAACTTTTCAATTGTTGTCAAGTACCGTGATAATTTAATATTAAAGATTTCATACGCTAACCAATAAATAGGTTTCCTGTAGTATGAAACATTATTATGCCTTTACTCACGGGTTGTCCGACTAGTTTCGAACTCAAACGGAGTCCATTTTTATGAGTAAGTGTAGTCAAACGAACGATGAAGACGACGTTTAGGTTGTGGCGGTTAGCTAGGCAGTCGCACCGTAGAAAACTTATATTTAATTTATTTAGAAGCCAACCACTAATCTAGGAGGATGATGTACATGTATCTTTCTGAAATTTTTGATTTCAGATTAGCCTAGTATTTGAGGTAAATTGGCCTTCTAGCCCTTCTAAGAATCTCTAAATTATATTTATCCACTATGTGTTGATGGTTGGTAAAAATTTACAAAAATACTATTTAAAACAACTCAAAAATTACAGACAGATTTAGTTATGTATTGAGCGGCCATATTGTTTTCGTGAGTAGCGTAACGAGTAGAGATTCGAAATTACGACCACTTGATCGAATAACTTTAAGGAGGGTAAAGCCGTTGGCTATTATAGCATTTAACGTAACGTTACTTAGGCTACACTTTACGGTAAGTTTAAACTACGATAAGGAGTCCGAAGTTGAATTCACTTTGATCAAACTGTGTGTTCAATATCATCGTCATCAGCCTGTATTAGTCCACTGCTGAACCCAGGCCTCTCCCAATGCGTGCCACTATTGTGTGCTCATTGGAGATTTTTTTTTTCTTCCTGCCCTTTTCCCAATTTATTTGAGGTCGGCGCAGTATGTCCTCTTTCTCCACACATCTCTGGAAGTATTTGCCCATAATCGCCACGCTGGGCAAGCGATTGCAGTAGCAGATGATTACTCAAAGCCTCTAAATAAATAAATAAATTAGTCTGTAATTGTTCCACTGCAGGGCAAAGGTCTCTTCTCATACAGAGAAGGCTGGCTCACTGCGTGGTGGCGATTTCAGACTTAGGTTTCCTTACGATGTTTTCCTTCACCGTTAGTCAGTGGTGTCTTAGATTAACTAAGAAAGTACATAGACATTGAAAAAGTCACATTGGTACAGACGGCACATCAAGTTACTACAATCTGTCAAATTTCTTTAATAGATTTTCAACTTTCTCGCTAAATCATGTTCAGTTCAAAGTTGATTGGGAAAAGAGTTGTCCTGAATTGGTTTTTTATTCGACCAAAATTCTAAACAGCATGTGGTAAATATATTTGGATAGAGGCTCTTAAAACTAGTATTTTGACATAAAATATTTAATTTTATATCCCTCCAATTTTGAGAAAATCACTTTCTATTTATAGTACATTTCTGAAGAGATTACGAATAGGCCCTTCTAAATATTAAAATAAATGGAGGGGTATAAAATTATTTTTTCAGCGGTTCCAGGTTACATATTTTTGTGGCTTCCGGCATCAGATAGTTTCATGCAGGTTAGAATTTTCTCAGAATAAAAAACCAACGTCCATACAAAAAGCGGACAAGTCCTTTGACAGTTTCGGTTAGCTTGATGTGCTGGCGTCTGTACAGGCAAAAAAAAAAAATAATAAAGATTAAAAAAAAAACACTTCCACTAAATTTGTTCAATAATGAAACAACAAAGTTTTCCCCCACTTAACGTGCACAAAAACAAAGGTTGTTTGTCATTCATAAAAAAAAGTTCAGTCTTGTTTGTTTTTAGCGATGATTTGCGAAAATCCACGAAAGGTTTAGTTAGTCGCGATTTTCCTTAATGCATAAGTTTACGATGAAAACAAGCTAAGAAGATTTAAATGAGTTTTGAGTTAACGGAAACTGTTTGGGAATGATTCTGTATTTTTTTTAACCCCAGATGCAAAAAGACGGTTGTTATAAGTTTGACGTGTCTGTGTTTTTATCTGTGGCATCGTAGCTCCTAAACGAATGGACCGATTTTGATTTGGTTTTTAAGGTTCCGTACCCAAAGTAAAGTAGATAAAAACGGGACCTTATTACTAAGACTCCGCCGACGGATCAGGCAATGTATTGCAATGTCAGGCAACATGAACTATGATAGCTAGACAGTTGAAATTTTCACAGATGATGTAGGTAATTCTATTGCCGCTATAACAACAAATACTAAAAACTGAATAAAATAAATATTTAGGTGGGGCTCCTATATAACAAAAGTGATTTTTTTTTGCCGCTTTATGCTCGATATTAATAACGACAACAGGTTGACAACAGCTTGAGCGTAAAATATTAGCGTTTTTTTTAAACAACAATAATATCTAGTGAATTAACCTTTAAGAATAAGGGGTGAAATAATTATGTAAATAATGTCCGAGGGCTTTACAATCCGTAGATACCTGTAAGGGCTCTACTTCCGACCTTTTGCAAATGAAGGGTGTCCCCAGGGCCCGATGAAGCGTTTCGTCGTAAATTTTTATGTGATTTTTTCTTACAATTTATTTTCGAGATGATTTTGTGTGTAATAATTTTGTATCCGATTTATACACATACATATACATAATTCTTTAATAATTTAAATTCGGAATATCTTTATATTTCGAATAAATACTTTGAAATTCGAATGACGAATTGTTTGTTCGTTTTTCGTTCGATAACCTTTTGTTAGATTGTTTTTTTTTATGAGTTTAGAAGAAAATGACCGCCGTAAGCACTTTAATACAATTAAATAGTATTAATTTGGTGGTAAGGTTTGCGTTTGATAGTCTTCTTTATTACAATTTTGTTGTTTCAATCCTAAATACCGAGACTTTAAATTTTGGGAGCAGGACCCCTGATTTTTTTGCACATCGCACTGGCGTAAGTTTATTATACAATGGTGTCACTTAACTATTTTAGATTTACTTTTTTTTAACACCATTATAAGGCAAACCACCAAATTAATATAAGTAAATTACATAAAATTAAACATGACGATGATTGGAATAATAACTTTAGTAAGTCATACTAAATACGCCTTCACTCATGGATTGATCTCGGAAACGCGCGTAACGGAAAATCGAAAATTCACTTTTCATACCAACTGACTGGTCACGTGACTCACTTTTGTATGAGAAGTTTAGTTTTCGTTTTCAGATTTCGACCTATGTCCCTTGGGGAAAGTTGTTCAGTTTTATAGACCTTATTACCTCCTAAAATTTTGCAGGTGTACAGAGCAACAGCCTGTATACATGCAGTGAGTTCAAGGAATGTTAATAATGGGCGGATTCGCTATGAGACCTCGGCCGTACAATCACGGGTCAATAGGGACAGGCCAATCGTTGTTGGGACAATAGAATGCATATGCGCCAGCCGCCGAGACATAGATTGCTCCATAACGTCTGATTTGTAGCCGTGGTATGACCGTTAGCTGGGTAGGGGGTAGCAGTTTTGGTAGCTACAATTTCGACTTTCATTCGGCTCTCCCAGTCGGCAAAACTGCTCGGGTTTATTCGGGCTCTGTTCGGCATCTTCATCGAGTTGACTGAGCGGCTTTTCACCACCACTCCATCATAATCATCATCATCATCTTCCAGCCGGTTTCCCAATTTATTTGGGGTCGGCGCAGTATGTCCTCTTTTTCCATACTTCTCTATCACCCGTCATCTCAGTAGTTACTTCCTTTCTTGCCATATCATCTTCACACAATCCATCCATCTCTTCCATATTGAACCAAATATTAATAATGTGAATGTCTTCCTGACCGAAATTCAGTCATAGCGACCAATTTCAACGGAGATTAGCCAACTACGCAGGAGATTACAGTAAACAAGTGATCGGGCGCACAGGTGCACTCTCTATTCCCTCATTCTCATAGTCCAATGCGACGGCAATCGGATATGACCGGTGAGAGATCAGGTGTGCAAGGCGAACAGCAAACTTTACATTCGGCGGCGCCGCGCCGTTAGTTAGTTATTGAGCATAATCACGAAGATAATCTCAGGCTGGAGCACCAAGAGACAGGCTTAGATAATCAAAAGGAATTCTCTCTGAAAATTTCAAACCTTCTAGGTACCTTCTCTCCGTATTGATATTTATCTAAATTGCGATGAGAGACAACCCTAAGGCTGTCTCATTGAAGATTACTTGAGTTTGTACTCATGAATGTTGGTATAGACTCATGATTAGGCAAGTTAATATTGAGATAGGACTGCCTAAGCTACATAATAGGGGTCACAGCTTATCATCTGTCACTGATCGGAGACAACACGTGAAAACGCATTAGGGATGTGTTTGTGTGGAGGTTCTGTATAGGTAATAGGTTCACGTTCAGAAGTTTGTCGAATCTTAGGGAGTGGTCCGACCGCCGACGATCAACGAGTAACGATTAGAACTAGAAACTAAAAAAAAACATACCGGCCGAATTGAGAACCTCCTCTTTTTTGGGAAGTCGGTTAAAAACGAGTTGGCGATCAGCGGGAAGCGAGTGTTAGTTTCGATAGTTTTGTTGCAGAGCTAAAAGTGTTCAAGTGCGACGAGCAATTACTCACGCCCATCGCCCGCGGTCAATGTGGAAAAATGATCAAGCGAGCGAGCATCGCTGAACGAGTATCACTGAGTGAGTATTATGTTTGATAGCTCTTGTCGCACAAACGACTGAAGCGAGTTCTCGCTGGCAGTGTGAACAGTCTGCGATCAACTATTAATATATGCATCTCTTTTGTTGACACGGAATGTATATCTATTGTACGTTTCTTGCGAGAGAAAATCGCCGATAGTTAGGCGTTTTCTCGCCGGCGGTCGGACCACAGCCTTATGAGCAACTTAGTGGGAGTTTGGAACTTAGCTGTTTCCTAATGTATTAGTGTTTTCTAAGAGTATCAGATTAGTAAATAGGTTTATTGAAAAGTTATAACTTAACGACAGTTTCTAGATTATTGAAATAAACAACTTTTATGGAACTGTCTTATTTATGGCAACAGATTTATTCCCGTTTTTTTTTATCTAGTCTCTCATTGATTAATGGCATGACTAAGGGTTAAATCTGGAAATCCGGATCCTGGAAATAATTTGATGTGACTCCGGTTTTTTAAAAGATGACGGTATTTAAAAACCGGTGTTATTGTGATTTGAATATTTCAGAATTAAAAAACGTTTCATATGAATGTCTTCCTAAACGAATTTTGGTCGTAGCGGTCAATTAAATGGCTTAACGTGTTTTCCCAGACACGGAGTAAGTGATAATTAATTTATAATACACACATATCACACATAATTTACGAAAAGTCAAAGGTTGAATTTGCCCGTCAACGATCACTACCACTAGGCTATCACGACTCGTAAACGAGTATAACACTATCACTACATAGTATAAAACAAAGTCGCTTTCTCTGTCCCTATATCCCTATGTATGCTTAAATCTTTAAAACTACGCTACGGATTTTAATGCGGATTTTTTTAAATAGATAGAGTGATTGAAGAGGAAGGTTAATATGTATATTGCACCCGTGCGAAGCCGGGGCGGGTCACTAGTACAATATCATCATCATCTCCCTGCCCTTTTCCCAATTTATTTGGGGTCGGCGCAGTATGTCCTCTTTTTCCATACATCTCTATCACCCGTCATCTCAGTAGTTACTTCCTTTCTCGCCATATCACCCTTCACACAATCCATCCATCTCTTCCTAGTTCTGCCTCTTTTCTTGTATCCATCCACATCCAATCCTAATACTCTTCGCACTACATGATTTTCCTCTCTTCACTAGTACAATATATATTTTTTTTTTATAGACTCACGCCTGTATTCCCCAGAGGGGGTAGGCAGAGGTGTGCAGTACACCCACGCTTCGCCGGCTATTTTATAAGTCCCATGTAATAGGGGGCGAGCCTGTTGCCATCAACCGGGCACAATTCCAGACTCCGTGCTGCTACTGAGAATTTCCTAATGGAAAAACCCAATAACACTTTTTGCCCGACCCGGGGATCGAACCCAGGACCTCGTGCTCAGCAGTCGCGCTTGCTACCACTAGACCAACGAGGCAGTACAATATATAATGGCATAATAATCTCCTTGTTCGTAGTTTTGGTGCAGCGCAGTAATGTGCCCTGTATTTTAACCACATTACCCCCTTGAGAGAAGCACGCTGTAAAGTTCGTGGTTTTAATAATAAAAGTATTGCGGTTTCGACACGAGATGAAGCTGTTATTTATGTAGGGCTTCTGAAATAAAATATGGTTTATTTTGGCAAGTTTTTGTTGGCGAAATTGTGTTGGTTAATTTTTTATATCATGTAACACGCTATTGTGTATTACGTTCAAATCTTATCTCAAATAATATTCTTCTCACCGAATTTTTGATAAAGCGGCCTTCTCACCGGGAACTAGTCGCTTACGCACTCACTAACGAGATATTATAGTGCACAAGTGTGTGCGCAAACATATGCATTCTCTATTTTCTCATTCTCAGCGTCCGATGAGACGGCAATTTGTCATGATCGATGACAAATCAGGTGTAGTACCGACGGCTTTACGTACACTCCTCTGGGAGGTGCCTGCTTTGGGTTTGGACCGCAGTCTTGCTAATCTACGGTAACTATATTACCGCCTAAGATCACTGCATAATCCTGAAAAAGTATTTATTAAAAAATAATTATACTTACAGGGTTATTTGCGATTTTAGGGTTGGTCCCATAGTAAAAGTTGTTCATAATGATGAGTTTAAAGACCCCTTTTAAGGGTGCTGGTATTTTACAAATAACCCTGGTATAAGCATGTTTGTGACTTTAAATGCTTGTCTTTATCTTTAAATCACATAGTAAGACTTGACATATAGGTACCTAGTGTAATACATTCAAATTTTGATTCATCTCAGCTTCGATAGATGGCGTTGTGCAATTTTGCCTCTCGGCTGAATGGCAATGTTAAGATTTTCCCCCAAACCATGTACCTGCCGTAAATATTCCTTTGGATTTTAATTACGAAAACCTAAAACCTATAAGACACGCTATGCCGAACATCGCGGGTTCAATTCCCTTCCCGCCCGAGTCAGTTGTTTTTTCGAGTTTCTTTCTTGTTAAATAATTATTTTCATGAACAAACTTTTTTATTATAACAAAAACGTTCATATATCACTATACCGCTTAAAAGGATTTAAACATAGATCAACCATATCAATGGCATACAAGTTTCGAAGTAAATGGTATACAAAAAGTGTTTTATCTACAAGTGTAGGCCTTTATTTCAAAGTTTTTCTAACCTCTGAAACAAGTTATGTAGGTACCTACTCAACCTTAACATAATATTGGACCCTAAATAAAAAAATGCAGAAGGTCTAGTTGTGTTATCTGGTCTTGCCATACACCGGGGCAATCAGAGAGCGAACTCTTGAATCACGAACCCAATCTCGATTCCACTCAATGCAAAAGTTCGTGTTGCGATGCATGCCAATTCGTGCGGCCAGTGCCTGGGCGTGCTCTTCGTGTCAGAATTTCACAGTAAAGCCAGGATTGGAATAAGATTTGCGTTTCAGGAGTACGCTCCCAGATTGTGCCAGTAATACCCAGAATACCGGGCAAATCGCCAAACAGATCATCTCGGTTTATGATAGGCTTATATCCTATTATCATGTTTACTTCAAGGAAAGTATCAGGTGGTAGGAAAAAAATTACACCGTCTTCAAAATACAAAAAGTTAGAAATTGGGAATTGGAAATTCTGTGTTTCAGATTTCAATAAACTATGTAATCATAAGACTTGGTACTACCAGCACCTTGGAATTCGTGTTCAGCTGTAGTAGTGCTTGCGACCATTAGATCAACGAGACAGTCTAGGATAACTTACTGACGGTGATAGGTCGACTGACAAGTCAGTGGTCTCGAGTTCGATCCCAAGGCACCTCTGGCTTTTCGTAAGTTATGTGCGTATGATAAATTAATTATCAGTTGCTAAAACGGTGAGGGAAAACTTTGTGATGAAACCAGCACACCTGCGAGATTTTTCAATGGTGTGTAAAGCCATGTCAGAGGCCTACGAGCGGTTTAAACTCTGACACCAGGTTGTTTATCAACCATACGATAAGAAAAAGAAGAAGCATCAACTATCCAACAATAAATAATAATTGATAAATTGACTAAGACAATAAGATTGATTGCAAATTTAATATACTAAGTTTTTTTCCATAACGTGTTAAGTACTAAAATTCTCATTTATTTGCCGATTGCACAGAGTGGATTTTCTGTAACTTACGTAAGATCGATTTTACCTATTTCAAAGTTAGACAAGCTTTTAACCAGACTATTCTAAAGATGTGTATACACTGGAATACTAGATCATTTTCTTGTAACAGAACATCAATCCGCTCTAATCTCATTTCACGAATCGAACATGACATCGCTCGACGTTTTGTTACAACTCGATTTCACAAACGAATGCGATGATGTTTCATCAAGTACCATCAAGCGGAGATATGACATTACAATGAAAAAAAATTGCAAAATAGAAAGGTATGTTGAACTGTCAGTGTCACTGTGTCAGTATTATTTTGTGAGAAGTTACTACTTACTCACTAAAAACACAAGCTGTCTTGTTTCTACACCTCAGAAAGAACAGAGAAGAAATATTTCACTAAAACTGACAGTATTTTCGTGGTTTGATAACTTACTAGGGGCAAATAAATAAATAATATTTATTCATTTGCTAGGGGTACGGGTAAAACTCAGTTGCTGTAAACCTCATTGCATACAGCTGCAGCGTAGATCAGCAGCATTTTTTAAATTGAACTTAAATATTTTAATAATATTTTTAATGCTCGAAAAAATGCTCTAGTGTGAACTCACCTTAAGGACAGTCTTGTATTGAGTTTATTTATGTCTTGTTTTTCTATATTTCTTAAGTGGATCATTTGTATTAGTGTAAAGTAGTATATAGACAGCAAATAAATTGTAACGAATCGTAAGCAAGAGATAATAGTGATCACTTTATTAACCGACTTCCAAGGAGGAGGTTCAAGTCCCAAGTTCTTAATGAGAAGGTTAAATATTTATATTTAATAAGCAAACATGTGCTAAAACATGTAAAAATTTCACAAAAATATTAAGGTTAAAGAGGCTAGAACTTGGAACTGACTCCAAAACGTTTTAAAGTTATTTTAAGCTTTTTAGTTCTTTTTAAAGTCGGTTTTATTTTTTATTTAAAATTTTTTAAGTAGCCATTGATGGCTACTGAAAAAATTTGAGATTTGGAGATACTATTTATACAGGGTTATTTGTAAAACACCAGCATCCACAAAAGGGGTCATTAAACTCATCATTATGAACAACTTTTACTATGGGACCAACACTGAAATCGCAAAAAACAAATCAGCTGTTCCATACATTTATGTTCACATGACTCAACAAACCTACGTGCCTACGTGCTTGCAAAGTGGGTCCGTAACCAATTAAAGTGCTAAAATCTGAATCTGAAGGTACGAACAGTCTTCAAAAATATTCAGCTTTTTATAAACCTAATACATTTACAAACCTCGATATTTGGACCAAAGGTAGGTACTTGTCGCAGTGTAGTAAATAATATTTTATTTTTATTACACCTTTTATGGGCAAAATAACAAATACATTTGTCTCTTTCTAACTCGCGACAAAAGTTATACCTCTGTCTCGCACTTTCATATTTGAAAGCAAAGGTGCGTCAGGAGTAGTATTGCCAAATGTTTTTTGAGAAAATGTGGGATATATTTCATAAGTTATTGGCTCACTTTAGTTGCTATAAATATCACTTGACCTATTTTTGTTGTATTTGGTCACTTGTTTTAAATGAAATATTCCTTGCGAGTGTCGTTAAGGGTCCGTGTGGATAGCGAGCGTTTGCCGCGCACGCGCACTCTGTCTGACCGGCCTAGCGAATTACTATAATATATTTATTTTTCCGCTACGTATCTAACGCACGATGCCACAGAAACAATTTTATAACAGCTATTCCTTGAGCGAAGGTGCAACCTATAAACAAAAAAAAACTATTTTATAGAAGGATTTTTACCATAAAAGAGCGGAAAAAGGATTTTTAAGTCAGTAAAATATCTTCTCTGCTCTATATAGAATTGATTAAACAGCAGTAGCTATATTTATAAATGAATAATTATCAGTTGACAGGCTGAATGTAGCTGCACAAAAAAGAAAAAAAAAAGATCTGTAACATCTCTACTATAGTCTATATTCGCAATAAACAATTTTGAATTTGAATTTAGAAACTTACAAACCGTCACGACAAAACGTAATCAGTTCCATTAATCTTAACAAAAACCCACGCCATCATTAATCTTAAACTTTAAACAAAAAAATAATAATTTCAATCCACCAAAACCCTGAACATCTGCTCTCTCTACTAAAACGAAAGACAATTTACGATTTCTGTTTGGTTCTTAAGATTAACTTTAACATAAACCGAAGTTATAGCTTACCACCTGTTACTTTACTTACGCTACAAAATAATAACGATCTACCCCCAATGTACTTAGCAATAAATATTGAGACGGGATTTCAGACGAGACTTAGATTTTCTTACAAAAAATTCATGATGTATTTTGTTTTGTAGGTTACATTTTATTTATTTTATCCATATAGATAAAACAATTAAAATGCCTTCACATAATCACTTCACGTATGCAGCGTGTAGCAGAAGTCCGAAATAATACATTAAGGGCATATAAGGTACCCTATAAACAATTCTTGAGCATAGGTTTTGGAACCGTACCCCAAAAAATACTCGAGTAAATCACGGTCAAAGTTTTCACCAAAATCTTTCAAATACAGCCCTAGACATCAGCTGAAAGGTGAATCAACAAGAATCCGGTTATTTACCTTCAATAAATTCTCTTAGTAAGCACTAGGCACGAGTAGGATAATGAAATCTGTCATTATTGAAGAAAATTAATTCAAATATGTATTCAAATTTGTATGAAAAAAAAATTCCTCTTTTGCATTCAATATTTTCACAGGTTCTCAGTTCAGGATTCTCTTCATGATACACATACATACCTTTAAGTATTATTTCGGACTTCTGTTACACGCTGTATAGATAAAACAATTAAAATGCCTTCACATAATCACTTCACGTATAGGTATATTAATAAGTGAAGTGAAAAGCGTGGATCCCTTTTAAAAATGTTGCGCACTCGGAGGAGTGTGAAACTTGGCGTAGTAAAAGTTTATACAGCGTGTAACAGAAGTCCGAAATAATACTTAAGGGCATGTATGTAAATCATGAAGAGAATCACCTGTGAAAATATTGAATGGAAAAGAGGCATTTTTTTTCATACAAAATAATTCTTTCGATTTCATTTTCTTCAATAATGACAGATTTTATTATCCTATGCGTGCCTAGTGCTTACTTAAAGAATTTATTGACGGTAAATAACCAGATTCGTGTTGATTTACCTTTCAACTGATGCCTAGGGCCGAATTTAAAAGACTTTGGTAAAAACTTTGACCGTGGTTTACTCGAGTATTGTTTGGGGTTCGGTTCCAATACCCATGCTCAAGGATTGTGTATAGGGTACCTTATACGCCCTTAATGTATTATTTCGGACTTCTGTTACACGCTGTATAGAGAAGAAGTGCAGAAAGTTAAAATTTATATTTTTTTAAAAATTGGTCAAATTTCTACCACTACACTGACTGCAGCATTGTATGTATGTTTTAATTGCTAAGAAAATTTAGTTCTAAAATATTAACTAGATGTCGTTTAAGGTTTATGTTCTCAATCTCATTATGATTTAGTTTATACGAATACTATGTACAAGTCAAGATTACGTTTGTTTATTTACATTATTATACAATTATTTATAAAAATTAAGTATAACTACCTATATTATACTTGCTTATAAAAACAATAAAAAAAGAAATTAAAAGAAAAAGGGTAGCTATTTGTTATACCCTAATAGGCCTAATAATACCATAATAATACCCTAATAATAAAAAATAGGTACCCTAAGTTTATTTAAATTATTTTTTATCTTGATGGGTTCGACTTGTCTGTATACTGTATTGCTTGCTGAATCAGTATCATAATTATTATGACTTTGGTTTGAGACTGGCCATTAGAATTTGATCAATAGGTATTAACAATACGATTGGTACAACTACGACTAAACTTTGAACGAGTTAGACTCTTAGAGGTATTTTAGAAGGCTTGATAAATCGCAACAGATTACATCGCCGCTTGAGAAATGGCTCTATGCACAGATTCAGCTTAAATTAGTTACCAAGTTAGATTAGTTGTCAGGATTTTCTGGAGGTACTGACTCCCTTTATCAACTGTCAAAGATCTTCATGACAACCGGGCCCAACGGCTTAACGTGCTTAACGGAGCAGGTGATAATAAGTTTATAATACGCACATTACTTACAAAAAGTCAGAGGTTCAGGGTTCGAACCTGAGACCTCTGGCTTGCCAGTCAATGGTCATACCACTAGGCTATCTCTGCATAAGATGTGATGTTCATGTGATCTCAACAAATACCTTTTTTCGTTTCTGCCAACAATATTGTAACATGACAAAATGCTGCGGGCTATGTTCGCGTACTGACAACTTAATATCGAGTTAAATCTCAATAGGAAAGAATATTTCGTTCCATACGTAAATTCTGATACAACTTTTATTTAGTTTTCTTCCCTTGGAAATATTTTCTTTGGCGTATTTTATATCTTAATCCATATGAAATATATTCATGCTGTATATTTCAATCTTTTTGCAAACAAAAAAACTGTCTTAAAACAGCAAATAACGTTCTTTGCATAATAATAGATGGCATCACGTATCTTTCGAATCATGATTGATTCAAATTCTAAATTAACACGAGCTATGCCTCTGCCAAAAGCGTATTACGCCTACTTTATAAAAATGTGCATGTATCCTTTTTGGAAGTCGGTTAAAACCCATCACAAGTAACTGAACTATCGTTTACCATCCCTTTCCAACATAAAATCAAAGTGAAATCAATCGAAAACATCGACGTCGGCGTCGTCTGCATATTCGATCGTCGCGTCGTGTCCAAGACGGCGATGAAATGCAAAATACCTACCTTTGAATAGACTCGTGAGAAGATTACCACGCTACGTGCTTCGAATGGCGATGGTTGTCCGAAAAGTTTGGGAAAACTATTGCAACAAAGCAGCCCTGGATCTTGAATTTTTCCGAGGCGGAAGAAAAATTGAAAATTTGAAAAATGCCGCTTTGCGCCCCGATCACATATATTGGTATTGGTATGGCGGGCTATTTTCCGCAGGTCCAAGTCTTAGCGCGTATTCTGCGTATGCATATTATACAGGGTTATTTGTAAAACACCAGCATCCTTAAAAAGGGTTATTAAACTCATCATTATGAACAACTTTTACTATGGGACCAACCCTGAAATCACAAAAAAATCAGCTGTTCCATACATTTTGTTGAGTCATGTGAACATAAATGTATGGAACAGCTGATTTTTTTCTTTAGATCAATCTGTCAACAGGAAGGGGCTGAAATACCGATTACTAAATTCAAACCAAATAATAAATAGGTAAAATAAAACCATAAAAAATTAAAAGGAAAGCCTGGTTCTTGTGTACAAACGACGGTAAAAATAAAGGCTTAAAAATATAGTAACCTACTTATTTTTTGTACCACTTAAAGCCTTTTTTCTTAAAACCACCTGATCTGAGAATTGAAGATTACATTAAGATGTTAAGATGCAGCTGATGTCTTAAGTGCTCTTAACGTCTGAGATCTTGTTTCAAGGCTACTTTGTTTATCTTTATTAAAAAAATGTTGAAGTTTTTTCTTTATAGTATTAAAATTACAAAAATGTATTAACTTTAACAAGAAAATATTTACATTATTACAAAAAAATAATTACATAATTACAAAAACTTATTAATATATTTACAAAAATGTATGATATAATAATGAGCCACGCCAGATTGCTGAATTATTTAGGGAACATTTTAAGGTGATATCTCCTCAAGTAAATACTCAGCAGGTGCTCGATGCTGAGGGCGGGGGAGGTGACAGTTTCAGATTTACAGTGAAAGAAGTCAGCCATATTATTAGAAATATGACTAGGGGTAAGTCTCCAGGCCATGACGACCTTAGCATTGAGCACTTGCAGTATGCGGGTATACATTTGCCAAGGGTACTAACTATGTTATTTAATTTATGTATAGGACATGCATACTTACCCCAGGAACTTATGAAGACCATTGTAGTGCCAATTGTTAAAAATAAGACAGGTGATGTCTCCGACAAGTCCAATTATAGACCTATATCATTGGCCACGGTGATTGCGAAGGTGCTGGATGGTTTGCTTGATAGTCAGCTCAGTAAGCACATAGATCTGCACGAGGCGCAGTTTGGTTTCAGAGCGGGGCAATCGACAGAAACTGCAATACTTAGACTCAAGCACACTATCCAGTACTATGTTACTAGAAAAACGCCTATATACTCTTGTTTTCTGGACTTGTCGAAGGCATTTGACCTGGTGTCTTACGACATATTATGGGATAAGCTCCGGGGTAAAACAAGAACACCTAAAGACTTAGTAAATGTTTTAGCTTATTGGTACGGCAATCAATCCAACAGTGTTAAGTGGGCGGGCTCATGTTCGTCGGAGTATAGATTGGAGTGCGGGGTGAGACAGGGAGGCCTGACTTCGCCGCGACTCTTTAGCCTGTATATCGACGGACTGATAGATGAGCTCAGCAGTGCCGGAGTTGGTTGTTCGATTGATGGTACATGTGTAAACAACATTAGTTACGCCGATGACATGGTGCTGCTGAGCCCATCCGTCAGGGCCCTCAACATTCTTATAGGGATATGTGAGAGGTATGCAGCGGCGCATTGCCTCAGGTATAACTGCAAGAAAAGTGAACTACTTGTATTTAAAGCAGGGAACAAAACACCAAAAACTGTTCCACCAGTCAGGCTGGGAGGAGTACCTTTAAGCAGAGTCACTAAATTCAAATACCTGGGGCACTGGGTCGCTGAAAACCTTTCTGATGACTTAGACATTGAGCGGGAACGTAGGGCGTTGGCAGTGAGATGTAATATGCTGGCGCGCAGATTTGCAAGGTGCACAAAAGATGTCAAAATAACCCTTTTCAAGGCATATTGTCAAACATTTTATACCTGCAGTCTGTGGGTCAATTATACACTTAAATCTTTCAATGCCCTACGGGTTCTGTATAACAATGGTTTCAGGATGCTGTTGGGGCTGCCGCGCTTTTGCAGCGCTTCAGGCATGTTTGCTGAAACAAATACAGACTGCTTTAGAGCAATAGTCCGAAAGAGGGTGGCCTCCCTGCAGCGTCGCGTGCGGGACAGTCCCAATAGTCTACTGAAAACCATAATAGAAAAAGTAGAGTGTCCCGTGGTTAGGCACTGGAATTCAGTGCATGAATCCAGAGTTGTCCTTTTTAATATTAAATAGTACGTAATTACTAACATAGTTATAAGCAATTCTACTAACAATCTATGGATGTACCAAGTGTGCTCTGATACAAAAGTTTAAATAAAAAAAATAAATAAATAAAAATTAACATAATTACAAAAATTTAATAACATAATTACAAAAAACATCAAAATCTAATTATGGTTCTCTTTATTTGTGGCAACCAAGCGGTATTTCTGTCTAGTACTCTACTAATGTCAAGTATTTAAGATTTTTTAAAAATCCAAGTAGAGTAAACAAAATTAAAAAAACACACGCCATGCTCAAAAATGATATACCTATATTTACATATATTTTTCAATTATATAATTAACTGAAAAATAAAAATGACATCTCTAAGCTGGCAAATACCGCAAAATAAAAGAAAATCCAATTTCACCCCAACATATTTATTACCCCGTCATTTATCTCGGGTGACATGTGTCAAAACTCGTATAAAAACGTTGTAATAAAGCGTGAATGAGTTAGAAAATAAAGGATTGAACTAAGAGCGGTGCGGACGTGTGATTACGTTACCTTTTTTGTTTAAAGCTGCCCCATACTTGAATTTCCTCCCATATATACATATTATGTATAATATTTCACGATGAACAAACACTCTGACCGAAACAAATATGTGGATTACACAAAATACACAACCTTTTGTCTCCGACATCCCTACCTACTATGTCAAAAACTGTGACGTGTATCTGTAACTCTTCCTCTTCTAAAGATTAAAAAATGACAGAATATTACGTGTCTATGATCTAGAACGAAAGTTCATACACATTGTACTTTTCATAAGTCGTGCGTAAGTTTTTTAGTCTTATCTAAACCGAAGTCTTCTTTCTTTATCATGTGATAGATGAACAACCGAGTTTAAACCGCTCACAGGCCTTACCCACCATTGAATAAACTCTCTGGTCTGCTGGTTTTCTCCCGATGTTTTTCTTGATCGTCTAAGCCAGGGCTGTCCAAACTATACACCTTCGCGGGCTAATTAAATTTCATACAAACGCTGGAGGGCCAGAAAAATATTTTCAGTTGCAAGACTGAAGATAAATAATTATACCAAGTATTGAGTACATGTTTTGACAACGAATAATATTATCCAAACTATTTGTGTCCAAAACTATTTTTAGATTAAAATGTGTGTCGCGGGCCGCATGAAAACAAGCCGCGGGCCGCATGCGGCCCGCGGGCCTTGGTTTGGACAGCCCTGGTCTAAGCAAATGATAATTAATTTCTAATACGCATAATTCTGAAAAGTCAGACGCGTATCTGGGTTTCCTACTTACCTTTGATTTGGTAGTCCAACGGTCATACCACTAGGCTATCACTGCTTCTTACCATTACCACAGTTTAAAGAGCTCTTCTCTTTCCTTACAGTAGTCCAACGAACACGTCTAGACAGAGCAATCGTGCGGGGTGTTTGGAGCGGGGGACGGAGGGGGGGGGGGGGGCGCACCGTAGCTTGTATGGAAATGTTGGGTCCTAGGAATTAGCGGGTGTCGCTTTTTATTTATTTGAATTTTAAATGTTGATTCAATTTTTCAACGGGTGTGTTGATTATGAATATTTTTTTTGTTTTTAGTCCTGTGTCAACCCTAACACTTTTTACGTCGAGACGAATGTCTAGACGTTGTCGGCATTTCCGAAAACATCAAACGCGTCGACTGACTGTATGATGTTTAGACTGTGCCATTCATTACCATAGACCATAGTTTAGCGTATAGTTTACCATAGCGTTCGTATACACACCGTCTTCATAATATGCAAGTAGTGTCTGTGCTTGGTTTGTCTGTGCACATCTTGGCGGGGACACTTCCGTGTCTCCAGATAGCATTGCTAAGTCACTGTGTCGACTAATTCTCATGGGTTTCGAATTCTATCCCAAGCAAAATGTTATTGGATTTTTCTACGAGAAATATCAAATAGAATACTCTACATAAAGTTTTAAATTGTCTGATATAAAATGAATTTGAAGTGGTAATTTCAATACGTATGTCGATAATCGCCTCTTTTTGTCATCATCATCATCATCAGCCTATATCCTATATTAGTCCACTGCTTAACATAGGCCTCTCCCAAGTATCACGGATCCGAATACCACCGATCTCCGCCAAAAGTCACGACTCCAAACCAAAATTAGGTACCAAACAATTCTCGAAATACTGCCCTACGTAAAACAAACACAACATCGACTAACCAAAACAAATGAATGTCAGTCAATTTGACGCACGTATCGATTGACTTGACCGACATTGAAAACCGCGATCCGACCATTTGTCGACGTCCGAAACTCCGAATGCAGCTGAAATTAGTAAAATGATTAGACCATTTACATGGAATTGTTGAAACTATTTGTCTTGTGCGGTTTAAGCCAAGCTTAACTGTTGAAATGTATTGTTTTGTTGGTGATTTTGAGATAAGGAATATTGGGATACTAGCTTCGACCCGTAGCTTCGACAGCGTGGTATGTATTTTATGGCAAATGATTGATTGAAATAAAAGAATAGTTTTAAATGAATTTTTATTTACTACCATTTTTTTATTTAAAACTTGTTACGATCAAGCTGAATTTTTTCAATTACTTAAGTTCGATTTTTCATAACTTCATTGATTTTATAACTTCAATGTGCGAGCAAGATAGCAGATTAGCGCAGAGGCGCCTTATATCGAACAGGCAAGTACTAATAAAAGCCTATTTCCTTCAGATTTTAAAATAAATTTTTAAATAGGCTGTTATAAAGTCATTTTAAATTTTAAAGTGCAAAGATTGAGCCGGTTTGCTTCATAATTTATTTACACTAAGAAAAGTCCGTGGCTTTGCAGCTTGTGTACATAAATACTATAGCGAACGACGACTAAAATCAGAGTTTAAACAGCCCGTAGGCCTCTGACACACCGTTGAAAAATCTCTCGGGTGTGTTGGTTTCCTCACAATGTTTTTCCTTTACCGTTTTGGTTTCTATTTCCCACATAAATTCTGAGGTTTGAACCTACGACCTTTGACTTGGCAGTCCAACGGTCATGCCAATAGGCTATCACTGCTTTAACTTAGCGTGTTACAAGTTTAACTTAATGTGTGTATCTATGACATCGTAGCTCCCAAACAAATGAACCCATCTCGATTTATTAATTAATATTTATTGAAATAGATAAGATCTCTATTTAGTATTTTTTTTTATTTGAAAAGCGACTTGATCCACTGTGTAAAAAAAATATTAGAGGACTTATTGCGTCAAGGGTTTTTAATTTTTTAATTTTAGATTTTATTTCGTAGTCGAGTTTTAGATTTTTTCTTTAATTTTCCGTTTTTAAATTTTAAGTTTTATTTCGTAGTTCAGTTTTAGATTTTTTTTCTTTAATTTTCCGTTTTTAAGTTTTATTTCGTAGTTGATTTTTAGTTTTTTTTCTTGAATTTTTCGAAACATCCCTTTTTAATTTCTCTCCGAAGCGGCGATGCAAACACAGGCGAAGTGGGGGTGTGTCCGTGTGTCTACAATTTGGCACTCTGCCAGCACCATGCAGGGGAACGCCGTAGTTGAATTTATTAAAGTCATTAGAGACCCGAATGTGTTTGTTTTAGGCAGACGCCTCACGAATCTTGAAGTAGAATGGTTCGAAATTGAATAATGGTTTGGACTTTTTATGGTGATTATGCTGGCGAAAGTCTCGTGGAAATTTTTATCTATTTGTGTAGATGTAAGGTAATCTATTTCTAATAAATTAATGACAAAGTAAGAAAGATTTTTTTTAACCAGTGTGAACTGTAAAAGAAATGAAAAAAAATATGTATTTATTTGTATTATTTATTATTATTATTATATTATTTATATAGAATAGTAATTAATAGTAGTATTATTAGGTAGGTGCTTATTTATTCATAAAACTAAAAATATAAAATAAAATACCAGTTTAACCAAAATATTGCAGGCATGTTTCTATCAAGCTGAATTTTTTGCTGAAACTTTGTTATGTTGTACTCCTTCAATTGGTTTAATATTTATTTATTTATTCTTCGTACAAATCTGTGTACAAGATGGACTTAATGCGTTAGGCATTTTCTCCCAGTCGACCTTTGGGCGATGCAGAGATGAGAACATGGTAGATGCACTAATAAATTCAGAGTAATCATAATTTTAATTCGATTTTTATTAACTACATATATTCATTGATTCTATATCTTCAATGGGCGAGCGAGATAGCAGATTAGAGAGTATCCGCGCTTTAAATATTCGCATAGCGACAGCATGCATAAATCCTTTTTAAAAAGGTTTTTATACTTCTGCAAGTTTCTGTAAAACAGCCGCCAGGTGGAGGGCGATACTGTGACACAGCATGTTGGTTGTTTAATTCCACGGTTACATCACAGAGGTCTTAGGGTGCTCACAAACGGACAGTACTAAAAGAAACATACGTCACGTACGTTATTGCTACTAAGCAGAGCGTTGTAAACTGACGTCACGCGGTCACGTGGCTGTTAGCGGGACTCGATATTTATTGTAAGTTTAAATGCCCGTAAAATCAAAACTAATAGGTATTTTTTACCACAACAAAAACTAGTGTATTTTTTTTAACTAGTTTACATACAAGCTTTACTGTAACAAACTTTCAACCAATCTGGCATAATTATTAACATTCTCCATTCTAATTTTAATAAAGTGGCTCCATCGCAATTACACGATGATTCTGTCAGTGTCAACGTTTACACAGAGTAAAACAAAAAGTACACGATTAAGTTATGATTTTATAGATCTCTAAGTATCGACAAAAACTTTAAATAAATTTTTAATAAAGTATATTATTTTTACCCATGTACGGCCACTACACGACACTGGCAGAAATTGCTGAAGTCATCAGCAGATTGCCATAAACAAGAAAAAAAAATAGAGTGAAGGGTGCAGCTAATATTGACACTGACAGCTACAGCAGTTACCCGTACACACTGACTGATAACCGCACCATGCTACACCGAACAAAGTATATTAACGGTATCAACTTTATTGCAATATTAAACATTAAATAATATTTACATTATTAAACAATCTATAACAAACTAAATATAACTACTATTTACATTTGCCTATAAAAAAAAACAAAAAAAAAAAATAATAGAAAAAAAGTACCTAAATATTATGCGTCAAAGTACTCGGTACTCGTCGTTAACGGTCGGTAGAAGTTATACGTAAAGCTGAAGGTAAAAGTTGCCTTCAGCCTAAAATACTTTTCGTTTTTTTTACATTGTTTGTAAATAACATTATTATATGATTATCAGTAATACCCTAGTGATACCTACGAGTTATGTCCGTTGGATTGCCAAGTCAAACGTCGTAAATTCAAAACCTCTGACTTTTCGAATTCATGTGCGTTTTAGAAACGCCAAAACGATCAAGGAAAAAATTGAGAGGAAACCAGTACACCTAAAAAAAATTCTACTATGTGTTATCATGTCAGAAGCCTACGCGACGGGCGGTTTAAATTGTAACACAAGGTTGTTCATCGACCATACGATAACCGTACGGTTGAACTAACCTACTAAGTTTTTTTTTCCTCTTTCGACCGTTCCATAACACATCTACAGAGTGTTTCCTTTTAAAGCTATGTGGTTTAGATACCGAGTAGAAAACAAACATCTGACATTGCATTCAGTAACAGTACAGTAACTTTGTTGTGGTACACAGGGATCGCAAACATTTTTAAAAACTGACAAGATTTATTATTATATCTACTACAATTTTTTTACTAAAAAAATATTGTTTGTGAAATATTGCTAGATAAATTACTTAATTACAGGAACTGATAAACTTTACTGAAGGCGCCAATATCGTAGCCCAGTTCTGGGCTGACACAATTTAGATTGCAATCGACACGCTAAGAAGACTGTAACATTTGTCGGAGTAACAGATCAGACTATGTTGATAATCCTACAATAGTTTGCAAAGATGTTTGAATGTTTGTTTATGTTATTCAATCGGATTTGGAGTTACATCCGTGATCATCTCCTCCTAAAAAAAGTATCTTATCTTATAGTACTAATACTATAAGATAAGATACTTTTTTTCCTTTTCAGCCTCCACGCAGATGAAGCCGCGAGTAAAAGCTACATAAATGTGAAAATTTGGATGATTCCGAATTTAAATGTTTGTTACTCAATCATTCTTTAACAGATTTTGGTAAAATGACAGAAAATTGACATCAGAGATAATACTTTTTGAATTTTAAACTACCTACTTACAAAAAAAACAGAAAGTTCTCACCTTGATGTTTAAAGGTTGGCTATCCCTGGTTGTGATGCGCTGAGGACTGCGATAACACACTACAACGTACTATTATTTGTTCTGTGGTACAACTGTTCGACGGAACATTGAACACGTGACGTGCAGTGACGTTCTGTTTCACCTCTTCTGTTTTATTATATAGCTTGTCTAGTATACGTTCATCATCATCATCATCATCATCAGCCTGTATTAGTTCACTGCTGAACATAGGCCTCTCTCAATGCGTGCCACTTTTGTGCGCTCATTGGGGTTATTTGTCCTTTATCGCCACGCTGGGCAAGCGGGTTGGCGATCGCAGTAACAGATTGCTGTTATACAGAAGGATGCTGCTGCCCATCTTCCGGATTTTTCCCTTTGTCGCTTCTAATGACACACGCGGGACGAGTAGGTGTGGTTATATTCTTAGGCCGGAAACCATACAGCACAGTATACGTCGTCAGGCAGCAAATTTGGTAATACGGGCCACTTTTACCACGTTCTCCCTTGAGCAAGCTCCATACCCTTATTTGAATAAGTATTACCTAGCCTTATTAAAAATCTATGAAATTTTCGTTTGAAGATTTAGAGATTAATAATTCTGTCTTTGTTTATTTAGATTTTCTAAATAAATGAATGGAATTTTGTCAAAAAAGTGTTATCTGGCAAACCATAGACGGATACTCTCTAGATCTCGTTTACAAAATTTCATTGATTTTAATTGGGTAATATTCAAATTAAGAACAAATTTGGTTTTCGTTTATTGCGCTTCGTGCTCTCGGGAGATTCTCTTCTTAATTTGAATAAACGTCTTAAATATTATGATTAGTAAGGTTCTCGATATTTTACTAAATGGTAATAAACATAGGTAATTTTTTCCTTCTTCTATATTCTTGTTCTATTTTATGAATGTTTTTTTACATGTTTATGCACATGTTTTGCTTGTTAAATGATATTATTTAATAAGAAACTCGCAAAATGGCACGGCACATCAGAGATCGCGGGCTCAAATCCCATCCGAGTCAGTTGTTTTTGCGAGTTTTCTATTAAATAATATCAGGGCATCTTATTTTAAAAATAACAAAACTTTGAATAAATAACTATAACATTCTTATGAATGCTACTTATTCACTCATTCTATTCGTTCGGAAACGCAACAAATCCATTACCCCCATCTACAATAAGCTATAAAACCCCCATATTTCACGACTTCACATAATAGCCCAAGCAATATATCACAAGTTAAATATTTCCAAACATATTAACTGTTGGTAGCAAACTGGACCCATGCCAGTTTGGCAACGGAAGGGTTACATAAACTTTAAATCGGAATCTCATCTTTACGTACAATATTTGAGTTATTCGCTCTTGAAAGCTCAGGACTGAATTCTTTAAGATTTTATTCGAGGCAATTTTGGGACATTTTCAGCAGTTTCCATCGAGAGTCTCGATCTTAAACTAAGAGGGGAACCCCTTTTAATGCATCCATTCTTGAAATCTATACCAAATCGCAGTGTGGTTTCCGGCCTAAGAATGGAACCACCCCTGCTCGTCTTACGGGTGTCGTAAAAAGCTACAAAGAGAAAGATCCGGAGGATAGGCAGCAGCATCCTTCTGTGTTACAGCAATCATCTGTTACTGCGATCGCCAACCCGCTTGCCCAGTGTGGCGATTATGGACAAATACCTCTAATGAGCGCACAAAAGTGACGCGCTTTGGGAGAGGCCTATGTTCAGCTGTGGACTAATACAGGCTGCTGATGATGATACCATATAATTGTATGGTTACCTTAGTTCTCTTGTTTAGTGAATTTTACTCTAGATCTTCCTTGTATAAAATGCCATTGATCACGTATTAAAAATCTCTGTAATACCTCGTAAATATACGAGCAAATATTTTGTCAAACATTTTATCCCCGTTACCTGCCGTGTTAAAAATCTCATAAGCAAAATATTACCGTCAGCCAACTCGTCACCTTCCACAGTAAAATATTCAAGTAATCTCAGGCCATTCCCGTTTAATATGCAAAAGCGGTGGCTCAACATAAATTAGGAATTTATCTTCGTAATAAATTGAAATGTTAAAAATAAATCTGTGATGCTGATTCTTTTGTATATCCCGCTAAATTAATTCTAGTCTTACTAAATCCCTAAAAACACCTTAGAAGAAAAAAACAAATATACATACACGATACGCGCGAAAAAACCCTTGAACAAATTGACAACAAATTGAACGATCAAATTAGAGCTGTCAAATTAGTCTACGTGCTTGCAATTTACGTGAAACTAGACGAGACCTCTATGACGCACTGTGGAACGCCGCCATACAAACAGTTGGACATCGTTACCTCTTTCAATTATTTAAAGATAACTCCAGATGTAGTCAAAGTAGAGACTTCAAATTTTTACGGCATAATATTAAAGAGTAAACCTTCTTATTTCTTGTGTAAAATTTATTAAAAATAAATGCGACAACCGAAAAAAAAAAACTGAAATATACCAATATTTTAAAGACGTTTATTCTGAAATATCAGATATATCGCATACTAGTTTCATTTGATTTCATAAAATAAATACAAAACAACTCAACTGGGTATGTTTTAAACATGATAAAAAGATCGCCAAATATTCATGAATCACGAGGACGCTACATGTAACTATTCTGTCAGGCGCAGGCGTTTTCTTTAGTAAACGAATGTTAAGTAAAATATTGTAATAATTTATTCATCTTCGACATCATCGATGAATTTCAGTGAATGATCACAACTCAGTATTAAAGATTTTGCGTCCGACAAAAAAGTGAGTATTTCAGTACTTTTATGTTTCGAGGACAAGACTGGATCAGAAAGTAAAAGTAATGAATTAAAATCTACTTTCCATATAGTGGCACTTCTTTTTTTCTCTCGAACTGTATCAATAAATTTGCCAATTTTTTTTGAAAGTGATCTAAAAGTAAAAATAACACTTTCTGTAATGGGTATAATAATAACAACGGACTTACCATTACTGGAGACATAAAACGTAAACAAACTTACTGTTTCAAACTAGGTGAAATTAATTTCGGTTGTAAAGCTAACACTTTTTCGATTGCATTTTTACGGTCTGTAAAATCATTTTTCAATAATACATACAAATCTCTATAAGTTTTAATATTTTCCATTTTAAAAAAGAGGAACTAAATCAACTTAATTGAAACAATATCAAGTAAGATAAAATGTAAATCTACCCTACGTACATTTTTATAAATTGTTCTCACCTCAATAGTTATTTATTGCGTGATAATCCTATAACAAAACAGCAACTTGCGTTTTGCGCTCATAAAATAATCAGGCGTTAAACTTAATTAACTTAATTTTCTGTGTTTTTTTACAAAACGGGGAAGAGAGGGGACCTATAATGTTCTAGGGAAACATTATATGTATTTTTAACTAGCTACTGAAGGTATTTTTAGCTCGGAGTTTCCTGGGGTTTCAATTAAAAGACTAAGGGCCCTTGTTAACGAGACGGTTTTCCGCCGGAGCTAAGCACGGTTTTAATAACCGTCGACAGTTTTGTATGGGACGCTATGGAGGTTTATTAACTACGCCGGCCAGTGAATGTTAAAACCGTGCATAGTTCCGGCGAAAAGCCGTCTCGTTAACAAGGGCCCTTATTTTATAAAATGTTTCTATTACTTTTTTAAACTTGGCAGTAATTGCAAAATATAATACATTTTCAAACAATAACTGTCGCATAAACATAAATACACTATAATAAAACAGATTTTGTAAAAACTATTTTAGTCCAGGCAACGAATAATTATGGATGGAAATGTCGAAAGCAGAAAGTTTGACTTAAGAACTTTGTTAGGACTAGTTAGGTGATGAACATACTAAAAGTCCCCACCCCTCCGAGGTGAGCCCGAGGGGGGGGAGGGCAAAGAAGGTCTCATTTTTAGGTTTTTTGCTTATATCTCGAAAACGGTGCGTCGTACGAAATTTTGTTTTACTACTTAATTAAACCTGATAAAATTGTCTACAACTTTGGCTTAAACACTTTTTATCTATCTCCAATCGTTGCCTAGCTATGAGCTTCGAAAAATGGTCATTTTTCAAAAATGTGTAATAATTTCTCGTTTTCTGGATTTCAGGACACATATTTATTTTTAAAAAGTTCCTCTACTCCTATATTATTAATTAATCACTCGCCGCTTCTTTGCACGTGAGGTTCCTGGTTGTGGTTCCTCAGCGTTTACCTCTTCTTCTTTCTCCTCATCTGTCGAATCGTTATTCATGATGCTGCTACATCATTGTCGTCACCGTCGTTGTCCTCCAATACATTAGTACTATTTGTGCAACTTCCGTTGCAATTGTGGCAAATGGTAGAGCACAGCATAGAGGCCTTCCTACATCCACATCTAGCACTACTGCAATCAGTAGTGCACCGGCAAAATATCAGCTTCAGTATTTCTTCCGGTGCAGCTGGGTCTTTGGTTTGAACAGGAACCAAGAGGTTGCTTTCATTTCGTTTCCAACCCCATAGTTCAGGGGAAAGGTCTTGTGCTAGCCAAGCCTGGACCTGATGATAAGTACGGAAAGAGGAGTAGAGGAACTTTTTTAAAAATAAATATGTGTCCTGAAATCCAGAAAACGAGAAATTATTACACATTTTTGAAAAATGACCATTTTTCGAAGCTCATAGCTAGGCAACGATTGGAGATAGATAAAAAGTGTTTAAGCCAAAGTTGTAGACAATTTTATCAGGTTTAATTATGTAGTAAAACAAAATTTCGTACGACGCACCGTTTTCGAGATATAAGCAAAAAACCTAAAAATGAGACCTTCTTTGCCCTCCCCCCCCTCGGGCTCACCTCGGAGGGGTGGGGACTTTTAATATGTTCATCACCTAACTAGTCCTAACAAAGTTCTTAAGTCAAACTTTCTGCTTTCGACATTTCCATCCACACCCCCTTTGAGAGCATTCATTGACTGGACTATTCTTCAAATCAACGCAAACATTACAAATATCACTCATAAAGACTGAGGTCATTTTGAGAAGAGTTTAAAATGTCATTTTTCGAGTTATGTATATACTACACACGAGAGTTTTAGGGGTTAAAACTATAATAACCCAAAAGTTTGGAATGTCTTCTTTGTAAAATGCATATTACATGCAGGTTTATCGACATTCAGTACTTTCAGTCCATGTCCAACGGTTTGTATGGCGGCGTTCCACTGTGTGACGTGCCGACTAAATTCTCGTTGATAACACGCAAATGGACTAGTTTGAGAGCTCTAAAAATCTTCGTTCCTTTTCTAATGATCTGTTAGAAAGAGAAATAGTGATTCTAAATTAATTTAGAACGTTTGCAAGAGAATTAGCATCAGTGCCTTAATTATTAAATTAGATTATGACACAACGGAAGAAGTCTTAAAGAGTAAAGCCTTTCTCTTTCTCTCTTTCACACACACACTCCCTTTTTCTCAAATACTTATTATAAATTACAATAATAAAAATTAAAAAAAAATGAGCGCCTGCTCCGTGCCTTGGAAAGCATGTTAAGCCATTGGAGCCGGTTGTCTTGATGATCTTTGACATGCAATCGATATAAGGAGTCAGTACCTTAATAAAATCCTGACAACTGATCTACGTAACCTTAGAATATCGTATCCTTTTGGGTCGCTCCGAGGAAAACTGATATTCAGCTGCATCCGGTTAAAGTAGAAGCCGACCCTAATAAAGTTTGGGAATAATAAGGCTAGGAGGATGATGACCCTTTTTCTTAAATTCAAGTCATACATACTGTCTTTTCTCAATTAGACTAAAAAAGACTAGATCCCATACTTGCCACAATTCTAGTGAGGCGTATAAAGGCTTCACACCACGGGATCGTAGTCAATCTATTGTGATCGCTACTAGTTCACCACTAAACTCTGCAACTGTGGACTCCATTATCCTATCTAGGGTTAAAATATGATACCCTCCTTTAAATGAACACTGCGCTTGTGTATTCAGCGGTCCACGTTCTCCCAGAAGGTAAAGTATCGTTTTAGTAGCAGATATACTCAGCAATCAGAAAATAACTATACAATACAATAAATATATATTTTTTTTTTCAATTTATTTACCAATAAAAAAAACACAAAACCTAACCAAAAATCACAAAAACCTTGAACAGGGTTCACAGCTCTTGAATCAATACAAATAGGGAGTATTAAAAAAAACGTATTTTGTATGAAGAAGAACACGCAAAAAAGAACTTTATTTGCACCAATACGAATAAATATTGTAAAATTTTCGTGTACAAGCATTAACGTGTTAACGGTAAGGGATGGCGCGGGTAATTTATGAATATTCACAGGAGATTATAATTTGTATAATTCACATTTTACCCGGTATCCCTGTTGCGGTGTGGTGTAAATTATAAACCCCGGTTCTTTTTCCATTGTGCTAAAACGGTTATTTAGTATGTAAACAATGTTAAAATATTGGGTAGTGCTCGAGAATAAAGAGTGGCCAAATATAAGGACTGATTTTTCCTGACGAGTTTAACAGCTAGTTTTTTTGGCCCAACTTCATATTCATAAGTTGACGAACAGTTAATTTTACCAGCGGAAAACTAAGCTAAACTCTTTTAAACTGATTTAGACTTACTGTGACGGATAATTTTAAAATGGTATATGAAACGAACTGTAGAAAATACTTAGTAGAAAATAACATAGTGATGCAATAGGATATGATGAAGCCGAGCGGCTGCGGTCACTACTTGCACCCACAAATTGGGTCAGAAAAATAGCTTTCAAAGGAAAATACCACTCCACACTTGAAGAGATAGGTCATAAAGTAAAAGTACTGAAGATTTGAAAGACTGTTCGAAATTTTTTGGAAAGAAAAATTCGTTACGAGCGGAATTTGAACCCGCGGCCTAGGTACTGGTTAAAGCCTCTAGTCGCTCTGCCACTAAGAGCCGACTTCACACACTTCCAACAACACGATCAATCAAGTTAAACTAATTTCAAGCGTTTAACTAAGTTCAGAACTGCAATTTGCGTAGGGCTGAACTTAGTTTTATTAAACTCGGTTTTTAAAGTGAATGATAAAATTGGGCCTGAGCCCTATTATTACTATACATATATTACATACGAATAGTTGTGTTTTTTTTTCTATTTACAAAATTTCGAACTTTAGTTTTCGCATAAATACATATCTGAAAATATATATCTGAAAGACTGCATCAAACTGTTGCCGTGTTGTGTAGCTTGAAGAATGAAGAACTTTTTACAACTCAAAGTAGTTTTCGTACCGTGACAAGAGCCTAACTTTTAAATACAACGTGTTACAGAAGTCCGAAATAGGTAATACATTAAGGGCGTATAAGGTACCCTATAAACAATCGTTGAGCATAGGTTTTGGAACCGAACCCCAAACAATACTCGAGTAAACCACGGTCAAAGTTTTCACCAAAATCTTTCAAATCAGCTGAAAGGTGAATCAACACGATATACATACAGTAAGTATGTATATCATGTATTATTATTATTATTTATTTGTATTATTTCTGACTTCTGTTACACGCTGTATAAGATAAAGAAAATGACTTCCTACCCTAAAAACATAAATATTTACAACACATACATCGCTTTCCTCTTAACACTTACACGTAAAATTTAATCCGGTTTCCATTATCCAGGTTGACAAACAAATCTTACAGTGGGCGAAAGTTTGAAAGAACTTCAAAATATTTGTAGAGACTTAATTTTTCGTAGTTTTATTATGAATCTTTTGACTTTATAATAATAGGCAATGTTTTATATCAATAGCGACCCGCCCCGGCTTCGCACGGGTGCAATATACATACAAACCTTCCTCTTCAATCACTCTATCTATTAAAAAAAACCGCATCAAAATCCGTTGCGTAGTTTTAAAGATTTAAGCATACATAGGGATAATATATAGGGACAGAGAAAGCGACTTTGTTTTATACTATGTAGTGATTCATACTGTTGTGCAGTGATAGTTTCGTGGTTCGAACTTTGACTGGCAAGTCAAAGGACTCAGGGTTCAAACTGAGGCAGACACCTCTCTCTCTTCCTAAATTATGTGTGTATTATAAAATCATTATTTTTGATTTATTATTTTATTTATAAAAACCTATAAAATAACTAAGTATATCAATCTGAACACACCATAAAAACCTAACAATGTGTAGTGGTCGTTTCTCTGTATAAAATACAAAAATCACTGTTCTCTGTTATTTTATCATAATTTTTCTCTGCACAAAAATAAAAACTTTTTCTTTCTTTTTTTTCTTTTTCTCCTTATCATTTTATTTATCATAGATTTACACCGTGACAAACGTTTCCACTATTCGTGAAATGTAGTACTAAGCAATCACTCAATTTAAATGATTTACCTATATGGTGCTTAATTTTTTGCGATTTAGCTGCTTCGATTGTAAAAAATCTATTAGTCATTACACCCTAGAGTCGTATTTTAGATTTACCGCCCGCATTTCTTATATGTAATAGTTACTGTATAAGAGCAAGAATGATGAAAACGATTTTATTTACGCTTTCCCGAATGTGGAGTTGTGTAAAGAAGGTTGAAATCTATTTAAAAGCACTCAATGGACCGTGGTTGCGTTCTAAGCATACTAGGGTAACCAAACGTTTGCGGAAATAATATTATGCTGTTAGACCATAATATTAAAATTCTATATTTTAAAAAAATGTAAATAAAAATTTGTAAGTGAATCGCGTGAGAACAGCTGACCGATTTTTATTTTTTTTAGAGAGCGTAATAGTCCAATTACGGATAAATTAATGAGTAATGAAGCTTTACCGCCAAGCAACTCTGTAGCTTTCCGGATAGAGTAACCATTTCGAAATTTAAAAAGTACTGACAAACGTTCAGATATTTTAGAAGGTAATGAGTAAAATCTTAAAATTTCGTGCAAAAATTAGTCCCCGCACTCGTAAGTTTCGTGTTTAATACTCTTAAGTACGGGTTTTATTTGCGCATTCACCGTACTCCCGCCAGGTTTCGAGCCATGCGGGGGGGTCCCACTATCGTCAGCAGTGGCGGCCTGGCCTCAGACGAATCCCTCGTAAGAAGCGCGCCACCTACTCGGGCCTGGTAACGCAACGCCTAGCTCTTATGCTATCACTCCACCTTGAACTTTTACTTTGAATGCCATTAAACCTTGGCCTAATTTAATGCAAATACACTATACAGAGTAAACATCAAATTCGCTCAGAAACAATATAACGGTTCTTACTGTTTGTACAACAAATAGGATTTGTAACAATCAACATGAAGGACGGTACCCATTGTTCACAAGTCACTACTCTAAAAGAAAATCCTAGTAAGGGCTACGTTTTAAAAATCCTTAGATATAGTTAGTGGAGGTCTGATAAATTCCAACATTTGGCCAGCATTTGCTGTACCACAAAGTATATAAATAAAAATGAATCCGAAATGTATGTATTATCGTGGACAAAGACGGTGTACCACTCTTAGGTTAGAATCGCTTGCACTCGGTGTTCAAACGTAGCGCTAGCCCCGCCCCTACGCACGTAACATCGTTCAAAGCATTTTGATCGCAAAGTGGTGCACCGTTCGTGTCCGCAATAGTACGCGCATAAGTTGCGGCTGTATCTATTTTGATGTTTTTTTGTGTGCGTTTAAATGGGTCCCTCAATAGGTTATATTCACAATTGGACCCAGTAGGTGGCGCAGCGAGCGGGTAAAGTAGTTTATACACAAAGTTTATATTAAAAACAAAAGTTAGTAGTAATTCAAGTTTGAAACTAGAACACATAAATATAGTTCGAAATATTTTATTTGGGAGGACAGCATCTTTTTTAAAACGGTTGGAAGTAATTGTCTCTCATGCCAGTAACATATGCACCCTACACGCTTGAGACTGCACGACTGAGCCCACATCGGGAACCAAACGCCCGACTTCCCACGTCTTGGAAAGAATTCATAAAAGAACATTCCAGTGCAGTATGACAGAATTTATGAAAACATTCAATATTACAACAATCTTATCTGTGGGAATGCTAGGAATTTAAGATCTTCTGCCACTAAGCAACTTTAGCGGTCTTTTTCTTCGATTAAGTATATCTGATTCCTCTGAAAAAGCAAAAATAGCATGAAAACAGTGTCTGAGTCATACATGATTTTAGTAGGTGTCCCTTTTGTCGACTTTTTATCGAACGTTTATTAATTTTAAACGTCAAGTTTGACATAAAGTTTCTTAAATTGTGTCAAATTTGACGTTTAATATTGATATATATATTTTCGATAAGCATTCGATAAAAAGATCCATGCTCGCACTACAGAGATAACCGATGAAAAGATAACCGATGGGAAAGAAAGGTTCTCGAGTGGCGACCATGAACCGGAAGACGAAGCGTTGTAAGTCTCCCACCAGGTGGACCGACGACATCTTTAGAGTTGCGGGAAACCGGATGCAAACGGCAAGTTAAAAAAAATAATCATACCCACGTTTTTTTTTTACAGGCAAATGTGGTCCGGTAGAATGTAAATGTACGGCGTCGATACCTTTTTTATTTTTTTCTATACCTACTATTTATGCAGACAAGTGGTCCAGTCAGTTGTCGAAATTCGACCTCAATACATTTTTTTAAATAAATTTTAGCGTTCTACTCATCTTTTTCCATTATAATTAAACTTTTGTAAATTTCACTTGTGTCAGAAATAGTAAATTCGTAAGAATAGAGAAAGTTTTAAAGTAAATTATTTTTTGTTAAATATAAGTAAGTATATAGGTACGTAAGTACTTCTTCTTCTTATCGTATGGTTGATGAACAACCTGGTGTCTTTACACAACATTGAAAAATCTCTGAGGTATGCTGGTTTCATCACGATGTTTTCTCACCGTTTTAGCAACTGATAATTAATTTATAATACGCACATAATTTACGAAAAGTCAGAAGCGCGCCTTGGGATCAAACTCGAGACCTCTGTCTTGTCAGTCGACGGTCATACCAGTAGGCTTGTTCAGTGCTATACTAAGTACTAATTAATTATTTCATTCACATAAAAATAAAGACGAATTCTCTTTGGATGTTTGCCCTGATCCCTTTTTAATTGGACGGCGCAAAAATATTTTTTCTTTTCATCAAAATAAGTCTTGAAGAACAATAGGTAACATTAATTGAAAAGGAACCATTTAATAATAATGACACGTTCTTTATACAATCAGTAGGTAGTATTTTCTATGTAATTACGAGAGTATATAGGATGAATCCCATCTCCAAAAAGGGTCATTAAACTCATCATTATGAACTACTTTTACTATGGGACAAACCCTGTAATCGCGAAAAAATCCTGCTATTTCATTTATTTATTTTCACTTTACTGTTACTGTTAGCTTATATCATCCCACTGCTGGGTAAACGCCTCCTCCCGTGATTTCCATACCTTTCTGTCCATTTTTTTCCCTCTCATTTGCACAAAACTCAACAAAATGTATGGAACTTCTGATTTTTTTTGGCAATAGCCCCATAGAAAAACCTTAATTCTTTTTTAGTTACGATCACTCCCAATCAAGTTACCTTTCAAATAAAACGAAAATCAAAATAGGTTCATCCGTTTGGGAACTACGATACCATTGACGTTCTATAAAAAGTGTAACAACAAAAAAAAATAACGACATTATTTTATTTAAATTAATTTTGACAAGTTATGAAAAGATTTTTGATAACTTAGAGCCGATTTCACCACTGACATTAAACGCGATCAATCGAGTTAAACTCGGTTCAAGCGTTTAACTGACTTTAGAACTGCAATTTGTGTATGGCTGATCTTAGTTTTATTAAACTGGGTTAGTAAACTGAATGGTGAAATTGGGCCTTAGAGCCGATTTCACCACTGACATTAAACGCGATCAATCACGTTAACCTCGGTTTAAGCGTTTAACTGAGAATGTAGTTTTATTAAACTCCGTTTTTAAAGTAAATGATGAAATTGGGCCTTAATTTTTTACAAGCTTTTATTTAACTTGAAATGTATGTTTGCTCGGGTGAAATCTTGCGAGCTGAATTTGAACCACTTCCTCTTATTCGGAGTTGATGTTTTGCATGTTAGTTCAGTTGCGATGACAATGCATTTTTATGGTAAACATAGCCTGAATCGACATCCAGAATTAGCTCCAGATAAATGAATTCTTCAATGGTCAATAGCACAGATACAATTTTTGCATATACATATATATATATATATATATATATATATTATACGTTTAGTTTTGATATTCCTATATTAAAACTTGGTTAAAAACGTTGTTTTTTTGTAACAAAACATCACAATGTAATTTACAGTGTGACGCCAACAAACTTTTCTCTTCTTTTCCTCATTACCAAGACAGTAACAACTCTAAAAAATATTAAAATCATTTAAACGCATAAATCATTTTTTCCAACGCCCATCCATCAAGAAACTCTTTTAGAAAATATTTCAAACGAATATCAACATTGTGATTAGGAACGTAAAAATAAAAATGAAATGAAAGAAATAATTTTGAGCTAAACTTTTTCTTTTACTTTGTTATTATGTAGTAAGTCCTGATAGCCTAATGGTATGACCGTTTGACTGGCAGTCAGAGGCCTCAGGTTCGAACCCAAGGCACGTACCTCTGACTTTTAGTAAGTTATAATCATCATTATCATCATCAGCCTGTATTAGTCCACTGCTGAACCATAGGCCTCTCCCAATTCGCGCCACTATTATAATTATGCGTATTATGAATTGATATCACTAACTCCGTGCCTAGGAAAGCACGTAAAGCCGTTGGCCCTGCGCCTGATCTCTTTCCGGTAGTGTTAGATTGCCTATAAGGTTTTAAGAAAAATAATTCGTAATTTCAACGGTAGGTCTCGTAAACCAGGAAACCGAGTTTTTGCGAGTCTTTTATTAACACTTTCCGGGACATAACACGCCTCTCAGCGTGATAACAATAAAACTTATTTCGTATTAAAGTATTTCGTAATATGTCCCGGATGGGTTAATTTATTTTTATCTTATCTTAAAAAAAATACTTCTATTATTAAAATAAATTACATCGGAACGTCTGTAACTAGAAATTGGGCACTTCCAAAACTGGCTTTAGAAATTCAATATTCAGAACAGTTTAAAGAAAGATGCTTAATGCAAAGCGTTTTGCTTCCACGTCAAAATCTCTTCGCTCCAAAGTTGGCCCGGTATTGTATACAAAATACCGACCAATCTATCGGTACAATTTCCTTCAAAACTTTTGGAACCTATTGGCTTGGAATAACATCATTCGATCGCATTTCATGCTTATTTATTGAAGAGGTTACGTAGACATGTTGCATAGAAGATATCGCTTACTTATTCTGTTTCGAAATATTCTCGATCGATATTGTATGTGTAGTTGTGTACAGTTTCTTGATAAACTACACTTCTCCCGATGATTAATGTAAATAAAATACGATAGTTCAAAATAGATATGGTATAGTCCAAAATATACTCAAATGTAATAAGCTCAATGAACTGTATGTGAGTGAAAATGATATTGACACGCGGCACTTGTTAGCTTGACGTAAATGTGAGAACGCACGGCTTTCTTAGTGGCTCGACGTGAACTGATTTATTACATAAGAAATAAAATGCATTGTCGCGTAAAATGCTGACTTAACTAGAATAAACATGGCATAGCACGCCAGAGATCACAGGTTCAAGTCCCGCCTCAGTCAGTTGTTTTTGAGAGTTTCTTATTAAATATTCTCAAAAAAAAAACCTGAATACGGATCGTCTGTTACTGGAAATTGGGCACTTCCTAAACTGGCTTTAGAAATTCAATATTCAGAATAGTTAATCCATAGCGTTTTGCTTCCACGTCAAAATCTCTTCGCTCCAAAGTTGGCCCGGTATTGTGTACAAAATACCGACCAATCTATAGGTACCATTTCTTTAACAGTTTTGGAACCTATTGGCTTGGCATAACATCATTTGATCGCATTTCACGCTTGTTCTTCTTATCGTATGGTTGATGAACAACCTGGTGTCAGAGTTTAAACCACCCGTAGGCCTCTGACATGGCTTTACACACCATTGAAAAATCTCTCAGGTGTGCTGGTTTCATCACAATATTTTCCCTCACCGTTTTAGCAACTGATAATTAATTTATAATACACACATAAATGAATTATATCCAAATTTTGTTTTTGGAGATAATACCCTTTTGTTTGTGATGTGCGATTTAATGAAGAGGTTACGTAGACGTGTTAAACATTGAAAATACCGCATTATTTTTTTCGAAATATTCTCGATATACAGCCATTACATATTAATATATATTAAATACAATACATTTTGTTGATTCATGTGAACATAAATGTATGGAAAAACTGTTTTTTTTTTGCAATTTCAGGGTTGGTCCCACAGTAAAAGTGGTTTATAATGATGAGTTTCGTGACCCCTTTTAAGGATGCTGGTGTTTTACAAATAACCCTGTATAAAAATGAATTGCTGTTCGTTAGTCTCGCTAAAACTCGAGAACGGCTTGACCGATTTGGATAATTTTGGTTTTGAAAGGTCCAAGGAAAGTTTTAAACGTTAGAAAAAGGGGTTGGGTAGAGTAGGATAGGGTAATTGTAGGGTAGGGTAGGGGTACAGTAGGGTAGGGTAAGGTAGGGGTAGAGTAGGGTTGGGTAAAATAGGCGTTGAAGTAGGATAATCACGCGTACGAAGTCGCGCGGGGCAACTAGTTAAATATAATTATTTATAAAAATAAAGAATTATAAAAGATTTAAAATTTCGACTGATACTGGTAGGATACGGTGGCTTAGCAGTCACAGCGTCGACACCGCGGTACGTCAAAGATGGGTAGATCCCAACCGTATCAGGTGTTTTTTTTTCAATTTTTTTAAATATATAACCCTAATTTATATTTAGGCGTAAGTACTACTTCATTGTGTCATAATAAGATTGCTAAAACACCAAATCCCTTAGGCCCGGCGCCCACTGGCGGCACGGCACGGCAAAGGATTTTAGTAAACGCAAATGATTTGAGATCTTATTTTATTATGATTAGCGTTTACATTTTGGGATGCTACGGCATGCCACAACGTGCCGAAGATTGCCAAGGCAGGCTGTGACGTATCATTGAATTGTGAATATTAACAGTGTTGAATAAGATTCAAAATCATCTGTAATAGAAAAATTCCTTGCCGTGCCGTGCCGCCAGTGGGCGCCGGGCCTTAGTCGCTTGACACGCTCCTGATTAGAAGGTCTAAGTAGCAATGTCCAACAGCGCGAAACGTCTAATGAGTACCTAATAAGTCTAATTAGCAAAATACCCACAATATCTTTTCAATACTTTTACTGCCGAAGTGCCGACATTTTGAATATTATCTTCGGGAGCTTCTATTAATCAAAGCCTTCATTGGCGTAGATTCCATCCATAGTATGGCTATCGACCAGAACATATTCTGAAAAAAAAAAACACTAAATATTAATAATGATCATTAATCGCGTGCGTTGATAGCCTAGTGGTACGAGTATGACCGTCGACTGACAAGTCAGAGGTCTCGAGTTCGATCCCAAGGCGCGCACCTCTGCCTTTTCGTAACTTGTGTGCGTATTATAAATTAATTATCAGTTGCTTAAACGGTGAGGGAAAACATCCTGATGAAACCAGCACACCTGAGATATTTTTCAATGGTGTGTAAAGCCATGTCAGAGGCCTACGGGCGGTTTAAACTCTGACACCAGGTTGTTCACCAACTATATGATAAGAAGAAGATCGCGTGCAGTCTGTGGGCTCATTTACGCAGAAGGCATACGGCGCCCTACGAGTCCAATATAATAACGCGTTCAGAGTATCGATGGGGTTTCCTCGTTTCTGTAGTGCGTCAGGGATGTTTGCAGAAGCCCGCGTAGTCTGTTTTTACACAGTGATGCGTAAAAGATGCGCATCCCTGGTGCGCAGAGTGCGGGGCAGCTCCAACAGCATTCTTAGCATGATTGCCAGCCGACTAGACTGCATTTTTGTGAACCGCAGCTACACTTTCTGCGGGAGTTGTAGGTAAGTGTACAGCCGCGTGGCCTCTAATTATAATCTGTTTTTATGTTATTTATGTTTTGTTTGCTTTTGTTTTTTTTGTATTACTAACATAGGTATAAGGAAAATTGTTACTAACACTATGAGTCTTTGATACTTGAATAAATATTAATTTATTATTATTAAGGCAATAGTCTGAAAAGCAACAATCTAGGGGAAATACTTACCTATTTGTTCGCTGTACTTTTTTATTTCGAAACAATCACCCATGTGTATGACTTGCCACGCTGAAAAAAAAAACCTACAATCGAATTGAGAACCTCCTCCTCTTTGAAGTCGGTTAAAATTATTATAACTGTAATCCTAACTTCTTAACTAATATTATAAATGTGAAAGTAAGGAAGGTAGTTTGTTTGTACTTTGGGTACCTATAAGTACGTTGTTAGGTATACAGAAACGGACATAGTAGGTAGGGTCATCTAATTCTGTGACTTTCGTAATTTGGTAGTGTTAACTTTGAGATCTACTATACATATCTGTAAGTGGATTATTCAGGTAGTGAAATAGTTTATGCTACCAAATTAAGAGTGTCACGGAATTAGGTAGATGAGTTTACTATACCTTTCATCCCGAAAAAAAAGTATTATCTCCGAGGAAAACAACCAACGTTACAATTATTTAATAACAAAATTTGAAAAAAGAACTAATACGGACGGATTCGAACCCACTATCTTCGAAAATAATAATATGGCGCCACGTATCTTTAGAATTATGATTGAAATTAAAATTCTAAATCAATGCATAATCAAACGCTAGTATCTAAATAAATAAAACAAAGTCGGTTGGTTACTTTTAACAAAAAAATACGCATTGCATTGGGAACCTCCTCTTATTTTGAAGTTGGTTAAATCATCTGGCGTCTTGCCGTCCCGCTGCCCGATCTCGTATTATACACTGAGTGAAACCATGTTGGAGAATTTTAAAGCACAAAGACTTGTTTTGTACTTTATCATTGACTAGAGTTTTGCCGCGGTTACGCTTGCGTTAATTTAGAATTTAAAATTCAATCATGATTTGAATGACACGTGGATATTATATGACTCATATAATATATCCACGTGGATTAATATATGACTCAAGAAAGTTATTATGACGCGAAGTCATGGAGGAAAAGTTTTGTATGATACCTCTTCCAACCGGAGGTACTTAAATACATACATAAATTTCAGATAAAATATTGTACATGGGAACTCTAATCAGCTGTTCCATACATTTTGTTGAGTCATGTGAACATAAATGTATGGAACTGCTGACTTTTTTTGCGATTTCAAGGTTGGTCCCATAGTAAAAGTTGTTCATAATGATGAGTTTAATGACCCCTTTTAAGAATGCTGGTGTTTTACAAATAACCCTGTATTTATACTTTACTTTACCTTCATATCTCAGCATACAGTTGGAGAAATCCAACATGCAATAGTTTTTGAAAGTCATCATATGATAATATTGTGTTCTTCCGCATAATCTACCTGTTCTGAAAATATATAAATATTATAGTTAAATATTAAATAAATAGTCAACAATGGAAATAAATATTATTAAAAAACAAAAAACCTAAACAAAGTGTTATTGGGTTTTTCCATTAGGAAATTCTCAGTAGCAGCACGGAGTCTGGAATTGTGCCCGGTTAATAGCAATAGGCTCACCCCCTATTACATGGGACTTTTAACATAGTCGGCGAAACGTGGGTGTACTACATACACCTCTACCTACCCACTGCCTACCCCCTTTGGGGAATACAGGCGTGAGTCTTTAAGCGAACAACACAACCCTTCAAAGGGCCATTTATTGTCAAAACTTAGCTCCAATGGCCGTACCGTTGGACAATGAGAATGAGAGAGACTGAATTTGTGTTTGCGTAAACACTTCGCTAATCTTAAGAGATTAGCCATTGTAAAAAAAAAAGACTTACGCGTATGCTCGCAAGCAATCATGAGCTAAATAATCACAACGGTCTTCTAATATATGATGTTCTTTCGTAGTTCGTTTGCGTCGGGTCGTGCTACCTTTCTTTTCTTCATTGGCGCCCCTGAAAAAAAAAAACAGAATAGTTAAAAAATAAACTTCAAACTCTATTTACCAAGTGTAAAATTTCTAATCGATACGACAATTAATACATATTGTAACAGCGCTCGTGAGGTGCACAATCTATGAAACTAAAGCGCCCATTACATTATTTAATTTGCAGAGCGTTTGAATTAGTTTTGCAATAAAGCGCCCATTACATTATCTAATTTGCAGAGCGTTTGAATTAATGCTACAATAAAGCGCCCATTACATTATCTAATTTGCAGAGCGCTTGAATTAGTGCTACAATAAAGCGCCCATTACATTATCTAATTTGCAGAGCGTTTGAATTAGTTCTGCAATAAAGCGCCCATTACATTATCTAATTTGCAGAGCGTTTGAATTAGTTCTGCAATGAAGCGCCCAATACATTATCTAATTTGCAGAGCGCTTGAATTAGTGCTACAATAAAGCGCCCATTACATTATCCAATTTGTAAAGGCAGTTACACAGCTTTTCTTAGTACTTTACTAATTTTTTTTATTATTTATTACAATAAACATGAAAATAACAGTATAGATATCATTCTGAACCCACCATAAAAACTTTGCAAGGTTTGAAGTTGATAATTCCTCTATATAAAATACAAAAATCATTGCTCTCTTCATCATCTTTCACAATCAAAACAATCAGGTACTTATAACTAGCATAAATAATTATAAGGTAAGTACGAATCAGGTAAATTTGTATTTGTAAAGGCAGTTAGAAGCTAGTCATTCAATCTAGTGCGATTGTATGAACTCTACCGCGCTTTTTCATCCAGAATCCATTTACGTAATACATAGATAGCAGTTGCAAAGGAATGTAGTGTGCTTGACACTAACTATGCTACTTGGTTAGTTAGTCAGCGCGCGCTTATTTCTTACGGCCTGGCCACGAACTCGCTGCTCGCAGCGGCGGCATAGCGCGGCGCGGCGAGCGGTAAGAACAAATGTACTAAAATGTTCAACGACGCCACGACTCACCGCTCTCAGCGGCGGCGGCGGCGGTTTCTCCATTTTCCATACTTAAAATGATTTGTGTTGATTTCGTGCACTCCATCCGTCGAATTTAAAATTTCATTAGAAAATACATGCCTAAATACATCCATCTCGGTCGCAGCGGCAAACGCTACTACGCGGTACGTGGCATGGCCATCGCGCCGCTCGCAGACCTAGCCCGTCGCCGCCGCCTTAGACCGAAGTCATGGCCACACGGTTAACAACTTATTTTCGGCGTTAACTTCACTTTTGAATAGCGTGTGATAGCTCAAAGTCCACAACAAATTACGCTAATGACAGCTGTTATGATCGGAACGAAAAATAGGTAACAGAAATTCAAGCAGTATAAATACAGATACCAAAAATAAAATTAAGAGAATCATAAAAAAAGGGAATTACATTTTATTTTTTAAAATTAATATAACTAGAATAACTGTACTTATAAACTGAATAGTAAATAAATAATAATAAGAAACGATCCCAAAGCGTGCACCTCTGACTTTTCGTAAGTTATGTGCGTATTAAAAATTAATTATCAGTTGCTAAAACGCTGAGGGAAAATATAGTGATGAAACAAGCACACCTGAGAGATTTTTCAATGTCAGAGGCCTACGGGCGGTTTAAACTCTGACTCCAGGTTGATCACTAGAGATCTTCTGTTTCAACCTGCGTACCTCAGTACTCAACCCGTTAAGATCTACATTTTTGTGACATAGTGGTTTTTATTCAATCAATCTACAATCTATCTAAACAACCGCTACCCTACTCTACCCCTACCCTACCCTACTCTACCCCTACCCTACACTACCCCTATCCTACACTACCCCTACCCTACACTACCCCTACCCTACTCTACCCCTACCCTACTCTACCCCTACCCTACTCTACCCTTACCCTACTCTACTCTACCCCTACCCTACTCTACCCCTACCCTAATCTACCCCTACCCTACCCTACACTACCCCTACCCTTACGTGGTGGCAAAGTCGAAATATGGAAAGAGCACACCAAAATCTATAAAGATACCAATTTTCAAAACTCCCTAATAACTTTCCAGGTAAACCCCTTTTTTCGTACCAAATGACTGGGGTGGCCGAAAAGCTGAATACCAAATTTCGTATATTGAACTTCAAAAGTGACGGACTTTCATACAAACTATTAGTTCAATGCTACCTTTGGACATTGACTCAGCATTTCGCCGGCAGACGCGCGGTCCAGTTTTCTTGATGCTGTGGTATAGTAGCAAATTCTACACACATTACAACTTGTGTATTTTATAGAAAACTAGTATATAAGTTGTAATTTATGTAAATAAAACCAGATTTGTATTTTATTCTTGTCTCGTAACCCTTCACTGTGGCCAAGACACCTTTAGCCATCTCTGATCAGTCTTGTGAGTCTGCTTGACTGAACCAGGACATCCTGTCTACTATCCGTCTGTTACCTTAAAAAAAAAAAAAAAAAAAAAAAAAAAAAAAAAAAAAAAAAAAAAAAAAAGGTCGCATGGTGCAGACATCTTGAATTTATTTATATATTTATTTATTTCACATTTTTGATAGGTTAGGGTCGTAGGGCTCTGTAGGGAACTAGGATTGTAGGCACTGCAGGGCTTATAGGTCTTAGTTAGGTTCTCTAACATAACATATACCCCGTACAATCACTCTGACAGTATTGTTGTATCGATATACAATATACCTAAGGCTGGCTGTCCACTATCATCCCGTTTTTTACCCACTTAGAGCAGGATTTTTGGAAATTCTTCCTTAGTGCCCCCTAGGGTACTTAAAGAATATTGCATCAAAATTTCAAGTCTCTAGGTCCACCAGTTTAGGCGGTGCGTTGTCTGTCAGTCAGTCACGCACGGTCTGTTTTTATAAGTATAGATAAAGGTGTTAATACTCCACAGGAGTTCCAGGTTTCTTATGTTGCACTCCGGGTAGTGCTTTTTCTCTTTCTTTGTCATAGTCTCCAAGGTCTGGCCGCATAGGATATGTTACATTTTCTTGACGTCGATATAGATGTCCTTCAGCACCTAATTGAAATAAATAAATAAATCAGCCTGTAACTGTCCCAATGTAGGGCTAAGGCCTCTTCTCATACAGAGAAGTGTTATCGTGTGGTTGATGAACAACCTGGTGTCAGAGTTTAAACCGCCCGTAGGCCTCTGACATGGCTTTACACACCATTGAAAAATCTCTCAGGTGTGCTGGCTTCATCACGATGTTTTCCCTCACCGTTTTAGCAACTGATAATTAATTTATAATACCTACACACAAATAAAGAGATTTGAAATTTCGACTGACTCTGATGGGATACGGTGGCTCAGCGGTTAGAGCGTCGGCACGGTACGCCGAAGATCGTGGGTTCGAATCCCATCCGTATCAGTTGTTTTTTTCAAATTTCTTATTAAATATTTATATTATGTATATGTGTAGTATGTGTTTGTGAAATTCAATTCGGTCTATGTTATCTTATACTTATTATCTTCTTCTTTTGTGTACCATGTTTCTATCTCTGCATCACCCTAAGAGCCCGTCCAAAAAGCGCGGATTACGCGCGTGTCCACTCGCGCGTATTGTTACTATCGTGTGAGGTAACGCGCGAGAGCATCTGGACGGGATGTATGTAGCTCTAGTATCTCGAGTACGCGCGAGTGCCTACGCGCGAGTGGATACGCGCGTAAATCGCGCTTTCTGGACGGGCTCTAAGGTCGACGCGTAGAGAATGCCTATGGCATTAAGTCCATCTGTGTAAACTGTTTCTGTACATAAAGATTAAATAAATAAATACAAAAATACTTACACAACTTCATAGTCAACAGAACGGTCGATAATAATATCATATTTTTTAACACTGAACACATAACTCTTTCATGAAGGTTCTACTATTAAAATAAATAAACAATCTAAAAAAAACGAAAAAAAATGATAAGCACGAGTTTAATTATAAAGCAAAATCTAAAGCTGTTTAGCTGTTTTTCAAGAATTTCGGCATCGCATTAATGGATTGGCGTAATATAGAAACCTTAGAGTATATAAGAAAATATAGAGCAACCCTATAGAAGTATGAACTGTGAGCACAACGCGGCCGCGACACGAGCTCCGTTTGCGATCATACCTCGATCGACTGCGGTTCAACTAAGCTCCACGAGCGAAAAAGTTACATTTTAGCTTTTAACATGGTTAACTGCTGAGTTAAATTTTGAAAAACGTCTAGAAAACATAATTTGAAAAAATGACATTTTAACATTTCTATGGTGAGACCTGCTTTCGCTCCGCACAAGGCAATGTGGTTGACGTTATCACTCTATATTTTCTTGAATACTCTATGATAGAAACAGTTTTTATTCTTCGCGGTTAACGGTACCGAGTCGCGCAGGTAGTCAACATGCGCGACTCGGTACCGATAACCGCGGGTTACTCGCCTTCTAACTGAACGCTACTATAACCATTTTTAACAAATTAAAAAGAAGCTGTGCTATTTTATTATTATACAGTGGGTTTTATTGACGAATTAATTAAAAAGTTTTTATTGCTGCCTTATATTAACGTTCAGTTCTAGTGAGTCAATAAGATTACTTCGATGGTGCAAATATTTCTAATTTTTTTCATTATCAGCCTGTATTAGTCCACTGCTGAACATAGGCCTCTCCCAATGCGCGCCACTATTGTGCATTCATTGCAGGTATCTGCCTATAATCTCCACGCTGGGCAAGATTTCTGTTACACAGAAGGTTGCTGCTGCCCACCCTCCGGATTCCCTTTGTCGCTTCTTACGACACCCGTGGGACGAGTAGGGGTGGTTCTATTCTTTAATCGGAAACCACTTCACATCCCTCTCATCTAAATTATTTGGAACAAAATTAAGGTTATAGAAATCAACACTCATGGTAAACAAATCAAACTTTCAAACTTTTTCTCTTACAAGTCGCAGCCACAGAATATTAATCTTTAGTATCTTGTCCAGGTACAGCTACGGCTCTAGCAGACTTCTATATTGAACACAAAGTCAGCGCCGGCGTTAAGGCAACCGACGCCCTGGGCAAAAACATTTTGGCGCCCACATACGAGTGATATTTTTTTACCTACCTACCTACCTTTTATATACCTACAATTGAGGGTATGGAGCACGGGGTGTAAGAGACTTAAGACCTCGGCACCCCCGCAAATTTGGCGCCTGTTTGCTAAGCTGCAAATATCGTTTCTGTTTGCTAAGCTGCAAAGTTTGGAACATGGGACCGGCAGTGCGGCGGTAGATGTCGCCACACGCCTTTAAGGCGAAAGAGGATCGTAATTTCAACTGAGGCGGGCAGGACTCGGTAGCTTAATTGGTCGCGGGTTCAAGTTCCACCCGAGTCAGTTGTTTTTGCGTTTTTGTCAATTATTTAATCAGTTGTTCTTATTAAATAATTTCATTTAATAAGCAAATCATGTGCATAAACATACAATGTAAAAGATCTATTAGTTATTCAGTTTCAGATGGAGATTATTTTAAATTAGCCACTCTATTGTATGGTCAGTTTTCGTTACATAGTACAGACTAATTGCAAAGTTTGTGCTCCGGTGCGTGGCATTAGCAATTTGTGTGGCGCGTGCCTTATTATGGAATTTTCACTTCATAATGATTCCATAAACATTCCATCTATATGTGTACCATTTGCTTCATCGAATTACAGGCATTATTATTTTATTATATCAACATGCAAGCAAACAGTGGTATTCAGCTGCATCCAGTAAGACTGGAAGCCGACCCCAACATAGTTGGGAAAAGGCTAGGCAGATGATGATTACCATGCAAGCAAAAACTTCTATAAATTGTGTGAGCAGCATGACTTAGATATATTCAATACAAGTGTGATGTCGGCAATGGTGCTTAAAGCCTTAATTTTGTCATTGACTAATTAGGTTATGTAAATTATGTTAGTTCAGTAGTTGTAGCACTGATAGCGTAGTGGTAAGACCGTCGACTGACAAGTTAGAGGTCTCGAGTTCGAGTGCCTTAGGGCGCCCACGTCTGGCTTAAATATCGTAAGTTATGTGCGTATTATAAATTAATTATCACTTACTCCGTGCCTCGGAAAGCACGTAAAGCTTTTGGCCCTGCGCCTGATCTCTCTCCGATCGTGTCGGAAGGCCGTCCCATCGGACTATGAGAGTGAGGGAATAGAGAGTGCACCTGTGTTTGCGCACACACTTGCGCGCTATAATATCTCCTGCGTAATTGGCTAGTCTCCGTTGAGATTGGCCGCTGTGACCGAAATTCGGTCAGGAGAATATTATCAAGCATATATCCTAGACACCCAGCAATAAATTCAGTTGGATATAGATAGGGATAATAACCAAGAGTTCTTTTATATAAAAAACGCAGAAATGCTTTTTGTACCTTTTCTAGTAGAAGTGCATAATTTGCCTCATACGGATTCCATACACAGGAGCTAGCCTCGAGCTTAGTACGGACAAGAGTAGGTACTGTAAAGGAGTCTTATAACATTCTCTTTTCGAAAATCTCGCGCATTTCGAAAAACAAAACCTAGTCTCTTAAAGGATTCTTTAGGAACTGTAATTAGACAATATTGGTCATGAAAAGTAAGCTTTTGATCGAAGGTAACCCCCAAATCTTTCATATTATAATTATTTAATAAGAAAATTTGAAAAAACAATTGATACGGTTGGGATTCGAACCCACGATCTTCGACATACCGTGTCGACGCTCTAACCGCTGAGCCACCGTATCCCATCGGCATCAATCGAAATTTCAAATCTCTTTTTACACGCCTAAGGCGTGTGGCGACATCTATCGAAATACATTACGTATTCCGACCCAGTGCTCTAAACTTTGCAGTTTTAGCAGACACCGATGCGATATCACCAATTTTCTTAATATTTTTGTGAATTTTTTACATGTTATAGCACATGAAAGCTTATTAAATATAATTATTTAATAAGAAAATTTGAAAAAACAATTGATACGGATGGGATTCGAACCCACGATCTTCGACATACCGTGTCGACGCTCTAACCGCTGAGCCACCGTATCCCATCGGCATCAATCGAAATTTCAAATCTCTTTTTACACTTTTTTCACTTTTTTCTCTTTTTGGATTTGAAATTTCGATTGATGCCGATGGGATACGGTGGCTCAGCGGTTAGAGCGTCGACACGGTATGTCGAAGATCGTGGGTTCGAATCCCATCCGTATCAATTGTTTTTTCAAATTTTCTTATTAAATAATTATATTTAATAAGCTTTCATGTGCTATAACATGTAAAAAATTCGCAAAAATATTAAGAAAATTGGTGATATCGCATCGGTGTCTGCTAAAACTGCAAAGTTTAGAGCACTGGGTCGGAATACGTAATGTATTTCGATAGATGTCGCCACACGCCTTAGGCGTGTAAAAAGAGATTTGAAATTTCGATTGATGCCGATAGGATACGGTGGCTCAGCGGTTAGAGCGTCGACACGGTATGTCGAAGATCGTGGGTTCGAATCCCATCCGTATCAATTGTTTTTTCAAATTTTCTTATTAAATAATTATATTTAATAAGCTTTCATGTGCTATAACATGTAAAAAATTCACAAAAATATTCTTTCATATTAGTTGATCGAGTCACTGTAGTACCATTAATTTTGTATTCGAATGTAATCGGATGTCGCATTCGACCAAAAGTCAAAACATAACACTTTGAAGAATTAAATTCCATTTTATTGGTGACTCCCCATTCATACACAGCCTCTATGTCTTTTTGTAAGTTTCCGCAATCTGACGTAGAGCTTACACTAGCGTACAGCTTTAGATCGTCGGCATATAAAAGACAATTTGCATATTTGGGGATTATTGATAGGTCATTAATCATTAAAAGAAATAATAAAGGTCCAAGTAAGCCTTGGCTTTTTGTCCAAGTATTGAGCAATACCGCTATAGGCCGTGATTGACTGATTGCCAGATTCTTCTCCATGAAGGGTAGGCTGCCCTTCGAACTGGCAACTAGAGTCACTCTTATAACAAACAATATTAGAATTATGACTATTCATAAGTGCCTAATGGTCTACATGAATAAAAATATTTTGATTTTGACTGATTTGTGGTTTGTGAATACGATTTCGTCCAGCATTTTTGTTAAGTATCATTGTCAACAAAATATTGATCCAAGAAGAAATCATCGTGATAAGTATAATCTGGAAAAAAAATAATTAATCATTTCATAAAATAATATTACTTGGTTTTTTTTTTTTACATAAAACGGTTCAGTCATCAGAACTAAAGCTGTGTACCAAATATCAGATCAATCTGTCAACAGGAAGGGGGTGAAATATCGATTACTTAATTTGAACCAAATTTAAATTAAACCGTTTAAAAACTCGTGGCATTGTGGTACCACGTTGACGGATCCAATTCCGCATCATGCGATAGTCCGTGCTTGGGTGAACATTTCTTTCGCCTGCCCAGGTCCCATATTACTTGGGGTCGGCGCAAAATGTCTTCTTCCATTCCTCTCTATCAGCCGTCATCTGAGCATTTACTCCTTTTTCATTCATATCAGTGCTTACACACTCCATCCATCTTTTCTTTGGTCTCCCTCTCCCCTTCCATCCATCAACACTTATATTCATCACCTTTTTAGATACATGTGTTTCATCCCTCCTCATCACATGCCCATACCAAGACAAACGATTTCCTTTCAACTTATTTGTTACTGGCGCCACTTTTAAACTTCCCCTAATTGTGACCATTTGTGACATATAACTTCGTGCGTATTAATGCTTCAGTCATAGTGATAAGCAGTGGGACCCGGCTGTTACTTTAAGTGGTAGCCGTTAAGATGTTACTTGAACAGCAGCTAATGTTCCGAAAAACCTTGAGATAATTGTCAAAGGGTTATCACTACATAGTATAAAACAAAGTCGCTTTCTTTGTCCCTATATCCCTATGTATGCTTAAATCTTTAAAACTACGCAACGGATTTTGATGCGGTTTTTTTTAATAGATATAGTGATTGAAGAGGAAGGTTTATTTGTTTATTGCACCCGTGCGAAGCCGGTGCGAAGGGGTGGCGGACAGAGAAGAATCGAGCATTAATTACCACGCTAGCAAATTAAAAGGAGAAGGATTGGAAATTAAATATAGATACGATTTGACAGGGGTTTAATAAAACATTGTCATTGAGTTGTGATAGCCTAGTGGTGGTGACCGTTGACTGGCAAGTCAGTGGTCTCGGGTTCGTACCTCTGACATTTCGTAAGGTTTTTGTGCCGTTTATAAATGAATTATCACTTACTCAGAGTCTCGGAAAGAAAGAAACCAACACGTAAAGCCATTGACCCTGCGCCTGATCTCATTTCGGTCGTGTTGAATTGACGTCCCATCGGACTATGAGAGTGCACCAGTGTTTGCGTACGCACTTGTGCACTATAATATCCTACGTAGTTGGATTCTCCTTGAGAATGGCCGCTGTGACCATAATTAGGTCAGGAGGACATTTTTATTAAGTAATTTTTTAACAAATTAAATGTACTTACAAAAGAATGTACCCTCTCCTCGTGGAAATTGGTTGTGGTCCCAACATTCACCCATATAGTTTACTGTGAACACTGAAAGTAATAAAATATTATTTTATTTGAAAAGAGTACCTCGTTGGTCTACTAGGTAGTAGCAAACACGTCTGCTGCTGCCCACGCGACAAAAAAAAAAGCATGCCCTCTATGACATGGGACTTATAATATACGGAGCCGGCGAAACGTGGCCAGGATGTACTGCATACACTACATATTCACTTACAACATTAATTTAGTAGTAATATGTTGCGCACATTGCGTGAATACATAACTACACAAACGTTACTATAAAAACACGTGTAAGTACAAAAAGATTTTAAATTTTTTTAAATCTAAAATAAAAATATCATATAAACAGTGTATAAACAGTATATATTTAACAATGTATATATAATGTAGTACAATATACACAGTATAAAAAATGAAAGAAAAAATCATAAAAAAATTAATGTCATAAGTGAATATGTGGGGAGAGGTGTGGGAATGCGTATGAGTATAAATGTATATAATGTTCTTTGTCAGTTCAATGGTATTAGCTATATACATAAATATAAGGTAATAGGTTTAAGTATAATTATACAAATCCTCTTTATTGCACACCAAAAAACATTTTACAATAACAATAGTTATTTATAGAGTAGTACAATTGGTGGTCTTATCGTATCAAGGCGATCTCTTTCATCAATGGACTGGAGTGTCTAGTAATCACAAAAGGCCGTCTGTGGTGCGCTTAAACATAAAAGTGATAATTAATTTATAAAACGCACATAACTTACGAAAAGTCAGAGGTGCGCGCCTTGGATTCGAAACCGATACCACTGACTTGCCTGTCAACGGTCACCACCACTTGGCTAACACGACTCCTAACTCATACTAGGGTGCTAAAATGCAAATTAAAAAAAGGCTGTACTTACTAGTCATGGTCTCCATACAATTAACATATTCTAATGTGCAAACACTGTCAAATGTTTTATAAGTATTGTAAAGCGTTCTTGCGCATATCTTACCAGTCCTGAAACAATATTAGGAATATAAATATTTAATAAGAAATTTGAAAAAACAACTGATACGGATGGGATTCGAACCCACGATCTTCGGCGTACCGTGCCGACGGTCTAACCGCTGAGCCACCGTATCCCATCAGAATCAGTCGAAATGTCAAATCTCTTTATACGCCTAGGGCGTGAGGTAATATATATCGGAATACATTACGTATCCGACTCAGTGTTCCAAACTTTGCAGTTTTAGAAGGCACCGATGCGATATTACCAATGTTCTTAATTTTTTTTTTTTTTTTCAAATTTCTTATTAAATATTTATATTTATATAATATATAATAAAGTTTTTGAATTTGAATTTGAACTTGAACACTAGGATTCAGAGCTGAAAAGCTGGACATACGGCCAAAAGTGGTGGCAACAATAACTGCAGTCTATGTCTTTTAGCAAATACAGCTTGATGATACTTACCTATGATGATGATGATGATGTCCTCCTTGACGTATCCGTTAACGGCGAACCTTGTCAGCTCCGGATATGGGTACGAAGATGACTAACAAAACCAAACTTTGTTCGGAAAGTCTTTTTACATGGTGCACAGTACAGTGGTCCAGAAGAATCATATGTACAGCGTGTAACAGAAGTCCGAAATAATACTTAATATATGTATATCATGTAGAGAATCACCTGTGAAAATATGGAGTAAAAAGAAGCCATTTTTTTTCAGATCAAAATAATTCTTTTGATTTAATTTTCTTTAATATTGACAGATTTTATTATCCTATGCGTGCATAGTGCTTACTTAAAGAATTAATTGAAGGTAAATAACCGGATTCGTGTTGATTTACCTTTCAACCGATGCCTAGGGCCAAATTTAAAAGATTTTGGTAAAATCTTTGACCATGGTTTACTCAAAAATTGTTAGGGGTTCGGTTCCAAAACCTATTCTCAAAGATTGTGTATAGGGTACCTTAAACGCCTTTAATGTATTATTTCGGACTTCTGTTACACGCTGTATAGGCGTAAGTGGGCTTGGGACGGGTTTTTTTCTGAAGACGTTTGGAATCGAGATCCTTGCATCTTACCGTAAGCAATTCACTTACCTATACGCTTGCATGCAATTATCAATTATGTGATCACAATAGTGCGGATAAGATGGTGGTACAGGCATGGTTCGGGTAATTTTTTTCACACGAATAGACCTGCGAAAGGACAAACGGATCTCCAAAGTGGCAACTAAACGTAATGCTGGGGCCACACCAACGAATGCCGTCTCCGAAGTGGCAACTAAACGTAATGCTGGGGCCGCACCAACGAATGCCGTTGATTAACGCGGACACGCTGTATTCTCCATTGAACTAATAAAGATAGGACCACAATTAATATCGCGTTAATTAACACTTAAGTGTAGCCCAAGCATAAGGCTGACGTCACATCGACTTCGTTACGCGAACGACTTGTTAATTACTCGATATTGGGGCCCTACTCCCAAAATCGAACGTCGATGTTTCGAATGGAAACGTAGGTACGTTATTACGTTTCTATTCGAAATATCGAAGGCAAACCTTATCACCAAATTATTAAGCACTGTTTACTGGTACTTAGTGCTTTTGTCTGTCGTTTTATTTCAAATCCATTAAAATAAAACAATCGAATAGGTGATTTAACGATCGAAAAATGCGAAAACCCAAGCGATTCATCAATCGAAGCTTTGTCCTTTGCATTTCGAAGTAGGGCCTCAGCAGAACCGATAAACAACAAATAAAAAAATGGAAAACTAATTTTAAAAAATATTACACAAAACGTTATTAGACGTTACACGTTAAAGTGCTAACAGACGTTCCGATTTGGCTAGCGCCGACCATATAGGGGCCGTTGGAGCAAACAATCCAACATTGCTATACAGACGTTTCGACGTTTGGCTAGCCAACCGTCAGCCGTACACATTAGTATAACGTCATTCAACTTGAATTTGCTTTTTCGCTCCCTTTTATAACATGTACGCATGTTATCCCGTTTATTTTTTAAAGTTTTTGATGTAGCCGCATTGTCTAACTTCTTCAAAACTTCCAGCATAATTAAATATGCTTGATTTCTGACATCTTTGTTGCAATAATCTAAGTCCCACAAACAAGGAAAGTCTTTATACAATTCTAATATCTTAATTATTATTTCGCGTTCTGTATTCACTCCCGTGTCGTTCATGTTGAGGTCCTACGTCGGGCGGCGGCATCCACACGTACCAACGTGGCTGGACGGCCGGCTTGTCGGATGCGCCAGCGAGTAAAATTTAATAAATATTAGATACGTTAATCTATAAATAACTAGCTGCCCCGCGCGACTTCGTACGCATGATTATTCTACTTCAACGCCTATTCTACCCCTACCCTACTCTACCCCTAACCTACTCTACCCCTAACCTACTCTACCCCTACCCTACCCCTACCCTACCCTAATCTACCCCTACCCTACCCTACACTACCCCTTCCCTACTGTACCGCTAGCCTACCCTACTCTACCCCTACCCTATCCTACTCTACCCCTACCCTACCCTACTCTACCGCTACCCTACTCTACCCCTACCCTACTCTACCCCTACCCTACTCTACCCCTACCCTATGCTACCGATACCCTACTCTACCCCTACCCTACTCTACCCCTACCCTACCCTACGCTACCTCTACAAATCAAAAACCATGAAAATTGGTCCAGCCGTTCTTAAAAAAAAAAGTATCCTATGTCCTTCTCCTAGCTCTAAACTACCTCCCTGCCAATTTTCAGCTAAATCGGTTCAGCCGTTCTTGAGTTATAAGTGGTGTAACTAACACGACTTTCTTTTATATATATAGATGATGTTACATGCATTATTATTCGATTCTATACAGGGTTATTAGTAAAACACCAGCATCCTTAAAAGAGGTAATTAAACTCATCATTATGAACAACTTTTACTGTGGGACCAACCCTCAAATTGCAAAAAAAATCAGCTGTTCCATACATTTTGTTGAGTTATGTGAACATAAATGTATGGTACAGCTGACATTTTTTTAACTCATCCGAGTCAGTTGTTTTTGCGAGTTTCTTATTATAATTTCATTTAGTAAGCAAAACTTGTATAAATGTACAGTCGGCTGCAAAAGTGCATGGACAGAAAGAAAAAATAAAATTAATTAATTTTATTCAAATCAATTATTTAAAAAAAATGAAAAACCAAATTCTAGAATACCTTCCCTTTTTAGACTTCTTTTTGCCACTACGTAGTACGTTTATCATTTGTTCTTTATCTATTTCTTGCCCTCTCTGACGTCGATAATTCTTGTCTTTCCATGTAGTTTCCATCTTTCCATGACCATGGATATTTTTTGCATCAATGTTATTTAAATAAGAATACACTAAAAAAATATTTTTATTATTGAACTGGTATGAAAAATCTAACTAAACCAATTGAAGGAGAAAAACAAAGTTGAAAAGAAAGGCAAAGTTTCAGCTTCATCATTTAAAGAAATTTTTATATTTGAAAATATGTTTCGATCACATAAGCAAACACGTAATTTCTGTAACTATGACTTTGACTCATCCCACTGTTGGGCAAGAATCTTCCCCTATTTATTTATTTTATTTATTTAAACTTCATGTCACAAAAGTGTACATTGGCAAACTTAATGCCTTAGGCATTCTCTACCAGTCAACCATAGGGTGGTGCAGAGATGAAGTGGTAGGCTTATAACTTCCACACCTGCTCGATTAGAAGATGGCGTGCAGAATTATAATACAAATTAGTTAAGTAAAATAATAGATATTATACCTACTCACAAATTAATAATACAATACAATTTATGGGTAACCAACACATTTTATAAACGCGAAAAAAATAATTTTTATTTTAATATTAAAAAATTGAAAACCAATAAAATGCAATCATTTTTGTACACAATCAATCAAGTTTGATCTAGGTATGAAGCTATAAAATCAATTCTAATAAGTACTAAAAATTATTCAAGTATGTAATCGAATTTAGTAAAACATTCATAAAATCAAATTTTAATTGAACGTGATTAATGTTTAGATTAAAAAAACAATTTACGTATTGTCATCAAAATTAAAGCGCTGTGTACCAAATATCAGATCAATCTGTCAACAGGAAGGGGAAGGGATTACTAAATTTGAACCAAATAATAAACAGGTCAAGCTAACGAACGCTTTGTAAGTGTTAGGTTCCCAGTTCGATCCCCACTACCGTTTTTTTTGTGTTTTTTTTTGTCATTGAGTTAAAGTTTTATCAAAATCGGTTAAGTATATCATGATATACAGCTTGATTCCCCTATTGTATGCAGTTTCCTAGAACGTAGGGGTCTTGATCCACTGGCTACTTAATCCCGGACAAACCACTGGGCCGATTGTGATAAAAATTTACATGGAGATAGCCTGGAACTTGGAGACAAGGATAGGCTACTTTTTACTTTTACTCGTTCGTTGTCTTTCCATGTTATTATATGACTTCCACGCGAACGAAGTCGCGGGCACAGCTAGTAAAATTATACTTATCGGATTAGAATTCCAAATTTAAATTATCTTAGGTAGGTATAGTTACCTCCATTTTCCTTCGAAAATGTCTTGGAAATCTCTTAGATTAATATTTGCGATTGCTGTACCTACAGTTTAATTGACTGTCACCCTGTACCTAAGTCTGCTTATACAATGACACTAAGGCGGTTTTCACACTGCCCCGCATGATGCAGCGTAGCGCGTGGATGCGTGTTCTTCCGTTGCTTGTAAGTATCTCCGTTTGTATGGAAAACACGCACAGTCCGCGTGTATGCGCGTGATCCGCATGAACGCGCGTGGATGCATTTTCGGTGTGTTAGACTGTGCGTGTTTTCCATACAAACAGAGATACTTACAAGCAACGGAAGAACACGCATCCACGCGCCACGCTGCATCATGCGGGGCAGTGTGAGAATCGCCTTAAAGTAGTGACACACTAACACACACCAACAGACACTCATGGGCAGTACGATTTGTTGATTTATCATGTCTAGGTACCTACCTTGATTATAATTAATTCGATTTAAATAAATAAAAAATAAAATCTGTTTAAATTCTACATGAGCGAAGCCACGCGGGAAAAGCTAGTTATTAAATATATTTATTCGTTAATAAGTATATTACGCGTTAAATATAATTATTTAATAAGAAAATTTGAAAAAAAAAATTGAAAAAGAAAAAAAATTAATAAGCTATCATGTGCTATATAACATGTAAAAAAAAAATCACAAAAATGTATTACGCGTTTCACTTGTACCACATACACGCAATCTTTATTTTTTTTTAAAATCCTTAAATTCGTCGCTATCGGCAACGTATGTTTGATCAAGAAAGTAATCATTGCCCATGTCATAGGCTGAAAAGAAACAAATATTTAATTAGTATTAGGTAATAATGTAACAATGATTCTGTATAGTGCCGTGTGGTTTCCGGCCTAAGAATAGAACCACCCTCACTCGTCCGCGGGTGTTGTCAGAAGCGATACAGAATTGAACTCATTGGACGATACCAAACCTATATAAAACCAATATAAAATCTACCAATATATCTAATATATATATAATCTACCAATATAATTATTTATTATTATTTATTTTCAGCCATTATCGTCCCACTGCAGGGCAATATAAAACCTATATAAAACTATTTCACTTTGTAGGTAAAAATAACACAAGAACATTCGTTTTGCAGTTGGTGTCTAGGCTTATGATGAGGTAAGTGACAAGCACACTTCCCTCTCGCAGGAGACGCACCGGGCGCCGGAGGACGACTAACGACCTCCGGCCTCCATGAGTTGCCGGCCTGTGGGCGTCAGACTTAAGGGCAGTCTGACGCCCAACCAGTAACAGGCCCAAGAGAACGACGCGTTGTGTTCCACGCGCGCCTCTCAAGAGGATTCGGCGGCGGCCAGGACGCCGACAACGGCGGGACCTGCCATTGGCGGGTCAAGACCTGGCGGGAGGGCGGTGAATACACAAGTGAACTCCGTTCTCCCGTCCAGAGGTCCGTCGAGGAACCGTGTGGTTTTTAGTCCGTGCGAGTCGGACATAACTCCATCACTGGCCCTTTGGTGGTGGAGTACCCATAAGGGGTTTTACACACGAAACAAAAAAAAATAAAAGGCTTATGATGAGGTGGGTTAATCTGAAACCCGCATAGCTTGGCACCGGCACCAAAACGAAAGTTTTTTGTATTATTTCTAACTTTTTAGTATTCCTAGTTTTTTTTTGTTAGGTACCTACATTTTTATTTCGTATTAATTATGAATTGCAATTTGCATACAATAACAATAGCACCCAGAAATAAATAAATGCTTATTTTTATGTATAGATAATTAAATGTTAATAATGATTAATATATACTTACAAACATGTTCAGCCCTTGGAATCTCTTTATATTTAAAACACGCACCCATGTGGAATAGTTGCCACACTGAAAAATAAGCGGCAAAGTTTTTTTTAAAAGAAGGATTTTTAATTAAAAAAATCTGAAATTACAACTTTTTTTTTGTTTGTGGCCAGGGGGAGTAAAAATGCCTTTCGCATACCGCACGTTTGAGGACGTACGGTTATGTGGGACTCGCACCCACTAAAAACGTCTCCCCCCTGCGTGTTCCTCGCACTGTATCGGACGGGGCCGGGTACCGCAAACGCGCCTCGCAGCCCCGTCCAGTGCCTGCCCGTAGGCCCGCTTCGGGGAATCCCTGACTAGTTTCGAACTCTAACGGAGTCTATTTTCAAGTGCGGATGCAAGTATACGCGGCGGCGCTCGGCGTCGCGTATACACTTCGTTCTTGCAAATGATTCGGTCTAGGTTCTACGATTCTAGTCGGGCATTCCCCGAAATCAATAGCTGAGTAAAGCCGTATCAATAATTATCATATATACTCGTAAGTATGAGACACGAAAGTTATTATTCTAAGATAGAATACTGTTAGATTTACATATTATTACCGTGGCTCTATTAAAAACTACTTTATCTATGGTGTAATCGATTTATGTATCGATTTTGTGACAGACACATCAGATAGGCAGAGGAAGGATATTGTATATAAGGGTTCCCTTTGTGAGGGCATAGCTACCCTTCGACCATTTTTTTTTTCAAATTAGCGGCGCAGGATGAGGCTAGTATGTATAGATAGAGGACACATAAAATAAATTAACCGAAATTAAGTTGCTTTTCAATTTTTTTTATTCATGGCAATAAAGCTTGTTATTGGCTACTAAACAAAAAAAAATATCGTTTCACAAACAGAAGAAAAAATTGAATTCAACTATTCTGTTTTTCTATTTATTTAAAGATACTTAATGCTAAATTAATACTATTATTATAATTATTAAATGCAAATTTTTAAAAGTACGTACCTTCATATCTCATCATACAGTTGACGTAGTCCAGCATGCAATAATTTTTGAATGTCTCATATTGATAATATAAGGTTCTGGCACATAAAATTCCAGTTCTGAAATTTACATAAATATTTAAGAATTAATTGAATATTAGCTTTTATCGTAGCTTTAGCATGGAAGTCGGACCATGATAGAAAGTTACCCAGGTCTATCTACCAGCTATAGCACTGATAGCCTAGAGGTATGACCGTCGACTGACAAGTCAGAGGTCTCGAGTTCGATCCCAAGGCGCGCACCTCTGACTTTTCGTAAGTTATGTGCGTATTATAAATTAATTATCAGTTGCTAAAACGGTGAGGGAAAACATCGTGATGAAACCAGCACACCTGTAAAGTGTGTAAAGCCATGTCAGAGGCCTACGGGCGGTTTAAACTCTGACACCAGGTTGTTCATCAACCATACGATAAGAAGAAGAAGAAGGTCATGGTCTGTCAAATTGTATCCAAATCCGTTCAGTTCCGGCGTGATTTAAGAAAAAGCATCCAAACGTCTTCATATAGTTCCACATCTATAATAATTGAAAAAGAATGTGATGGGAAGTTCATAAATTATTAGGAAAATTACCACGGGTCAGACCTGACCGATTCATAAAATAACAGACCTAAACGATGGGTTGGATGGGGCCGCGTACACAAAGTCAATGCCGTGAGGTTTCGTCCGAACCACCCCAACTCGTCCCGCGGATGTCATAAGAAGCGAAAAAAGGAAAGATCCGGAGGATGGGCAGCAGCATCCTTCTGTGTAACCGCAATCATCTGCTACTGCGATCGCCAACCCGCTTGCCCAGCGTGGCGATTATGGCTATATGCCTCCAATGAGCGCACAATAGTGGCGCGCATTGAGTGAGGCCTATGTTCAGCAGTAGACTAATACAGGCTGATGATGATGATGATGATGAGAAGCGACAAGCTTCTTGGTTAGGGATGGCAAAGAGTTTTGGGGTTTATTTTTTTTGGTGTGTGGTAAACTCTATGATTTCCTCATCACCAAGGGCTGGTAAGAGAGTTAGAGCCGACTCACACAGACTTAAAGTCACACGGAATTCCTCCATAAATCTCTTCTTCGAAATAATATGGTTGATGAACAACCTGGTGTCAGAGTTTCGCCTTTGGCCTCTGGCTTTACACACCGTTGAAATATCTCTCAGGTGTGCTGGTTTCCTCACGATGTTTTCCATCACCGTTTTAGCAAGTGATAATTAGTTTCTAATACGCACATAAATCCGAAAAGTCAGAGGTGCGTGCCTGGGGTTTGAACTTGACTTGGCAGTCCAACGGTCATACCACTAGGCCGTCACTGCTGTAGGTATATCCATAAATCTCTGAAATTACTCGAAGGGTTGACAGTTTTAACAATTTCTAGACTCCTTCACTAGATGGCTGCAGTAGCTTATTTAGTATCGCCGCTGGTTATTAGAGTTAGTAGCACTGATAGCCTAGAGGTATGACCATCGACTGACAAGTCAGAGGTCGCCAGTTCGATACCAAGGCGCGCACCTCTGACTTTTCGTAAGTTATGTGCGTATTATAAATTAATTATCAGTGGCTAAAACGGTGAGGGAAAACATCGTGATGAAACCAGCACACCTGAGAAATTTTTCAATGGTGTGTAAAACCATGTCAGAGGCCTATTGGCGGTTTAAACTCTGACACCAGGTTGTTCATCAACCATACGATAAGAAGAAGATTAGAGTTAGTTCAAGTAGCGCCAGCTAGGAGTATAAACGCAACTATTTGAGTAACATTATTTTTTTAATAGACTCACGCCTGTATTCCCCAGAGGGGGTAGGCAGAGGTGTATGCAGTACACCCACATTTCGCCGGCTATGTTATAAGTCCCATGTAATAGGGGGCGAGCCTTATATTGCCATTAACCGGGCACAATTCCATACTCCGTGCTGCTATTGAGACTTTCCTAATGGAAAAACCCAACAACACTTTGCCCGACCCGGGGATTGAACCCAAGACCTCGTGCTCAGCAGTCGCGCTTGCTACCACTAAACCAACGAGGCAGTCAGTGAGTGACATTATGATTAATATTATTACAAATAATACTTATCGTACTTGTAGCCTCTGAGGCAGTAGGTAGCTATATAGTCACACTGCTCCGTTAAATTTGAAATTCTTAATGATTTAGTAATTCCATATTTAACCTTGGTTTCCCCCGTATGGGTCCTGTTGAAAAAACAAACAAAAATACCGCTTAAAGTTGAACATTTTTATTATGTAGTTGTTCTAGCTTCCCGGCGTGACTTCTTACGCGTGATTATCCTACTTCAACGCCTATTCTACCCTACCCTATCTTACACTACCCTACTCTACCCCTACCCTACTCTACCCCTACCCTACTCTACTCAAACTCTACTCTAACTCTACCCTACTCTACCCCTTTTCCTCACCTTACACATGTTTTAAAACCAAATTATCCAAACCAGAGTTTTAGCGAGACTAACGAACAGCAATTCATTTATATACAAGGTTATTTGTAAAACACCAGCATCCTTTTACTATGGGACCAACCCTGAAATCGCTGAAAAACATCTGCTATTCCATACATTTTGTCGAGTCATGTGAACATAAACGTATGGAACAGCTGATTTTTTATTGCGATTTCAGTGTTGGTCCCATAATAAAAGTTGTTCATAATGATGAGTTTACGCACTAGTTGATTTTTAGGTCCCTTTGGTGGACTGGAGGAGGGGTGAGTAAATTTATACTGTGCATGAGCACGCGATTGATTGTTTAGACACGATAATAACTAGTATCTGTAGTACACACATTAAACTTATAACACCTCTCTTTTTTCATCGGGGTTTAAAAATTAAGATGAAAGGTTTAATCTATAAAATTGTGATACAACGACTAGTGTACAATGTGCAAATAGCATGCGCAACTAATGCAACAGTTAAAATTCACACAGAGCTGAAAGATAATACGAATGTTTGAACACCATTATAAATGAAATGTGAAAGTATGAATCGATCCGACATTCGCAAAAAAAAAAGATACTATGCCAAAACAATGCGGACTGAATCTAGTAACAAGAAAAAATACATTACTACCCTAAATTCCTACCCTATTAAAAATATCCAACCCGTTTATTATCCCTTTATCGGGGGGCACGGCAGTGCCCCCGCCAAGTCGAGCGCGAAGCAAACACTGCCGTACCATCCTTTACTGGAACCATTTCGCCGCATTTTCAGGCCCCTATTTGAGAACCTCTGAATAAGACCAGAACGCTAAAATTTTCGTCATCCAGTAAGCTATATTCACATACTTAAAATCCAAAATTTCAAGTCTGTAGATCATTTCGTTCCGAAGTTAAGCGAAAGCAAAGTTTCACATTTTCGACACTCACTCACTCATGATCATCAAAATAGAACTAGTACTTCCCATAAACTCAGAGAGCTGAAATTTAGTACAGAGTTAGGGTTTAATAGCCACATAAAGGGAAAACTATAAAAACTAGGATAATCGAAGATCTGGAGTACCTGGTGACCCTGAACTTTTTATTTACTGGGCCGATTGCTTTTAAAATCGATATCTGAGAGGCCGCATGGTCTCCGAGTACATACCTGCTGTCAGAATTGGAAAAGGTGGCCGCCATTTAGAACTTTTTATTTACTGGGCCGATTGCTTTCAAAATCGATATCTGAGAGTCCGCATGGTCTTCAGTACATACCCGTTATCAGAATTGGAAAAAATGGTCACCATTTTGAACTTTTTATACATTATATTTGTTAATAATAAATAAATAAATATATAACTTAAAAAAAATACAATTCCTTCATTAATTAATCGAAAGGAAATTCGGTGTCCCTTGACACCTCTCAAGTTTTTTTATTTCGTGAGGTTTGCCGGCTTAGGCGTAAATACCGCGACGATCTTAGAGTATAGATAAAAGTGATAATGTCAACAATATTGCCTTGTGCCGAACGAAAGCATATATTAGATGCATTCATAGATTTATGGTAGGCTAGTGACTTCCGTATACAAATTTATTTATCGATATATAAGTTGTCGTATATATAGTTGTCTGTAAAAATATCGACCAAAAATGAAAAATTAAGATATAAAATATTTTTATCCTCAAAATCGGTCCATCGGAAATTCGGTATTAGTAAGAGACATCAAAGTGGCATAACTAATGCACGTATATCTCGATATTCAATGACTATGGGGAGAAAATATAGAAGATAAAAGTTTAATGAAATTCAGCCATTTTTAAAGTTGAAGTCATGAAAATTAGTAGGTATACTCGAGAACTGCTGGACCGATTTCCATGGTTTTTGATTTGTTGAATAAGTGTCCGCCTATAATATAATAGAAGAATCGAAGAAAAATAAAATGGAATTATACCCCTTGGGTATAGTAGGGTATGGGTAGAGTAGGGTAGGGTAGGGTAGAGGTAGAGTAGGGTAGGGTAGGAATAGAGCGGTAGGATAGAGGTAGAGTAGAGTAGGGTAGGGTAAATGTGAAGTAGGGTAGAGTAGGATAGGGGTAAGGTAGAGTAGCGTAAGATAGTGTAGGGTCGAGTAGGGTAGACGTAGAGTAGGATAGGGGTAGAGTAGCGGTTGGGTATGGTAGGGGTAGGGTAGGGTAGAGTAGGGGTTGGGTATGGTAGGGTAGGGTAGAGTAGCGTAGGGTAGTGTAGGGTAGGGTAGAAAAAGCGTAGAGGTAGAATAATCACGCGTACAACGTCGCGCGGGACAGCTAGTATGACTATACAATAATTCATATATTATACAAACTTATTAAACTACTTTATATATTCTATATTTACTAACTATTTACAATAAACCTAATAAATAAACATACATATTAAGTAATAATTATTCATTTAGATTTATATTTAGATCATAATTTAATAAATAGGTGAAATAAAATTATATATACTAAGGCACTGATCTTTCAGAAATTAAACCGTCTAAACCGTCTAAAAGAATAAATAATGAACGCCAATGAGCGATACGAAAAACTGTTGCTACTGTACAAGAATCAGAACCGGAAAAAAAATAAAAAATTATAATGATAAAAAAACTACTCCTAAAAAGAAAAAGAAATGTGTCAAAACGTTTCTACAAAAAAATATAGTATAAAAACTAAAACCCGACTACTTAAAATCTAAAAACAAGCTTCTTAGATTTGAAATAAAATTCTGTTGTCGGAGGCCACCAAATTTACAAAGTATTTACCCTTGGAAGATTATCTAGTACCTATTTACCTATAATACATTAAGGCCTCCGACTACAGAATTTTATTTCAAATCTAAGAAGCTTGTTTTTAGATTTTAAGTAGTCGGGTTTTAGTTTTTATACTATATTTTTTTTCAATGATGTTTAGTGGTAAAGAAACCAATAAAATTCATTTTAATCACAATTTTTTAGAATGTGGTAGTTCTTAAATAGGTAGATTTCTTTAACTGTAAACTTCAGTTCAAACCTTCAGTCAATGTCAGGTATTTTTAAAATTAAATTTATTTCATAGGTGTCGTCCGCGACTTCGAGCTATTAAAACATGGCCTCATATATTTCTTAGAAGTATACATGAAAAATAGTAAGAAGTATAAGTACACATGAAACCTTTTTTGTGGGATATCATCATAGATAGAGTACATTTACCTAAAGTTCGAGGAAGTAAGTAACATGGAGTTGATAATACCTGCTCTAAAATCCCGAAATCATAAACATTACAATTAATTCCCGGGAAATATTTTTATTATTTGATTTTACGAAATTTCATATATCCTATAACCCGCAGACCATTAAGACGCATCGATAGACACCTTATTTATTGAATTACAACAAATAGTTTAGGAGCTACGAGGGAACAGATGAACAAACTTACATACATACATACATAGACTGCTAAAATCATAACCCTCCTTTTTTTTGTAGTCGGGTAAAAAGTTACAACAGATATACCATTACGTGTAAACCAAATTGACTTATACCCACTAACGTATAAAGAATGTTCAACGGCCAAGACACACAACATTAACTATAATAATAAAGAAATCGCAGTAAGGAACCTTAGACCTGGCACGACTTTGTCTAGATTTTATTACTTCTTAGAGATAAACAAACAGCTCCAGCGAGAATTGGCTAGTATTTACAGAATGTTTTTGGTGGGATTAATATTTACCTATCTATCTACCTACCCTGTTGGTTGATTTGGGTGGTTTCCTCCAGGTTCTTTAGGCGTTCCACTGCCCTTTGCCTCAGCTTTTCCAGTACTCGGATCATCACGAGGGGGACCTGGAAGTTGATTCATATTTTATTTATTTATATTATACTAACTTTTACCGCGTGACTAGAATTTGTATTATCTGAGTTGCCGGCCTGTGGGCGTCGGGCTTAGTTTTTGTCATATAACTGAGTCGATATGCATCATGACTCACACAAAAATTAAAGAACATTGTTAACACTATTTTTATGTGAAATTTTTACATGTTTTAGCACATGTTAGCTTATCTATACTAATATTATAAAGAGGTAAAGTTTGTATGTTTGTATGTATGTATGTATGTATGTATGTATGTCGGGGGTAATCTCCAGATCTACTGGTCCGATTCAAAATATTATTTCAGTAATAGAAAGCTACATTCTTCCTGAGTGCTATGGGCTATCTTTTATTCTGATAAAGATAAGTTATCAGCAAGAAATAACAATATCCGTGATCCAAGTCAGAAAAAAAATGCTTTCTGGCTGCTTTATCGACGTGCGCTATCTAAACGGCTTAAAATAAGTGACTATAATGTTTAGCAAAAATATTAGCCTTTATTAGTTTTATAAAAAAGTCTGTGACACCATATATCTATCTTTAATATTTAAAGTAAAATAACGGTTTTATTTTAAAAGTGTAAGAAATCGATATTAATAATTTCGTCAAGGGGTACGGTAGACTCGATCGAAACCTCACCAGAATAATAAAATATGAAAAAATAAAGATTTCGAGTCGACAACATATATCCGCAAAATTAGGATTGTCGAGTATTTTGTTAAATTTTAATGATGCTGACAGACAAAATCGCAGTTGCCATATTGGCCAGTCTAGCAAAACGGCACTGACACCGGATGACATATTGAGTAGTTAATAAACGTTCCGTTTGTAATTGGCTCCATGTATCCTATTCCACTGTAATTATACATATGAATAGCTGTTGGTTTTCCATCCGTAAATAAATAAATAAATACTAGCGCACATACGCCTCACCACTCAATACGTCGCGCCATTCATTTTAAAAACAAAGTAAAACGAAACGTCTTGCCATAAACATTGAGCGTATCAAAAAAATATATACAGTCATACTTTTCAGTCGTTTCGCAAAGGTGTTATGGAAACTTTTTTATCGAAAATAAAAGAGTCTGCAAAATTGGGGGCGCCACTAGCGCACTTCGCATATTACAATTCAAAATAACAAGTCATTTGGTTCTTACATATTTTTATGATGAATTTTTTGTCATCAAATATAATCAATTGAATTACTTAATACTCACAAACTTAGTATTTAAGATTTTTATTTTTAGTTCTAGCTGTCACCGCCTCATTCTTTTTTGCCAAGCTGTACCTACTCTGTGTTATGTGTTTTTTCTTAAATATTATATTTTATGTATATTTTTTAATGTTTAGATACATGTTTTGCTTATTAAATTATATTATTTTAATAAGAAACTCGCAAAAACAACTGACTCGGGCGGGACTTGAACCCGCAATCCCCGGCGTGCCATCGCTTTACCAACTAAGCTACCGAGTCCTGCCCGTTTCATGCCATGTCATGTTCAGGTCATGGGACCAGCAGTGCAGCAGTACTCTGGTAGATGTCATCACAAGCGATTAAGCCGTTAAAAAAGATATTCATTATTTCAAATGAAGTTGTTATTGTACCTTTTATTTCTTTTTCTTTTTTGTTTACGGGGGGAAACCTTCAAAAGGCACCCGGCCTCCGGGGGAAGAGACCGGGGAGTATGGGATTCTTACCTCACTAAAACCACCCCGGTGAACACCATCAGCACATGAGGGGAGATCCCGGGTCCTCTTAAGAGACCAGCTTCGGAACCTCCCCTGCGCAACGCCTGTTAGGCACATCCCCGGAGAGACTGTAAAGGGGTCTCTCCTGAGCCTCGCTGTGCATGTGACCACTGCCACCGTCTTCTCTGGGGTCGCTCAGTGGGCGCACAAACTCCCCAATCTGAGCGCCCGCGACCCCAAAGGCCCCGCCTGCTGCTGCTGCTGTTTCTGCGTATTAGACGCCAAGGCGGTTGCGTCGTCGACGCCTCCTTCTCCTCCGAGCGGGATTGGCTCTCTCTCTCGCTCCCGCTCAGCGGCTTCCTTCTGAGTCATTACGGTCTCACAGAAGGAGGCTACTTCTCTCCAGTTATCTGTCTCTGCCAACATAGCCCTCACTACTACGGGCAGAGACAAATCCCTGCCGATCCGGTCCGTCAGGACTCGTCGCTCAGAGATTCACGCAGGGCACTCCTCGAGCGTGTGTTGTGCAGAATCAACACTGCATCCACACACGGCAACTTGCCGTAGCTTCTCGACCAATCCAGTTTAGGTACTCACCGAAGCAACCGTGCCCGGTGAGCACCTGAGTCAGCCTGTACCTGCGCTCTTTTCTGTTCAGCCAGATTTCGAAGAGCGGCAGGATGGCTTCGACATAGACGATAAATACTTTTTGGGTAGGTACCTAAGAATCGCAATGAAACCTTCTAGCTTAAAAACGAAGATACGTTTTATAAGATCCTCTAACAGTTCTATATTTTCCTTTTGAGGTACGAAATGAGATTCGCGTCATCCCAATAGATTTTTAAATTTGAATTTGGTGCCATCTCGATCGAAGTCAATCGGTTCCTAGGCGAGTGCGGGCAGCACGAACGGGACGGGAGGCGTTGTCATCGGGAAACTTTGCATCGGTGATTAGTACAATAAATTCAATGTGATTAGTACATTGCACGAAGTTGTCCTGTTGGTTTTTTATGAGTTTAGGCTTGCATTCTATTTAATTTAAATTTTATACCCCTAGGTGATAAGAGTGGTTCACGCGGACGAAGTCGCGGGCAACAGCTAGTTAAATATAAATATTTACGACGCTCTAACCGCTGAGCCACCGTATCCCATCAGAATCAGTCTGAAATTTCAAATCTCTTTATACGCCTAGGGCGTGTGGTAATATCTATCGGAATACACGGCAATGCACGGTACGCCGAAGATCGTGGGTTCGAATCCCATCCGTATCAGTTGTTTTTTCAAATTTCTTATTAAATATTTATTGTTAACACTCTTGGTAATAAGGGCCCACAAACTTGAGGTGCTCGATGCTCAAACCATCGTGGGTCCGCGTACTGCAAACGCGCCTCGCAGCCCCGTCCAGTGCCTGCCTGTAGGCCCGCTCAAAAAAGCACTCGGGGGGGGGGGGGCAACGTCCAGGTTCCTGGACATCGCCCCAACACGCCCAATGGCCTTCGCCCGCCAGCTCTCGTCTGGGAGGGTGCAGGATATTGCCACCTGCCTGGTATCCCTGAATGCATCACCGATATGCCGTACCTATTATATACGTTATTATTATATACAAACCTTCAATAGGGGTTTCCCCAATAGGTCCTTGCCGACGTTCTGCCGTTACCCATTCAAAGGAATCTTTTGTACATTCCACATAATATTGTGATACTAAAAATAACAATAGTATAATATTATATGATAATACTAAAAGTTATAATTTTGTAAGCAATAAGTTACATCTATAGGTGTATACCTATACCGATACCATTATAATTTCAGTCCTTTAGTACTCAGTAGAAGCACTGATAGCCTAGTGGTGCGATCGTCGACTGACAAGTCGGAGGTCTCGAGTTTGATCCCAAGGCGCGCACCTCAGACTTTTCGTAAGTTATGTGCGTATTATAAATTAATGATGCTTAAACGGCGAGGGAAAACATCGTGATGAAACCAGCACACCTGAGAGATTTTTCAATAGTGTGTAAAGCCATGTCAGAGGCCTTCAGGCGGTTTAAACTCTGATACCAGGTTGTTCATCAACCATACGATAAGAAGAAGTGCTCCGTGGTAGATGTAGCTACCGTCTAAGTAGTACTTAGAATGATGTCGAAGAGGATTTCGATAGTACGGGTGGATTACAAAAAGAAACTGTTCTCTACGGAACTACTGAACTCTACGGCACAGCGGCTGGTGGTTGTAACGAGTAAGATTTTACAAAAATTGTACGCATGCACATGCGTAAACACAGGTGTACTCTCTATTTCTCAGTCTCTCAGCTTCGTCAGTCCGACGGGATGGCAATCCGGCACGAGCGAAGAGAGATCAGGCACGGAGCAGGTGATAAGTAATTTACAATAAATAGTCCCCTAAAAGTCTGAAAGTAACACCGGTTACTGAAAAACTAAAAAGTAACCGGCTGTCTTGGTATGGGCATGTGATGAGAAGAGAGGAAAATCTTGTAGTGCGAAGAGTATTAGGATTGGATGTGGATGGATACAAGAAAAGAGGCTGACCTAGGAAGAAATGGATGGATTGTGTGAAGGATGATATGGCGAGAAAGGAAGTAACTACTAAGATGACGGGTGATAGAGATGTGTGGAAAAAGAGGACATACTGCGCCGACCCCAAAAAAATTGGGAAAAGGGCAGGGAGAGGATGAGTCACGTAAAAGACAAAGGTCCGTGCATTGGGTTCGAATGGACCTCTGATTTGCCCAGTCAACAATCATACAACTAGGCTATCAATGCTTGCAGCTGAGAGATCGAAAACATCCTAAGGAATCCACTTGAGATAATTTTCTCCATGATGAGTGAAGCCATTGCAGATGCCCGCAGCTAGTTGGGTGGTTTTCGCAGGTTGTTTATCAACAATACGATAAGGAATAAGTAAAACTATATCTAAGACGTAAGAACGTAACGTAAGAAGAAGTAAGACTGCCTCGTTGGTCTAGTGGTAGCAAGCGCGACTGCTGAGAACGAGTGTTCGATCCCCGGGTCGGGCAAAGTTTATTAGGCTTTTCCATTAGAAAATTCTCAATAGCAGCACGGAGTCTGGAATGGTGTCCGGTTAATGGCAATAGGCTCGTCCCCTATTAAATGGGACTTATAACATGGCCGGCGAAATGTCTACGCCTATCCCTTCTGGGGAATACAGGCGTGAGTCTATAAAAATAAATAAAGAAAAAAAAACTAGATCATAACATAATAACAAATAATACTTACAACACGTAAAGATTAATTGTGTGACGCTAAATGTTATTAATTGTGCAATTAGAATTTTTTCAGTTCTTTTAGAAAACATTTTTAGGTTTTTCGAGTTATACCTAGACGAGACGACACCATTCGATTAGTGAACGTATTAGCCAAACTATAAAATGTATAGGTTGTTTGATTCATAGAGTACCTATTCAAGAAAATATAGAGTGATAACGTCAACCACATTGCCTTGTGCGGAGCAAAAGCAGGTCTCACCATAGAAATGTTAAAATGTCATTTTTTCAAATTATGTTTTCTAGGCATTTTTCAAAATTTAACTCAGCAGTTAACCATGATATGAGCTAAAATGTAATTTTTTCGCTCGTAGAGCCTAGTTGAACCGCAGTCGATTGAGGTAATCGCAAACGGAGCTCGTGTCGCGGCCGCGTTGTTCATACCCGTGCTCACAGTTCATACTTCTATAGGGTTGCTCTATATTTTCTTATGTGCTCTAAGGTTTGATTTATACGTTCACTAATCGTTGCTCATATCGTAGCTGGTTTAAAATACAAATTTTTATAATAAATAATCTTTTTACAATACCGTAGCTGAAATAGTACCGGTACGAAATTAACTCGCAAAATCAATTTTATTGAAAAATTGATTGAAACGTGGATTATGAAGTAATAAATTCTTGTAACAATTAATAAGTCACGTGACACTGTGAGGGTCGTATTACAGTAGGATTCAAGTTTTGTGTGTCCATTATTTAAGTTAATTCAACTAAACTATCCACTTGAGTAGGACCCCAGGGGTTAGGTTCTGTCTGTTCTGTCATACGAATCATACGACGCTAAGTGTTAGTATTCTGCTCAGATAATGGTGCTAATTGTCTTGCACACGCTCCAAACTAATTTAGATTCAATTCTCTCTTTCTAACAGAGATCATTAGAAAAGAATAGAAGATTTTTAGAGCTGTCAAACTAGTCCATTTGCGTGATATCAACGAGAATATAATAGATAATTAATTTATATTACGCACATAACTTACGAAAAGTCAGAGGTGCGAGTTGGGATCGAACTCGAGACCACTGACTTGTCAGTCGACGGTCATACCACTAGGCTATCAGTGCCAATGGTGCTGATTCTCTTGTACAACCCGCTAAACTAATTTTAGTCTTACTATATCTCTTTCTTATTTTGTTTGTGTTAGTGTACCTTATCGAGGGTTGGCACCATAGAGTATTCAAGAAAATATAGATTGATAACGTCAACCACATTGCCTTGTGCGGAGCGAAAGCAGGTCTCACCATAGAAAAGTTAAAATGTCATTTTTTCAAATTAAGTTTTCTAGACGTTTTTCAAAATTTAACTCAGCAGTTAACCATGATATGAGCTAAAATGTAACTTTTTCGCTCGTGGAGCCTAGTTAAACCGCAGTCGATCGAGGTATGATCGCAAACGGAGCTCGTGTCGCGGCCGCGTTGTTCATACCCGTGCTCACGGTTCATACTTCTGTAGGATTGCTCTATTCTATATATACTCTAAGGTTGGCACATAGTTTCCATACTGTATGTTTAATATACTGTGCCTAAGTCAACTATAAATAAGTATAGCACTGGTACACGTATCAAGCCGTCTAACAAACCAGCTCTTATAGTGACAAATAGCTCTATTTTCTACGTGACTGTCACTCTCACGTAAATATAAACTTTATTTCTTCATATTAAGGCTCATTTCACAAACGACATTGTTTCGAAATCCTTCTGCGATTTTGCTTTGCAATATTTTGTTTGGAAATAAATTTTGAGCGCAGTCTTGCTTGTGAGTCGTGACGTGACATAGGAGTACGATAAAAAAAAAATACTAGAATAATGAAATCATTAAACCTTGTTAACCCCCGAAGTAAAAAGAGAAAGAAAGAAAGAAAAAGGTTTATTCCCCCTGGGCAGAGGTACCTACACACATAACACTTAATATATGTACACTGTACAGCTTGGCAAAAAAGAGTCTGGAAAAATTGGGGGCGCCGCTGGCGCACTTTTCACACTACAATAATTCATAATTACAAGTTATTTAGTGCTTACATATTCCTATGAAGAGTTTTTTGTCGTTAATTATAATCAAATGAATCATTTTTATGATAATTTAGTACTCACAAACTTAGTTTTTAAGATTTTTATTTTTAGTTCCATCTGTCACCGCCTCAGACTCTTTTTTGCCAAGCTGTATACACAACCAAGAAAAGAAAAAAAATATTAAAAAATACCTAATATTTTATGACAAAAACAACAAACAAAAAGAAAAAAAAAGTTCTACTACTAATACGGGTGTTATATTATTATGTTTGACGGGTCTGTGTATTTGTGTCTGTAGGTGTGTGTGTTTGTATGTCTATGTGACTTTTTGTGACATTGTAGCTCCCAAATGGATGGAACGATTTTGATTTCGTTATTTTTATTTGAAAGGTAACATGATCGAGAGTGTTCTTAGCTAAAAAAAATTGAGGCTTTTCTGTATATAGTTGCTTTTATTGACATGCCCACAAAATGATTTTTTCATGGATTAGGATAGCAGTGTTAGCCCAGAGGTAAAACCGTTGGGCGGAGTAGTCAAAGATTGCAGGATCGAACCCGAGGTTTCCTCACATATTTTTGTTAGATTCCTTCACAGATTTTTCGGAATTAAGAATTGTCATCCGAGCTCGCTCCCAGCTCACAAACGAAGTTTGATCTTAATTTGTATTTATTTATTTACTAGCTGCCCCGCGCGACTTCGTACGCGTGATTATCCTAATTCAAGGCCTATTCTACCCCTACCCTACTCTATCCACTACCCTATTCTACCCCTAACCTACTCTACCCCTACCCTACTCTACCCCTAACCTACTCTACCCCTACCCTACTGTACCCAACTACCCTATCCCTAACCTACCCTAATCTACCCTACCCTACCCTACACTGCCCCTATCCTACACTACCCCTACCCTAAACTACCCCTACCCTACCCTACCCTTCCCCTACCCTACCCTACACTACCCCTACCCTACCCTACTCTACCCCTACCCTACTATACCGCTACCCTACCCTACTCTACCCCTACCCTACTCTACCCCTTTTTCTCACCTTTAAACCTTCCCTGGATCTCCACAAATAATTCAAGACCAAAATCAGCCAAATCGGTCAAGCCGTTTTTATGCTATGTCGTGACAACGGAAAACGGGTTTCATTTTTATATATATACTAGCTTTTGCCCGCAGCTTCGCCCGCGTGGATGTCATATGGCGTGGATAAAATTGTTATTTTTTATTAATCCAGGATATATGGTTTTTATGTTTACCGAGTTTTATTCAAATCAAAAGTGGTTAGGTAACAAACATCTTCACAAACTTTTATTAGTGCAGATTAGTAATGATATGATGACAGTTCAAGTCCCGCCCAAGTCAGTTGTTTTTGCGAGTTTCTCATTAATTATTTTCATTTAATAAGCAAAACATGTGCATCAACATTTAAATTATCCAAAATATTTATTATTGAAAACATTATATATTGCCATTACATTAAATCAAATATATTAATTTTTCTTTTCATTATTTAGTTTTCATTAAAGAATTTACTTACATTATGTAGAAACATTTCTCTGTCAGCTAGATATACAGAACTTTCCTACATTTTTGTTATGGTAAACTTGTAATATTATGAGGTATTTTTTTAAATATATTGTTATGCACATTTGAGAGCAATTATTCCAACAAAGATTAGTTTTACATTTAAGTCTAACTAATTTATAGGGCAAAAGAAAAAGTTAGGAGTGCGCTTTGCATATTTTATTGCATATCTGACCAAATAAAGCGAAAAACCTATGTAAAAGAACAAAAGTTTCGCATCAATATCAAACCCGAACCAGGATATTTAGAAAAACATACAGATTACTTTGTTTGTAGCAGTCTATGTGAGGAGAAGCTGGTCCTGAGATCGACATCCGCAGACTTCTGTGTCTATCTTTGCGATTTATTGATTATCATGGCGAAACAAACACCCACAGGAAACTACGCTCGCTTAGATTGAAAGGGATAATTGTGGAGAATTAGTGGTACATGGTATAAACACTGTCTCGCAAATACCGAAACCCGTTAGAATTTGCGCCTTGATGATGTTTCTCTGCAGAAAAATTACATTGAGCCGGGTCCCTTTACACAATTTCGAAGGCGTTAAGTTCCGAAGAAGCATAATCGGGACTCCGACCTTCAACTTGATGACGTCCGTCGGAAGACCACTTGCAGTGAGGGAATTGAGAAATTTTACAGGATAATGAATGGCGTCATCTTGATTGACAACAGTGTTTATAAATGTGTAAAACACTTCATTCCCTTTCATTTATAAAAGAATGCATTCGTTGATTGCTGCAGCTTGATTATTTTTGGGCGTTTTGAGTTGGAAAATTCTTGAGCATGTGGATTCCTACTCAGCCGCCCATAATTATTGTCAAGCTCAACCATACATACAGGATCATAAAAATAATCGTTTCAACGAACCATTCACCTCATCAGCCTCAGTTCCTCGCGTCACCACAGGCAGCGTTCAGCGGAAATTGCCGCTGAACATAACTGTGACACCACCCATTATATGTTAGTTCCTACGGATGTCTTGTAGAGTTCTGTGTACCGCATCAACTGCTTTTCTCTTTGCATTATACATACATCCCATCATACGATCAAAGAACAATTCTTGAGCAAGTGCCTGCCTTGTCACTATTCCGTGACACATCACAAACAGGTGTTTCGTTGCTCTGTAAATTGATGGGAATCCTAAACATGGTGTGCGCTGTTGTGTCACCAGAAAACAAAGTGGCAGTATTCCCCGAAGACGCTACTGCAATTGTAATTTTGCCCTGCCTCCTGATCACTGCAAGGATGCCAGTGGTTATAAATATTTTTCTTGTTCCATCAGGAGTATCGAAGAAAATAATGTTTCCTCAGATTTAAATCGACTCCTAATGCCATCTAGTTAAGAAAAAGGAAACATTGTGTTTTAAATAATAATATAATTATTAAATTTCATATTAAAGCGTTAATTTTTTTATGAGCTGAAATTTTTAAAAGTATAATTCCACACGATGCACCTTGTTTCCTTCGGGTTTCAAATTGAAATATTTAAAAAAAAAATCCGCTGATCTAAATAGACTCTAACGCCATCTAGAACACTATGTTTTAAATAATATAATTATAAATGTTTCAAATTAAAGTGGTAACGTTTTTTATAAGTTGAAAAAATATTAAAAAGCATGTTTCCTTCGGGTTTCAGCCGGTAAGAAATTTTTTTTATTAAGAATGAAATAACACAAAAATACATAATTTTAATGACAAAAAAAAATACTAAAGAATCCACAAAAAGTTTGCGGGACTGAGGATCGAACCGAAAGCCTTACACTTCCAAGGCGTTCGCCCGACCGGAAGGCTATGAAGTCTGTTGACATGTAGTCAAAATAATCGTTCCTAAAAGATATTATGTTATGTTATGTAATGTTTAGCTCCTTGTGGATATAGCGTGATAATATTTTGTAAATTGCAATTTAATAACATTTTTCTCATTGTATCACAACAATCCTGCAGCAAATTCTAGAAATACGCTGCTTACTACAATACTGCTCATCCCCCATAATTATAAACGTGATAATTTTAGCCTATAAGTTGACCAAGAATATAAAAAATATTTTTGCCGAATTTCAACTAAATCTGCCCAGTAGTTTTCGCGCCAATCAATTACATACAAACAGACAGACAAAGTTTTTTTTTCTTCATATTCGGCTTCAGTATCGTTCCCCGAACACGTCGCATTTACTTTTTTCCAAAAATTTTCAATGTACAGTTTTTTCTTCGTTACGATTTTATTATATGTATAGATATAGATTTATGTACACACACACAATAAACATAAAAAATAAAGGCATTTTAAAACTATGAGTACAAAAGCACTGCTTATTTCAATTAGAAATTTGTATATTAGTTACCTAATTAAAATCAAAGAGATTTTACAAAAAGATCGGCTAATGTAATGTTATGTATCTGTGGTTTGTCAGATTAATAATTAAATAAATGAAAAAAAAATTACGAGTACCTATAATTATTTTTTATAAATATTAGAAATCTGACAAACCACATGCACAGAGTGCTTTTAGATTGAATTGAATGAAAAATAAATATTTAAATGAAATTACTTCTCACTTGTATCCAAAACTGTGTGTGGGTGTACTGCAGACCGATTGAGCGGATGAACTATAATTAGTCTTGACCCTTAACATCTTGAGTAAATGTTCTATAAGAAAGATCGCGTTCGGAGCAAAGAATGCTTTTGTCGTTAGGTCGAAGAGGGTCATCCCTTTTCGGCCTTATATTATGTACCATCCGAATTAATAAGTTGTTGTTGTAGTTGAATTAATGGCCTGTCAATTGTTTACCCTAACAACAGTATATGAAATAGATTTATTGAAATAGATAAAAGGTCGAGCACAAGAATAATAACTAACTATATATACACCTAGAAATAAACTAATTAAAAAGATAAACTTAATCCAAAAGACCGCTACCTGTAGGCAACGTTCTCAAAATGCTGGCACACATATATTAAATCTCTAAAATATATAATTATTAATAGTTATTTTAAAGTGGCGGCATTGGTTACGGAAGATTTTTAAGCACGAGGCTGTGGGTTCGAACCTAGCTTGTCCCAAAGTGACTTTAAATATCATATAAACTTTCTATCACTGACTAACGGTGAAGGAAAATATCGTGAAAAAACCTGGATTTAATCATCATCATCATCTTCCTGCCCTTGTACTAATTTTATTTAGGGTCGGCGCTATACGTTTTCTTCTCCCACTCTCTATTAGCCGTCGCCAATGCTTACTCCCTTTCCATCCATATTTCATCCAAACCTGGACTTATTAAGGGTCTGAAATCGCAAACGGCAGTGAGTGAGGTAGCTCCATTGGTTAAATATAATTATATTATAGTAAAACAAATACTAATAATATGTCGTGGTGGCGCATAGGGAACGGACCCGCTTTGCAAGCGCCTGAGTGTGGGTTCGAACCTGGCATGTACCAATGTGACTTTTTCAATGTCATATGTACTTTCTTAGTTAATCTAAGACAACACTGACTAATTACAGTGAAGGAAAACATCGTGAGGAGTCCTAATAGTCTGAAATCGCCAACACGCAGTGAGCTAGCGCGGTAACTAATGCTCAATCCTTCTCTGTATGAGAAGAGGCCTTTGCCCTACATTGGGAAAGTTACAGGCTAATTAATTAATTAATTTATATAGGTATTATAGTAAAACAAAATTTTTTATAACAAGTTTTTATTTAAACAAATGGGTCAGTCAGCGGTTGAAATTCGACTTTAATTATTTTTTTAGAAACCTTTTTTTCCTTAATTTTTTTAAGCAATTTGCTGTCCTTTTTTGATGGTGTTTATTAGAAAGAGATGTAGTTAGACTAAACCTAATTAGTTTAGCGGGATGTACAAGAGCAACGGCACCAATAGCTTAAAAACTCAATACAAAATCACATCTTGAAAAATCTAAGCAAATAATTAGTTTTCGAAATTCAAATGTTTATATTTCTAAATGTTTTGTTTTTTAATGTGTCAACATAAAATATACCTTATTTGTTAGTTGATAAGATTTTAACCACTCAATTAGATTATTCTGCAATAAAGGGTATTAGGTTTTTATTTTCATTATGGAATTTCTTGATTTGGTCGCCGCGCTCAAAGCCCGCGATAAAATCTATGCAATAGCTTAAAAAAACATGTAAAAATGTATGTAGTAACCATAGAGTATTCAAGAAAATACAGAGTGATAACGTTAACCACATTGCCTTGTGCGGAGCGAAAGCAGGTCTCTCCATAGAAATGTTAAAATGTCATTTTTTCAAATTATGTTTTCTAGACGTTTTTTAAAATTTAACTCGGCAATTGACCATGATATAAGCTAAAATGTTACTTTTTTGCTCGTGGAGCCTAGTTGAACCGCAGTCGATCGAGGTATGATCGCAAACGGAGCTCGTGTCGCGGCCGCGTTGTTCATACCCGTGCTCACGGTTCATACTTCTATAGGGTTGCTCTATATTTTCTTATATACTCTAAGGTGTTAGGTTTTTATTTTCATTACGGAATTTCTTGATTCAAAGCTTCTTCTCTCAAAGCCCGCGATAAAATCTATGCAATAGCTTACAAAAACATGTAAAAATGTATGTAACACCGTTTGCTAATTTCTCTAAAGCCGTTACACATTCTCCTTCGAAGCCAAGTCGTTAAAGCATATAAATGTGGTACATTATTCAAGCCAGGTCATTTAAATATTGTCCTTGAAGAGGGCTTATACCAACATTACCATATTTTCATGCACCCTTAATTTCTTGTACAGTGTTGATTTCCGTACATTTTAAGGTTGGTAATTCTGCCAATTAGATATTCGTGGTTATATTAGCATTAAAAGGAATAATAATAACTTTGTGAGCCATAGTTATATATTAACATATACAACAACTTCACAAATTATATATTAAAACCTACCTGGAGAACCACTATATACCTATTACTCGAGAACACTATATATTAGTCAAAACAGCGTGAAAATTGATGCAGTAGTTTTTGAGTTTATCGCGACCAGACAGACAGACAAAAGCGGCAGAGGACTTTGTTTTAAAATGTTGTGAATAGGGATACTGTCCTACCTCCCGCCGCGCGCCGCCGCGAAACTACACTCGCTCTTGAAAATGGACTCCGTTTGAGTTCGAAACTAGTCGAACATTCTCGAAATTAATTCGTACGAGTAAGTACATTCTTTATAGTTAAAAAAAATCTTTTACCAAACGCAAACGCGTTGAAATCTTTTTTTAAAGTTTTATTTCGCATTGAACGTATTTTTTTCAAGTTTATCTTGGACTTGTAAAAATGGACTCGAGTTGAGTTCGAAACCAGTCGGGCAATTTCGAAATCAACCCGTAACACCGTAATAATATTAGGCGTTTAACAACAACCTTGCATTTTATTGCAATTTGTAGGCAAAATATTCGATATTAATATCAAATTGATAACTTTATCATTTGCAGAGACTAGAGTTTTTTGATCATGTATCATACATAAAGATACACCAATAAACAGGCCATCAAGGGTCAGTCCAATGCTAAAAATACAGTACAAGCATAAAAAGTAGAGATATTTTAAAATCAAATTAAATCTTCTTCGCTTTTCTTTCTTCTTCTGTAGACAGGTTCACGCGCCGACTAAAGAATCAGGTCGTTTTGTGAACTCACGCGCAAGTGACGACAAAGCGTACTGATTCTAATGTCGGCGTCGTGATTCTTCTTAAAACTTCCTTCTTCATCTTATTCTTCTTTAAAATTACAATGTACATCAATAATATAAAATGAAAATATATATACTATATACTGTACCTTTTTATACCTATTTTAATAACGAAGTTTTATTCTGATACAATGGCTAGCCAGCCTATATTCGCCGCCTTTGCGCTAACCAAAGAAACCACAGAATATCTGAGGGCGTAGTACAAGTTTGCATATTTCATTTATTGTTGTTGTTATTTCAATACTGACAGTTTAAGTGAGACGTAATACACCTGTCTTTGTCCCTTCGGAAGAATAAAAATGGAACATGTATATTAATTCTAACTAAGCTTTAGTTGGAAGTACCTAATATACGTGTTCCATTTGGCTGGAATTCACATAGTTTGCAAACTCGTACTAGGCCCCCTGAATCGATAAAACAGACATAAGTAGCGCAAGTATGGATCTTTTCATCGATTTTTTATCGAAAACGTATCATTATCAACGTCAAATTTGACACAATTTAATGAACTTTATGTCAAACTTGAACAATAAAACGTCGAAAAAAGTGCTAGCACCCCTGATCAGTTTACGCCAAAAATTCAAAACGATGAGCCCAATTAGGCTTGTCCCTGACATATATTATTGTTTTTTTTAGCAACAAACCTTGCCAAATGTTGCCACGTAATAAATGTAAATAAAATTTATACCTCCATAAAGCAAACCCATTTAGCTCTCATATTATTAATATAATATGTACCAGCTGTGCTACTTGCCTGGCTCACTGCCATGCTCCCAGTCGGAATCAGTTATGTCGTTTAATTAACGTTATTCGATTATTATCAGAGAACAAATTCGCTAATGTAATGAATTATTATTTGTTGTTCCATTGTTTGTTTACATGTGATTCGTTATAGGAACGAATTACTTAATGGAATAATAGGTAACATTATAACAGAATAAGAAATATTTGTTTATTGTTTTGAACGAGTTGGATTTGGAAAACACTGGTACTAAGCTGCATCCGGTAAGACTGGAAACCGACCCCAACATAGTTGGGAAAAAGGCTAGGCAGATGATGAGTTGGATTTCTTTTAAACCTATCATTCGACGAGTCCTACGTATATTATTACAAGTGCAAAATAGCAACTGTGTAATACCAATGTATAATACCTAAACATCCCCAAATTTCAAAGATTTCTGAGTATTTATGTCAAAGTTACAAGTTTCAAAATCTTCACTCTCCTCTAAAGTTGCGATTTTGCACTTGTATTAGTATACTTAGGACCCGTCGCTTTAGTAATTTTCATACCCAATTTTACCTCATTATAATTTTATTTGGGTACCACTCATCAAATTAACATCTACAATTTTTTGTTTGATAATGAGGTTACTTATTCTAAACCCCAAGGTAAAAAGAGGGGTGATGATTTGACGTGTCTGTGTATATTTCTGTGTCCATCTGTAAATGGACAGTGACCTGATCGAGAGTTCGTAGCTAAAAAAAATTAGGTTACTTATGTTGCGGATTTTAATTTTTTTAAACTTAAAGATGAAACTTAGAACTTACCTAGAACATAGAGGTAGGTTTTTCTTACCTGACATATACTTACACTAACACAAAAAACTAGGGATTGTCGATGTTTACCTAGCTGCAATGGTACATACAAAAATTAACAGGTTAAATAAAAATTACACTTAAAATAAACCAACAAAACACACTTTCAATGAATGATAAATTGGTCTTTATTTAGCTAGAAAAATCATAAACAGCTTACACCATTAAAATATACGATAAACATTGCTATTTGTGAGAATCACCTCTTTTTTGTAAGTCGATCAAAAATAGGCTACACTCTTAAGTTGACTTGAACCAGTAATAAATACTTGCGACACTTAAGAATTATTGCGTTAAGTTCGGAGATAAACAATTATAACGGAGGCTGATAATTTGGACACAATTTTGGCGGACCCAAATACTAACAGCGAATCATGTTGAAAAATGGCTGCACAAATCTAATATACAGGGAGTAATTGAAAACATTGAAATAAAAGAGGTTATTGAACAACTTTTACTACGGGACGAACCCTGAAATCGCCAAAATTCAGCTGTTCCATACATTTTGTTATGTGAACATAAATGTATAAAACAGCTGATTTTCTTTCGCGATTTCAGGGTTTGTCCCATAGTATAAGTTGTTCATAATGACTAGTTTAATGACCCCTTTTCGGGATGCTCATAATTTCAATTTCACCCTGTATAAAATCTCGTGTCACAGTGATTGTTATCGAACTCCTCCGAAACGACTTGACCGATTTTTTTGTGCATATTTGATAGGTCTGAGAATAAGTTGTCTGTCGCGCATTAGCCAGTAATCGGATTTATAAGTTTGTGAGGTAAACTGACAAAAAATGTTGTCTTAAGGCGCTAATATTTCGCTTGCACGTTAAAGCTCATTAAAAATATAAAATCATTGAAAATAGTTATTAAAAATCAAACTAAACCATTTGAAGGAGAACAATATTACAAATTTTCAAGCAAAAATTTCAGTTTTATCGAAACATGTTTTCAGTAAAAAAATAGCTTTAAATTAATTTTTATTTTATACCACTTTTTTCTTTGAAAACATGTTTGAAACAAACTTTGAAAAGTTGTTCTCTTTCAATTAGTTTATTTAGATTTTTCGTAACTATATTTATTGATTTTATATCTTTAATGTGCGAGCGAAATAGCAGATTAGAGAGTATCCGCGCCTAAATCGCGGGAGTCAGTTTACTTCGCCTAATAAGTTCGGTCCTGCAAACATTATATTAAATAAAAATCTACAAAACATTACATTACAATCTCACAGAGTGTAGTCCATTTTTATTATCTTTAAAAGAAATTCCATTATACAAGGTCATGAACAAATTATGACGCAAAGGCAATATTATTATCTTTTAGTATAATATTTCTAACTGAAATTTCAGCCACAAAAATCTCCTCTACTAACCAGAGACTAATATCTTTTTATAAATTATCTTAACAAAGGGTTAAGGTACCGTTTCTCAGCCATTTAAAATTCTAATGCTTTACGTGACTTTTTGTATATCTTTTAAAGTGACTTACATAAATTTTATTCCTACTCTAATTTATTAATTATAAATTTTAATTTATTATAATTTAGAATATTTCAGCTTCTTGATGTTACGTAATAAAATTACTATAAAGCGTTAGTTTTAATTATTTATGTTCTTAGAGCGAATATAAACTTTTTGTGTGTTTAAAATTAAATTTATTACGTTATATTTTTTTGTTCATTAAATTATATTTAGTCTATTGTAAGACATAATATCAATAAGGGTATGATGATTATCAATTAAAATTTAGGAACTATTCAGCCCGTATAGGTTGACAATTGGTGCATTCACCCTATATTCATATCATGTCTAGGCACTGTAAATATAACAATATTTAAACTATTTTCAAGAACAAAATAATGATTCTTATATTAATTACAAATTAATAAAAGTCTAATTATGACATTAATAATAACTGTAAAGAATTTTAAGGTAAAAGAGAATATTTTTATGTTTAGTTTTCTTTTTTTTAAATAATAATTTTCGTGAGTCATACTTACTATATATTATTAAAATTATGCCAGTGTAGTTACGCGACGCCGCCGCGTAACTACACTCGCTCTTGAAAATGGACTCCGTTTGAGTTCGAAACTAGTCGGGTAAACCCGAAATGAATCCGTGAGTAAAGTTCCTACATTTAAGATGTAATCATGTAGTTGAGCTAAAACCATGATAGAAATGAGGTTTTGAAAGATATTCGTGCCTTTTCGGAGCTTATTTGGTCTAATAAATATAGCAAATAGGTTCTAGTTTCGTTTTAGCACTCAGTGGTCACGCACACAATTACCTACTCCCTTACCACCCACCATGCACCCACCGTCCCACCAGTGTAAGATTTGGAGCGAGAAATAAGCTGACCTTAGCTGAGTCAAAGAATATTAATGGCTGAGCTAGTTGGATAAGATAACTTAATCTTGAAATACGAATGAGATTTTAGTCGTATTTTTATGTAGGTACGATTTTTGCATGTTTATGCACATGTTTTACTTATGAAATGAAATTGTAATAAGAAACTCGCAAAAACAAAACTGAGTCGACCGGGATTTTAGTCTTGATCGTGAATCATTTTATTGTTTGATGTGAGAAAGATAAGATTTTTTTTTAAAATCTTTATTTATGTTTAGGGGCTTTTATCCGATAGATATGTCAACCCCATCGTACCTTATTACAAGATAAGAAATGAAGAATATGTTTCGCCATAGACCTATCTGAGTGGTAATTTTTAGTCTACGACAGAATATATTTGGCAAATTAATTAATAGGTACTGATGATGTGAATTATATTAGAAAATAATAATTGACTCTACATGAAGCACCTAGAATTGTATTAGGATAAGTTAGCGAGTAAAAGAGTTGAAGATATACAATAAGTATAGTTCCCTTCAAGTCGCAATTATACGTCATCTGTTTTATATGGTAGATTTAATCCCAAACAATACATTTATTATAGCTTTGCGAATTTTAAATCAAATTGAAAACGCTAAAACCTTTCATCTTAACTAATATTATAAATGCGAAAGTAACTCTATCTGTCTCTCTGACTTTCTGCCTGGTTTTTGTCATAGCGCCTAAACGCTAAAACGAAATTTGGCAGGGATATAGCTTTTTTTTGTGCCCAGGGGGAGTACCAGTACCAGACCTTCCGCATACCGTACCGCACGCCACCGCCGCAGGGATATAGCCTAGAATAAGAATCCACGTGAGCGGAGCTGCGGATAAAATCTAGTACTCAAATAATTATCATCTCGTACCAAAAACAGAAACATTATTACCAAACAAAACTAAGGAAACTTTTGAAACAGATAGCTATTGTATTAAATGCTGAGGCTCGTGGCAAAATGTACCGAATATACAATCAAGTTGCTTTGAAGTGTGATCACGTACACTCAGGTACATTTTAAGCATTCCAATGTGATTTCGGAGATACCACGGGGGCTAAGAAAATTTCCGCAAACTTTCTTTGTTATTATTAACGTGTTTTACTTAAATTTTTATTAATTATAATAATCAATGATGTAAATGACTCATCTTCTTCTTTCTCCTAGCTTTAATATTTATAAACTTTGTTGGGGTCGGCTTCTAATCTAACTAGATTCAGCTGAACATCACCAAATATAAAGGGATACGATATTCTAAAGTTTGATTAGTTGTCAGGAATTAATTAAAGTAGGACTTCTTAAATCGAGCGTCAAAGATCTTACGAAAGATAACAGATTTTTACTATCAACTCGTAAGTCGTGATAGCTGGCAAGTCAGAGGTCTCAGGTTCGAACCCAAGGCGCGCGCCTCTGACTCTCTGTAAGTTATGTGAACATCGTAAATTATTTAGCACTTGCTCCGTGCCTAGGAAAGCACGTAAAGCCCTTGGTCCAGCATCTGTTCTCATTCCGGTCTAATTAATTCATCGGACTATGAGAGTAAGGGAATAGAGAATGCACCTGTGTTTCCCACACACTTTTGGCTTATCTCCATTTAGACGTTCAGAAGGAAATTAATATTATTACTATCAACCCGAAAAATGGAAAATCTAATTTCCTTATCTCCCAAAACTTTTGAAGCCCTCGACAAATTATTACATGACATTATTACGAAAACTTGCAAACTAAGTTGAATTAAAATTCATATTTTGTATACCTTGTTTCTAATTTATACACTTATTTGTTGTTGTTTGAATAACTTGGGTACAACTTCTAAACTTGGAGTCTCTTTATACCTTGATAAGCTATTGTTATACTAATAAATAATACTACATTACATTTATTTGTATCTTTTGTGGGATAATGAGTGATAACCTAAAGGTATGACCGTTAATTTTTTAAATCAGAGGACTTATGTTCGAACCCAAGGCACGCACCTCTGACTTTTCGTAAGTTAATGTGCTTTGGCCCCGGCTGTCATGTAAATTTTTGACAGTTAAAGGAAGTCAATCAGTAACCCTAATAAAATCCTGACAACTAATCTAACTTTAGAATATCGTATCCCTTTGGATTGCGGAGGTCAGAGATAGGCTCCGTAGAAAACGATATTCAGCTGCACCCAGTTAGATGAGAAGCCGACCTCAATAAAGTTTGGGAATAAAAAGGCTAGGTGGATGTAAATATTACTCATCATTACTAGAGTCACTCTTACAACAAACAATATTAGAATTATGACTATTCATAAGTGCCAACATGGTCTGCTAATTACTTCGTCTTCTTATTTGATTTCGTCTTCGGTTACTTCATTATTCTTCGCCTTTTACTTTTTGGTAAATTATAATTATGAAAGTTTGATCTTAAAAGAATATTTAATTTTTATTCGGCTATGATGTCTGCTTCATTTTAATTTTTGTGATTAACGGTTGTGTTTTGATTCTCCTCCATCGAATGCTTGACGTACAACCTGGTGTCAGAGTTTAAACCACCTCTGACATGGCTCTACATATCGTTGATAAATCTCTCAGTGTGCTGGTTTCCTCACGATATTTTCCTTCACCGTTTTAGCAAGCGATAATTAATTTCTCAAACTCACATGAATCCGAATAGTGTGTTTTGATGTTTCGTGGAAATGAATAGGAAGTATAATTAGTCTATAATCCGTAGAATATATTTTATCATTGCTCTTTTACCTTAATTAATATTGTACAATAAGTTTTATAAACCAAATTAATTCCTTTTAAGCTAGAAAATGTAGTAAACTATAAATCCTCTGTATAATAAAACTAAATTGTGAATATAATTATTTGTACATCTATTAATTACATCTAGATAATATAAGTAGAAAAGAATTTGATCGTGATTTACTTAATAAAGCGTCAATCGTGAGTGATATTTTTCTATTTACATTACGATTTCCTAATGAAACTATCGTCCATTTTTCCGAACAACATTTGTTAGATTCCACTCATTTATCCTTATCTAATAGAGAACATATTAGAAAGTAATTAATACTTAAAAAAAAACATTCAAAATCACGTAGTTGTAAGGCATTCAAAATAAAAGCCGTTAGGAATTTTTTTTTCCTACAAGCGTAATCATGGTACAAACCTCTAAACTACGGTTTTGGAATACGTGGTTTAACTTTAAAACTAAGATAGGCTTCAATAATATATTATAATTTTAACAAAAATAACACTAATATGTATATATTTAATAAAATATCTGAATAAAAATAACCATCACATAACATTATATAACAAAAATAGACTAGCATAACATTGAATAACATTTGGATTTATAATCAATACATGACAAAACCAAATTTAACAATGACATAGATTCCTCGATTGGTTTTTCTCGTCCTATATTCACTGGTTCGTATTTACCTACCTATAAACCACCAGAGGCCCAGCACCCCATCGTCCTACAACGCACCCCAATCATTATAAAATAAGCAATAAAAAAGATCTAACAAAACAAATTAAATTACATTTTCACTCGATTAGACTATAAAGAATAAAATTCGTATTAAAACGCAGTGATGAATTCCGTACATTAACTGAATTGCAACGTAAATCATTTGAATGATCGCTATTACTGTCTGTAGCAGCCATTGTAGCGTTATAACTCTCACGTGATTTTAGACTAAGTAACCGCAGCAGTGGTGGTAATTCTCTTGCATACGTTCTCTAATTTAGGCTCACTATCTCTCTTTTTAACATAGCTCATTAGAAAAGAATAGAAGACTTTTAAAGCTGTCGAGCTAGTCCATTTGCGTGGTTTCAAAGGGAATTTACGTTGACATGTCCTAGATTTCGTCAGATTTCACGTCATTGCAAGGGCGTGGACTAATTTGACAGTTTTAATCAATTACTGTAATTATTTGATGGTGTTTATTATAGTTAGACTAAAATAAGTTTAGCGTAATGTACAAGCAAATCAGCGCCAGATTGGAAACATAAAATAACTAATATGTTTTTGAAAATATTGTATTTCTAGATGTTTCGCAAGAATTTGCCGAAACGCTTCGAGAAAATCCTATTCATAATATTATATTCGAATTAATGTTATATAACATTAATTATTCCTTCAAGATTTGTAATGTACGATACATTCAATGAATTACAATTTCATTATAATTTGTTGAATTCAAGATATAGTTTGTTCTTTGATTATATATTTTGTTATACAATAACAAAAACATTATTTTGTTTTGGTACTAAAATAGATATGTTTTAAGATAACAGCTTTTCGATTTATATTGTTTTGTAGCCCACTAAATTTGGGGACAACAGCTCTTTGGGGAATGATACTGTCGAAATCTTCAATTCTCAATCAAGAGCTTTGATATTTTATATTGTTACTTTATTTGTTGGAAATTGGAGTTACTATATTTTAAATCAAAACAAGTAATGGATGATTTTTATTTATCATTGCAAAGATGATGTCACCTTGATTTTTATTACGTCAGAAATTCTGTTTTGTTTTTGTAACAATTCGCAATATTGTTTTATTATCATCGGTTCCCTGAATGTGTATTTGTTATTGGACCCGTGTAGATGTCATTTTGCCAAACGCAGATGGCTATAACTGCCTAAATTTTCAGTACCCGCATACATTTTACGAATCTGGTCGACATATTTTGTCACAAATGTTTAACCATATTGTATTTTTGAGATCCATTTTTGTATTTTAGAAATTAATCACTGCATTTTAATATTTTTATTAGGGCCAAAATGTTATTGGGATAAATACCTAACTATATTTAGATGTGCTATTGATTATTAGTCAAAAATATTAGTAATAATTGATCTGATTAATAAATTGAAGAATTTATGCATTGAATTGTGTAGGTTATTTATTTTGTCACTCAAATAAATAAGTAAGTTATTTTAATATATTTTTGTTTATTTGTAAATCAGACTGATTTTATATACATTATTGTAATCTAAGTGTCTTTCAAAAAACCAAAGTTACTGAAATCACTGCCAATCAGTAATGGCTATTATCTTACTATTATTGCCGTTATTATGTTTTGTGGCAAAGGAATACGCAATAACTAGACTATTCACAGAATTAATAGCACAATATATAATAACACTTAGTAGGCTGCCAACAAATAAAAGAAAATTAGGTACTTATAAATAATTATATAAATAATATTCGCGTCTAGTAATAACAAAAATAATTATTTTCTTCTTAAGGGTATAGAGTAACTGTTGTAAGTAAAATAAAAAAATCATTAATTTTATATCGACTTTCCTCGCGACACGATGATTCAGCCAGAAGTTTGTGTCTTTATTGAAATAAATAAGAAATATCATTCAGCTGGAAACGCTCATGAGCACAACAAAACATATGTTTTATTTTCAAAAACTGTTTAGCATTTTACAGTGTTTTATTATTTAAAAGGCAACGTTTTCTAAAAAAAAATTCTGAAATATCGAACCGTATATTCGATATCGAAAGTATCGCCAAAATACCGAAGATGTCCCGTGAGACCGTGAGTGAAGCCGATATAATAAATATATAATTATATTAAAATCAATGAATCAATCTAATACGGTGGTAATAGGCGTACGAGTCGGACTGGAGCGGTCAGCGCGCAACCGCTGCGGTGACCCCGACTGCTATGACTGCGAGTATTGTGAGCGGCCGCGCTGAGTATGCGCTGTTGCACTCGTCTGAATCGCAGCAGAAGGTACGCGCGCCCCACCACTCTGTGAAAAAAAAACTTTTTTGTAGAAAGGTTTTATGGTCTACTAGCAGAAGACAGCAACTTTGATTGTAGATTTTGGATTTAAAAAATGAAATCGTGGTTGTTGGCGAGGCTGTAAGCGACCTCGACGCTGTTTTTTCTAAAAGAATACCAAAATCTGAAGAAATGTTATTTTACTCGACGATGAGTAGTTCTACTCACGCCCAACATCTACATCTACTCGCTACATCTTTGAAGCGCTAGTGCAGATTTTCGAATTTAGTCTAATTTAATGAATACCAAATCAAAGTTTCGTCGCTGCGGCAGCGCTGCACGCGAAGCTGTATTCTTACACAAGCCACTCTGCTTTTCCTAGGGCAAAAGAAGTCCATTAAGGATCTCTCCCCGTAAAAAATGGTCGCCTAGGTTAGCATACACGATGTATGTTCGATTTTTTTAACGTTTACAAGAGGCCTAAGGACAATCAGTAAAGTCAAAAGTTCATAGTCATTTTATTAATGAATCGATTGATTAAAACTTAAAAATATCTATCTATAAATCCGTGATTGAATAAAGAATGGTTGATTGATTCAGTGTTAATCATCATTATCATTTTCAATTTGTCAACCCATTTTGTTTGAAATATGATTGGCGTGTCGTTTATAGAAATGAGTTTGTCGATGATTGATGTGATTTTAATGGAATGTAATGTTAACTTTTATATGTCTGGCTGGTTTGGGATCAAGCTGTCAAATTAATTATAAATTGATTTAATAAAATGGGCCAGTCCAATCATTGACACTCAAGAATTTATTAATTTTATATTTTTACAAAAATGTCGTACTTATAGGTACCACTAGGTATACAGGGTTATTTGTAAAACATCCGCAACCTGAAAAGGGGTTATTAAACTCATAATTTATTATGAACAACTTTTACTATAGGACCAATCCTGAAATCGCAAAAAAAAATCAGCTGTTCCATACATTTTGTTGAGATATGTATGTATGTATGGGACCTGTTTTTTTTTGCAGTGATCTGAAAAGGGGTCATGATGAGTTTAAAAACCCCTTTGCAGCTTGCGGATGTTTTACAAATAACCATGTATACCACTAGCTTCCGCCCGCGACTTCATCCGCGTGGACTTTATAGGCTTCGATGTAAAGGTAAAAGCTTGGCTTCGATCGCGATTCCGAAGCAAACATATTTGTATCATAGTGCTTTGAAGTCGGTTTTATTTTTGTGATTTTTTTTTTCAATTTTGAGTAGGAGCACATATTCAAAAGAGGAGACATGTAAAAAACATACATAAAAATTATATTTCTCAATGTTTTTTGAGTTTTCCACCTTAAACTCTTTTCAAAAACGAATGACATAATACATCTCTCTCAAAAACTAAAATAATTTATCATTTTTTTATAAAAAAACCTGAGTTTTATTCAATATTCAGTAAGTGCTATTCTCATTATCATTTACACAAAAGAAACCCTTGTTTACATTCAACGAAAAAGTCAGAACAAGGCTTGTATCTATGAAAAAATCTGAGCCCGTTCGCGATGCCAAGAACATAATGAGCTCTTTTCACAGACACCTCATAGTCGAGGGAAAATTCACAACTGACGCAAACCTTTCAGGTTACACACAGTTTAGTTGGTTTAGTACTGATATTGTCTTTGGTTTTAAAGATAAATTTCCACTCAACGTTCTTACTTCTCCTTAATTATATTCAATGCGCGCAATATTCGATTCGCGTAATATTCAAGGCGCGCAATATTCGATTTGCGTTATATTCAAGGCGCGCAATATTTAATGCGTGCAATATTCAATTCGCGTGATATCCAATGCTTGCAATATTTAATGCGTGCAATATTCAATTCGCGTGATATTTAATGCGCGCAATATTTAATGTCCTCCTGACTGAATTTCGGTCACAACGGCCAATCTCAACGGAGATTAGTCAACTACGCAGGAGATATAGTGCACATGCACAACTCACTTTCGTATTTATATAATACTAGCTGTTCCCCGCGACTTTGTCCGCGTTAAATTAAATTTTCCCGTAAACATGTTGATAAAGCAGCCAGATTGCGTTTTTTTTTCGGAATCAAAAATAGCCTATAGCACTCAGGGATAAAGTAGCTTCCTATTGGTGAAAGAATTTTTAGGATCGGATCGGTAGTTCCAGAGATTACCCCTGACATACATACATACAAACTTTACCTCTTTATAATATTAGTATAGATCAATATCAACATCGTGTCATATACTCATAAATAAAATATATCAAAAAAAATCCATTTAATGTATTTCCGATAAAACTGTCACGTATTTCATTACTCCGTTACTGGATAATTAATTCGAAAATAAATACACTTAATTAATAGTTAAACCACCATGTAATTACTCAGACCGCAAAGTAATAATATTTATTTAAAGACTATTAAATGAATTAATCACGCGCTACTGGCGTAATGAAACATTGGATTATTGATAGGTAAAGCAAACATACATACAGTTACATAAAAGTGTCAATAGTTAACGTTCGCTGTTAATCCTAACTAATCTATACTAATAGGTATGATAAAGAGGTAAAGTTTGTATGTATGTATGTATGTCAGGGGTAATCTCTGGAACTACCGATCCGATTCATCCAAAGATATTGGAAAGAAGGATTCATCCGATCCTAAAAATTCTTTCACCAATAGGAAGCTACTTTATCCCTGAGTGCTTATAGGCTATTTTTTATTCTGAAAAAAAAATTGAGTTTTCAGTAAACAGTCAGAAAAAAAGATGCCATCTGGCTGCTTTATCAACGTATGTTTACGGGAAAATTTAATTTAACGCGGACAAACTCGCGGCGAACAGCTAGTATTATATAAATGCGACAGTACGTTTGTTTGTTTGTAACTTTTTCATGCCTAAACCACTGAACCAATCATCCTGAAATTTGCAATATAATATATGTTGTCAGGTGTACAGAATTTATCCCGAAAAAAGTACTGTTTCCAAGGAAACCAACAATATTTTATGATAACAGATGGCGCTACGTGTCTTTCAAATCATAATTGAATTTAAAATTCTAGATTAAAAGCTAGTAGAAAAAAGCTAGTAGCTATACATCAGAATAACATATAGGCTACAATGTATGAACATACTACGCGGGCAAAGCCAGACGGAAGCTAGCCAATATTATATTTACTACTAAAGCGCAGTTCACATTTCGTAGTCCAATAACAGAAACAGGGACCTAATATGGACCATTAGGTTCCGGTTGCAATAAGTCTATAGTAGGAACGTAATGACAAGCTCGAATGACAATTACGTTGCCTTCCTCCAGTTTACGAGAGGCTCATATTAGATACCTAGCAGTTAAGACTGTTGAATATTATGTGTCACATCAAATTTTTACTATACAATACGTTTTCATCTTGGTTGCTGTCTTAGATATTTTTATTTTATGGATGATTTTTTGCTAACATAATTCCGTTTCGTGTTTTACTGCTTGCATCAATTTTGGTGAATGTCTTTCGTCGATTTTCGCTTGAATTTGTGTTTTCTTTGCTTGGCTTTGTGGAATTAAATAATTATCATTAAAATTGGTTTACAATTGTATTCAATGTCAGCAATTTAGAAAAGAAATAAAGATGTATCTGTGTACAAGTTTCACGATGTTTACTTATTCGAAATTTAAGTAAAACCAATTAATATCATTAAATGTCAACAATTTAAACAGGAAAAAAGATCTGTACACAGCACTACCTAAAACTGTAAAATTTTCCCAATCAACTTTGAACCTAATGCTCTACCGAGAGAGTTGAAAATCTATTTTCTGACATGCGTCGTCAAAGGATATATCTTTTTTCTTTCTCAATACAACTTTAAAAAACATAATATTGAAGATTTTTACAATTATTTGTTGAAAAACCAAGAACTTCTTGCAAAAATTGGTAGCTCAGCTAAATATGATTAAAATAATATTATAAAAAAATTGTTGAATTGTGATTTTATTTATTAACTTACTTATTCTTTCTGCACAATCAAGTGCACAAAAGCGGACATGATGCCGTAGGCATTTTTTGCCAAACAAACTTTACGAATGTCCTCCTTTTTTACGGAAAATCCTCCTTTTTATAACCATCTGTCCTCTTTTATCAAATTATCATCTGGCAACCCTAACTTTAAATCGCAGTTATCGACATAAACCAAAACCTTATAATATTCGCTGAATATTATGAAAATCACATAAAATTTTAAGATAAACCTAATATACACGAAAGCTAGTTGATAATAAACTAAAATGGAGTTTAGCAGTCGTTTGTAGCCCTTTATGATAATGACCTTGTTCAAATTGCGATTTTATTCAGTCTCTGCCACCAAACGACTCTTTGTGTAATGCGGTACCGCAGAGCTTGTACGTTCTAAGATTTACTGGTCAATTTAAGGAATGGCTAATGGCTTATCAGTTTGGAGTAAAGAGGTTAGGTTTGTTGTTCACAATTGGCAATTGGTTTAAACTTTTTTGCAGTTTATTGACTAGCTATAAGAAAACCTACTTAGTGTTTGATGAAAATATTTTTTCATTTGTGTGTTGGGTCAGATTAGGGAGCTTTCTCTTGAAGCATGAACCGGTCCTAAAATGACATACAAAGTTTATGGGTATTAGTTATCCTAAAAAAATTAGCGCCAGAAGCCGTGAAGCAAATATCCTGAAGCTATTAAAGCACAATTTACATCCTAAACCTTTCGAGTACCTAGTGAAAAAGAAAAAAATAAATGCAAAGTACTTCGAATAAATTTATGTCTTTCCAACGCTGCAGAGACATTTTGCAATGATTTAAACTGAGGAATCGCATTAAGCATTTTCCCTGTGGACTGACAGGTTCTAGCAAGAGTTGAATCTTTTTGCCATTTGGTTTTCAATCAATAGTCGGTAATTTTTTACCCGACTGCGTCAGAAGGAGGGTTATTTATTTTACTCTAATCATGCTCCCTAAATATCAGTTTAAACAAGATAAGTCAAAGTATGTCTTCTTTTTCCTCAAATTGCTATATAATATGGAGTTGACAATGTCATAATTGCAAAGAATTGAAACCACGGTTGAAGTCTAACTGTTTTATTGCTTTTTCTGCCAACCACAGATAATCTATATTATAACATTGACCATAGTAAATGTACCAACCTTACACATCCCTACACCAAATCAGAAGTATATCCTAATATACAAAGAAACCAAAGAAATTTAATCTTACAGCAAACAAAGAAAAAATAAATATAATTGTAAATTAACAAAGTTTATCAAACATTCAATTCTTTCTTTTTAGACCTAGTATAAGCTCTCTTTGCTCGTGCTGAGGCGTCTGGCGGCAGAGATGTTCTCGGCCCCGGTTGAACGTTCAACTCATCATCAAACGCGTCTTTAAACTCATCACCCGAATCAATCACTACGACATCCGGTTCGGCCTGACCTTTGCAATTGTCGTCAGCACCCGATGCGAGCTGTGTATCGCGGCCATCAGATACCTCAGACTCTTCCACTATCGGTTGCGTACTCGTGCGAGATAGCGAATAGCGGCTATGATTTCTAAGCGGGACAAGTTGATCGTGATGTCTACGCCATTCCAACCCTTCTCCCACTTTAATTTTGCAAGACACTGGTCCAGTAACTTCGGAAACGTAACCTTTTGCCCATTTGTCCCCATTCTTGGAATAATCGCGAGCGAGAACATGATCACCCACAACGAACCCTGCAGTCGGTTGTCCGCCTGCAGCCGCTACCTGTCTATCCTGCACAGCACATACTACGGCCGCCCCATCCGGACGTAACGCATCGAGGCGCCCACGCAGACGACGTCCAAAAAGTGCAACCGCAGGTGACACACCAGTTGTTGCGTGATCACAATTTCTATATTGAAATAAGAATCTGTACAAAGCAGTTAAAATGTCCTCTTTTTGAAAAATAGCTCGTTTAATCGCCTTTTTAATTGTTTTTACGGCATTTTCCGCTTCACCGTTACCTTGAGGTCTATAAGGCGCTGATGTAGAATGCCTTATTCTATTATTTTTACAATATTGGTTAAACTCTTCTGAAAAGAAAGGTGGGCCATTATCGGTCACTAATTGTGATGGAATACCGAAACGAGCAAAAATAGATCGCAATGTAGTAATAGTCGCGCTAGCTGTAGTACTTGCCATGACTACTGTCTCAATCCATTTAGAGTGTGCGTCCACTAAAATAAAAAATCGCTTACCAGCACAATCAAAAAAATCAGCATGAACGCGCTGCCAGGGGTATAGCGGGTACTCCCACGGATGTAGAGGAGCGCGTGCGGGCGCGTCCCGTACCGACCTGCACGCGTCACACGCACTACAAGTATCCTCAATATCCCTATCAATGTTTGGCCAGTATACATAGTTTCGAGCAATGTTTTTCATTTTATTCATACCTAAATGGCCACTATGAATTTCTTTCAAAATATCTGCTCTTAACTTTAATGGAATCACTACCCTATATTTATAAATAATACAACCGCGATCTGTAAATAAATCCTGTTTACGAGCAAAAAACACTTTCTCGTCATCACAATTAGCCGATGCCGGCCAACCAAATAATAGGTAACCAAGTACTCTACAAAGAAGCGGATCACGCTGAGTCTCTTTAGCCACATCATTAAAATCTAAAGATAGCGAATCTTCAACAAAATGTAAATAATCGATGTGGGAAGTGGATGACCGCTCAAGTGGTAAAGGCAAACGTGATAAACTATCAGCCGGACCGTTATCCGCAGACTTCACAAATTCAATGGAAAAATCATAGCCCGCCAGCCGCGCAGCCCATCGCTGCAGTCGACTAGCCGCCGTCTGAGGTATGCCTTTTTTCTGCCCAAAAATATATGTAAGAGGCTTGTGATCGGAGCGCAAAAGGAATCGCCTACCAAAAAGAAACTGATGATGCTTAGTAACGCCAAAATAGATAGCCAAGGCCTCCTTGTCAAGCTGGCTATAGTTACGCTCAGCATCGTTGAGAGAGCGCGAAGCGCAACAAACGGGCCTTTCGCTGCCATCGTCGTAGCGATGAGCTAGGACCGCGCCCACGCCGTATGCGCTACTATCTACAGACAACACCAGCGGTCGCCCCTCTTCATAATGAGCTAACACCTTATCGCTTAATAATACTTTCTTAGCCTTCTCAAACGCACTCACACAACGCGAATCCCAATCCCACTGAATATCTTTTCTCAGAAGATTGTGCAATGGATGGAGTAACGAACTCAAATTGGGAATAAATTTCCCATAGTAATTTAGTAGCCCCAAAAAACTTTTAAGTTGTGTGACGTCGGTGGGAGTGGGTATGTTGGCGATCGCGTCCAGTTTGGCGGGATCGGGATGCAACCCGTTTTCATCTATTATGAACCCTAAATATGTTACACTTTTTTGTAGAAATATACATTTTTTTAAAGAAACAGTAAGACACATCTGCCGTAACCGCTCGAGCACAGCTCGCAGACTGCGTATATGTGCGTGTCGATCTTTACCGGTAACGCATATGTCATCAAGAAACACAACCGTGCCTGGAATACCGCGTAAAGTTTCCTCCATCATTTTTTGAAATTGCTCAGGTACACAAGACAAACCATATGGAGTTCTCCTATAAGCAAACGTACCTATATGAGTCGTAATCGCCGTAAATTTTTGTGACTCTGGTTCAAGTAGTACTTGTTCATAAGCGTGTCGAAGATCAAGTTTGGTGAATTCCTTTCCGTTGCTTAAACTTGCAAATAATTCTTCAATACGCGGAAGCGGATAAAAATCACGTTTCAACTTAGGGTTAATGGTGATTTTATAGTCCCCACAAATCCTGAGCTCCCCGTTACTTTTAACCACAGGTACAATAGGGGTCCCGAAATCCGAGTGCTCCACGCGGTATATAGAGCCGTCTTGCTGGAGCCGTTCCAGCTCGCGCTCCACACGCGCGCGTAGTGCCAGAGGCACTGGGCGTGCGCGCACATACACACCCTCGCAGTCTACGAGCTGTAAACGTAACGATTTCTTACAAGTCCCTAACTGGTCTGAAAACACTTCAGGATACTCTTTGCGTAACTGACTCAACAACTGATCCTCTTCAATTAATTTGTTAATGTTAATTTGCGTTATTTTTAAATCATTTAACCAATCTCGGCCTAATAGCGGTCTGCCGCCGCCTTTTATTACATACAATCTTACATTATTAGCGCTAACATTCTTAAATTTAATATTTACCAAAATGTATCCGACGGGTTCAATTTTTGAGCCAGAATAACTACGCAAAATTAAATTACTATCAGTCTGTAATGATCGGTCTTTGAATAACAACTCGTAGCAACTGTCATTAATAGCTGAAATACGACTACCAGTATCTATTTCGCACTCCAAAATTTCAGAGTCCACTTGCACCTTAATATAATATGGTTTATTACCTTGCGCAGGTGATACCACCATGTTGAAGAAGTCATCTTCGGAACAATCTACAAAATTTTGACGTTGATAGTCACCACTTTTACGATTACGCTCTTTATTACACATCACACGTAAGTGACCGCGTTGATTACAATTGTCGCAATTGTAATTTACAAATCGACACCGGTTTGCCGGGTGACTCTTGCCACACCGCCAGCAGCCCGCACCGTCTCGGGATCCACCGCCGCCCGTGCTAGCGGGCGCGGTCGAGGCCCCTGCGCGCGGCTGCCTGACGCCTCCAGGCCGGGCGCGCACCGCGTGCAGGCCCTCGCCCGCCTCGCTGCCTGCCACGCCGCCGACATTCACGCTCCCCTTCGCAGCCAGTCCGCCACCGCTTACCTCAGCGTGCCGGTCTGCCGCCTCTAGAGCCAGAGCTAGCTCCACCGCCTTCTGATAGTTAACCGATTTCTCGGCGAAGATGCGAGATCTCATAACTTCACTCGCTAGACCCGATACGAACTGATCTCTGAGGTCTTCTTCGAGTCGATTGCCAAAGTTGCAAGTAACCGCGAGATGCTTGAGACTTTGTAAATATGCGGTCAACGATTCCCCGGGACGTTGTCTTCTTTGTCGAAAAATGTGCCGTTCGGCGATATCTGAACGCTGTGGTTCAAGATGAGCCCGAACTAATTCTACTAGCTCCTCGAACTTTTTATTTTCTGGGTTCTCGGGAGCACATAAATCACACATCAAACTATACGTTGCATCCCCGACAACCGTTATCAACATCGGTACTTTTAACTCAGGTTTGATTTCGTTTAAAATAATAAACTGTTTTACACGTCGTATGTATGCCGGCCATTGTTTAGAACTTAGATCAAACGGTTCAATTTTTCCAATAGGCATTGCGAAAATAATAATTCTACAATCACATATGACACTAAGAGTCAAGTTTAAAATACTTTAAACGAAATACGCGCAGATTCGGAGTAAAATAAATCTATTTTACATCAGACTCGTCGCCAATGCAAAGAATTGAAACCACGGTTGAAGTCTAACTGTTTTATTGCTTTTTCTGCCAACCACAGATAATCTATATTATAACATTGACCATAGTAAATGTACCAACCTTACAATAATGTTAGGTAAACGCCCCACAAATCAGCATAAATTATCACATCCTCGCACTTAACTACATAATTACTCCACTTATCAGCCCATCGCACCAGTTTTCCTTCCGTATCAAATATCACTCCAAACAGCACAAATTTTGGCTCGAACCCAAACATACTAATGACCTAAAAGATACATCATACAAGAGTAATGACAGCTCAGGAACAGCTCATTGTACACCATTGTCCTTAGTCGACTCCTAAAGAATGATAAATGGAACGCAATTTTTCATTTGTTTTAGGAAATGAAAGAAAAACGTGTTATGCTATACACATTGTAAACGTTTCATGGAACTATTTATAATTATAAATAAATAAGTCAGCTCTGAAACTTTTTTACAAAACGAGGCGAGTAATGGTGTTGGTGAAGATTTTATGCGAATCCACTCTTGGTTCACTGTCCATGCTCCAAAGAGGAGATGTCCCATAAGTCAAGGAATGTTTTTGTTAAAAGACGATTTCCCTCAGTCCTAGCACATAATATTTTCCAATATTTTTAAGGTTAGACTGCCTCGTTGGTCTAGTGGTAGCAAGCGCGACTGCTGAGCACGAGGTCCTGGGTTCGATCCCCGGGTCGGGCAAAGTGTTATTGGGTTTTTCCATTAGGAAATTCTCAGTAGCAGCACGGAGTCTGGAATTGTGCCCGGTTAATGGTAATAGGCTCGCCCCCTATTACATGGGACTTATAACATAGCCGGCGAAACGTGGGTGTACTGCACACCTCTGCCTACCCCCTCTGGGGAATAAAGGCGTGAGTCTATAAAATAAAAAATAAAAATATTTTTAAGGTATTATCTTACCAAGTCCGCATTATGTTTGTGAACAATTATGAGACTTCCTCATCACATGGCATAGTAATTGTATGGGCGAACAGATCACATTCCGTCTTCTTCTTCTTATTGTATGGTTGATGAGTAACATGTTGTCAGTTTAAACCAGCCTTTAACATGGCTTTACACACCGTTGAAAAATTTCTCAAGTGTGGCGGTTTCCTCACGATGTTTTCTTCACCGTTCTAGCAAGTGATAATAAATTTCTAATGCGCAGTTATGAATTCGAAAAGTCCGAGGTGTGTTGAACCTACGACCTTTGACTAGGCAGTCCAACAATCATACCACTATGCTATCACTGCTGTTTACATTTGGTCTGCTGGTGTTGAAGTATGTCTACAGATCATATAAAATCTTTGGACAGTTACCCTGTCATAGCCTCATTAGTGGGCAGCAGCATGACAGCGTGTTGGTTAAACCGGGTTTGTAGCCACTGTTGGAATATCTAAAGCCTTTAAGGCCTTAAACGTGATGACAGCGGGCTTCGGCGCGCTCAACAGCGGTGAGAGTGGTAATTCCAAATGCATAGATTTGTATTGGCAGCAGTGTGAGAAGAAGCTTAAAAGCAATGCGCACTTCATTTCTTCCAAAGCATGGAAACGTTGAAAAATTAATGGACCGCAACCTGTCACCCTTAGCCATGTGGTTTCCGGTTCAAGAATAGAACTACCCCTACTCGTTCCGCGGGTATTGTAAGAAGCGACTAAGGGAAACTTCCAGAGGATGGGCACTGGGCAGTAGCATCCTTCTGTGTACCTAATAGCAATCATCTGCTACTGCGATAGCCAACCTGCTTGCCCAGCGTGGCAAATTATGGGCAAATACCTCCAATGAGCGCACAATAGAGGCGCGCATTGGGAGAGGCCTATGTTCAGCAGTAGACTAATATGGGCTGATGATGATGATAAACCTGTCACCCTTATACAAACTAAACACCGCGATTGTAAGAAATATCGTACTACGACCACGAACACCTATAGCTAGTCCAATAACCAAAAAACTGTATTATACTACTTCATTATCATTATAGTTAATTATTAATAAAATTATGGACCTATACAAACCCGGTACGAAACTCCCTAAAATTGCCCATTTTATTAAAAAGTAATAGCCCAAAACCCTCATAATAATTGATGATCCGTTTTATTAAAAACGTTTGTACAACAATTAATTATTGTTTAATTTCATCAGGAGTTTTGTACTGATTCTAATTAGCTATGTAAATTGAAATTGATTGGCCCGGTTCGTGTTCAACGTTCGTGTTTGGTATTACGTGAATAGTCACGCCACAGTGTAGCGATAGTAGGTATACTTCAGTATGTCAATGAGACTTATGTTTGACGTTTATAGATTGGACGTGAAATGTATAGATTCAAATTCATTTTGGATACCTATCAAATAATTTAGTGGTATTTATAATTAGAACGTTAACATGCATGTGCTATTTCAGTACGAATGCTAGAGTCGTGATAGCCTAGTGGTGGTGACTGTTGACTGGCAAGTCAGAGGTCTCGGATTCGAATCCAAGGCATACACATAACTTCCTAAAAGTTAAAGGTAGGTGCGCACCTCTAACTTTTAGGAAGTTATGTGTGTATTATAAATGAATTATCACTCTCCGTGCCTCGGATAGCACGTTAAGCTGTTGGCCCCGGCTGTCAATTGTAGATCTTTGGCAGTCGTTACGGGTAGTCAGAAGCCCGAAAGTCTGACAAGCAGTCTTACCAAGGAGTATCGTGTAACCCAGTATCTGGGTTGTGGAGGTCTGGTAGGCAGTCGCTCCATGTAAAACACTGGTATTCAGCTGCATCCGGTAAGACTGGAAGCCGACCTCAACATAGTTGGGAAAAGGCTAGGCAGATGATGATGATGCTAGGCTTCGCACACATTGCTAAGATAAAAAAAAAATGTTTGTGCCAGAAAACTTGGTTCTCAACTTAGGGCAAAGCATTATTTATTCACTCATTATTTAAGTTGTTTTAGGAAAATTTAAAAATAAAAACAACTCCAAAATTAAATAAAATATAGTCAACATTCCCATTGGCTTAATGTTGTGAAATAATGGACAAAATATGTGGGTGTACTTTTCTTCTTGTCTAATCAAGACCCAATTCAAATTATATTGCAGCAACAATCGCTTCGCTGTACAGAACGGGCAAGAAAGTAAAAATAAAATAAAATGTAAGTGAACTTCACTTCTCCCTAACCCTTTGCGGCATATGGGCGTGATGTTATGTTATGTTATATTACTGAACAGTTTTAATGCAATATTGTTAATTACATAGCGTATAAAGCTCAAAAGCCTACGCACAAATCTCTAATTAAATTCAAAGAGAAAATATCGTATCAAACGGATTTTTGATGGCATTAAACATCAGACAGACGGGAAGATAGAGGAAGTTAATATCCGTTCCTTTGGCGCTATCCCTCGGGACGTTTAAGACATCTAACGCGAGCGTATATGCTAAAAATAATTAAATGATTGGTCTCGCCACGTCTATATTCCACGACAGGGGTAGGTAGGGATGTAAGTTGTAGGTACAGCTTGGCAAAAAAGAGTCTGGAACTAAAATAACTTAAAAGCGATTCATTTGATTATAATTAATGATAAAAAAATCGTCATAGAAATATCTAAGTACCAAATAACTTGTAATTTTGAATTGTAGTATGAAAAGTGTGCCAGTGGCGCCCTCAATTTTTCCAACCTCTTTTTTTCCAAACTGTGTAAGACTTCTTTTTTTTGTTTATGAAAAAGACGGTTGTGTGTGACCCCAAACCCATCTGAGGGTAATTTATGTTGCAGTGTTATCCACACCTGCTTTTGAAGCTAGGGGAAGGAAGACGGTATCGTCCAGACCAGTTCCCTAAATATGCTTCACCAAACATCATGCTGGATCACGACATGCTGGATTACGACATGTTCTGCCTGACGGACACTTGCCAACGGTGATTGTTGGGTTTCACTTTCTATACTTGTCGTTCAGCTACAGTTCAGTCACATAGGTAATGAAAAGACGTATAGGATAGTAGGCAACTATTTAATTGCGAAACTAAGCTGTTGACTCGTGCCTATAAAGTTCCACACTCCATACAACTATCACAAGTTGTCGAACTAATAAATAGAAACCGTTCAGTTTACTCCGACTTAACTTTTATATTCGTTTCAAATCTTTTCGGTTTCAGCGATCGTGTTGGATATCCCTTCAATTTTAAGTTCAAGAAGTTTGAGTTTAGCGTGGAACTGTTCGAGATTTATAGGTTTCTTGATTATATAGTACCTTTTAATGGTTGTGGGGAGTTTTTAGTAAACTTGAACAACTAAATATTGTGTTAACTGACATGAAAGAAATAATAATAAAAAAACGTGTGGCACTCGAGGACTGCCGCGGTAAAGCTATTGGATAGCATTTTTAATTAACTTATGCAATTATAATTATTTATTTATTTTTTATTTATGCAGTCATAAAACAAAATCACGTCTTGATAAATCTAAGCAAATAATTAGTTTTCGAAATTTGAATGTTTATATTTCTAAATGTTTTGTTTTTTAACGTATTTGTTAGTACTGGTCCTGCTTGTTAATTCGTTCTATGAATAAAGCATTAAAAATAAACCATTTACTCCAGCAATTATACCCATATTTCCTAACATCACGTAAATTTATAGATATTTATAATTTATAGAAGGGCAACACAGAGGGCGCTTTTAAATTTAAATATAAAAACCGATTGTGCAATGCAGTGTCAGGCCAGGGTTGGGACTCTTTATTGGACTGTCCCAATCCCAACCGTTATTACAATATATGCCGGTAGAGTTTTTCACGTAGGTATTATACGGATTTTTTGTGAGAACAATTGGGTAGACAAAAACGTGGTCTTGTTTAAAATATGCATTGATTTGGGTCACAAATTTATTTGTGTTAAAAATATATTTCTGGTGTTGTGAGAAGTGGACTGTTTTGTTTTCTGTTGTACTTGTACGTATCTATATGCCTAAAGGTGAGTATACACTAGAGCATTTTTTCGAGCTCCATATAATGTAATGTTCCTGCGAATGCTCAACGCTTGTTCGACGGAATGCTCAGCGTAAATGAACATTTACCTTTAACAATCATTTTTATTTTGCGTTTACTCTTCGTTACAATGTCAGGTCCTAGCGCTAGTGGATTTTTGAGCCGTTCGAAGTTCTGTTACAAATAAATGCTGTAGTGTATCTTCACCTATAGGTAGCGCTGTATCTACGTACTACATTACACATAGACAATATAAAAAGAAAAATGTAGTACATTCGGGTACATTACCTTTTTCGCTGCATGTCGGCACACAGTCTCTCACCGTCGTCAGTTCGCTCACATATTTCTGTAACAAAACGATGACGTAAGCAAAACACGTGCTAAAAGATTTAATTAAGGGGTCACGTAGTACACGCGAAAATATACTATATTCTACCATTTTAAGACTCATTTTTCAATGATTCAACGTGTACCAAAATGCAAATTTAGGTAAATAAAAATTTCGGTCTAATGTTCTAATTTATGTGACGTCCATTTTTGCATCCATTTCGTAAAATCCTTACAAAAATAAAATTGTATTTTTACGCGTGTTTATTTTCGTAGGACTTGCACGAACTAAAAGTTTTTGGTAATTTAAAATGAACTTTGCAAAATAACAAGCTTTTATTTCTATGTATTCTGTATAATGAGAGATCTCTTGCAATAATTCCAAGAAACCTTCTTTTTACTCGACTGTAAAGTTATGTTTTTCGCGCGTATCTTGTATATTTGTATGTTTGTAAACGCAGTCGGAGGCATCAACTATTCACTCTCTCTCTCTAAATACAGAAGAGTATTACCTAAAGAATGCCTCCGACTGCGTTTGTGAACAATGTGTAAACTATGATCTATCTATAATCAACTTGTTTCTATCTTTTCAGTTAGCAGTCAGGTTTTTTGATTTTCAATAAAAAAAAATCTCTGATTCGCACGCACTAAAAACCACACGTTGTTCCTCCACGAACCTTTGGGCGCGAGTACAAGTGTCACTAGTGCATGTAGGTGGCACTGTACTTTTTAGAATACGCAGGTTTTTTCAAAAGATTCCAAGAAACCAGCGTCTTCTAACAAAATATAATTAGATTATAACTTATTTCAAACACAATAATACGTTTTTGAGTTGTTTCCTTATTATTTACTTTGTTTCTTCTAGAACATTTTCATTTAAGAAACCTAATTGCTTTCTGTTCAAGATTTTTCCAATTTAGAATACGTTAAGAACAGAATATTGTGTGAATATTGTGTTGAATCGTGGTAGGTATATAAGTTCTTTTTATCATCATCTGCCTAGCTTTTTCCCAACTATGTTGGGGTCGGCTTCCAGTCTCCAGTGTTTTACATGGAGCGACTGCCTATCAGACCTCCACAACCCAGATACTGGGTAACACGATACCCCTTGGTAAGACTGGTTGTCAGACTTTCGGGCTTCTGACTACCAGTAACGATAGTCAAAGATCTACAATAGACAGCCGGGGCCAACAGCTTAACGTGCTATCCGAGGCACGGAGAGTGATAATTAATTTATAAAACGCACATAACTTACGAAAAGTCATAGGTGCGCGCCTTGGGTTCGCACCCGAGACCTCTGACTTGCCAGTCAACGGTCACCACCACTAGGCTATCACGACTGATTTTTTGACGAAAGTACCGAATAGAATTCTTGATTCCTTGGCCGAGTTAACATAAAAAATTCCTTAAGAAAACTTTTTTTTTGTACGTAAACTGGAAATGTATAGCTTGATATGAAGCCGTGTGTTACTTAAACTTCTCGAGAAAAAGTAGCTGTTTAAGTACTAGTAAATTCTTGCAAATAAATAAAACAATTATACAAACACTGCAACGTCATGGCGGTACAATCAGATTTATTTCCAAACGGTCATTAAAAAGCTTTTTAAGACTCAACTGCGCTCCAACTCCGTTTGTAGGCAAAATATTAACTAACTGTTACAAAGTTGCTGGCAAATTATTTGGTACAATGTTGACATTTGAAATAAATAAATAATAACCAAGCTTTAAAGAAATCTTTTAGAATCTAGTCAATTATTTAGAATACAAAAATAAATATATACAAACTTATTATACTTATTACATACCTAGATACTAAATTATAAAGTAATATATACACTTAAGTAAAAAAATACTTAACAGGTTTATTGCGCCCCCTAAGTAGCCTTGGGCAATAAACACTATCAAAGATCTTATTCTGATAACAACCTTATGTTTGCAAAAAACCTCATTAAAATCAGAGCCGTTTTGAAGATAAATGGTAACAGACATACATAAATATAATTATGTTTTCGAACAAATGCATAGTCTGACCTTGTTCCATTGTGAATGAAAAATGGTTCACACAAAATAAAGGTTTAAATTATTGAAACCTTGATTTTGTTAAAAAAAATCTATATTTCAAATTACTACTTGGTGTTAAATTATAGTTAATTTGATGGCGTATCACCAAATTAATAAATAGTAAATTATAATTTATATAAGTATAATTTATATAGTACGTGAAGCAAAAACTGTGGATCTATTGCGCGCACGGAGGATTGTGAAAATTTATATGGAGAAGAAGAGCAGAAAGCTAAAATTTATATTAAAAAAATATGGTTGAATTTCGACCACTGACTGGACCACTAGCTAAATTAAAAACAAAAATGGCTTACAGAAACGATTATTACAGAATTTATCTTTTAAATCTCTCTTGTGCCAACTGCATTGCCATGCACTGCGCTTGCTAGGTTATTTAGCATTCTACAAAACGAAAACACCGCAAGAAACCAGGGTTGCAAAGAATTTTCAACAGTACGTGCTGAAATAACAAATTACAAAGTAAATACTGTGGCAGTACCAACATTGAAAGGTTTATGTTCACAATTAAAAAGGCACCTAATTTTTTTAAACCAACCTTTTTGGTATTAATTAGTTTACCTAGCTCTTTTGTTGTGTTAGCCGTTGTTGACTGTTGAGCGCGAGATTCAAATTCTGCATGGCAGATTTTAGTCATTAAAAGCAGTGATAGCCAAAAGATATGAACGTTAGACTGCCAAATTTAAAGGTCATAGCTTCGAAACCCAGGTCCACACCTCTGACATTTCGGATTCGTGTGCATTTAAGAAATTAAGTATCACTTGCTTAAAACGGTAAAGGAAAACATCGTGAGTAAACCAGAACACCTGAGAGATTTCAACGTTGTAAAGCCATGGCAAAGGCCTACGGGCTGTTAATACTCTGACGAGTTGGCGTGGTTACATGACATTAACATGCGACCAGTACTCTGCAGCAGGCCAGGCCATGATTGTCCAAGCCTGTCAACAGCCTCACCATAATTACTAATAATGTCAATCTCTGTTTCAATTGTAACCACGATGCTACTCTGATTCCCAAGATACAGACTACGCCTAGTTTGGGGGTCACAGACAAAACCAATTATATCAAAACTTCTTGGAAATACAATGTACAGTGACAATCTTACAATAAATTTATGCTGTTAAAGTTATAGAGTAAAACAATTATAAAACTTTTGCTATGGTTCGGTGTTATCAGAATGATGCGTTGTGATAAATAGAAAGTACAATGCAGAGCATTTCAAAGTGTACCCTGTACCTATGCAGTTTGCTTACACAGCCGTTGCTTGTATCAACGAAATGTTTACCGATAACGACAACAGCTTCCATTAAGTGCACTATTGATAGTTCAACGGAAATAATAGGAATATTTGAATAATAGGAATATCTATCAGTTGAAATCCCACAAATACTGGCGCAAATCCGTTTAAACTAAAAAGAAAGTGACCTGATTCTAATTTTAAACGGGGAATAGTCCAGTTGTTTGCCTTCCGTGGTTAGTGCTGTGACGTAATGAACTTAGCTGGTGACTGGCGGGCGTGACGTAGTAACAGTATACCTACTGAAATTTAATTTTGATGGTACCAGTTCCAAGTACCTCTGGCTTAAAACTATGGCTAGAACTTAAATAAATGAATAGGTACCATAAAGTACAGTCAGAAAAAAATTAAATATCTATGGTCTTTTGTTAAACTTGCCTTTTTAGGGTTCCGTAGGAAAAAGGAACCCTTTTAGTGTCTGCCTAGTCTGTTTGTCTGTCACAAACCATTCATTCTTAGACTATCAATGAAAAATTCGGCATGAACTGCTGACTAGCCTACTGGATGGATTTAACATATGTAAACAAATTCGCTGGCATCAAGACTTACCAAGGGGTATCGTGTAACCCAGTATCTGGGTTGTGGAGGTCTGATAGGCAGTCGCTCCATGTAAAACACTGGTATTCAGCTGCATCCGATAAGACTGGAAGCCGACCCCAATATAGTTAGGCCCCAAAAAGGCTAGGCAGATAATATATGACATGATCATGGCTATAAATAAAATCATTAATTTAATGATATCTACATATTAAGCGTTATCGTAGAGGTAGCAGGTTGTTGGCGCGTGGTCAACGCGATATAAGCGCTAAAAGCAATTAAACGATGGCGCTGTATAATTACTGGCTGTTTATAAAACGTCAGCGCGACGTCAACCGACAGTTATCGCTGTAATTAAAGTTATATAACGGTGATTAAAAATATTATACAGCAGCTTTTAAGTGGCAGGTTTATTGTTAGATGGTTTTAATTGTCAAAGTCTCAAAAGTGGTTCTTTCTTCTTCTTTATCGTATGGTTGAGGAACAACCTGCTATTAAACCGCCCGTAGGCTTCTGACATAGCTTTATATACCGTAACAAAATCGCTCAGGTGAGCTGGTTTCCTCACGATTTTTTCCTTCACCGTTATAGCACGTTATAGCAAGTGATAATAAATAAATAAACTATAATGATATTGAGACGAAATACTTTGGTACGTTTCACCGGTCATCATGTCGAATGTATATTATGTAGAAACACAATACTTTATCATGGAGAATATCCCGGATGCGACAATAAGGTGTATGATTTTTTTTTTAAATCGGTCCACGCGTCTTCGAGCAATCGGTGAACATACATAAATAAAATAAAAACTACACAGTTATACTACTACACAGTTTCGAAGTATCAAACTTATTTACTTTACTTTACTGCTCTTTACTAATGGGCACCTACATCAATTTAATATTCAATTAGAAAACTAGATCGTTATCGACATTTCAATTAATTGGTACAACTATCAACGTGTGTAATCTGCGGTGTTCCAGGTTTGAGCCCGTGTTGTGCACTCCAAATTATATTGAAGGTCATTACGCTAATGTAGAGTGCTTACTCTGATTTAGGTATGTAGAATTAGATTACTTAGATTAATTTGTGTAGTAAATAGGTGTTATAAGTTCGACGTGTCTGTGTGACTATACAATGTCTGTCTGAGTAAATGATGAATCAATTTTGACTTAGTTTTTTATTTGAAAGACGAATTGATCCAGAGTGTTTTTAGCTAAAAAAAATTGAGGTAGGTGTTGTTGGTGACTGCCTCGTTGGTCTAGTGGTAGTGGTAGCAAGCGCGACTGCTGAGCACGAGGTCCTGGGTTCGATTGTTCGATACCGGGGTTGGGCAAAGTGCAAAATTCTCAGTAGCAATACGAAGTCTTGAATTGTGCCTGGTTAATGGCAGTAGGATCGCCCCCTGTTACATGGGACTTATAACATGGTCGGCTAAACCTTGGAGTACTGTCTACACCACTGCATACCCCCCTCTGGGGAATACAGACGTGACGCTATGTACCTAATGTTTTTTTTTAAATTTATTATGTCTTCTTCCTTGAATAAAGGCAATTTTTTTATTATTATTAATTTTAATATGTAACAGTGTGAGACAAAAATAAAATTATTAACTTTTACAAGCTTTTATTTAGTTTCACCTGTTGTCTGTAATGAAATCTTGCAAGTTAATTTGACCTACTTCCCAATAACCGATTGAGCTGAAATTTAGCATATATATGTATATTGCGTGACAATGCAATCTTATGATGACATGGACCTAATCTGATGCTGGAGCTGGAAGGTGGCCATAGGAGTTCAGCAATAATACGACACAACTCCATCGAGTTTTGGCTCATTTGATTTGAGTTGACGAGTACTCTTTCATGACCTGAATCGACATCTAGGATTAGCTCTCGATAAAGGAACTCTTCAACAGTCAACATCATACATAAAAAAAATTCTACACGTTTAGTTTTGATATTCCAATGTAAAAGCTTGGTTAAAAAAGTTAGGTATTTTTATAAAAAATTGTTTCTTGTTTAGAGCGATAGGCGCCTTAAGCGTGAATTAACATCTTACTTCTAACGTAACCAAATGTACCTACATATATTTTGCTAAAAGACAGGTGGTGCTAACGAGCCACTCATGAGGAGAATTACACGCAATCAGAATTTGTAATTAATTTCACTTTGTTAATAACCCACACTGTTTCTTAGGATTCCTTTAATGTCAACATATGTTTTGTTTAAATTATCGTGTAGATGACAGTTCGAGGATTTTCTAAACTTTCACACCTATTTCAGGAGATATTTAACAAAATAATAAATATTTAGATACGCCAACAGTTTTGTAGTAACTTTATTAAACTTATGTAAAAAAGACTGACAGTTTTCTGAGCACACTATCGGAAGACAGCGATGAGAAGGAGTTTAATCTCTTTCTTAACGCCTTAAAGGCGTGTGGTGACATCTACTGGAGTACTGCCGCACTGCTGGTGCCATGTTCCAAACTTACCAGCTTAGAAAGCAAAGAAACGTTTCACCAATTTTTTCGTATATTTTTATTTATGTTTATTACATGTTTTGCTTATTAAATGATATTATTATATTAAGAAACTTGCAAAAAAAAAATTTCTACTTTAAAAAACCTGAAAACATAATTTGCTTTAGACAATTCCTAAATTAAAATAGCTTGATATCTGCACCAAAAACCACAAGAATTGCTAACTTAAAAAAATCTACCATAAACAATACGCAAACAGTGCAACAGCCTTTAAAAAAATAAAAATCCAAAAAAATATATGCAAAGACGGACAAATTCCAAGTAAAATAAACAGCGAGGCCTGTTTTTAGTGCTCTCTTTCATGGCTTACTAAGCAGAAATTCTCGTGAAATAAACGATGCAATACATTTTTATAAACAGCAACCCTTTGAAGTTCATCCTTCAGTCGAGTTTTTATGAAGAGTGTTGCAGTTGTGTTTGAAATAACCCTTTAATAATGCCTGGAAATAATTGAAACATTTCTGATATTTTATTTTAAATGTAAGTGTTTCAGCTGAATGCGGACCTTTGTTTTTTTTAGTAAAAAATACTAGCGGAATTAACTCAAAAGGCCTTTTTTTTTAAATACTTTTTTGTCGGACTTAAACTGATTCTGCGATTTTCTGATTAAGTTTATGGTTGTTGTGTCATGAAACAATATTGAATTCAGTCGATTTTGTTTAAGATTCGCAGTCAAGCCAAGTGGATTCTAGCTTCCAATAAGCTACCTAATCTTAAGCTTGGCAACGACTCCAAATGGTTTTGGATATTTCTAGCTTATTTTTTTTTGTGTTGCAGAAAAGATTTTTTTTACCTTAAAAGTTACCTCACAAGACATTTTTATTCACAACTTTTCTTTCAATTCACTCAGTCACACATTCACAGTCAGTCTGATCATTATAGAGTAGCTTCAGCTCCAGTACATTGTCCAACTGATCTGCAAATGCATCTGTCAGAAGTCGAGGTGAGAAACCGTGTCGTATAAAACTAAACAAGGTTTTTATTTATCAAAAAATATTTTTTGTGCCAAATCAAGTCAAACGGCTCTAAACACAAGCTGCGTCTAATGTGATTAGCCTTACCCTTTTGCAGGTTTTGTAGAATTTATTAGTAGCTAGGGGAAGCCGTAATGCAGCTGGGATTTGTTTTTGTAATGACAATAGGCTTGCCATTATCCTGAGACCCTTACACAAAATGGCTAATATTAGGCGTACTATACTTAACCCTTTAGGGAATGTGTGATCACATAACAATACAAAAATAGGCACAGAAAATAATAAGTACCCAACCCTAAGCAAACATCCAGAAAATTAATATTAATTATTATAGCCTATTAACCCTCCTTATAACCTCCGGAATGTCACAACATTAATGGGCAGTTAAATAGAATTGCGTAATAATATATACTTTTATTTTTATAATAAACCCTATCTTGGTGTCCCCGATAAGTTTTAGTGAAGGATAAAATATAGTTAGTAGCAGAGAATATTTTAGGTTCATTTTAGGAATGTTTTTTCTCTTGAGTGTTCATGGGGCTACTGCGGTACGCGGTGGCGTTACTACGCTAAGTAGTGCTTGACGCGGTCAATCCCTAGATGGGCGATCGTAGAGGCATTTCATTGCAAGAGGATTCCTCTTTATTTGGTAGGTCACCTACTCAATAGTTTTTTCTTGGTTTGTTACTAATTTTCGTTATAAGTAGTGATAACTTAGTAGTGTGACCGTTTGACGTATGACATTTTTCTTTCATCATCATCATCATCATTTCAGCCATAAGACGTCCACTGCTGAACATAGGCCTCCCCCAAGACTTCCAGATCGGCCGGTTGGAAGCAACCTGCATCCAGCAGCTTCCTGCGACCTTTATTAGGTCGTCTGTCCACCTTGTGGGTGGACGTCCTACGCTGCGCTTGCCGGTACGTGGCCTCCATTCCAGAACCTTTCTGCCCCATCGGCCGTCAGTTCTGCGCGCTATGTGCCCCGCCCACTGCCACTTCAGCTTGCTAATCCGTTGGGCTATGTCAGCGACTTCTTTACCGTACCTATAATGGAACTAACATTGACAATTACAAAATCTTCTGAGACGGTTGATTGTCGAATAATATTTTGATAGCACAAACATAGTTACAAATAGCTTAGTGTGCAGAGTGACTGGTGTATTTAGTTCTAATATTCAATTCCTGCATAGTCTGCATACCTACCTATAATTTTTTTTTCTAGAAGTATTTGTATTTTTTTTTAAATTAGATCTTGTAAGTAAACATCCAATCTTAACTTATAAGAAGTTTTAATCTTTAGAGCCCCAACTCCAAAGACGAATAACAAAGAAAGTCAATTGAAAGAAAGTAGCTACATATATTTGCACAGTTCGTAATATTAGCAAAGTTACTATAACCCCACTTAATTATATAAAAAAGAACACCCCAATAATATGGCACGGAAAACAAAAAAAAAAGTTTTTGTGCCAACATGAAAGTGCAAAAGTTAAGGTGAAAACACCCGTTATCGCCCATGGCGGAACAAACTGCGGAGCAATAAGTTCACTTTGTCAATAACAACGGGTCATTGGGTCAACTAAATGGCGCTCGATGATTGGATGTGTCATGTTATTGGGATTGTCACCCTAAGCTTATTAACAGGATGATAAAAAATATTCTTTGTCTCTGTTTTCTTTTTGTATAATTTTTATGGAGTTGTTGTAATAAAAGAAAGGAAATAAAATATCAATGAATGACGTCAGACTTCCTCTTGTTTGGAGAGACTAGTGTTATTATGTGTATCAATAAAGGCTTTTTCTGATATTAGGCTACATTCATAACTACCTGTGTTCAGGTTTCAGCTGAAAAAGTCCAGATATATGAACGTTTGAACGAGGCTTTATTATATTCTTAGAAAATAGGTCTGTAGTAACAATTTATAACCGCTTATAAGGAAACCAACACACCAAAAAAACTTATTTTTGATGTAGTTAAGCTATTTACATTCAAAGCTTAATTAAAATCTTATTTATATTATTAAACTACCCCTACCCCACTCTACCCTACTCCACCCCTACTCTACCCTACTTTACTCCTACCCTACCCCTACCCTACCATACATTTTTTGTTCTTTTCTGCTATTCTAGGCAACCTGACTTTCTTTTATATATATTTATAATTTTATAGATTAATCAACCATACAATAACCATAATAAGAAAAACTCCAATAAACAAAAATCACCGAACAAAGAATTTCAGTTTCAAAGCAGGCGAGCAAAAAAATGTAAAAAAATACATGAGGATTCGTTTCTGATAACATAAGCTGACGTCGAAGGGGCACGATTAAGTGACGCGTCCGTATCTGTGCCCCAACATCCTTGTTTACATTGCACTTACGTGACCAGACTTCACATCGAAGGGTTAATGTTCAGAGAGTTTTAGTGATATTGGATAGATAGATAATGCTTTTTTAGGTTACTAAACATTTCCTAAAGTATCGTCATATCCGCCTGTTTGTATACCACAGGCGTTACTCGCAGATTATAAGCTCTGAAAAGCCAAAATTTGGCTTGATCACAGATATGTATTTACTGGCAGCAAAGTTAATATAAATAATATTAAGTAATTTTTTTTTATGTAAAACGGTTTGTCTTCAAAACTAAAGCTGTGTACCAAATAATAATATGAGATCAATCTGTCAACAGGAAGGGGGTGAAATATTGATTACTCAATTTGAACCAAATAATAAACAGGTCAAGCTAAGTAAAACCGTTAAAAATACAATTTCATAAAAGGATTAAAATAAAGGTCACTTTCAACGTCATATGCATTAGGGTTTGTTTGTGAAGTGTTTTATGCTTAACTAACTTAAATTATATTAAAAAAAACTAAACTAGGAAACACAAAACTAAAACTAGTAAAAAAATATCTGAAAAACTGCTTTCACTATTACAAAATCTACTACCATCTCTCTTTCTAACTGAGATCATAAGAAAAAGATATAAGACTTATTTTTAGCGATACCAGATTTAGGATACTAAAATGTAGTGTAAATTTTTCCTAAATTAAATTATTAGCCTCATAAATCATGAATGCCTAAATAGCCAAAGTTCACAATGTATATTTCCTGTTTCCCCTTTAATGGCCATCGGCTAATAAATATAACAAACCAAATTAGCCACATTTGAAATTACCACTGTTCAATTGCCATTAATATTAATGTTAATTTTTTCAACAAAGCGGCAATATTATGCAACCACTCGATAAAGTCGATCGACACACAACGATAAGTATTATCGAGTGCAATGAAAAGTGAACAAACAATTATTTGAGATTCTATCGAGAGATAAGCTACGGACGAGTTAATGCGAGTGCATTCTACTGTTCCCGATCCGGTGCGGTCAAATAAACTTTATTTAAAAGCTGCGATAAAATGCGCTTGGATTTAATAGGGGTATATTTTAATAGGGGTAAATTTTAATAGGGGTATTTTAACTCAATCAGGATTTGTTTTTTTTTTGTGCAATTGTTTTTTATGTGATCGGCGAGAGTGAAAATGTTTTCAGTGGTCCTATCCTACTTTTTGTCCATAAAGTCTCCATGTCCATTGTCCAAAATGTCCATTGCACTCATGCGGTAGGAAGTCATCGGTACGGGAAGAATGGCGGCGGATCGTGAGAGCAGCTACCACCCACCCGACGTGACGACCACGACCACTCTGTCAAGAGTGTAGCGACTAAGAAGAAGATCCTACTTTTTATCATCAACCATTCGATGACGAGTCTGTGTCGCGTCCATAGAAATATTAAAGTCGCGTCCATTAAGGATATTATAGCTACGTTTAAATGACGCTATTGATGTAATTACAAGCACGAAAAGCTACGTGTTTAGAGAACACGCTACACGATACATTTATGAACTAAAAATACTGAATCATGCAACCGGGCTACCAGCTTATTATGGTAAAAGCGGTAACTGGGTATTACATGACCTAGCCCTATCTGATAGCTCGCTTAGTCAAGCAGAATAAAATAAGGTCCATACCATATTATATGCATAATTTTTTTAACTAGTTTTTTCTTACAGCTTGGCTCCCCCTTAGTTCTAATTTTTACGGGATAAAAAGTACCCTTTGTAATTTTTCGGACTATATACTTTCTCCACGTAAAAATTCACCCACGTTTCCCTTGAAAAATACTAAGACTTTTAGCGTCTTAGCATGCATAGAAATCCAAAAGATGGAATTTAAAAGGCACTGGACGGGGCTGCGAGGCGCGGTTGCGGTACCCGGCCCCGTGCGAGGAACACGCAGGGGGGAGACGTTTTTAGTGGGTGCGAGCCCCACATAACCATACGACCTCGACGTGTGGTATGCGGAAGGCGTTTTTTACTACCCCCAGCCACAAAAAAAAGGCCTCTGACACCAGAAAAAACTACGTTTGATTTATTTAAGTTAAAGAAGGCTACTTTTTTTTAAAGACCTTATCTATTTCTATAAAAATATATCATTTATCACAAAACCTTTCAGTCTGTTTTTATCGAAGTCGCTATTTTTTGCCATAACACACCTTAAAGCATGGGGGTGGTCAATTTGTTCACAAAGTTTATGATTTTCCTGGTTCTTACAAAAATAAACATACAATTCAAAGGGTACTCTCGCTATCTAACTTCATAGCTATCTACACATAAATTGTATTAAATAATTGAGGAAAATGGTTTCTTGTTGCTAAACCCCTTGTGTACTAGATTTGCAAACTACGCAAATACCGACAGTTTTATTGAGAAGTATCCTGTCTCGTTTTTACTTCTCAGGAAGAACAAAGACGAGTATATTTGTCTCACTAATTAATATTGGAATTTACATGGTTGTGTTAGGGGTAGAGATAGGGTAAACATCTTCTACTTAGTGATTAGTGATGGCCAATATCAATGCATTAGAACGTTTTGGAAAATGCAGATAGGTTGTACTAGTCGTAAATTATTATCTTGTCTTCAACTGCCTATTTGTTCTAGTAGTAGCAAGCGCGACTGCTGAGCACGAGGGCCTGGGTTCGATTCCCTCTTCGTGCAAAGTGTTATTGGGTTTTTCAATTAAGTAATATTCTGTAGCAGCACGTAGTCTGGAATTGTGCTCGGTTAATGGCAATATCTCGCCCTTTCTTACACGGGACTTATAACATAACCAGTGAAATGTGGGTGTACTCCATACACCTTCCCCTCTAGGGAATATGGGCGTGGGTCTATGTTATGTGTTACCATACCTATGTCAATTATTCTCAACGATACAAACATAGTGCCAAATCTGTTTTGACTACAACACTAAAGCTCAAACGACACTTTATTCTTTCCACAAACTCTACAAAGCCACAGTTTTAACCTAAACCAATCAAAAACACAAACGGTCCATATTTATTTACTAATATTACCCCTAAGCCGTCCTATTTTCCCCCAAACCACGGCCAAAAACTATTTGATTTTATGACAACCCTCTCACTTATGATCCAAGGGAAAATAAGCTCCTAAAGGGTTATTCAAGGGGTTTCATGTTCAACAATTGCAGTGATTTTGAACTACCTCTTTTGTTTGTTTCAAATAAAATAAGATACCCTTATCATTACAGATCCTATATAAAAAAATACTTACATCCTGCGTCCTGAGTTCTTCTTCTTATCGTATAGTTGGTGAACAACCAGGTCAGAGTTTAAACCGCCCTTAGGCCTCTGACATGGCTTTACACACCATTGAAAAATCTCTCAGGTATGCTGGTTTCATCACGATGTTTTCCCTCGCCGTTTTAACAACTGATAATTGGTGTTTATTATTTATCAATTGGGTATTTACAAGTTACATACTAAAATTAATTAATTAATTCATAATACGCACATAACTTACGAAAAGTCAGAGGTGCGCGCCTTGGGATCTCGAGACCTGCGTTAATCTATAAAGAAATACATCGTGAGGAAACCAGCACACCTTCGAGATTCAACGGTGTGTAAGTCATGTCGGAAGCTTACAGGCGATTTATACTTTGGACTCCTGGTTGTTCATCAACCATAGACGAGGAAGTAGACAGGTTGTTTTTTTTTTAATCTTTATTAATAGAAAGGGTTTGATCACTTAGTGATCATTCCACCCCTATTGGAGAGTACATAAAATCTTAATTCAGGTTATGTTTCTGTATAAACATAACCTTATAATTCGCAACTGCAGCCAATTAAATAACCGTTCAATGCCATTAGTCAAAGTGGATGTTTAACAGCAGTTAATATATAAAATGGTTAAGTTAATAGCTTGTGAAAGCCAGCCAAGCGAAAATGCTCATAATATTTTAGGCTGTGGGCGCACTTAATAAATTACATTCCTAATAACAAAAAATATTATTATAATTTATTTAAAACATGAAATTTGAAGCTTAGAAGCGGTGACTTCGAAAGCAATAATGATACGTCTGGCGTAGCTCAGCTTCCCGAGTTCAATACCCGCGTTGGACAATTTTCTGTAATTCTTTCTTGTACAATAAAAGTAACAAACGAAAAGTAGGTAACAAAATAAGAACAATGTACAAAGGCGAGCTTAACTCAACACTGAGTTTTCTTCCAGCAAACCTTTGGGCGAAAGGAAAAAAAATTATAGGAAGGCAGTAGTGTACAAAACAAAGACACATAAATGAATAGGTACCTTTATAGTTTCATATTATAGGTATGTAACTAATAAATATTTTTTGTGTAATCTATAGACCTAATTCAAGGCTTATTTGCCCAATATGTGGCTAATAAAATTGTAAATAACAATTTTTTTATCAATTTTCGAATGGGTAATAAACATTAAAATTATTAAAATACAACTAAAACTAAAAACTAACACTAAAACTAACGCTAAAACTAAAAATAAAATAAAACGAGGAAAACTTAATCTAAAGACCGCTTCCAGTGGGCAATGTCTATAGATAAATATGTGTATTTTGAGTTTGTGCAATACTTTGCACCTATGATACAACAGAAAATTCTAGTGTGAAAATTCTGTGAGGCAACATACCGTTTCATTTAATGGAACATCTTTCAACCAAAAAAATAAATATTCAATTCAAACCACTAATCACAAAACAATCAGTCAAACTATCAATAATACACATTGAACTAATAACATCCTCATTTTCGAAAGTTGGTTAAAACCTACAACAAACCAATTATACTGCTCGAATTATTACACGTCGCGGTCGCGAACACAACACTCATCACAGTGGAAATTGTACAAACTCGTAAGTACATCTTATGCATTCAAAGTTTTCAAATGTAAACAGTTGGTGCAAAATTGCAAATGTCTGCAGCTATATATTAGATACGTTTTATCTCTACTTGCATTTTACTTGAAGAATCCGAGACAAACCATTTTGTGGCAATGAGATCCGAGAATGCAGGCAACAACGTCTTATACTTGTGGAGATAAAAATGTGTTTTGTACATTTTTTTTTATACTTTGTGGTCTCTGGTTTATCCCATAGGAATTTTGTATAAACTATTTATCTGGATTTCTAGCGAATTTTACAAAATACTCAACAATCCCAATTTTACGGATATATTTATGTTGTCGACTCGAAATCTTTATTTTTTTATGTTTTATTATTCAGGTAAGGCTTCAATCGAGAAGGATTTAGGCAGCGTTTTTGTAAAAAGCTCCCAGATGGCTTGTTTTTTTCCGACACCTCCAACAAATATCATTACATTTTAGCCAATGTATATAAAAACTTGACAAATTATATACTAAAACCTTCTTCAAGAATCACTCTATCCATTGGTTAAAACAACACGAATATCAGTGCAGTAGCTTTTGAGTCCATAGCGAACAGACACACAGACAGACAGACAGACGCGGCGGAGGACTTCGTTTTATATTATGTAGTGATTACCGAAAAATATTTATAACTGTTACCGCGATTTCATCCGCTTCAATCATGATTCGAAAGACACATGGCGCCTTCCATTATCATAAGAACGTTATTGTTGTTTTTCTCGGGAACAGTAGGCACTTGTTTTCGGGACAAAAGGTACCCTATGTCAGTTTCTGTACACCTGACAACGTATATGCAAAATTTCAGAATGATCGGTTCAGTGGTTTAGGCGTGAAAAGGTAACAAACTTACTTTCGAATTTATAATATTAGTTAGACATTGGTGCTAATTCTCTTGCACACGCTCTAAACTAATTTAGACTCGCCATCTCTCGTTCTAATGGAGATCATTAGAAAAGGATAGAAGATTTTTAGAGCTGTCAAACTAGTCCATTTTCGTGATATCAACGAGAATTTAGTCGGCATATCATAGAGATCTCTTCTAATTTCACGTCAATTGCAAGTGCGTAGACTAATTTGACAGCTCTAATTATTCGCTGTCCTTTTTCGATGGTGTTTATTAGAAAGGGATATAGATAGACTAAAATTAATTTAGCGGGTTATACAAGAGAATCAGCACCATTATTTCAGGTCTATTCGCGCACAGATAATTCAAAATAGTAATTATTGAACTAACCTCGACGTTTCGGTCAAGTTGCATTGACCGTGGTCACGAGAAGAAGCGCGAATAGACCCGAAATAATATTTAAAACATGATTCCAATTCGCGAAAGTATAAGAACTTCTAATATTAGTTAGAATTTCTATTTTTTTTAAACAACTGAACATCTTTGTGAGAAAATAAAACTATTTTCAAACCGCTTGCAAGACAAGATGCTTTATATAAAACCGTGTTAGTACAATGCAACTGTGTCGTCGCAGGGTTTATATCGGTTTAAACGACTCGCTGCACAGCTAAGCGCCTTAAGTTGTACTGTATTATTGCACATTGGAGAAGGAGATAATGTTTTTATTTCTTTCTTTCTTTCTTAAAATCTTAACCGTTTACATATCGTTGGTTTGGACAATGGAGTTAAGCCACGTTTTTGCGAAATGGAGCTAAGTGCCATTACGTATTGTGGAGGAGCCTAAGTTTATATTGGTCAATAAACCTAACAGATATCATGATAGTAAGCAGGTTTTAAAAAAATATTTTTGTGAATTTTCTGTAATTTTCAAGTTTCTTATTAAATAAATAAAGGCATTTTTTTAAAATTTTACAATAAACCAATAAATTTTAGTGTAGGTAAATGCCAATAAATTTTAGTCATGTTGTTCCAACAAAAGTCTTTTTCAACTCATCTTAGTCAACTTAGCTCCATTTTACAAACATTTTGGCTTATCTTACTTAACATGAGGAGTACAAAATGTACGCAGGAGGTTAAAAAAGAAAACAAAAACACTTAATTAACATCTAAAAGACTCTTCTCCTAAAATCAAACAGCTGAACCCCGTTTGAAACTAATTGAAACACCAAAGTGGTCCCAAAAGGAAAAGACCGAAATTGTCATGCCCTCGCTCTTATCTCAAGGAGCTCAGACTTAAGTCCCTTAAATATTTTACTGTCTCAAAAAGAAAAATACACCCCTTATCTGTACATTGAAATTGTTGTTATTTTTCTTATACATAGACTTATAACCTCACGCCTGTATTCCCCTTCCCCAAAGATGGTAGGCAGATGTGTTTAGTACTATAGGACGCTAAGAAGAAGACTTCTGAGCGCCTATATTAAATAACAAGCACTATTAACTTTGTATAAATAAATTATATTTTCGTATTATCACATTTTGTACTTCTTTTTTTGTAATCCGTCTTGATTGTCAGAACCATTTGTTCTATTTTTTTTTAATAATAATCTTAATTTAAAGAGGCTGTCACTTCAAGTGGTCAGTAGTTTACAAAGAGTAAACCACCAAATAGCACAGCTCACCACAGTACACCCACGTTTCGCCGGCTATGTTATAAGTCCCATGTAATAAGGGGCAAGCCTATTGCCGTTCACCGAGCACATTCCAGACTCCGTGCTGGTACTGAGAATTTCCTAATGGAAAAACCCATTATCACTTTGCCCAACCCGGGGATCAAAGCCAGGACCTCGTGCTTAGCAGTTTCAGTTGCTACTACTAGACCAACGAGACAGGCATTTATCTATACAATCTAATAAATAAACAAATTCCATTCGAAATTAATTGTCTTGACGCTATCTGACACCAAATTGTTACTTCATCTTGTTAGAAACAAAAATAAACCTAACTCGTTATGTTACCCTAAAAATTTACAACTCGATACGATACGTAACATAAATGTTCTGGGCAATAAATTTTTATCGAAGCAACTCCATCAGCTGGGCGATTACAAAGGCAAATATGGCTTGCAACAAGCTCAAATTGTAATTTGTCTCCCTTTAATTTGTTATTTTGTCATAACTTCTTTAACTAACTGCAAACTCTATGTCGTATAGACTCTATGGCAAACTCTTTAAAGGGATTTAATTGGGGGTATGTTTTAGAATTTTAAGACTGTCAGCTTGTTAGATGATGGTCAACCAACCTTTACAATGTTAAATACTACTTTATCACTACAAAGTATAAAACAAAGTCGCTATCCGCCGTCTGTCTGTCCCTATGTATGCTTAGATCTTTAAAACCACGCAACGGATTTTGATGCGGTTTTTTTTAATAGATAGAGTGATTCTTAAGTAAGGTTTATATATATTGCACCCGTGCAAAGCCGGGGCGGGTCGCTAGTTACTAATAATATAATAAACGTAAAAGGCCCAGAAAGACTTCGATGTTCTGACATAAATAAAAGAGAATATGAATTTATTGTTAAATTTTTCGTTTACCGATTTGCATAAACGGTAATAGTTTATTTACACATATTTGGATTTACACCTGCAAATAAATTTGTCAATCCAAAGGGCACAGCCAAATCAATGCACTGGTATAAATAAAAATGTCTATTAGACAGCTCTTGTCGTGAAATGTAAAAGACTTATAAAGGACGATTGACAAACCACTATAGTAGAGATGCCTCCCTATCAACTTAAATATTTTATTAAAACAACTTTTTAAACGAATTAGTCGCGTAAAAGATTTTATTTGTCAAAAAACCTAACGTTTCGAGAGCTTATGCAATATGCAGCTCTCGTTGTCCCAGTCAGACTGAGGTGACAAGCGTCTGATCGTCTGAATCGACAGATTTTTTGACAAATAAATATTTTACGCGACTGATTCGTTTAAAAAGTGGTTTCATTATGTTACGTTCGCGAAAGTTTGAAGCAATATTAAATATTTTATTTCTGTCCTCTTCCCGTAGAACCACTAACCCCAGTCGCAAACCAGCTGTAGGTTAGATAATCGCCCCGTGGAACGGAGTATAGCGGACATAATGACGTAGACGCACTCGTGTGGGAATAAAATAAAAAGAGAACGATGCTTGTTACACACGATAGTTAACAATGCAGAGAGTTAAATGGTCAAAGGGGTTCGAACCTTTGTGGCATAGCCTCCGCCAATATTTTTTTTAGGAAGTGACGCAGGATCTGACTAGTTTTTTTTTTTTAAGTGTGGCACTAGTTTTGACTTTGTGCCAACTTTTTTTTTTGAAGTGTGCCACTAGTTTTGTCTTTGTGCCAATTTCGGGTATCTGACTAGTTCATATTAACGTTCCTGCAATAAGGGGTACGCAAATTTGAGGTGTTTCTTGAAGTGGTACGTAGAAAAATCCAATTGGGAACTACTGGCTTAGATATCTATGAGCCCCCTGTTAAAGCTTCTTAAGTTTTTCAGATGTTTTATTTGAAAGAGTACACAAGTTCTAATCAACCAGGATTAGGTTTTTCGGTCAGTCAGATGCACCGATTGAGTGACTTGGCAGCCAAACGGCCATACAATCAGTCACTGCTACTGAGTGGCAAGTTATACAAATGTTTTTTTTTAAAGTGTGGTACTCGGGGACTGCGGTAAAGCTAATTAATTATTTATTTTTTATTTATGCAGTCAATAGCTTAAAAACTTAATACAAAATCACGTCTCGAAAAATCTAAGCAAATAATTAGTTTTTGAAATTCGAATGTTTATATTTCTAAATGTTTTGTTTTTTAATGTGTCAACATAATGCCTTATTAGTTAGTAAATAAGGTTTTAAATAGATTAATCTGCAATATAGAGTGTTAGGTTTTTTTCGTTACGGAATTTCTTGATTCGGTCGCCGCGCTCAAAGCCCGCGATAAAAGCTATGCAATAGCTTTAAACCTAACCTTTATTTTTTTATTTTCCTAGCCCCAATAAATTATACCTAACACTCACAGACCTAACAGAATCTCACTCAACGACCCGAAGAGTAAAATTTTTTTTACAAAACGAAAATGGAATCACTGTTATTTTTTCAAATTTACGAGTAACACAGCCTTGATTGGGATACCAGATCCAATTTTAGCTCTGGCTTTTAACACCGTTATTCACAATGAAAAAAAAAGGTGTCCGGATTATAACCTGCCCTTTTTTGTCTGTGGAACAATTACTATAAATCCGGGGAAGTATTTTACGAAATGCTTTTGCCGCGGCCTTACTTGTTACTGTTAATTTTTACCAAAAAACATTAAACATTTAATGTCTCGGAACTTGTACTATGAAATAAACCTTACAGTTTGTTTTGTTTATCTTTACGTTTGCCCACAGGAAACTGGATAAATTGTTTGACAATTCATACTCAAACATGTTTATGCTATGAAACGTCAAACAAGATGCAATTCAACAAACATGTCCAATGCAAAAACATGTTTTTATGCAAATTTTTGCCAGTACCTATATTTATTGTGAATTTTTGAAGATCGTGGGTTCGAATCCCACTCGTATCAGTTGTTTTTTTTTTTCAAATTTTCTTATTAAATAATTATATTTGCCAGTAGTCAGTTGTCAGTGCAAATACAGTTAAATAGCAGTTAGGCCGTTTTTTCATACAATCTTTTCTTTATTCCATCTATATGGAAGATCCATTATGGATAGCCTACCACCAAGAACAGGTAAGGGCCGTGCGGGGTGTATGTCCAACTTGCACGAACTAAATAACACACGTCAAGGAACAAGAGTACGACACGAACCTCTGGACAGGAGTACCAGGAGTACTCTGGACAGGCTTTACCACCTAAACTTGTCAAATTCTTGTCGTATTAATATCATAATCATACAAATATTACAAATGCTCGATTAATTTGATCACGTACTTAATATCTCACTAACATTGAATTAATCCCTATTATTAATTTATCAAAATTATAAGTCATTAATCACAATCAAGGTCATAAGAATTTAACGAAGCCTAATAACCGCACTGGTTTGCGAAGGCTTTTTTTTAGACAGCCGGAACGTTTAAGATCAGTACTTCTAGTTCGAGTTTGCAAACCGAGCGAATACCAACAGTTTCGGTAAGATGAAATATACCTGCCTCATTTTTAGACACCCGAAAAGATAGAGATGTGTATCAGTGATGGCGAAGGGTAAATTTTTGTAAGCGGTAACCCGATATTAATCTGGAGAAAATAATTATTAGGTATTAGTAGACATTACTGCTATGCCATTTTCCAATGGGAATCCGATAGAAATCGAGTTGTATGGAGCCTTCGCCACTGATGGGTATGTTACATCTTACTAAACTGTCAGTATTTGATACCTTTGTAATGAATGAAAGCCTGCAAGCATCAAAGATGAGAATGTTGAATTAAATGTGTGGTATAACTAGAATGGACATGATAAGGAATGAATTTATAAGAAGGACTTTGAAAGTGTCGGCAGTTACAAAAAAATTAAGAATTAATAAATTTATTATCAGTATAGACAATATATGTGATGCAGATTAAATAAGGCATGGCATATCGTGAGGAAAGTTATGTGGGTTTAAGTGTAGAGGTAGACCAAAGAAAAGATGGATGGATTGTGTGAAACATGACTTGGATAGAAGGAAACAATAACGTGACGGCTAATAGAGATGAATGGTAAAAGAAAACCTATTGCGCCGACCCTAAATGAAATTAGGACAAGGGGATGATGAATGGGTTAAAATCTACGAATGATAATGAATGAATGAAATGCTACCTTTAAGGTGTCTGTCGCTCTCACTATCTCGTTCGCATATTAGAAGGCATCGCATATAAGATAAAAATCACTGCATGAAATCAGAACATTCATATATAAAAATTGCCAAAATAAAAACTCATTTGAAGCAATGTATGAAAACTTGTTCTTGTTTTGTTGAAACTTTGTAATGATATTATGCTCCTTTTTTTGCGATTTTTCATAACGTTATTCAGTGATTTTATACCTTCAATGTGCGAACGTGTTAGGAGCCTTCACTTGGCTTGCTTGGCCCACTTTGTTACCTTAGCCGTTCGGGCCTGTTGTAAGTCAGCCAATAAAGCATAATTAGACTTGATTCGTCCTTTAAGGTCATTTCGGTTTTTTGTCCCTTTTGTAATAATTCACAACAATTTATTATTATCTAATCACTATCAAATATTACGCTCATGATTACCTACTAATTAATTATAAAATGTATTTATCGATTTTATCTCTACGTGACTGGATCCACTTATTGGAGACTAGAGTTATCTGGAGATAAAAAAAACGAGTAAATGGTCAAAGGCAAATCTATGTCAAGTTTTAAATTATGCACCTTCTCTCAATAACATTAAGATTGGTTTTTTAATAAAACTATTACCAAATAGGTGCTGGCAAGTGCACTATGATCCACTTAAAAGGGTTAGGTTGTAGCCCGCGACTCCGTCTGAGTTTTAATATAGTTTTATTAAACTTTATTTGTTGTAAGTACCTAATAAATACAATAAGTAAGATATGTAGCTTTTTAAACAAATTGTGGGTTTAATTTACAAATACAAAAAGAAAATCGAAGAAAGAAAATTCGTAGAATAGTTTTGCGACATGAAATTCGAAGTAAGAATATAATTATTTAATAAGAAGTTTGAAAAAAATAATTATATTTAATAAGCTTACATGTGCTAAAACATGTAAAAAATTCACAAAAATATTCGATCTAAGAAGTTTTAATAAAATATAGTAAAAGATTCCTCTAATTTTTCGTATTTTTGTGTGATTTCTGCACAAACAGATCCAGATTTTTATTAGTAAAGATAGCTGGATGATTAGTGATAAAAGTCGAGTGGTGATTTCGTGTGAACATAGTCGTATCGCCATTTCGATAGACCAAGTGTTAGTGGTAATGTGTGGTAATTAATGATTAACGAGTTGTGATATTGTTGGAATAATTGTGATTGAATTTACGATGTGAGTACAATTCTTAAGAATTTTCTTGAGTTTTCTTATTATGAGTTAAATTCTTAAGTCTTAATTCAAGACAAAACTGCAGCGAAATTGATAATTTAATACAGTGTCTAATTAAAAAAAATGAGGTCGATTAAAGATTGTTTAAAAAATAGTTTTGTAAATACCAAAAATGTAACTTCGACAAACTATTAACTGGCACAATGAAACTCAAACATAACAATACTCTGACAATTATGGAACTTCAATACGAATTAAACCAAAAGAAACACCGCATGTAAAATCATTATTTTACTCAGGCAATATGCGGTGTTTCTTTAAGTAAGAAATTTTGTTGCGAAATAGGAATTTAGTGTTTTGTCGAAAAGATCTGGAATATAAATTCACAGAAAATGTTGTTTTTACCTAAAATAAAATTGTTATGAAATGAGCTCCTAATTTAGACAGAAACCCCAAATATTTTCTTTATTTAATAAAGAGGGTTTTAAATTTGTTGCCACCGTCATCGTGGATCTCAAGTGCACAATAAAAAAAATACAATCGTCTTAGTTTCGGTATTTATAAGAAAATCTCTGAGGCTATTTTTTTTCCAATCAATTCAATTGTGTATTAATATAATGATATAAGTATAAGCAGTTAATACATCGTTATTAATCACGTGCTTGTGTTATCAGAAAGAGAATTAATAAAATTATGATTTTTATTTATCATAATTATATCATACCTATATAACCTTGATCAGCGGAATGCTTAAAAAGCATAATTTTAATAAACAATTTGCGCATTTTAAGATATTTTTCGACTAAAAACCATACCATACCATGACAATATTAATATGACCGGAGAACATATTCTTACGAAAAAAAATAATTATTCAAATTGGCCTACTAATCAGGGAGTAATCGGTATACAAACATAAAAGAGACACAAGCATTGAGAACCTCCTCCTTTTTTGGAAAGAACCTTCTCCTTTTTTGAAGTCAGTTAAAAATGGAATCTTCCTACACAGCCTGTATATAAGTCTTAGGCCTCTTCTCATACGCATCACTTACGTGCGTACTTTGTACGCTCATTAGAGTTGGCGATCGCAGTAGCAGATGCTGCTGCCCACCCTCCAGATTTTGGAGACTCTTCCAGACTTTTGAAGAGTAGGGATGGTTCTATTCTTAGGCCAGAAACCACTTGGCACTCGGAAACCACACGGCACAATGAAAAAATGTACCTATCTATGTGTATGTTTTTTTACAGAATCGAAGTACCTCCACCACCATGTGTCCGATTTGGCCATTACACCTAATCCTCCTGTATATTTTGGCGCTATGTCCACTATGGGTTATCTGCCAAGCAGCGCCAGAACTCACAGCATATTTTGACCCTAATGAGGTCACTGTGAACATGGACGAATATAAAGACGTCAGCTTACTTGTGAATGGTGAGTGTGGATATACAGGGTGGCCCATTTATAGTGGTCCAAAAAATTTTTTTACATCTAGGACATCCCGATGATTAATCTAAACGCATCATATGTTCCGCGAAAATCAGTAGTTTAGAAGTTATGATTTTTTAAATTTAATTTCTTAAAATTTCTACTTTAGTCATGTAAACCTCTTTAGATTGAAAGTGATCGTACTAAATCGAATCAAATTTGGTGTGTAAGTACTATAGAAATGTAGCAAGCAAGTAATGAGCTATTTTTAAGGTTAACCTTAAATCATAATATGGTTTTAGACCTTTCGGTGAATTATTTGCAATTTTCGATTGATTAAGCACATTTTTCAAAAAATTCTAAAGACAAAAAAATTTACTACACGAATTTTGCTTATGATTGTAGAAACTACCTTGAAGTGTGAGGATAACATAAATAAAAAAATACTGCGGTATAACTACAGTAAGTTCTTCAGAAATGAACATTGTATGCACTAGGTCATTAAAAACTTAAAATTTAAATTTTTGCCTAAAACATCATTTGAATAAATCCAACTTTATTATGAAAATAAAAACACTGGAATTAGTTAAATAAAGGATATTTATTTAAAATAACAACCCACAATGACAAAATAAATGCTATTACAATAATTTTTCGAAATGTCTGCCTCTATTTTCATTGCAAATCTTTTTAAGCCTGTTGTAAGTCTGTTGTAATTCGGCCATTATCATCATCTGCCTAGCCTTTTCCCAACTATGTTGAGGTCGGCTTCCAGTCTTCCCGGGTACAGCTGAATACCAGTGTTTTACATGGAGCGACTGCCTATCAGACCTCCACAACCCAGATACTGGGTTACACGATACCCCTTAGTAAGACTGGTCGTCAGACTTTCGGGCTTCTGACTACCCGTAACGATTGTCAAAGATCTACAATTGACAGCCGGGGCCAACAGCTTAACGTGCTATCCGAGGCACAGAGAGTGATAATTAATTTATAAAACGCACAGACCTTACGAAAAGTTAGAGGTGCGCGCCTTGGGTTCGAACCCGAGACCTCTGATTTGTCTGTCAACGGTCACAACCACTAGACTATCACGACGAAAGCAAATAGACAGCTTTTCAACAGGCATAAAAGGATTTTTTTGCGACGTCGCTGTTTAATGTTTATGCATTGAAAATAGAGACAGACATTCCGAAAACTTATTGTAATAGCGTTTATTTTGTCATTGTGGGTTGTTATTTTAAATAAATATCCTTTATTTAACTAATTCCAGTGTTTTTATTTTCATAATAAAGTTGGATTTATTCAAATGATGTTTCAGGCAAAAATTTAAATTTTAAGTTTTTAATGACCTAGTGCATACAATGTTCATTTCTGCAGAACTTACTGTAGTTACACCGCAGTATTTTTTTATTTATGTTATCCTCACACTTCAAGGTAGTTTTTACAACCATAAGCAAAATTCGTGTAGTACATTTTTTTGTCTTTAGAATTTTTTGAAAAATGTGCTTAATCAATCGAAAATTACAAATAATTCACCAAAAGGTCTAAAACCATGTTACGATTTAAGGTTAACCTTAAAAATAGCTCATTGCTTGCTTGCTACATGTCTATAGTACTTACACACCAAATTTGATTCGATTTAGTGCGATCACTTTCAATCTAAAGAGGTTTACATGAATAAAGTAGAAATTTTAAGAAATTAAATTTAAAAAAATCATAACTTCTAAACTACTAATTTTCGCGGAACATATGTTGCGTTTAGATTAATCATTGGGATGTCTTAGATGTAAAAAAAATTTTTGGACCACTATAAATGGGCCACCCTATATGTTTCTTTTTCTTTTATTTAATAAAAGAAGTGATAGCCTGGTGGTATGGCGTTTGACTGGCAAGTCAGAGGTCTCAGGTTCGAACCCAAGGCGCGCACCTCTGATTTTTCGTAAGTTATGTGCATATTATAAATATAAATTAATTATCACTCTCCATGCCTCGGATAGCACGTTAAGCTGTTGGCCCCGGCTGTCAATTGTAGATCTTTGACAGTCGTTACGGGTAGTCAGAAGCCCGAAAGTCTGACAACCAGTCTTACCAAGGGGTATCGTGTAACCCAGTATCTGGATTGTGGAGGTCTGGTAAGCAGTCGTTCAATGTAAAACACTGGTATTCAGCTGCATCCGGTAAGACTGGAAGCCGACCCCAACATAGTTGGGAAAAGGCTAGGGAGATGACTGCTGTTTGACTGGTTTCTTTTTTCCAGGTTGGCAAACTGGTGACGAGCTACTGTTAACGATTCCGAACACGAACGTAGCTACCGCTGAACAGATAACAACGTATCACTTACCGACTAAGGATGTTAATAGCGAATACTTCAGTGGTAAATTACGGATCTTCGGAAATTTTCTTGGTAAGTTACATTTATTCGTTATTGGAGTATTTGTGAACGAAATTTACCATTTAAAACTGAACATCTAAGTTTATTTTTAAACGGTTTTATTTAGCTTGCCCTGTTTGTTATTTGGTTCAAATTTAGTAATTGAAATTTTACCCCCCTTCCTGTTGATAGATTGATCTGATATTTGGTACATACCTTTAGTTCTGATGACAAAACCGTTTAACGTAAAAAATAATAATATTAAGTATAATTTATTATTTAAGAATGTAATTTATTTAAAATTTCCTTCTAATTTTATTTGGTTTTCAGGCAGAACTACTATGGTGCTTGCTGCCAAACGGGAGACACAAACAATACCCATTACAAACGGAACCTTACCAGTGATTGTGATCCGTCCGGAAAGAGTTATAGACACAGTGTTTACCACCTCTGTCGCTACTTTTGTAAGTACAAGGTGTACTTTTTCGTGTGTAAAACCCCTTATGGGTAACTCTACCTACCACCAAGCACCAGAGATAGGGTTATGTCCGACTTGTATACTTGTAAATCCACACGATATTCTTCAACGGACCCTGGACACTTAAAAATTAAACCGGGCAAGTGTAATTCGGACACGCGCACATCCCGCTTGGGTTCCGTCGATATTTTAATTGAATAAATTGATATTATATCATATATTAATGCGTTAAATTATTATGCATTATTGCGTGAATAATTAGGGGAGTAAAGCAGAGATATACATTTCGTAGCTGTAGATGTTTTTCGCCACAGACAGACTGTGGCTTGTTGCCTAACACCTGTGAATGTGATAACCACCTCAGTATACCTACTAAGCGTTTATAATTATTTCTTACTGCCTATAAAATTAAAAGCTTTACGTATTACAGTTGGTTTGCTGAATTGCAGGTATCGCTAATCTTCATAAACTTCGGGTGCGCGATGCACTGGCCTACAGTGAAGGAGGTGCTTAAGAGACCCATCGGACCCATCATCGGAATGTGCGGACAGTTTTTATTTATGCCACTTGTAAGTATCTATTGTAAACTAGAAAGTAACGCCACTACACTACAGAACCTATCAGAATAACAATGCTGCTGCACTTATAATATATAATATAATATAAATCAGCCTGTAACTGTCCCAATATAGGGCAAAGGCCTCTTCTCAGAGAAGGATTGAGCATTAATCACCACGCTAGCTCACTGCGGGTTGGCGATTTCAGACTGTTAAAGTCCAGGTTTCCTTACGATGTTTTCCTTCACCGTTAGTCAGTGGTGTCTTAGATTAACTAAGAAAGTACATATGACATTGAAAAAGTCACATTGGTACATGCCAGGTTGCGACGGGCATATTCGCTATAGAGGAATATTAAGCAAGAGAGAGCATGAGTTTTTCTCTGGGTGTACAGGTAAGGGACTCAGATGATAGTTCAACTGTCTATAAAAAGAAAAGTACAATTTAAATGAAAAGCCAGGGTTATGGGCGCCTTATGATTACAAAGAAGTTAATCATTGAACTATCAAACAAGCTGTTCCAGTGTGCAATAATAAAACTAAAGTAAGGTTAACAATAATATATTTATTATAACATTGTATATCACAATGTGGTAAATCTAAAGGTTAAACTAAGCTAAGGTTAGTTACCTAGTTAGTCTAGCTTAAATTATAATGTTTTAAATTTAATCCATCGGCGGTAAATTCAGTACCTCAGGACATCAGAATTAGATTGTAGGGCTTCCATAGCAAGAGGTAGCTAGCCTATACCGTTCTGCAAGTGTAGTTCATACCGTTCTAGGGTAGAGTAGTGAAGTTTGAAGAAAAGAGTGTAAGCGTTGAGCCGTTGACTCCAATAAAGCTCACATTATAGCGAGGAGTAGAAAGTCCAATCCATCTTACGTCAGCATGCGTAGGTGGTTAGGTTTTAAAGAGACATTCTCGAGTAAAGAAAGAAGAGAGATAAAAACTAAAAGAAAAAACCCTGCAACAAAAATGTGCAGTTAATATCTTATATTCACCACTGAAGTAATCGCGAATAGAAGTAAAAGAGAGATAAAAACTTACCAACAAGTGGGTTTTTCTATCAAAGAAACATAAATAATTGTAGGGGCATAGCCCACATGGCTGTGAACAAAGAACACCCGTAATTAGATAACGAAATCACCAAAAATACTGCCATCACAACTTGACGAACATCGGAGATGATACGTACCAATATATCAAGACATTTGTCTTAAGTTTAAGAACAAAACAGAGGAAAATAGCTTTCTCACATCAGGAGGATTTATCGAGACGCCAATCAAAAGTGCAAGATCATTGGCCTCGTCACCTACAGAGCTGTCAACGAGACGACGACGCGTTCCGAAACACAAACGTCAAATCATGCGCATACGACGACTATCATCCTTTATTTAGGAAAAGAAAACAAGACGAAACAATTATAATTAAATACTAAATATATTTAATAAACCTAGTTTAAGAATTATCTTATTTTATTTAATTATCTAAGGTATTAATTTTAATGAAACACTTAAACCATTCTAAGTTGAATTTTGTCATAACTGTACCATCAAATTCTGGAACGCGCCCGTCATAGAAACGATTCGTTTGGAAATTGACTTTCGTTCAGAAAATGGTGTTACAGTTCAATTTTAGTTGGGAAAGAAAAATTTTATTCTAAATGAAAATTTCGAATAAAATTTTTCGTTAAAAGAAAAAGTAACGAAAGTGAAAAAAACTAGTCTAACAAACTTATTTCAACTAATGAAAATCTCACCTCAAAAATTCAAAACATTTACTGTTACATACGTTTGACTTGTTTGAGAGAAAAGAAAGTTACAACTAAACTTATTTAAATAAACATCACCTATAAATTCACAACATTAGAATCTATGTTTGAATTGAACAAGGGTAAACTATGGAGAGCATAGTGCAAAGAAAATTAGAAACTTTTCTTAAGTTTCTAAGACCTAAGTTTTATGAGTAGGTATTTTACACAACAAGGAAGTGGTAAAATACACTACAACGATAGAGGTAATCAGCTTCACATTCACAATGAGTAAGCCAAAAATTAGAAATATCAATCTTTAACAACATAGTGCAAAATTAGATACCTATATAACACAAATAAACATAAAGTAAATATTCTACCTAACTATGGTAATTTTAGGTATTCAACAAAGACGGTTGAATAGTGTTTGCATCCTTGGCATCACTTGTGGGTCACACAGTGCATCAAGACCTATGGATGAAACACAGAAATAAGTCTTAACCAATAAAACTTAAAGAAATAAGTCATAGAATGACACAAAGAGGGAAGTACTTGGGTCATAGGGTTGACCTTAAGTAACTTCATTTTGACCTCGAACGACAAGATCTTTAATATGAAAAGAACCAAGAGGTTTGCCATCTAAGCTTTTTAGAGCATAAACAACGTTACCAAGTTTTTTATCTACCACACATTTTTCAAATTTGGGAGATAATTTAGCAGAGAAATACTTAGGAGCACAAGATAAGGGAAAACATCTTTTATATATAACTTGTCCTTCTTTAAGAACTAAAGGACGTTTCCTTAAGTTGTAATATTTAGCATTATGAGAATATGCCTTTTGTAAATGACATTTAACATCTTCAAATATTTTTTGAAGTTTAGGTAAACCAACAATATGAGAATCAGGATTAACAGTTATATCTTGACCATCGAAAGGTTTATCAGAGTTATAAGTAGATCCATCAATTATCATCTCTCTACCATGATTGAGAAAATAAGCAGTGAACTTAGTTCCTTCGTGAACAGAAGTATTGAGGGCACATTGAATTTCCGGAATGTTTTGATCCCACTTTCGGTGATCTAAACGCACATAGGAAGCAATAGCACGTACAATATCCCGATTCACTCTTTCAGTTTGATTACACTGAGGATGATAACGAGGGTTATAAAATATATGAGGCACTCCAGCAGATTTTAGAAGATCTCTAAATTCTTTGGATGTGAATTGAGGTCCATTGTCAGTATATAAAATACGACAAACGCCATGAACAAGAAATACTCCTTTTTCTAGGCATTTACAGATCGCCTTAGCAGTTGCATTTCGTAAAGGAAAAAGAAGTACATATTTACTGAAATAGTCAGACACGACAAACAGATACTGATTGCGTGAATAAGAGGGTGGAAAAGGTCCAACGATATCACAAGAGATAGCCTCCCATGGTTTAGTAACTTGACGAGGATTACCCATCAAACCAGGTCGAGCCGTATTAACAGGTTTGTAAGTATTACAAATTTCACAGTTCGCAATGTATTTCTTTACATCTTGAAAAAGAGAGGGCCAATAATAAATAGAAGAAATTTTTTTAGAAGTTTTGGCAACACCAAAATGAGCAGAAGATGGTTCGTCATGATAATTTTGAATAATTTCACAACGTTTTTCAAGAGGCACAACAATTTTCCATTCATGTTGTGAAGTAAGATTATATTTATTTTTAGTTAAACGATAAAGTTTACCTTCAGAGATATTATAATTAGGAAAACGTTTAGGATTCCGTGAGCAACCATCAAATAATTTCCAGTACCACGGATCAGTGATTTTATAAGGATCAATTTCAATTGAGTTTATTTCAATACGAGACAGAGTATCCGGTAAGATATGTTCTTTACCTTTTCTATGAATAATTTCAAAGTCAAATTGGCTAAGACGGCATGCCCATCTAGCAAGACGTCCAGTAGGATTTTTAAGTTTATAAAACCATTGCAAGGAAGCGTGGTCAGTTATAATAAAACATTTCTTTCCTTCAACATAGGATCGATATTGTTCCAGAGCATAAATAACAGCAAGTAGTTCTCTTTCAGTTGCAGTATAATTAACTTCTTGAGCATTAAGAGTTCTACTACAATAAGCGATGGGATGATCGACATTTTCAAATTTTTGAGTCAAAACACCACCAATAGCATAAGAAGAGGCATCAGTATGTAAATAAAAAGGTTTATTAAAATCAGGACATTTTAATATTGGAGAAGAAATAAGAGCAGTTTTAAGAGTTGAAAAAGATTCTTCGGTTTCCGAAGTCCATTTAAAAGGAATCTTTTTACAAGTAAGACGAGATAAAGGTCTAGCAATTTTAGAAAAATCTTTAATAAATCGACGGTACCAACCGGCCATACCGAGAAAACGTTTAACTTGTTTTGCGTCAGAAGGACACGGGAAATTAGCAATAACATGAACTTTAGAAGGATCAGTTCTTAAACCATAACGATCAACTACATAACCTAAATATTTAAGTTCAGATCTACAGAAAATAGATTTTTTCATATTTATTGTAAGATTAGCAAATTTAAGTTTTTCATAAACAGCATTAAGAATTTTAATATGTTCTTCAAAAGTATTAGTACAAATAATGATATCATCAATATAACAAAAGACTTTATTATCAAATTGAGCAGAAAATAAACTATCCATTAGTCTTTGCATGGTAGCAGAAGCACCAACTAAACCAAAACACATTACATTATAATGAAATAAACCACGTCCAGGAACAGTAAACGCAGTCTTTTCTTTAGAAGAGGCAGAAAGAGGGATTTGATGATAAGCAGCACTCAAATCAAGAGAAGTTAAATATTTGGCATCTCGCAAATTATCTATAATATAATTTATATAAGGAAGAGGATAAGCATCAGTTTTAGAAACTGCATTGATCATACGACTATCCAAGCAAACACGAACTTTACCATCCGGTTTTGGAACTTGAGTAGTAGGAGAATTCCAAGGAGAGTTAGAAGGTTCAACAATACCTAGATCTAACATTCGATCCAGTTCTTGTTCTAAAAGTTTAAGTTTTTCAGGACTCATACGGTAATATTTTTGTTTCACGGGCTTAGCATCACCTGTGTCAATATGATGTTCAGTAAGATGAGTACGACCAAGACCTACTTTTTCAGAGTCTATATTTTTGAATAAAGATTTTATTTTTTCTAATTCTAAAATTTGTTGAGAAGACAAATTATCAAAAGTTTTTAAACCGTTTTCAGAAACACTATCAATTTCAAAAGCTTTATCAGAACTAATAGAGGGAATACATGCTAAAACATCAGGAGCTAAATTAAAAGATTTCCAAAAATTAACACCAAAGTGAATAGGTAAAGTAATTTCAGGTTGAACATAAAATTTAATAATTTTAGTTTTATTTTTATATTCTATAGGGACATCCATATAATATTGGCAGTAATATTCAGATCCATTTGCTACTTTAATATAACAAGGTCTATTTAGATTTCCTAAAGGGATACCTAGTTTAAGAAAAAGTTTGTGAGCGTTGTTACCGAGTATAGAACAACCGGCACCACAATCAAGTAAACCGCTGACATTAATGTCATACACTTTAACAGTTAAGTAAGGTCTATTATCATAAGTATCAGGTTTAAAATATGTCTCCTTGCAAGAAAAGTTTTTTCTCAAAGAGACTAAGTTATCAAGTTTTTTGGCTGATTGCAGTCAGGACAATCAGTAGATTTAACATTTAGTTTGCCACATTTAAAACAAACGATGGCACGAGAAGTATTACAGTGAGAAGTAGTGTGACTATTCTTTTTACATCTAAAACAGTACATAGATTTTTTATGTTTAGTATTTTCAAGAGAATGCACAGCAACTTTATTAGGTGACAATATATTTTTAGGTATATTATCAGTTTTATTTTTATAATAAAAGTCAGAAGAAACCGAAGTTTTAGAAAAAGAAGGTTCAGTAAAATTGTCAATTCGGAATTTGTTAAGTTCCAATTTTTGACATAACTTTTGTAAATGTGAAACCGATGTAACCTCAATCAAAGCAAGTTCTCTAGAATATTCAGGACGCATATTTCGCAATATGATATCTAATTCTTCTTCGTCAGATAATCTTTTTGACAACCGAGAAATCATACCTCGAATAATAGAAAGATATACAACAATAGTTTCACCTTTAGCTTGAGTACGTGAATGAATTTCTTGTAACAACCTAAAATCATAATCAGGTTGATCAAAATCAGATTTAAGAGAGGAAATTAAATCAGAGTAAGTTTTGAAGTTACTCTTATTAGCACGGTACCAGTGAAGAGCTGGTCCATCAAGTAAATCAGGAAAACCAATAAATATTTTCTCTTGTGGGATGTTCCTAGATAAACATAGTTCTTCCAGACGAATAAGAAAAGTACGGACACAAGAGTCGCCTTTAAATTTTAAATTTAAAGAATTTAAGTTATAAGTTTTTTCCTGTTTATAGATTATTTTTTTGTAAATTGTGTGATTTGGAGTGTCACATTCAGAGTCAGATGTAGAAGAGGTTTCATTGTTTTCAGATAAAAACCTAAGTAAAGTATTTTGTAATTGAAGAATTTCAGAAGAAATACTTTCGATCCGAGAGATACGAGATAACAAGTAATTACAACGACCATTCAGACGTGTAATAGTAGTCAAAGAAAGAGAAGCTTTGTTAGCAAAAGATGAAGATAACTCACCAACTTTCACCTTCAAAAGAGTAGTCTCAGCGTCTAAGTCGACAACATAAGATTGAGTAAATTTGAAACTACCTCGCCGTCCAAGTTTTCTTGATTGACGAAACAGTTTCCGCAGACTATCAATTGTCATGCTAGAATCAAAAGAAATTCCGAGAACCTTGAGTTCATGCTCAAGCTCATCCTTAAGAAGGAAGTTAACATCACAGTTAATCTCAGACATTTTTAAAAGGTGTTATAACTAAGATTAGTATAACAAAGTACAAAGTTTAACAAAACAAGTTTTTTTTTAACAAAAAACTAATACAAAGCAAAGAGAGAAATTGAAATTGTGAGTTTATAAGCTACAATTTACAATACATTAAGGTAACTGACAATGTATACTAGACGAAAATCAGTTAAAAGATAACAGAGAAGGTATGATATTTATTACCTAAATATCTATCATATTACACAATGGAAAAACTTTCCTGAGCCACACGTTGGGTGCGCCACTTTGCGACGGGCATATTCGCTATAGAGGAATATTAAGCAAGAGAGAGCATGAGTTTTTCTCTGGGTGTACAGGTAAGGGACTCAGATGATAGTTCAACTGTCTATAAAAAGAAAAGTACAATTTAAATGAAAAGCCAGGGTTATGGGCGCCTTATGATTACAAAGAAGTTAATCATTGAACTATCAAACAAGCTGTTCCAGTGTGCAATAATAAAACTAAAGTAAGGTTAACAATAATATATTTATTATAACATTGTATATCACAATGTGGTAAATCTAAAGGTTAAACTAAGCTAAGGTTAGTTACCTAGTTAGTCTAGCTTAAATTATAATGTTTTAAATTTAATCCATCGGCGGTAAATTCAGTACCTCAGGACATCAGAATTAGATTGTAGGGCTTCCATAGCAAGAGGTAGCTAGCCTATACCGTTCTGCAAGTGTAGTTCATACCGTTCTAGGGTAGAGTAGTGAAGTTTGAAGAAAAGAGTGTAAGCGTTGAGCCGTTGACTCCAATAAAGCTCACATTATAGCGAGGAGTAGAAAGTCCAATCCATCTTACGTCAGCATGCGTAGGTGGTTAGGTTTTAAAGAGACATTCTCGAGTAAAGAAAGAAGAGAGATAAAAACTAAAAGAAAAAACCCTGCAACAAAAATGTGCAGTTAATATCTTATATTCACCACTGAAGTAATCGCGAATAGAAGTAAAAGAGAGATAAAAACTTACCAACAAGTGGGTTTTTCTATCAAAGAAACATAAATAATTGTAGGGGCATAGCCCACATGGCTGTGAACAAAGAACACCCGTAATTAGATAACGAAATCACCAAAAATACTGCCATCACAACTTGACGAACATCGGAGATGATACGTACCAATATATCAAGACATTTGTCTTAAGTTTAAGAACAAAACAGAGGAAAATAGCTTTCTCACATCAGGAGGATTTATCGAGACGCCAATCAAAAGTGCAAGATCATTGGCCTCGTCACCTACAGAGCTGTCAACGAGACGACGACGCGTTCCGAAACACAAACGTCAAATCATGCGCATACGACGACTATCATCCTTTATTTAGGAAAAGAAAACAAGACGAAACAATTATAATTAAATACTAAATATATTTAATAAACCTAGTTTAAGAATTATCTTATTTTATTTAATTATCTAAGGTATTAATTTTAATGAAACACTTAAACCATTCTAAGTTGAATTTTGTCATAACTGTACCATCAAATTCTGGAACGCGCCCGTCATAGAAACGATTCGTTTGGAAATTGACTTTCGTTCAGAAAATGGTGTTACAAGGTTCGAACCCACAACCACGCGCTTGCTGCACTTAACTTTTGAAAATTCTGCTGCAGCATTATGCTGAGATATGGCTCTTTTTTTTGGCGTCGCATTTCCTAGTTTTTCTTGTAATGTTACTGATGTCGTTGTACTTGTGCATGTCCAGAATAATTTTTTTTTTCTTTAGTATACAAAAAATGCTATTGGCTGGATCATTCATTCAGGCCTATTCACATCTATAAAAGATGATTTAAGTGGCGTAAGTTTGGGTCAGGTCAAGCATTTCCGTTCATGACTGAACATACCTATTTGAGAGCGGCAGCTACGGTTGCATTTGCGACATGTGAAAATCTGTACAACAGTGCCAACTAATGATCAAAACTAATAGCTGTAAACGAGACTGATAGCAATGACCATTTCACAACAGGTTACTGACGGTCTATCTGCATTGTTTCCTCTTTTTGCTACGTTACGCACTGTGATCATTCTCACGTCTCCCAACAATTACTTCGTACCCAGCCAACAGCTGTTCTCTGCAATTCCATCAAGGCTAGCAACAAGCTTCACTTTAGTTGCACCACGATAACCGATTCAGACTTTCGCATCTAGCATCTATTATATTTCCTTTCCAGATGTCTTTCGGCTTAGGTTTCCTGATCTTCCCTGGACCGGGGGAAGTCGAAGCAGCGATGCGTTTGGGCATGTTCTTCACGGGAGTGGCACCAGGAGGCGGTGCTTCTAACATTTGGACCTTCATTTTGGGAGGAAACCTGAACCTGTCTCTCGCTATGACTTCAATATCTACACTTGCATCGTTAGGTAAGTTTGTTTTACTACTTTCTTTTCCCAGTTCTGATGTTTATTTTTTCTTCTGTATCCAGATCAGAAGTAGAAGGTTTATATTTTACTCCTTGCTAGGATACAACACGTTTGTTTTTATGAAAAAAAATTGTGCTTGACAACAAACCTCCCACCTGGTGGAAAGCTGTGTTGTGTTACACCTTCCTTTAAATAAGGTGGAGGGAAGTTAGATATTCCGATCCAGAACCATCATCCCCCAGACAGTTTCACCTAACATCTTGCCAAAACACGTGAAAGTCTCTGGGTGGAAAGGTTTTGCCCGTTGGATGGTAACCAGCTACGACCAAAGCCTTACAGCAGAAGCAGCTCAGACCGTGTTAATCGCTACTTTTTTGCAACTTTTGTCCCATTCAATCTTTTACGATATGCAGATGGAGAGGTATAGATGCTATTCTTCTCCAACATAGTAAAGGTCAAGTTTACGGAAAGCGAGTTTTTTTTTGATACCGGTGAATGACGCACGATTCTTTTTTCAGGTTTCATGCCAGCATGGTTATTTTCTCTCGGTCAAGTAGTATTCGCGAACGCACAAATAGTAGTGCCTTATACAAGGATCATCACATTCGTCATCGGTCTTCTAGTGCCATTGAGCATAGGACTGGGCATGCAACGTTGGACGCCACGTGTCGCTGCCTTCATGGTGCGAATCCTCAAAGGATTCTCCACAACCCTGCTGCTATTCATCATTATTTTTGCTATAGTTACCAACGTGTATATTTTTGACCTGTTTACTTGGCAGGTAAGTCACACGCCCTTCCTAGTTTTAAAACATAGAACAATAAAACATAAACTATGGTGTCTCCAAAATCCATGGTTTACTATTCTCTCCAGCGTTAACGTTTTGTTGATGGATTTCACTTATTTTTGTAAGACTTTTTTACTAAAACGTGTACAAAAGCATGATTGCTATCTATCTTAACGTGATTTTGAAAAAAACATAAAATTAATTATTTTTGCTTAAAACTGCGGTGTAAATTGAACTGATTAGCTGTCTCACTAGTGATCTCTACACAGCTTTCATTGCTCACGCCACGACCGACGTTTCCTTTGACAACAAAAATATACAGAAACAATAATACATTATACAGAAAAACCGACTAAAACTTTTAACGCTGGGGAGTTCTAGAATCATATACTAAATTCATGGTTCAAATTTTCGTTATCATGTCGCTTACACCTTGTGTGCACTTACGTCATTATTACTAGATATTAATGATGTAAACTAGTTCTCTTATCATTTTTTTCATCATCTATACTATATAATTATAGCTGAAGAGTTTGAATATTTGAACACGGAAATAATAATCTTCAAATCTTGGAAAGTACCGATCTGATTGAAAAAAATATTTTTGCTTGATAACCTGTTTCAAGAGAAAGATATGGGATTTAATATACCTAATGCTATTTTAATTTGATTTCAGATCGTAGTAGCCGGCATGGGTATCCCCTGGCTGGGTTACAGTGCGGGTTACTTATTGGCCCGGTTATGCAAACAGCCGCACCCCGACGCGTTAGCCATCTCCATAGAGACTGGCATACAGAATACTGGCATTGCAATATTCTTGCTGAGATACGCGCTAGGACAGCCTGATGCGGACCTTACTACAGGCAAGTAGACTACGTTGGTGTCAGTACCTACTGCTGTGGTTTACCAAACGGCTTTCTATAAGAGCTACGAACCTGCTTGCGCTGAAACATAGTGCATTGATCAGCTTCATTTCTTCTTTTTTATTTTAATGACGTGCGACCTTTTTTTTAAAATGAAAAGTGTGTGTTCTGTTGTAAAATTCTATAAACAATATTTATTAAATCAGTCTACGTCCAGCTCGCAGTTGAACCGGAGTTTTATTTAGTAGAAGATAGTTTAATAAGTTGTGGTTACTCCTGGGCCCAGCAGAGGTCCAAGAGTGCCAGAATACTCATGCACAGGGTACATAAAAAGACCTATTCCCTATTACCTCGGCCGTAATGTCTAAAATTCAAATTCCAGTGATTCCTGTATCGTGTGCCATCATGACGCCAGTCCCAATGACCTGCATCTACATCTACCAGAAAGTCAAAGCTTGGTGAGTTATAATTATCCCTGTGTGATATATACACTAAAATATTGGCTGGTTTCCTCATGATATTATCCTTATTCGTTTTAAGTAAGTGATATTATTGGGAGTGATATGAAATTTCGAAGATGGAAATTACGCCGTACGCCAATTCGAAAGCTCATGGAATCGAAAACCGCTATATCGAATGATGTTATTGTGACGCACGCAAATAATTTTAAAAAGTCAGCGGTACCTTTTTCCTTGTTTACGGGGGGAAAACTTCAAAAGGCACCCGGCCTCCGGCGGAAGAGACCGGGGATCACTATCAGTACATGGAGGGAGGTTCCGGGTCCCCTTAAGAGACTAGCTGCGGAATCTCCCTTATGCAACGCCAGTGGTGCGCACCTATGTTCAAGCGACCTCTAATCAATATCTATTTTTTATAGTTTTGTCAACCGACAAAACCGGAAGAAAATGGTTGAAGAAGAAGTCGCATCGCCTGAGCCTACATTCCTTACCCCAGCTGACTTATACGGAAAATCAGCTAAAGGTGACGAGGTAGCCATTGATGCAAGCGACACGAAAACCACTGGAAAAGACGCTATAGAGAATCCTAGTGCCGTATCTGTAGCCAGTAACTAAAATATAACAGGATGACTTTTTATTTTAATTTATTTATTTAATGGAAATGCCATAAACTAGAGGTTTTTCCGTTGAGAGGGATGGTATTATGGGTCCTGTAAAATGTCATCCCCTTTAAAGGCAAGAAAAATGACGATATTATCATAGCACCCAGGATTGTACATTCCCGATATGTCATATTGGAAATGTATAGTCCTATAGATAATTTTATATAAATATTTATTGTTGTAAGAGCCTTCATATGTTTTGGCGCCGTACAATTTTTTTTTTACATTTTATAAGGATCTGCACACATTGTTACTTTTTACATTTTCTTAAAGTCGAGAAAATATGTATAAATAAAAGTCTACATTGTTTGGCGTCGATTTTAAAGTGATAACTTAAACCTAAAATAAACTACATATATCGACGACAATTTGTACTATGACAAAATGTACCTTACGATATTGAAAATTTCAAATGTCATAAGGGACACTTTGACTTACGACAAAATGTCCCCTATGACATTTGAAATTTCCACCGTCAATATTCTTTTGTTTTGTTTTGTTTTGTTTAGCTTTGCAGTAGGACGCTATATTTTAACCCGAATAATATAGCGTGCTGTGTATAGCACGTTAATACTCAAAAAATATAATGTTTTTACGCTGCATCTTTTCTTTACAACTAAAGGCATTAAGAAAGGTCGTAAAAATTTTGACGATTCAAAAATAACTTATTTTATGGCTAATTAAATAAAGAACATTTTGAGTCAGATATTTAGTTTATTTTATGTTTACGCTTAGCTTTTATGACTTGTAAATGTTATTTTCACCTATAAAATTGTTAGTCACTCCAGTTTTATTTAAATGAATTAAATTTTATACTTTTACCTGTATTTTCAACATTTAGAACATCTAATTATTAAGTATGTTGGCTTTTCCGGATAATAATAAAACAATTAAATTACTCGTGGGCGTACGTACCCAGGGGGAAAGTAAGGGGGGCAAGTTACCCCCTCTAGATTAAGTTTGCCTTAACATATTTTAGCCAGTTAACTATAATATACTAACATGGAATTTCTGGTTCCCCCCCTGAGTCAAAATTTTCTGTCCCCTAAGTCAAAAGCTGGGTACGTTCATGCTCAAAGGGCTCTTGAACTGCCAAAAGGATTATAAGTTTCTTTATTATTGCAAGATTGAAATCAAGAATAATAAAAATTATTTTTCGGTATTTTTATGGTTTTTTATGTAATTTTTTTTGTGGTTCGCTTATCAGTGATGTTCACAACTCGTTTATAGGTGAAACAGATGTGGAATAAGGCTGTAATTAGATGTAAGTATTTTTTATTTATCTTTTAAATCAGGAGAACTATGCAAACGGCTTGTAACAAGCTCAGGATGTCGTAGTGTCGTTAAGAAATAAATTTATTTATTGTTTAATTTCTGTGTTTTAATTTTTTTCCATAACCCAGATTTACCATGAATTCCTTATATATATATAAGTCCTATATTTTCTTCTTTTTGAAGAAAAACGATTTTGATTTAGTTTTGTTTTATTGTATTGATGATTTTTTAGTGGTAGGTACCTAATTTGGTCGAGTGTTCTTAATTTAAAAAAAAATAATTGTGTCGAGGATTTTTTTAATTTATAGTTATTAATTTATTAACGAAATAGGTAGAGCCTATTCATAGATTACGAAACATGGCCTTAATCTAAGGCTGTTGACAACTTAAGTATATCAAAGGTTGGTCATGTTATATTTTTGTAACCACATCTGAGTCAAAGGGTCTTGTTTACGCACATTAATCCCAAATGTCAGTGCTGTGGGATGTGTGCGTACTAGTGTATGTTGAAGTTAAGCTAAAAGGATGGACGCTTGGGAGAATGGGGGACATTGACACAGCTTAGAAACAGCAGCTAGCCAATTTGATACAGTCATCTACATAATAATACGTGAAGGGGACCTTTGTAATTCCTTTTAAGCATTGCGTGCACGGAAGAGTAAGATTTGGCATAGTTTATACAGAGGAGTCCACACAGGAAATGACTAAAAAAATGTGAATAATAAGTAATATTTAAATTTTACCTAGATAAAAAAAAATGAATCTCGGTCGAATTCGAAGTCGAATAGTAATAATTATTTTATCGAAGTAGGTAAAGAAAGGGATAATTTTGAACAAAATAGTACCTGCCTGTACCTGAAAGACAACATGATCTTGACAAATGGATTGACAGTTATGACAAAAACACGGTATGATAGTCGCAAAACCCAAGATCCAGATCAAACAGTAATACTGCTAAGGTATCCGTTATTCTGGAGTGCCCCGTGAATTGCATTTCATTGAGTTCGCTCTCTGAAAATCGCAGGCGAAATAACCTAAACTGGTTTATTCCGCTTACCAAGTTTCCGTTCAACTAGATTAAGGTCACCCGCTGTGGATCTCGAGCAATATTTATAACTAAGCTAGCTGATTCGTCTAAGCTGTGTGAGATAGCGAATTTTCATAACGTAGGTACCTAATATTTTGTCAGTATCTCTAATATTTGTTCAGTTAATATAACAATGTTGTCACTGTTATTGGATATTTTTGTGTTAAAGTAATAGAAATAATATTATACTCTTTATTGCTTTGATGGTAAATTTAATTTGCAAATCACAGAAACTTATAAGTACATAAAAAAAACATGTGGTACTCGGGGACTGTCGCGGTAAAGCTTTTGCATAGCATTTTTTACAACTTATGCTATTATATTTTTTTATTTATGCAGCTAATAGCTTAAAAACTAATATAAAATCACGTCTTGAAAAATCTAAGCAAATCATTCGTTTTCGAAATTCGAATGTTTATAATATTTCTAAATTTTGTTTTTTAATGTGTCAATGTTTTGTTTTCAATGTGCGAGCGAGACAGCAAATTAGCGCAAAGAGCCGCCTTAAAATGAAACAAACTCACCAGAAACAATACTCCGTCTTCAATTTATTCAAAATTAACTTTACAATGATACTGATACAAAATTAAGTTACAAACTTTGTACGAAGCGGGTCTGATAGTGAGTTAACCATTCGGTCATTGAGACGTTCAGTGCTTTATCTTAATAACCCGATCTTAGACAGAGGAAGGATACAGTGAAAGGGACAGCGGAGACACAGTTTAAATCGCTCTCTCTCACATTCATCATCATTTTTATTTATTCTTTATTAATTATAGAGGGTTGTTTTTTAGATAAATATGCCACCCTCATCGTGACACTCCCAAATACTCACCCTTACAAAAACAAAAATATAAAAACAACTAAACTACCTTACTACTAATCCTAAACTAACTATACTATATAATTTCTTTGCATCGTCGGAATCAGGAGAGGCCAGGATACTGTTCACCATAACCGACTTGACAGTTTCATCGGAAGAGTTGACGGCGCAGAGCATCGTTCCTTCCACATTCCATTGTAATATGATAAACATCTTCTATTACGTTACAGTCGTGACAATTAGGTGAAGTAATTTTGCGCATAATAAATCCAAACTTGTTCAATGGAATGTGGCCAGAACGGAGTCACAATGCTATCACCACAATTTAAGAGATCTTGTCTTGTCGATGCAGCGTCTTCCAGCTCTCCCTATCAAGAGCCAATTCCTTGACCTCTTTATACGTCTAATCCTTTACTTTCTCTTTGATCTGCGCTACATAACTTTGTCTTGGCCTACTTCTTCCTCTCTTTCCATTGACTTTTCCTTCTATAACGTCATTTATGAATACGTCGTGACGTGTAAGGTGGCCTACCATCTTTCCTCTCCTCTCTCCTCTCGTGCACATTGACGATATAAAATTACTGAATATATTTATTCAAACAAGTTTTCATACATAAAAATTGCTCAAACATAAATATTAGTTGAAGCAATTTTTATACATGAAAACTTTGTAATGTTGTTCTCCGTAACTTGTTTTTTTTTTGCTTGTGATTTTATATATTTAATGTGTGAGCGAGATAGCAGTTCAGCACGAAAGGCGCGTTCACATTTAGAATTTGTCTATTTTGAGCGTTTTTAAGAAAAAAAATTGCTGTCAAGGTAATCGTTGAACTGCCGTAAGCTTCGTCTTTTTAAAATCATTAGCATATTAGAAAGTAATTAGCAGCATTAGCATAAGATAGATAGCATAAGATAAGTTACTGAGAAACATTATCGATTGGATGCAAAACCATTTTTAATAAGGTGATTTAGAAAGATGTCTTAGGATCGAACCCAAGGCGCGCACTTCTTACTTTTCGAAAGTTATGTACCTATATATAAATTAATTATCACTTACTCCGTGCTTCGAAAAGCACGTAAAGCCGTTGGTCCTGCACCTGATCTCTCTCCGGTCTTGTCGGATTGCCGTCCCATCGGACTAAGACAGTGAGGAAAGAGTGCACCTGTATTTGCGAACACACTTGAGCACTATAATATCTGCTGCGTAGTTGGCTAATCTCCGTTGAGATTGGTCGCTGTGACCAAAATTCGGTTAGAAGGACATATAGGTATGTAACTTTTTTTATAATAGGCCACGACTCACGATCTACTTTTATTAGAAAAAATCATATTTTCCTCCTTCTTATATTACAATTTCAACCTTTATCCTTATCCCTTTTAAATTCTTGCCAATTCTCCGCTAGCTATGGCACCTTGGCTTTAGAGCTCCAAAATCCAAGTAAAGCTGACGTCATCTCAGAAAACGGTTGGTGAACGGTAAACTGTCGGATAAACCGTCTCGTTGGATCACCGTCCTGCCGGATCGCACCCGGATATTGAACGTCGAGCCATCTATCGAGCTTCTGAGATTGTAAGTTGAATTGATGAACAGAATTATTTGAAGAAGTTTTATTTATAGTTTTAGTTTAAACAGATGTAGAAAGATTTATTTTTAAGGAAGCGAGTAAGAGTAAGTTGTAAGTTTAAGGACTTTTTATTTATTTATTAAAGAGGTTTTTAAATTTTATGCAACCTTCTTCATCGTGGCTCTCTACTGCCCTACCTGCCTGGTTGGTGCAACCATTCCAAATATAAAAATAAAAATTAAGGATATAAAAAGGTATTAATGAAAAAAATTACTGGTCACGAGTCGTGACTCACTTTTGTATGTGAAGTTAAATTTTCGTTTTCAGATTTCGACATATTATTATGTTCCTTGGGGAAAGTTGTTTACTTTAATGAACTTTATTACTTCCTATAATTTGGCAGGTCTTCAAAGCACATATTTTTAAACCCTCACCAGTTGTATTATAAGTCCAAACATAAAAAACTAGTGGCAAGAAGAAATACCAGACAAAGGTTCAGTCTTAGTGCTGCTATTGAAAAATTCCAATAAAACTTTCACCAAATTGGTAATCAGGCTCGTTACTTCGTTTTTAGCATCAATTGTAACTAAAAGGCAATCCGACTAATTTAAATTTAATTGCCTAAAGTCAAATTACACACACATTGCCTTTCTGTGAAAATACTTTCAGAATTGGCGTCGTTTTACGGACAGGAGCGACAAAGTGAGAGCTTCAAGAGGATGATTACGTCATTTTAATTTAAAACGGCAAGATAATTGGCTCGTAGTGTTTGAACGATGCTATTTATTTCTTTGTAGCCTTCTATGTAATTATGTTTGAAGAGCTGCGATAGCATAGTGGTAACTAACTGGCAAGTTAGAGGTCTCAGACTCGAACGAAAGGCGAAAAGTCAGAGGTGCGCTGGCTTTTCGTTAGTTGCGGCGTATTATAAATGTATATATATGGAAAAACAATATGTAGTGTTAATTCCGCTATTGATAAGTATGTCAAGCAGGGATGCATTAAGAGCAACATAAAATTATTATGCATGTGCAGGAAGAACAAATTTTAAACTAATTTTTATGTGGGCTTTTAATGCATCCCTGCTTGACCGCGTTGTGTAGAGGCTTTATTTAATTAATTTATAAGCTATATAAAATCAATATAAAATATATAGACTCTACAACACCCCGATTTGAAGTTATAGTTGTTTTTCAGTAGGTGAAAAAATAGGGGCGCTAAAAATAATTTATTCTCAAAGTCGGCAGTAGACAAAACAAATTTGGGAACCCCTGTTCTATATTTAAAAAAGAAATGTAAACTTTAAAAATGTAAAATTGTAAAAAATTGTAAATTGTAATTGTAATTGAAAAAAAAAATTAATTGTAAAAAATGTAAAATTTAAAAAAAAATAAGTAAACTTTTTTATTACGTAAAACGGTTTTGTCATCAAAACTAAAGCTGTGTACCAAATATCAGATCAATCTGTCAACATGAAGGGGGTGAAATATCGATTACTATATTTGAACCAAAGTATATACAGCTCAAGCTAAGTAAAACCGTTAAAAAATAACACATTATTAGCTTGAATATCCAAACTTAATCCAACTTTTGTGAAGACTCATCCAGGCAATTTTATTTACAATGACTGTCACTTTATCCAGACTAGACCTGTAACTTGTAAGTAAGGTACCATGTTGCTGTGATAGGATTTATTGACGTGAACCGTAAATTACGATCGATGTTGTTGCGTGTGCGTTCGTTAAAATTTGGTTTATTCATAAAATATTTTATGTGTAAAGTATTAAGGCTTTCTTCTTCTTTGATGAATAACCTGGTGTCAGGTGTCAGGTAGGCCTCTGATATGGCTTTAAATACAATTGAATAATCTCTCAGGAGTACTGGTTTCATCACGATGTTTTTCCACACCGTTTTAGCAATTGATAATTAATTTAACATACGCACATAACTTACGAAAAGTCAGACTCAGAGGGATCAAAATCGAGACCTGTGACTTGTCAGTCACTACGATACGATACGAGGCTATCACGACGATTTAAGTATTCCTACAATCTTTTAATATTTGGTAGTAGATTACGCAAATAGCAGTCGAGTATACATTAATCACTTTTTTAAATCCCTATAGAGCAGACAGTTCTCTTAAGGTGATTACACCGCTAAATGGTGTGAATTAATTTAAAAATGTAATGTTACAAGTTTATAATTATAAATCTACGTTTATATTACTAAGTCAAATCTTCTTCTTCATATCGTATGGTTGATGAACAACCTGGTGTCAGAGTTTAAACCGCCCATAGGCCTCTAACATGGCTTTACACGCCATTGAAAAATCTCTTCATCACGATGTTTTTCTTCACCGTTTCAGCAACTGATAATTAATTTACAATACGCACATAACTTACGCCTTGAGATCGAACTCGAGACCTCTGACTTGTCAGTCAACGGTCACCACTAGGCTATCAGTACTAAAACAAATTAAGAATTATATCTATTCTTCTAGAGGAGTAAATACAAGTCACGTATATTAGGTATATCTCATTTTAACTGTCGGTATTTGAGTAACTTAAAAACTGGTACTCGACTGCTTCGTTAGTCTAGTAGTAGTAAGCGCGACTGCTGAGCACGAGGTCCTGAGTTCGATCCCTGGGTCAGGCAAAGTGTTATTGGGTATTTCCATTAGGAAATTCTCAGCAGCAGCACGGAGTCTGGAATTGTGCCTGGTTAATGGCAATAGGCTCGCCCCCTTTTATATGGGACTTATTACCGGTGAAACATGGGTGTACTGCATACACCTCTGCCTACCCCCTCTGGAGAATACAAGCGTAAGTCTATGTTTATGTAAAAAAAAAACGACAAAACCAAGAGGGAAGTGACTCCCTCTCTTTTTCGGATTTTGGGTAACAAGGTCATGCATAATCAGTGCTAAAATCGTTATTAACACAATTTTGCTGTTGACCGATGAGGAGTTCCTTTCTATAGCTACATAGTCCATCATCAGATCCCAATGATTTTTGGGATTTACGGGACCACATTGAATGTTAACCCTATCGAACAAAGAAAAAATCACCAAAATCGGACCCTTCTGTAAAAAGTTAAGCGTGATCATACAAAAAAAAAACATACACGTCGAATTGAACCTCCGTATTTTTTTCGTCGGTTAAAAATTCATACTAGGCCCTAAAGAAGGATAATCTAAACTACTTACAATACAGTATTTTGCATTACTGGGACACGCTTCGAGGCGGGTAGCGGTTTTGTTGGCGCACGGGGTTATGGAGCCAACCCCATCGCTGTACTGTCCGCACTTCCAGCACTTGATAGCAGTTGAAGCAGCTGCAAGGGTCAGCAGGAAGCATACGGTAGCTAGCCGCGTTGTGCTCGACATTGTCTGTGAAGGAAGAGATTTTATAAGAAAGATAAATAAATTATAACTAGAAATACAGAACCTAATTTTAAAAAAATTACTTTCGATTAAATTACCTTTCAAATAAAAAAACTAAATCAAAATCAGTTGATCCATTTGGAAGTTACGCATCTACAGACAGTCATACAGACTTTTGCGTTAGGGATAACTATAAATTTAAAAACCCGCGACACCTAAGGTAGAACTTTAATTTTTTTAGCTAAGAACACTCGATTAAATTACCTTTCAAATAAAAAAAAAATTAAATCATAATCGGTTAATCTATTAAGGAGTTACAATGCCACAGACAGACACACAGACAAGTCAAACTTATAAAACTTACGTAGGGCAAGAAAATTGTCTGATGCATGAGTGAGAATAATAAAGATTATTCTTAATATTTTTTATAATTTATTTTTAAAAATAATATTCTATAACTGTAACTATTTTCGATTCCTAATTTTCCAATAGATTCCTAACATTCCTGTGAAGTTTAGCCAACTAATTTAATTTAACCTCAATATGAAGGGTAAAATTTAAATCATGAGCATCTCCAAAAGGGGTCATTTTGTTGAGTTGTGTGAACATAAATGTATGAAACAGCTGATATTTTTACGCGCTTTCAGGGTTGGTCCCATAGTAAAAGTTGTTCATAATGATGAGTTCAATGACCTCTTTTGGGGACGCTCATGATTTTAATTTCACCCTGAAGATGTAGGTGTCGGAGATAAATGAAAATTATGGTAGGCAACCATACCCCTAACCTAAATATTACTTCAAAGATTACACACATGCATGGCTACACCACATGTAGGGCAATAGTAATTTACTTTTAAATTTCATGCCTGGTTCAGACTTCAAATAAATTAGCTTACTAGAAAATCTAATTCAAAACTTACTTCGCACATATTTAGATGACTCATAGTTAAGTTATTATACAAGGCTCTGTACAAACTAAACATTTCGAACTGTTATGTGATGAGATTGATTATCCAGAGACTTTGACCAGCTCTTATTGTAGGTAATTTAATACATACACTATGTACAGTCGGCAAGGGCAGGGGCGCTAGGTTGTAATTTTTTCAAGATGTTATCAACATAATTTTATTTGACCATATTTTCTGAACAGGTATGACTGAAACCTATAGAAAATTAAACAATTTTGCACAACTACATGTACATTTCTACAAAAAAAACCCTGAAATAGCAAAAAAAAAACAGCTGTTCCATACATTTTGTTGAGTCATGTGAACATAAATGTATGGAACAGCTGATTTTTTTTCGATTTCAGGGTTGGTCCCATAGTAAAAGTTGTTCATAATGATTAGTTGAATGACCTCTTTTAAGGATGCTGGTGTTTTATGCAAACAATACAATACATTCTATTGTTTAAATTCCTTCACCCTCTATCTCATAACACAATTACGTTAAGGAAATGTCAGAAAATGTATAATCTATACGAACATTCGAACAAGGTATTGGTGGCAAGGGTTACATAAATATTATATGAGGCGACCAGCCATAACTCAAATATTGAGGCGAACTTTATCGATGCGACAAAGGTACGGGATAATCCCTATAGGGACGGAAAATACTTACGAAACGAAAGTTCTTTTTTTAGTAATTGGAGGGTTAACTAAAGTAATGATTTCAGACTTCCATATTGACATTCGAAACATTTTTTCACATTAATTTTAAAAATATTAAGCCATCCAGCGAGGCAATGCAGCCAGCATTTTGGGAACGTTGCCTACAGGTAGCGGTCTTTTAGATTAAGTTAATTAGTTTATTTCTAGGTGTATATAATATAGTTAGTTATTTTTATTGTGCCCGACCTTATAAATACTATATTTATTTAAATAAATTACATTATTGTTAGAATTTATTGTAAAAAAAATGTTTTTTAATAATATTTTTTTCTGTACTTGTACTGAATTTTTTTCTTGAACCAAAACTTCTAATCTAACTAAACTTAATTAAATCTATTGACAAACAAAAATCTTTCCCAAGTCAGGCGTATATATTGTTTATAACTTGATTTAAACACTTTTTCAATTTAATTTATTCAACATTTACAACGCGCGACCTTTCGCATGACCTAATTATATAATCCATAACGAAACCACAACAAGTCCGCAAAATCAGATTAATTCTGTTCAAACCGCAACTACAATATCATTTGCGATTAAAATCACAATTTATACGAGAACTCACATATTATTATTTTTTTGTTAAAACATTTTTAGGGTTCCGTACCCGAACCAATTAAATTACATATAAAATACATTTTTAAATATATATTATATAAAAAATAAAAATATACATTTAAAAATATAAAATATAATAGCCCACCGGTATCAGGAACAAGGTCTAAGCTACCGGTGGTCAGGGCTCCAGATAGAGGAACCTGATAATTTTTATTATTACTTATGTTTTACTAACAAATACCAATATATAATTATTTAATAAGAAAATTTGAAAAAACATCAACAACATAAATAATTATATTTAATAAGCTATTATGTGCATATAACATGTAAAAAAATCACAAAAATAAATACCAATTATTGACAAATCAGATTGGATGGCTTGTATTCTACATTTAGTACGGAACACTAGATGCGAGTAGTCCGACACGCTTTTGGCTGTTTTTTTTTAATAATTACTGCGGGTTGTCGCCGAGGTGAAGCCGTGTCGAGCACCCACTAACAATGCGAGCACAATGATCTCTACAAACAAGCGTACCGCAACTACTGTCTCAGCTTCTTGTGTGTTGTATTAGTGTCTCAAGTTTCGGAGATCGTGAAATGTAATATTTTTATGCAATTTAAGCTTGAAGCCTGCGACACAGGTTTATGCACTATACTTGCGCCAAACTCCAAAAAGAATACAGGTAAATATAGTAGTTTAATCAACCAAGTTGTACAACAAACGTCAATTTTATTTGAAAGTATAATCTAAATTATCCAAAATGTTCTTAATATCTGAATTTCAGCCATGTTATTTTGTTTTATAGGGCTGTGGTGTAAAATTAGCTAGATTAAATAATTATTAAATTAGAGATTATGATAGCCACAAAGCAAATACAAGTTTAGCAGACTGTGCCCGCATTCATACACCTAAAATGAACTGTTTTTTTTTATTATTTTTTTTTTATTTCAAAACATTTTACATAGTAGGATTAGTATAAATGTATCCTCGCCAAACTTTTACGTTTGATGGCGAGACGCGCTCACAAAAAAAAAAAATGTTGTGAAAATTAGATTCGTAAAAATGTATTGACATTAGTGATGTGTCGTGTCTGACACGAGTATTCGGTACCTGTAGATGTAAATGGAGCTTAACTTAGTTTTTAAACATTATAGGATCCATAAATAATCTTAAAGCCAATTAAGTCATCACTTTGCTTATCTCAGTCAACAATGTTATCTTGAAACCCATATTTCACGACTACAAGATAAGTATAAGAAAATAAATTGCATTAAATTAAACCAGCCGATAACTCTTTTATTTAAGGTTGTCGATTTATCAAGCAGATAACTGATGAAGATCTTCTTTTTGAAGTTTCAATTTTTTTTTTGGAATGAAGATATATTATGTGATCTTATATTAATTATTTGTATTGAGTATAGTAAAGTTCATGTTGAATAATAAATTATTTATTTATAATTTGAAAGTTTATTATTTGGATGTTTTATGGTACATAACATTACCTATTTTCTCATTTATTCAAAAACTAATTTAGACTTATTAAAACTATCTATATTATACAAACCTAAAACCAAAACCTATAATTTAAAACCTTAAAAATAAATAAAGATATAAAACCCTTAATTATTTATTTATTTTATTAACTAAAAACTTTAATCAATAAATTAAACTATTTTTGTACTCTTTTCTTTTTATAGGCTTGTGTTAGTTAAAAGTGGTTAGTAATATTTAATTTATTAATAACTAGCTTCCGCCCGCGGCTTCGCCCGCATGATATGTTGATAAATTGTAGCCTATATGTTATTCTGATGTATAAGCTATATTGTGGTGAAGTTTCATTCAAATCCATTCAGTAGTTTTTACGTGAAAGAGTAACAAACATCCATACATCCATACATCCATACTTACAAACTTTCGCCTTTATAATAGTAGTAGGATTTAGACATGTAATCTTCTAAATCAAATAAACCTACTTTGTACGTATAGTTATTATAATGTAGCCTCATACTAGAACTTTTCTCATATTGTACGATATGTATATTGTACGATACCTAAGTTAGGTGAACTTACAGAACCAATTTTTTACAATGCACAGGCATCTAGACCGGAATGAATAACCGTCAATGACACAAACATTTTTGTCCTGCGATACCAAGCTTAGAAAGCCAAACGTCAATCGTGTTGGCCAATCATTGGTTCTGATACAGATCATGTATGCCAAACATTTGATCAAACCTCAAAACCCGCATTAATAACTGCCCATTGATAAATTTCGGCGACAAAGCCAGGCTGCTCAATACTGAAAGCAATCACTTTGCGAGCCACTGGTTGGCTAAAAAACCAAATTACAATCACAAAGGAGATTAAACTCAACTCCTGACACGTAAGGTTTAAATTTGCATGCTGTCCAAACTGGCATGACGCCAAAATTTGGTAATGAAAGCGATAGGCGGTGTGCAAAATTTTAATGCGTTGTTGAAACTTCATGAGGACCCTTTTGTGGTATATAACACTAATAGTTATGTATTTAAACTATTGTACTGAGTCATGTTTAAAATCTTTTCGAGTGCTGAAGAGCCTTTTTACAGAACCAAAAAGAAAATCTTAAAGATTTACTTAAAATATTAGTGAAAGAAACATAGAGTATTCAAAAAAATATAGAGTGATAACGTCAACCACATTGCCTTGTGCGGAGCGAAAACAGGTCTCACCATAGAAATGTTAAAATGTCATTTTTTTTTCAAATTATGTTTTCTAGACGTTTTTCAAAATTTAACTCGGCAGTTAACCATGATATAAGCTAAAATGTAACTTTTTCGCTCGTGGAAAGAAAATTTCGTGTGAAAACCTGAACTTAATAGTCTGCCAACATGCAGTGAGCTAGCGTGGTGATTGATGCTTAACATTCTCTGTATGAGAAGAGGCCTTTACCTTTCTCTGACTGAAGTGGGAAATGAATTGAAAAAATCTTTTTTTTCCCTTCTTTGTAAATTATTGATAATTTTGCCACGTCAAAATTAATTCATGAAAAAATCATTGAATTTTTCAATTTCTTTTTGCATTATTTATAAATATACTATGAATGAAGCCACAAGCGGCAACTAGTAGTAGCCGTTAGAAATTTTAAAGAAAATTTAAAAAAAGAGATAGGATACGAGTGGAGATTGAATCAACGGCACTTGCCGTACCGTGGCAATGCTCTAACCAACTGAGCTATCGTATCGTTCCTCAAACCTATCAATCGGGTTCAACTCCCGCCCGTATCTTATCTTTCTTCCAATAGCTGTAACATGATTGTATTAAAAATCAATATATTATCACAGTCTATATTATGATTATTACAGTCATCTTTTACTCCGAAATTAAATGATTAATTACTTTCATAGATAAATCATAGATTTATTACTTTCAATAATGAAAACCGTCGTCCACAATCGATCAAATAAATTAAACCAACATAAGGTCCGATTGAGATCTCGGTTTCGGTTTCGGTTCCCGTCATTCTCGGCAAAAATCAAGCCACCCGAATTAGATCGGTCATGATCGAGAGTGCTCGTGGTTTCGAAAATTGGTTAGTTTTATTTAGATTTAGAGCTTATCGCTCCATCTAATCGCGTGGATGAATTAAAAGCACGTTACTCGCGTTTTTTTACGAATGCTTTTTATTTCCTTTTCCTTTTTTCGATTTTTATAATTGCTATGACTTAATAATTATTAATAAGCGCCAAAAAAAATTTTTTTTTTATAACTAGCTGACCGACCTTCTTTCGCTTCCGTGGTTCTAATTTAACCCAAATGCAGCTCCACCTACCGTCAATTCCGTGACGTGAGCTGTCTATTGCGGAAGATGGCGAATCCAAACATTTTAGAATAATAACTTTCGTGATACTAATATTTATATATTAGTATGACTCACGAACGAACTAGTCGGGCATTCCCCGAAAACAATACGTGAGTAAAGCCGTATCAATATTTATAAATCCAAACATTGTTTAAAAATTAATTTTCCGTATGTATAATCAAGGCGCTGCAGTATAGAAATGTCGGCGAAAGGTTTTCGATGCAACAAAATTCGATGGTATGGCTTTCGCACTCAAATATGTATCCAATTTTTTTTTACCATGAATTTTTTGAACGATTTCTTTCCGATCCAACAAATAAAAGATCATTAAATCGGTCCGGCCGTTCTCAAGTTATAATTGGTGTAACTAACCCAATTTTGTTTTTTTAATTTAGTTACTTTATTGCTAAATGTCATTGCCTCTTGGTCTCGGTTTTGGTTTCGGCCGAGACAAAAAAACAGTCGGACCCTACCAACAGTAACACGAGATATAACTTAATCAAATTTAAATATTATAATTGGATTCTGTACCAAATTAATCCAATAGCCTCGAAGCATTTTAGGAATAAATTCGATGAAAATAAAACCAACCTTATAATAAGGAATCTTTACAATGAGATATCGTTAAAAATACATGGAAATTAAATCGGAAAGACTTGTGTTTAATTTGAAATTAGATATTCTAAATTATTATGAATACAATCAAGAAACTGCCTCGTTAGTCTAGTGGTAGCAAGCGAGACTGCTGAGCACGAGGTCCTGGATTCCCGAGTCGGGCAAAGTGTTATTGGGTTTTTCCATTAGGAAATTCTCAGTAGCAGCACGGAGTCTGGAATTGTGCACGGTTTATGGCAGTATGTTATAAACAAAAAAAAAACTTTATTATTTAATATGATTATGAGGTTATGATTAAAAGTTATTTTGTTGACCAACTGCTTTGGGCTGGAGCCAACAACTTACTTTAGTACTACTACTTAACTTAGTAGTAAAGTTCTTAATATCTTACTCTCTATATTAATAAATTAAGCCTCGTGGCAATACTTATAATTATATTTTCGTTAAGCATTCGTATTCATAGCGTCGTGGTGGCGCATTGGTTACGGACCCGCTTTGCAAGCGCAAAGCAAGTTTCTTAGTCAATCTAAGACACCACTGACTAACGGTGAAGGAAAACATCGTAAGGAAACCTGGACTTAATATTCTGAAATCACCAACACGCAGTGAGCTGCCGTGGTGGATAATGTTCAATCCTTCTCTGTATGAGAAGAGGCCTTTGCCCTGTAGTGAGACAGTTAAAAGCTGACTTATTACCATAATTTATTAATTACTGCGTCCGATTCAGCAAATTATTTTTATAGAATAAATCGAGTACCTTCTCGTACAGTCACGAACAAAATTATAAATAGTCTTCAGTGTTATGTTATATTTATGTTAATTTATTTTATTCCATCAACCATTAAATATGAAACAATAGTCACAAAATAATATTTACAAAACTTTTGCCTAACCAATAAATCAGTAAGATTCCGGCTATTATTTATCAAAGACAAATCACGACAATCCCTTTGATGTATTGCAAGAGCCGATTTAATTCCGTTTCTCAAATGCTTTACGGAATTTGTAACACGGATTTCGCTAGAATTGTCTTCGCACAGCGTTCAGTCCGAATTCATTTTAAACTCCGCATAGAAATTGTGAAGTGTGGTGTTACATTTAAAAAGATAGTGTTAGATAGTTTCGGGAATGCACCAGATTAGTAGTGTAACCTAGTGGTGTGACCGGACTGCCAAGTAATAGGTTCGACACCCAGGCACGCAGTTTTGACTTCTCAGATTCATGTGCGTTTTAAAAATTAATTACCTATCACTTTTTAAAACGGTGAGGGGAAACATCGTGACGAAACCAGCACACCTGAGAGATTTTTCTACGGTGAGTTAGATCATGTCAGAGATGGGTTGTTTAAACTCTGACACCAGGTTGTTCACTACCTATAGAATAAAGAAAAAAGAAAGTTCCGAGAGTTATTTGGTTTTAAATATTATTTTGTTGATTTGTCTCTGCCTCGAATTAAATACCTTTTAAAAACAATTGAAATTATACCCCTAGGGTAGGTTGGGGTAGAGGTAGAGTAAGGTAGGGGTAGGGTAGTGTAGGGTAGGATAGAGTAGTATACGGTAGGGTAGTGTAGGGTAGGGTAGAATAGGCGTAGAGATAGGATAATCACGCGTACAAAGTCGCGCCGGGTAGCTACTGTTATTTGAATCTTGCAACCGTAATGTGAGCACTTAAATCCTCCAAAACCTTTCTTACATCACGAAAACTGCATTACATTTTTAATTAAAAAGAACATTGAGAACTATCGATATTTAAAGTGAAGATATTGTCGGAAAAGAAAAAAAAAAGTACTTAAAAACTTGAGCTAAAACCCGCTGAACCACAGCCTCCCGTTATAATAAGCGCGCTGTTTTTAACTTCCAATAAAATCCGCTCGGCAAACTTAGTCAGTTCATCGGGTCTAAAAAATAAAAGTAGGTAGGTACTATGTAGAAAAATTGCATGAATTTAAAACTACATAACTTATTTGAAATTTCAAGCTCAATTTGAGGATTACCTTTAGTTTTTTTCATCGTATCTATGGTTGATATTTAATAAGAAACTCGCCAAAACTGATTGGGGCGGGACTTGAACCCGCGATCTGGCGTGTCGTGCCATCACTTTACCAACTACGCCACCGGTGATAGCTACCGGATTATTTTACGCTCTACCGACCCCATACTCCAAGCTTTTTAGTTTTAAAGGCATAGAAACGATATCACCCACCTACTGTGATGAGTGAAATAGAATAGGTAGAATACGAAAATTCAATGGTGCTTGCCTGAGCAGTGTGGGAGCTCGACTTGGCAGTCCAACGTTCATATACTAGGTACCACTGGTTTTAAATCAATCAACACAACAATCAGTCAAGCAATCAACCATTGACCAGTTGGCTATTACTAAGAAACCATGCGTGTAATCAACCACAAAAGTAAACACGCCTATGTTGCGTGAACCGTAACGTTTTTCCCCAACTAAATTCCGTTCGATTTTTTCAAACTCGCGTGGAATTCCGAATAACGTTTTCGCCTGCGGTTCGGTGTTTGCTGGACTTATAGAATCAACAACCGGAATTCACCCCCTTACGTTTCGTAGGATGAAATCTTTCTGCCTTAGTTTTAAGATTAAGGTTTTTGAAAAGTTTTTTGTTTTACTTTGATAGAACATTTTGTTTTATATTAAGTGAACCACAATCTTTGTCCTTAGCTAAGCTTGGTCTAAAGCCTAATTACAGTGATATGCACTAATACACTTGTTGGACTGCTAAGTCAAAAGTCCGTAGGTTCGAAACCCATTCATTCATCATGAGTTTTTCATTATTTCATTATCACTTGCTAAAAACTAGCACACCTGAAAGATTTTTCAACGGTGTTTAAAGATGTGTCAGGGTCCTACGTGTAGTTTCAACTCTGATAGGTTGTTTAACAATCATACGTTAAAGAAGAAGAAGCCTCATTACAAGCCTAGATTGTAATAAGATAAAGCGCATAAATACATATCTATCCATATATATAGACCTGCAAACAAAGAAAGAGTGATTTTTCTGTCCTACAGAAAAAAAACTACATACGAGTGTGTAGGCCTAAAACAGCATAAAAAGAAAGCCGAAAAAGTATTAAGTCAAACCAAACAAAATTTTTTTTTGGAGTGTCCACGGTGTGAATGCGGGACGGCCGCGGGGCGACGTTGACGCAATCACACTGAACTAAATCACTGTCGCAGAGCGCTTAAGGGCTGACTACACAGAGTAAAATATCACAGTAGACCAACTCTGTTTTAAGAGACTTTCTTCTTTATCCTATGGTTAATGAATAACCTGGTGTCAGCGTTTAAACCGCTCGTAGGCCCCTTGACATGGCTTACATCGACCTGGTTTCCTCGCGATGTTTTCCCTCACCGTTTTAGCAAGTGATATTTAATTTCCGACTAAATGGAGTCGCGGGTAACCGTTGGATGCAAGCGGCAAGTTGCCATTCGTTATGGTACCTTCGAGCTAATGATGATGAATTAATTTCAAATACACTTCCGACTTTTCAAATCAAAGTCCGAAAAATCGGAAGTGTGTGACTTTTTTTTTTTTTTTTTTTTCGTGTGGAAAACCCCTTATGGGTACTCCACCACCAAAGGGCCAGTGATGGAGTTATGTCCGACTCGCACGGACTAAAAACCACACGGTGTTCCTCAACGGACCTCTGGACGGGAGAACGGGGTTCACAGGTTTCGAACATATGAGTTTTGACTTGGCAGTTGAACGGTCATACCACTGGGCTATTACTGCTTAGGAGACTTTTAGGCGTGAGGCGTTATTTCAGAAAGGCCCTCGTCTAGTGTGTCGCAAAAATCGAGTTGATCGTGCTCTGTCTCCGAAAGATTTAAGCCAATTTAAATCCAAATTAATATTATATCAAATTTGACTTGGTGTAGTTTGAAACTTTTATTGCGCCCGACCTTTTCCTTTGTTCCTGCGTTTTCCTTTTCAGAAATAAATTTAATTCATTTAACGCCATAACGGACACATGGTTTCTGACAAACAATAGAATTTGCATTGTGTCTGCTGTCTGGCAGTCAAAGTGTATCATATAAATTTATTAAACTTCTGCTTTTGTTTTGTTGTGGCACCCCGCTTTAGGGGCATGCATTTTTAAACTTTGCTACTATGTATGGTCGAGGTCTAATACCGTGATAAAAGAGACTTATTTGCTAATGGAAACTGGCTCTTCAGACCATTGTTATTTATTGTATCCAAAGGTGTACTTATTTTTTTTATAAAATTAAAAAAAAGCTGACCAAGTGCGAGTCGGACTCCCTGAAAAAATAAATTTCTTGTATGGAATTCTCCTTAATTATTTCCTTAAATTATCTACTTAATTTTTTATTGTTATAGCTACCACAGTGGTAGCCTAGAGGTATGACCGGTGACTAGCAAGTCAGAGGTTTAGGTTCGAAACCAAGGCACGCGCCTCTGACTTTTCGTAAGTTATGTACGTATTATAAGTTAATTATCACTTACTACGTGCCTCGGAAAGCACGTTAAGCAGTTGGCCTTGCGCCTGATCTCTCTCCGTGTCAGAGTGCGGTCCCATCGGACTATGAAAGTGCACTTGTGTTTGCGTATACACTTGTGCACTATATCTTCTGCGTCAATGGCTAATTTCCGTTGAGATTGATCGCTGTGACCGAAATTCGGTCAGGAGGACATTATTATTGTAAATAGATAATATTAGATCAGCCTTAGTTTCAATTACAATGCTGACTGATTATATACATGTTCTGTCTGACAAGTAGATTATCTGGAACATGTTGATGCTTATTCCTAGCTGACAATAACACATTACGCTATTCCGGAAATCCGCCAAAGGAATAAGTAGATATGTATACTACAGACTACTAGATTATCTTATGATGGAAATATAGGTACCTACTTGTTAAAATATATATACATATTGGATATTGCCATAGATATAGAATTATAGGTAATCGGCAATAATTGGATAGGAAATCGATACGAAAAATAACAAAGTATGTATGTTAGAGCGAGATAGTATAGCCAGGATGAATACAGCCTCATATGAATGTGAAGTAACCAAAGCCTAATTTTGAAAATTCTCGTTCTTATAGTGTATTTTCATGCCTATTAGACGCGATTTATTATAAGATACGTGTGCAGTGCCCGGATGTAGCTCATCTCAGAGTTAAAACCCATACAATTATGCACACATGCATAGACACGAACACTTGTGTATATTATGTGTATTTTAGTCTCGGCGTAGTTACCTACTTCAAAGCCGATCTCTTTGTAGGGTATCTAAATTTATATCTATAGAAGATAATATATATTTCATGTATGTTATACACATATGTTTATGCTCAGGTATTGCTTATTAAATGGAATTATTTAATAAGAAACTCGCAAAAACAACTGACTCGATCGGCGTGCCTTGCCATCGATTTACCAATATATTAAGCTAGCGAGTCTTGCCCGCTTCAGTTGAAATTACAAATCTCTTTCGTAAGGCATGTAGGTACAACTTCCGGAGCACTGCCGAACTGCCGGTCCCATGTTCCAAACTTTTCAGCTTTAGAAGGCATTTAAATGATATCACCAATTTTTTTATAAATAAATATTAGTATAAAAGATATTTTTGTGAAATTTTTACATGTTTTAGCACATGTTAGCTTATTAAATATAAATATTTAATAAATTAAATTAATTAATTAATTATTATTTTTATTTAAGAAATTTGAAAAAACAACTGATACGGATGGGATTCGAACCCACGATCTTCGGCGTACCGTGCCGACGCTCTAACCGCTGAGCCACCGTATCCCATCAGAATCAGTCGAAATTTCAAATCTCTTTATACGCCTAGGGCAAATTTCTTATTAAATATTTAGTATAAAAGATTTCCGTCCAAAATTTAACAAAAGGACAGCCTTACCCATAATCTATTTCAATATTAGTAGTTTTTATATATTTTCGCTCCAAGCTTACCTGTCCCCTTTCTAAATTGCATCTCAATTATAACTTGCAGCTGACGATCGCTTCAGTATTTTCATCCACAACTAATCCTATTTGGGAACTTTGTAACAAATTAGCGAGGACTGGCCAGTGGTGTCCGGCGATATTAAATGTCCAAAACTGTCTTGAACCCCAGACAGCGATTTTACATAAACATGAGCGCCGTGCCCTCAAATGGGTTAACTTTTAATTAAATTAGACAGCTTATCGGGAGTACCTGTACGGATTTAAATAAAAAATTGCAGTCGATAATTTTTGTTTTGGTAAAAATCTAATAATGATTTCTAACAACACTAGTTTATATAAATTAAAAATATAAAAAAACAACAACACAATTTTTTTGCTGACAACACTGAATGACCTTTCAAATAAAACAAACTAAATCACAATCAGCTCATCCGTTTGGGAGCTAAAATGTCACATACATATTTATACCTACACAGACACATTACCTAACGCCCCTCTTTTTTCGTCGGAGGTTAAACATTATAATGCTTGTCATTTCATTCTATTGAAATAATTTACGTACCCAACTTTAACATCGGATAGTAAATCTACCACAATAGACTTCCCATAACACCCCCATTGAATTGATTTCAACGCAAAAACGACAGGTTATTGCTACCCATAATTTAGTCATTTATCTCATGTGATATATTCTCCTGTTTATCCACTAATACTAGGTCGGTCGGTATAATAGATATTACGTACATTAATTCTTATTGTTTTATGGTTTTGCGTGTGACGTCATCTCCATGGCTAACTTCCCAGATAGGTATTAGGCAGCATGTGATTTTAAAATAAGTTCAGGGATGGTCTTCATAGTTTTATTAGTAAGTAAAGCCGTATTAATAATTATTTAATAAATTACACGCAGATGAAGTCGCTTTCAACATCTAGTAATAATTAATTAAAAAATATATAGCACTGATAGCCTAGTGGTATGACCGTCGACTGACAAGTCAGAGGTCTCGAGTTCGATCCCAAGGCGCGCACCTCTGACTTTTCGTAAGTTATGTGCCTATTATAAATTAGTTATCAGTTGCTAAAACGGTGAGGGAAAACATCGTGATGAAACCAGCACACCTGAGATATTTTTCAATGGTGTGTAAAGCCATGTCAGAGGCCTACGGGCGGTTTAAACTCTAACACCAGGTTGTTCATCAACCATACGATAAGAAAGAAAAAAAATTAATAAATAATGTTTACACTCAAAATTTCTGGTATTTCACGATCGTTTTGTATCTCAGTGTTGTCAATATTTTATTGCTAACTGTCTTGCGAATGTAGAAAAATAATTCTATCAGTAATTCAGCAAGAAAAGACATTTGACAGTAGCGATCATGAGATTTACGCCTGTCGCCACTACAAGCCACGCAATCATCTTACTGTCTTCTGGCCTTAATATTATTATTTGTTATGTCTTAATCTTAGAGTATATAAGAAAATATAGAGCAACTCTATAGAAATATGAACTGTGACCACGGGTATGAACAACGCGGCCTCGACCCGAGCTCCGTTTGCGATCATACCTCGATCAACTGCGGTGCAACTAAGCTCCACGAGCGAAAAAGTTACATTTTAGCTTATATCATGGTTAACTGCTGAGTTAAATTTTGAAAAACGTCTAGAAAACATAATTTGAAAAAATTACATTTTAACATTTCTATGGTGAGACCTGCTTTCGCTCCGCAAGGCAATGTGGTTGATGTTATCACTCTATATTTTCTTGAATACTCTATGGTCTTAATCAAACAAGAAAATTGTCTTTGTTACGTCAATAATGCTCACCCTGTCATATGTGTCGCTCTTTATTAATATTGTGATCAAAACGGATATACGCTTATATAACAAGGGCGCGGAATATAGCACTAGATGTATTAACTAATATTTGTAGTAGATTCATACAGCGTCTTTATTTTTTCATGTTTAATTTTAGAAGCTGGTTGCATATCAGCACGCATTTGGAGCACGCGAATTGCCCATTAAAGCTGTGCTCAGTTTATGCCGAATAATATAATATAATAAAATCCTACTAATATTATAAAGGCGAAAGTTTGTAAGTATGGATGTATGGATGTATGGATGTTTGTTACTCTTTCACGTAAAAACTACTGAATGGATTTGAATGAAACTTCACCACAATATAGCTTATACATCAGAATAACACATAGGCTACAATTTATCAACATATCATGCGGGCGAAGCCGCGGGCGGAAGCTAGTATATAATAATCGTTAACCAACCTTTTTTTGTTGCGAGATTTTTCAATGGTGTAAAGCCATGTCAGAGGCCTACGGGTGGTTTAAACTCTGACACCAGGTTTTCATCAACGATACAATAAGAAGAAGAAGAACCTTTTTTTGTTTTTACAAAACACAAGTATAATTTTTTTTTAAACCCTCGATCTAAGAAACCTCTTTTTTTAAAGCTTAGACAGCAAAAAAAAATGTTTCCTAAGAACACTCTCGTCTCGTCTCATAAGACATCTTTCAAATAAAAAAGTTGCTAAAACGGTGAGGGAAAACATCGTGATGAAACCAGCGCAGCCGAGAGATTTTTCAAGGGTGTGTAAAACCATGTCAGAGGCCTACCGGGCGGTTTTAAACTTTGACACCTGGTTGTTCATTAACCATACAATAAGAAGAAGAAGAAGAATAAAAAAACCTAAATTATCTAAATCAGTTCATCCGTTTGAGAGCTACGATGCCACAGACATAACTACAGATACACACAACTTTTAAGAACCCCTTTTTTTCGTCGGTGGTTAAAAACAGCGTAGACCTGAATTGAACACGGCTTTGAAGCGACATTTTAGAATCCCCAACTGACGTTGTCTGACAAAAATCTAATTCGAAGCTTGGGAATTTTCCTATGGGATTATTGGGATGGCAGCGACGTATTTAACCCGACTCGGTTAAATTCGTCGCTGCCATCGCCATTATTGAACATAGGTATGAAATAAATTAACACAAATCAAAATGTAATCGGAACAGCTTGCTTAAAACCAGTGTTTAATTAAGGTTTTTACTGTTTTGTTAAAACATTATAAAAACTAAAACCGACTTCAAAAGAAACTAAAAAGCTTGAAAAAACTTTAAAACGTTTTGGAGTCGGTTCCAAGTCAAGTTCTTAATGAGAAGGTTAAAGACACTAAAACTTTCAAATGAAAAAAGAATTTTCAAAATCGGTCCTCAATTGACTGAGAAATCGGTGAACATACAAAAAAAAATACAAACAGCCGAACATAGAACCTCCTCCTTTTTGAAGTCGGTTAAAAAGAAGGTTGATCAGGTACTAACTGCAGCATGATTTAGTGAGCATTTAGCATCTACAAATGCGTGTAGATTTTAAGTAACAAGCGTCTCTAAGTAAACACAGAAGGGAAATACTATACGTCGCGTTAAATATATCGTTAGCGGCGCGAGCCGGTCTATTGAAATATAGGAATTAAATTGTGGTGTAGTATGTATCCTACTATATGTAATGGATCTTTATAATCAGTAATTAAAGAGCAATCGTGAAGATCACTTGTGTTTTTAATTACTCCTCGTGTCGCACTTTTACATGGCGACCCTGCCATACGCGAGTATGTTACATTCCACGGACCTTATTTGGCGCGCAGCACACGCAAAGATTGTCTTTGCGTGTGCTGCGCGCGAAAGGAATAAATTGAGAGGTGATTGAATATTTTTTAAATTATTGTCAAGTTATGAAAATACATAAAGATCGAGTTTTCGCCCAAAGAAAAATGCAGCTGGTAGGAATATAGAGCACTTTTGGGCAAAATCTATATTAAATAAAATAAATTAAATGAAAACGAATTAGGTTTACAAATTCCTCGGAATATTTTGTCGATTTTTTTACCCTCAGAGCGCTCAAAAGCGCCATGCTCAAAGTACTGGCTGCATAAAGTTGCTATAAATAGGTATACCACAAGGAAATAGATAGTAATTTCCGTATTTTCTCCAAATATCTCGTCAAAATTACGCTGCTGACCCGAGCTTTCATATCCGCTCCTTTATTCCTTTACCATAATATCTCTACGTAGAAAATAGTTGCGTTGAACTGTTGACGCATCATTGGATATCTTGGAGTTATTCAAATATTTTACGTTTCGTCTCAAATGGCATGGCGCAGTCTGTTTGCTGAATAAGTGCCCCTCATTTTAATGTTTTAGCTGAATGTTTACGAGACTTTTTTTTTATTGAAATCGTATTTATTGCTTCTCTTATCCGAAATCAAGTGTACGAATGCTGACAAGTTTTATTATTCTATAGAAATTAAATGGTATAAATATACTACAGCTTCCGTTAGCGGCTTAGCATAGATATACTTCTATAATCTTGTTTTTGTATGACAGTGATGGCGCATTGGTTATGATAGTGTGGATTCGAATCTGGCATATACCAATATGACTTTTTCAATGTCATAATATGAACTTTCTTAGTTAATCTAAGACACCACAGAAATGGTGAAGTAAAACATTCTGAAATCGCCAACCCGCAGCAAGCTAGCGTAGTAATTAATACTCGATTCTTTTCTGTATGAGAAAAGGCTTTTGCCCTGCAGTGGGACATTTACAAGCTGGTTTATTCATTTATATATCATAGGTATTAAATTTATATCATCACTAACTTTTTAGATATTAACATCAGTGATCTCTCTCCGGTCGTGTTGGATTGCCGTCCCATCAGACTATGAGAGTGAAAGAGTAGAGAGTGCACCTATATTTGCGCTCATACGTATGCACTATAATATCTCCTGCGTAGTTGGCTAATCTCCTTTGAAATTGGCCGCTGTGACCGAAATTCGGTAAGAAGGGGGACATTATACACTATTGTAGGTTGCTTCCAACCGGCGAATCTGGAAGTCATTGGGGGAGGCCTATGTTCAGCAGTGGACGTCTTATGGCTGAAATGATGATGATAATGATACACTGTTGTGACTGACAGAAGTGACAGTATTAGAATCGTAGTGACATAATATAACAATCTGTGGTTATTCAAGTTACAATGGAATGTGGAAGGAACGATGCTCTGCGCCGTCAACTCTTCCGATGGAACTGTCAAGTCGGTATGGTGAACAGTATCCTGGTCTCTCCTGATTCCGACGATGCAAAAAAATTATATAGTAAGTATAGTTAGTTTAGGAATTAGTAGTAAGGTAGTTTAGTTGTTTTTATTATTTTGTTTTTGTAAGGGTGAGTATTTGAGAGAGTCACGATGAGGGTGGCATATTTAAAAAAAAACCCTCTATAATTAATAAAGAATAAAAAAGAAAAAAAAAGTTTTCTTTTTTTTTTAATAGTTATCACACGCTTCTCCATCACCTCTGACATTGGTAGAATCGTCCGGTTCAAATCACCGAGACTCAGTTGCCATAAATAAAAATTAAATTGAATTGAATCTGTGGTTCAATCAAATCAAGCAACTTTTTCTTTAGCCCTCATTAACCGTAAAACAAAATTTTTGTCTAGACCGCTTTAACCGCAGCCCTGCAGGTTTATACTGGGATAACTGTTTTTTTTTCACAGTTCGTTGACATTTGCTTTTACAGAAACATTAGAGTCCTACATTTAAATGTTAATCTTGGGTTGAAAGGTAGACCCTGTTTATCTGTGAAGAGCAGAACTCAGGTTATGTTAGAAAAATAAAATTAACATTTTATTGTAGGTACTAGCGACCTGTTGGGTACGTTTTGTAACAAGATTATAATTTTGTAGACTATTCTGGATTTAAAAGGTAGCTCGAGTTATGTAGACATAAGGCTAGGCAGATGATGATAAAATTATCCGCACGGCTGAGAGATTTTTCAACGATGTGTTATAGTTTTAGAAGCCTTTGAGGTTTTTTTGCCAGAGACCTTCGGGCAGTATTAAATTATGCCACTTAAATCAATCTATTTTAGATTTAAAAAGTCGTACATAAATTTTTATAAAGCCTATTGTAATGAAATGTAACACGTAGCAATCACATATCCTGGCAAAGGTTACCATGGATATTTAATGCTCATGACGTATTAATACTGAACGAAAAGGATGAAGTCGACTAGAACCGAGTATTCCCGATTCAGCGTCACGACCCAAGCGTAACGGCTTAGTTTTGTACAGATGCCAGCACATCAAGCTAATACAATCTGTCAGATTTCTTTAATAGATTTTCAACTTTATAGCTACAGCATAATGTTCAAGGTTGATTGGGAAAATTTGACAGTTTCGGGTAGCTTGACCTGCTGGCATCTGTACATTGCGACCGCCCAGAAAAAAAATATACCTACATGACAATGTTTTCATTTGTTAAAAATATGCTAGACAATAAAGTCATTAAAATACATACTTTGTCAAAAAAAAAAAATAGTTTCCTAAATTATGTTTAACTTGTACCTAAGTAACACAACACAAAAAATATTATAATATTTCGATTCCTTTAGGCAAGTATGTGTTTGCGTTACAATGGCAAATCAGTATTGCAAAATTTTAAATTCTTTATTTATTTATTTATAGACTCATGCCTGTATTCCCCAGAGAAGGTAGGCAGAAGTGTGCAGTACACCCACGTTTCGCCGGCTATTTTATAAGTCCCATGTAATGGGGGCGAGCCTATTGCCATTAACCGGGCACAATTCCAGACTCCGTGCTGCTACTGAGAATTTCCTAATGGACAAACCCAATAACACTTTTGCCCGACCCGGGGATCGAACCCAGGACCTCGTGCTCAGCAGACGCGCTTGCTACCACTAGACCAACGAGGCAGTAGCAAATTTTAAATTCGTGGGTTAAAAAAAAGGTCTTTTATAGAAATTTGTATTCAAAAGTAAACTAAAAAACGATGTAGCGTCACTAAAAGTTTTTATTATGATTATTTCATATTGATAATTAATTTTCTTGTCTAATTTTAAAGTGTCGTGGTGGCGCATTGGTTACGGACCCGCTTTGCAAGCGCGTGGATGTGGGTTCGAACCATTATTAATAATTAAATTTTTTTTTAATTTCGGTTAATTTTCTTATAATAAAATGAGTTCAATGTTTTACTGTCCCAGCATTTCTCATAAAAAATATAGATTATGGACTACAAAAATTTGGCCATTTCTCTTTGAATTTATTCAGCTTTTATACGAGCTTTAAGCTTAGTTTTAATGCCTTCCTTGTACCAACAAGAAAAGCTTTGTCATCATGACTATCTTTATTTAGTTTGAAGTTCATCATGTCTTTTTTATAGATATAAATTTCAGAGAAGAGAAGCCGGCCTTAAAGGGGAACCCCACGGGGGTCGGGAGGGGGACATGGTTGGGTATCCGGTAAATACTAGATTTTTCCGCGGCTTCGCTCCCGTTATTCTAATTTATTTAAGATAAAAAGTACTCTCTGTCTTGCCGTGTGGTTTCCGGCCGGAATAGAACTACCCCTACTCACCACGCGGGTGTCGTAAGAAGCGACAAGGAAAAAGAAATTCGAAGGATGGGTAACAGCAATCTTCTGCTACTGCGATCGCCAACCTGCTTGCCCAGTGTGGCGATTATGGGCAAACTACTCCAATGAGCGCAAAATAGTTGCGCGCATTGGAGGAGGCCTATTTCAGCAGTGGACTAATACAAGCTGATGATGATGATGATGATGAAAAAAGTAGATACTCAATGTAAAAAATCACGACAATCCCTTGCTCCGTTGCTGCGTTACAGGACAAACCAAAAACCACATTTTCACGATTATAAAATTAATAAGATATACAGGTACAGATATATTTTCCCCAAAATGTATCAAAGTTGCAAAAAGGTCCAATCACCTTACAAAACATTCAGTAGAAAATCTTTCGAACACCCAAACCGAACTGACTGGGCAATTACGACCATTCGGCGAAAAAAAAAACAAAAAAAAACATTGCAGTTCATTAGTATTTCCCGTTTTCCTGGACAAGTTTCAGCCTTTTCCTATAAATTCTGGCCAGTGAGATTCGCTGACGGATTCAAAGTGATCGAATGGAACGAATTCTTGTTTTAAATTTAATTGGGTCTATTTTGAATGTCGTTGAATGTGTCATGGCGTCGCTTTGTTTGATAAAAGATTATGAAAAAAATTGTAGCTTTTGAATTAATATAATTTATGTAAAATAAATCATATTTTAACTCTACCAACATGTTAGGTAGACTAAGCGAATAATTCGATAAAAATTAAAAGTAATATTTGCTGTTCAAAATGAGAATCAGAATTGTGTAAAATTATTTATATAGGTAATACCAAAAAAAATAATAATACCAGATATTCAGAAACTATTGTGTCATTTTTAGAAACCGAGAGAGTTTAAATTATAGTGGTTAAGATTTTCTAATCAAAACTGTTAATTTCAATTAAATTTAAAAGCTATAGGTACCTACCATTTAATTTTAAAAAAGCCGAAATACTACCATATTTGGTATACTGAAATATTTTTCAGTGTTGCAATGCATATTGCAAAAATGCACATATTTTTAAAATTAAAATAACTTTACCTACATTTGAATCATTTTTTTTAAATTAAAAAACCGTCTTAGTTATTTTAAATAAATTCCATGCGAAACAGATATAGTAAAATATTGTGTTATTACATCAGATAATATAATATGTTATAATTATGTCAAATGCAATTCATCGTTTTCTAAGTGCTAAGTGCAAAAAAAATAAAGACACATTTTCAATATTCACGCAGACATCATCGGTCGCGTCGCCAGCGCCATCTGGTTCATAAATACGAACCATAGGTACTCCATACAAATGTTTGATTTGTACGAAGTGCACAAACCAATCCAATCATTTAGAACTCTAGCTCCACCGAGCTGGTCATCAAATTGAAATCAAATCAATATGAATCTCTCTCAACTAGTGCAATGTGTTTCAACCGAAGAGATTTAAAGAAGTATATAAAATAGAGCAAACATCTTTATCTTTACTATCTTCACTAATAAAGAAGTAAAGTTTGTTTGTATATCGACGGGGTAATGTCAGGAACTACCAATCCGATCTTAAAAATTATTCCATTAATAGGAAGCTACATTATCCTTGAGTGCTATAGGCTGTTTTTTATTATGTAACGATGAGTTTTCAGTAAGAATTAGCAACATCTGTGATTCAAGTCTGAAAAAACAGGCTATCTGGCTATTTTATCTATGTGCGCTTACAGGAAAATTTACATTAACGTAGATGAAGACGCGGCGATCAGCTAGTTGACAATATTATTTTCATACAAAAACTTTAATCTTGAGCCATTCGGCCCATGAAACAATTGATTTATGCAGCAATGATTTTCAGATCAAATCATCCCACGAAATTCGATTTCGCCGATTTCGATTTTATTTTTAAGATCATGCGATTTTAACGCCACGTCCGCCACGCGCCGTGCGATTTTTTTCTTTGGGGTTTTGTCCGGACTTGTCCGCTTTTTGTATGCTTTGCCACAAAAATATTTTTTTACCCCTCTATTTACTTTAATATTTAGAAGAGATTGTTCGTAGTCTCTCCAGAAATGTACGATAAATAGAAAGTGATTTTCTCAAAATTGGAGGGATATAAAATTAAATATTTTATGTCAAAATACTAGTTTTAAGAACCTCTCTATAACACATGCTGGTTAGAATTTTGGTCAAACAAAAAACCAGTTCAGGACAACTCTTTTTTTTCTTTAACGAACGTGTTATTGAACGAACGAAAAAAAGGAACAACCGTACGATCCGTCAGCTTCGTCGTTCGAATTTCAGAGTAGGGTATGTATGGTCGTTTCTCAGAAAGCGGTCACTCCTGGCAGATGTCACGCCGCTCGTAAAGGCGACTCATACTCCTAAGTGCTCTTACACGGGACTGTAGAAATTGGGGATGACATTGGCATATGGCAGGAATAGTGTACTTGATAGTGACTTATACGAGCTTTGTGTTGTTGTCTGCTGTTGATATATTATGTAGAACTCTAAAATCACTATTCTTGATTAAACTCAAGACCTTTTTTTGCTTAACAGAGAAAATAAAAATCTAAGTCGGTCCATTCCAGATAAACAGACACAGACACGTCAAACTTATAACACCCCTTATTACATTATTTTTTCAGCCCCCGAAATAGAAATTTCGGGGGCTGAAAAAATAATGTATCTAACAAAATGTATACAATGTATAATTTTAATATACAATGATATGATGATGATGATGAATAATAATAAATTATACAATGTATAATTTTAATATACAATGATATGATGATGATGATGAATAATAATAAATTATACAATGTATAATTTTTGTGTGAGTTAACATGTTTGTGCTTTCGAATGTAAATACACTTAAATCAAAAGTTTTTTTTAAGTCACACGAGCTTGTACAAGAAGATGTTTTGAGAATAGCCCCTCTCATTCTTATACATGAGCACCATTTACAATCACAATGAGGGCGAGACACCAAGATAGACCCCTAATTGGCTCCATCAAAACAGTGCCCTACTTTATTTTGTTACGATTATCATAAACCTCTAACTCCTAAGTTTTCTTGTTGACCTAGTAGTTAGTGATATAAAAAAACATTTCAGCATTTTTTTTCATGTTTTGATTTTATTGTAGCTTAAGCGAGGCAGTATAGACAAACTATAATTATAACTAACTATACATTTTTTTTTTAACTCGATCACGTTATATTTCAAATAAAACAAAGATTAATTATGAAGATGAAGATTTAAAAAAAAATAAAAAGGCGTAACGCATCTTGTATCCCAGCACTTACGCTTCGTCCAGACTAGCGGATTTAGTGCGCGCACTAAGTTTTATGTTTAACCCACCAAACCATCGTACAAGTTTAATATAAAAAAGTTTTATTTATAGAAAAAGGGTGCAAACCAACAGGCGAGTCGCCCGATGGTACGAGTATTGTGATCATCGCCTAAGCACCAGCAACTCCAGAAGCATTGTAGATATTGTGTTTCCGGCCTACGCTTTCGGATCTCTTCACTAACCTTAAGAAACACAACAGTACGAATAGGTACTGTTATTTCACATCGATATTTTATGAGAGGGTTCTATCTCGGTCGAGCCTGTCGAGCCATGCTGAAACTAGAATAGAAAGAATAGAATATTATTTATTGTACACCATTGAAATTACATAAGGATATAATAGCTAGCATAGCTACACCACCATAATGTCCAGGTTCACCACACGATCGCACAGTTCGACAGCGGACGAAGTTCGTGGTTAGACCGCACCATTTTCGATCATCTGTAAGCGCCTTTATGTTTGCAAAAAACTTGAGAAACTCCTCATTTTTGGTCGGCTAAAAAAGTTTGCCGCTTTCTTATAATAGAAGACATAAATAATATTAATTGTCAAATAAATTCTGGATCCCAGCCACCATAGAATCTAATTAAGGGTCTATTGTGGCGTTTTTATTGTGTAGGATGAAAATATTACGATGCGCTGGGGGGCACGCAACACACAAATTATACAAAAGGATATTCGCAAAATGGCTGATTAGACTCGATAAGGAGTGAATACTAGCGGAAAAATGTTCTATTGTGTCTCCAAACTGTTTATTTTTAAGCAGTTAAATAACCATAGTGTGACTTTGCCACCATTTTGAAATTTCTGACCAGTTTGAAAATTGGCAGACTGACAGGCGTAGAATTTGAATATTTTCAGACCTTTTTTTTTTTTTGTTTCGTGTGAAAACCCCTTATGGGTACTCCACCACCAAAGGGCCAGTGATGGAGTTATGTCCGACTCACACGGACTAAAAACCACACGGTGTTCCTCGACGGACCTCTGGACGGGAGAACGGGGTTCACTTGTGTATTCACCGCCCTCCAGACCTACATTCTACGCCGACAATTGACTGGGCTGTACCATAGAAAAATAATTATTACTTCGAAAAGAAGCGTCACTCTCCGCCCCTCCAATCTATCGTCCCCGAATCGTACTACTCGTAAAATCTCCTGAATATTTTTTTTTTTTTTATTTATTTATTTATAGACTCACGCCTGTATTCCCCAGAGGGGGTAGGCAGAGGTGTGCAGTACACCCACGTTTCGCCGGCTTTATTATAAGTCCCATGTAATAGGGGGCGAGCCTATTGCCATTAACCGGGCACAATGCCAGACTCCGTGCTGCTACTGAGAATTTCCTAATGAAAAAACCCAATAACACTTTGCCCGACCCGGGGATCGAACCCAGGACCTCGTGCTCAGCAGTCGCGCTTGTTACCACTAGACCAACGAGGCAGTCGAAGGCTGAATAATTATTATTGGTGTCATTATGAATTCTCAAAGTTTTATTAATCAATTGCATAGCTTTTATCGCGGGCTTTGAATCAAGAAATTCCGTAACGAAAATAAAACCTAACACCCTTTATTGCAGAAGTGTTTAAAACCTTATCAACTAACAAATAAGATACCTATATTTTATGTAGACACATTAAAAAACAAAACATTTAGAAGTATAAACATTCGAATTTCGAAAACTAATTATTTGCTTCGTGATTTTGTATTGTTTTTAGGCTATTGACTGCATAAATAAAAAATAAATAAATAATTATAATTGCATTAAGTTGATAAAAAATGCTAAACATTAGCTTTACCGCGGCAGTCCCCGAGTGCCACACGATTTTTTTTATTTGTCAGCTGAATAAGAACACATCAAATACGCAAATCGCTTACGTTGTTTAGAAAAGACGTTCGATAAGTCAGAAGCAAATAGATAACCATTCCATCCCCGAATAATGTAGCGTTCCGTTTTCCTCGACTGATAGGAATGACTTCCGTAGGGTTAAATTGCTTATAAATGAGTGTGATAACAACATATATACCATTACCCATGTGTTTTCAAGAAGATTAGGGAGAAGGGGGATTTGTCTTGGTATGGGCATGTGCGCAGATGAGGAGGGATGATACACATGTGACTAAAAGGGTGATGAATATAAGTGTTGATGTAAGGGAGAGAGAGAGGCCAAAGAAAGGATGACAAAATAACAACTGATTTAAACGGATTTACTTAACTTGACCTGTTTATTATTTGGTTCAAAATAGGTGGCCAATTCCTGCCCTTAAAATCAATCCAGAACGCTGGAGACTGCAGTAATGACTATAAAGTAATAATTACTTTTAAAATAAAATAAAATATATCGCAACATTCATATTTCTCTAGAGCATGCGAGGAAAAATTGCAAAAAATATAATAATATGATAATTGATTTGTGTGGTATTTATGTTGATTGGGTTTGCCTTTAATCAAAAATAGAACGATTTTAAATTCGTCATTTTTTTTTTCGTTTATGGCTTCAACTATTCGTACTTTTCCACAGAGGATTTATTTTTTGGACGGTTCTACATTTGAACTTGTGTTTGGATACACGCCTAAAACAACGCGGTGCGGTGACAAAATGATAGTGATATTCATTATGCATGTGTGTATCTGATCATTCTATAATTATTTTACGATGACAAGGCAAGTTCAAAAAAAAGTATAAGTAGTTTAACTAAGGCAAACAATTTATTATAGCTTCGTAGAAATATAATATTAAAGCTGAACAATATTGTTAGCCTCAACTATAATAGTACTTTATGCAACTGTTGTATAATAAGGGATATTAAAACACGAATGTGGGTGTGATAACGGTATCACATAGTGTTTTTTTTTTCAAATTCAAATTGAAACGCGCGTGAAAGACCATGTTCTTTTTTTGAAATTCATACATAGTCACGCATCGATAAGTAAGAATGTGGCTGTCTGCTAAAACCCTTTGCGCAAAAGTGATCGAAAAAAAATGAAATTCAGTACAACATTATATTATCATCCGTTTGGATGATTTATTGGTTCTTTTAATTGGGTTTTAATTACATTGGGTGTTTTAATGTTGGCAATAATGTAACTGTTTCTAATCTTTCATAGAGGATTTAAAGTGGGAGTAGATAAAAATAAATATCATAACGTCGACGGAAAACACGGGCTGTATGGACTAGATTCATTTGCCTTTCCCGCGCTTTTGGATGAACTAAATAAAAAAATATTTAAAAAAAGCAAAGTCTTGAGCTGATCTGATCACGTTTTACTGTGCTATTTTTTTGTGACTCCGTTATATATTATATTACTTGACCCGCCGCTATCGCCTATTAGATTTTCGTTTACGCCTTTGATGTTAATATTCTGTTGTGCATATTGGACTTGTTACTCTGCTTACGGTTTGGATTCGATGTTCACGATGTCAAGATGTCTGAATTGTAATCTACTAATCAAATGCGAAGGCATAATATAACAACTTTAACACCGCAGTTACAAAATACATTGTCTGAATGGCTTGGTATACTAGAGGTAGGTATGCACCAAGTAGTATTTATAATCATAATTCACTTTACCTGTCATTGATATATTTTTTACTGGCAAAGTAACTGCGAAAATGCTTTACTAACGTGATGATTCCAGGATTGCTAATTGATAGTTTCGAACAGAGTTTACGGCGGCGGTGTTACGGACGCTCTTGAAATAGTTCCGTTCGAGTTCGAAACTAGTCAAGCAATTGCGAAATCATACTGTGAATAAAACTAGCTACTTAGATAATTCTTTAAGTAGGTAATTATTTAAAAATAGTTATTTCATATTTTTTAGCTTCCCCCAAATGGATTAATTTGTACTGCCTGTTATGTATTGTTGAATCAACGGTTAGAAGAAGGTATAAATGGCAGAGTTTGCGGCCACCCTATGGTGTGTGTTGGTTGCGGACGCTCTGTTATGGGGAGGCGTTACGCTGTGCGACACCATACTCTTGAAGAAAACAGTCCAGTAATAAATATTTTTTCTCATGGAATAAAAATAAAGTATTATTTCAGTGTTTTATTATTTCCCTTTCTTCACTTATAGTTTTGCCAGACGTGTAAGAGAAGTATAAGTATGAGTAAAGCTTGCTCTCTTTAGCCATATAGCTTCGTCAGGCGCTGCTTCACACCCACGGGGAAGCGATATAGCGCTAGTGGACACACTATAGCAGCATCACGTGTAGGTAATTATTTTCAACAACGATACCAGGATTACAAAATCTACTTTTATACAATAAGGCATTCACTAACATCGGCTACGCTATGGCTTACAACCTTTAAGCAGCTTCTGCTCATGAATTCGCTTCAGAGGACAGGTCAGCATAAAAACCCTTTCCATGAAAGAATGATATGAAATGATAAGTGGTGTGTCAATGGGTGTGGTTGTTTATCAGCGTCATATATATATACACATATACCAACATCTACAATATAGTTTACACATATAGATTTAGTTTTCGTCACGTACCAGTGAGTTTTTTCTGATGTTTTCTTTTTATATTAAAGTTCCAGAGCGTAGTGCCTTGCAAAAATTGTTAAAATGCAGGTTTGTAAGTTATTGCTATTTATAATTTGTAGGCGCTAAAATATTTTTTGGTAAGCAAATATAAAATCCCTCGCATGCTCTCTCATCGTAAAACTTACACAATTAAAAACTTAAGCCTGTAAACTATAACGTAACATACTATATGTGTCTACACATTGAGTATTTATTGAGGGCACAGCGCTATCCAAATTCTGTCTATGTATTTTAGTACTCGATATTTCACCCCCTTCCTGTTGACAGATTGATCTGATATTTGGTACACAGCTTTAGTTTTGACAACAAAACCGTTTTACGTAAAAAAAAATGTTTACTGATATTATTTACTTTCACATTTATCTGCAAAGTCTGAATTTCTACGGTCTAATATAGGTTACTTTAAACTTTGAAATTACTTAGGGTTCTCAGCAAAAAAAATCTTTAATCTTTAAAAATTAAGGAAATAATTATGTAATTTGAATTAAGGGACATTTTTTAGTCGAAGTGGTTGGAGGTAGTCGCTAGACATTATTACTATTGTCTTCCTGCGAAATAATCCTTATGAGTTCAAATGACGTTACTCAGAAATGACGTCATTTTTATTAAATGCAATCTCTGTCTAGCTAACAATTTTCAAATCCTTTACTCTTTGACACGTTGTTGACGTTGTTCTATATTTTATTTTTCTTTATGGTGATATCAAATATTTCATTTTAAATATTAGTCATCTACTCAATTTTCAATGCAGAAAATTCTTCTCCTTACCGCAGAACCAAAAAGAATAGAAGGTAATAGCCAACTAACTCACGGTAAAAGAAGATTTTTTTTGTCGTTAGTTTATTAATTTTTTATCAAAACAGATTTAAAGGAACAAAATAACCAACAGCGATAAAAAATAATTAATAAATCCTGTAATCCCGGCTTTTCCATTACAGAATGTTAGAAGGGAACACGCTTGAGAAAATTTGAAACAACCATTACCTAAATAAATGTTTCCCCCAACTTTGAAACATAAGTTGGCGGTAAAAGGGATTGACATATTTCATTTTCATGTCAACATGAGGAAGACTCGCTTTATTTAAGAAAAAGGATGTAGGAGCTAAAATATGGATGATGAAAACCATAGATGATGAAGGTTACTAGATATGCTAGTAGGTACTATCGCGGACATAAACGGTGCACCACTTTGCGATCAAAATGCTTTAGACGATGCTACGTCCGTAGGGGCGGGGCTAGCGTTACGTTCGGACGCCGGGTCCAAGCGATTCTAACCTTAAGAGTGGTGCACCGGCTTTGTCCACGATAGTACGATCTTTCCCCGAGAAAAGAAGCGATTATAGATCTCAAAATACTAAATTATCAGCAATTTGATTGAACTGGACCTCCTTCGTGCAGCTGCTGGGCACATATATTCAATTTTTTTTAATTATTCGATTTTTCTAAAGTAGATACTGTTATACGACATTCTTTCCATTTGTCTCCAAGTCTCTGTCACTCTAAGCGTAAACAAACACAGACCGAGTCAGCATTTCTTTTAAAACATCACAAAATAAATATTTTTATAGGGTTCCATAAAATAGTAATTTATTCTGTTTACCCAAGGGCTGTAAAACAAACACTCGTTAGACAGTAAAATATGAAATTGTTTTTGGTCGTAGCTGACATTAACATTTATTTAAATTTAATGTTGATCTCAAGGCAGCTCTTTATACGACATTTTTTCGTAAGAAAAATGTCGTGTAAAATGCCTTGGGCTGTTAGCATGTCGTGTCAGTTTTGCCTTAAATGTTTTTTTTAACAATACACCTTAACTGTCTTTCTTTGTCAAATACAAAACTCCTAACTTTTTTTTATAAACATGTAAAAAACATACATAAATAATAATAATTATAAGTATTCTTTTTAAGTAAAACGGTTTTGTCATCAGAACTAAAGGTATGTAGCAAATATTAGATCAATCTGTCAACAGGAAGGGGGTAAAATTTCAATTACTAAATTTGAACCAAATAACAAACCGGGCAAGCTAAGTGTTTAAATATCCGGAATTAAAAAAATTGGTCCTCAAAACTTTACAATAACAGATAATTTTGGTGTACGAATTTAGTTCGTAATTCAAGGCTGTCTGTCGCACAACAATTAGTTTTAAGATGTCGCTCAAGAACATTGCGTGTAAACCTCCCACATAATAATTTTCTACAAAATTGACTTTTACGAGTTACTCGTCGTAGGGTAACCGTCCATAACTTCGGGCTAGTACGTGATTTTCGGGGGTAGGTACAATACACCTATACCTATTTCTCAACGGCGTGCCTACTCTATTTTTTTTCGAAGCCCGGTCGAAGCCCGTCTTACAAATGTAGTAATAAAACAATGTCAATTTGAGTCGTGATAGCCTAGTGGTGACCGTTGACTGGCAAGTCAGTGGTCTTGAACTCGAACCCAAGGCGCGCACCGCTGACTTTTAGTAAATTATGTGCATTTTATAAATTAATTATCACTTACTTCGTGCCTCGGAAAACACGTAAAGCCGTTGGCCCTACGCCTGATCTCTCTCCGGTCGTGTCGGATTGCCGTCCCATCGGATTATGAGAGTGAGATAATAGGCACGCCACTACTATTTGCTATCCAATTATCATTTTTTTAGACATTACATACATATATGTATTTCGAAAAAATCTCTACAATTACGATTTTATGGTGGCTGATTCTTCATCGTATGATGTTGTTTACCTTCACCGTTTTAGCAAGTGATCATTAATTTATGTATGATATTGACTCCTATGATTGAAATGTAAATAATTTTTACCAATAAAAATTAAATCGTAAGAATCTTAAGATGCCGAAATTTGGAACATTTACCTTAATGGCTGGATGTAATTACAAGCAAATGTACCTTTGGAACATATGGGCCGAAACGGAATTCGTTGAAGGAAAAATATTTACATAGGTCACAATTAAAGATAATGGCGCGCGGCGAATTGCTTGTGTACAAAGTAGGTACACATGGCTACACATCAAACTATACATCTCCAGTATAAGCTGACATCTTGTTGTACGAAGAGCTTAAACAATGCGAGGTCAGTTCATACTGGTTTTGTTTAGCGTGATGTGTAACTGTGTGTACCTCTGCGTAATATTAAATTACCCACTGTGAAAGCTTTTCGACCTAGAAAAGCGAGCATTTTAAAGAATTTCGATTGAACATTTATTTTAAAACGTCAAATTGAACACTAATTTTAAACTTTATGTCCCCTCCTGTCACAGCAGCCAATCTCAACAGTGATAAGCCAACTACGCTGGAGATATTATAGTGGACAAGGGTGTGCGCAAACACAGGAGCACTCTCTATTCCCTCACTCTCATAGTCCCATAGTCCGATGGGACGGAAATCTGACACGATTGGAGAGAGATCAGGTGCAGGACCAACGGCTTTACGTGCTTACAGAGGCATGGAGCAAGTGATGATTTATAATACGCACATAACTTACTAAAAGTCAGAGGTGCGCGCCTTGGGTTTAAACTTGAGACCTGTGAACGAAACAATAGTAAGAATAATTATATTTTATGCCAATATTCTGTGACATATTGTGCCGATTTCTGTGTTAAGAGTCGTGATAGCCTAGTGGTGGTGACCGTTGACTGGTAAGTCAGAGGTCTCGGGTTCAAACCCAAGGCGACCTCTGACTTTTCGTAAGTTATGTGCGTTTTATTGTATTATTACTCTCCGTGCCTCGGATAGCACGTTAAGCTGTTGGCCACGGCTGTTAATTGTAGATCTTTGATAGTCGTTACGGGTAGTCAGAAGCCCGAAAGTCTGACAACCAGTCTTACCAAGGGGTATCGTGTAACCCAGTATCTGGGTTGTGGAGGTCTGATAAGCCGACCACAACATAGTTGGGAAAAGGCTAGGCAGAAGATTGTGCCGATTTCTGTAGTTCCACCACGGCCCATTCTGGCCCATTTTGGAATAGGCCATTGGTTTCATGGTGAAACCAGCACGGGTCTACTACACAAATACAGTACCTATATATTAAACACTCAGTAAAAAATCATGTTATTTTATAACATCATCCTTTGACTGAATTTTGATAATAGGTAATTTTGCTAATATTATAACATTTGACCGAAGTTTACTAAATTGTATTTCTTTCACAAGAACTAATTATGTAATCAGTTACGTTACGAGTCATGCTATAAACTTTTTTGTGATTTTTTTTTATTTATACAACTAAGTACGATTTCAGTAACTTGTATGCCCTAGTGGCAAAATACAGCGAGCTATTGTATTACCATACCAAGAACTACCCATGTACCTACCTGTGTTTAACATGAATAAATGATTATGATTATGATTATGAACATATTCATCTCGACTAAGAGATAAAAATATATCCCAAGTTTGCATTACACTAAGAACAATAGCTAGAATATTTCCTACGATGCGAGCGAGTTATACGGGCGTTTAACATTGATACAGTATGTTTTGCGAGAGGAAAATACAACCTCTCAGACATGTGATGTATGAAAATTTATGTGTCACAGTTCCATGATATTTTTCTACCACTTACTTGCCTGTTAGCTGTGGGTTTGGTAGTTTTATCTTTATTTTTATCTTCTTATCGTATGGTTGATGAGCAACCCGGAATCAGAGTTTAAACCACCGCGCCCGTAGGCCTCTGACATGGCTTATTGAAAAATCTCTCAGGTGTGCTGGTTTCATCACGATGTTTTTCCCCATCGTTTTAGCATCTGATAATTAATTTGTAATACGCACATAACTTACGAAATTCAGAGGTTGAATTTGAATGCCTCGTCGGTTAGTCTAGTGGTAGCAAGCGCGACTGCTGAGCACGAGGTCCTGGGTTTGATCTCCGAGTCGGGCAAAGTGTTATTGGGGTTTCCATTAGGAAATTCTCAGTAGCAGCACGGAGTCTGGAATTGTACCCGGTTAATGGCAATAGGCTCGCCCCCTATTACATGGGGGTTTTAACATAGCCGGTGAAACATGGGTGTACTGCACACCTCTGCCTACCACCGCTGGGAAATGCCTACAGGCGTGAGTTTATGCATTGTGAAATCAATCGTTACGCGACGCCAGCGTCCTGGCGGTAGTCAAAAGTTAAAACCTTTGACTACCAAGGACTACATTTTTCCCTTTTTCATGCACTTATAAAGCTTGTAGTATACTCGTATTTACCCCATAAGCTAGTGGCAAGAGAAAATATTTCGTAAATCTGATCTGATAAATATTATATCTTCAATTTCTTCAAACCAGTTTTATTAACATAACGGTCCAACAAACAACAGAACTCTTTAGGAAACAAATAAAATTGGATGAAGTATGTGTTTTGGCGCTTGTTCGCAACCCTTTCTGTTGCCCAAACAATGATTAATGCTATGTTGATCTACTGGCAAAAATATAGCTAAATAAACATGTTTAGATACTCGTATTGTTTATCTCAATCAATAGTTAGAAGTTAGTCGCTGTGGCCGAATACGGTCAGGATAGATAGAGAGAAATTGGTGTTGATTCTCTTGTACATCCCGCTAAACTAATTTTAGCCTAACTAACGTAAAAGCTCCTATTACCGCCAGTTTTAGCTGTCTTTGGATTCACTCTAAAAAAATAGATATAAGCTGTTATGTTAGGAAAGATGTTATAATTTATAATTAATCTCCACAAAGTATTCTTTGCGATTCAGTACTTAAATTCAATATTCAATAACACAGTAATTACTAAATAATTATTTAATCCAAAAGAGTAGTTGATTCTATTACCGACCCATAGAATGCGGCAAGATTCTATTACCGATTTTTCTACTTCTTTTACCGACCGCTCCGACGTTCTCACTACTTCTATATTAAATTTAAAAAAAAAAGTTTTAAAGGTATTTATTATATTTATTAACAATAGTTAAGAGATCAACACTATTACAATATGAACATAATTATTTATTGCAACGCTTAGAGCACTCATTTTTTGTTATTTTAATTAATAAAAAGTATAACCAGTCTCAGAAAACAGTCTTCAAATAATTATTATTCCTCTTGTCACGCAGAGTTGTCCTCTGAATGCCATACCTAGGTTTTTGAAGCTTCGTATATGAGCTTCTAGTTGAGCAGAGGCATACTGCTTGCGATTCTGCGGTTCCATGATTCTATAAAAGAACACAATCTTTAAAGAGATATAGAATTTAATTCTTCGAAAGAAGCTTTAAAAAGTTACATGTCCCCCATTCCGTCCCGCCATTTTTATTTGATTTAAAAACTTAAGAAATATAGCCAATTCCATGAAGCCATGAATGAAACTGGATAGCAAATATTATTTTACATTAATATATTATTATGACAAAATCTCTCAAAACGTCACGTATGCAAGAAATAAACCAATTTGTTCAAAAATATACATTTTGTTTTTTTTTACCTACCAAAAATATCGTCATAGCTGTGAGTCGGTAATAGAATCAAGTATAAAGGTTACAATATTCTATTAGCGACCAATAAAATTTATAACAAACAGATAAAATATCTGCTTTATGGAATACTGTTAAATTCGATCTCATTGCTATATTATTTATTTTAATGTCAGTTAGTCTTTAATTAAGATAATAAAGGTTATTTACAGTACAATATCATTATAATAATAGGGATATTGTCTAACGTTGAATCGAGTTTTACACAAAAACTTTAGGAAATAGCTTTGTCGTTAATAGATCTAACGAAGTAAACATATTTTAAGAATTGAACAAGAAAAAAATAAAATTTAATGAGCTAGTTTATAATAGATATTATTTTAAAATAACAAAATGTGCTCAAAATTTAACAACGCCATGGGTCGTTATTAGAATCAAGTTTTGAAATTTGGATTCTATTACCGCCTAAAATTAAAACATGATTTTATAACACAAAAACCAATAAAAAGTATTATATTAAGAGTTAGTTTAAAAAACGAATATATAAGTTACAGTTGTAATGTGATAGCAAGAATACAAATCCATTTTTAGTGTGTTATTTTCCTTAAGTAATATTTAGGTGTACTTACGTGGCTGGAGACGCGACACTATGAAATGTGCGTCCGCTTCGGGCGCGTCCCACTTATTGTCAAATTATTTCTTTCACTGGCTATTTAAACACACAAACTTTACTCTATTTGTTGTCCAACAAAAATACGTAACTAATTTTTAAGGTATTATTTTCTGGAACCCTATATTATGTCTAATATGAGTGATTAAAAAATTAGATCGTTAATAGAGTACACATTTTAGGGGGTCGTTAATAGGAGCTTTTACGTTATATTTCTTTCTAATAAATACCATTAAAAAAGGATAGCAAATTGAGCTATAAAATTAGAGCTGTCAAATTAGTCTACGTCCTTGCAATTTACGTGAAATTAGACGAGACCTCGACATGCCGACTAAATTCTCGTTGATAACACGCAAATGGACTAGTTTGACAGCACTAAAAATCTTCTATCTTTTTTTAATGATCTCTGTTAGAAAGAGAGATAGAGTAGTGAGTCTAAATTAGTTTAGAGCGTGTGCAAGAGAATTAGCACCATTGTTTATGGAAGTGAATTGAAATCTTTTCGATGAACTCTTAAACTATTATTTTATAATACATTTAATATATATATATATACATAAACTACTATCTACATAAAAAATACAGCTTCATCAGCCTGTATTAGTCCACTGTACATGGGCTTCTCCCAATGCGCGCCACTATTGTTTCTCCCGTTTGCTACGGTTTCGGTTTATAACTTGCTATTGGGTCCCGCTTGCTACTAAACTTAATGCGGGTATTTAACTTAGGCTTCCAGCTTATAATATGAGTTTGTTAAACCGAAGTAGAGTTTACTTTGTTTATAGTTTATTTTTATTATTAACTGAATTAGCAAGCTGAAGTTGCAGTAGGCCGGCCATATAAGCTGCAGAACAGATTACCGGTGGAGTAGGGTAGTTCTTGAGTGGAGACCGTGGATCGGTAAACGTAGTGTAGGACGCCCTCAGGCTAGGTGGAGTGACGATCTTGCAAGGTGGCTGGCACGAACTGGATGAGAGTAGCCAAAAATCGTGCTTAATGGCGAGCAATGGGAGAGAGCTATGTCCAGCAGTGCAGCAGTGAGCTGCTATAATTAGTAATCATCATCATCATTTCAGCCATAAGACGTCCACTGCTGAACATAGGCCTCCCCCAATGACTTCCAGATCGGCTGGTTGGAAGCAACCTGCATCCAGCAGCTTCCTGCGACCTGATGATGATGACAGTTTATTTTAATTAGGTATTTTTTTCTATTTTCAATCTTGTTTTCCCTCTTTTTAGTGCATTTTAAATTGTCTTTTTTGCAGTCGGGTTTTTGATTCTAAAAAAAAAACTACTGGCAATAGCAAGTACAATTATAAAAATCTTTTATGTTTATGACATAAATAGCTTCCGGCGCAACTTCATCTACATTATACTTAATTAGATATTAAAAATACTTTTTGAGACGAAACAGGAAAAAATATGGACCTAACAAGGATTTTTTTAATTGAGACAAAATTTCGTGAGGCGAATGCAGAATAAATAAAAAAAATTACTGATTTATTTTTCTCCTGAGTTTAAAAATACTGTCATTTTCCAACATGACCACACGATTGGTGCAGTAGTAAAACGTACGACCTGTTATGCTAAAAATAATGAGTTCAATCACCGCATTAGACTAATTGGTGAAAATACTGTATTATTCTGTTACTGTTACTGTTAGCCCATATCATTCCACTGCTGGGCAAAGGCCTCTCCCTCTGATTGCCACGTCTTTCGATCCAGAGCCAGTGTGGTCCAGTTGCTATTTGTTTTGTCCAGTTTGTCCCGCCATCTCATACGTGGTCTGCCGGGACGCCGTCTTGCTATATCAGTATTATAATTATTAATTTATTTTAAAGAAAAAAAAGAAATTAAAATAATTTGTTATAGGTTTTCTAATAATTATCTTTAAGTTTTTAGCAAGCTAAATTGTTAAATTCTTGGTCCCTGAACCCGAAGAAAATGGAGTAGGAAACGACATGACAACGCGATACCATAAAGTGTGGTCTCGCTCAGATTGGCTACGGCGTAGCTGCTACGCCGTAGTAATGCAGTACGGGCGTAGCCGCTACGCCGAGACGAGACGGCCCGTACTGCATTACTATTTTCATACAATTTTGATGCGGGAGACAATAAAACACTATTAGGATGTTGAAACCCTGTATATCTATAGAAATTAAAATTACTGCAGATAAAGTAGCTAAATATAAAATTACTTAATAAGAAAATTTTAAAAAACAACTATCTTCGACGTACCGTGTCCACGCTCTGACCGCTAAGCTACCGTATCTTACCCGAATCAGGTGATATTTCAAATCTCTTTCTACGCCTAGGGCGTGAATTCCATCCGTACCAGTTGTCATTTTCAAAGTTTCTTCTTAAATAATTAAATTTAACAAGCTAACATGTAAAAAATTCATTGCTCATATATGGTAAAATCAATCAATGCAATCGCAGACTCATATTATTTAAAAAAAAATCTTAATGATAGAGTAATGTTTTTCTCTCGTAAAAGGATTAATTACTATCTGAAAACCCTGAACTTTTTCAGGGGTCACAGATTTGATAGCGAGGCCTTAATTATTAGATCGTCGATCAGCGTCAATAGCAGACAGATCAGAAACGTAACGTAACGAAACTTTAATGTTACGAAGCAACTTTTCTTAATCTTAAAACTCTTTCTTATTGACTTAGGTAGGTTATATAAAAAAAAATCTCTATAGCCAGCCATATACCTATTTTTTTTTATAGACTCACGCCTGTATTCTCCAGAGGAGGCAGGCAGAGGTGTGCAGTACTGGGTGTACGTTTCACCGGCTATGTTAAAATTCCCATGTAATAGGGGGCGAGCCTATTGCCATTAACCTGGCGCAATTCCAGACTCCGTGCTGCTACTGAGAATTTCTTAATGGAAAAACCCAATAACACTTAGCACGACTAGCCATCTTACCACCAGCGAACACAAGCAAACGGGCGTCGTTAACGTAACAAAAATGGTATTTCTTTCATTTATTAAACCTATTTATACAGTCCACAAATCGTTTGATTCCAATCCAAATAGGATCCTTAACAACATTCAAAGCATAGAGTATTCAAGAAAATATAGAGTGATAACGTCAACCACATTGCCTTGTGCGGAGCGAAAGCAGGTCTTACCATACAAATGTTAAAATGTCATTTTTTTAAATTATGTTTTCTGGACGTTTTTCAAAATTTAACTCAGCAGTTAACCATGATATAAGCTAAAATGTAACTTTTTCGCTCGTGGAGCCTAGTTGAACCGCAGTCGATCGAGGTATGATCGCAAACGGAGCTCGTGTCGCGGCTGCGTTGTTCATACCCGTGCTCACAGTTCATACTTCTATAGGGTTGCTCTATATTTTCTTATAACTCTAAGATTCAAAGCCAAAAAAAACACAAAAAATTTAATTCAGTGTGACAAATTTATCTGTTCAAAACTTAAAATACTTTTAAAACAATACCTAATTCGCAACTCGTTTCAGTGAAGTAACAAAATGTCACAATCACAAATTGACTTGTTGAAAAACTTGATACTTTGAAAGTTCGACCAGACCTTCTTCATCTGTGGCTTTTATTAAAATCCCCGTTTAGGAATAGCCAGGGTTGTCACTTTGAATAGAAATGAATATTACCGTGACCAAATCGTGGAATGTTTTGGATAATCTAAAACTTTACCAATTTATTCAATTCAGAGATCGTTTTAAATCTGATTTATTATTTATAACTGTTTAAATATTACTTTTGATTTAAAATCATCTTTATTCCTGATGCTTTAATGTTACGCTTATAGCGCTTATATCTAAAATACTTAACTGGGTTTATCTTTAAAATCTCTGATTTCTTTCTCTTATTAATAACAGAATGACTGTTGACTGGTAAATCAAAGGACTTAGGTTATAATCTAAGGCATGCATAATTACATAATTAAGTGTTATAAATTAATTATCTCCTTCCCATCCCGTCGTCCCATCTAATGTTGAGAGCGAGGTATATAATTATGCACATGAGTTTGTGCAAACTTGTACTTGTACTTCCACTATAATATCTCTTGCGTAGATGGGCAATTTCAACTTCATATAATAATAATATTGTCCTTTTGGACAATGTTATTATTATAAATCTAATAGATAATGGACCAACCACGCTTTCACTGCACTTGAGAAAATAGCCTATGGTGCTAAGGTTGTTTCACATCGTTGTTTAATTAATTTGACGTGATATTATACGGGTGCATCATCATCATGAGCATGCATCATGCATCATGGCGACAGCAAGCCCTAAATCCTCTTTGGTAGACTAAAATTTGACAGTATGTTGTACTTTTTACATTTTTGATACACAAATGTATTTGTATATACACAAGAAATTTGGTGAGCTTTTATTAATTTTTGTGAACACAGTTGAAAAATTTTTTAGAAAAAAAAAAGCTCGAAATATTTTTTTTCTTGTAAAAAAACTTTGACAGCCACGCCGGAGACATAATGCATTTTTTATTGTTCGCGATCGCTAGTGACCGCGGTGGCGCAAAGGCATAATATTCAAGGATTAAAAAAAAGGATAAATTAAAGGACATGTTTAATACTCGAATCTATCCTTGCCATTATGAGTGTATGCAATAGATGTATAAAACTCCGGTAAGCAAAATAAAATTATTACATGTAAAATAATAGGACACCCCTGGCCTCAATACAGCAATATTTCTTATAAGTTTTTTTGAGGAACCCCTGCAAATGTGAGAGTAATGTCAGATAGGTTTAATAAAATGCCATAGCGTTGCAAGCTGGCTACTCCCAAATAGGATGGAAGTTTCGCTAGAGATTGGAAGCGCAAATGGGGTCTAAGGTTGAGCACAGACTAAAGACATTCCTTGCTACTTACTTACCTTCAAGGCAAGATTGAATAGACATCTTATGGTTATGCTCGTAGACCTTATCGCTTTCCATCAGGTGACATTGAGGTCAAGAGCGCCATTAAATATTTATAAAAAGTCTCTAAACAGTTTTGCGCCGAACTGTTACTGAGGTGCGCACAAAAAAATATATAATTAACCCGCAAATTGCTCGGCGCAAAACTGTCGTGAGACTAAAGTTCGATTTTTTTGTAAAAAGAAAATCGCTTGTGAGCGGGATTTGACCTATTGGGTAAAGCCCCCATTCGCGCTGCCACTAAGATATTTGTAACCCCGCCCGTGTGATCGATGTCGTGATGTCTTAAGGCTGTTTGTGTCTTTAGTCTGCGCTCAGCCTAAATTACTCATTGCCCCACTTTGTGAGAACTCTGATGAGGAAGTAAATTTCTGGAGTATTTTAAAGTTTTCGTTGTCGTGGATATTCATTACTTTTGTTGATTTTGAATGTCGTTGAACTCGTTGAGATAGTTTATAAAACTATTTTTTTAATTTAAGAAGATTTAAAAAAAGCGTCGGTTTAATTTATATATGTAACTGAATACAACGAAAGAAATAATACCACGACCCTTGAACATTCAATATCATCATTGGCTAATAAGACAAACATCATAAATGTTTATAAGAACAATAGTCACAATTGAAATACACTTTAGTAAAATAAAAATGTCTTGTACAATGTCTCTTGAGAAATGTAAACTATAAGATAAGTTAGATCTATACAGTTAAAACTGTTTAATACACAAGACCAAGCTTTGTAAGTATCGCTATTTTCGGTATTGCAAAGTTTTTTAGAATACTTATTCACTTTTTTACTTCACTTTGGAGAATTATAACTCCAGATGAGGGAGTAATAAAACTCTTTTATTAACTTTTGTTTTCGCCAAGTTTAGATTAGAGGGTAATAAAATAATTTAAAAATGTTAAACTCTCGAAATTACTTCGCTTCTTATAAAAGTATTTTATGATATTATATAATAACAATGTATCAAAGTGTATATATTTTTAATCATGTTAAATAAATTATTAATATAAAATGTTATAGCAATACACCTTCAAGTCCATGACTGTATCAGTCCACTGCTGGACATAAGCCCCTTTTCATACGCATCACTTATTTTGTGCGCTCATTAGAAGGTGTCTGCCCTTAATCGCCACGCTAGACAAGCGGGTTGGCGATCGCAGTAGCAGATGGTTGCTATTACACAGTAAGATGTCGCAGCCCGTCCTGCAGATTTTTCTCTTTATCGCTTCTAACGACACCTGCGGGTTGAATAGGGATGGTTCTATTCTTAGGCCGAAACCATACGGCACTTTAAAACGGCACGGCTATTAAAGTCCATAGTTAGTTACTAACTATACTTTTAAAACAGTACCGCGACTGACTGACAGACAATGCGCAACCTAAACCATTGGTCCTAGAGACTTGAAATTTGGATGAGATATTCCTTGAGGATATATGTGCACTAAAGAACTGATTTTCGGATATTCCGCCTCTAAGTGGGTAAAAAAAAAATTGTGTCTAACAAAGTTGCGGGTGAAGCGCTAGTCTACTAAGTATATACCTATTACATATTGGTTTTAAGCTGCCAACAACACGTTTGACCCGTTGGCTAAGCGATTTGCCTGAAGCACCAACTTCAGCGGCTCAGTCCTAACATGGGACAAACATTTCCGCCATACACAAATATTTGTTTTGTTGTAGGTGATTCACGACTACTACGATACACTCTCGCTACAGGAAGAAATTCTACGCTACCTATGTATAAGTTTTTTCGAAGCTCTTTCAAAAATAACAAAATAAATACACATAAAGCTAAATAATGCTAAGATTGCTACCCTTGATTATGGCAATTGATTTTAGTTTTCAGTTCTGTGTCAAAATTCTCATGGTATTTAACCTAGCTGCTGAATAAACATTTGTTTCTTACACCAAAACATTTTACAGCTACAGCATCATCCAGTTTCCCATAAAAAATAATTTCAGCTTTAATTAAAATTGGGAAAACAGTCCTGAGATTTAATCTTAAATCAAAAGCTTTTAATTTTCCTCAAACAGGCGACTAAAAATAAGGTATAAGTATTAGAAATAAGAGTGCAAACAACATCATGCCAGTCTCAGCCCTAAAATAATGGGGTTATTTATCAGATTCTATTAAGGTGTTTGCTGCAAAAATGGAACCTTGCTAGCGAAAATTCCTTGTTGACGAGGTGTAGATTTTTTTAATTTTCCAAGCATAATGGTGTAGGTAAATGTAAACCAATGTTGAGAGAAAATTTTAATGAAAAACCGGAAAATACAAACATTTTTTTTTATTACGAAAAAGGCAATGGTTTGTCCACAAAGCCTGGGGTACCCGAATATGGTGATAAGCGATGTTATAGTCTACGAAAGAGCACACCTGCCTGGATGAATTTTGGACGGATTAAGCTACGCTAAGCGTCTATCTCGCTCGCACATTAAAGTTAAGAAGATATAAAATCGATTAATATAGTCATGAAAAATCAAAACAAACCAATTGAAGGAGACCAACATCACAAAGTTTCAGAAAAAAAAATTAAACTTGATCGAAACATGTTTTCAAATATATTTTTTTACGTAAAACGGGTTTTTCATCAAAACTAAAGCTGTGTCCAAATATCAGATCAATCTGTCAACAGGAAGGGGGTGAAATATCGTTTACTAAATTTGAACCAAATAATAAAACCGCTAAGCAAGCAAGCTAAGTTAGCTAGCTATAGCTAAGTAAAACCGTTTAAAATAATTAATAAATTAATCTTTATTTTATGCCATTTTATAAGTACTTTAGATTTTGCTGAATAATGGTCATACAAACAGCTGAGTTACCACATCAAAAAAGTATAGAATAGAAAAACCTTTACAAAAATACCCACTTGAAGTAAAAGAACAGCGTTCGCCGTATCACCGAACTGTTATTTATCAATATCGGTCACAAGTACTCTAAGATTAATGGTCTGAGTCACTTTCATCACGTTCTTTTCACCTTTATCACTCCTTAAATTATATAAGTGGAGAGATAGACATCGTTTTTTATAGTAGAACCTTTTGTATTGCCTTTGAAGTGTAAGTATTTATTTCAGAACGATTTTTAACTGACTAAGAATGTTTTAAAAACTACAATCAAGCATCTCACAGAATCACGCGCCATTATGAACTCTAACAACTAACATTGTAATGAGTTTTTATAATAATAACGTTTTTAACCAAGCTTTTATATTGGTTGTATTGGAATATCAAAACTAAATGTATGAGTATGTACAAAAATTTTGCACCCGTGCTGTTGACCGCTGAAGAGTTCCTTTGTATGGAGTTAATCCCGGATATCGATTCAGATCATGCTTACCATGAAAATGCATTGTTATTGGAACTGAACAAATATGCAAAAATTCAACTTCATAAGATAAGAAGAAGTGGTTCTAATTCATTTTGCAAGATTCCACCCTAACAAACATACATTGCAAATAATATAATATAAGTAAATATTTTTTTTACGTAAAACGGTTTTGTCATCAAAATTAAAGCTCTGTACCAACTATCAGATCAATCTGTCAACAGGAAGGGGTAAAATATCGCTTACTAAATTTGAACCAAATAATAAACAGGTCAAGCTAAATAAAACCGTTAATAATTAAATAAAAACTTGTAAAAATCAATCAGTATGAATATTTTAACAAAAGAATTTTTTGTGAAAAAAAAATCACAAAAAATAAAAAGAATAACACTGAATCTATTTCAAAATTAATAAAGTAACCATCAAGTATTTATGACCTTATCCAAGTTAATATTCGTAAATGGGTCACAGTATAAGCAGCCTAAAATGGATTGGTGGGTCTTAGATAGGGTCCCTAATTATACACCCTTGCCATTAAGTGACCTTAAAACAAGAAACCCATACATATTACGTACGTGAATCCCTTAATTAACACCAGAAGAATTACTGGTGCCTTAAAGTGGCCTTTAAAAGGTTTTAGGGAGCACCCTTTTCTTGAAGGCTTATGGCCGGCAAAAGTAGGGTTAAAATGATGGTCGACCATAGACAATGTTACGTTGTAAGTTTGGGCAGAGCACAAAAAATAAAAAACTAACGAAAATAATACAACTTCAAAAAACTAAAACGCTACAAATAACACAAAGTCAAATTCTTACTCGATAACGTTACGAGTGGTTTAACTAGGCCAAATCTCACACTATGCGTCCGCGCAAAATTTTTAAAAAAATAATCCGAAATATTCGCTTCACGTACACGAACATAGATTATAGAAGTATGTGAAGATTTTGAACACAACAAATTTATAAATTGATCATGAATCAAGGTATTAGATCCGTTTTATTAACTGTTGCTGTTGCTATTATTAGACTGTTATGGATTAGGATTAGACTTTTACGGAATTTAATTCATGTGATCCTGTTTTATGTATATCGTAAAGCACGAAAGTCGATGTACGTATGACCGAAAAAACTAACACCTCCGATGTATCTTTGTTTGAATTGAGTTGTAACTCATGATATTATGTTATGTCGAAATTATTACACATTAATTTGTAATTAATGTAAATGTTTGAAAAGCAATGATAGCCTGTGGTATGACCGTTGACTGGCAAGTCATAGATCTCAGGTTAGCACCTGCCTCGGAAAGCACCTTAACCCGTTGACCCCGGTTGTCATGGAGATCTTTGACGTTCATGAGTCAGTACTCTCATAAAATCCTGACAACTGATCTAACTTCAGAATATCGTATCCCTTTGGGTTGCGGAGGTCACATAGGCAGTCGCTCCGTAGAATACCGATATTTAGTTGCATCTGGTTAGATTAGAAGCGACCCCAATAAAGTTCAGGATTAATTAGACTAGGAGGATGATGATTAATTTGTAAAAAACTCAGGAAATTTTACTATTTTTAACTTGTACAAGTGGATGCCAGGTCAGACATCGTAGGTACACCAACCTACAAAACTTTTTAAAAACATGAGTGTATAACAAATTGTTCATCAACCATTATGATATAAAAACAAGGTCGGAGGCTAATCCAATCAAAACTAAAGCAATTTCTCAGCAGCTCTTGATAAGAACTGGAACACATCATTCGACTACCCGAACTCCGCTTAAATATTTCAGTTACACCTGAAAGGCCTACGTGCCCTTTCACGATCTCATGCATTTTTAAAACAGTTTTTTCTCAGACAAGATTTAGTTAAGAAGTTCATACTTTATGTGGGGTAAAATCACACTTTATGTGGGTAAATTCACACTTTATGTGGGTAAGTTCGTATTTTATGTTGGTTCCTGGTTTAAAATTCATTTATGGTAGAGAATTTAATTAGAAGAATGTATTTTATTGGAATTTTGGTTAAGTTATTATTGGACTTTGGAATTATAAGGGATTGTTTATTAAGGATGGCTCTTTAATTGTGTTTATAATATTTTGTTATCACTTTACCACCATTTTGTTTTAGGATAAAGTAAACGCAATTAGAAGAATGTAGTGTTAGCAATTACTTACGTTTGTTTAGGTTAAGGGCAGTAAATTATTATTATAGTTTATGAATAATAATAGTTACCTTTAGATACTAAATATAAGCATTTCTGTTAACCACAACTTTAATTTCCTGTTAAATTTTCATGAAGGCAATGCTTTGATGTCGCAAGGTATGGTATTTAATAATTAATGAGTGATATTAGTGCTTCACGGGCTTAACTTATCAATCAAGGGGAATAAATGAAAAAACAATCCCTTCACACAATCTTCTGATAAAGTTTTAGTAAACTTATCTAGCATAGAAAACCGATGAATTTCGAGATACGATTAAAATTGTTAAAAAAACGAATGATAATATTTTTTATTGTTTTGGTTAGCTGTATTCTTTTTTATTTGAATATTGTATGTTACTTTTATTAAAAAGTTATTATAGAAATTTATATTTATAACAAATTTTTAACCTCGCGAGATTTTTGTAAAATGCTATGCCAGAATTCAACAAGACTTAAGAGGAAATTAATAGGTAATTTTTTTTTAAATTATATGGAATTACTTAAATTATTATATATAATTATTATACTTAAATTATTGTTTAAACGACAAACTACGTATTAATTTTTTGAAATATTTTTATACCTTTATTAGTTTAAACCATTTATATTGTTTTACACGTATAGGTAGGTACAATAATTATCTGCATAAAATATAGAGCAAACATAAATAAAAATAATTACGACCTACTATAATTATTTTCAAATAATTGAAAACGTCTTTCCAAATATATTAAATTTTAATTAAAATTATTTTATTAAAATTATAAAGATTATTTCTACATTTCACTATAAAGAAATTATAAGGAAATCATTTTCTCAATGTTATATTTTTTTATTAAATATTTTTTCGCCGTAAAAAAATTATTACTCACCTATTTTTAAAATATAGTAGTAATTACGCTGCTTATACCATAACCATACCATTTTTTTTTTAACAAATAATTATAAAAAAAGTTTACGTAACTCCAAAACTTACCTCAAACTTTGAAAACTTTTGTCAAACACCGCCCACGTAAGTTACTAATCACTCTAACTATTAAACACGAAGAACATACAAAGTCGTGTATTATAATCGTATTTTTAAATTATTTTTATTTTTGCGTACAGCCCAAGACACGTGCGAACGAATCCACGACGGACGCGAAACTGAAGCCTGAAACATAGGCGAACCCACTGACCAATATACATCGAGCTTCGAGAATTCTATATGCATGTCTGCATTGCCCTTTTACGTTAGTACATAGAGGGGCGAGGAAGGTCTTGTTATAGTGGTCTGGTAGCCCTTTACGGGTCACGGTAATTGAATTTCAATTTACGATAGTAAGTAAATAATTGATCTTAGGCTTAGGTTTGAATTATAATTATAAACAAAACAGTTTGTTATCTGCAACGGTACGGCAAGTGTTTCGGGTTCAAGTCCAGCTCATATCCTATAACTTTTTTCAAAATTTTCTCTAATTTTTTTAAGGCATTTTATGGCCATTACATGTATTCTTCTTCTTATCGTACGGTTGATTAAGAACCTAGTGTCAAAGTTTAAAACCACCCGTAGGCCTCTGACATGGCTTTACACACCATTGAAAAATCTCTTAGGTGAGCTGGTTTCATCACGATGTTTTCCTTCACCGTTTTAGCAACTGATAATTAATTTTATAATACGCACATAACTTATGAAAAGTCATTGGTGCACGCCTTGGGATAATGTAATGTTTTACATGTATTAAAAATAAATAATAATTGATTAAAATAAGCTTATTTTAAGTTTAAGCAAAATATACAATATTTTAGGAAATAAATATATTTATTTTTTAACTTGATGAACAACCCGGTGTCACCGCCCGTAGGCCTCAGTCATTTTCTAAAATTTGAATTTAGATGGGTAACCGGTAGCATTTTACTATCTCTTTCTTTTCTATTTTTTTTTGTCTCTGTGCTTTAGAGATAGAGATACTATTACTATTTATGGCTATTCTTAAATGCCTTTACGTCAATTTCACCAGCAGACGAATTGTCATTTTTCACGAATCATGAGTTCACAAATCGTGATATCACAATTCGATACTTTTATAAGTATTATCAAACACTAAAGTGCGTAATTTTCGTAAAAAGAAAAAATGGATTACAAGCGGCATTTGAACCCACGACCAGCTGGGTAAAGGCCCGTCACTTTGCCACTTAGCTATTCATAACGGTACCTACTTATATAAGTACCGAAAACAGATCATTCATTGAATCCATTTTTACATTCTAAAAATAAGAATTTATGCTCAAACTCAAAATGTTGACAAAAAAACAAGTTGATTTTCCTTTGAAGAAATTAAACTTGTTTTTCTTCAGCGTGTTATTAGCCTTTAACGTTTTGTATGAAGATATCTCCTTTTGTGATAATTTAGAAAAACGTTCTTTAGATAAAATAAAATAAATATTTTAATCTTGAAAGTGATTCTATTGCTTAATTTGCTGACCATAGACATTTAAATTTAATTTATCGTCTTGTTTTTATTATACCTAGCACATACTGGCCATTGCTGACGTAAGGTCTTTGGTTTTTTTAATACCGCTTTAGAGACAAACATGCATTAGGCCCAACTGATGGTCGTTTTTTCTTCAACGTATGGTTGATGAACAACCTGGTGTCAGAGTTTAAACCGCCTGTAGGACATGGCATGGCTTTACACACTGTTGAAAAGTCTCTCAGGTGTGCTGGTTTCCTCACAATATTTTCCTTCACTGTTTTAGTATGTGGTAATTCATTTCTAATACGCACATAAATCCGAAAAGTCAGAGGTGTGTGCCTGGGATCCAACCTATGACCTTTGACTTGGCACTCCAACGGTCATACCACTAGGCTATCACTGCTTTTTACTTTGTTTTTACCAACTCTTTACCAACTGATGGTAAGTAATCACCGTAACCTATGGACGCGACTAACTTGACATCAAAAAAATACATAAAAAGATTGACAACTCAAACAAAGATCAACCAAACAACCAAAACAAATTAAGCTATCTCTACACTTACACATTGTTGAACTTTATTCCATTTTATAAGAAAAAGGAAACAGATATCTATGTCGTCCATTTCATAACAATTGAGACGAAAATAATATAAGCGGGAAAATATAAGCCCATCGTAGACGTAGCTATAATATATAATATATATACATATAACAAAATTGTAACGAAGTATAAACTGTACAATATATATTTTTGAAAAAAAAAGTAAGTGTGTGGAAAAAAGTAAAAAAGTATTTTTTGGAAAAAAGTAAGTAAATGTTCAGGGAACGATACTGAAGCCGAATAAGTAGTTTTTTTAGAAACTTTGCATGCTGTTTATCTGTCAGAGATTGGTGCGAAAATTACTGGACAGATTTAGTTAAAATTCGGAAAAATATTTGTATCATACCAAATCAGGGTATAAATTATCACAATACATAACTATGAGATGAGCAGTTTTGTAATAAGTAGGGTTATCGAAATCCAGGCAGACATTAGTCGCGGATTGAAGCTAGTAATGTAAAAATCCTACTAAAATTACCTATAGATATGAAAGTTAAAAGAATGTATGGATAGATCGATATTTGTTTTTTTCACGCAAAACAACTAAACAGATTTTAATAAAACCTTAAAGTAATATTATGGCTACATCAGAATAACACATAGACTACAAAATATGGGCGAAAGTTTATTATTATTACATTTCAGTTATTTCTTGGAGTCTTCTTTTTCATCGTATGGTTGATGAACAACCTGGTGTCAGAGTTTAAACCGCCGAATAGGCCTCTGACATAGCTTTACTGTGGTTTTAATCTGTGAAGTGTGCTGGTTCATTCAAGATATTTTCCTTCACCGTTTTAACAAGTGGTAATTGATTTCTAAAACGCACATGAATCCAAAAAGTCAGAGGTGCGTACCTAGTTTTCGAATTTACGACATTTGACGGTAATACCAACTAACTTTATTTATCAAAGTTTAGCTAATTCCACTATAACTCAACTGTTTGTGTAATCCTGTTTCCTCGAAATTGAACTATGGAGTTCAAAAATCACTCTTACGATTGCTTTTGAACTGAAATCTACAAATAATCTTACACCCATCAGAAGATACCTTTAATCTTTCTGAAACTCCTCGACTCAAACGATGACCTTTTCCCCATTCAGTTTAGGATCAATCGGCTCAAAATGGCGGCTTGATAAAGTAGTTTATGTAACCTAGAACAGTATAAAGTGAAACGAATTGATTCCATTTCAGTGAAAAAGTATTTCCATTCATTCGTATTCGTATGAAGTATTCGTATTTCTGGTCACGAGAAGACGCTCAATGCAACTTGACCGAAACGTCGAGTTTACTTCAATAATGGTGCTAATTTCTTTGCACACGGCACATGGCACACTTTAATTCTTGCACACGGTCTTAACTAATTTAGACACACTATTCTGTCTTTCTGGCAGAGATCATTAGAAAAGGATAGAAGATTTTAGAGCTGTCAAATTTACATGATATCAATGAGAATTTAGTCTCATCTAATTTCACGTTAATTGCAAGGACGTAGACTAATTTGACAGCTCTAATTTGATAATTCAATTGGCTGTTCTTTTTCTATTAGTGTTTGTTAGAAAGAGATATAGTTAGACTAAAATTAGTTGAGGGATGTAAAAGAGAATCAGCACCAATGACTATTTTGAATTATCTGTGTGCGAATAGACCGGAAATAATATTTAAAACATGATTCCAATTCGCGAAAGTTTGAAAAGTATTTCGATTGCCATAGTTTCGATATAGTCTAGTAATATAGTTTTTTTATAAGTAACCGTAGGTTGTATTGTCGCGGTGACGGTGGTGCAATTGTAACAGATAGGACAGAATACTAGAATAGAAACAGATTTAAGCAGTGATAGCCTAGAGGTATGATTCAAAACCCAGGCACGCACCTCTTAATTTTTGGATAAGAAATTAATTATCACTTGCTAAAACGGTGAAGGAAATCATCGTGAGGAAACCAGCACACCTGAGAGATTTTTCAACGCTGTTTAAAGCCATGTCAGAGGCCTACGGGCGGTTTAAACTCTGATACCAGGTTGTTCATCAATCATACGATGAATAAGAAGAAGTAGAATAGTAATAGGGGCGCTTTAAAAGCATGTATGTATACACTAGAAGTTTTACAATACAGGATAGCGATGCATTACAGTGGTAAGATTCGAAGCCAAAGATTCAAAAAAATCATGTTATTTTGTGTCTGCTGCTGCTAAATCTGTGAAGGAAAACATCGAGAGGAAAATAACCCATAGCTAACGCCCATGGATGGTTTAAATTTGGACACAAGATTGTTTGTAGATAAAGGTTGAAAGACTGATAAACAACACAAAGGCTTAAGCTGGTTACGAATTTTCCTGAAATAGAATTTTACGTAAATAACTATATGTATAAACATTTTTGCAAACCATGTGATATTTTTTTGTAAGCCGGGTTATAATTTTTGTAAAAAGAAAAATTTATTACAAGCAAGATTTTAACCTGCGATCTACTTACTGATTCAAGCCCTCAGTCGGTATGCCACTGAGCTTTTCGTAACCCTTCCTGTACTATCGAAATTCTCTTCTTTATTCCCATCATTTTCGTGAGCTCGTAATCGAATTTTTTGAACTATTTTTTTTTTATTTACTTGTTTGTGTCTTATTAAATTTAATTCAATGTTATTTAATCTAGTTACAGTACCATTGGCTTTCTTTTTTAAGGTAATTAAAATTTTAAATTCTAAGCACTTAGTGAGACTCACGCCTGTATTCCCCAGAGGGAGTAGGCAGAGGTGTGCAGTACACCCACGTTTCGCCGGCTATTTTATAAGTCCCATGTAATAGGGGGCGAGCCTATTGCCATTAACCGGGCACATTTCCAGACTCCGTGCTGCTACTGAGAATTTCCTAATGGAAAAACCCAATAACACTTTTGCCCGACCTGGGGATCGAACCCAGGACCTCGTGCTCAGCAGTCGCGCTTGCTACCACTAGACCAACGAGGCAGTCTTAGTGAGAATAAATAATATATTCTATTTTTATTTTTTTTTACTTCTGTCACATTTTTACAAATAGCGTGACAGTGTGTCTAGTGAACCTTGAACGCTTACCACCGTGACAGCCAATTTCCTACCTATCGAGTTCTCAACATGCAAACACCATGTTATAACATAAGCCTTACACGTGACAAGACTATTTCCTATTTCATTTTGATATTGATTATTATTACGTCATTTAGTGTCAAGCTCGACTATTTTCTAATAAAATATAAAAATGGTGTATAATTAACATTAAGCTATGCTGTGCTGACCTGGGGGCTTAGCCAAGTTGCTTATCTACAATCGCTAACGCTATAGAAAACGAAAGAAATGTATAGGATTATCGTTATGTCACGTGGTCAAAACAAACGAATAGAATCTAATCCTATACATTTCTTTCGTTTTCTATAGCGTTAAATTAGCGATTGTAGCTAGTCAACTTGGCTAAGCCCCTGGCCAATGATCTTATTCAAATTAAGAATTCAAACTGGCCTACTACCGTTTCACTAAGTTCTTAACTTGAATTAAACGTAAAAATATGCTTGGTAAATCAAAATTTGCTCTGTTTGACATTCACAATGATATTTAAAACAATTAAATCAAGAATTTTGGTGAAAATGGGCCTTAGCCTATTTGATTCTCTTAGAACCACGTAATTCTTAACTTGATTTAAATATCTTCTTTTTCTTATTGTTGCTGTCAAGTATTTTTAATTTAATTCAAGAAAATAAAATGTAAAATCACGCCATGTCTAATAACAACCGATTTAAATAACTTAATTAATGATTAATAATAAAATAATCGTAGTAAGATATAATAAAATATTTTTTTAATGAATTACGTCACGTCATGACATAATAATTATTAGGTATATTTTTTTATTCAATATAATGTAAACCCTTACATATAGAAAGTTGAACTATTAAAAAGTGTATTATCGATTGAGATGTCGAAATTTGATTAAATTTCAACTCTTTTTTGAAGGTACTTACGAAAAACTAATTGGGTGTCATTACTCTAAGGAGCTTTTACTACTAAGTTACAATTGTAATCAATTTTAATAAGTACAAGTCATACTCAGACAGCCCTGTTCCTGACAGGCGTGAAGGCGACTTATCCATTATTTCCAAGCGGAAAAAAAAGACAATATTCCGAAACTTTCTTGAAGCTACGAATCTTTTCGACGAAATACGTGGGACTGGGTAAGACTTAAGACTAATTTCCGAGCACCCCTGTATATCAATTGTTCTAATATTTTCTCCTTTTCACACGTTAAGTTTTTTTTTTCATGTTTCGTGACATACGACTGCAGTGGATAAGGAACTTTGTTACTCTTGTTACAAGGTGGTATTTGAGTTTTAATACTTTTATGATTTTTCTATCCATTAAATTACGTTAGGTTACAAGGCTGTTGGGTTGCAAGCAAATGGTTGCGGAACCTGGCATCTACTAATGTGACTTTTTCAAGGTTCTAAGTACTTTCTTAGTTAATCTAAGACACCACTGACTAACGGTGAAGGAAAACATCGAGAAGAGGCATTTGCCCTGCAGTGGGACAGTTACATGTAGATTGATATTTTTATATTTACTAACTTTATTTAAAGCTGATGTAAAGAGGTCGTAATATAGTTTAAAACAGCTTTTATTGTAAAGAGCACGCTTTTCTCCATACTTTCTAAAGCACATTTATGCGCTAGTATAATAAACTACAAGCTAAGGCTTTCCCAGACTTTTACATTGAACACGTTTTGGAGTTAATCCAAACCACCGGACCCGTACTAAATTCTACACCATGTACAGTCACGGACAAAATATACTTAATGTTTACCAGGTTACAAATTCAATCAACCTTACACTATAAGATCTAAAATGTTATAATCATCATTTGTCATCATCATGATTCTAAAGACACGTAACGCCATCTTTTATCATAAGAATCTTATTGTTATCTTCCTCGGGAACTGTACTTTTTTCCGGATGAAAGATACCCTATGTCCGTTTCTGTACACCTGACCACGTATATATGCAAAATTTCAGGATTATCGGTTCAGTGGTTTAGGCGTGAAAATGTAACAAACAAACTTACTTTCGTATTTATAATATTACTAGCGACCCGCCCCGGCTTCGCACGGGTGCAATATACATTAAACCTTCCTCTTCAATCACTCTATCTATTAAAAAAACCGCATCAAAATCCGTTGCGTAGTTTTAAAGATTTAAGCATAGGTACATAGGGATATAGGGACAGAGAAAGCAATTTGTTTTATACCTACTATAATAGCGACCCGCTCCGGCTTCGCACGGATGCAATACACGTATATAAACCTTCCTTAAGAATCACTCTACCTATCTATTAAAAAAACCACATTAAAATCCGTTGCGTAGTTTTAAAGATTTAAGCATACATAGGGATATAGGGACAGAGAAAGCGACTTTGTTTTATACTATGTAGTGAAGTTAGGATTAGAATTTCTTTAGCTCGCCTCCCTCTCAGCCTGTATGTCGCTTTCGTTCGTTCAAACATCTAATTTCCGTACCTCCCTCCCTGTCGACCTCTCATTTATGTAATGCTTATAAACCCTCCCAAGAGTATTTCAGAGTATTCCACCAATGTTTCTCTCTAATACACTTCTGCCCAAAAATTTGCGGTTTTATCGTAATGCTGAAACTTTAGGTAAAAATGCTATTTAGTTAAAAGTTGCTTTAATTTTTTAACTTAGTTGGTAAATTTTAAGGATTTTTTTGCTTAGAATCTTGGAGTATAAAAAATATAGAGCGATCTTACAGATCTATGAATCGTGAGCTTCGTGTATATAAACTCTACGTTTATTTTCTACTCGTAACGTCGGCGTGTCGTTAATTCAAAAATAATAAATGTTGATATTTGAGTAAAATATTTCTTATGAAACATAACCAACGAAGAATATAATTATAACGTTATATAATTTTAAGCCCTCTTCCTCTCTTCTATTTTTGCTGTGCCTGACAGGGTCCATAATGATCTCAATAATTTTAAGTTACCACCTAAGTGTTACATTGTGGAATGCAATAAATGTTTGAGTTTGAGTTTTGAATTGTATTAAGGATTAAATGACTGTAAAGTCAAGATATTTTGCAGGTATATTAATTTATTTGTTCTTTTTAATTATATTTTTAATCTTTAGTTTTCGTTTCTTTATTTTTTCAATATTATTAGAGAAAACCATTGACGAACAACACTTATTGATATATTTTCCTATAATCGGCAAGTCTCTTAAATAGTAAACCATACTTATATATATGCATCTTTAAGCTGCTCACGTTCCGCACAAGGTAATGTTATTTACATTATCATTCTATACTTTTTATACTCTAAGGATTTTTGTATTATTTTTTTATATTTATCCTAATTGTTATGAATGCTGTGTGTATTGTATTTTAAACCGTTTCTGTTTAAAATCAGGTTTTTAGATGAATTGTACGCACACCCTCACCACACACCCACACACACACATGTCATATGAACATGCAAAGTACTCAAAATAAATAAAAACAATCACACACTGACCTATTCAGGCGCGACAACGTGTAAAAAACGATCTTAACCCCTTGTTTTACGGTTCATTTTGTTCTTAAAACATTCTGACGGGGTGGGTCAATATCGCAATACCTTGAGAGTAATAAATGATGGCTGTCACTATGAATTCTAAAGCAATGAATTTCCCCTCACAATTCCGTCAAAGACAAAACTCCGAATGAAAGAGGCTTCAATTCTTTTCATTTTCCCTAAACTTTTATGGTGTAAGTTCCTTCCATTATTTTCCTTGGAAATTTTGCATAGCATATAATTTTCTATAATGCTCTTGAGACTAGCTGAATTAAGGTACGACGCCGAGTCGGTACTCGAATGACGAAATTGATCTTGGAAAAATATTTTTAAAATGTTTGTGAGCGAATTACTTAACTCGCTAAACCGCTAAATTAATGGCGAGCCTATTGCCATTAAACGGGCCCAATTCTAGGCTCAGTGTGGCTACTGATAATTTGCTAATTGAAAAATCCAATAACACCATAGTATAATAAACATACAGTATGGAAACTACATACAAACGCTCGAAAACGGCACATTCACATAAACATGCGCAACGAGGCGTCGTTGATACTGCGATGATACTGCGAGTACCGCGACGTTCTCTTAGGAGTCTCGTCGTTACGCAATATTAAGCATGTTTGTATGAGTGTGCCGTTTTGAGCGTTTGTACGTAGTTTCCATATTGTATGATTATTATACTGTGATAGCATTTTGCCCGACGAGATCGAACTCAAGACCTCGTGCTCAGCTGTCGCGCTTGCTACCACTAGACCAGTGAAATTCAAAGTCAAGTAAATAGGACATTATGAAGCCATTTTTAATACACACTTCTCCCACATAAACGCACTCATATTATAAACCCTGTCCTCTCTAAAACACACCCATTAATATCTTCAGCAGTAACGGCTAAATTATGTAGCATATGCGTCTAAACGACAAGCTTAAGCTGGTGTTCATTACATACATGTATTGTAGACTTAGTTCCACCAAGCGAGGTTCTTCGGAGATTAACCGAATCTTCAGGGACTATCTCCTTTCACGCAGAAAATTAGAAAGTCAATTAGACACTGATTAAAATTGAATTTTAGATCAAACCAAAATGTTTCAAAGGTTCTTTGTTACATTCTTAACCCCGGACGAAATAATATAAATAAATAAATAAATCAGCCTGTAACTGTCCCAATATAGGGCAAAGGCCTCTTCTCATACAAAGAAGGATCGAGCATTAATCACCACGCTAGCTCACTGTGGGTTGGCGATTCAGACTATTAAAGTCCAGGTTTCCTTACGATGTTTTCCTTCACCGTTAGTCAGTGGTGTCTTAGATTAACTAAGAAAGTACATATGACATTGAAAAAGTCACATTGGTACATGCCAGGTTCGAACCCACAACCACGCGCTTGCGAAGCGGGTCCGTATTTATATATTTTTTTACGTAATACGGTTTTGTCATTAAAATTAAAGCTGTGTACCAAATATCAGATCAATCTGTCAACAGGAAGGGGGTGAAATATCGATTATTAAATTTGAACCAAATAATAAACAGGTCAAGCTAAGTAAAACCGTTTAATAAAAAGAGTGGTGTTATCTAGGTAAGTTTAACGTGTGTATCTGTATGTCTGCGGCATCTTATCTCTCAAATAGATGCACCCATTTTTTTTTAGTTTTTATTTGAAAGGTGTCTTGATCGAGAATGTCTTGCAGTCGTTACGGGTAGTCAGAAGCCCGAAAGTCTGACAACCAGTCTTACCAAGGGGTATCGCGTAACCCAGTATCTGAGTTGTGGAGGTCTGATAGGCAGTCGCTCCATGTAAAACACTGGTATTCAGCTGAATCCGGTAAGACTGGAAGCCGACCCCAACATAGTTGGGAAAACGCTAGGCAGATGATGATGATCTGTGTGTCTACGGCATCTTATCTCCCAAATGGATGCACCAATTTTTTTTTAGTTTTTATTTGAAAGGTGTCTTCATCGAGACCTTACAGCACTGATAGCCTAGTGGTATGACCGTCGACTGATAAGTCAGTGGTCTCGAGTTCGATCCCAAGGCGCGCACCTCTCACTTTTCGTAAGTTATGTGCGTATTATAAATTAATTATCAGTTGCTAAAACGGTGAAGGAAAACATCGTGATGAAACCAGCACACCTGAGAGATTTTTCTATGGTGTGTAAAGCCATGTCAGAGGCCTACGGGCGGTTTAAACTCTGACACCAGGTTGTTAATCAACCATACGATAAGAAGAAGAATCGAGACCTTAACTTTTCATAGTGCATGTTACTTCTGTCATGCGGTTGACTGTACTAATCACCCATGCTTGCATTAAAATAAGTGAATTGAATTGAATAGTTTACCCAAGCGAGGTTTCTCAGAGATTAACAGAAGCTACAGGGAGTTGATCCTTCTACGCAGTAAATTAGAAAGTCGATAAACGATTAATTTATTGGATTTACTATTGTTTAGTAAGTCTGTATATTTTTCTTATCTGCTGCAGTGATATCTACTCTTCGCTTTTTTAGGGTTCCACACCCAAAGGGTAAAAATGGGACTCTATTAGTAAGACTCCGCTGTCCGTCCATCTGTCCATCTATCACCAGACTATATCTTATGCCATGATAGCTATAAAGTTGAAATTTTCGCAGATGATGTATTTCTGTTGCCGCTATAACAACAAATACTAAAAATAGAATAAAATAAATATTTAGGTGCGGCTCCCATACAAAAAACTTTGCTTTTTTCTATAGCGTTAGCGATTGTAGATAATCAACTTGGCTAAGCCCCCAGACTGTTAATCAACTATAGAACAAGTTAAAAGATCGAAGATAATAAACAATTTAATATTTCACATGTCTTATTAAAATAAAGTTCATCCAGTCACCTATCATTTTAATCCCATTCGGCTCCGAAGTACAAACTTTCTCGTTGATGTAAATAAACTAATTTGTAAGAACTTTGTTAATAAGTGCTGCTTTTACTGATCAATTAGCTGATTACTTTTTAGTTAAGTTTTGCGAGTGGTTCTGCAATTTTCTAATAACAAAAGTCAACAAAAAAAAACTTTTTTTTTGTGTCTGCTTTTTTACATCGAAAATTAACAGAAAACTCAATTTATAAAAAAAAGTTTGCTTTTGTACTATACAGGGTTATTTGTAAAACACCAGCATCTTTAAAAGGGGTCATTCAACTCATCATTATGAAAAACTTTTACTACGGAACCAATCCTGAAATCGCAAAAAAAAATCAGCTGTTCCATACATTTTGTTGAGTCATGTGAACATAAATGTATGGAACAGCTAATTTTTTTGGCGATTTAATAACATAATTTCTTACGAACGTGATGAGAGTCAATGAGGCCAAAGAGGTATGTAAGGATCGTAGCAAGTGGAAATCCGTTGTCTCTGCCTACCCTTCTGGGAAACAGGCGTGAGTCTATGTATGTAGTATGTATAATTTCTCAACATGATATTTTTGTGAAGTTTTTTTTACATGTGTGAAGTGTTTTTTATTTTACACATGATAGCTTATTAAATATAATTATTTTATTCGACATGGTACGTCGAAGATCGTGGGTTCGAATCCCATCCGTACCAGTTGTTTTTTCAAATTTTCTTATTAAATAGTTATATTCTCAACATGAATTATTTTACTTAAAAAAAACTTTAAACATAGCTAGGGATGAACGTATCACATCACTTTTAAAATAAAACACGCTAGATAGAGTTAGTATCGCGGCTCGTTTGGCTGTGTGAAAGGACGCCCAGTGCGGCGCACTACGGCTAGTAATTAAAGTAATGGGTCCATAGGGATGCCGGAGAAAATTTTGAATTATGTCAAGTTCGTTGTTGCTGAAAGCCATTGGGGAAATACACACGTGTTTGTGTCATATTAGTTGAAGTTTACAAGCACGGAACTACAAGAGTTATGAAAGGATTGTTCTTGATGTATTTAAAAACACGGTATGACGTCATACTGTGTGTTACAAACTCATTTGAACATCACCTTTTTGGATCACCTTTTTGGATTTCTATTTTGTATTCTAAATTCAAAAAAGTAATGACAACGGTGAAACTAGGAGTTCATGCAGGTTCATTTTGGTATTAAGAGTATTTAAAAATAGGTAAACTGTGGTTAATCAATTCCAGCGCCTTATTCGTTTCATTCGTTACACACCGTCAGTAACACTGTTTGAACAATATTTTTATAATCATTTAGCGTGCACACTGACATCTATAATTTCTATGTAGAGTGGTACTATCTCAATCCTACAATTCTAATTCTAAACGACGAACGATTTCCCCGGGCAGCAACCTAAATTCGGTTTTTTATTTATAATTAGGTTAGTCGTTATTTTAGTAAGTTATTTAGGTTTTTCGTTTTATATTATTGGTGTTTTAGTCTTAAATTGTTATTAATATAGTGGAATTGAAATAGTAAAAAAGTTAATGCTACCAAATTAAAGAGTGTAATTCTAAATAAATAAATAAAAATAAGTTTTTCAGGTTACTAAGAAATTTTGTAAAGGTGACATTGTATCTACAAATATGTATTTTTATTTTCCCTTTTTCCTAAATAAACATAATTCGTGTTGCCATAACTCTCCGACTAACACACACAAAACTTCAGTTTTTTCCCTTTATTGCTCATGTTTTCGTGCAACATTCATAAAAAAGTATTAATCAATCATCATTATGTGGAATGGGAAAAAAATCTAAATGTTTTTTTCCTGTTTTCCTTTATAAATAACGTCTGTTATTGGAAAAGCTTTTACTGTATGTCATTTTCAATTATTTTAACCATTACCTACTTACGAGTAAGAGCTTGGTTGAGGTGCAGGGTGTTGTTTTACGTAGACTGTGGAGTGGTTCAGCGATTACACTGTGTTGCAGTGTGTTAAATTCGATACTTGTTAGAATAACATAACTAATATAAATATTATATTGAAAGCATCTGTCTAGGTGTTTGAGCTTTTGCGATATACGTATGCCTAAAAATTATACCTTAAATATTATGATACCTTATTTTCTTCGGTAGAGGAATTTCACAAATACCGGTTATAGCGGTGCCTTTATTAATAGTGGTTTCTTGAAGCCGTTTTGTTCGCCCATCTAGTTCTTACCATACCGGTACGTTTTTTAAGTATTGAAACCTCATAACGTAATCGCTTTCAATCCCTGCTCTTAACAAATTACTTAGTTACTAAGATAAATTAATTATCAAAAATAGTACTTATATATTATGACTACTAATTTATAAATATTATATATGTAGATATTTATAATTAATATTATTACTAGTAATTTATATACTACTCAAAACAAAATAAGAGCCACTACGTATTTATGATATACCATAAAAATTATGAAATTATCACATTGTTTCATTTACGTTAACGTAAAACAATGTTATTGTTTACCGTTTAGGCTAGTTACTGTTGAAATTAATTAATTAATTAACATTTTTATTGAACTTTTGATAAAAACTACATTTTAGGATAAAAAATACAATTAACAAAAAGTCCCTTAAAACTAAAAAAATCTTCACTTTTTATTTATTTTTCTATTTTTTAATAACGAGTATGCCCTCCTCTTTTGGCTATACACTCCTGTAGCCTTGAATGCATGCTCTCGATCAAATGCTTCATGTTTTCAGCTGGGATCTCTTCCCAGGCACTTTTCAAAGCGTCAATCAGTTGCTGCTGGTTGTATACGTCTTGCGCACTGTCTCTAACTCTACGTTTTAATTGGTCCCACATGTGCTCGATTGGATTTAAGTCCGGACTGTTTGCTGGCCACGGCAACACTTGAATACGAGAGCCTTCCAGTACAGATTGGGTCGCTTGAGCTGTGTGTGCACGGGCATTGTCTTGCATCAGGATGAATCCAGGACCCATACGCTGTGCAAATGGGATCACATGAGGTCTGATAACTTCCTCAATGTAACGCTGAGCAGTTACGGTACCCTCATTTAAAATGGCGAGGTCAGTTTTGCCGTGTAAACTTATCCCGCCCCAAACCATTACATTGGGTCCACCGAAACGGTCAACTTCATGAATGCAAGCTTCCGAAAATCGCTCGCCACGTCGTCTCCAGACCCTAATGCGTCGATCGTCATTAAAAAATTTTACTTTGCACTCGTCGGTGAAAAGCACCATGCTCCACTGATTTATACTCCAGTCTAAATATTGACGAGAGAACCTTAAACGATTTACACGTTGAGCCCTGGATAAAGGAATTCGAACAACTCGGCGTTTTGAAGATTGCTGGTCTTCGTGCAATCGGTTACGGATCGTTTGGTCACTGACACGAGTACCCGTTGTCAACCGTAAGCGATTTTGTAACTTACGAGCCGTCACTGTGCGTTCTCGCCGGGCACTTAACCGGATGTACCGATCCTCGTGAGCAGTTGTAATACGAACTCTACCCGAACCAGGTCTTCTCGCAACACTGCCAGTCTCTTGAAAGCGATTCCAAGCATTTTGTATAGCTTTTCGAGAAAATCCTAGGCGAAAAGCCACAGATCGCTGCGAATTCCCTTCTTGGATCATTGTGACAGCTCTGGTTGCAGTAATTGGGTCCATATGTCTTCGTACTTGTGGCATATTAACATAAGATGTTATTTTTAAACAAATTAACAAAGTAAAATTACGAATACTTCGGATTACCATGAATGTAATCGAAACAAAACATAAAGAAAAATCGAATATAAATAACAAGAAAATTTAAAATTCAATTTTTTTTTATTGGTGGCCAGCATTTTGGTTTCAAGAAAAAAATTAAAGAGGTTAAATATCGAAGAGTTTGTAACATTAATATTTTCTTACATAATAATTAATTAATGTTCATTAAATTACACTGAAATGTGAAAATAACGAGTGGCTCTTATTTTGTTTTGAGTAGTATATTTGTAGTTATAATTTAGATTTCAATTTATTGGCTGCATTGCCTCGTTGAATAGCTATAGGTACTCAGCCTTGGGGCCAGGTACAGACCAGCGTTTTTGGAACGTTGCGTACTGATAGCGGTCTTTTAGATTAAGGGTTTTATTTTTAAGGTAGCTAGATTTGTATTTTTTTTTATTTAGTATTGTTTATTTGTATTTTAAGTTGCTATGTAAAAAACGCAAATGAATACATATCTATTTGTGTTCATGTCTGTAAACAGTTTTAACTTTTCAAACATAAATCCTAATCTAAAAATAATGACGTCAATTAATAAGTGACACGGGTTTCAACGCTAATCAAAATCATAGTCCAACATGAAAACCTTTAGTTGCAAACTTCAAGCTTGCCAGATAGCTGGCCATTTAGCCTATTTCCCCTCACTAATGATCGTTGAACACGCGTCTAAAGCAGGGAACTCACTAGCGAACCATAATAATAGCGTTCTAGTATGTAGGCGATGTCAACATCACTGAAATTCGTAATTCGAAACTCTAAAATTCAAACGGCGAAGTTTCGACTAATGGATGCACGTTTGTTCATTTTTCCGTCGTTTATTCACCTTTTATTCGATTATTATCTCTGATTTGCAAGTCAATAGTCATACCACTAAGTTATCAGGCTAATTAAACAGTAGTTATTTGGTAAGATTGAGTTTGATGGTCTTCGTTATTATTACGTTTTGATCCGAAACATCGACGTTCGATTTTGGAAGTAGGATTTTGGGTGGTTAAGATTTTTTTTTATAGACTCACGCCTGTATTACCCAGAGGGCGTAGGGAGAGGTGTGCAGTACACCCACGGCTATGTTATAAGTCCCATGTAATAGGGGGCGAGCCTATTGCCATTAAATGGGCGCAATTTCAGACTCGTGCTGCAACTGAGAATTTTCTAATGGAAAAACCCCGACCGGCTGGTCGGACCAGGGAATCGAACCCAGGACCTCGTGTTGAGCGGTCGCACTTGCTACCACCAGACTAACGAGGCAGTCAATCAGAGATTAAGAAAAAAGAAAGAATAGGTTTATTTGGCACATGTTTAGCACACATTATAATTTAATAGATCCAGTTCAGTAATATTCCAGCGATAGTCTGGTTACAAGGGTAAACAACGTGCCTCGGACAGCTCTACAAGGCGTCCGCGTCGGCCCCGGCTGTCATTAAGATCATTGACAGTCGGTGTTGGGACTATCATAAAATCCTGACAACTGATCTAACTTTAGAATATCATATTTCTTTGAGTTGCGGGGGTAAGATAGGCCTGCGCCCCGAAAAAAAAATATTTATCTGCATCTGGCTAGATTGTGAACAAAAGTTTGGGAACAATACGGCTTGGAGGATGTGGAACGTGCAACGTATACGGTTACAGCACAGTATAATAAACATGCAGTACGGAAACTACGTACAAACGCTCAAAAACGCACACCCACACAAACATACGCAACGACGCGATCGTTCAATATTACGCATGTTTGAGTGTGCCGTTTCGAGCGTTTGTACCTGTAGTTTCCGTACTGTATGTTTATTATGATGATGATGTTGTCCTCCTTGTTCGTCAACGGCGAACCTTGTCAGCTCTGGATATGGGAACGAAGATGGCTAGTAAAACCAAACTTTGTTTGGAAAGCCCTTTTACATGGCGCACAGATCTCGATTCCAAACGTCTTCAGAAATAGACCCGTCCCAAGCCCACTTATGCCTATACAATTATGATTCTTCTGGACAACTGTACTGTGCGCCATGTTTTTTATACTGTGCTTACGCCTCTCTAGTGAGTATGCGACTTAAGTTTCACTGTTACCTCAATACTGTTTATATAAACTGCTTTAAAAATGGTGTTTTCGTAGTACTCTTCTAAAGAATGTAAGTGGTAGTTTGTCTTTAAATGGGCTACTATAAAGATACTGTTTTTGTGCGTTTTATCACATAGTTTTTGCACATAAACTATTTATTTTTGCCACACCACGTTTCACGTTTCCACTTAAATGCAGAGAACATTATTTCTAACCGACAAAAAAGGAGGAGGTTCTCAATTCGACAGCTATCTTTACCTAGCTGATACCTCAGCGCAAATTATTTGGAAGAGGTTGAAACATTTCATTTCACAACTTAAAAGCATTACATTTAATAAATAAAATGTTTATAAAAGGTGCTTCTAAATTATCTGCCACGGCTGCAATGGGAGATAATATTGGTTATTTATATTACAATAGTGAAGTAATTTTTTTTATATAACGTCATATTTTTTTTCTCTTGCCTGCGTTTTATTGCGTAGGTCTAATTCTGCTTCATGCTCCAATGTTTTTTTTTTACGATTCCGGGGTTCGAAATTTCTTCACTATTGTAATCTATATAGCCAACACTTTCTCCCATTGCAGCCTGGCAAATAATTTAGAAGCACCTTATATATTATAAACATTTATAAAAACCGAAAACAATGTTCATAACAACGTAAATAGACGCAAAACAAGTTTAATGATTTGAACGAACATATCTCTTCGCCATTCAACGCGTACTCGTTACTTAGTTCTACCAAGAAACGATATCGTTCTCGCTTTCCTGTGTTTCGTATCTGGAATAGGCATGGAAGTGCCCCAGCCAAGACGAGCCCAGACAAACGATACATTTGGTACATTTTCTCTTAGCTCTCTTATTTGTTATTTTTTTTGTTATGGGCAAACGTTTCGACAAATAAATAGATTTAAAAAACCCTGTTTTTTTTTAAGCGCAAAAATTTCTAACTACGGCGAGAGTTGCTTTTCGATACTTTCAAGACTTGGTCCCACATAAAATGTCATAATTTGGCTGACTCTTGTTTTCCATATTCGAAAACGAATGCCCAAATCACTGCATCCATTCTTTCTTTCTTATCGTATGGTAATTAAAGAGCCTGGTGTCAGAGTTTAAACCACGCGTAGGCCTCTGACATGGTTCTACACACCATTGAAAAATCTCTCAGGTGTGCTGGTTAAATTACGATGTTTTTACCGTTTTAGCAACTGATAATTAATTTATAATACGCACATAACTTACGAAAAGTAAGAGATGCGCGTCGTGGGATCGAACTCGAGACCACTTGTCAGTTGACGGTCATACCACTAGGCTATCAGTGCTGGCTACTGCATCCATAATTTAACGCAAATCCTAAAAAAACAAACTATAAAAACAATACATGAACATTTTCTTGTTCACGTTTTAAAAGTTAAACCTAAATACGTGAGCCCGAAATAACAAAAGCCCAAATTGTAAAAGTACTTAATAATTAACTATAGGTATCCAAGGTAGCTGTTTTTTTTGTTGCTTCTGATAACATAATGGAAATGTCGGTGGTTAAGCTCACTGTCGCTCACTAGAGATCGGTTTAGGCCCTAAATCGGATTTCGCAGTAAATATTAATTTGGGCTTGTGTTATTTCTATCTCGCGTTAAATTTAGGGAAAGCGTTCTCAGGGGATAAGGGAACAACAGCTGCAGGCTTGGCCACATTTTTACATGATATGTTTTATTGCGATCGTTATAAGTAACTTTGTCTCAACTTTTTATTCAAAGTTAAGTAATTTAAGTAAGTATATAACTTGTTAAGTTACTTTGTTGGTTGTCTTCGACGAAGGTGTGTTTTGTTTGTAATTCGATGAGTTAGGTAAAGTTATAATAGCTGTATGTAAGTTTAACTTGAAAATTGAAAAAAGCCTTATGGTTTGAAAATAAATATTAAGCAGTGTAGTTTACTAGCTTTTTCCCGTGGCTTCGCTATTTCAATCATGATTCTAAAGACACCTAGCGCCATCTATTATCATAAGAACGTTATTGTGATTTTCCTCAGGAACAATACTTTTTTTCGGGATAAGAAGTACCCTAGTCCTTATGTCCATTTCTGTATACCTGACAACGTATATGCAAAATTTCAGGATGATCGGTTCAGTGGTTTAGGGAAAAGGTATCACACAAACATACTTTCGCATTTACAATATTAGGAGTTTATTATTAGGAGTATTGAGGGTATGGAGCACAGGAAAAGTAGACTCCAGATAATCGTCGCCCCTGTAAATTTGGCGCCTATGTATAAGTGTGACGTGTCTGTATGTCTGTCTGTGGCATCGAAGCTCCTAAACGAATGGACGTATTTTGATTTAGTTTTTTTCATTTGAAAAATGACTTGATCGAGTGTTCTAAGTTAAAAAAAATTGAAGCACATGTGTCAAAGGTTTTTAAATTTATAATTATTCATGCAACAATGCTAACGCACTTTATCCATCTTTTCTTCGGTCTCCTTCCCCCCCTCTTTCCAACGACACTTTTATGTTCTATACAGAGAAGCTGACTGACTGACGTATCAACAGACATCCTAAACTCCTTGGGCTATTAACTTGAAATTTTGAAAGAAAGGATTTCTTTGGTCCCTCAGGCCAATCGCCAATCGCATCTTCTCTATAAAATAATTTTCCACAGACTTAACCCTTCCGACCCTTAAAAGACGTCCTTACAGCGAGATAGAAATAGTCCCATATTATTTACACGCACGAGAGCGATTTATTACTGCGATCCCTTAGGGTTAGTTCACATCGAGACGCGATGCGGCGCGCACGTTTAAGGCGCCTATCGCGCTAAATTATTTGCATATATGTATTATAATTATCACTTGCATATTGAAGTTATAAAATCACTGAATAAGTATAATATAGATATAAAAAATAACAAAAAAACAGTTTAAAAGAATACCATTACAAAGTTTCAGTAAAAAATTCAGTTTGATCGGAAACAGGTTTTCATACATAAAAACTGCATAAACAAAACTTCCTTAATGCATCATTTGAGTTTTATCTTAACGTGCGAGTGAGATATCGATAGAACAATAGAAGAACTAAATTTCTTCCTTCCCTTTCTTTACTATAAAAAGCGCAAATTAGTCCGGCCGCACACTAGTACAAATATTATGTATCGTACTTTTCGCCTATATTAACCTAGTGGCCACGACTTCGGTCTAAGGCGGCGGCGACGGGCTAGGTCTGCGAGAGGCACGATGGCCATGCCACGTATTTAGACGTATTTTGATGTATTTAGTATTATTATATATTGTATTTTCTAATGATATTTTAAATTCGACGGATGGAGTGCACGAAATCAATACAAATCATTTTAAGTATGGAGAATGGAGAAACCGCCGCCGCCGCCGCTGAGAGCGGCGAGTCGTGGCGTCGTTGAACATTTTAGTACATTTGTTCTTACCGCTCGCCGCGCCGCGCTAAGCCGCCGCTCACATCGGCGAGTTCGTGGCCAGGCCGTTACGCTACAATTATGGCGCAGATGTAGCACAAATACCTATAAGAAATTGTTCGATACACAACATTTGTAGCTTTGGTGTGCGGCCGGTCGTATTTGCGCTGTGCAGCGCTTCGATGCCGCTCCGTGAAATATGTTTAGCATAGAATAGACAATAGTTCAAATAATAGCAAAGTACCGATCCATCTAACACCCATCTCCATAGACCAGAGTTTTTACCATATTTTTTTGTAATAGTCCTGCACTCGCCGGGGACAATCCAGAACTACATTCCTATAGTGATAGCCGTGGGGAGAACCCAGCGAGTGCCCCATCCCATTTTAGATTAAAGTTCTCAAAGGGGCCGTTGCCTGTTGGACCTGACAAGCCCTCCAAAGGGTCGGATTTCTTTTGAAAAAAGGCAATGCCGTTGGATTTTCAAAGATATACAAATAATAGTAAATCTTTTTGTGTATCAAATTTAAACGTGCGCGCCGCGTCGCGTGTCGGTGTGAGCTGACCCTATTATAACCAGGCTCAAAGGTCTACTGTCTCAAATAACTAGCCAGTGTCAATGACCTTTCACTGACTGATGACACGTCACGCGCAAATGTGTCAAAAAAGAAAATGTATGGCCAGTTTTAGTTACATCAAAATGATACTTGAAATCAAGTGTGAAGATATTTGATGGTTCTGTATAAAAGTGTTTGCTGAATGACAGATTAGATTATACAGGGTTATTTGTAAAACACCAGCATCCTTAAAAGGGGTCATTAAACTCATCTTTATGAACAACTTTTACTATGGGACCAAACCTGAAATCGCAAAAAAAAATCAGCTGTTCCATAAATTTATGTTCACATGACTCAACAAAATGAGTATGTTGACACATTAAAAAACAAAAAAAAAAAATATAAACATTCGAATTTCGAAAACTAATTATTTGCTTAGATTTTTCAAGACGTGATTTTATATTAAGTTTTTAAGCTATTGACTGCATAAATAAAAAATAAATACCTAAATAATTATCATTGCATAAGTTGATAAAAAAATGCTATGCAATAGCTTTACTGCGGCAGTCCCCGAGTGCCACACTTTTTTTTTTAATTTAACTGGTCACGTGCTTATGTTACTTAGTAAAAATAATCCCAAATTCGTTTCTTAGTTAAGGAATCAGCCTACATTTCTCTTACAAAGCTAGATAATAAATTAGGACTGATATATTTGCCGCTAGCCTAATTTATCACTACCTGTACCCCACACGTCTAGTTACTGTCATGTTATATAACACACTCCCTTTTATACAGTGACTGATTTATTTATTTACTCAGTATGTATGTCTATCAATCTTTTCTTGTCGAACTATCAAAGTTACCTTTTTTCGACCTAATAAAAACATGTCGGCGAAAAGTTTGAATAGCCCCAAGTTTCTTCGGATATTTTTGGGGTTCATTTTTGCGTAAAAGAATTTCTTTTCTTGTAACCCTTAGACGCGTCAATTTGTCGAGAAAATAAAATATTCTATTGTTTTTCGAGCCGGTGGAATCGAACCTTTTTTTTATTTTGACAATAGCCTTCTCTGTATGAGACATGTCTTGCCCTACAGTGGTAAAGTTAGATGCTGATTTATTTAATTATGAAAAAAGCAAGTATTTGAACACGAACCTGCCTGTCTTTAAATTAGGTGGACGGAAATTGGACGGTGTAGTCCAGACCCATACCCAGATGAAAGTATAATTTTTTTTTTGCAATTATCGTCCCACTGCAGTTCAAAGGCCTACCCTCCTTCCATTCCTCCCGGTTCTGCGGCCAATCCTCCAATAACCATCTAGCTCCCGCTATCTCCTTCAAGGCTTGCTGTGACGTCATCTTACGTTGTGCGGGCTCCAGTCAGTAGTGAGTTTTTCCCACACCTCGTCCGACATGCGACATGGAAAGCCTAGTTCTACTTCAAGCTTACGGCTTTCTGAGAGTACTTATTTAGTATCTAAATTTTAATACCAGCCGTCAACCGGTGTGCGCTGACCATTTCAACGCGATTTCAAATTTGTACGGTTTGGCTAAGCTGTGAAACTTTAGCTCAGGGGCCAAAAGTTATTAAATGTCAAGATTCCTAGAATTCCTAGTTCAACTAAACTACTATTATTAACTTGAAATCGGGATTACGGGGCGTCTTGCTAGAAACCGTACAAAATACTTCTACAGTTTCGTAAATTCAAGCAACAATTATCTTATTACATATAATTATATTATAATTATTTAATAAGAAAATTTGAAAAAACAACGGATAGGATTCGAACCCACGATCTTCGACGTACCGTGTCGACGCTCTAACCACTGAGCCACCGTATCCCACCAGCATCAGTCGAAATTTCAAATCTCTTTTTCTACGCCTAGGGCGTGTGGTAATATCTATCGGAATACATTACGTATCCGACTCAGTGCTCTTAACTTTGCAGTTTTAGTAGACACCGATGCGATATTAGCAATTTTCTTAATATCTTTATGAATTTTTTTACATGTTAAAGCACATGATCAGCTATTATATGCTATTTACATAAGATACCGGTTTAATGGCCGGCTGTTATTTGGTGATGCAAGTAATTGCGCACTAGCATTTCTTATAGCGCACTTCAACTCTTGTCCAGTGTATCTACAAAAACGACAAAAGTTATGTAAAACTCGCGGGCCCCTAAAATCTCAAGTTCTAACAATGAGTTAGATAAATGGTAGCCAAACTTTCTGGAAGTGTGTACGGAACCTTTATACGTCTATATACGGAATAGGATGCTATTAATTTTTATAGATGTTACTAGCTTTTCCCGCGTGGCTTCGCTCACGTAAACTGTAGAATATTTCGAATAGAATTTATTTATTTAAATCAAATTAATATAATCTAGGTAGTACTGCCCATGAGAACAACTTATACTGCTTTGAGTCGATGCCACTACTTTTAGTGTCATTGTATAAGCCGAATTAGGTACCTACAGGGCGAATGACAGTCAATTATAATGTCGGTATAGCAATCACAAATAGTCGCCTATGATAATAATCTAATTCTAAAAGATTTCAAAGGAATTTTCAAAGGAAAATCAAGGTACACTTTGGCAAAAAAGAGTCTGTAAAAATTGGAGGCGCCACTGGTGCACTTTTCATACTACAATTTAAAGTTTCAAGTTATTTGGTGCTTACGTATTACTAAAACGATTTTTTTGTCATCAATTATTATGTAATAAATCACTTTATGACTATTTTAGTACTCACAAACTTAGTTTTGAGATTTTTAGTTTTAGTTCTAGCTGTCACCGCTTCAGACTCTTTTTTGCCAAGCTGTACTTATAAGGTAAGTTTTTCTTTCAAATATAAAAGAAGAAATAAAATTGAAATATCGAATTGGCCATTAATAAAAATAAAAAAAATATCGTATTCTAATCCGATTTATATTTGACATTCCAATTTTAAAGGATAATACATTGCACCAAGCCAGTTTAAATCAAAAGCACTAAGGAGTATTAATATCAACTTCGATGCAAATCACCCCCAAAATAACTTTCTACCCCTTTTTAACCCCGTTAGGTTAGGAGTTTAAAAAAAATACGAAACACGTGTTCCATCAATTTTGTAAAAGAATGTTTATGCAAAATTTGAAGTAGATTGGACCAAGGAATCACGTTGTCCCATACAAACTTTGCCCCCGTTTTTCTCCCTCTTAGAGGTAGAATTTCGAAAAATCCTTTCTTATCGGATCCCTACGTCATACAAAGAACACACCCTCCAAGTTTCAGGTCTCTACGATCAGCGGTTTAGGCTGTGCGTTGATCCGTCAGTCAGTCAGTCATTCAGGACAAAGCATTTTATATGTATAGATTACCTGAAGACAGGTAAGGCGATTCGTTCCGGAAGATAACTTAAGGAATGTAACGGAACTACTGAAAATACTATAACTATATTATGTTGATTTAATAATTATAGTAGCTGTTCCCTGCCTTGCTATACAGAGGATAGTTAAGTAGTAAGTCGGTGAGATCACATTAGGCACTTTTTTTTTCTTTTCACCTCACATGACACATGTAAGCTGACTGACATCCGTGAAGCACAAGGGTTCCTGATGAAAATCAGCATAAGCCATACGTGCCTGACATGTAACTGTGGATAGGCCTATGGGCGGTTTAAACTCTGACACCAGGTCGTTCATCAACCATACGATAAGAAGAATGAAGCTGATATGGGTACCCATTAGGTCCAGCCGTAACACACTTGCCCACGATCAGGTTGGTATAGTTTCTTTAATTTTAAGTTGAGATTTTTAATTGTTTAAATTACCTATTCTGTTTATGTCGCTGTGTTCAAATAAACGTCTTTTCCTTCTTCTTTCTTTCTTTAGATCGTGATAGCCTATTCAAAGATCTCAGGTTCGAACCCAAGGCGCGCACGTCTGACTTTTCACATACTTCATGCCTCGGAAAGCACGTAAAGCCGTTGTTGGCCTTGCGCCTGATCTCTCTCCAGTCGTGTCAGATTGCCGTCCCATCGGACTATAAGAGCGAGGGAATAGAGAATGCACCTGTGTTTGTGCATACACTTGTGCACTATAATATCTCCTGCGTAGTTGGCTAAACTTTGTTGAGATTGGCCACTGCGGCCGAATCGCATTGACGCAGTAAATAATAGTACTACATAGTCCGTCGAGAGTTCGCGACAGCTAGTAAAAATATAAGATATTTTTTCTCTGAAAGCCTTCCATCGAGTCATTTTACATTGTTGATAAAAAGGCTGCAGGCTTTATTTACTTTTTTCATTCAAAAGGCAAGGAGGTTGAATAAGCTTGCAAATAATGGTAATTGATAGGCTTTCGACACCCATTATAATAAATTATACAACCATTTATTATGCAAATTTCGTACTTTCTCAATAGAACTTCTTTTTTTAAGTGTATCTAAGTACCTACTCAGATATACACTTACGAGAAAAAAAAACAGATCTCGCTGTTATGATCTTTTTATGGATTTTTGTAAGTACCTACATGGTGTGGGTTTTATAGCTTAGCTATTTTGAAAGAGTGAAAGTGTTAGAGGGAATCCCTGGCCCATAAATAACATATGATTCATGCTGTTGTTCTTTTTATTGTGTCTGTTGTCGGGACAGCGAATCTGTTAAAGCACCTTATTAAAAATAAATAAATTTGATTTTTTTTATTGATTTTGATTTTATTCATTAATTTGATTTGACTTTATTATTAAATATGTATTATTGCCAGCCTAGTGTCTCACTGCCGTTCGTTAGTCTCGCTAAAACTCGAGAACAGCTTGACTGATTCGGATAGTTTTGGTTTTGAAATATGTGTGATTGTCCAGGGAAGGTTTAAAAGGTGAGAAAAAGGGGTAAGGTAGGGTAGGGGTAGAGTAGGGTAAGGGTAGAGGTGGCGTAGGGTAAGGGTAGCGTAGGGTAAGGGTAAAGTAGGGTTGGGGTAGCGTAGGGTAGAGGTAAAGTAGGTTAGGGGTAGAATAAGGTAGGGGTAGAGTAGGGTAGGGTACAGATTGAGTTGGGTAGGGGTAGCATGGTAGAGGTAGAGTAGGGTAGGGGTAGATTAGGGTAGGGGGGGTAGGGGGGGTAGATTAGGGTAGGGGTAGATTAGGGTAGGGATAGAGTAGGGTAGTGTAGGATAGGGTAGGTAAGAAAAGGCGTTGAAGTAGGATAATCACGCGTACAAAGTCGCGCAGGGAAGCTAGTACAATAAATCTGCATCATCAAACGCTGTCAATCAAAACCATCAATTTATACGCTACTAGCGACCCGCCCCGGCTTCGCACGGTTACGCTAATATGCATGTATTATACATATAAACCTTCCTCTTGAATCACTCTATCTATTAAAAAAAACCGCATCAAAATCCGTTGCGTAGTTTTAAAGATCTAAGCATACATAGGGACAAACAGACGCGGGAAACGACTTTCTTTTATACTATGTAGTGATAGTATTTTTTGGGACACCTACCTAAATAAGAGAAAAGTCCTTCAACATTTTTCTCTAACACAAATGGCCGAAAACGAAAAGAAATTAGGTTCATTATGGAAGCTACGTCTACTTGGTCCGGCTCAGATACGGTCCGTACGAAACTGAATGAAATTAGACCAATTATCGAAACTACATTTCAGTTTCGTTTCAGCGAAATGCCTGATATATGAACAGGGTAACAATTTGACGACCTGTAGTGTTATTATAGTGACCTTTATATAATAACACTAGCTTCCGCCCGCGACTACGTCCACCTGGATTTCGGTAACCCTACTTTTTACTTTTTTTTTTCGCAGAAGGGGAAATGCGCCTTATGCATACCGTCCCGCTCGGGGATGCGAGACGGTTATGTCGGGCTCTCCGGCCTAGAGATGGTGGGCGGCCGGCATACCGACTAAAACCCCTCCTGTGTCACCTCTTATCCGCATATTGGCGGGAACGCGGTATCCCTAGTGTACGAGTACTACATCCGCGAACCCGCCGCAATAATTTGTACCCTAAAACTTGACTATGTTTTTACTCAACTAAGGACTAGTTTATTATTAAGAAGCCCTTCCAATAGTGTGATCAGTTCTTCAGGCAAAAGTAGGTAGTTGTAGGTAGGTAGTAGTAGTAGTCCGTCGTTATCAGAACCTGTACCTACCACAACCCTGACTACGTACCGAAGCCTTCCCAACTATTGGAGAGGTTGCAACGCGACGCGCGACTGGACCAATCAATTTCATGCTTAATTTAGTTCTTTATAGGCAGGAAACCACATGGAACGGTACCTAACTAACTTAGGTACCTACTTACATTAGGCAAAACCTCTCATATATCACTGAATCCATTCTCTTTAGGTCGCCTTTTACAATGTCGACCAATAAAAAGTATAACTGATCGATGGAAGGTAAACAAAATTTCCTTACAAACGTTTGAATGCAGGTAGCGCGCGGCGGTGCATCGCCGACGACGTTCCATTTATGTTCAATAGCTCCTTTTACGTATACTGGCGGACAGAAAAAGTACACACTCAATATTGACCTTTTTACTACGTAGGTAGGTACTTTCAAAGGTCTTAATTATAATAATTACCTACCTACTTTATTGTTTGTCTGTCTATTAAAATACCTCTAAAAACACAATATTTTATTACTAACTGTTACCTGCAATTTCGTCCTCACCATTTAAAATTCTTATTTAGTAATTGTATGCTTTTAGTCGCTAGATGAGAATAACGCAGGACTGACATGTATGGAAATCCTTGGGGGAGGCCTATGCCCAACAGTGGGCATCTTTCGGCTGAAATGATGATGATTCTTTTAGCTCTATCTATTGTTTAGTAGTGGCACATGTTAGTTATTATAACCAGAAGGTTCTCACTCAGAGAGAGAGAGTGACTCAGAGGAGTCAGACGTGAATCAATTTGGTGAGTATTAAAATTAATTATCCAAATAGAGCTGACCTAAGTACAGTTTTGCCATAAAAAATTCAATGAAATCTTTACTAGGTGTATAAGGTGCTTCTAAATTATCTGCCACGGCTGCAATGGGAGATAATATTGGTTATTTATATTACAATAGTGAAGTATTTTTTTTATATAATGTCATAATTTTTTTTCTTTTGCCTGGGTTTTATTGCGTAGGTCTAATTCTGCTCCATGCTCCATTTTTTTTTTACTGTTCCGAGGTACGAAATTTCTTCACTATTGTAATCTATATACCCAATACTTTCTCCTATTGCAGCTGTGGCAGATAATTTAGAAGCACCTTAGGTATATACTTACTCGGTTTTATGATATTCACAAGCGACATTATCATAAAGTTCAGCTCCCCTAAATTGTTATTTAATGTAAACTATAATGATAGTTGTCGGTTCAGCATAATCCTTAAGTAGACTCACTTAAGTTTGGCAGTTTAGATACGAAAGTTTGAATTTATGTAGGAAGCTGTTATGAGCTGGATGTGTTAATACTAAATTAATAATTTCCTTAGACGTTCGGATTTTATGCGAATCAATAGTTGTATAATCAGTGTATTGAAAACTTCGGAACCGTTTTTAAGAGAATATTGCGCGTTCGGAGGAATGTGAGATCATTAGCATCATAAAGTTTATATAGAGAAGAAGTGCAGAATGCTAAAATTCATGTGTTGCAAATACATTAAATTAAAAATAAAACACAGCGCCATCTCTAAACAAAGACGGAAACTACTACGCGTAAACCGGTTTTGTGGAGCATTATCTTAATATGTACCTACTGTAAACTGTAATAAATAAATAAATAAATAATAATAATAATAACCTACAATAAATAAATCAGCCTGTAACTGTCTCAATGTAAGGCAAAGGCCTCTTCTTATACAGAGAAGGATTGAGCATTAATGACCACGTTAGCTCACTGCGGGTTGGCGATTTCAGACTATTTAAGTCCAGGTTTTCTACAATGTGAGATGTAAAAACTACCAGCGCCATCTCTAAATCATACAAGTGAAATTTACCCAATAACTGAATATAATATGAGAAGAAATGCAAACAGCTAATATTTAAAAACAATTTAGGTCGAATTTCGGCCACTGACTGACTGTATTTAAATAATAGGGTAGTTATCTACCGAGAGAAAGAAGGCGGGAGCGGAAGGGAAAGTGACAGGAGGACCAGGAATGGGAAGGAATCTTTCACCTTTATTCCTAAATTTTTAAGCACCGAACCAAAGTTTAACGTCACTTTCCACCCGTCATAAGTTTGATTTAATGTCAACGACAGCGTAAATCTTCATATCATTGATAAACCTGTCTCCTTTGCTATAAAAAATGAGACGTTCTAAAATCCAACGCCTGGACCTTCAGAGATATAATCATTGCAATTTATAATCATACTTCATGAAGATTGTTCGACAAAACAAATCAAGTGTGAACATCTCCATTAAATAGAAAGACGTGAACGTCAACGTTTGATAAAAAAAGCCTTTTTCAATGTGAAATCAATATGAGAAATTGGAAGCCCTCAATTCACGGTGCCCGAGTCCTTCCTTCAGTGACAAAGGGAAGCGATGCTATTAATGAAAACTAGTTACTGATGCGATTATAATATACTCTGTTAAACACAATAACCATGGCGGTTTTTAAGAGACATTCTTGCAGTAGCAGACTTAGCCTGTCAGGGGCCTGGGGGGCAGCAAAAATAAATAGGGCCCCTGGTTTTCTCAAAAATGCGCGCAGCATGGGCTCGCCAGCATTCTAGCGACAAAACGACGTCGGATTCGCTTCTATCGACATGTGAATTATAGTAGAATCTAATACGTTCCTATATGTAGGTACCTCATGTTCACCAGTCAAATAGCAAATAAATGACTATTTCTAAAATTTCAGAGCAACAATTTTAGATAATCAATAAAACTCCAAAATTAGATTTTATAACTGCATTATACGAGCCATGAAGTATTAAATAATTTATTTATTTATTTAACGCCATTCTACTTAACGTTAAATATTCAACGAACGATCCACTTCACTGCCTCAGGAACCTACCTACATAAAAATAAAATAAAAATATAAGTTAGTATCGCCTATTTTGCACAGCAATGCGCCCTTTACATGTAATGGCAAATAACCAGAAAATACTGAATATCACGTCCTTATATAAACGGTATTTGAATAGCTGAAACAACAGTGCGCCTATTTATTTTGCACGGCAATGTTCCTGTCGTTTCAAAATTATTACTGAAGAAAAATATCTCAATCCAATAACAAAAAGGGTATCTATTTATTTTGCACTCAAGTGCACTAACTATTGAATAACAAAGTGTTATTCGAACGATCGTTCCATATTAATAGGCCACACAACAATGTTGTTAATAGTTATTGCCTGTTATTATGGTCGTTATTTAAGTGCAGTTTAATATGAGACACTTTATCGCCACATTTGAATTCTAGCAAACCACGTAAGTGCGTAGTTACCCATTTTGTGTCCAGCTACTTAGATTTGTATTTAGCCTTTATAAGCCTTACTGCAAGTTTGCTAGTAATTTTTTATAGGCAGGTACTACTAAGGTGGCAAACAAGTATACAAGCCGTCTGGTCTATAGTAGAACCGCTTAGGTTACCGTAACCTACTATAGACGCTTGCAACACTCGGGGTACCTATTATAACTTGCACTCCTATTATAACTCTGTGCGAGATTATGAAAGAGGACCACTGATCTAAGTATCTAACTTTAGAATATTGAATATAGAAAACTGATATTGAGCTTAATCTAGCTATTAGTTTACCCCGGAACAAAAAATTGGAGCATTGAGCAGAATTAGACCTACGCAATAAAACGCAGGCAAAAGAAAAAAAATTATGACGTAAAAAAAAATATTTCACTATTGTAATATAAATAACCAATATTATCTCCCATTGCAGCCGTGGCAGATAATTTAGAAGCACCTTATATAATCCATTTAGTTTTATTAAGACATATTATTATTTTTATCAACAGTTTTGTATTTGACTGTACAAAAATACTTAAAAATTTTGCGTCGGCCGAGTTGACGAACGAAAATATTATTAAAAATGAATGGTGCTAACTCGGCCATTCGGACAAGATTCTTTCGGCCCAGCTGATGAATAACTCAGATTAAAAGCCTATCCCAACAAAGTTTAGAAATAATAGAAGGCTAGGAGGATGATGATCAAGACTGAGATACATGCTTGCTGACAATTCACAAAAACCGACACCGTGCAAATTGTTAATGCACCACTGATTTGCCGTTAATTACTATTATTTAAGCTTAGTTTGACAGCCTACGGATAGGCTCTACCTACTAGCCTAGTGGTATTACCGTCGACTAAGAAGTCAGTGGTCTCGAGTTCGATCCCAAGGCGCGCACCTCTGTCTTTTAGTAAGTTATGTGCGATTATAAATTAATTGTCAGTTGCAAAAACGGTGACGGAAAACATCGTGATGAAACCAGCACACCTGAGAGATTTTTCAAGGGTGTGTAAAGCCATGTCAGAGGCCTACGGGCGGTTTAAACTCTGACTCCAGGTTGTTCATCAACCATACGATAAGAAGAAGAAGAACTAGGTAAATAAAAAAATGGAACGAAATTTGTATGACATTTTCTGTTAGGTAAGGTCACAGGAAGTTACCAGCAACCTGTGAAATAGGCTCTTCGTGTCACAAATTATTAAAAAGTACCCGAAGGTAGGTAAGGTATATCGCATTGCCAGTATTTTTATAAAGCTAATTATCTCAAATTAAAAAATATTAGTACCATTACACGAAATAAATACGAACACTCGACTCCAGGGGTAGTAAACCTAAATACTTACCTATAAATGAAAATATATTATTCAATTTCTTTTTTATTGTATTGTTGATGATCAACATTTTGAATTTAAACAGCCCGGAGATTTCAGACATGGTTCTACACACACTTAAAAAATCTTTCAGGTGTGCTGATTTCCTCACAATTATTTTCCTTCACCGTTTTAGCAAGTCGTAGTCGAAAAGTCAGAGACGCGCGTTTGAACCTGGGTTTTGAACCAAGGACCTTTGACTTGGCAGTCATACCACAAGGCTATTACTTCTTTTTGGCATTAATGCGGCCCGTGAACGCAGGAACACTAGTATTTTGTCAAATATTATACCGCGAGAATTAAGAACCAAGTATATACGTACTTACCTATATTTTCTAGCTAGGTATAAATTCAGGACGTAAATTACTTATGTGCCTTAGATTTGTTTTGCCACTTAGTCCTGACTCATAATTGAAAGACAAACATCCAAAGTAACAAACTTATTATGTTGAAACTTTGTTATTGTTAGGATTGTGAGAATATCTGTGGAATCGATTGTAGTAGAATATGTGTAGGTATAGTCATAGTCTCTGTAATAATGTGTTTGAATGAAACTAGTATGACGTTTTGTACGTCTTTTTTTTGTGGCCGGGGGGAGTAAAAAATGCCTTCCGCATACCGCACGTCCGAGGACGTAACTAACGCAATTACACAAACAAACAAACGCAATTAAACTAAGGTTTACATTTGCAATGTCAATTGAAACGTAATTATGATTTTTTAGTATATATTTTAGGTACCTGTATTATCAAGCAACGGAAATGAATGCTTTCTTGAAAATCGGTAATCGAAGTTTAACTTTTCTAATTTGTTTTAAGTATTATAATTGGCTTACTAACGAGAAAAGGTTTTCCATCTCTGCTCTACCACGACATAAGTGGGCTCAAAGTAGCTCACGTTGGGTGCTTTCATGCAAAGAGTAGTGCCACTCAAATTTGTGCAGTTCCTACTTTGGCGAGATTTTTAGACTTGGCTGTTTTATAAACCTTAGTATACGAATTAGATTTAGCCTTTTCTATTTATCTATGTGTGCCTGTTATAGTTGGGAATAATTTATTGTTAGGCTTTCGTTTCCTTATTTGTAAAACACCCGCAACCTAAAAAGGGGTCATTAAATTCATCATTATGAACAACTTTTACTATAGGACCAACCCTGAAATCGCAAAAAAAATGTACTAGCTGTACCGTACATTTTGTTGAGTTATGTCGACATAAATGTATGGAACAACTGATTTTTTTGCGATTTCAGAGTTGGTCCCATAGTAAAAGTTGTCACAGTCACAGGACTAAGTCGGGTCAGCTAGTACCTACGTAATAATATTAAAAAAAAAATTAAATTAACAAAAAATACCTAGGTAAGTACATCATATTATAAAATTACCTACCAAATATTTTCATTAGTAGGTAATTGTCTTTCCAAGTAGTAGTCTAGTAATAATAGTCTTTGGTCAACATTAAATATTTATGGAAAACTCGTCATTTTGGGTCTGAAGAGTCAAAACTAATACCCACTTGAGAAATTAAACCAAAGGTTGTCAAGAAGTGATTATGACGTCATAAAATATTCAATTTTTGAAATTAGAAAGATGACCAATTTCAAACTGGCAGCTTTTCATGTCGTTCAAGCGAAGCGCGTTCATTTCATTCTGCAATTCGATTACTTTGAAAATCTGTTCAAATTCGAAATGAATCGATACTGTCTCTCTCTACTTTCTCTGTTTACTTAATTCGATGAACGGCTACCAGAATTGCCAGTACAAACACACAAAATGAAATTGTACATGTTTCTAGCACGACGAAGAAAATTGCTTTTACAGCTCCCTGGGATTTGATTAAACTGTTCACAGATTTAAAAGGACTTTTGAAAATGGAATGTTTTCCCTGATTATGATACTGCGAAAGGGAAAATTGTTTGAAGTATTGAGTAACGGTGTTTGTTTTTTTTTTGAGATTATGGGCTTTGGAAATGTATTGTAGAGCCAGGAAAACTAGGGAGTTTTTTAAGGTTGAGTCGCTCTAAGATTTTATGGAATTTTTATACCCCGCGCGACTTTGTACACGTACCTAATTATTCTACCTCTACGCTTTTTCTACTATACACTACCCTACGCTACTCTACCCTACCCTACCTTTCTCTGCCTTTCGACTGGCAAGTCAGAGATCTCAAGTTGGAATCCAAGGTACCTACTCTATTGTATTTGCCTGTGCAAGACAAACAATTTTCTTTCTTCCTTTCTTTATTATAAAATAAGTAATTATCATAATATAGTCTCAAACTTGCGAACACTCAACATAATGAAACAACTTTTTAACGGATATAATTCGCGTTTTTATTTTGATAATACAATCCTGACGTTTCGTAGTCTGCCTGCGACCACGAGTGCTGCAAACAAGGCTCGGATACCGGTTAAATTTTCAAACCGTTATTATGTACTTGACGCAAAACCTTTACATTTCGATTTCGTTCGCATAAACCGTTTTTTTAAAACCGGTATTTAGAAGAGTATTTATAAAAGGTTTTGTTCGGAAATAACGGTTTAGAGCAATAAAAACCGGTTAATACGGACACTATAAAGAAGCGCCGCGCGCTGTTCTCAGATTTTATTCAGTATTAAGATTTTTTTATTACGGGACTGACGTTTAGCCATTGCATCAATAAGCTCCGCTGCAAAAACATAAAAAAATGAGTTACTTCATACCGCGCCGCTGTGCGACAAGTTGCAACGCGTTTACCGACATGCCTTACGTCGAATAAACCGGTTAATATAGGTAAAGATATAGTTCTTAAAACGTTCACGTTCTTAAGAAAAGTTCGGATGAAAACCGAAATAAACCGGTGTTAACCGGTATTTTTCAAACCGGTTCCGAGCCTTGGCTGCAAAGTACTCGAAATGTCAGGATTGTATTATCAAAATAAAAGCGCGAATTATATCCGTTAAAAAGTTGTTTCATTAAGTAATTATCACTTGCAACTTTATTGTTGAATGGAAATTATACCAGTTAGAGTACCGGCGGCTAGATTGGACATAAGGTGAAAAAATAAAGATTTTTTTTCACATTTATTGACAATATTCTATGAAAAACAAATAATTATGTTACAGTTAATCATTTAGTATATTATATTCTTCTTTTACAATCTTCTCAATCGTCGTCTTTTGGCATTGTATATCTAAGTGGTTTGTATTCTGAAATAAATACAACATAAATATAAATTTAAAAATGAAAACCCTCGACACAAATACCTTTTTTTTTAGCTAAGAACACTCGATCGAGAAACCTTTCAAATAAAAAATATTAAATCAAAATCGGTCTATTTGTTTAGGAACTACGATGCATCAGACAGACATACAGACATACAGACAACAGACACGTCAAACTTGTAATACCCCTCTTTTTGCGTCGGGTATTAAAAATATAATAGACTACCACAGGCAGTCTTAATAACCAATCCATCTTTGATTTAGTCAAAATGTTAATCATTTGGTAGGTACCTAAGTTTGCTTTCAATTTTAAATTTATAGGGTCCTCGTCTAAGGCTGGGCCTAAACAAGTATAACGTTTACTGTAAGTAATGTATTGCGTTTAAAAACTTAAACTTATGTTTAAAAAAATATGTAAGGTACCGTGTTTATTATTCGCCCTTTTGTCTTTGTAGTTGACAATGATTTCGCCTGCAACAATAAAAATATTAAAGAATATTTTTTGTGAATTTGTAACATGTTAGCTTATTAAATATAATTATTGGGAGGGAATAGAGATAGTGCACCTGTGTTTGCGCACACACTTGTGCACTATAATATCTCCTGCGTAGTTGGCTAGTCTCCGTTGAGATTGGCCACTGTGACCGAAATTCGGTCAAGAAAATATTATTATTATATTGTAAGAACAACTTAGATAAACACGATTATTTTCATCTTAACCAGGACATTCACCCCGGGTCCGTATTGATTTCTATTTAAATATATCTTGTATTTATTCCAGTCAAAGGGGTTCGAACAGGATAAATTATGGCCCATATATTGAAAAGAGCCATCATATAAAACATGCATCGTTACCCATTAAATGGCCCGTATGAAGCTCACAATTTATCATCCCCTTATTAAAAATACAAAAACGATACCCACGTTGCTTTGTAGGGTTAGAGTAGGCGGAACTGTGGAGCATGAGGTTTAGGGTTCGATTCTCGAGTTGTTATTGAATATTTTAGGTGAGACCCAATATAGTTAAGCTTGACCATTTCCTAGTATTTGTACAATAAGATACTAGTTTAATAACGCACATTTATTAATGTGTTAATTAATGTGTAATTAATTTATGTGTGTGTTAGTATGTGTAAAGGAATAAATATGAACATAGCGTTAAAAAGTAAAATTATTAAAAGTCAATAAATATTATTATACAGTATTGTATGTTTGAATGACACATTTGAGAATTTATGTTTTCCGTAAAATTTTCAATATTTGTATGTCACAATGAAAAAAATTTAGCGCGCTACCTATTTTTTAGCTAAGTACAATCATAGGGTCCTACCCCATGATACAAAAAGATACGTAGTACAAAAACTTACCGTATTGATCCACTAGAAAAATAAAAATAATTATTAATCATAGCGTTCTGGTGCCGAGGGGTAACATAGGTTAGGTTAGGTTAGACTTATATAAAATACGCCAATTACCCAGTAGGTCGCGAGTTCAAACTTTTTTTAATTGTTTAAGTATTTATGTCAAAATACTAGCTGATCCTCACAGCCACCATTATCATCGCAGCGCCACTTATCGGGTCTAATTGCGAATATAAACCATCCAGAGACCCACCCAAACATACACAAAAAAATTAATCAAAATCGGTCCAGCCGTTTTGAAGTGATGCGCGGACAAACATTTTTGGAAATTGATTATTATTTATACCTACATAAATATTAAAAAGAAAAATAAAATTACCATCAATATCATTGATTTTAACAAAGTGAGCCTTTTCTAATGCTGAAATAAATAACAAGAAATAAATAAAGATATTAGTTTAATAAAATAAATTTATGTTCACATGACTCAATAAAATGTATGGAACAGCTGTTTTTTTTTGCGAATTCAGGGAATGTTGGCGACTGGCTGGCAACAGTTTTGTATTTTGTACTTTTTTATATTTGAATGGTTTTTTGTTCTGTTCTGACTGTCAGTGTGTTTTGTTGTGTGAAAAATAGCAGTTGTATTTTGAAGTCTTTTACTAAATTTTACTATAAAACCATCATAGTTTTATTTTGCTTTACATCAGTCGACTACTATCACCTACATTTTTCCCATAGTAAAAGTTGTTCATAATGATGAGTTTAATGACCCCTTTTAAGTATGCTGGTGTTTTACAAATAACCCTGTATACTCTAAGGCTGACACACACAGAGGGATATGGCGAAACTACCGATTTTCTATGGAACCCTAAAAAGTACTACATCACACTGTTGTGATGAGGCGTCAAATGTCACTAGGAGGCAAGGCTCGGAACCGGTTTGAAAAATACCGGTTAACACCGGTTTATTTCGGTTTTCATCCGAACTTTTCTTAAGAACGTGAACGTTTTAAGAACTATATCTTTACCTATATTAACCGGTTTATTCGACGTAAGGCATGTCGGTAAACGCGTTGCAACTTGTCGCACAGCGGCGCGGTATGAAGTAACTCATTTTTTTATGTTTTTGCAGCGGAGCTTATTGATGCAATGGCTAAACGTCAGTCCCGTAATAAAAAAATCTTAATACTGAATAAAATCTGAGAACAGCGCGCGGCGCTTCTTTATAGTGTCCGTATTAACCGGTTTTTATTGCTCTAAACCGTTATTTCCGAACAAAACCTTTTATAAATACTCTTCTAAATACCGGTTTTAAAAAAACGGTTTATGCGAACGAAATCGAAATGTAAAGGTTTTGCGTCAAGTACATAATAACGGTTTGAAAATTTAACCGGTATCCGAGCCTTGCTAGGAGGCCACCGAAAACCAGCGCTGCGGTGATAAATTGTTATCACCATAAGCTGAGCGGCTTCTCTTTCGCTTTTGCGCAGATGATACGCGGCGCGGGCGCAATTCAACAAAAACTAATTCGTTTTATGTCATGTTGTGTGTGTTTACTGTTTAGTCGTCCGTCCACCATGTTTTTCTTTTTGTTTTTGTCGCAGTGTTGGCAACAGTACTTTTTAGAATGTTGCCATTCTAATAATTTTTGTTAAGTACCTATCGATTAGTTTTTTTTTTAATTTTTGATATTGTTGTCGTGCTATTCTGTCCAATGGCGAATAAATGAAGTTTTCTTTCTTTCTTTTCTTACTATGTATTAAAAAGATTAAAATCCACTTACTAGCAACGACGGGTTTCACGTACTTTACTATGTCTTCCTGACCATAGCGTGAGATGAGATCTTTGACATAAGTCTTAAACTCTATCATCCAAGCATCATCGGCTCTCATAGCTATAACAATAAGGGCGAAAATTACCCTGTGCAGGGTCGTATTTGAACTGTAGGATATTGGGGTTAATATGTCTATGTTAGCAGGGCAGTGATAGCCTAGAGGTATGACCGTTGGACTGCCAAGTCAAAGGTCTCTGGTTCGAACCCAAGGCACGCACCTAACTTTTCCTAAGTTATATGCGTATTATAAATTAATTATCACCTGCTCCGTGCCTCGGAAAACATGTTGACTCACGCCTGTATTCCCTAGAGAGGGTAGGCAGAGGTGTGCATTACACCCACGTTTCGCCGGCTATGTTATAGTCCCATGTAATAGGAGACGAGCTTATTGCCATTAATCGGTCACAATTTCAGACTCCGTGCTGCTACTGAGAATTTCCGAATGAAAAAACCCAATAACACTTTGTCCGACCTGGGATCGAACCCAGGACCTCGTGCTCAGTAGTCTTGCTTGCTACCACTAGATCAACGAGGCAGTCGACGTAGACGAACGAGGTGGTTGCTTTAATAAATAATATTTAGCTTTTTTAATGAAAGTAAAAAAAAGTCTTATACCAATTTATAAGTCTACGTACATGCATGGTCAAGTTTCGCTGGATGGGTTCGCTGGTGGCTTCTCAAACCTAAAACCAATAAAACGTTTATGGCGAAACATACCATGGCAGATGGGAAGGAAAACTGTCCAATCCATGAGTGTTTTAGGTACCTATATGATGGTGGTTCTATTCATGGAAAAAAAACATAATTAATAGGCATCTGTAAATATATGCAGCCAGAGATAGTTACCATTTACCTACATATTTTGATACCGGTAAAATTTTCATAAATACACGTTATACAATACGTTATATAATAGGTAGGTACGTTATATATAATATGTAATATAATACGTACAATACGTAATGCAATTCGTTATACAACATTAGAATTTGTTGACCCAAAAGCCGAGAGTAGTTTGTTCAGAATCGGTAACAGAATCGATTGTAATGGTTTTTAACCTATATTTTTGGCCCAAAACATGGCGATATTGAAGTTGGACACCCATTTTTATTACGAAAATCGGCGCGCACACCGAACAGGGAGGTCAATCACTCGCCGCCGCCCGGCATGCGGCACCAGGCGCGGTTTTTGGGTGCGTTTGCGTTGTTTTCATAATTTATTGGTAAATAAGGACAACTTTTGGAGCTCATCAACACGTCAGTTTTTTTTTTTGTTTTTTTTTTACCTTTTAAATAAAATTCAAGAGGTCACAAAATTCTAACGTTGTATAGTTAACGTCAAAATTATTGTTATTACCTGAGTTACCGATAAATAAATATCGTTATGTGTAACGATAATTCTCTAAAAGCGACTCTTAGTGCGAAGTTAACAATTGTAAATGGAAGTGGCTGGCTATTTTAAGCGTAACAGCAACTGCTTTCGATGTTAGAAAGAGAACCACATGGCATGGTTGTTAAGAGAGCAACAAAAAAAATGTTTACTTTTACCGGTAATGTTAATTATTGTTAATAGTTAACGGTAAGGTAAGAAATAGGTACCTATCGATATTATTATTGTTATAATTTAACAGTTAACTGTAACGATAAATGGTACCATTACCAAAAAAATACCGGTATCGGCTGATAGGTAACGGTATCTATAGTTTATGACTTATGACATCTGTTAACCCCAGTTGACACTTATGAGTTTATCGTTTGATAACTTACAATAAAACAGCAACTACTGAGCCGTCATTGGTGTTGTTCGATTTTGAAAATATGGTAAATTAAAAAAAAAGAACTTTTAAATAAAATTTTTTTTTTTTACATTTACAAGTGTTCCAGTCAGTGGTCGAAATTCGACCATTAAATATTTCGTTTATTTTTCGTTATTCTTAAAAAGAGATCCAAAGTTTTCGTTTTAAATAATAATAATAGTATATGTAGGTATAGACTAATAAATAATAGTTTATGAACTTTCGAATCGGACTGGGTTTTCTATAAATAAAGTATGTAATGCATGTAGCATTCCCATCTATCTATGTCTACAGGATCTAAGTCTAATAAATGAATTAAACCTTTTAGTGAAGATAAATAGTGATTTATTTATCTTAAAAAATCTACATACGTTTTTCGAGTTCATGCATAGATCTTAAAATCACTCTCTTCCGTTCTGGAAAAAATATTTGTTTTTAAATTAATATCTCTATCTTATACTGCCAGTGGTAGTTTTGGCAATAAAATCTTCACCCACATTATCAATGAATAGCCAAGATTAATTGTACCACCAGTCTTACCAAGGGTATCGTATAACCCAGTATCTGGGTTGTGGAGGTCTGATAGGCAGTTGCTCCATGTAAAACACTGGTATTTAGCTGCATCCGGTAAGACTGGAAGCTGACCCCAACATAGTTGGGAAAAGGCTAGGCTAGATGATGAACCAAGATTAGTGGGGCGGGCCTGGGGCTATGCTTTCACTGTTGCAAACGGCATAACATTTCCTAGAGTGATCTCTAGGGAATAGTATGTTTAGTATAGCTACAGGCCTACCTTACCGCCTCCTTCTGAGGCTGTAAGGGGGCGTGACCCTGGGGGAGAGCGCAACAGTCGTGTTGATCCCCATGGTAAGTCCGGTGATCTATCCTTCACGAGGTTGCCGCCCTGTTTTTTGGTCTAGTTCCCTACGAAATAGACGTAACTGAAAGCATCGGGCGGTTTCTCTTTTATACAATATATCCATGTATGTTCATTTTTTTTTTTTTTTTTTTTTTTTTTTTTTTTTTTTTTTTTTTTTTTTTTTTAGCAAATATATATGTAATTTTATCTGTATATGTATTTATGTAATTTTATTATATCTATTACACCCATATGCCCCATATCCTTCCAATACCCATTAGCCCTATCTATCCCAACACCCAACTTCCTCTCTCTCCTAAGGCTGACCTACAAAAGCCTTCGGTTCCACCGGGCCTAGGGAGGCAACCCGGTGGACTAGTCGCCTCTCCTGCGTCTTGTGGCCTGCGCAGTTGAACGCCGTGAGGGGGGATGAAGGAGTCCTGGAGGGCTGAGTGGCACGGGAGTCGGTAGTAGTTACTCCCGTCACACAACACTCCCTCTTTGGTCTGGATTTCAACCAAAACGGTAGCCTCTTTGGGTAGCGCCAAAGGGGTAACGGTCATACGGACCCGTTAGAGGGCCGTCGCGAGGGGTGGGGGGGCCCAGCACAGCCGGCTGTGTTTGGGCGGTTAAGGTCATGGTGAAGGGGCAAGAATGTAGGGAACAACAGGGGGGCAATTGAACCGGTCAACCTGCCTTGCATCTCGAGTCTCTGAAACCGCACCTGAGACCAACCCTCGGCTCCTATATCCAGGCGGTAATCCTAGTGCACCGGAACAGGGCACTCCCAAAGGTGCGGGCTCCATGGAGGGTGGGAAGCCGACTGGATGAAGAAACCTCAAACTTAACCTATGGATACCTCAAGGTTCAAATCTACCGACGATAAAACAAACGCAGGTGGGAAGAAGGACTCGTCCAACATCCCACAGAAAAGTGGGAAGAAGGATAACTCCAACATCCCACAGGACAGTGGGAAGACGGAGAAATCCAACATCCCACTTCAACATACTAACCAGGTCAAGCCGCGACCGGAGAGTGCGGCCATAGTTGACCAATACCTCGAACAGAACTGGACTGTGGTTGGGAAGTCAGGAAAGATGACTGGTGGAACCCCGAAACAGGGGGGACACAGGCCATCGGACCAGGCGGCCCAAGCCACACAATCCAGGGCTGTAAAGAAACGGGAGAAGCGAAAACGGAATCGGCAGTTGCAAAGACAGCAGCAGCAGCAGACCGGGACACGCACCTCCGACATCACTTTTACGAAAAAAGAGGTGGTAGGGAACAAAGGGAACCCAGTTCCCACCCAGTCCACCAACAAACCAGGACCCAGCCAAGAAAGTCAAGGCGCAACAGGTCCAAAAAACCATGCGGAGTCCGCTCCAAAGCGGGGACGTCTAGACGACACCATGTCTCCCAGGGGCGACACCAAGAAAATGAAGGTCATGACCGAACAAGGCCCCCGCGCAAAATCATACGCGGCTGCGGCCTCTAAACCGGAAAAACATGATACGAACGACATACGCTTTGCCATCACCTGCCCAAAGACGGGGCACATTACTAAGGAGGTGGGGGATCGTTTTGTGGCAATAATGGAAGAGGAGATGTTCCTGGGTATGGTAGACATAGGATACCCCTCTTCATCAACAGCGGCCGTCTCACTAGTAGGCAGACCACTCTATATAGATGGTTGCCTCCGCCTGGCCTGCAAGAACCAGCAATCCAAACAGTGGATCGAGGAATTGACGAAGAGGGTGAAGATCCCAGGGGTGGACCAACTCGTCATCCGAGACCCTGACCAACTTCCGGGTAGAGTTAGATGCGGCCTTCTGCTGCCTCGAGTATGGGATCGCGACTACGTGTGGATCGGGAGGGCGCTCCAATTTTCGAACCCGGACCTAAACCCACTGAATTGGCTCCTACACGGGGTCCATATTAATAAAGAAAAGGGGACAACCTTCGTCATAGTGGGCGTACCCGAAGAAACCATACCCCTGATTATGGCCGAACACAGGAGAATAAGCTTCCTGTCGGGGTCCATATACCTGCGGTTCGACGATGGGAAGGGGAATTTTGTGGACACCCCCCCCCAGAAGAACACGAAGACCAACCAGGAGCTCAGGGTGAACACAACAGAAACGGTAACAACACAAACCTATACATCCACAACCACACATGCACAAACACATGCTGGCGATGGGGGCGCTGCCCCAATGGACGCGGAGCCGGGGCCTTCTCGGGCTCGGTCACGGCCAAGTAGCGACAGTGAGGAGGCCCTACTTGAGCTGGGCGGGATAGAGCTCGAGGACGCAACCAGCAGTGATGGCGTCCCCTTGGAGTAGCGCTCACATCGTCCAAGCAAACTTACACCACAGCATCACCGCGACGGCTCAACTACGGAGATGGCTGGAGGTCAACAACACCACAGTCGCCCTGATTCAGGAGCCGTGGATCAACGGCGGCACCGTACGGGGACTCTCCAACTTAGGAGGTAGGCTAATTTATGCACCCACGGGAAATGTAAGAACTTGTATATACTTATCAAAAGACATAGAAACACAGCCTTTAACAAATTTCTATTCCATAGATCTCTGTGCCACAAGGCTAAAAATTACCCAAGATGATTTAGCACACGACGTGGTCATTGCTTCTGCATACATGCCCGATGACAACGGGCCCATCCCACCGAGCGAGGTGGTAAACTTAGTCAACTACTGTGAGCAGGAGCAAGTCGAACTTATCATCTCAACAGACTCCAACGCCCACCACCCGCTATGGGGAATGGAAGAAAGCAACGCAAGAGGTAACAAACTCTTTGAATATCTATTATCAACTAACCTAGAATTAAAAAACACAGGGACGGAACCCACGTTTATAGGGACATCCTTTGGCAGACAGTGCAGGACTATCATAGACCTAACACTGGCAACGCCCAGGGTGGCCTCAGCAATCGAGGATTGGCATGTCTCAGCGGAGACATCGTGCTCGGACCACAGATGGATCCGTTTCAACTTACAGGTACCGAAAGTTAACCCTATTCCAAGGAGATATCCAAGGAAGACCAACAAACTTTTATACAACAAACTGCTTGCGGATACACTGCAACAACAAAACTTCAGTATAGAAATAAAAAATACTGCGCAACTAGAGCAACAGGTAAAAAGTTTAACTAATGCCGTAATAAACAGTTTTGAAGGAGCATGTCCACTCAAACTCCCTGCGACTAACAATGAAGGTAAACACCACTGGTGGGGTCCGGAGCTAGAACGCATAAGGAGCAGGGTAAGACAAAGGTTCAACAGAGCAATGAACACCAGGGACGAAAATGACTGGGAAAAATACAGGGAAACCAAAGCTAAGTATAAGAAACGCATAAGATACTGGAGGACGGCCTCCTGGAGGACCTTTAGTGAAGACATAACCTCCTGCAAACAGGCAAATAGAGTCAGGAAGGTACTGTCAAAACAAGGTCCAGGCTCCATAGGCAATCTCCGGAAAACTGATGGAACAATGTCTCGGAACAAGGATGAGAGCAACGATATCCTGCTACAGACACACTTTCCGGGAAGCCAACCGATACAACAAATAACATGGCCTGAGAACCCGACGTCTCCCACAGAACAATGCTGGCAACTAGCCAGCAAAGTGGTGACAGAACATAAGGTAAGATGGGCCATCAACAGCTTCAAACCTTTTAAAACTGCTGGAAATGACAACATCTTCCCTGCCCTCCTACAGTGGGCCGAAGAAGACATAATCAAGGTACTTACCCCCATACTTCAGGCGTGCCTAGCGCTCAGACACACCCCGTATATGTGGAGAGAGGTAAAGGTAGTATTCATACCCAAACCTGGTAAGTCAGACTATACAAACCCCAAATCTTTCAGACCAATTAGCCTAACATCCTTTCTACTCAAAACCCTGGAGAGGCTATGCGACAGATACCTGAGGGGAGGAGCGCTCCTTAATGATCCCCTACACAGACACCAGCATGCCTACAGCCCGGGTAAATCTACGGAGTCGGCACTACATCAAATAGTAGGTAAAATAGAATCAGCCACCCAAAATAAACTAATCTGTCTGGGAACCTTCATTGACATAGAGGGGGCCTTCGACAGAACCAACTTTGCCAGTATAGAAGAAGCCCTCAAAAGACATGGGGCCGAACAACTTCTGACCGACTGGATCGTAAATATGTTACAAAATAGAATAGTACGGGTAAACGGGGAGAACAATAGAGGAGTAATGGTAGCAAGGGGATGCCCGCAGGGGGGAGTACTCTCACCACTGCTCTGGAACCTGGTAGTAGATGATCTCATCACTCGCCTCAACAACAACCACTTCTACACGATAGGATATGCTGACGACATCACTATACTGACGGTAGGGAGACAAGCCAGCACAACCTGTGACACCATGCAGGCGGCTCTCAGACAAACTGAAAGATGGTGCCTAAAATATGACCTGTCCATCAACCCTGCTAAAACGGAACTAGTCATGTTTACAAACAAACGGGTTTTAGGAAACTATCATCCCCCGAGATTATTTGGCAAAAAACTGGAAATGTCAAAGGAGGTAAAGTATCTTGGTGTCACCCTTGACAGTAAACTCAACTGGAGCACACACGTAGAACGTAAGATCAAGGCGGCAAGTATCATACTATGGCAATGCCGGAAAATGGTAGGTAAACGCTGGGGTTTAGCCCCCAAGATCTTCATGTGGCTCTATACAACCGTAATCAGACCAATGGTAAGCTATGGCTCTGTCGTGTGGTGGCCGAGGACCGACCAGACCAGATGCAGGGACAAACTAGAAAGCTTCCAAAGGCTAGCGTGCTGTGCCGTCACAGGGTGCATGAGCACAGCACCAACTGCTGCCCTGGAAGCCTTGCTCAACCTTCCCCCCCTGCACATTTTTACACAGCAGGAGGCAGCGCAAACAGCATTGAGACTCAAACAACTAGACCTGGTAAGATTTAAAGACGCCAGACATCTCACAGGTCTCAGGAAGGCATGGCTGAACACACCCCTTGTCGATGCAGCAGGCGATAAAATCAAACCAGCCTACATATTCGACAAAAAATACAAAGTACAACTGAAAGAGGTATGCAACCCCAGTATAACACACCGACATCTCATGGTGTATACCGATGGGTCCAAAACCTCAACGGGCACAGGAGCGGGGGTCTTCTCGGAGGACCTCAACATACACATCGCGACACCACTCGGTGCTTTTAACACAGTGTTCCAAGCCGAATGTATGGGCATTATACTAGCGGCCTGGGCAATAAGAACAAGAGAAGTAACGGGACGCAGCATCAGACTTCTCTCAGACAGTAAGTCAGTACTACAAGCCCTTAATAGTCACTGCGTCACATCGGGGCTCATACTCGAATGCCATCAGATCCTGAACAAGGTAGGTATGGCAAACGAAATAACACTCGAATGGATCAAAGGACACAGTGGTTCACGAGGAAATGACGCGGCCGATGAGCTGGCAAGACGAGGCTCGGACAAGCAGTCAATAGGACCAGAGCCAATCGTCCCTATTCCAGCAAAATGGTTCACAGGTATGATCCGCGACAACACATTCAAACTACACCAACACTACTGGCAGAATCTAGAGAGCTGCAGACAGGCCAAAATGGCCCTGCCTCGAATCAACCCACGCATCTCCAGAGCACTAATGCAGCTAAGTAGAAAACAACTACGCCTGGTAACGGGCGCTATAACAGGACATTGTAATTTTAACAGACACCTTTTTAATATAGGTGTCACTGACAGCCCCATATGCAGAGGATGCATGGAGGCAGAAGAAACGGCCACCCATGTTCTGCTAGAATGCAGTGGCGTGGCAAACTACCGGGCTAAATACCTCGGCTCCCTGCAGACGCTCCAGGACATCACTACAAATGTGAAGGCCCTGGCTGCGTTCCTGAGCGAGCTGGGATGGCTGGAGTGATCCAGCCAACATCTGCGTACGCAAAACAGGCGCACAAGTCGTCGATTTGCGGACACCGCCCGTATGAAGAAGAAGAAGAAGAAGAAGAACCAAGATTAATTGTAATTTTATTTGATCGTTAGAACAAACGATTTTAGGCTTTTCTTTGATTGAAATTTAGATCCTAAATATAATATACCATCACGTGAGTTTATGTCCCGTAAACTTGGACAAAGATGATTAACACCCACATTGTGATTTCATAACCTACCGGTACAAGGGACTACCCTATTGCCATAGGTACACCGGGCACAGTAATTCTTATACTGGGGAAGCCATGCAAGCTATATTTGTTGCGACATAGAATAGATCGTCCTTGTTTTGGCCAAAGCCTTCGATACTTAGTTCCTACAAAATAATTCGCTTGATCCTATGCTCGAAAATAACTTAGAAGTACTAAGCATACTAGGCACTTAAACGCTATGCGCACTTTTGCAAAACCGGAATCATTGTGTCAAAATAGGCGTAGTCCCATTTAATTAGCGCCGATACGAATTATTCGAAATTTGCTTCTTCAAAGAGGTATCCTAGGGCCTCCACAATTTCTAACAGACATAAACTGCCTGTGTCACTTAAATCCACACCAGGGCGAAATACACAGGCGCTCGCAAAACTCGATCTTGTTTGCAAATTAGTAGGTAACGAAAATCTACAGACGTTACTACTTACTTACGTACTTTTAGGTTTAGGTCCCTCTTTCTTTACTTTAGGGGGGACCTGGTCGTTTCCTTGCAAAACCGCCAGTTCTAGAAATATCATTACATTTTAATGTACAGTCCGCAACGGAGTTCAGTTGGCAGGGACGCTAGATAAGGTTGTAATTTTTTAAGATGTTTCATTTTAGAATTTCATTTTATTTTATTTTCTGAAAAGGTATGACTGAAACCTATACAAAACTAAACAATTTTGCACAACCACATGCAAACTTCTATAAATAACTTCATCCCAAACTAGCGGCCCTGCCAACTTAACTACTTTGCCAATTGTACCTATATAAAATTGCCGCCGCAAACTTAAAACATAGTTTAGAATGCCAGGGATGATGACTGCAGTTGGTATAAAATTGGATGTCGTGGCGAAATTCGAGAAAGCCTTATGTCCACCGTTGGACTTTGGGTAAGTTGATTGACTAGAACATCCTAACGGACGGTTTTACGGAGTAGTTCTCTACTGGTCCTACTTTAATCGCATGTAATAACGATTTGATTTTTTAAATTCATTACGAGTCTTGATTTTAACGCTTCTGAAAAAAAGGGATCGGATCACCTAACTTACTTCCCATTCATCATAACTAGTATAATATTATAAAGTGATTAAAAAAATATTATGATTAATATTGATAAGAAAACGGGCAGAAAACGGCAGCGCGGCTGACCTAGAATAAGATAGCGGGATGAGCTGAGGATTGGCCCGTTAAAGATACGAACAGAGAGGAGTGAAAAAGGAAAGGGAGGCCTGTGCCCTGCAGTGGGAAAATTTTGCCTAATAATAATAATAATGTTGATAAGATCTCACCTTTATTCCTCCTGGAATGATGCCTATTTCCAACGTTATACCCGAAAGTTTCTACAAGCCATGCGATGAGCAGACTTACGTCTTCTACCAATGCAGAATCCGCCACAGCACCAGATTCTTTTGGAGGTTTTTCCTTTTCTTCAGATTCTGAATATATATCAAAAATACGATTGTGATATAATAGCGCAAAATGGTACGACAAAGCATTTTAAATCTCTCAATGTAATTCAATACTTACCTCATTAAAAAAAACTTATTAAACAGTTTATTTGTATTGTAATGCTTGGAGAAAGACCTCAAGCATCGCAGTGTATTTTACGACCTTGTTTACTGAGCATTGAAAAATATTTACACTTTATTTCGATTTTAGAACTATTATTGGAAGACTATTTAATTACATTAATAAATTTAAAACACTAATGCCCTGGGGTTATACACACAACGAACTGTGAATGGGACTAACTGTGAATGGAACCAACCGCGAATGGGACTACCTGCGAATGGGACGAAGTGATAATGGGACCAACTGTGAACGCGTAACGAAGTACGAATGGGACGAAGTGCGCATAACCCATGCCCTGCAGTGGCTGCACTTAACGATTCGAAACGTCTTACTGTCTAAACCTGAAGCCAAAGATAAGACTTCTATTCCCTCAAAGCTCAGACGAGCACGCTCAGCAGTATTGAATGACCTATTGACAAGATTATTCCGTATCAAATATGCGGAGCGTCCTGTCTTACAGACCCTAGGAGGATGGGTTGACCGGTAAAGCCATTGGAATTGGAGGTATCAATTAAAATAAGAACCATAAAATGCTCTTAATGTTAAGTGGAGTAATTACCAGTAAATACCTACTATTGGCGTGTAATCTAAAAACCTAAAATTGACTTTAAAAAAATTTAAACAAAATGCTATTGATTTCTTCATACTTACCTGATTTCAGTACTGCGGGTTCATCCGTAGACATCTTCAGTATTAGCTTGTCTTCCTCCACTCCTTGTAAGAAAAAAACACTTTTTTTTAGAAAATAATAAAACAAGTGAACTTTGGATGAAGACCACTTTTCCAACGATATAAGTACCTACCAATTACATAATCACTTTTTAATGATACTAAAATTGTCTAAATAGAATATCTAGATTATAACTACTTATGTCTTATGTCATGTATGTATGTATGTCAACCGTGGTACAATCCCGCATCTTGACTTTCTTCGGGCATGTCATAAGACGTGACGACGAGTCTATAGAACGACTGGTGGTGCAAGGCAAAGTAGAAGGCAAAAGACCGCGCGGTAGATTTAGCGCGTCCTTGGCGTTTAGACTCCAGAGACACAAGCTGAGCGACATCCATTTTGCACGCATATGGGGCGCAGGCGCACTAATCTACTTCATGCATTCCACAATACTCCTGATAGTATAGTTTAAATATAGGTTTGCTGATTTATATTACAATATTTTTTCTTTTTGTTATAAGTTTGCTGTTTGTTTGTTTTCACTGGAGGTCGCCATTTTTGCCCATAGACACAGACTAGTTATTTTTTTTTAAATTATGTTTTCGATTGTAGATCTCTGCGGCTTGTGTCTGTGGGCAATATTGGGCATAGATCTAGTTTGTTTTTTTAGTTCTTTTTTTTTTCGTGTGTGTGTTTTTATTTTTATTTCCTAAATACTTTTTTATGTAGCACCTTGCGCAATATTTGCGTGTAATAAATGATTTCTTTCTTTCTTCTTTCTTTCTTAGATCCCCAATGCGATGGACTGATCAAGTTAAAGACGCAATTGAATGTCCATTGCACTCATGCGCTAGGAAGGCATCGGTACGGGAGGAATGGCGGCGGATCGTGACAGCAGCTACAACCCACCCGACGTGACGACCACGACCACTCTGTCAAGAGTGTAGCGACTAAGAAGAAGAATGTCTTCTATGCAATTGACTGTTAACCGTTTATTGTCGATAACATTAAAAGCTGTTGCCACTTCGCTTAAAAGAGCCAGCCAAAGCCAAGCGTCGCAACAGTGGTTGCAGCGGCGACAGTTTACAGTTTGACAACGTCGCACGAGGAGTCATTATTTTGTAGAAAATTAGCGATAAAAGTAACGATACTTTTTACCGGTAATACCGTTAATTTTACCGGTACTTACTTAACAAATCGTAACGGTATATTTTGTTAACCGGTAAAAAGTAACGGTAATCTTCTTGACTTTAGTATGTGTGAGTTAAACAAAGTCCGGCCAATCTGGAAGTCATTGGGGGAGGCCTATGTTCAGCAGTGGACGTCTTATGGCTGAAATGATGATGATGATGATGCGAAGTCAACTCAGCTCGTACTAGAGATTGCTACAAACCTGTTTCAGTATCTGATTCATCCAGAGGCATCCGGAGTATTGGCTTGTCTCCCATCATAATACCTTTTTAGAAATAAACTTATTAGAAAAAAATCACGGTTTAAAGTAAAAGAAAAAACAGGAAAGATGGGCTAGCTACATACAATTTTTAATCAAATTGCAATACCCTAACGGGGTACATGGTCGGCATTTTAAGACAAATACCACCTAAGATACCACATGTAAGCAATAAATAAATTCATAAATCAAAGCTTTGTAAAATTAAAACTAACAGCAATTTAATAATAATCTCAAGAAATAATAAATAAGAAACCAGCCTGTAACTGTCCCACTGCATGGCAAAGGCCTCTTCTTATACAGAGAAGGATCGAGCATTAATCACCACGCTAGCTCACTGCGGGTTGGCGATTTCAGAGTATTAAAAAAAATTGCTTGTTTTGATAGTAAAATTTTAGGTTTTAGAAATAACTTTGAGAGTGAGGGAATAGAGAGTGCACCTGTGTTTGCGCACACACTTGTGCATTATAATATCTCTTGCGTAGTAGGCTAATCTCCGTTGAGATAAGCCGCTGTGACCGAATTTCGGTCAGGGCATTCTTATTATTTAAAGTCTACACGAATTATTTAGTTGATAGATCATTTTGGAAACTTACTTGAACGATAACTTGGACCATCACCCGGTATTGCATTTACAAGGGGTATCTGAAAACGTAAGGGTTTTTGAATGTGTGGCCATAATATTTTAAATTCAGAATAATGAACAATCTAATAAGGCATAAGGGAGTTTCTTGTAGTACGAATGAATTCCCAATCTTGATTAGCCGAGTCCAGACGCTCGCGGTCGCGAACCACGCTCGGGCTTTTGGTTCGCGAGGCATGAAGCCGAGGCAATCTGAAGTCACACACAACCATCCACACCTAACCGTTTTTTACATACCCACTATTACAAGTTGATAAAAAAAATATACCTACCTACTTTATTTATTAAGAAAGGATTTAATAAATATTTTTTGCAATCCTTATAGCACTGATAGCCTAGTGGTATGACCGTCGACTGACAAGTCAGAGGTATCGAGTTCGATCCCAAGGCGCGCACCTCTGACTTTTCGTAAGTTATGTGCCTATTATAAATTAATGATTAGTTGCTAAAACGGTGAGGGAAAACATCGTGATGAAACCAGCACACCTGAGATATTTTTCAATGGTGTGTAAAGCCATGTCAGAGGCCTACGGGCGGTTTAAACTCTGACACCAGGTTGTTCATCAACCATACGATAAGAAGAAGAAGAAGAATATTTTTTTATAATAATATCTACTAATATTTGGAAAATCACTTACTATCATAGAAATATATAATAAATTCATTTTAAATTAAATTCACTTATCAGCTACGGCACTCGATTCGAACATTATTCTAACAAAATTGATAGGAAGTCAATTATCATAAAAGCTAAAATTCATTCAATCGTTAAATTGATTTTTCCATAAAACAATAAATAGGTACCTATGCAGTATTATGGTTACGTATAAATATCCTGTACTTACATAATATTTCGATCACTATAAAAAAAGAAAAACTAGATACCTCGATACTTAGTCATAGACTTTAATTTTTTTTTATTTCTAAATTATGTTGTTTAACAATGTGCCAATGTAATACAATTTTTGTGAGATCCTTTTTAAGACGTGCGGTATGCGGAAGGCATTTTTGACTCCCCCGGTCACAATGAATAAAGAAAAAAAAATGTCTATTTACCCATAAAACTGAACAACTTTTAGAACATAAGTTTGAGATTTTTGAAAAAGTTTGATTCTTCATACAATGAGCGTCAGCTATTCGGCAAGTTAGTATGGGAACTATGGGAAGTTTATACTTTGTGTATTATGGCATTGGGTAATTGTATAATTAATTATTATAATATAATATGTTCTACAAGTTGTTGTTAACTTTTATCGCGGGCTTTGAGCGCGGCGACCGAATCAAGAAATTCCGTAACGAAAATAAAACCTAACACCCTTTATTGCAGAATAATCTAATTGAGTGTTTAAAACCTTATCAACTGACAAATAAGGTATATTTTATGTTGACACATTAAAAAACAAAACATTTAGAAATATAAACATTCGAATTTCGAAAACTAATTATTTGCTTAGATTTTTTAAGACGCGATTTTGTATTAAGTTTTTAAGCTATTGAATGCATAAATAAAAATTATAATTGCATAAATTGATAAAAAATGCTATGCAATAGCTTAACCGCGGCAGTCCCCGAGTGCCACACGTTTTTTTGTTCTAAAATAAACAGTGTTGGACCTTTTAGGAGATCAATCTACCCATGAAACTAAACTTCTAGAACGTCGGTTTGCGAAAATGACAAAAAAAATTTTGGTTCTTCATACAAAGCGCGTCAGATGATCGGCATGTTTGTATGGGGGGCAAGACACACTAAAGAGAGGTAAGGCGAGGTCGAGGCGCAGACGCGCATTTCTCTATACATTTCTAAACAGTCGGACACTGGGCAGCCAGCCGGCAATTGGAAATGTATGGAGAAACATTAGTCCGCATCGTTTTTTCTGTGTGTCAGCTTACTGGGATTTGAATTTTTTTCGTGTATTATGCAAACTGATGTTCTACAAGTTGTTCAATTACATGAGCAGATTGATCTCCTAAAGGATCACACACTATTTATACATAATCTATACAGTAGAATCCGTTTATTATGACTCCGCTTATATTGACCAACCGCTTATTATGACGTACCTAATTACATAGTTTGGTTTTCATATAAAATTCTTTATAAAAAAGTTGGTTACAATGACTTTGCTTATAGCGACATGTCGGTTATTGTGACCCGTTTTTAATAAATTGTGTGTGATTATAGTGATAACATGATTCCTCACACCTTTGGCAGTGTTCGGGAGAGTCACGTGATACCCGACGACATGTTCGGCGTGTGCCTGGCTTATTTTTTGTTTGAAAAATAAACATACGTACTTATTACGTACAATTTTTACTTTGATGTATCATCTCTATTTTGTTTCTCTTTATTAAAATAATTATGTATATACTATCAAAAACAGGAGATTGCTTATTTTCTACAAAATTCTTTGTATGACGTCCGCTTAGTATGACGTATTTTTTATTACCCTTCGATGTCATTATAAACGGATTCCACTGTACTTATAAAATGGTAACGTGACTGACTGACAGGAAACGCACAGCCTAAACCGGTGGACCTAAGGACTTGAAATTTTGAGACAATATTCTTTAAGTACCGTAGGGGTGCACTAAGGAAGGATTTTCTGAAATCCCCCCCCTAAGTAGGCAAAAAAGGGGGAAACAGTTTGTATGTAAATCCGTCATTCTTAACGTTAAATGTACGGAACTTGGTATTCAGCTTTTCGTTTGATAAATGAAAGGACAAGCATTGTTTTTTTTTTTTAATCTACCCTTGAGTGGATAAAAAACGAGGTGAAAGTTTGTATGGAAGATTAAGTAGTAAGTTATTTTTTAAGTTACAGATGTTAAAATGAGTATTAAGCTTATGCGCCAAAAATAAGAAAGATGTGTATCAAAAAATTTGGATTTTTTTCCCCCTAAGGAGATATAAAAGGGGACTAAAGTTTGTAGTTATGAAAATCCGTCATTAAACTTGATAATTAGCTTTTCGGTTAACGAATAAGACGTGTTTTAGCTTTTTGATAACTCTACCCATTAGGGGGAAAGGGGGGGGGGGGGCGAATATTTTGTGTAAGAAATTCAGTATTAGTAAGAGACATCAACGTGGCATAACTATGCACTTGATATTCAATCACTTTGGGGAGAAAATATACATAGAACATAAAAGTTTGAATGAAGTACTGTCATTTTTAAAATTGAAGCCATGAAAATTAGTAGGGGTATACACAAGACCTGCTGGACCTTCATGGATTTTCATGGATAGAAGAATCGAAGAAAAAGAATATGGATTTATACCCCTTGGTAGTATAGTTGGGTATGGGTAGGGTAGGGTAGAGGTAGAGTAGGGTAGGGTAGGGTGGAGGTAGAGTAGGGTAGGGTTGGAAAAGAGGAGTAGGTTAGGGGTAGAGTAGAATAGGGTAGGGTAGGAATAGAGGGGTAGGGTAGGGGTAGAGTAGAGTAGGGTAGGGTAGGGTAGGGGTAGAGTAGGGTAGGGTAGGGGTAGCGTAAGGTAGGGTAGGGGTAAAGTAGGGGTAGAGAAGGGGTAGGGTAGGGTAGAGTAGCGTAGGGTAGTGTAGGGTAGGGTAGAAAAAACGTAGAGGTAAAATAATCACGCGTACAAAGTCGCGCGGGGCAGCTAGTATATTATATAATTTTGCTCGTCTGTAGGGGCTTACGCGAAAATTGTATGAAATATTGATACGGCTTTACTCACGTATTGATTTCGGGAAATGCCCGACTAGTTTCGAACTCTAACGGAGCCCATTTTCAAGAGCGGGTGTATACGCGGCGGCGTCGCGGACATCACTCAGTTATTATACTAAAATTTGTGAAAATTAAATAAATAAAACAAAATTCTTCATCATACTTTTCTATAATACAAACATTCTTATAAACAACTTAAATATAAAATATTAGGTACATAAATCTTTACAAAAAGTACACTTCTCAGTCGAAAAATAAATTAACTAAAAAACTCGACTTCAATGAAGCATTGTAACGTCTTCCCCCGCAAGTTACAATTTTTGTAAAAGGAAAAAACATCGATTACGAGCCGGATTCGAACCAGCGTAAATAAAATAAAACCATTAAAATTTGTTACCCACTGTCGGGTTACAAGGTATTTTACAAGTAAAAATAGACACCTGAATTTTATATACATAATTAATTTTTATATTTTTATTTATAGACTCACGCCTGTATTCCCCAGAGGGGGTAGGCAGAGGTGTGCAGTACACCCACGTTTCGCCGGCTATGTTAAAAATCCTATGTAATAGGGGGCAAGCCTATTGCCATTAACCGCGCATAATTCCAGACTCCGTGCTGCTACTGAGAATTTCCTAATGGAAAAACCCAATGACACTGCCCGACCCGGGGATCGAACCCAGGACCTCGTGCTCAGCAGTCGCGCTTGCTAGCAGTAGACCAACGAGGCAGTCTACATAATTAATATTTAAATAATTATTATATTCTATTATTTTGAGACTGATCTACGGAAGAGTAATTTTGTATTAAATATTTTGAAAAATTATTACCATACAATCAAAAACAAAAATAAAACGGTTGATTATTGAACTTTTGATTTCATCTCAAAATAACAGATGTCACTAGTGTCACATATGACAGTCTTAAATCGATCCTTTTTTAATTTTGGGGTTAACTGGCAGTAACTTTTTAAGGCATAATCTACCTTCTGTCTCGATGACTTAGGATCGATTATTGCTTGGTAAATTAATTTTACCATCACGCGATTTCAAATCTACAAAACAAATTAACAAAATTATCGTATCTCTTCTAAAAGGTCTTTTTATTATGTCATTACAAAAGCTTTGCGGTTGACTGCAAAGTACCAAAGACAAATGCCGTGTGTAAATGAGAGCTGGCTTTACAAATATTCCCCTCATTTTAAAATAAGGTAAATATTTTCACCACAAATTCAAAACATTAAATAAGTTCATTCATAGGTTCTTGTCATCTATGCAAATTGTTTAGGTACAAGCTAACTTTTAAATACTCAAACAATGAGAGCTATCATAACTGGCCACTAGATGGCACTACCTTTGCAGGAGGAACTGTCAATTGGCTATGGTCAGAGATATATTATTTGCTTAGCGATTATTTGTGTTTATTATTGTATCATAAATTCAAACTAGTTTTTGATGGTATTAAATTACTAAATATTTGTTACCATAAACTCTGCGAACACTAAATTTGAAATTAGAATATAATAAGCACAAACATACTACGCCAAGCTGAAGTCAGTCACGAACGGCGACGCAGTACACATTTTAGGGACTAAATGGTGGCAAGAGGCGAGGTGGGTGGAGGGGGGAGTAACTGAGCTAGTGAGGAAGAAAGAGATGCGAATACGCATATTGCGCAAACAATTCGAGAGCCGTCAGCCCAGCGAGTAATTTGGCGCTTACTGTATTGTTAACAGACTTCAAAAAAGAAGGTTTTCAATTCGACTGATTTTTTTTTTGGTATGTTAAATTCATTTGTCCAACGACGGGCAAGTCGTACTTCTGATAGCCAGACTAGTTGAACCATAAGCAAATAGTTTTGCCAAAGGACACCATCGATAACATAATTATACATTTTGTGAAAAACTTTATATTTAATTATTAGGAAAAGATACACAAATCAGCATCATGACGTCTACATAGTGCAAATGTAGTGATGTCTAATGGAGATGGTAGCTCTCATTGCGCGGCGGATATTCTGTGCCTTGCTGTTGGCAAGCATATAGGGGCTTGCAGCCCATGAATAAGATAATCTGGTTTGAAGGCAAAAGAAAAAAATCCTTTATACAACATTTACAGGTAAATTAATGAGTGTTTAACGACATATCAATGTAGTTCGGGCGTGACAGTGAGTCCGACTCGCTGGCGCCCTCTGACCACGTCTATACGTAAACTGCCGCTAGTATTCTCTAGTAACATGTAGATGTCGCTAGCAGTCCGGACAGGATTTCCGTTTATGCTTGTTACTATGTCACCGGGTTGAAGACCTCCACTGTAAAGAGATTATTAGAATTAATTTATTGCAGAATTTTTTTGGTATAATGAAAATATTAATAATGTCCTTCTGACTGAATTTTGATCACAGCTGCCTATCACGGAGATAAGCCAACTACGCAGGAGATATTACAGTGCACAAATGTGTGCGTAAACACAGGTGCACTCTGTATTCCCTCACTCTCATAATCCAATGGAACAGTAATCTGACAGAACCGTAGATAGAAAGAAAGTCATCTTCTCGTCAATGCTGTCCGTTGTAATAGCAATTTGGCCAATGAAGTTCGGTTTTTCAATGACCCTTTAACCCATTGAGTAGGTATCCATTACATTTTGTGTTTATAGTTAAATCACCTTTTAAGCAGCAAAAATGAGACACAACATAAAAAATAATAATACACTCACTTGTAAGCTGGTGATCCAATTATAACTTTCCATACTAAGATTCCATGCTCGATATCTGATGGCATCTGAAAGTAAAAACAAAATATTATTTTTTCGCAAATTTTCTGTATAGGCTTTTGCCGGGGCTGGTTACCGCGTTTTATTTATATTTATTTATTCATATGCAGTATGAGGTGTACTATCGCGGACACGAACGGTGCACCACTTTGCGATTAAAATGCTTTGAACGATGCTACGTGCGTAGGGACGGGGCTAGTGCTACGTTTGGACGCCGGGTGCAAGCGATTCTAACCTTAATAGTGGTGCACCGGCATTGTCCACCATAGTTCATAGGCCGACTTAATGCTAAAGGCATTTTCTGCCACCCGACCTTAGATGCAGAGACAAATTAGTGATAGATGCACGTGGTAGGAGAGATAGAATTTAAATTTGAATTCAATCAATTAGAAAAAATTAAAATAATAATAATTTAAATGCAACACGGAGTCTAGAATTGTGCCCGGTTCATGGCAATAGGCTCGCCCCCTATTACATGGGACTTATAACATAGCCGGTGAAACGTGAGTGTACTGCACACCTCTGCCTACCCCCTCTGGGGAATACAGGAGTGAGTCCATAAATAAAAATAAATATTTAAATGATCCTTACCTCAGGATTTCTCATTCGAAGCTCCATGAGTATGTTAGGAGTAAGTGACAGCATTGTGATGCCGAGGTACCTCTTCGAAACTTGTGGCGACTTCGTGGTCCCTGTTGAGCGCTCTAAATTACCCTTTTGAGTTATTATCGAGTATAAAAACATGGTTTTATAAAAACAGAAATAGGTATAAAAATAGCGAAAATATTTTAAGTATTAATAATTTTCACTTAGGGTGTGTATAAACGAATAACCGGCCCAGCCATCGGTGTCTGCTGCTACCTTTTTCGCGTATTGCTGTAGCGAGTGGCCACAACTGGCCACATGTATTTATTGTAAAAATGTTAAAAACAGTCGAATGGATAACCTCCTCCTTTTTTTTGAGACGGTTAAAAAGACATGTAGGTACACTGGCTGTGGCCGGTGGCTCGTTTGTACCGGGCCTTATACTTAAGCAGTACAGAAAGATTTGGGTCCCGGAACGTTTCGTGTCTCAGTCCCGGGACTTATTTACTTCTTAAACTTGAATTAATATACTAATTGATTTATGTTCAATAAATATAGATTTTTGCTAAAATTGATTTTTAATTGACACAAATATGAAATCGATTCTAATTTATTCTGAGAAGTCTATGGAAGTCCCGGGACTTTGATCGTATGTTGTCTCCTGTCACGGAACTTCGATACTCAAAACTTTCCAGACATTTACAAACAATTAAAACAATACATATAAAAAAAATGTACTATCACGGACGGTGCACCACTTTGCGATCAAAATGCTTTGAACAATGCTACGTGCGTAGGGGCGGGGCGAGCACTACGTTCGGACGCCGGGTGCAAGCGAATCTAACCTTAAGAGTGGCGCACCGGCTTTGTCTACGATAGTACATTTAAAATACTATTTTTAAAACCTTAAAAAAGTATAAAAACGCAAAAAAAAAAATATAAAAATAGACAATAATTCTGACCTACGACATGATTAGACTTAGCGGTTAAGCGATTCTTCTTCTGCTCTTAGTTAAAGCAGGTTTGATTCCCCATGTATCTAGACTACACCCAAATATTTGTCCCATCCGACTAGAGCATAAAGTCAATCACAGTAATCGTTACTACGATAATTAACACAGTAGGTAGTTGATGTAACTTTTGAATTACTTTTTTATGCTAATGAGATCAGTTCATACGGTCACATACAGCAGTAGTTTGTTAAATCATATCTATACATTTTTTCTTTAAAAAAAAAGTTGAGTAGAATTTACAGATATACAACTTTACAATACACAAACACTCAGACCGCAAATATTTGTCCCGTGCAGGAATCGAACGCGCAATACAATAAGCTGTACGGTAACATTAAACTGTGCTAAGCTGTGCTGCGCTTAGCTAAGCTAACTTTCTCCCGCAATTTTTTATCCACATTTAGATTATTAGCTCGAGTCGTGCGAGTGAGATACACTATCGACCGAGCAGGTAGGCAATGCAGTGAAGAGAAAGTTAGGACGTATCGCGTGGTCCCTGTTGTTTTAAACAAAGCATAACAGTTTTTAGTCAAAGAGCAATTTGTATAAATAGGACAGCACAGCGCAGCACAGCTTAATGTTAATATTTAGTCACAATAAAGCCGATAACGTTCTTAAATTTAGTAATATGACTGATTAGCATGCTCATAAAAATTAATTTAACCTACTAATAAATGCAAGTGTGTTTGTTGGTATGTAGGTAATAATTATTTACTGTCGTAGTACTAGTTTTTTCCTGTGGCCCCCATAGTTTTTTTTTAGTGATCAAGGGTACCTTATGGCACTTTTTGGTACTTGATTTGGCTTGAATAAACACGCATTTATAATATTAGTATGATTTTAATTAAAATTAAACATTCGTGCATTTTTCAACAATCGACAACGAAACCAGTGGATTAAGGCTAAGAACACACTGAGCGGTTCTCATTCGACGGTTCAGCCCAGTTGTTATCAGCGGTTCTCAGCCCATTTGACGTGTTTTACGGCTACAACGGGCAGGTGGCTCGCAGCATTCGCTACAACTGCTGGGCACTAGTAGAACCGCGCAGGATGCAGTCACCCGAGAGCTTGGCAGCCGTCGCCCGCACACTTTACGGTCGGTTTGCAAGCGTGTCCATGGCAGAATCTAGGACTTAAGTAACAATCTCCATCAATCCTAAATAACTGTTAACTAGCGATCATGTCCCGCCAAGCTGCTACTAGTAGTGCCACATAGTACTAGGGTCTCGTGAACTTTATTTTTAAACTAGCGACCCGCCCCGGCTTCGCACGGTTACGCTAATATGCATGTATTATACATTAAACCTTCCTCTTGAATCACTATCTATTAAAAAAAACCGCATCAAAATCTGTTGCGTAGTTTTAAAGATCTAAGCATACATAGGGACAGACAGACGCGGGAAGCGACTTTGTTTTATACTATGTAGTGATGATTGTCCCGCAACCACAGCGGGTACGGATGAGAAACGCTCTGTGAGTTCTTAGCCTAATATCGCTGACATAAATATTAATAATTCACATTAAAAAAAAGTTTAAAAAAAAACTTACTCTTATCCAGAAATTCTTTCACGTAATCGATGGGTATAGCAAAGGAGATACCAGAGGTGACTTTCATACTGTTAATGCCTATCGCCTCGCCGTCTAAGTTGACTAAGGGACCGCCGCTGTTACCAAAAGTGATTGGCGCGTCTGTCTGGATGTATACCATGTCTTTGCCTGGAATTAAATTAAAAATAAATAATAAATTAAAAATGAAATAATATTTTTGGGGGAGGCCTATGTTCAGCAGTGGACGTCTTATGGCTGAAATGATGATGATGATGAAGTATATTTTTAATCATTATTATATTGATTTTTAGTATATTTATTTTAAAGCCATAAATGCCTTAGAAAATTTACAAAGACTTCTTTTCAAGACGATGTAGAAAGGGAACTTGAAATTTGATAGGTGCAAGCAATAAGATAGCTCAGTTGGTTAAAGAGCTGGTACGGTACGCAAGTATCGCGGGTTCCCACTTGTATCTTTTACAATTTCCTCTAATTTTTTTTTTAAACTTTGTACATTATATACCTAGTTGACTTGCATATGGTCCGACCGTATATTTTCTTTTGTGTGATCAACAGAAAGCAATACTGCATCGAAACGCACACCAATTTGTTACGTTAATTGATCCAAACTTGAGTTCTAATTACGCCTTTATCAACGCGTACAAGTTTAAGAATAGCACACTTAGTTAGAATAAGCACACTATTTCTGAACACATGTTTACAAACTTAACCTATTAAATAGTAAAAATTTGATAGAGCGCCCGGCGTCCACGACGCTGCTCAACAAGTAAAAAGTCTAATTTCATAAGAATTTTATATTGTTTCTTTCACTCTCACCTCTTAATCCAAGTTCTTCGCTACCTCTTTGCGTAGAACTCACAACCCCAGCTGTCACTGTGTTACTTAGCGCTAGAGGGCTGCCCATCGCTACTACCTGTAAATGTAAATTAACATAAAAGGACACAATTTTTTGTGAGTGCTAAAGCCATACAGTAGCCTGAATAAGAGTATACAAATGTAATAAATGAATACTGAGAGTTTTGGTAAGAAAAAATATTACTGCCTCGCAGTGGGAGAAGCCTGTCAGGGGCCTGGGGCGATAAAACTAAATGGGGCCCTACCCTGGTCTCCTCAAAAATTGACCTTTTTATGATATACTCTGTAAAATTACAAATACGCTCAAAGGGGGATGAGGAATTAAGATTTGCCCCCTTCAACCCCCGCTAGTCTACTAGACCTGCCTCATTTTAACACACTTGAAAGGATTAAGACAGGTATATTCATCATCAAAGGCCTTTATACATCTACAAGAGATGATTTATATGTATAGCGTCCAATTGGTTGCACCTCCGCTCAGGTATATTAACATATTACTAAACCTGTCAGTATTTTCATGGTACACAAACTTGCCCTCTTCCAAATGTTGGCATGAAATAACATACGGTAGGTATGATTTCATACGGTCAGCGAGAATATGAATTTTATATGCACTGATAGCCTAGTGGTATGACCGTCGACTGACAAGTCAGAGGTCGAGACCTCTGACTTTTCGTAAGTTATGTGCGTATTATAAATTAATTATCAGTTGTTAAAACGGTGAGGGAAGACATCGTGATGAAACCAGCACACCTGAGAGATTTCTCAATGGTGTGTAAAGCCATGTCAGAGTCCTACGGGCGGTTTAAACTCTGACATCAGGTTGTACATCAACCATACGATAAGAGAGAGAGAGTGAGAATAACCAAGTCGTGAACTCTTTGCCAGCCAAGCTGAATAGACTGGATTTAAACCGTTCAAGTTGTACTCTGACTACCCTAATGTCCCCAACCCTTTTTATTCTATTAGTTATAAAAATTGCCTATTATTTTATAGACACAATACAAACCCACTCGCCCGGCTTGATGTCTGCTGATGATCCTAGCTTCATGATAGGTAGACCTTTTACAGGAATCCGGAGAGTCGCTAAGTCTGACTTGAGGTCTACATCTTCTACGAAACCAGTGTGGATGGAGCCATCCTGAAATAGGAAAAGATGAGCGGATAAATTAAATAGTTGCAAATTATATTTCATGACCTATTACAGTTGTGCTAAGATTGTTAGTTTCTTACAATAAATAAGTAGAACTGGATTATAGTTTATAGAAAATATACCTACTAATAGGTAATTGTCTTCCTGACCGAATTCTATCACCAGGGATTGGCTATCAGGAGCTCATAATCCAATGGGACGACAATACAACACTATCGGAAAGAGGTCAGGTGAAAGATCAGACATATATTTTATTAGACAGGACTTAATGCCAAACCGTAGTTTATTGGTTACATTCATGCAGCAATGGAGTGATATGAGTTTTGCCAGAGTTTATTGGTCAGTAGCATTCAGTAGGTAGGTACTTACCTACTTTTAATTTAGGAAAAATTAAAACTATGGGAGTGAAGCCTTAGAAAAAACTAGTCTTTGTTATAAATATTAGTTAAAATTTAATCATACATCAACGTGATATCACTCACGATAAAAAAAAAGTCAAAATATTACACAACAATTTACAAAGATATCATCACTCACCATTAACCGTACGTTCACTATAGCGTTTGGCTTGTTCACCACAACGTGAGCGTTCGTCAATATCAACCCATCCTCCTTCACTATAAACCCAGAACCATTTGATAACGTTACTGGCTGACCCGAAAACAAATCCAGTCTACGACCATCTTTTATCTCAATATACACCACAGACGGCGCTGACACAGCCACCACGTCAGCTATAAAGTTAAACTGCTCTCTTCTACCTTTTAGCTCATTATTAATAACACTCGCAGCAAATATTCCATCCTTTAAACTAACATAACCTATCACCCCGGCCGCCACTGCCAAAATTCCACTTAAATTATTGCTTCTACGATAATTTCTAGTGTTATTGCTATTATAAACTTGTACAACACGGCACGAACATCTGTAATTTATATTCAAAACGGGTTTTATATAAAATGTACGAGAAAATCTCGAAATATTCATTGTTGATAGCGAAACTGCCAGTACGTGAGTACGACATTGACATTACTACTGAGAAAATGTCAAAATTACGTCAAAAAGACGTGATAGTGATGTAGATAAAAACCGTTATATTAATGCTATTAAATTATTTTATACAGATTAAAAATATATTTGTGAACGAAATGAATGGTTATTTTTACCCGACTAAAAAAAAGGAGGGTTATGATTTTAGCAGTCTATGTATTTTATTCAATTCTTTAACATTTGCGGTGTACCTAAATCAAATATTAGAATAGGTACCCACTGTACACAGCCATTATTTGTTTATATAAAATCCCTCTCTTTATTCCCATCAGATGGTTAGTTTCCCATCTACATTTTGGGCCCTTAGGGATCTTCGAAGAAATGAAATAATGGCTTTAGATGTACTAGGGATTTATTAAAGCATAAAGTAGAAAATTAATCACCATCTTGGCTCCTATTTTGAACAGCAAAAATACTTTTTCTCTGAAACTAAAAAAAATCAGAGGTAGGTAGGTAAGTACTACTTTAAACATTGACTACCTACTAGGTATTCAAGTTCAAAGGCTACCTACCTAAACCTACTAACTTTGTTTGGGTAAGTAATAGATCATATAACAACAAAATCTCTAATATTTACAACATATAACAACGGAAGCTATATTTTTTTTTAATATAACGATTATTTAATATAATAAACGATTGATATAATTTTAAAATAACTAATTTTTATAAGCATAACATACATTTAATATAAAATTCGTTTGGCATACCACTCAAAAAGAGTAAATAACAAATAATATAACAACTAAATCTCTAATATTTTCAACATATAACAACGGAAGCTATAATTTTATATAGTATAACGATCATTTAATATAAATTCGTTTAAAATACCGCTCAAAATATGTAAAACTCATTTGGTCTAACGAGATGAAAACGCCAAACATTTAACGAAAAACATATTGTAAATTAATGGTCACAGTTTTAACCTAACTCAAATGGCATCTAACTAAACCTTAAAATATGCATAGAAATGCATGGTCGAGGGTGGGCTAGGTCGACGGAGCCGCGCTTCGCGGGGCTCCTACTTCTGGGTGGTTTATAAAAAAATAACCACGAAGGGGATGGCGGGGTCTATTCGCTCGCTTCGCTCGCTCACACGACCCCGTCATCCCCTTCTAACCTAACCTGTCCAAGTCGGGGTACTCTGAGTCGGGGTGTTAACCATATTATGATGTTTTTATATATATTATAAGTTAGACCAAAAGATTTTCGATTAAATAATCAATATACATACCTACTAAACGTTAGACCTAATGATTTTCGATTAAATAATCAATATACGTATTAAACATTAGACCAAATGATTTTCGATAAAATAAATAATATACATATTAAAGTTTAGACCTAATGATTTTAGATTAAGTAAATGTTATATCAAACAACGTTATATAAATAAATTTTAGAACAAATAAATGTTAGATGTTAAAAACATTATATCAATAGTTGGTATATCTCACGTTGATTATATCTTATGAACGATAATAAAATGAAATTAGATCAAATGAATTTATATGTTATGAGACGCACCCAACTTGGTTTCCTTTACCTGCAAGTTTGTTTACTTTTCCACTTGCATGACCTTGCATGCATGTTCTTAACTTGACCGAAGGCGGGAACTAAATCAACATTTGAACTAGTTTATCGACTCTAAACTTTACGACGATGAAAATAGAAGCGGATGTTTAGAATCTAGGTGCAGCCTGTAAAATTATAATACGCAGCCGCTGAAAAAAAAATCAAATTTATTAAATATTACTTTTAATAGGAAATATTTGTTTCATTAATACATTACAATAATAAATATCAATTATTATCTAATTAAAATTATCTATATATACAAACCTATAAACTAAAACCTTAAAAAAATATAGGAAATTAGACTAAGTCCTGTAGCGGAAAACCGTCTCAGGGCGAAGGCCTCCCCCTTTTTTTCCACGCATTTAGATTTAATAGGTACCTAACTAGTCTTTCCGGAGGAAGTCGCCATCTCCTTAACTCCTGCTGTAATGTTTTTTGAATCTATTACGCTCAGATCAAATAAAAAAAGGAAGATACACCACGTCTAATAAGAAAGTGAAGCCATATTTCTTAATATGTGTGAGTGACTGTAGTGTTGCCACCTCTTGAAAATCTCCCCAAAAATTACTGTAAAATATTAGTACCTACTCGGTTAATTTTTGCATGTAAAAATTATGTTCATTTTAATTTAAATTACCTGAAATTTATATTCTTTAACGTTATTATTCGACGATTTTAAGGTGGAGTTTAACTGGTATACCGCGAAATTCTGATTTTTGTAAATTAAAAATATAAAGTAAGTGTGCGAAGAAAAAATACAACAAAGTAAAGCACTTTTAATATAAGAAATTACTTAATATTAAAAATGGGATTTGATGAGCTGGAATTTAAAAAAACTTACAGTATAGTATAAAAAAAAAGTTTTTGGCTCCGCTGACCTCAAGAACCTTAAATTCAATTTAAAACGTTCTTTATGATATTAAAGAGTCATGGGATGGAAAAGAATAATATACAACCTGATTAGTTCCTTTATTTATCTTTTTACATATATTATGATTTACATTTAAAAATATTATAAATATTATAATTATATTCTTATTAAATATTTATATTTAATAAGCTAACACGTGCTAAAACATGTAAAAATTTCACAAAAATATTAAGACAATTGGTAATATCGCATCGGTGCCTTCTAAAACTGCAAAGTTTGGAACACTGAGTCGGATACGTAATGTATTCCGATAGATATTACCACACGCCCTAGGCGTATAAAGAGATTTGAAATTTCGACTGATTCTGAAGGGATACGTTGGCTCAGCGGTTAGAGCGTCGGCACGGAACGCCGAAGATCGTGGGTTCGAATCCCATCCGTATCAGTTGTTTTTTCAAATTTGACACTAGAAGACGATGGGTGCCACTGTGGTTCATTTCGGCTGTATCTTACCGCAGCTATCCATTCTTCCCTTATTATTATATCAATTGGAAATCTAAAACCCAATCCAAGAAGTAAGTACATACTCAAGAATTTCAACAACAAGCTACTTATAATTACATTAACTTCAAAATAATATCACTGAATAAAAATAACCTTTTGGAAGTCGGTTAAAAACATTATGGCCACTCTACTTCATTATTTTTCTGACATTACCTACAATTTACTTACCCACATTTTACTTACCCACATTTTTAGGAATTAGAAATAGCAACTACTGGCAACACTCTCCCGTTAAGTCAACATGGCGTCTACTGTCAATATTTTTTCCGAATAACCTAAAAATTATGATGGAACATCCAAAATAAGTGATTTTGTGTGTACTTACCTGTGAAACGATATTCCTTCAGCCTTTTTATTTACTTTGGAATTGTTTTTGAACCACTTTATTACGCAGGACGGCATTTTAAAGGCAAGATTACTGCACGGCGACCCGGGAGGTACTGACGAGAAATGAGCATACTTTTTTGCATGTGTGTGCGTGAGCGCGTGTGTTTACACGGAGGAGCATACTTTTGTGGCTTCACTACCATGTAGGGCCGCGGGGCATCTTCCTTTTTTATTTGATCTGAGCTATTACGTGATGCTTTTATCCCGCATGTCATTATACATGCGGGACTTTTTTGGTGCTGGGATGTGACTGCTTTTCTCTACGTAGGTATAGATTCATTAGATATTTCCTTAAATGTAAATGAAATATCACAGTCATGCTCTATGCCTCGGAGAACACGAAAAACCGTCGGTCCTACGACACTCTCTCGAGTCCTCGGATTGCCATTACATTTCAGTTTATTTTTAAAACAAAATGTATCTGATCTGAGCCCGTTGTGTTTATTGTTTTTATGTTACGTTTTATCGCACAAATATAAAAATTATGCATAAAGAATATTTAGTATGCAATATAATTATGCATGTCACAATTTTGTAACTTGTCTGCATCGACCTATTCACCTGTCATACATAATGTGAATTCGATTCTTTCTTTATAAGTTAGCGTATCCCTAGCATAGGTAAGTGAGGTACCTACTTACTCTAGCATACGCGACTCCATACAATTAAACCGATTTTATTAGGTAGGTACTAGGCTATTACTACCTACTTACTTTAGTAACCTATCTACCCCTAGCATGAATTTACAAATCATGTTAATACCGACGACAGTTTTAATGAGATGTAGTATACTTACCGGGATTGTTCATGTATCAAGATAAACTAATTTTTGCCCGACGAGCTTTACACAGATAATTTCACAATATCCTGTGCGCAGTTAGAAGGTGGGGGATGCACAGTATGCGCGTACTTACTATCGCTCGTAGTTGCGTTTGCGTCTAATTCCTATTACCTATTCATCGATTTTTATTTCAGCCGTATTCTAAGGCGGGGGGGGGGGGTCCGGAGCCCCTAACCTAGCTTGAAGAACTAATCTAGTTTGAAGGTGTCCTCCAATCAAGAACTAGTCACACAACTAGTAGGTACTAAGGGTACAGAAGCACCGGTTTAAGGCAGCCTATTTACACAAGTGTGCGTCTGTGTGTGCGTAATTATGGTTAGGTGCAACGACCGAAGCTAAGTGAGTCGTACTTGTAGGGTGTTATTTGTAGGTAAAGGTAAAGGCAAAGCCAGGACATTGCCCCCAAGTACAATTTTGAGCGGGCCTACAGGCAGGCACTGGACGGGGCTGCGAGGCGGGTTTGCGGTACCTGGCCCTGACCGATACAGCGCTACGAACACGCAGGGGGGACGTTTTATTAGTGGGTACGAGCCCCACATAACCGTACGTTTGGACGTCCGGTATGAGGAAGGCATTTTTTACTCCCCACAAAAAAGCCTACTGCTAGTGTGCGCTAACCAAATACTAGCCAGCCAGCTGCTCTGCAAACAGCTATTTTCTACATTAATCCGTCCTCGGCAGTTCGGTAGTGACATTTACCCCTTGTACAGCGTACTTAAGAGCTAATTTAGATAAATTATAATCAATTTATTGCAAATAAAAATTCTTAAATCGATAAAAGTAATATATTTAAAATAGTTTACAATGAATAATACAAAAATAATTCATTAATATTATTTTACAGTGTCTTACAGTTCTTGCCTTGGATCATTGTGTTTAAGGGGCTTTAGAATCGAAGGTCAATTTGACCGCGGTCAGAAATGACCGCTCTTTATTGGCTGCTGCGGTCACGTTGGCACCAAATCGCGGACAGCATGGCCGGTCAGCCAATGGAGAGCCAGGAGAGGAGCGGTAATTTCCGTCCACGGACAAAATTGTCCTTCGTTTGACCTCCTAAACTGCTGGTAATTTCCGTGTTTTTAAAACCAAATTGTCCTTCGTCTGCTGATCCCCTAAAATGCTTTGTTTAGAACATTTAAACGCGTGTATTCTATGCGCGAATGCCGCATGCAGCTTACTTCACATACTCAACGATCCATGGCTAGTACTGCACTTTATCGTTTATAAACTTACTGTTTTTATAACTAAATAAAAATAGGAACTATATCTATTTACATGAACTTAAAAGACTAGGTAACTTACAATAGGGCTCGTTTCACTAAGGTCCATGATTTGTCGGACCATCTTTAAATTCAAAATTATTTTTTATGTAAGTATGTTTTTTTACATGCACATGTTTATGCACATGATTTGCTTAAAATATATTTAAAAATTGGTGACATCGTTTCTGTTTTCTAAGTTTAGAACATGGGACCGGCAGTGCGGCAGTACTCCGGTAGATGACACCACACGCCTTTAAGGCGAAAGAGATTCGTAATTTCGACTGAAGCTGGCGTGACTCGGTAGCTTAATTGGTAAAGCGATGGCACGGCACGCCAGGGATCGCGAGTTCAAGTCCCGCCCGAGTCAGTTGTTTTTGCGAATTTCTTATTAGGTAAATAATTTCATTCAAAATTATTGTTATGAGCTACCGAAATATAAAGCCAATTGATAGCTTGTTACTTGTATGTTTAGACGAAAGTAACAAATAGGTAGACACCAATTTGCGGTCAACATACCTTGGCAGACAATGGTGCTAATTCTCTTCAAACGCTCTAAACTCTAGACTCACAATCTCTCTTTCTAAAAGAGATCATTAGAAAAGGATAGAAATTTTTTAGAGCTGTCAAACTAGTCCATTTGCGTGATATAAACGAGAATTTAATCGCCGTGTCGTATAATTATATAGGTCTCGTCTATACACGTCAGGACGTAATTTGACAGGTCTAATTTGATAGTTTAATTTGCTGTCCTTTTTCGATGGTGTTTATTAGAAAAAGATATACTTCGACTAAAATTATTTTAGCGGGATGTATAAGAGAATCGTAAAAGAGAAGAGTAATTCTGTCCGTTGACAAATTATTCGCTGCGTCTACTAAATCTTTAACGGTAAAATCGTGGATAATTTTATAAAATAGTATTTCATAAACGTAATACATTTTAAATGGGCCTGTTTAAGTCTATGGACTACTTCGAATTCGAAACATAATTTATATGAAGTCATCTATCAGGTTAATAAATGACATTATACCAATAAGCGGTGGAACAAGGCGTTTGTGTAAATACTAATAATATGTAAACAATGATTTTAATTTAATTTTAATATGTAATTAAAAAAATATTATGTGTTTTCTATACTACAATTATAATATTATGGACCACTAAGTAAACGAGCCGAAACTTTACCGCCATTATTAGTCAACAGATCTATAGTAAGTTCTGTTGCAATTCAGATCATTCCGTAATTTCTGCATATTTCTACAATTTATTAAACATTATTTACACTTTCACAATCTCATCAAATGTTATATTAATCCGATACAAGCTGTCCCAAATCTCAGCAGTACATAAAATGCTCAAAAACAATAGGCCGACCCACTGCTCCTTTTTTTAACATTCACAAGTCCCATAATGAGTTCAATGTGGTTCAGTGGACAAGGAATGTGTTAATAGACTTCTAAAAAGGAATTTGATGTGTATTTTTTTATACTGTCATCCACGGCATGTCCACGGTAATAACGGGCTCGTCCACGCTAATATTGGGCACGTCCACGCTAATATCGGGTACGGCCACGCTAATATCGGGCACATCCACGCTTATATCGGGCACGTCCACGCTAATATCGGGAAGTCCACACTTTGGCAGCAATACATAATAGTTTTAGAAGTATTACTGTTGTCGGAAAAATATAATATACATCATATATTATAATTAAAGCGCTTTCCCTATTAAAATAGTAAAATTTTGTGACATATTTGACATTATAAAATCAATGTAATTGGTCAATATTTAAATTAGTTTACCCTAAAATTTTTATACATATTAGAACACTTTCTTGTTTTTTTTTTGCTTGATATGCACAGATTTTTATATGAGTTATGGTTTTTAATCTATTTTTTGTCAATAATTTATTTTTAAATACCAACAAAATATTAAAATAATTTTAAAGCACGACATTTACTGAAATTACTGTATCGTAATTACCACACAATAATTATACAAACAACATTAATTCTGGTACGTTAAACATTCCATTTGGTAGTTATAAAATAGGTACTTATGCAAAATCTAATTACAATCGTAATTTTCACAAAAATGACAATTGAAAAAAAAATTACCATGCAGAAAAAAATAAACAAAAAATCATAGAGATAAAAAATTTGGCACCAAAAAACATTTTTGCAAAAATCACGCGGTTCAGGTTCTAGAATTACCATTACAAAAAAATTACCATTAGCTCCAATTTTCGTAGTGGACTCCATTACCATTCGGTATACCGTTACCGTTGAGTTTTCCGTTCAGCGCTTTACCATTGACAGCATTTCCGTTACCATTTACCATGCCTTCTGGGTGGTAAGTGTAGAATACGCTGCAAAAGGCAGAGTCGTCTCGCGGTAATTCGTAGTTTACATGCTTAGCTGCAAGCCAGGCAGCTCCCATCGCACTTGAAACACGAAGCCTGACAAGTTCGAGTTCAGTTTTTACCTAAAAAAGAAGAAAAAAAAACTATTTTTCAACTTTCTAATTTATGGTACAGACGCCAGTACATCAAGCTACCCAAAACTGTCAAATTTTCCCAATCAACTTTGAACCTAATGCTTTAGCGAGAAAGTTTAAAATCCATACGTATAAAGTTGTATGACACGGTCGGCGCACTGTTTATAAGATTGGCAAGATATGTTTTCATAAGTTATGTGCGTATTGCTAATGAATAATTACACTTCAGGATCGGTAGACGCAGGCGCCTGATATCTCTCCGGGCGTGTCCATTTGCGATCTTACAGAAATAAAATATATTATTTACTTATTTCCTGTATAGCTGGTTAGTCTTTATTGAGATTGGCCACTATGATCAAACTCCAGTCAAGAGCACTATTATTAGGAAATACTATCTGGTTCTATTCGGTATTACCTGAAATATTCCTTCAAATGGACCACAGTCACTCTCGCAAATGTTCGTGCATTTTCGTGTTTGTTCAGTGGACAGCATTACTCAAGAGAGTCCATAGAAATACTTCTTTCCAATATCTTTGAGAGAGTCATACTGAACATTGTACACCATTTCTCCCTTCACCGTTCAAATAAGTAACCTGAACTGACCCGTCTGTTAGCCAGCTGTTGGAGAACTCCTTGCTTCAGTATCTCCCAGCTGTTCCACACGGAGCCGACGCACACAACGCGCAGGCGCGGCGCATGCGTGCGCTGGGCGAGCGCAGCCGCGTGCGACGCTAGTGCGGAGCCAGCCGATCTGAATATGTGGAGGGCGAGCTCATCGCCCTTGTAAGCAAGCTCGGAAAGTTTTGATGTTACACCTAGAAAGAAACAAAAACAAGTGTTATTTACGATAAATAATTATAATTTTATTTATTGTCTCGCGCAACACCGAGAGCGGTTTTCAAAACTGGTATTTGACCTTCATTAATTGACGTGGCTCATTTTTTAATACTACAAAGTTGCCAAACGACTCTCCTGATAGTATAAACGGTTACTGTAACATAAAGACGTTCGCAACACCAGGTGTATCACTTGCACGTTGCGGGTGTTTGGTATTATGAAACGCTTCCGGTGCATACCGGTACAGATACACAGTTCGAATACTATTATTTTACTCTGATATTCTTTGAGAGCCTGAGAGGGTAATTACCCGGTTGAACCAACCCATTCGTGTTAAAACCGTTAAATGTAATGATTCGTGCTAAAACCGGTAAATGTAATTTTTCACGCTAAAACCGGTAAATGCAAGGATTCGTGCTAAAACCGGTAAAAGTAAGGACTCGTACTAAAACCGGTAAATGTAATGCTGTAAAGATCTCAGTTATTTCAAAACTTACCAGCAAACATTGACTTGTCGAAGTGTTTATAAGCATGTGGCAAAAGGTCAGCTCTTGTGTCAGCGTTGAAATGTTCCCTTATGATCTCCCAGACTCTGTCAGTTGGGTATGGTGACGGCTGAAGACCATCTACGTCATCAAATATAGCTTTGACTGCTTTGTGGGCAATCCAGTAAGCTGCAGACAAAATATTAGTAATGAGTTATAGAAATATGAACCTTTTGCAATGAGATATTGGACCTGGAATTCTCAAATCTAAATAGGTCATAAAATAGTCTTCTCTTGAAAATCGATATTATAGGACCATTATGGACTAGTAGGTAAGGTACACAAGGCACGCGCTCAGTGGGGTGCATTTCTTGGACGGCAAACGCTTGATGCAATTCATTTCATAGAACTAGGTATAAAAGCTCATAAAATTTTATTGAGCGTCCAAAACGCAGCGAACTGAGCGCGTGCCTTGGGCGCTTATTATAGTTAGTTCTTTATGTCCTACAGTAGGGCAAATACCTTCAATTTATCCTTTTCAAAGAGCTATTTTTTAAATTGGAGCTTATCCCGCCTCAAGATGAAGAACGATTTCTACATCGTTAACTCCTATCGGATCTTCAAAATCATTATACCTACCGCCGCCTTCATCTCCCAGGAGGTACCCCCAGCCACCGCATCCATGCTGTTCGCCATCAGGAGTCCTAAGTAATGCATTGGAGCCAGTACCTGCAATCAAAGAGATTAGGGATACTTTTAATACACGATAAAATCAGGTTTGAAGATAAGGCCACAATCACAGGAGTCTGGAGTCTCTGACACCATTTGTGCAGATGGCTATACCAGTTTAGATTATATTTATCAGGAAACCACACATCTTTAGGTGATCCTGAAAGTTTGCGAAGTAGTTGAGGCTGTAATTTAGATTAGAACATCTTCATCAGACTATCTTCCAGCCACGACCTGCTCCACATGTTTTGGGATAAATAGTAGCCACTCTCCAATGCAAAAACTGTCTCCAACAATCCGTAGCTTCACTGATGCGTGGAAGAAAGACAAACCAACACGCTTTCACAGTTATAATTTATGGACTACAAATCACAATTATCATCATCAGAGTGGCGATTATGGGCAAGCGGGTTGGCGATCATAGTAGCAGATGATTGCTGTTACTCAGAAGGATGCTGCTGTCCATCCTCCGGATCTTTGCCTTTGTCGCTTCTTACGACACTCGATATCACACACACGTATCAAATAGAATTATTAATATCAAATAAAATTTGACGATAGCGCTAATTCACTAGAAATAAAGATTTCATTATGGCAGTGAAACATAAGACTGGGTCAAAGTTGTAATGATTTCACGGACGATACCTAACCTGCCTATTAAGCTAGTGAAAGGGAAAGTCCTGAGTTTTATTAAAGTATGGTTTCTATCTGGGAATTTGGAGTAGTAAGGAATGTATATTTCCTTATAGGTACTACTCGTAAATAGTCGGTATATGACCAGTCGTCGGCTAGCTGCATGGAAGAAAAGGAAATAGTGTCTTTGGTCTTTATGCTACTAAAGCGCATGGAAAAAAAAGCGAAAAAAACTATATCGGTCTTGTACTTTTGCAGTCGTATAGACCAAACCTTTTAGTAAACACTTTTAAGTACTATACCATCTTATCAGTTCATTATTCAGTTCCGATAAAAATGCTTTTTGCTTGCAATGAATCGACATCCAGAATTAGCTGCAGATAAAGGAACTCTTCAACGGTCAACAGCACAGAATAAAAAAAATTCATAGCATTGCGTTTAGTTTTGATATTTCAATTTAAAAGCTTGGTTTAAAACGTTATTTTTATTAAAAAAATATTCATAAAACGCATTTTTCAAGTATCATGTTCATTCCGCTCTTCATACGAGTTGTTTTTCCAATTAAAATAACAAACACTAATCCAAGAGTTATCAGTGAGGCGTTTTACAATTCGCGCGGGAAATAAGCTGATAAGGATAACATGTGTTATTAATTAATTTCAATGTTTAATCATAGCTTCGCAACGCGCGCACGTTTGAATGTCGGAACACAATGACACAGGAATAACAACACTGTGTGGTTTTTAATCCATGCGAGATGGACATACTCCCACCTGTCCTGTCCTGGGTAGTGGGTTAGGTTAGGTTATGTGAGGGAATTCCACACGATCACTTTGCGGATTGGTGACGGTTCGTAAATTTTAGGTACTCAGCCATAGAAATATTTCCAATATCTTTGGGCTCAGCAGAGGATGGACAATTTCTGCGCGAACATTGGATGCCGTGGCCACGTTGACACCAATTCGCGGCCAACTTGACCGAGAACCAATGGAGACAAAGTAGACGGTAACAATAGGTAGTAACGTTCGGAACGATTCCAAAAGCAACTAATGTTCAATTTTATTAACGGTTTTTCACGAGTTCCAATGGCGTTAAAAGTAGATTGTACTTACTCTGCTTTGGCCAAAACTAAGGATATTGGAAGCAGTAACCTATCGTATTTCTATGGCCTTAACGCAACCCGATCGTGTCCAACCAATCCGCAATCTGATCGTGCGTTGTGTTTACGTTTAGCGTATCGTAATATTCAGTTTCAGTTCCGCGGTTTAGCCGTTGAAACGTGAGAGATATCTTTAGATACAGACTTACTTTAGTATTTACGTTATGGCACCGACACAATATAATAAAATGAATTCAACTACAAAAGCATACGATGTCAATTAATTGGAATTTAAACTGGAAATAGTTGTGTACATTGGTACAACCAGTTCAATAAAGTGGGTGTGTAAAATAACCTGTTTGTGACACAATTATATTCAGTTACTCGTTAAATGGATTAATGTACAAAGAACAGGTAATTTAATTTACAATAACGTACAATGAAGGGTTTCATGTTTCAATTTTTATAAACAGCTCTTTTCCAGAAGTTTAAGGAGTATTTTGAGACATTATTCTCGTAAATCGTATCGTAATCGTCGATGTAATTTCTAAATAACACCGCACAGCGAAATGAACCTAAAAACTTGATATTTCAGGAATACTTACATTCATTCTCAAAATTTCCTTTGAAATCATTGCCTTGAGTACTCCAGAGATGCAATAAGAAAGATTTTTTTGGAAATTCCACTCCCTAAGAAGGTACAATCGTCAACAATCCGAAATCTATGTAGACAACAGACATAGTCGCAGGCGCAGCGCTACTTCTGCTAAACCATGAACTTACTCAGGTCCTTGAAGACGTCGCTAACATGTTATGATTATGCAAAGTAGGTCGAAATTAACTAGGACGAGCTCTGAGGCTGGAAGATAACCTTTCACCTTGATTCATGTCAACGCCAAGTAATAAATCTTGTTTTTAAATGCCTATACAGACAGCCTACTCTTCTTAGCGAGACGATAAAGTTAAACGTATTGTATATTAACGAAGTCAAAAATAATATAATTAAGTACTAAAATATTTAGTACCTGAATATTTTTTTTACATAAAACGGTTTTGTCATCCGAACTAAGGCAGTGTACCAAATTTCAGATTAATCTGTCAACAGGAATGGGGTGAAATATCGGTTAAGTACTAAATTTGAACCAAATAATGAACTGAAAACCGTTTAATAATAAAAGTAAAAATAATTTTACACCATTACTTTGAGTCATTTGATACAACTTACGCCATTACTATGAGTCTCAAAGTAATGGCTAGTAAAAAAAAAATTCAATTTAAAATTTTAATTGGATAATGATTTCACTAGGTACTTTTTAAGAGTGAAAAGGTAGCTTGGACATTTTTTTACCATAATTATTATGGGATCTTAGATATTTCCCACGTTAGTTACTCGGTTACCTCACACTTTCGCTTTAGTTAAAGTAAACTAATTAGCATTCATTAAAATTCTGGGTATCTTTTTAATTGTCTAATTAGCATTGTATAATTATGAATGTGTAATCTAATATGAGTGTGAGTTTGTGTCCAAATTGAAATATACAACAGCAGTAAGCAGATGTGATGGTGAAGACAAAATAAGCAATAATATAATAATATGAAAGAAATAAATATTTTGGTTAAATAACTGTCCTAAGTACCTATATTATACATTAAAAAAAAAAACAATATTTAAACAAAAAAAAAATAGAAAATATTTTTAAAAAATGTGTACTATAGGGATTCATATCCCTAGGGATCATTATTAATAAGCGTTGTTCAGGGTAATAAAATATAGCCTATGGGTCTCAATAAATTTGCCTTGTTGTCCATATTTTGTCTTGCATTTAGAGAGACAATAGTCCAAGAAACCCATACCGACTGAAATGATGTAAAGTTATAACCTATGATAGTTTTGACTCCCTCGTTGGTCTAGTGGTAGCAAGCGCGACTGCTGAGCACGAGGTCCTGGGTTCGATCCCCGGGTCGGGCAAAAGTGTTATTGGGTTTTTCCATTAGGAAATTCTCAGTAGCAGCACGGAGTCTGGAATTGTGCCCGGTTAATGGCAATAGGCTCGCCCCCTATTACATGGGACTTATAAAATAGCCGGCGAAACGTGAGTGTACTGCACACCTCTGCCTACCCCCTCTGGGGAATACAGGCGTGAGTCTATAAGTTTTGATATCACGTAGGTACTTTAACGCGGTAGCCAATAGGTTCATTAAAAAAATTGTCAAAGTCCGCTTCATTAATAAAAAAAAACTTCAATTTAAATCACCTGATATTTCTTAATTGTCATTACTATGTTAAATCAAGGTAAAAATTAATGTGTTTGCCCTCGAATGTGTTTAATTTTCTTTTGTTAGAAGTCTTTGAATGTTGACTGTGAAGGTTTTCAGAACTAGAATGTAAATTAACAAGTGAATGTTCCGCCGGGTTCACACGGAACGATAAACAGTTGATTTGAATTTGTAAAAAAAAGTTACATATTAAATGAGGAAGTATATTTAAATCTGGCAAGTAATAAAAATGGCTTCTCTCATTATTTGTAGATTTACGAAGTCTTGAAGGAACGAGAGTAAACGTTTTTAGTAGGTTTTTGTTGATGATAATTTACATAATGGTGCTAATTCTCTTGCACCCGCTCTAAATTACTTTGGACTCAGTATCTCTTTTTCTAACAGAGAGCATTAGAAAAGGATATAAGATTTTTAAGCTGTCAAACTAATCCATTTGCGTGATATCAACGAGAATTCAGTAGGCATGTAATAGGTCTCGTCTAATGTCACGTCAATTGCAAGGACGTAGACAAATTTGACAGCTCTAATTTGGCAATTCAATTTGTTGTCCTATTTCGATGGTGTTTATTAGAAAGAGATATACGAGTAGTAAGACTAAAATTAGTTTAGCGGGATGTACAAGAGAATCAGCACCAATATCAATGTATAGATCCAAAGGAAGGATTTTATCATGAGTATGATTTTATTATAAGTTTTTTGTTATTTTATTTGACCTTTCAACTACCACAAGGACTGCGATGCGTCAATTGATCTACTTTTGTGTTTCATGCATTTCTCTATTTAATTCATTCCACATTTTGAAACAATTTAAACAATCAAATAAAATGGCTTTAATGTCTTTCTAAAGTGGTATTATTTTTGACACGAACACTTAATAGAGTTCAATTGAGAAATTAACATTACCAAGTGTTGAATAGAGTTGATGTCACGCACGATTTTATTTAGGCTTTACAAAGTGACTGCTTGTCTGAGATCGTCTTTTGTAACTAATTTTATCTGATATGGTTTCTGACATTGAACTAGAAGGAGCAAATACTCCTATAACGCAATACATAATTATAGGTATGTATGCTAGATTGAATTGCTAATATGTAGCATATTTATAAATTCTGAAATCCTCATTCCTCAGTGATTGTGCTTAATGGCTTGCTAATGATTAACCAAAATATTTTATTACTTTAAATAATATCCAACGCTTTATCAATTTATTTTGCGAACCAATTATTTAACAAGTGTTTCAGTTTAAAAATAATAATTTGAGAAACAATTAGTCCGTGCTAAATTGGTTAACTTTTCAAGAGTATTAAATGAAAAAATAATCAAGTCGTTATTTGTCAAATAAATAATTTCACCAACCATTTATAATATTTATCGATTAGCATAAACAAATTTAGAGGAAAGAAACTAATTCGAAATATTATGAAACTATGATCGAGGATGACTTTGTACGATTCATTAATTTGAATTTGTGATCAAGTTGCTTCGATTCTCGGCGATACGACTCAAGTGTTCATCTTTATGGACATGGCATAGATATCTACATAAAATAAAAGCCGATTTATAAAGAACTTAAAAGAGAACAGCCTAGGTATAGAAGATCAAGGAGCAATAAGTTCGATCAAGCTGCCAAATGGAAGCCTTGAACTTTATTACGGGAGGTATCTTTTAAAAGGCAAGGCTAAAAATCTCCCTGTCATCACCACCAGTCCATGTGGGACGGAGGTCTCGGGTTCTCTTAACAGACCAGCTCTGGAAATTCACTTGTGCATCACCTGTTAGGTTCATAAATTCCACAGGATGTACCAAACAGATTAAAAGGGTAAAAGACTAAAAGGGTCTTCCCTGATCCCAGCTGTTCACAGCAGCACGTGATCTCTGTGGTGCAATCGTTTCTGGGATCACTCAGTGGGCGAACAGAATGCCAAATGGAAATCTATCTTCCGCATGCTTTGCGATTGTAGTGGGCGCTCAAATATGTTATAATTAAAATAAGTATTTATGCTAATAACATCGTAAAATGTTTAAGTTGGCGTATTATTAGAATGATTCACTATAAAATTAATAAAAAAAATCTCGTCTCATATCTCACTAACGCAACATAACATTAATAATTCTAAAATGTATTATGTTATGCCTCGACCGGTTTTAAATCCATCAACCTCGAAGCGCCAAGCATAAATCTCTGAATCGATCTATTATAACCTCGCTGTACCATACCATTTGCTTGAATCCAGTAAGAAAGACTTTTTGAGTGGAAATCCAGCTATTCTAGACTCAGTTACTATTGAACTACGAACCCAATTCTAATTAATAAACGAACTCATCGCCGTACAAAGGTACTGCAACAAAAAAAAATACTATGCTATGCGGGCAAGGCTATGCGGATGTCTTGTCTTATTTATCCAAATGCTATCCAAATGTAATGTTCTTTAATTAGAAAAAGTTCATGTCATTTTCAAAAAAAGAACATTCATTTGGATCGCATTTGAATTGCTCTGATAAGAATATATCATAGACCTCCTGATAGGGAACAAAATCGCTCCATGAGAACTCGGCGTTAGTTACAAGAATATAATTATATTGTAATAAGTCATTCGACTGGTTGGCTCTGGCTGAAATTATTTGTGTCAGGGTCTAAACTAGCTTCCTGATGTAACGGCATTTTTATTAAGTAATCATCGGCTGGTATTTGCTAGAAAATGTATTTGTTTAAGTAGTTAGAGATTAAAAGATGTACTTTTCGTAAGAGTACGGTTGACCAATCAGAAGATCTCACTTTGTCCTTAAAAACAAAATAAAATACGTTAAGTATAGGTACCGAACTAAGCGACAGTTTTTTTTACATCCCGATACTGAATAACCCTTCTTTTTATAGTCGGGTAAAAACAATACTATCCCTTCTGATATTTTTGTTATAAGTACTTAGATATCTAAGTACTTATAACAAAAATATCAGAAGGTATCAAAAACTAATAGTCGTATATTGTTTATGTAGGTAAAGTTAGGTTTTTTTTATACAATAATGAAAAGGCATATGTTTGACCACGAACGCACCTGATGGTAAGAAGGCGTTGTCGTCTACGTTGGAGTACACCTGGGAGCTTAGCCAAGTTGACTATCTACAATCGCTAACGCTATAGAAAACGAAAGAAATGTATAGGATGACATTACCTTTATCGTTATGTCACGTGACAGTGGCTAAGCCCAGCCTTTGAGATGCCTATTCACTCTTGATTTGAAGATCCCCAAATTATAATGTTCCGGGAATACACACGGAAGGTTATTCCCATGTTTTTCCACTCTTTAGCTGTACGCATGAGAAAGGTACAAGCGAACCGTTTGGTCCGAGCAGAAAGAATACTACCAAATAAGGATGATATTTAGCTGTGCGTCGACTGAAAGAAAGGAGCTGCGGCTATGAGTTGGTGAAGTTCATCCGCATACTTCCCGAAAAAGTATCAAACTATATCCACCGCTTCGTTCGTCGTAAAAGGTCTTTAACCTTCGAATTTTGAATGTTATTTCTATTAGGTCGGTAAGTCATTCTTTTTGTCCCATACTTAGCGTGCCGTCACGCGTCATACTTGTTGAGTAGTTTAGTACTGATAGCCAAATGGCAATGACATTTGAACATAAATCGTAAATAACATGAACGATTCTCCATACTAATGTTTTGAGTGGCTCTATTATACAAAAGCTACAAGACACAACAAGGAGAACATTTGGGGCACTTTCGTGCAACGGGCACTAGGGGACCGGGAGTGCCCCCGCCAAGACGTTAATAGATGAACGGGGTTTTAATTTCAATAGTAACAACGTCGCAAAAATTAAAAACACAAGTATGTAAGTACCTAAATAAAATATAATGAATAAAAGTATTATTTAGTTCAGACCATAAGCCCATTTATTTTATACCTAACATATTTCTTAGGAAAGTTAAGCTTGTACTTAGACTTACACTCAAAACAGTTCTACTGTTGTATAACGGCCATTTTATCAATATTATCAACTCTATAATTACAGTTGTTTATAAACAAAAACCAGTTATGTTATAACAGATGCTACAGAACATGTAACAGCTGATACTATAAAGGTGCTCTTCCACCGGCAATGCGAGGCGAGGATTTAATGAAAAAAAATCCTCATTGGCCACATGTCTATCAAAAAATTACATTAATAGCTCGATATGAATTGAAATATTTGTATGTATAGATGGCTATCGAGATAATACAAATATTTGTGTAAGTACCCCTATTGTGAGAAATTTAATAAATTTAAATAATCTATGTGCAGCAATTCAGTAATAAATTATGAACAATGACTTATTTGATGTATATTGTATATGTTAAATCGATAAATGTTTTATAAAAAGTTCCGTCCACTGAAGATACACCGAGCCGAGAATTGAAATTTGGCCATACAATTTACAATTTACTGCCTCAATTCATTCAATGCCTGCCAATTTTATCCTCGCTTCGGTGAAGTAACACCTTTAGGTACACATTGTTATCGCCATAAACATACGACATGAATCACATATTTTTCACAACACGTAAAGTCTACAACTTTAACAATAGGTATATAAATTTTTAGGTGTGCATAAACTATTAGTACAAAAAACTTAAAATTTATGATTAAAAAAGCTGTAAAATAAATTAATCAAGATCACGAATAGTGATTCAAAGTTACCATTCGGTATAATTTTTTTGAAGCATAACAGGGCCTCTTATCGCTCTCGTATATCATATTCTTATTTAGGTCAAAATAAAAACGTTCGTACGTAACTGATAGTTTCGCAAATCGCGGCCACAAGTCAATTACTCTCTTTAGAAATGAAAGTTCTAACTTCTAACTGTTTTACCAACTGTTCTAACAGTTTTTGTGTTTGTTTTTGCTTAACGTGTGATTTGGCACAAATTTCAACCATACACCGGGTTTTGGACTGATCCGGTCTAAGAACTACTCAGTTCCGGAATTCTGCTTAGAAATTGAGTTTAATCGATATAGTGAATAGGTATCTTAAGAGCAGGTGTAGGTGCCGTAGACCATAATATCGCTTACCATAAGGTAAGTTCGTGATCAAACAACCCTTTTTCGCAAAAAAATAAAATTAATTCTTAATTCTTTATTGTACACAAATAAACAGATAGGTACAAAAGGGAAACAAAAAAGACAATGCACAAAGGCGAGCTTAACTCAGTGCTGAGTTTTCTTCCAGCAAACCTTAAGGTGAATAGGAACAAAACTGATGGTAGGCAGTGTAACTGTACAACACACGTCATTGTAATAATTATATAACTCCAAAAATACATAATAATGGTCCGAAATAAAATTAGGACTTCGTGGTCAACAGATGCGTCTGCTATACGTGTCAGAGAACTTTTGGTGACAATCGCAGCTGTCAAAAGAAGAAGCAAATAGGGCCGGTCGGGCATCTCCTCCAGAGCCTAAGATGGATAAAAGTTCGCTTTATGGAGCGAACATTTTTCGAACAGCTTTTTCTTGTATATCCAAAGTATGACTTCAACCTTTTATTAAAAAGTTAAAACAAATGTTAACATGCGGACTGCGGAGTACACAATTCTAGCATCAAGCAAAATGAGAGGTTTCTGGTCTGGCAGCGATAACGCGCGTGACGCACATTATAAAACTAAAAAATATCGATCGAACCTGATGTTTGGCTTGATCAACTTACAAGGCCGATTTTCGGCTTTAGCACACGTTTGAACTAGAATTCGATTCATCACTACTGCTCAACAGTCGGTTTTCTCGAATCCCAAATTCTTACATCTATACTAATATAAAGAGGTAAAGTTTGTGTTTGTTAAATTGTAAGGGGTAATCTCAGGATCTACTGAACCGATTTTAAAAATTCTTTCACCAATAGAAAGCCACATTATTGCTGAGTGTCATAGGCTATATATAAAACCGAAAAATAAAAAGGCTTTTACGTGGTAGTCCGTTTTGCAAATTGAATCGGAGAAAAAACGGTCGAATCAAAGCGTTTCTTACGAACTATATTTTTGAGTTCTAGAGAAAAGATGTGGAGCTTGAAAGTGCCTGCAAAAAAGTCAACGACAGCATATTATGTCTAATTTTTATATTTACGTTAACATGTCCACTACATCTATATATAATGATATAAAAATCAATGCAACTTTTCGTTGTTATTTTATAACTCAAGAACGGTTGGACCGATTTGGCTAATTTTGGTCTTGAATTACTTGTGGAGGTCCAGGGAAGGTTCAAAAGGTGAGAAAAAGGGGTAGTGTAGGGTAGGATAGGGGTTGTGTAGGGTAGGGTAGGGGTAGATTAGGAAATATTTTAAATTACTGCTCAACGAAGTGGGCACGGGTTAGCTAGTAGTATAATATTTCATAACAATCTTTGTACTCACCAGCAATGAGCACCATTCCTCCATCGGGAGCTCCAGTAAAGAGAGACCCAGCAGTATCTGATCCTACATAGATAGCCTTTGCGCAGTTGATGTCCTTTTCCCTCACACGGGCAGCTAACTCTGCGTTACTGCTTTCCTGCTCACATCCCGACAACGTAAGCCCCTGAGGAATGAAGGTTGAATTAATAATCATTGTTTATTAGAACTGATTGAATAATTGTCATTGTGATTTGTAGATGTCGTTGAAATAATTGCTTCGAGAATTTTCCGACGTTTTTGTTCAGAGGATGACATTGAATGATCTTTATTGTAGTAAGTTGTTTAATATTTTCAATGCGATAGTGTCGGGATCTTGCTTCATGGGAAGTCTTTCGTCCATTAAAATGTGTCCTCTTGAGTGGATTTTGTAGCCGCGAATTCGCATTACCTTTAACAGATGTTTTTAAAACTGTCTAACATTAATGACCTCAAGCGTCTTTCGGTGAAGTTCTAAGAAAATAAAGGTCTATCGACAGTACTATTGAGAGTGCTATCTGAAATATTTCTCGACATTAGAGAGACATCAACCGACTCGACAATTGACACTGAAGACGAGTCGATGACGAATGAAATTATAATGGACCAAAAATAGTATTTCCCAATCAAATCAAAGATAACAAAAGTTATCTCAGTAACATGGGAGATTTAGAACCGAGGTAATCTTTTTTAAGCAAAAATCTATGTAGGAATACCCTTGTTAGCCGTAATTGGTCTCTCTCCTCTTTATATCCTCACAACATTGAATTGTCACACCTCATCTATAGAGTAAAGTTTTCAAAATCTCTTACCAAAGAATCCAAAGGTTTGTCTTTCGGTATACCAGCGTCATCTTTAGCGGCGTGCACCATGGCAATGATTCTGTTGGCGCATTCATCTATACCAAGCGTCCAGTGGTTTGTGCCTAGGCCTTTGGTTTTGGCCACCACCTTGCCAGTCTCGTCACATATCACGAGATTGGAATGAGTCGCGCCGCTGTTGATAAAAAAGGATTTACTTAAAAAAGGCAGTTTGAGGTAGACTGAAAGATTTTACGAAAAGAACGTCTAGAGAACTTTGTTTTTTTTTTTTGAAAATGTATATTAAGTATGCTTACTAGAAGCTGATGTCTTGGATAATACGTGAGATGCCTATGAGTCTGACAAGAATACAATTATGATGAAAAACAGGGATATGGTTGAATATGGCTTAGAACTTTAGTTGTGTAGTATTTTTGGGTCAATAAGTTCTAGGGCGATGTAAGTAAAACTCCAGTTTTCGTGCCAAATGATTATCAATAAAGAATAAATTATTTATTTAATCTGATTGATATAATTCAGGGCAACTTGGCCCTAGAAATATTTTCTTGATAAACACCTTTTGATAAAGAACTTTTACGTTTTATAGGTTCAAGCAACTTGTGTTTTTGGACCATTTAGGCTTCCGTCCTAGTAACCTACAATAGGTAAAGTAGGTTAGTAGTAGTAGGTACCTAGTTGGAATTCTTAAGACATGTTAATTTGTAGACGCAATTAAAATATGTCATTTACTTGTTTGATTATTAAATAAAATAGACGACTTATAAAGGTCACAGCTTTGTTTCTTTAATAACAAGATAGTATATAAGACTAGTTTTGAAACTGATAATAATATTTTTAGAATGCCAGTTTTTAAACTTTAGCCGCGTCGCGATGCACGCATGAGGTTTTGTTTAAATTAGGGTAGTTATATAGCTGTTAGTTTAACTGATCCTAAAATTGATGGTTGGTTGATCAAACGACAACAGCTGCAGCGTCAACGGATTGACATACTGTTGAATTTGGCCATCTGGTATTGTCCGCTACCTATTATATTCATCGATATAATGTAGTTACTTAATGTAACACTATAACATAACAAAACATGTACTCATTACTCACGCCTGTATTGGTAAGCAGAGGTGTATGCAGTACCTACACCCACGTTTCGCCGGCTTTATATAAGTCCCATGTAATAGGGGGCGAACCTATTACCATTAACCAGGTAGAATTCCAGCCACCCCGTGCTGCTACTGAGAACTTTCTAATGGGCAAACCTAAGAACCCAGTATCGAACCTAGAACCTCGTGCTCAGCAGTTGAGCTTGCTACCGCTAGACCAACGAGGCAGTCTTAATGTATTAATTTTATAATTCATAAATGCATTGAGGTACCTACTCAATGCATTTTTTGTATAGATTCAGTTCAGGAGAATTTCTGCAGGGCATAGATAACACAAGTTTACGATACATCAGGACTCAGTATTCAGCTGCTAATCTAATCCAGCTAAATATGAGTTTCCTAAGGGCCAAAGCTGGCTAGCTATTTTTAGCATCGACGCCGACGATTAGTTACTTTTCATGTAACAAACATAAAAAGTTTGTCACAACGACACAATAGCTTACTTATTAGATAAAGTATCCAAACGATTGTTATATTGGTTTTTAGTCCACTAAATATGAACAGGTAGATCGAACCACGTTATTAAATTTTTAATATAAGTTGATATTAAAAACTTAATAACGTGGTTCGTACTAATAATAATATAATAACACACTATCTTTTATGTGATAATAAAATTGGCAGATAAAATACATTATACTGTTTTATTATCTAGTACCTTGTTTACCCCCCAGTACGCAAAACACTTCAGTTGACAGCCCCCGCTTCGCACAGGTATTATGGTGAAAAACTGATCAGAATATGTTGCGAGGTTTAGAAATAGTAGGGGACAAACAGATGAAAACAGAGACTTGGATTTATAATATTTCGAGATACTATAAAGGTCACAATTCACAAGTATGACTACACAAAAGGAAACCAAACTCGTTTCACTTTCGGTAATCCTAAAAGTCGGATAGTTTATCGAATCGAATACTTGTATTGGTATTGTATTGTACCTATGTGGTATTCTAATCTGTTTTGTTTTTATTTTTGCTATTGTTCATTTTAATAATTAAGACTTAAATTCTTAAATTGAGAAAAACCTAAAACTAACATTATAAATAACAAATACACATAACATAATTTTAAATAACATTAACGCATTTTAAGTGGATAACACAACTCTACTACTAGGGGTGGCGGGAATAGCGAGTATAAAACAGTACTTACTAACAAATATTTAAATTCTCGCCTCGCACAGTCTCGCGCATCTAGACCTTTTATACCAAAGATGGGTAAGGTGTCGATAGAAATTTTGCTACACAAATTGAAATTCTCGGCCCATCTTATCCACGCCTCGCCTCGTCGGTATAAAACAACCTTAAAACCACCTTTAGTGCAAACATATTCATAATAACATTGATAAAATTCCAGGTAGATATTGTCATAAATTGTCATTGTTAGGTCATTGCCAAGGATGAATTGTAACATTTTGTAAGGTGGCAAACAGACATACTTACTCGCGTAGGTTATGTTATGTTATGTTGACATTATGACACATGATGTTTAGGTAGACGCTTGTATTGTATTACTTGCGTTACCGGCCCCGTACGGGATTATGAAATGAGGGAGCGAAATAGGACCACATGACTGCATTAATACTGTTTTTTCACGCTAATATTCTGGGAGGAGAGGGTAGTACTACCCCTGTTGAGCTTGCTTAAAGGTACGTGCTAAATTTAGTGTGGCTTTACAAAAAGAAAAACATGGCATATAATTATGCAATCTAATCAATTAGGTGCCCACTCAATTAATTGAAAAAAAATCATTGTGTGATAAACACAGAGCAATTGTAGGTATGTATCATCAAATCAATTGATAAAAACGATTGTTGAGCGTTAGGGCCAAGTTCAAGATAATTTTATTGCAACCATTATTGATACAGAGATAAATAATAATAATTTAGATATGTATGTGTAATAACTACCTACTTACTAATTTGTTTATGTGGCAAAATTTAATTATTGAATACCTATAAAGATAGTCTTTATCTAATTGTTATACGGGGAATTTCCTGTTATCTCGCAAAATTAGATTATAATAAAGATTATTATTGTAACAATAAAAACTGTATTACTGTTATTGAAAACACAGACGTTTGGCACGATTCTTCACTTTGGCAGTGGCTGTCCTCGTCTTTTTGGTGGTTTATGTGGATTTTTTATTTTATTTGCTACAACGATGCTGTAGTCAGTGCTGCTGTAGTAAGTGTTTTTATGCATGGACGAGTGCATTGCAAAAAAATAATAATAGAAATACATAATTATGTTAAGTCGCTATTACGCATCATATTTTTGTCTTTAGGTAGATATTCGCGATGCTATCTGCGTCTCAAAACACTATTTTTATGAAATTCCAAGACGCAAGTGAATTGCGTCGTTAAAATATTAAAGTTCTTTAATTTAGACTTAAATAAATTACATACTATTGCTAGGTAAAAGGGGTTTGAGCCTATTTGGCATTGCGCCATTTTTTCAAAATGGCGGCGCAAGATGGGACTAGTGTTTAAGGAATATGGATAGAAGGCACCTAAACAAAAAAAAAACAAAATGGCAGCGGCCCACCTATGCCAGCGCTCATACAAAAATGTTCTAACCCCTTTAAGTACTATAAACACATAGTTCATTCACACATGCTAAATGAATTATTCATCAATAATTTTCCTCGGTCGCATAATATTTTTTCCTTCTTACTTATCTCTTTACTCGTGTAGGTTATTGTTTTAACCTACAGCTACACGAGAAACGTTTGATTTATGCCGATGACGCATAGATCGCATCGCACTCTTCAGTACAGTCAACCGCATGACAGTGGTAACACTTGCACTACGAAAATCACCTTTACTTCTACGCAATAAAGGTGCTGTCAATGTCAAATTGTTACCACTGATATGCAGCCGACTGTACGATCATCAGTAGGTACAAACATTCACATAATTTGTATTCAGTACAGGTATGTTTTAAAGCAAAATCGTGATTTGTTTTTTAATGTTTTATCTAAATTGTTGGAATGTCTTGCCGCTCTAGTATTTCAACCTTTCACTTAGTTCTTCTTGTAGATAGGATACTTTTTATTTTTTAAACTCATTAAAGGTCACAGAGACACAATTAATGCCTGATGAACTTCTTTCTTCTTATCGTATGGTTAATAACTGGTGTCAGAGTTTAAACTGCCCGTAGGCTTCTGACATGTCTTTACACACCATAGAAAAATCTCTCAGGTGTGCTGGTTTCATCACGATGTTTTCCTTCACCGTTTTAGCATCTGATAATTAATTTATAATACGCACATAACTTACGTAGTAGAGGTGTGCGCCGATGCCTTTTTTACCGGCGGCGGCGTCCGACATAAAATTTGTCGGCGGCGGCGGCGTCATCGGCGTAATCGGCGTGGATGGTAAAAATAAAAAGCGTGGATGGTGAAAATAAAAATAACATTAAAATTACACCAAAACCACTTAAACAAAATATAAAAATTTTATCAACTTAATTCTTCGGCACGCTTCGTCCGAGATCAATTTTAAAAACTTAACAAAAACGAAGTATGAAATAATTATTCGCTGAACACTTCGTCCGAGATCAACTTAAAAAAATTACTAAAAATAAATATGATAGACTTATTCGCCAAACGATTAGTCCGAGATCAACTTAAAAAAAATACTAAATATTAAATACTAGCTGCCACGCGCGACTTCATACGCGCGATTATCCTACTTCAAGGCCTATTCTACCCCTACCCTACTCTACCCACTACCCTATTTTACCCCTAACCTACTCTACCCCTACCCTACTCTACCCCTAATAAACTCTACCCCTAACCTACATTACCCACTATCCTACCCCTAACCTATCCTAATCTACCCCTTCTCTACCCTACACTACCCCTACCCTACCCTACACCCCTACCCTACACCCCTACCCTACACCCCTACCCTACCCTACTCTACACTACCCCCTACCCTATCCTACACTACCCCTACCCTACACTACCCTACCCTACACTACCCCTACCCTACCCTACACTACCGCTACCCTACACTACCGCTACCCTACCCTACACTACCCTACCCTACCCTACCCCTACCCTACCCTACACTACCCCTACCCTACCCTACACTACCCCTACCCTACTATACCGCTACCCTACCCTACTCTACCCCTTTTTGTCACCTTTTAAACCTTTCCTGGACCTCCACAAATAATTCAAAACCAAAATTAGCCAAATCGGTCCAACCGTTCTTGAGTTATAAAATAACAACGAAAAGTTGCATTGATTTTTATATATACATATAGATGTAGTGGACATGTTAACTTAAATATAAAAGTTAGACATATGCTGTCGTTGACTTTTTTGTAGGCATTTTCTAGCTCTAAATCTTTTCTCTAGAACTCAAAAATATATCTTTCATAGTTTTGGCAGCGTTCGTAAGAAATGCTTTCATTCGACCGTTTTTTTTCCGATTCACTTTGCAAAACGGACTACCACGTAAAAGCCTTTTTAATTTTCGGTTTTATATATAACCTATGAACCTATGACACTCAGCAATAATGTGGCTTTCTATTGGTGAAAGAATTTTTAAAATCGGTTCGGTAGATCCCGAGATTACCCCTTACAATTTAACAAATATACAAACACACAAACTTTACTTCTTTATAATATTAGTATAGAAGTATAGATATAGATGATAGACTTATTCGCCAAACGCTTCATCCGAGATCAACTTAAAAAACTTACTAAAAACTTAGACTTATTAGCCAAATCAAAAAAACAACTAAATTCTTTGGTAAAGACACGATAAAGATTTTTACGTTGACGCCGATGACGCCGACAAAAATATCGGCGGCGGCGGCGTGGCTGATATTACCGGCGGCGTGCGCCACGCCGATCGGCGCACACCTCTATTACGTAGTCAGAGGTGCGCGCCTTGGGATCGTACTCAAGACCACTGACTTGTCAGTCGACGGTTATACCAGTAAGCTATCAGTGCTTGCTATGAACTTATGACGCAGGAGCAATAGCATAATAATTAAAATAAAGTAGATACTCATGTTCTATTTATCCACGCCTCCAGTTATCCTACTTGCTTCCACTTCTTAATTCTCCGTATAATAACAATGTTATCACAATATTATCACCTCTTATCGTTCAACACTTCAAAACAATTATTGTACATGTATGATTAACAACGGCAAAAGGAAATTGATTTATTACTTAAGTAGGTAGTTAGTAATCTGAAAATGACTTTTCTGGTAATATTAATAACTTTTTCATTGCTAAAATTAATAAAGATAGTTTGGTTGCAGTCGAGTTTTTTGATAAGTGCCTATTGACTTAAATTATAATAATATTTTTTAGGTAGTCAATCAATCTATCCAGTCATAGGTACTTACTAGTTTATATTGTAAATTTGTAATTTGTAATAAAAAAGGTCGTGGTGGCGCATTGGTTACGGACCCGCTTTGCAAGCGCGTGGGTGTGAGTTCGAACCTGGCATGTACCAATGTGACTTTTTCAATGTCATATGTACTTTCTTAGTTAATCTAAGACACCACTGACTAACGGTGAAGGAAAACATCGTAAGGAAACCTGGACTTTAATTGTCTGAAATCGCCAACCCGCAGTGAGCTAGCGTGGTGATTAATGCTTAATCCTTCTCTGTATGAGAAGAGGCCTTTGCCCTACATTGGGACAGTTACAGGCTGATTTATTTATTTATTTATTGTAAATTTGTAATGCCATATTTACAAGTACCTATCCTATTATAATAAAATAGTACTGATCAAAACTATCGTGGACAAAGTCGGTGCACAACTCTTGAGGTTACAATCGCTTGCACCCGCCGTCCGAACGTAGCGCTAGCCCCACCCCTACGCACGTAGCATCGTTCAAAGCATTTTGATCGCAAAGTGGTGTTTCTTTGGTATTCATACTTGGTAGGTACTGTTTCCGTCAAATGGCTCAGTCGGAATAATATGAGGAGACTGAAAAAAGACATTTGACAACCTTAATAAGGAATAATGTGTAATATTGATTTTATTGGCATAATATTGATAGAATATCAATTTCTTTTGTTTTAAAACAATATCTATATACAAGACTAAAAAAATACATGGAAAGTTCCTGTTGAATTTGACATTTGTAAATAGCAGAACGACTGATAAATTGGCAGACAGTATTAGCTCTATCAAGGTTAAGTATAATTCTTATCAACATATCAATGCGGGTGATAGGAACTGATTCGAGGAAAGAACCTATGTTTTTTGAAATCACCCATATTGTGTTGCAAATGTAGATTTTGAATAACGATAACATAACTGTGGGATCCAATGTTTTTATGTTAATTGTGGCTCCAACCTTATTTAAAAATGAAGATCATATTCAACCTGTACTATCGCGGACACGAACGGTGCACCACTTTGCGATCAAAATGCTTTAGCATTAGGCGGGGTTAGCGCTACGTTCGGACGCCAGGTGCAAGCGATTCTAACCTTAAGAGTGGAGCACCGGCTTTGTCCATGATAGTACATGGATGAGGATAAAACATCATTGAGACTTAATAGTTAAAACACTCCAACATTTAGTCTACATTATTTTATTGGTTTACATACAAAAAATGCTTTTATGGAATTTTATCTGTATATTTCACAGTTCAAGTTCTTCTTATCGTATGGTTGATGAACAACCTGGTGTCAGAGTTTAAACCACCCGTAGGCCTCTGACATGGCTTTACACACCATTGAAAAATCTCTCAGGTGTGCTGAGTTTCATTACGATGTTTTCCCTCCCCGTTTTAGCAACTGATAATTAATTTATAATACGCACATAACATACGAAAAGTCAGAGGTGCGCGCCTTGTTTTATTTCAAGAATACATTGAAACAAACATTTGTCTTGCGTCATTCTTGTGTAAAAATATCCTGATTTAAAATGAGCCAATACGAATAAAGGCTTGGCTGAATTATGACTAGGTGATCAATAAAACTGTAGTACTACTTACATTATTCAAGGTTAGAAAGAAAAGCTAACTGCATTGTAGGACTGTGTTCAAGAAATAAACATATCAATGGGACTTGGCTTGGCTCTCTTTTTGCGTCAACAGTTCTTTAAACAATGTATAGGTACTTATGTCACGAAGAAAAATTTCCGCCTTCTCGTTTTGCACCGCGTGACCCAATTATGTCAAACACTCAACATGTTTGCAAAACAATGAGACAATGTAGTTTCTTTCGTTTAGTTTACATTTGACAGATTCTTCTTTTGACATCATAGTTCCACAATGTCCCATATTCGTCTTAATTTTTTTCAAAATCTGTCAAATGTAGAATCTGTCAAATATAGAATCTTTCAAATATAGAATCCGTCTAAGTAGAATCTGCCAAATGTAGAGTCTGTCAAATGTAGAATTCGTCCTATGTAGAATCTGTCAATTATTGTAAATAATGATGTCAAAAGTATAATCTGTTGACTAAATGTAGACTATGGATTTTTGTTGTTTTCTTAAAAAGTAAAAATGGGTGTTAACTTTATTTCAATCGGGAATCTTGTGTGCACATAGCGTGTTTAAATAAATATTTCTATTATTAGGGCAATACAAAAAAGAACTCATAATTGCAAAGGTTTGCATTGATCTAATATCGCAAATGTTTGTGCCAACATCAGATAGTTGTCTAACTAGATCAACAGTGGGAAATATTGGTCGATGTTTTTTATGCCTATTAATTGACAGGATTGCTATCAAGTTTTATTTGTCTCTAGATGATGATAGGTATTAAAAGCAACAGGTTGACAAAACACTTTTTAATTCGCAAGTTTCATATTACATTTAGGTATTTCTATGGGTACACTACAGTACAAATACCTAGTACAAGTTTGCAAACACGCGAATACCTACTTACAGTTTTACTGACACTTAATACACCCGTCTCTGTTCTTCCCGAGGAGTGAAAACGCGACAAATTAATTACCTACCACTTCTTACTGTCGGTAACAGCGTCGTTTGCAAACTTGTACTAAGCGTTTTGGTATAATAGTCGTACTTTGATTGGAAATTACGAGCCATATGTACTGCGGATGTAGGTATTGATACGGTCAAGTTCTGATAAACAGTCGACACGTAATTTCATATTATCTGCCGGTAATATTAGGTATTAGAGTTTTATTTCTAGTGATTTGTTTACAATATTATGAACGTACTTTTGATTAGAAGGCAAAGTCGTAAAACTACATATATTTTATAATGATTATGCTTGATTTAATAGTGGCTTTAATAATGATAGAACATAACAAGTTTTGCATAACGTAGTAGGTATTGTTAAGTCGTAGTATTGTAGTATTGTATCACCACAGTCGATATTATAACAACGTTCACAAGTGATCTAGGTAGTAGGTAATTCGATATTGAGCATTATTTTAGCGTATTGCATAGTGATAGGTAATTTTTTTTTATAGGAACATACCTAGTAGGTAGGTACCTATTGTTAAGCTCGTAGTATTGTAGGTATCACGTTGACAAGTGATCTAGTAGGTAGGTAACCTAAGTATGGGACGTAAAATACCCATTATTAATATTATCATAACACTGGTTGTAAATATTTTTGTGAATTTTTTACATGTTATAGCACATGATAGCTTATTAAGTAAATAGAATTATTTACTTAATAAGATTTTTTTTTTTCAAATTTTCTTATTAAATACTGGTTGTAAACTTGGCTGTGCTTACATTGTGCTCCCAGTCATTTAATAATTGGGGCACGGTTTTTTTAAAAAAAATTATCTAGTTATTTCGGGTTTGTGGTAGACTGCCTCGTTGGTCTAGTGGTAGTAAGCGCGACTGCTGAGCACGAGGTCCTGGGTTCGATCTCCGGGTCGGGTAACGCGTTATTGAGTTTTTCCGTCAGAAAATTGTCAGCAGCAGTACGGAGTCTGGAATTGTGCCCGGTTAATGGCAATAGACTCGCCTCCTCTTACATGGAATTTATAACATAGCCGGCGAAACGCGGGTGTAGGTACTGCATACACCTCTGCCGACCTCCTCTGGGGAATACAAGCGTGAGTCTATAGGTACCTATTATTCGGGTTTGTTTGTTTTCCCAATTGAATTAATAGAACAACCTGTTATGATTTTTTATCAAAAACTCAAAACCAGTTGACATTTTACCTTTATTTATTCTTACAAATTTGATTGAAAAGTAAATTTAAAAAATTCAAGGCCGTCCACCCATGTAGATACAAATTTATAGAATTCCATTATTTATTGCAATTGAAAATGCACCTGAACTTGATACAATAAAGTTTATTTTGGTATGTTTTTGTTTTGTCGGCGTGGCTGACAAGCCGATCGAATGCAGCTCTCTGATTGGTCAAATGTTACGCTCGTGAATGTAACCTTTGAAATACATTGTGTATACCTACGTATAGTTGTATACTTACAAATATGTTTGTTTTTACTCAATCATATACACATATGTACACAATAATATAGATAATAGTGTTTATAATTATTAATTGGTGTAAGTAAATTCAAAACTGATTAAATGATGATTTTAAGCATCAAAAGAACGCTTGGATAGCTAGGTATAATACTATAGGTACCTACCTGTATTAAAAAAAAGGAATTTATGTAGGTATCCTATGTGAAATAATTTTATAGGCTCATAGAAAAAAAAAGAAATTAATAAGAATTAAGTAATAAGTTATTCCGAAGTAGGTAGGTAATTTTATTATGAATAGGTATGTTTTGCTTATTTAATCAGATTTAATCAAATTATTTAATAAAAAACTCGCAAAAACAATTGCCCGAGTCAGTTTTTTTTTTGTAAAAAAAAAGTTTGTTCATGCCTCATTTTGTGGTTTTAGAAGTTCTAACAGTTAAGTTAGTTTTAATCACTAGATAATTCATTTGAGACAGCTTATTAATTTTTTATCCATTAATAAATATTTTATAGGATAACCGTGCCTCAAACGCTAATTATAAATGTGTTTAGCATTGAAATTAGATAAAGTTTGTATTCAAAAATCGGCATTGACATTTTGTTTCGCGCACAGAAATATGCTGCTAATAATCCTATGTTGAATTGAGTAAAACCTATATAGGTTATGAAAGATATTAAATTATGCCATAAATCCGTTGTTGCGATATCTAGGAATGCAATTCTCAAGGCGAACCTTTCCACTTTCGATACTCACTTCGCGTAATGTGTACGGAAAAATATAATACAAACACATCACTCACCCTTCTACGCCTCCAAAAAACATTTTGATAACACTAACTTATAATACTTTCACAGCAAAAATAAATGTAACGTTTACAACACAGTAAATTACTGATATATTTTATTACTTTCTCGATAGTAATTATTTTGTTTGATAAAACGTAACCAACATCCTTCAATAGCGAAAGCGGGCGCTCAACTGAACGAAATCGAATGAAAGTGAGAACGATGGCATTGACCGACCGCTAGCTGTCAAAAAGTAGTGTTGTCCACACGAATTGATTTTAATATTGTGAACTGAATATTAGCGGTTATTTTAGTTCGTTATAAATTTAACATTATATACTATATTAGTTGATAATACTATTTATTGCTAATATTAATATACTGTATGCTATTATCACATTACTGTTTATTACACGTATTAAACCATAGTGTGCAGTAATCGCCACGGATTTTGGAGACAATGAAGTTAGCTGTGGGTGGCACTAGCGTATCTAGAATACTCGCGTTTATTAATGCTTGATGATGAGCATGCTACATACACTCTATAATTATTAGACGTCGCATCGGCTAAATGGAATTTCTGGTAATTACTATAAGTACCTAGGTGATCATTTATAACGTGCTGTTATAATAAGTTGCGTATTAAGCGCAACGCAAGTATTTATTCTTTTAATTTAATGGTTTATTGCTAGATTAAACTTACTTGACATATTTTTGCATAGCAAATATGATGTGCTTTTAATTGGTCTTTAGTGCCTTGATGGTCATGAGATCTCATGCGAAACTACTAAGAACATCTAACATTCGGTATTTGATGCCAGATTAGGCCAAAATGATTGCCTTTAATCCTGGAAAATATCAGTAACAGCTTTTCTTGGAGCTTGGATGCTCGATAATTAAAAATATGAAAACAAGTTTGAGTATGCCCCAGATACCCAGAACTTAGAATTGTAAAATATGAATCTCACATTTTTGTGAAGGTTGGTAAATGTTTTGATCTTTCAACTACCACAAGATCGCCGGCGATGCGTAACAATTTATTTCCTTTTGTGTCTCATTTCTCATGTTTGACTGCTATAAATTAGGTTGAATAAAACAACAAATAGGTAACATCTCGTATATTAATCCATATATTAATATCGATATCGTTCACACATAAACATACAACTTTTGCCTAACGAATATATTGTTAAAACATCGAATACACAATCGAATAAATTTGAGGAACGTTGAGATCTTTGATTATCCATCTACTATTTAGATACCCGTTATGCTAATCGTAGGCAGATAGGCAAGTCATTAGAATAAGTTTATTTGAAATGCACCGACGACAGGTCTGGTCGATTAGGCTAGCCGTTATCAAGTTACCGCATCCACACTCGCGGTTTTTCCAAATCTGTTTTCGGATTAAACAGTTAATTTAGAAGTTTTGAATAACAATTTCTTTAACACATTAACGCGATACAAAAATAATAATTTCAATTGTCAAAGTCAAGTCTAGCTACTGTCAAGATCGTTTACATTTATTATTTTCGAATTCTGGATAGGTTTTCTATTTTTTTACTAATTTCTAAGAACTGCCTCGTTGGTTTAGTGGTAGCAAGCGCGACTGCCGAGCACGAGGTCCTGGGTTCGATCCCCGGGTCGGGCAAAGTGTTATTGGGTTTTTCCATTAGGAAATTCTCAGTAGCAGCACGGAGTCTGGAATTGTGCCCGGTTAATGGCAATAGGCTCGCCCCCTATTATAGGGACTTATTACATAGCCGGCGAAACGTGGGTGTACTACACACCTCTGCCTACCCCCTCTGGGGAATACAGGCGTGAGTGAGTCTAAGAAAATTAGGTTTACCTATGGTATCGTTAGTGTTAAAACCACTGAACTGAAAACTGATTTTAAAAAAGTTTCAGTTTACCACAACGTGTGAATGTTTGGTTACTGACTGACTCGGCTAACTTATCTCTCTAGAAAGATTTTGTACACATTTTACTAGTCTTAATCAACAAATCATTGAGTTTATGTCCAATTTCATAGTCTAATATAAATTCAAAGGTACAGTTTTCTTATAATAAACAGGCACTGTCAACCACCGATATTTCTGATAAGTTTTCAAACTATAAATACATTTTTTTAAAATATTGATTCAGAATATTCTATTTTTAAAATCCCATCGCAAACAGAATAGTGTAACAAATAGTTTCTGTGTGTCTGTCTGTGGAATCATAGCTCTTAACCGGATAAACCGATTTTGATTTTTTTTTATTTCAAAGGTAACCTGATCGAGAGGTTTAAATTTATTGTTTGCAGCTTTTAGATTTATTAATTTATGTTATCATTTCAAGCAACTAAGCAATATTCATAATTTTACTAAATATTGCTCTGTTACTAACTATTATTCATATAAAACAAAACCTTTTTTCCTACAAGTTTCATAAATAGCTTTACACTTTTTTGAGAAATAATTATAACAGTCAATATTTGTATATGTAGTTTGATAACAGAATTAATAAAATGTAGTAAAACACCTCACTATTATATTATTAACATTTAGGTCTTAATTGTTATAAAATAAATATTGGAGGGAGAAACTTAAAAAAAGGGAAAACAATACTCTATGAAGTGTAGATTGGTTTCAGAAGGAAGGAAAGACGAAGAAAATCTTTGGACTAAGGTAAGTTTCGAAAATTTAGCCTTAAAGGGCCTCTAGCTTATCTACTTAGGGGAAAGGTTTATAGTTAATCTATAGTTTAGGCATTTATTCTTATTATAATGTACTCTATAGTGTTCACTGAATGGTTATAATATTAGGAAAAGTACAGCTTGGCAAAAAAAACTGAGGCGATGACAGCTGGAATTAAAAATCAAAATCTTAAAAACTAAGTTTGCGAGTACTAAAATAACTTAAAAGTGATTCATTTCATTTCAGTTTTATTGATTGAAGTCATAGAAATATGTAAGTACTAAAAAACTTCTAATTTTGAATTGTGGTGTGAGAAGTGCGCCAGCAGCGCCCCCAATTTTTTGCAGACTCTTTTTTGCCAAACTGTATCATGTTTGTATCAGAATACCTAAGCGTTTTTATTTTGGAGTTCCAAGAGAGGACTGAAAAAGTGTATAAACATGAGTATTTAATTTTATGTAATCCAAGTGATCACGTCTTGACGTAAAAATAAGTCTAGGTACGGTACTTAATTCTATTACTTAGCACTTTAAGGTTCCTCAATATAACATATTATTGGATTTCTGACATCTTTTATCACGTAATATTAGGTACAATTAAGTTCTGACAGTCTTTTCAATAAATAAATTCACTTTTAAAAATCATTCACTGAAGTATGCACATTGATATTTTAATAAATAGCACAATATTAGGCTATTTCTATACGTTATAATTGCAAAAATAACTACGTTATTTCTGCTTTATAACCCTAATACATTTTTTACACAGATTATAATATACATATTTTTTTACATTTTTAGAGTAGGACGCCTTTAATAACAATATACATAATTATACAGAAAAACTGTTCATTACAGCCTCTTGCACGTTATTTTGACGGTTGCTATAAAATAACGTAATCGCTAAACACATGCGACGGTTGTCTGGAATTGTGGGTTCTGCCGTCGCATTGCTTGCCGTCACCTGAAAAATAAAACCGTAAATAGCGACATCTATGGAAGGTTATCAGAAATAGAAGTTGTTTTTTTTTTGAAGTGTGGAAAATAGAAGTTCATTCAAAATAGAAATAACGAATGAACGTAACACGTAAGTAATTACTTTGGACTTCGATAGACGGCATTGAAATCTGTTAGCTAATTTAACTAAGAGCGTTTTTTAGTAATTATGTTGATTGTGAAGAGCTGAACGGAGACGGTGATGTGATTTGTGAAAATGTCTGCTCTGCCTCAAGTCTCTCCCTGCCAGCCACATCATTCGATTTATGGAGGAAGTTAATAGTTATGATTTTGGGAGATTTTTAAGCAGGATGTACAAGAGAATCAGCACATGAGCACATATTATATTCTAGTATTACCTATCAGCAGCCGTTGTAGTGGTCGAATGATTTTGTGTATCATGTTCTTCGAGTGAATGTGAGTGAGTAGGCTTGTTGTTCTGCCGCCTGGAACCTTCGGCATCTGACTCTCTTCGAGTGCCACCCCCGCTGCCGCAGAAGCACTTGCAAATTATACGCTTGAACGCGAACCTGGAAAGGAAAGTTTGGTAGTTATTTAAGTACTTTTAGCAGGCCCAGGAGGAGGTAGTAGGAAGAATTCGACTCACATGTGGAGGACTGGTTTCAGATAGCATTAGAGAAGTAGACAAGACGCGACAAGAGAAGGAGGGAAGGGAGACCTTGACCTGCAGTGGGACGATAATAATATAGGCTAAATAAATTTTCCGTCAAATTTTCTAAGGCATTAGAATTAAATAGCTGTAACATCTATACTATTTTCATCAAGTGAAGGAGAAAGTAGGAGTCATGACGTATCAGGAAGTCAAAAGACAAGCGGAGGATAGAGAGAGATGGCGATTGCTCCACCGACAAGAGCTAACTAACTAACTAGCTTTTAAATATAAGAAGAAGAAAACATCTATACTATATTAATATCACAAAGGTCGTAAAGTCCAAATTTTAAATTTAAGCTTAACTTAAAATTTAGTTTTTGTTTCATCAAAATCGATCAATTAACTCATGAGATTCAGCTTGACCCCTCTATTGTATCAGTTTCTTATAACGCAGGGGTCTTGATCCACTGCTCAAAAAACTTAGACTGCTGACTTGGAAAAAGAAATTGAGGAAATAGAAAAAGGGATAGGTTATGAGAGGTGTTTGAACTCGTGACACTTGCCCTTGCTGTACCGTGGCAGTGCTCTAACCAACTGAGCCATCGTAAATTTCAAATTCTCTTTCTACATCGTCTTGAGGAGATGAGCATTTTCCTCGACACTGCAAGTGGGGGTGCAAACCCCGCTCATATTTATCTCTTCCTCCTATACATCTCGTATTTCCCCCATTTTTTAATCAATACAAGCTGCTGGTTGCTCTACAGGACCACGTGGCCGTCTGCCTAGCATTTTTGAATGATATCAATACTTGGAAGCCTGTTTGTAATCTTTAGGTAAGACAGATAAAATTTTCCATCTAGTTCAATCAAAAATCTCACCTGAAATCCTTAGAAAACAGCGCATAAATTAGCGGATTGATGGCTGAGTTGCAGTAACCAAGCCAGAAAAGCACAGAGAAGACGATTGGAGTGACACAGTCCCCGCAAAAGGCTCGAACGACATAAACGCTGAAGAATGGCAGCCAGCAGAACACGAAGCCTCCGACTATGATGCCGAGGGTCTTGGCTGCTTTCGTCTCCATACGGAAACGTTTTACCTAAGAAAAATAATAAAGACTTTAGGAATGATGGTGATGGCGGATATTTTTGCACCTCAGTTGTTTTAGGGTTAGATATAATAGAATTTTATAATAATATTTTGCCATACATAAATAATAGTAGTTAGGGTCATTAATGTACGACTCTTGCGTGATCAGCAAATGCGGTTGCAAACGTGTACTATCGATCGACAAATTCCAACAAGCATAATTTATTAATATCGTATAATTCCAATCTTATACGACTTCATGTTATATTACAGCAGTTATAAAGCGGCATTTAGCTAACTATGACGTTATATAGATGTTTATCTTACGATGTTTCAGTGGCCTGGTTGAAGATTGACTTCTACATGAAGATTATTGTTGATAACAAATTTCATAACTCTAACATCTATAGTTTAGGAGATAGATAGATCTATAGTTTAGCAATTTTAAAAGTGTGGTACTTACTAAATTTTGATGACCAAAGTGTTACCATAAAAACCTTACCTGTGCCTTAATATTCCTTTTCCCCATCCTCCTGGTAGCTCTAGGCTTATCTTCATACTCGTCATAAAGGCCACCTGGAGCCAAATGATGGGTAGGTCGGACCCTCAACCTACTTTCAGTAAGTTCCCTTCCATCTCTTTCATAGTGCACTGCGTATAAAGAAGGCGATGGAGATCTGCTCGAAGACCTGGAGTTCTCATGTGCAGTGCATATTTGTTCTGAAGATGGGTATGACACAGATATTTTTACTTTCTCGTGAGCTCGTCTGGCACTGGAATGTCTGTAAAGTTTAAGAAGCAATTAAAATTTCTGAAAATAAATATTTCAGGTCCTGTTTCAGCGGATTTGTCAAGTTTTACTTACCTTGCAGATAAATTTCATAAATTTTTGTTACTTATAAATAAATTAACTTGTAACATAACTTAGACTAGACGGCTGTATTCCCCAGAGGGGGTAGGCAGAGGTGTATGCAGTACACCCATGTTTCGCTAGCTATGTTATAACTCCCATGTAATAGGGGGCGAGTCTATTGCCATTAACCGGGCACAATTCCTGTCTCCGTGCTGATAACAGAAAACCCAATAACACTTAGCCCGACCCGGGGATCGAACCCAGGACAGCGTGCTCAACAGTCGCGCTTGCTACCACTAGACCAATGAGGCAGTCACCAGTAGACGTTACTAATATTACCTAGTAGGTATATTTGTATAGTATCTGTCAAATAGAACCTCATTTGTGAATAATGTAGTAATTTAATTATTAGGCATTAACTATCAAGTAATAATAATGTAATAAATCAGTCTGGAACTGTCCCACTCCTAGGCAAAGGCCTCTTCTCATACAGAGAAGAATCGAACATTAATCACTATCTAGTAGAAAGGAAAATAGTTCAAATGACGTAATGTTAAAATGTTGAAGCAAAGCAAGTTAATATTTTAAAACTATTTAATAAAATACCATACATACGAGTAAAAACGACAGTACCACCTCCTTTTTGAAAAGCAAGCGAGCATAAATCATAAATAAAAGTATTAAAAACACAAGCATGAATAAGCTTAGTTTAAATTAAAAAGCAACATGGCGCGTAAGACGAGATAAATAGATATTTCTTAGCAGTATCTCTGTCACTATCGATCAAAAGTCAAAATTCAACGGTAAGACAGAGATGGGATTATGTCTTATTCGAAGCTAATGGTGCTAATTCTCCTGTATATACTATTAACTAATTTAGACTCCTTAACTCTCTTTCTAACAGAGATCATAAGAAAAGTATAGCAGTTTTTTAGAGCTATCAAACTAGTCCATTTGCCTGATACCAACGAAAATTTGGTCATGTCACTCGTCTAATTTCACGTCAACTGCAAAGACGTGAACTAATTTGATAGCTCTATTTTGACAGTTCAATTTGCTATCCTTTTTCAATCGTGTTTATTATGACGAGATATAGTTAGACTAAAATTAGTTTAGCAGGTTGTAAAACAGAGTCAGTACCACTGTTTATTTATCTCGCCGTTAAACTACGGACCCAATCTCAATGACCAATTTTCCAAATTATTGCAAACATTGGTTGTAATGCCCGAACCAATGCTCGCATGGTTTCTTGGCTCACTAAGGAATTTGCTACTTTTCTTCTATTAGCGTCTCCATTACTACAGGTGACCGTTAATTTCTGATACTACTCCCGGACGCTCCGGACATAAAAGTTCTTCGGCACTGACGATTCTTGTACATTCGCGGTTGTTCCTAAGCCAGGCTTTTCTTCACCTTCCAAACAACTTGGAACTTTGGCGTAGTAATAACAATATGTATAATGATTGAGATTAGGTTCGTAGGAGACTCGCTCGTTGAAGAGTAAGCACATGGTCATTTTTTTTAACCCAAATCAAAAGAATTACAAGACTTGAGCCAAGCAACAAAATAATAAGCTTTGAAATATTTAAATAGGTACCTTCTCAATCGTTCTGGAGAGGCACTAAGAGAAGTGCTGGTGGAGTGGTTGGAAGCGTTTGATAGTGGAGATCCATGAGGTCGGTTTGAACCCCGCCCCCGGTGTATTCTGAGCGTCAGGCGGTTGTCGTCAAAGCGATTGCCCAATCCTTTGCCTGTAATTGGGAGAGATGTTTATCAAAAATCTTAATTAATTACTTCGGGAAATCTGATAATGGTGCTGTTTAGCTCTATTCGACCTCTGATAATTTTTGTGGATGGGTCTCAAATTTGCTTGTCTATAAATAGATTATATCAACGTATTGGTAAATGTTCTAAATTTTTGTAGAAAAAAAAAATCAATTATGAGAGGGATTTGAAGCCGTCAGTAGGTCGTCTACAAAATTGCTTTTTCCCAGCCGACATTAGCACCATTCAGATAGGTACCTTCAATGTACAAACCAGTAAAGCACAGTGTACAACCAGTACAGTACCGAAACATCAGAAACTTAAAAAATATAAAGTAAAAATCCCGTTAGTCATACAAAAATGTTGTACAGACTTTTACTCACCTTTAGTAGTTCTAAAACCCTGATTAATAGCTTTGGTAGTCCTCACAGCAGCTTTGTAAATCCTCCAATAGAAGAACAGCATCACGAACATGGGGATGTAGAAAGAACCCAGAGCTGAATACACGACGTAGCCAGCATCATTAGTCAGCTCACAGGTCCATTCGCAATGAGGGTTCGGAGACCAGCCGTCTTTCAGATCTGCTTCTTCTGGCTGGAAGGAGAATACGTTTTGTAAGCTATTGATTATACCCTTAAGTATGTCAAGTCGGCATGGCGAATAATAACCCTGGCCTCTTTTGATTCCGCCGAAACCCAAAAAAAATTACAATCTTGTTAATATAGGGATTCGTTTTTTTTTCTATTTGGAATGGTTGGTACTCTTGAGAGCCAGGATGAAGGTGGCATAATATTTTAAACCCTCTCCCTGTCACGTCCCGGCCAAGGCCCTGATATGTGTGGATAAACCTTTGTGCGGGAATCTTAGTCAAACCCGTGACGTCTATTGCAGAAGCAATTGCTAAATCACTGAAGTGTCTTCTCAAGTTCAAGGTTTATTATGACAATTTTGATGCAAAAATGGAACAAATTTTAAGAAACTCACCTTTTTATCCTTCCAACCGACCAGCGGCGGAAAGCAAATCACGAAAGACAGGACCCATAATCCAGCAATGAGAGCTTTAGCCCTCTTTCTGCTCATGATGCTAGGATAACTGACAGGCCTTGTGACGGCCACGTAGCGGTCCAAGGAGATGGCGCAGAGGTTCAGGATAGAAGCTGTGCACATCCACACGTCGACTGCCAGCCATACTGAGCACCAGACGTCGCCGAATATCCATACCTGGAACAAAGGAGATGGTATTTGTTTTGAGACAGAGTGGTTGGTTTTGGTAGAGTTGCACCAAATTCTTTGTTAAACGGTTTTATTTAGCTTGACCTGTTTATTATTTGGTTCAAATTTAGTAATCGATATTTTACCCCCTTCCGGTTGACAGATTGATCTGATATTTGGTACACAGCTTTATTTTTGATGACAATACCGTTTTACGTAAAAAAAATTTTACTTAGGTATATTATTGTTATGCTCAATCCTTCTCTGTTGAGAAGAGGCCTTTGCCCTATATTGGGACAGTTACAGGCTGGTTTATTTATTTATATTATTGTTACCATTAAAGTGGAAAGCAGCCAAACGACTCACCTACCATAAGCTGTAAGTACCTTATCACGGTATTACTTGTGCGCCCTATCGTATGGTTGATGAACAACCTCGTGGCAGAGTTTAAACCGCCCGTAGGTCTCTGATATGGCTTTACACATTATTGAAAAATCTCTTAGGTGTGCTGGTTTCCTCTCGATGTTCTCTTTCACCGTTTTAGCAAGTGATAATAATTAATTTCTAATATGCATAATATTATGAATTCAAAAAGTCAGAAGTGCGTGCTTAGATTTTGAACCTACACAACCTTTGACTAAGCAGTCCAACAGCTATACCACTAGGCTATCACTGTTTCATCGTCACCGACCCTCTGCATCAAACTACAAAAGACAAATACTGCTATTTCACTACTGTATTTATAAAACAGTGTAACGCTATTTTGTTATTACAAACAGTCAAAACAAGGTCAGTAAGATGATGATTACGATACACTTCGACTTTCCTCATAAGAAAATCCTACACACATGGTGTTACCTTCACCATGATATACTGTTACAGACATGAGCTTACACCCTTTGAGATGAAGTATAGCCACATTGAAGCAACATTGAAGTTTCAAAATTACAATTTAAATGGTGACAGATTGCAAACTTCAGTTATATATCATTTTAACGACCCATTTTCCTCATCTGGACGTTATTACTTGAGATAAGAAGGCGGTATGTTACATTTTTTGTTCATGTTTTTGAAACTGAAGAGTTACTATAAATATTTTCAGTGATAGTCTAGATTATAATAATATTTATTAAAACATTTTACATTTCGCGATATAACTAAATACTTATTCTTACTAAGATACTATACTATACTATAAGATACTATAAAATTAACAGTGCCTGAACTAATCCTGTGTTTCAGGCAAGGTTGATCTTACGTATTTAAAATAATCACATCAAAAATAGGTACTAAATATGCTAATGACAATTATAGGGTGTAAATATTACAAAACAATTAGAGACAAAATACAGAAGGAAAAAAATAAAAAGAATAATAAAACAGCTGGTAATGACATGTAGGTTCGAACCCTCTGACTTTTCAAGTCAAAATTTCGAAAAAAAACCAAAAATACTTAAAAAATGTTTTCGTGTAAAACCACATAAGGAAGCTTAGGTACTTTTGAATCACATTGTTTTCGAAAGAACCATTTTAGATACTGGTGCTGATTCTCTTGTATAACCCGCTTAACTAATTTTAGTCTAACTATATCTCTTTCTAATAAACACCATAAAAAAGGACAGCAAATTAAAATATAAAATTAGAGCTGTCAAATTGGTCTTCTACCTAGCAATTGACGTATAATTAGACGAGACCTCTATTACATGCCGACTAAATTCTCGTTGATATCACGCAAATGGACTAGTTTGACAGCTCTAAAAATCGTCTATCCTGTTCTAATGATCTCAGTTAGAAAGAGAGGTAGTAAGTCTAAATTAGTTTAGAGCGTGTGCAAGAGAATCAGTACCATTCTCTCAATACCCGTATTCGTATCTTTATATGGTTTATATCACCCTTTACCCGTAAGGCAATAGATTGGACCCCGTAAGACAGCATTGTTAATTCAGTACTTATCTGTCAGTTAATTAATACTTAATTTGTCCCTAAGGAGAAATAAAAAAAAAAGTCGTGATAGCCTAGTGGTGATGACCGTTGACTGGCAAGTCAGTGGTCTCGGGTTCGAACCCAAGGCGCGCACCTCTGACTTTTCGTAAGTTATGGGCGTTTTATAAATTAATTATCACTTACTCCGTGCCTCGGAAAGCCGTCCCATTGGACAATGAGAGTAGGGAATAGAGAGTTCACCTCTGTTTGCGCACACACTTGTGCACTATAATATCTCCTGCGTAATTGGCTAGTCTCCGTTGAGATTGGCCGCTGTGACCGAAATTCGGTCAGGAGAATATTATAAGGACAAATAAAACGACAAAGTAAGAATAAACTGTGTTTTTACACGGTTAATATTGTTTAAATTAGTTTTAGTCTAATCAAAAGAAATTAATTATGAATGCAAAACACGACCGGCAGGTACGTGAGTTTTGTGAAAATATGTGTAGATTGGGTAGGTTAGGAATATTTAATTATGCAGAGCACCTAGGGATGGATATTTAATTTTGTAGAGAAATATACTTCGTAGTGAAATTATTTAATAAGAAATTCGCAAAAACAACTGACTCGGGCGGGACTTGAACCCGCGATCCCTGGCGTGCCGTGCCATCGCTTTACCAATTAAGCTACCAAGTCACGCCCGCTTCAGTCGAAATTACGAATCTCTTTCGCCTTAAAGGCGAAATTTTTTGCGAATTTCTTATTAAATAATTTCATTTAATAAGCAAATCATGTGCATAAACATGTTAAAAACATACATAAAATATACTTCGTAGTGGTTCGTTGGTTAAGGAGCTTTGTAAAGTATGTGGGCGTGGGTTTGAACCTACTACCCACCTCTACGCATATATAAGGGGTAGGTTTAGGGGGTCCGGACCCCCACTCACTAGACGTTTCGCATTTTGCTACTTAGACCTTCTGATCAGGAGCGCCCTAGCATATGGCTAAAATAAAAATCGATGAATATTAGACGCAAACGCAACTACGAGCGATAGTAAGTACGTGCACTAAGTACGTAACTGAGTGAAGCTCGGGCAAAAACTAGTTTGTCTTGGTTTTTGGATCCTCGGACCCCCCCCCCCCCCCCATGTGAAAGCTATAACTACGCCCATGTACCTACAAATGGGAGATTTTTAATGGCGCTGATTTTTTGTACTACTACCTACTGTCAAATTTCCCAATCAACTTTGAACCTTATGCTTTAGCGGGAATATTGAAATTCGATTAAAGAAATTTGACAGATTGTAGTAGCTTGATGTCCTGGCGTCTGTACATCCGCACTACAATTACTATCACCTTCTAATATACCTATCGAAAAATGACAGCAAATTGAACTGTCAAATTAGACCTGTCAAATTAGTCTACGCCCTTGCAATAGACGTGAAATTAAAGATTATAAAAAAAATCTCTTAATTTTCTGTCGCGCTGACCCGGACTGTTGATCGGAGTTACCCATCCACGGACTGACCGCGTTAAGTGTTGCTTAACCTTAGTGATAGTGAGTCGTGATACGCATTTATAATCAAATGGATTATAAATAGATTACATATAGAATGAACGAGCAACATTACTGCAAACCGCAATCTGTAATATGTAATATTTGTGGGTAGATAGAAAACGGATGTATTCCCCTACCATGGTTCTGATACTCGATTCGAACTAGAATAATTATCACTTTTATTTCGTATCTTCTTCTTCTTCTTATCGTATGATTGATGGACAACCTGGTGTCGGAGTTTAAACCGCCCCTAAGCCTCTGACATGGCTTTACACACCATTGAAAAATCTCTCAGGTGTGCTGGTTTCATCACGATGTTTTCCCTTGCCATTTTAGCAACTGATAATTAATTTATAATCGCACATATTTTACGAAAAGAGAGAGGTGCGTGCCTTGGGATCAAACTCGAGACTACTGACTTGCCTGTCAACGGTCATACCATTAGGCTATTACTGCTTCAATTGTACATTTGAATTCAGAACTCCATTTGTTCGCTTAAAGTTTTTTAACTGAAAATTATTTCTACGTTTAGGACAACCCTACCACTGTGCAATAGAGCTTGCGTCTAGTCAATATTTAACGTTTCCACGTACATACTGCATTCTTTAAAGCAGATACTTTGCTGCTCAGATTCCTAAACGCTACTATTTGTGAACGAAAGGGAACTACATTAAAAATTTCGGGGTTTTCCGACGAAGTCCGAAATTGCTTTTACGAAATACGAGGGTAGCGAAACGAAACTTAAAATTCTAACAAAGGTACTGTGTCGTTATTTAGTAACTTTGTAGCTAATTTAAATTGGATGTCAAGCTCTCATTGATTGAAATAAGTCAGTTAAAAAAGTCGTGCCTTTTCTTTTTGTTTATCGTGTGGAAAAGTCTTTATGAGTAGGTATCCCATCACCAAGGGCTGGCGATGGGGTTATGTCCGACTATGCCCCGATTGGTACGACAAAAAATACGGTACGACGAGGAAAATATGGTACGACAATATTTTCTGATTTTACTTCATCTTCTTTATCGTATGATTAATGAACAACCTTTTTTTTATTAAGCTTCAAAAGGCACTCAGACCTGGGAGTGTGGGATTCTAACCTTACTAAAACTACCCCGGTGATCACCATCAGCTCATGGAGTCCTCTTAAAAGACCAGCTCTGGAACCTCCTTTATGCAACGCATGTAAGGCATATCCCCGAAGAGACTGTAAATGGGTTGGTGTCAGAATATTAACTATCCGTAGGCCTCTGATATGGCTTTACAAACCGTTGAAAAATCTCTCAGGTGTGCTGGTTAATTGCAGGTGATACTATAACATCAGGTCATACCATCATATCAGGTCATACTATCACCGTGATAGAGGTGGCGCTTGAATCCAAAAAGCCAGTGGCTTGGCCAGACCAAACCAAATCTCTGGCTTTTACTACGGAACTCAAAAAACAATATGTTTTCAAAATGGACACAGAATGTGGTATTCAATAGTGATTTTAAGCTCTCTTATTAAAGTGGTGTAAGGGTAAGCTACTGAATTTTAATGTACAAGGGTAACCCATCGGATTTGTGCCATTTCTACGGCAAACTTACGGTCGTTTTATCGGGTACAAATATTCATTGGACAAATCCAGTTGTAAACCTTTTCCAGTTTACGATTGCATGTTATTTGAATTTTATGACTGTGACTTAAGGTTGAAATTGAAATGTCTACGAACGGGATTTGTTGAATATAGCAAGAATTAAGTGAACCATAGGTGTAGAAAAGATTTTTTTCAATTTTTTTTATCATTACTAGCTGCCTTGCGCGACGCGTACGCGTACGCGTGATTATCCTACTTTAACACCTATTTTACCCCTACCCTACTTTACCCCTACCCTACTTTACCCCTACCCTACATTACCCTTACCCTCCCCTACGCCTTTTATCACCTTTTAAACCTTCTCTGGATTTTCACACATACTTCAAAACCAAAATTTATCCTAATCGGTCAAGCCGTTCTCGAGTTACAGCGAGACTAACGAACAGCAATTCATTTTTATAAATATAGATGTGTACGTTTCGTATTAGAATATGGATTTGAACGAAGGGAATTACTTCCTTCCTTTAAATTCATATCGATGACCTAACAAATAACAATCTACTATTTAGTACTCGAATGCTTCTTTTTCTGTATTGAATGGTTGACGAACAAACTGGTGTCAGAGTTTCAACCACTCGTAGGCCTCTGACATGGCTTAACACACTTGAAAAATATTTTAGATGTGCTCCTCACGATGTTTCCTCACCTCCTTAGGGTTACCTCACGATGTTTTCTTTCACAGTTTTAACAAGTGATAATTAATTTCGTAACTCAGAGGTGGTGTTTAGACGCTATAAGGAAGCGAAGCCAAAACCAACTTCCCCAAATTAGTGTTTGTTATAGTTTAAATTGTTATACATATTGTATGTTTAGCTCAATAATAAAAATAAAAAAAACAAATACTTAAAATAAAAAATAGAATTTCTTTCTACAAATTAGTCAGTAGTAGATAAACATAAATTTAGTATTTTATTTTTTTCAGTATTTTATCATAAGCACTAGAATAGTCAGGCAAATTTGATACTCATTGGCTAGATTTGATATCGAGTTGCATCCGAGTTTTTCGTATAAATTACGATGATCCTACAATAGTAGGGGCACGTAAACGGAAGCGACAGATGTACTGAAGATTTAATTTAATTGACTTTAATTAACATTAATATCATGTTAATATATCTTTGTGATTGCAATTAAGTAATATTATATTTATGGTAAGATAATCTCAGGTACAGGTCTCTCTGTAGGTTGCACCTAATACCTAATGTACCTTAAGTCCAGTCAACCTTATGGTCAGTAGAAAGGCCTTTAAAAAAGGTACAAAATGAAGTATATTGAATATAAATATTTAATAAGAAATTTGAAAAAACAACTGATACGGATGGGATTCGAACCCACGATCTTCGGCGTACCGTGCCGACGCTCTAACCGCTGAGTGTTTTTTCAAATTTCTTATTAAATATAAATATTTAATAAGCTAACATGTGCTAAAACATGTAAAAAATTTCACAAAAAAAAAGAAGTATATTGACATAATATATATATATAATAGATGAATAGACTATTACATAAATCAATATAAGTATATATTACCAAACATAAATCTAATGTATATATTCGGTAAAGGAGTTAGGTTGGCAGGGCCACTAGTTTGGGATGAAGTTATTCATAGAAGTTTGCATGTGGTTGTGTAAAAATTGTTTAGTTTTGTATAGGTTTCAGTCATACCTTTTCATGAAATAAAATAAAATGAAATTATATTAATAACTTCTTGAAAAAGTTACAACTTTAGCTAGCGTCCCTGCCAAACTAACTCCTTTGCCGGCTGTACATAGATAATATCAATCAATCATTTATTGCCAAACTAAGTGTTTACAAGATGGTACAGTATTTAAATAGTGCTATGAACTTAGTAGCCCTTTTCGGACATTGCAATGTTATGTAATAAAATTTTAAACATTATAACAATAGTAATAGAAAATTACACAGTTATTTATTTATTATTATTAAATATTATTTTTATTTTAAAACGAATTTTCTCCCTTCTAGAAAGGGTAAGTTGAAACTTGTATTATTATTTATTATTATTAGATATCCAATAACATTAAAAAAATAACAATAAGAAGCCAGAAGGAATAGAACTGTATGGAGCCTTCGCCAATGCTGAGCAGGCAGCTTGTGGACCAGGACTACGGTAATTGTCCACCTTTAGTCTCCTTAAGTCATTACCAAGCCATTACAAAGCTAAAGCTTTTTATCACATCAAATTTTAAAACTTCTAATGGCTTAGAAGCCATGGGTCAGTTTGACCTAATAACAAGCGTTATAGATAATAGTGCGTTGGCATTGGGGTTTCTCCTTCAAGTTTTATGAGATTCTGTAACGCATACTTCGATATAAGCGATTTTAAACCATGGTGGCAACGTAAAAATAACCCGCTCCTTTTAAAAAATCATGGGTTAAAATCAATTTTCTAGGTTTTGACTTTTGTACAATGTCACGTGGGGTGTGAACGATCGGGAAGGATTGTCAACATTTAAAAAAAAATCCCACTCGCCAACAGTGTGGACGACGGGGGGGTGTTACCGAACGGGAATGACCGGGTCAAACTGACCCAATGGCTTCAGACTGGAACTTCATAGTTAAAATTCCTTCTCCATCTAATTACTGTGAGTCAACTAAACTAATACCTCTTTACAGTGAAGCGCAAAATGTCAAATAAATCTTGAGTTAGTTCCATATTAACCCTTGTCATGCTGACACCTTATTTCCGTGTGTTTATGGCTGACAAAGTATCAAGTAGGGTCTAAAGGGCCCGCTTTACGATCGGCGCGAGACGAAATACCCGGCATTTATAGGGTTAAAACATCTCTATTAAATTGATAGCTGTGATGTGGTGAGCGCTTAATTTGATTTTGTTTCGTAATTAAAAAGACGTCAGCAGTTGATTCGGGACAATATGTTTATGTGAAGTCTCAGTATGGTTGATTGTTATCACTATTATTATTTCTGCCTCGTTGGTCTAGTGGTAGCAAGCGCGACTGCTGAGCACTAGGTCCTGGGTTCGATCCCCGGGTCGGGCTAAGTGATATTGGGTTTTTCCATTAGGAAATGTTCAGTAGCAGCACGGAGTCTGGAAATGTGCCCGGTTAATGGCAATAGGCTCGCCCCCTGTTACATGGGACTTACAACATAGCCGGCGAAACGTGGGTTTACTGCACACCTCTGCCTACCCCCTCTGGGGAATACAGGCGTGAGACTATAAAAGAGATTTAAAACAGAAAAGTAAATTTGATAGGCTTATTATTATTTACATTAACATAAACATTTATATTTTAATAATAATAATAAGCAATATAATTGATTTCATTCTAAACTTGGAGTGGAGGATTACGCTTAATTTTTGACTAATTTGATTGTAAGAATCACCCGGAGGGTCTGTTCGTGAAGTTGACCAACTCTTTTGATCTGAGTACGATTTAACATTGCCAACATGATCCAACATCGTCAAACACTCACGAACTATCTGTATACTTGGAAGGTTGGACAAACAGTTCGACTGTTGGCCGATAGTGTAGTACCTCCATAAGGTTTAAACTATTATGAAAAACTAACACAGAGGTAAGAAACGTCATAATAAATAACTTGTTATAAGGCTCTTACGACCGTGAGAAGGATGACAAGTAAGGATGTCTGGAGTGGCTACTAAGCTTGATATAATATTTTAGTTTTACGCTAGGTTTTATATTTTTCTTGACATAAATGTAAATAATGTTCAGAAAAGTAGTCAATATTTTTATTGCTTTAAAATGCTGAAAGTTCGCGGGAGTTTTAACTACTTTGGGGTCAGTGCCACCATATTTTGTTTCTTTTTGAGTAAATAAAAATCTGGAACAAATTTTATTTAGCACTTTTTTTCTTTTGAGCTAAATTTTAGGCACCTTATGACATGATTATACAGACGGATTTTTTATAGAACCTAAAACATACTATAAGGACTTAATATAACAAACTATATTTTCAAGAATTACAATACAGAAGAAGAAAAAAATAATTTAAAGTCAGGTGTCAGTCATACTTTCCCAAAAATTGATAACAAAAATCTTGCTCCTAAACTATAAATAATCGCTGAACATTCATGAAGGGTTTTTCAAATAGCTCATGGAAAAAGGCATCTAAAAATTTTTTTTAACCTCTACTCTTGGCACTAAAAGTCACATTCCTACAAGTCAGGTTCGAACCCACAACAACGTGCTTGCATGGCGGGTCCATACCATGACACTACATAAGGCGACCAAATAAAAAGAATTGTTTCATATAATAATAATTCAGCCTGTAACTGTCCCAATGTAGGGCAAAGGCCTCTTCTCATACAGAGAAGGATTGAGCATTAATCACCACGCTAGCTCACTGCGTGTTGGCGATTTCAGACTATTAAGTCCAGGTTTCCTTACGATGTTTACCTTCACCGTTAGTCAGTGGTGTCTTAGATTAACTAAGAAAGTACATAATGACATTGAAAAGGTCACATTGGTACATGCCAGGTTTGAACCCACACTCACGCGCTTGCAAAGTGGGTCCGTAACCAATGCACCACCACGATACCTATACATAAGGGAAAATCGCACTCAACTATTTTGTTTTTGCCCATTTCTAAATAGATTATTCAAAGCAGAATTTAATTAACTTAAAAGGGATTCAGTAACTGTCTTGTACTACAGTTACAAGGCTCGGTCGTAGCTAACTTTCTTAAAGTATTCTAACTATTTCAATCTTATGCTACCTACGTTAAGATTATGCAAATAAAGGGCTCAACTTCCTTACATTTGCGTACGTAATTGTATTTGGGTAAATCCACAGTTGAAAGCGTTATTAGAATATGAAAACGGTAATACAGGACCGTTTTCAAACTGCTATAGGGCGCGCAGTAAGCGTGTTAACCGGTTTTTATAAGGTCCCAGTTTTTTTTCCGTAGTAAAATAACATTAGTAAAATTTTTTTTTTTGTAAAACGGTTTTGTCATCAGAACTAAAGGTATGTACAAAATATCAGATTAATCTGTCAACAGAAAGGGAGTAAAATTTCAATTACCAAATTTGAACCAAATTACGAACGGGGCAAGCTAAATAAAACCGTTTAATAAGGAAACCTTATAGTTACGTCATGTCTGTCTATCTGTCACAGCAATTTTACTCGCAGTCTGTCATACAGACCTGCAATTATAACGCTGACAAAGTTAGGATATAAAATTTATAAAGATTATTTTGAGGGGATTAATGCTCGATCCTTATCTGTATGAGAAGAGGCCTTTGCCCTGCATTAGGACAGTTAATGATGTTTAAATAATAATTATCTTAAGACCGCCCATTGTACAACTTTTGTTACAATTAATTCTTTTTTTTGTGCTATGTAAAATGGTGTACAATAAAGTATTTATAAATAAATATCTTTTAAATTTTTTGGAATATTTAAATCAAAAATTTAAAAAAACCAAACCAACCAAATTAAAAAAAAAATAATACTAAGCTTCTTACTGATAATATATAATCGAATCGAAAGACAATGGATACCTGCGTTCAACCATGCCATCTACGACTGGGTTAATTATTTTATATTAAAACAAATTATTATACCATACTGCTAACTATCAAACTCAAAGTTGTCTTCATTAAATATGATTTAAAATAAGTACTATTTGATGACCTCATCTTTTCTAGAATTCGGTTAAAAACTCAAAGTACACAAATGCTTATGAAAAGCCCTAAGTATATAATTATATCGATTCAATCTTTATGGCGATCCGTCTAAAGCTCTAACATTCCACAAATCTCCATAGGGCCGCGGCGGGCGCAGGCGACGGCCTAGTTTCAAATTTCGAATACGGGCATGGAAACAAATACCTAGAATAATTTGAAAACAGAAGTTTTATAAATGCTTGCACGACTCAGCGGTTTGTACTAGGATTCTCAAAGTTTCGGAAAATGTAGCCACGTACATGATGTTATTGCTTTAAGATTTTATCAGATAATTTATTGCAGTTTTAACTTGGGCTGATTTTAATTCAATATTGTTGAAATTTTGCTTACGTAATCGTAAATACAAGCTTAAAATACAAGTTATTGAGAAACACTCTCAATCTCTGATTTTTTTTTATCAAGGCCCACAGAAAGAAAGGATACTTTTATACGAAAAGATTATAAAGTATCTGAAAGTATTATAATACGTCAGTCATCATCTAACTAGCCTTTTCCCAACTATGTTGGGGTCGGCTTCCAGTTTTGTCAGTCTTTCCAGTCTAGTCTTTCAGAAGGAAAACATTGTGAGGAAACCAGCACATCTGAGAGATTTTTCAACGGTGTGTAAAGCCTTGGCAGAGGCCTACGGGTGGTTTCAACCGACACCAGGTTGTTCATCAACCTTTACTTATAATGAAGAAGAAGAAGACCCAATAAAAGCTGGTTTAAAATAATTTAATAATTTAATTTAATTTTTTACAATTTTTTCTTTGCTCAAAGAATCAGCATTGCCATCCAGCGTGGCAATGCTGCCAGCCTTCTGGGCACGTTGCCTGCAGAGCAAGGAGGAATTCTTTGACGCCTCCGCGTAACTTTTGTATAAATCTTTAATTGTAAATATGTTATATTATTATTTAGTTTATTGTTATTTGTACATATAACAAGTAATTGTATAGTGTTGTATTTGAATAAAGCGTAATTTTTAAAAATAAAATATAATTTAATAAGCAAATAGTTTGAGAAACACTGTCTTATATTCTGTCAAAGTAAAAGGAAAGTTTGTTTGCGTGCTGCAATTATTTCGCTCTACGCGTTCAGCGTAATTTGGCGGAAATATTTTTGTTTCATCGCACAATTTTGGTAATATCGTTTCTAATCAACATTAACACCACTAGGCTATCAAGGATCCTATCGTCACCCAATATGAATAACATTGTATTTGTAACTTTAATTGCACGTTTTTACAACTTTATCACATACTAGCTGTTCCCCGCGACTTTGTCCGCGTTAAATTAAATTTTCCCGTAAATAACGTTTATAAAGCTGCCAGATTTTTTTTGCCTGTTTCTTTTCTTACTTGAATCACAGATATTGTTATTTTTTACTGAAAACTTAACTTTTTTTTTTCAGATAAAACTAGCTGCCCCGCGCGACTTCGTACGCATGATTATTCTACTTCAACGCCTATTCTACCCCTACCCTACTCTACCCCTAACCTACTCTACCCCTAACCTACTCTACCCCTACCCTACCCCTACCCTACCCTAATCTACCCCTACCCTACCCTACACTACCCCTTCCCTACTGTACCGCTAGCCTACCCTACTCTACCCCTACCCTATCCTACTCTACCCCTACCCTACCCTACTCTACCGCTACCCTACTCTACCCCTACCCTACTCTACCCCTACCCTACTCTACCCCTACCCTATGCTACCGATACCCTACTCTACCCCTACCCTACTCTACCCCTACCCTACCCTACGCTACCTCTACAAATCAAAAACCATGAAAATTGGTCCAGCCGTTCTTAAAAAAAAAAGTATCCTATGTCCTTCTCCTAGCTCTAAACTACCTCCCTGCCAATTTTCAGCTAAATCGGTTCAGCCGTTCTTGAGTTATAAGTGGTGTAACTAACACGACTTTCTTTTATATATATAGATAATAGCCTATAGCACTCAGGTGAAAGAATTTTTAGGATCGGATCGGTAGTTTCAGAGATTACCCCTAACATACATACATTATCACATACATGCAAACTTTAACTCTTTATAATATTAGTATAGATGGATTCAGCAAGGTCAGGCTTAATTTTCTGTCTCTTAAAAGCAATTAAAATCGGTATATTACACTTACAATTGTTTACAAAAACTATATAAGTACTACAGCTGCAAATAAATAATAAACTAAGTATAAAAAGAAAATAAAATGGCTGTGCTGAAAACCAAACACATTGAGTTACGATGTTATTCATATTGGGTGTCGCATAACGATCTAAATACGAGTAGTTAATCTAATACGTTCAGGTATTCACTCATTTTTAGTTGTATACCTACTCTAAAAGTAGTGTCTTCAACTATATAGTACAATGAAAGTAGGTATATAGGGATAGGGTAGGTAGGTATTTGAGAGTGATCCTTTTACACTATAATAACTCTATAATAGCTAGTCTCCAAAGAGATTGGCCATTGTAACTGAAATTGGTTTGTAAATTTTTGCTCTTCACAGTATAGGCATGACCCTCTGCTCATATTTTTAACTCTCCTTAATTTACGGCAAACCCCATACATCACAAATTCACAATAACGTCACGCACCTAATTTAAACTATATTAGTCGACCCATAAACATGGCAAGATCAATATCGGTGTAGAAAATAACCCAAAACATTAACTTTCACCATTAGTTCCGAGGTTTATGAATAAAAGCATAATTCTAGTCGACGCGCAACGTATATTACTAAAGAAGTTATGAATGGAATATGTAAAACAGCTTTTATGAAACGGTAGAAAAAAATAAAATATATTTTTTCATAAATAAAGATACTTAATCTTAGGTAATGTTATGAATATGAACGTAACTAAGTAGGTAATACTACAATGACGTATAAAAAAGAGTGGACAGATTGTTTTTATGGAAAAAGGAGGCAGATGAACAGGCGTCACCCGATGGTAAGTGGTCACCGTTACCAATAGACACCAGAAGCCGCCGGCAACGTTAATTCAGCAAATGGGCATAATCATTGGGCACAGTAAGCAATCTTTAAACAGTCCACGAAAGGTTTAAAAGGTGGGAAAAAGGGTTAGGGTAGGGTAGGGGTAGAGTGGAGTAAGGGTAGAGTAGGGTAGGGGTAGAGTAGGATAGAGCAGGATAGGTGTAGAGAGGGTAGGGGTATAGTAGGGTAGTGTAAGATAGGGTAAGGTAAGATAGGTAGGGTAGAATAGGCGTTGAAGTAGAATAATCACGCGTACGAAGTCACGCCGAGAAGCTAGTATAAAATAAAAATTTGTAAGCCTGTATGCTTAAATGACCGAACAGTTAAACAGTTAAAGCAACAGTTCAATATTGGTAGTCAAACATTAATTATCTAGGTATCATTATTAAAAAATGTAGGTATCACTATGCAATTTCATTGCACTGCATACCTACCTATTATTGCAACTTTAAATGAAACCCAGCGATCGGTATTAGCCGCTTATCTTTCCGTATAAAGCGCTGTACAGCGGAAACGAGCGCTGTTGGTCGGCGATACGCTGGTTATTATTCACAGTATTTATTACACGTTACAGGATGGTCACCTAGATTTGTTGGAGGATTTTGTACATAGAAAATGATACTACATTTACGTTATTATTATTACTTTTAGTTAATACCTAATAAATCGGCCTGTAATTATCCCACTGCAGGGCAAAGGCCTTTTCTCATACAGAGGATCGAGCATTAATCATCATGCTAGCTTACTACGAGTTGGCAATTCTAGACTATTAAAGTCCAGGTTTTCTCGCGATGTTTCCTTCACCGTTAGTCAGTGGTATCTTAGATTAATTAAGAAAGTCACATGACAAAAAAAAAACGGAATACTGTTATATTCTCGAGAAACAGAAACTATACATTCAGTCCAATTTAATAATGTCTAAGTAAATACTCAGGAAGCCAACTAATATAAAACCCGAATCATCAAGGTCTTAGAATCATTCCACATATCAAGCCACAACGAACGGCAACTTGCCACTTGAATCCATCGGTAACCCGCGACTCTAACGATGTCGTCGGTCGACCTGGTGGGAGGTCTACCAACGCTTCGATTTCCGGTACATGGTCGCCACTCGAGAACCTTTCTTCCCCATCGGTTATAGGATCTTTGAGCGATGTGGCCTGCCCATTGTTAGTAACTTGCATATTCTGAGAGCTATGTCGGTGACCTTGGTTTTTCGGCGGATTTCCTTATTTCGGATTTTATCGCGCAAGGAAACTCCAAGCATAGCTGAGCCATGGCCCGTTGCGTAACTCTGAGCTTCTCTAAGAGGCCAGCAGTCTTCTTCTTATCGTATGGTTATGGTACAACCTGGTGTCAGAATTTAAACTGCCCGTAGACCTCTGACATGGCTTTACACACAAAATCTCTCAGGTGTGCTGGTTTCATCACGATGTTTTCCCTCACCGTTTTAGCATTTGATAATATTTTAATTTTTAATACGAACATAACTTACGAAAAGTCAGAGGTGCGCGCCTTGGGACCTCTGACTTGTCAGTCGACGATCATACCACTAGGCTATCAGTGCTATTGTCATTGTGTATATCAGGCCAGCAGTTAAAGACCCCGTCTCTGTGCCATAAGTCATCACTGGCAACACACACTGCTTATAAACCCTCGTCTTTAGGCAGTGAAATTTTGGATGAAAAGATAATATCGCGTAATTTCCCGAATGTCTTACAATCAAATTGTGCCTTTTTCGTTTCAGACGGTAGATTCAAATATTCCTACTCAGCTAGTCGGTACATATAAGATACGCTTTCAGAGCAATAAGAGGATTTGCACAAAGGAAAATTGAGATCCCCCTGTATCTTCGTAAGACTTGCGTATTGTCGTTCTGATTTTGTTACTGTTAGCAAAAAATAAAGTGTGTAAAAAGGTTCTATTGTATGTTAAATGTTTTTCGTTTCCCGGTTGATGATAAAAAAAAAACTCGCGGTAGTGGAATACTGGTTTGTCTATAGTCTTCATAGACGTTCTTGTAAAAGGGGATGATGAACAATTCACTTAGGTACTTAACTTACTATTCCAGTGGTTCACTCAATCAATTTTGAATCAATTTTTTCCAGGTCAAAATTAACCAAGTTTAAATAAAATAAGTAAGTAATTAATAAGTAATTAGAGATAAGCCAAGTATACTGAGATTATAGTGCGCAGGTCAATAACTTAACGTGCTTTCCGAGGCACGAATCAAGTGATAATTAGTTTATCTTACAAATAGTCAGAAATGCGCGTAAGGTAAGAACCTGAGACCTCTGACTTACCAGTTAACAGTCATGCCACTAGGCTATCACAGCTTCAAAGAAACAGCATTGCCACGTTGGATATGATCTATGCAAAGAAAGAGCCGACCGTAGTCACGCGAGACATCAACTAGTCTCTGAGCAATTTCCTTATATTTCCTTCATAGAGTATTCAAGAAAATATAGAGTGATAACGTCAACCAAATTGCCTTGTGCGGAGCGAAAGCAGGTCTCACCATAGAAATGTTAAAATGTCATTTTTTCAAATTATGTTTTCTAGACGTTTTTTTAAAATTTAACTCGGCAGTTAACCATGATATAAGCTAAAATGTAACTTTTTTGCTCGTAGAGCCTAGTTGAACCGCAGTCGATCGAGGTATGATCGCAAACGGAGCTCGAGTCGCGGCCGCGTTGTTCATACCCGTGCTCACAGTTCATACTTCTATAGGGTTGCTCTATATTTTCTTATATACTCGAAGATTTCCTTCATTTATTTTATGTTAAAAAACATCTACATACTCTAAATATGTTCATCCCATCATCTAAAATGCATGTACTTTGGCAAAGTAAAGGGATATACGAATAAATAATGTGAACGGTACGTACATAGAACCCAATAATTTCCTATCGTCATCGTTTCGAATTTCCTTTAGGAGATAGAAGCTAACATTTTATACATTTTCTCTGCAATCTAGACTCGTCTGTCTTTATAGATATGTATAATGATTGCATGCGGATTCGCTCGCATGGAAAACAAGGTTTATTTTCTTTATCAATGTAAATTTATTTTATTTAATTATAGACTCACGCCTGTATTCTCCAGAGGGGGTAGGCAGAGGTGTGTAGTAGGTACACACCAACGTTTATCCGGCTATGTAATAAGTCCCAGGTAATAGGGGGCGAGCCTATTGCCATTAACCGGGCACATTTCCAGACTCCGTGCTGCTACTGAGAATTTTCTAATGGAAAAACCCAATAACACTGCCCGACCCGGGGATCGAACCCAGAACCACGTGCTCAGCAGTCGTGCTAGCTACCACTAGACCAACGAGGCAGTCCCAATGTAATAGAGGAAATTAAAAGTCGATGGAAGAAGAGGAAGAGATAGGCCAAGACAAAGATATACCACCAAACACATTTTCATGTAAAATATTACCAACACGAGACCACATGGCTCGCACTGAAAAAGTTATCAGATCTCATGTAGAGCCAAGCTTCTAACTCTACAAGCCCTAACTTCACAAACTTCACACCTTAGTTAAAATATGTGGCTTGGCCATTTCGCTACCTTTACATGGGCGTAAGATGAAAAATTTATTCTTATTACTTTTCTGATATACATAAGTTCTTGGCAACTTGGCGGTCAGATGTAGCGCAGATCAAACAGAAATAGCAAGAGTCGGTGAAACCCACTTCTTAATCGGTTTTATTTAGCTTGCCCTGTTTATTATTTGGTTTAAATTTAGTAATCGACATTTCACCCCCTTCCTGTTGACATATTGATCTGATATTTGGTACACAGCTTTAGTTTTGATGACAAAACCGTTTCACGTAAAAAAAATTTACTTATATTATTGATTGCATAACTTAAGGGTTTTATTTTTCTTTATTTATTTTTAAGGTAGTTTTATTTAGAATAGTTTATTTGTATTTTTAGTTATTTTCGATAAATAACGACTACTTTACTTAACTCATATATCGCCAAGAAGCATCATAAAAGACAGGCTCCTCACAGCAACGGGAAACAAACATTAAGGGAAGTTTGAAATAAATGTACTAGAGTAACATAAATGTATGGGGGTATGACATTATAGGGGTGTCTTTATAACTTTAACGCACCTGCGCCCTGGCTTGCAGTAATATCGTATATCAACTGTGATATAGATAAACGGGAGGTGATTATGTATTTTGCTAACGGTTTATGGGTGGAGTAACACTTGTGTTTGTACCGTACGATATTTGACGACACGATTAGTTTAGCGGTTATGTGATTCGCTTGTGTTTGTGTCAAGGATTTGATAATAACTTTCGTGAGTCATACGTATACATTAAATATTGATACGGCTTTACTCACGGGGATTTCGGGGAATGCCCGACTAGTTTCGAACTCAAACGGAGTCCATTTTCAAGAGCGGGTGTAAACGCGGCGGCGTCGCGGACCTCACTTCCGTGGATAGAGGCTCTTAAAACTAGTAATTTGACATAAAATATTGAATTTTATATTCCTCTAATTTTGAGAAAATCATTTTCTATTTGTCGTACATTGCTGGAGGAACTACGAACAAGCCCTTCTAAATATTAAAGTAAATGGAGGGGTATAAAATTATTTTTTCAGCGGTTCCAGGTTACATATTTTTGTGGCTTTCGGCATCAGGTAGTTTCATGCTGGTTAGAATTTTCTCAGAATAAAAAACCAACGCCCATACAAAAAGCGGAAAAGTCCTTTGGTATCTTGGTTCTGGGTGTCAATGTCCTTCACAGAGTAAAGAGGTCCGTCAAACAAAATATAAATAAAAGGACAGAATGAATTAAATATAAAGTAAAAGAATAATATAATTATATAATTGGCCTTATTACAAAATCCTCATTAAATTTTCCCTCTCCAAAACTAATTATATATTACCGTACACCAGTAATTATGGAGCTTAATTAGTTTGCTGTCAATCAAAATCAAAATCAAAATATTTTTATTCATGTAGACCATTAGGCACTTATGAATAGTCATAATTCTAATATTGTTTGTTATAAGAGTGACTCTAGTTGCCAGTTCCTAGGGCAGCCTACCCTTCATGGAGAAGAACCTGGCAAGAAACTCCATGGTTGCTCTTTTAAATAAATGGCTTATAATATTTTAGGTTACATTGTTCTGAGGTCTTATGTGAGAACAATGTCAGTCGACTAAACACAAGTACATCTTAAATATATTTATGCTTTTGATAGAATTACCGTAACAGCTATGAGCTGACCAGTCCCAACAGACGGCACCCGTTCACGAGTATGACGCATGCATCAGCCATCGCCTAACTCAACCATATTGTAGGGAATCAAACGACCCGACACACAACGCCACCGCTATCAGAACATTTCTGTGAGCATGACATACCCAAGCCGTACAGCAATCATCACGTTAATAAAAACTAAGTTGGAAGGACTACATGGTGCTCACATAATTACAAACATACTTACATAGTAAGCAATACAAATACATGTCGGAGTATTCAAAAATATTAAGTACCTATTCTAAAATAAGTATTCAATATGATGTCAAAGCACAATAAAATTGATTTTGAATATTAGTAAAGTTCAATCAGCGCTAGTGGGTCGCAGTGTGCAGGAGGGAGTAGTATGCCACACATCTTTATCTTCAATGTAATCCTTCAACTTATAGTAAGCCTTTGATATTAGGATACCTTTAATAACTGTTTTAAACCTAGCATCCGGTAGATCCTTAATTATAGAGGGTATTTTGTTGTAAAACTTAATGCAGTTACCCATGAATGAGTTTTTAGTTTTAGAAAGTCTATAACCAGGTACCACAAGATTGTCCTTATGACGAGTGTTATGTTTGTGAATATCACTCTTTTTTTGGAAGGAAGTTATATTTTTGCGAGTGTATAAGATGTTTTGAAATATATACAAGGATGGGAATGTAAGTATATTTATCTTCTTAAAAAATTCACGAAGTGAATCCCTTGGGCCTAAGTTGTAAATTGCTCGGATAGCTCTTTTTTGTAATATAAAAATGGTGTCGACATCCGCTGCCGATCCCCATAGTAAAATACCATACGACATAATACTATGAAAGTATGCGAAATATACTAGCCTAGCCGTTGCCTCATCTGTCACCTGTCGTATTTTCCGTACAGCAAACGCAGCCGAACTCAGTTTACCTGCAAGTGCCTCTATATGAGGTCCCCATTGCAGCTTACAGTCTACAGTGACACCGAGAAATACGGTAGAGGGAACTAGGCTTAACATTTTCCCATCTAGTTTTATATTTGTACCTATTTGGGTTACGTTAGGTGCCGAGAATCTGATACATTTAGTTTTTCCGGCATTAAGTAAAAAATTATTAGCAGAGAACCAATCTGATAATGCATTAAGTGTAATATTTGGTTCAACAATATTCCTATCTTTCCTATTAATTTTAAATATGAGTGATGTATCATCAGCAAACAGGACTATATTTGTCATGGTATCATTAATCATGTGAGGGAGATCATTTATATATACGAGAAATAGAAATGGACCTAAAATTGATCCCTGGGGCACTCCCATTTTAACAAATGAGCCAGTAGAGGTAACGTTGTCGATTGTCACCCTTTGTTCCCGATTCGACAGGTAAGAATTTACGAGATCAATAGATTTACCCTGGATACCGTAATATTTTAGTTTCAAAATAAGAGTGCGGTGATCCACGCAATCAAAGGCCTTTGAAAGATCGCAGAACACTCCTAAAGCATCCCGCTCTTCTTCCCAGGCTTCTAAGATAGTTTTGATTAGAGTTGAACCGGCATCTTCAGTAGATCGACCTCTAGTAAATCCAAACTGTTTACTGTGCAAGATTTCATTTTTATTAAAGTGCGTTAGCATTTGGCTAAGTATTAATTTTTCAAATATTTTGCTTAAGGCAGGTAGCACAGATATTGGCCTATAATTAGAGGCGTCATTTTGACACCCTGCTTTAAAAATGGGTACGAGTTTACTGTGCTTCATAAGGTCGGGAAAGATACCGTCTGTGATGCACTTGTTAAAAATAAATGCCAGTATTGGCGCAATATTTTCTATTATGGGCGTAATGGCTTTAATTGATAATCCCCACAAGTCCTCTGTACTTTTAACAGCTATAGTTTTAAATGCCTTTATAATGTCAATATATGTAACAGAACTAAATTCGAAACTAGTTGTGCTATTAAACTTAAAGTTTTTCTTTAAAAGTAGTTCAGCAGCTACTGGACACGACTGAAGACATTTAGTAGTCTCAGTGGGTATGTTTGTAAAAAATTGCTCAAAATAGTCAGCAACCACCGATTTATTAGAAACTAGTTTATCGTTAATTTTTAATACAGGTATACTATCAGTGGCCCTACGATTACCAGTTTCGGTGTTTATTACTTTCCACGTTGCTTTTACCTTATTTTTTGATTTTTTAATTTGTTGACTTATGAAAGTAGCTTTAGCTTGTTGACATACTTTTTTGAAAATTCTAGAATAGTTCCGTAAGTAAATATGAAAGTCATTGTTAGGGGTATAGGATTTTTTATCGTATAGGTCGTACATAATGTCTCTACTGCGCCTGATACCTGGGGTTGCCCAGGCACTAAAAGGGACCTTATTTTTAATATTTATTATTTTGACTTTACATGCTTTCTGGAATTCTTTATTTATAGCATCAAATAAAGAACTGTACATCATATTAGGATCGTCATAGTGTGGTTCTAATGTATGTAGCTGTACCTCAAAATTTTTCTTAAATTTTTCTAGACATTTATTTGTTAGTGACCTACATTGTATCGCCTTGTGCTTATTGACTATTTTATGACTTAATTTAATAATCTGGCACTTATGATCAGAGCGAACCCCTGATATAAGGTTTTTACCTTTTATTTTAAAGTTGGTTAAGACATTGTCTATACATGTAGCAGAATCTTTTGTCACCCTAGTTGGCTCAAAGAAATTAAAATTTAAATTAAATGATTTACATAAAGATATAAAGTCTAGTTTTGCGGTGGTATCTACTAAAAGATCAATATTAAAATCACCACATACTATAATGTTTTTGTTCATTTTTATCCTCCGGAGGGCATCCTCCATAACTTCCAAAAAATGTGAGGTTTTAGAATTAGGAGGCCTGTATACACACAAGATAATGTACTCCTCCGTCTCTGCACATGCGAGCTCGCAGATTCGTTCAACAGAGAGGTCGCAAATATCTCGTCGCTCTCTATGAACATATTTGTTATTTAACAAAATCATAGTGCCTCCGCCTTCTGCTGACACTCTCTGGAACGAACTAGCGACATGATAGTCATTAATATTAAACAACATTGTGTCTGGCGTAAGCCATGTTTCAGTAAAACATAAAATGTCGACATTAAATTTTTCAATAAATAATTCTACATCTAAAATTTTGCCAGAGAAGTGATTAATATTTTGATGTGACAGTAGTAAAAACTTAATTTTCTTCTCTGTTGTCGAACAAGTCAGTTTAAATTACAATTAACCACATCATTATTAGTATCACTACTAACTACAGTGGAGGAAGAAGGGAACTTCGTCATATTACCTATGACTGTGTAAATAGTATATGCTAGTAATCTAGCTGTTTCACGCTTATATCTATTGGGCAGGTATTCATTACCCCTTGTCATTTTCAAGTTTCCAACAAAACTGTTGGTGTCAAAAAATAAAAATTTATCACTGTGGTGATTAGCTAAAAACAGCATATGATTATTCATCATATGAATATAGTTATTTTGGGTATCTGATAGATGGTCATAATAGGGTAAGGCACACAATACTATTCTATTACATTCAAGGCTCAACATTTGAGATACTGATTTTGTGATGTCTTTTTTTTTTACATTTAAACTATTACCTACAAATACAATTAAATTTGTATTGGAACTAAGTTTTCCTAATAAAATTGATTCAATTATCTGATTATAGGATAACCCTGGCATGCAGTAATTTGTCACAGAATGACCCAGGCCATTATTTAGTAATTCTCCAATACCTTTTCCTATATTATCTGAGTACATTATGGTTTTATAACATGTTGTGGTGGTACTAGAATCTATGCTTGATGGTGTGGGTGTAGTTTTATTTGAGCTGTCATTACAAGGGATGGAGAAGGCACCCCTGGACAAGCCCTCTGAAGTCTCTAGGGTGGGACCAAGATTATTTATTGTGTTGGAAATGCAAGTACATGGACATGGAGTGGTGTTGAGTGTTAATGAATCCACTCTGTCTGCATTATAATTACACAAATCAATCAAACTATTTGCTGCTAATATATGCTCATCTATTTGCTTTTGAGAAGTCATATATTTAGAGTAAAGTGAGTTTAATGACTCCTCTAATATCTTAATCTCAGCCTGTAAGTGCTGAGTGTCTATTTCATAAATTTTTTTACTGTCTTCTAGTTTGATTTGATAATTATTTAATTTATTCAATAAATCAACACGTTCCTTCCTAAAATTATTACACTTAACCAATTTTCTTTGTTTATTTTTGAGCATATTACATTTTTTAATAATTTTATTTAATTTTAGGTGTTTTTTTATTCTATTATGACTTACTTTATGCGAATGTGTGTGTTTGACAAAAGAGTCTTGTTTTGTAAGGTCAATAGTTTCTACTGGGCTTCCTAGCTTAAGATCACTGTTACTACACATTAATTCATCAAATAAATGGCTGGACTGTACAGCCTGGGTACATTGCCTATCTTTTTGTAACCTGGTTAATTTTAAATTTGTACATAATAATTCTTCCTCTAGATCCCTAACTTTCCGCAGAGTCTGCTCATATACCGAACTACATTGACTGAATGAGTTAATCTCATCTTGTAGTTTGTCCCGTTGACCGATGACCTCTAGGTATTGTTGGTGTAGGTCCACGAGCTGCTTTTTCAGGTTGGTGGTTTGGTCAATAATTTTCTTAACCTCTTCTTCGCTGTCATCACGTTCTTGTATTAGTTTTTGACAATAGTCATTGGCAGCTTTGAGTTCGGAGAGGGCCATATTTAATTTCACCTCCTGTTCCTGGGATGCAGCTTTACGGGTCATGATTGGCATGGTATCAGTCAGGTATAGTTACTGGAAATGGAAAGCAAAGAAGGTGAGTGCGGGTACAGAACAAAGAAAAGAAAGGGTAGAATAGTAATGGATAGTTAGAAGATATTTAATTAAGTTAAGTACTTATACTTTAATGAGAGACTACAATACAGGAAGTACAATGAGATCTCTTTTACAATTGTTATTTTATGATGTGGGTACATATAACTAGATTTAATGTAGGAATATAGTCAATTGTTGAGTATGAACATGGTAAATAAGTTTGTAAGAGGGCAATGACTTTTATTTAAGTCATAGGTATTGCAATTATAACTATGATTAAAAAATTTTTGCTATTGCTTTTAATTAAGTAAACAACTAAACAATAGTTGGCTCTGGAATGTCATTACAGAGCAAGTTATCTAGATAGTGGGCAGATATAATGGTCATTGGGTCTAAATAACAGTATAATATCTTATTATCTATCGTGTGTTAATGTTAAATTATGAAAGTAAACAATACTCCCCGTTAGATTGAAGATTTCGAATTCGAACAACTGCCGTTGACAGGTCGGATTTTTGGTTGCACTAAATCCGCAGTTATAGTGCAAATATTTTCCTGAAAACTGTAATCCTGGATATTTTCCGTGCGTAAATTTGTTTTATAACACTTTTAGTATATTTACTACACTTAATATATTAAAATTAAATTTTATAAGATACGTGAACTTTTTTGATGTTTACTTGGCAGTGTTGCCAGTCGTGTGAAATGTGCCTGTCGAAATAATCCATTCCTTACTTGCAATAATAATTATTAATCGGTCAGCTGGTACATTCTCATGGTGTATTGTGTACTTACTTGAATTTCGTATTAATTTATTTACTGAATTTATGTGAGACTAAAACTATTAGAACCACCACTAGGCAGTGATAGCCTAGAGGTAAGACTGTCAAGTTAAAGGTCGTTGGTTCAAAACCCAGACACGCACCTCTGACTTTTCGGTTTCATCGCGTATGGTTGATTAACAAACTGGTGTCAGAATTTAAACCGCCCGTAGGCCTCTGACATGGCTTTACACACCATTGAAAAATCTCTCAGGTATGCTGGTTTCATCACGATGTTTTCCCTCACCGTTTTAGCAACTGATAATTAATTTATAATGCGCACATAAACTTACGAAAAGTCAGAGGTGCACGCCTTGGGGTCGAACTCGAAACCTCTGACTTATCAGTCGACGGTCATAGCACTAGGCTATCAGTGCTTATCGCGTCCTATGTCAGTCACACGCAAGTGATACCCTTTGTTTTTTTTTTATTATAGAGGGTTTTAAATTTTATGCCACTCTTATCGTGGCTCTCAAGAGCGCCTACCATTCCAAATACAAAAAATTAAAAAAACAACTAAGCTACTCTACTACTAATACCTAAACTAGTATATGTACTGCCGAAGCAAGTACTAACAAGATTGCATGTATATTTTTTTCGCATCAGGATTTATTTAGCATCGTCAGAATCAGGAGAGGCCAGGATACTATTCATCATACAGACTTGACAGTTCCATCGGAAAAGTTGACAGAGTATAGCACCCTTCCTTCCACATTCCGTGGTGATATGATAAACATCTATTCCAGGGATGGCGAACCTTTTATGGCAAACGTGTCATATTTTATAATTATTATCCTCCCAGCCTTCTTATTTCCAAACTTTTTTGGGGTTGGTTTCTGTTGTACCCAGATGCAGAACATTAGCCTTTATGGTAAAAAAAATAGTGTTTGGAACTGAGCACGGTGAACGGTAATAGGGTCAGTGCTGTTAGTCAAAATTAATGACTGCAATAAAAGCAGTTCTGCTGAAATTTTCAAGCAATATGAGCTTGAAGTTATGTTACATAAATATTATCATTTAAACCTACGCATCAAACTTGTATGAAAATAGATAACCGAATAAAGCTGAACTCTCACGATCATGCCATTTCGCGTGACACTATCGACTGAAGACGTCGATGATGAACGGATGTAGTTATATCAATAATTTAGGCTACTCATGGCTTCACTTCTAATGGGTTACATTTTTATACAACTGCATAATGGCCGCCTACAAAACATGGATATCATGCTTTTTTAATTTTGAGAAAGAACTTTTAGTTGATGAATTATTTATTTTCTGCACAATGAAGTATAGGTACAAAGGCCGACTTAATGCCATATGCATTTTCTGCTAGTCAACCTTAGGTAGATACAGAGATAAACGTGTGGTAGATGGTAGATTGAATTGTATGTTACCATATCATCATTAGAAAACTAAAATCAAAATTATTCAAATAGTGATAAAAAGATAATATGATGATAGTATGACAAATGGCGTGAGGCTGCAGATTTAAGCGGCCACTTAAATTCGTGGGTTGATATCGTGCCAATATTTGACATTCACGATAAAATATTGGCGTAGGTATATCAAGTCAGTCATTTGACGCGATGGACTGACCGTGTATGGCCAGCTTAAAGTTCGTATTGATTTATTGCAGCTACGTAGCTGGCGTAGCAATGACGTCAGCTACTACGCGCTACGAGAGCACCCGACAGCTACAATGTCAGGGCTACGCCACTCGCATTTGCGTAGACCGAAATATAAGTAAACAGTTTGTTATTGTTTTCAAAGTATTCCTATTTTTTTAGATAGAATACTTTCGTCACTGATATTTTTTTGGTTTTTCAAAACTCTCAAGCTCAAATATGCTATAGGAGGCTTGTAATAAAGACTATTTTTGTTCATTACAGAATTGATTCTGAAGTGGCTGTTTAAAATAGAACCTAAATTTTAAACACATTACGTCTCTTTTCTTCGTATATACATGGGGGCTTAGCCAAGTTGACTATCTACAATCGCTAACGCTATAGAAAACGAAAGAAATGTATAGGATTAGATTCTATCCGTTTGTATTGACCACGTGACATAACGATAATCCAATACATTTCTTTCGTTTTCTATAGCGTTAGCAATTGTAGAGAGTCAACTAGGCTAAGCCCCCTGTAAAGGATAAAAAAACTACTTTATTTAACTTTGGCGCGAGTTTAGGTGTAAGTAAATCTTCTAAATATAATTGTTTAAATTGATGGACTATTTAGTTAACTGACTCTAATTGTCATTAATTAATACCCGTGTCGGTAAAAGGTACTTATTTCAAATAATAAACGTTTATTCTAAGGTACCGAAAGTGTCTAGTTTAATTGTAATTACAAGTAAGTTTGCTTAAGTTTGTGGACGAAAATAAAGTGAGTTCCAATAAGGCTTTGCGCAGACGCTTTCTGTTGATACCAGACACAGAAATTTGCTCTTACTTCTTTTGAATTTCGAACAATAAGCGAAATTCTGTTCATCTTCATTTTTTATACTATAACTTTGAATACGACCTTTTCACACATAATCTATATCTCGTATTGAGTCGTGATAGCCTAGTGGTGGTGACCGTTGACTGGCAAGTCAGTGGTCTCGAATTCGAACCCAAGGCGCGCTCCTCTGACTTTCGTAAGTTATGTGCGTTTTATAAATTAATTATCACTTACTCTGTGCCTCGGAAAGCACGTAAAGCCGTTGGCCCTGCGCCTGATCTCTCTCCGGTCGTGTCGGATTTCCGTCCCATCGGACTATGAGAGTGAGGGAATAGAGAGTGCACCTGTGTTTGCGCACACACTTGTGCACTATAATATCTCCTGCGTAGTTGGCTAATCTCCGTTGAGATTGGCCGCTGTGACCGAAATTCGGTCAGGAAGATATTATTATTATTATATCTCGTATGCTCGTGTCGCGGCCGCATTGTTCATATTTCTATAGGATTGCTCTATATTTTCTTATATTAAACCTATTAGCTGTCACACTTACAGCCAAGCTTGAAACAGAGCTATAAAAGGTGACAGGCTTGTCTCATCATTAATCTAATAATGTCATTGGAATGAAGGTGGCACGTAGGCAGTACGTCATAACTTATAACAGCCTGGTCACACCTGTCTCGCTTTGATTTATATAACCTTCTCAGGAATCTTTTTAGGGTTCCAACCCAAATGGTTTCGTCCTGACCGTCCGAAAATCTCAGTCATTTTATTAGAAAAGTACTGGCATTATATAGCTGAAATTTTCATAGCGGGTGTCTTCTATGAACTGCTACAGAAGAGTGTATTGAAATTATGAAATAAAAAAAGTAGGGGCGGCATATGGCACTCCGTACTTGTGACTGACACCTATGATTTTTTTTTTCACAGAGTAGGTAACTGTGAATGTCGTGGTGGCACATTGGTTACGGACCCGCTTTGCAAGCGCGTGGGTGTGGGTTCGAACCTGGCATGTACCAATGTGACTTTTTCAATGTCATAAGTACTTTCTTAGTTAATTTAAGACACCACTGACTAACGGTGAAGGAAAACATCGTAAGGAAACCTGGACTTTAATTGTCTGAAATCGCCAACCCGCAGTGATCTAGCGTGGTGATTAATGCTCGATCCTTCTCTGTATGAGAAGAGGCCTTTGCCCTACATTGGGACAGTTACAGGCTGATTTATTTATTTATTTTATTTAAGTAACTGAGAAAAAAAATCGAAAAGCAAAATGTCCTACGGAAGCGAGTGTGGTATCTTTTTTTTAGAAATTAGTGAGTGAATGGGTGCCGTGAGGTTTCCGGCCCAAGAATAAAACCACCCCTACTCGTCCCGCGGGTATCGTAAGACGCGACAAAGGGAAAGATCCGCAGGATGGGCAGCAGTATCCTTCTGTGTAACAGCAATCATCTGCCACTGAGATCGCCAATCCGCTTGCCCAGCGTGGCGATTGTAAGCACATCCCTCCAATAAGCGCACAAAAGTATCACGCATTGGGAGAGGCATATGTTCAGCAGTGGACTAATTCAGGCTGATGATGATGAGTGAAACTTCACACGCATGCTAGGTATCGATAATAGATTACATATACAAAACAAAAAAATGTTATAATATAAAAATATTTTTTATATTATTTTTGTGAAATTTTTACATGTTTTATAATAAAGTAAATATAAATATTTAATAAGAAATTTTAAAAAACAACTGATACGGATGGAATTTTTTTTAGTTGTTTTTTCAAATTTATATTGTTCGGCACTCAGCAATCTGGCGTAGAACAGAATAAAAATATTTTTATTATTATTGTTTATGTAATCTAATATCGACACATAACATTCTTGTAAAGATTTGCTTACCTATTTGATTTAACCCTATATACTATGAATAATTTAAATGAAAATGTATCAAAGTCGAAATGGACAAGGGTCAAACTATTGTAATTCAAAATTCAATACTATTGAAATAAAATCTATAACTTAGAAACCTCAATCACTGATACGTAAAACGTTAGTCTACCCGCGAGTTGTTGAGAGAGCCAATAAAATAGTTTTATTTGGATTTCAGGAGGTCAAATGAAGGTTTTATTTTCATTTCAGAGAGCCGAATGTTTGTTGAAACTATTCGAAATGTTTTCGTTTCAAATTGTTTAAATACTCTAATTGTGATTGAATATAATTAAATATTCAGTTCATTCATGGTTTATTCTAATAAAATAATTTATAATTATTTACTTTAGTTTTTTTTTACCGCAAAATCTGAGTAATGCAGCCAGCATTTTGGGGGCGTTGCCTTATATAATATTAGCGGTCTTTTAGGTTATGTTTGTAATAATAATATTGTTCTTGGTTTACTACGGAACCCTAAAAAGAAATTCGATTTGCATGCGTTTACGTGTTTTACTATTATTAAAAGTAAAATATGATTACTTATTAGTAATAGGCACATAAGTTAATTTGGAAACCAAAAATCCTTCGATAATATTCTCTGACTTGGGAATCAACGATTAATTATTACACTAAAGCTTTTTTAAATAACTATAGGTATTTTAAATAAAATGTATGTAGAAATGTATGTTTTTGACTACCACCATGGGATAGTTTTAATTTAAAGGCGTGAATTTATGTAGGTAAGTATAAATTTTTTACCACTGACTAACGGTGAAGGAAAACATCGTAAGGAAACCTGGACTGAAATCGCCAACCCGCAGTGAGCTAGCGTGGTGATTAATGCTCAATCCTTCTCTATATGAGAAGAGGCCTTTGCCCTACATTGGGACAGTTACAGGCTGATTTATTTTATTTTATTTAAGTATAAATTTTAAAAAACCCCGATTCTGAAAAACCGCAATTTTTTAGCTAAAAACACTCTCGATCTAATTACCCATCAGAAAAAAAATGAAATTAAAATCTCTACGATACGATAGACAGACACACCGATACATAGACACGTCAAACTTATAACAGGGTCTTATTGCGTCAGGAGGTTAATAAAATATTGAAAAATATAGTCAGATCCAGATTATATCTTAATGCACAAATGCAAATAAATTCAAGAGTCTAAACTTGAGCTTCGGTCAGAGTGTGTCTCTAAGGTCAAGTTGCGTCAAGGTCATGCATATTCTCACAGCCCCTATCAATGTCACAGTTATGACGTCATTGATCTAACTAATGACAATAATAGACAGAAATAGAACGTCGAAAATGATAATTTACTTAAAAAATATTTTCGGGCACAAATCACCCACAATTATACAAGTAGAATTAATTAATACGATCATTACATTACATTAAAACATAAAATACAATAACATAACATGAAATTGATCAACCAATGAGTTTAATAATGGAATTCCATAAAATAATAATTTAATTCAATAAAATTGAATTCCTTAAAATATTGCATGATAAAAATAAAATTAAGTCAATCAAAATTAGTAAAATAAGAATTTAAATGATCTATTTTTGATTGATCACTTTTTGTTTATGTCTCAATGACACAATATGTGAATAGAGCTTAAAAAAAATGAAAAACCTGTACAAAACCTCAATAGTGGTGCAAATGAAATAACAGTTATCAAAGTGATGAAATATTACACAAACTTAAAACCTTTTTTCACAAGAATTCCCAGAAATGTGCGAATGGTGCTGGTCGTATAGATTAAATTGTTTCCATGAAACTAAGACTAAGTAACACAGTGTTTTGAGTTCATTAGCATTTATATCCGATGACAAACTGCCTTCTCTTAAAATATTTACCTTCTCTAAGCCTCAATAAACGCAAAAGTCTAGAAATAGCCGTTTACCGCGCCCGCCTTAATAACGTCATTGAAAACACTGTCGAGATAACAAATTTAAAGAAAACTGGTTCGTATTTTCACATCAATAAATTTTAAAGTCCCCTGTCAACTTCAAAGAATTCCGTTTCATTACACGGAAAACGAGCGTCTATATCTTTGCGAACAAAGTTTAAAATCAGTTAAAATGATATCAAATTTGACGCCGTTTGAGTTAGGACTTTATAAATTGGGTATTAAAGTTCAGAATCATTATGTGGTGTTGAGAACCCTTTCTGTTAGTAGCATCTGCGCTGCAGGGCTCTAAAAGTGTCTAATTACTGAAAATGATACCTACCTTTTGATATTTTATGGGGCTTATGATATTTATCTGTTATTCCTTATGTATATTATTTGGTGTTATTTAGTTTTATTACATTTTATTACAACTTATTAACTTAACAAGTACATTCATATGATAAAAAATGCCATGTGTTTATTTTTCAATTATTTTAAATTAAAAACAGTTAATTTCATATTTGTCCCTATATAATCACCTACAAGTGCAAAGCTACGGCTATAATTTGCGTTTACATAAGAATTTTATCTGTAATTGAATTATCCTGTATGTAAAATATATAATTTTTACTATTGGTCTGCTAAATAAATAAATTCCCTGCATTTTGAAGAGAAACGAATTTATTTGATTTGATTGATTGATAGATGGCGCTGGCGTCACTAAGACGTTTCTAAGTGAAGGAAAATTTTGACACCCTGAACGGGATGAGACCAGACGCATCCCGATCATAGTGTGCTAACTTAGTAGAGTGACTGGAACATTTACCCAAGTCTAAGATCCGAATTCCGCTCACAATCGAGTTTTTTCATTTAGGTAGGTACTACTAAAAATATTTATTGATGAACATAATTACTTGGGTTATTTGAACGTACCGTACTTACGGAGATAGATCGTAATAATTTGCGCCTAAATTATACTTCTTTAGGTTCTTATTGTCGGCAAAATGGTTGCTGTAATCAAAAACGTTCGTTGCTGTAATGAAAAAAATAATACAAACATCATACCTTTTTTTTCATACCTGCTTTTTGGGGATTTGTTTAAACACTTCAGTGCCTGTTCGCCTGTCATATGAGATTATCTCGGTAATGATTCTATGACTGTACGAATTCGAAATCTTCTTATCGTATGGTTGATGAACAACCTGGTGTCAGAGTTTAAACTACCCGTAGGCCTCTGACATAATTTTACTCACTATTGAAAAATCTCTCAGATGTACTGGTTTCATCACGATGTTTTCCCTCACCGTTTCAGCAACTGATAAATTTATAATACGCATATAGCTTACGAAAAGTTAGAGGTTGGGATTGAACTCAAGACCACTAACTTGTCAGTTGACTGTTATACTAGGCAATCAGCAGGGGCGAGCAGTTCATATAGGCAAAAAGGTATTGCCTACTCTGACAGATACGACGCAGACGACGATTTAGTGAAACTAAATAGGATTTTAATGTACTACCTACCCCGTCGAAAATGCCTCCGCATGCCCCTGGCAATCATTGCTATATTTTTTTTTTATTTGGACGATAAGAAATGATGGCCTGATAATATTATTTTTTAATGGGGTTTATTAAAAAAAATTACAAAGGATTCCATCATTTGATAACTTACTGGACAGCCCAATTATCATATCACTATATGTTCATGTCACTATTTTGAAACAGAATATTACGTCGAATTTTTTTTAATTTTGATAAAGCCACCCGCAACTCAAGACCACGGTCAATGAAACTTGACTCAAACCTCGAGGTTAGTTCAAAAATGATTATTTTGAATGATCTATGCGCGAATAGACCAGAAATAATATTTAAAACAAGAATATTATGTCATCTCCCACGTCTCTGACGTCAGAATATCGTAATCTATTCTTGAAACAACTTTCACAAGACTTTCAGAATATATTACTGCTGTCGTGAAACTACTTATATAGCGGAGTTTATTTAACTTTTTCCATCGTTGGGAATGATGTAGGCGGTGAATATCCAAAGCTGTCAAGTATAGTTGGACTTGTAGAAATTGGCAATTTTTGGCGGCTTGCCCTATTTTTATTGTTATTGGCTGTTTCGGTGATCTTGTGGATGAAATTATCACTTACTAACGGTGAAGGAAAATATTGTGAGGAAACCAGGAAATGTAAGAGAGGATCGTGTGTAACGCCATTTCGGAAGCCTACAAGGCGGTTTGAAGTCCAACTCTAGTTTTCAACCATTCGATGCATTCGGTAAAACGATGAAGAAGTGAACAAAAGTGTAGCAGCGTATAGGTTTTTATATAGAAATAGTCAAAAGTTAAGCGATATAATGGTATCTGGCTTGCACTATACCTACTACTTGAAACTTATAAAATTAATACAATTCTGAATAAAATTTGTAGACTAAATCATTTTAAGCACACTCCATTGATTTTTGTTTTTGAAAAAAAAATTGCTTTACGCCAGGATATTTTCGTTTATCGTGAGTACCTACGATTTAGAATTTTAGACACTAATTCTCTCGCCCGCGACTACACTGCCACACAATTTATTTAAATAATTATTTTTACTCAGACGCCAATCCGCTCTACACAGATTATAGGATAACTTACACACATACATCACAAATTCAGTGAAGCGTGGAGTCTCTTTGCTATGAAGCTATTGCTTACCTTCTATAAATGTATAGGTGTTTTTACTATCCAAGGTTATAGGGCACAAATAAATAATATATTATTTTAAGTAAGACGCGTGAGTAAGTAATATATGATTAACAAAAACTCTCTTACATTATAAGTGAGAGTCTCATTAAAATAGGCAAAGCCGTTTAGAAGATTACCCGAAACATAATATACAGACAAAAAAAATATTTGATTATTTATTATAAGCATGCAGATAACTACAATGAATTTAAGAAATAGTTGTTATATTGATATGTCTACTTCTAGTCAGGCAATCCCGAAATCAACCCGTGGGTACACCCGTAATTATATTAATTAATATAATATAATAAGTGTACTTACGAAAGTTATTATTCAAATTTTTACCCGACTACAAAAAAAGGAGGGTTATATTTATTTGTAAGTATAGTAACAACACGTGATTATGAGGGCCTATACCTGGTATCAATGGATCCATTGATAGAGAAATCGATCTATAGCACAGAATAATAAACCTACAGTACGGAAACTAGGTACGTCCAACGCTCGAAACCACATGAGTAAATAGTGCTCGAAACGGCACACTCACACAAACATGCGTAATATTGCGTAACGAGGAGACTCCTGAGCGAACGTCGCGGTACTCGCAGTAGGTATCAACGAACGCGTCGTTGCGCATGTTTGTGTAAGTATGCCGTTTTCGAGCATTTGTACGAAGATTCTGTACTGTGCTGTGGGATTCCTATACGACCTGCATGAAGAGCTACGAACCTGCTTGCGCTTAGACATAGTGCAATGAGCAGCTCCATTTCTTCTTTTTTATTCTAGTGACGGGCGTCATCTTTTTTAAATCAAAAATGTGTGTTCTGTAGTGAAATTCTATAATAATAAATATTTTATTCAGTCTACAGTCAACTCGCAGATGAATCAGTTGTTTTATTTTAAAGTGTAGTAACTCTTAGTGTGGTAACTCCTGGACCAGCAGAGTCCTAAGGTTCCCTCAGTACCTATGTTTATTATACTTTGCCTATAAGCTTATTATCATAAACTTACCTCAAATACTTCTCTGGTAGCAGAAAATGGCAGGACGGCAAGGCCGACCAGAAGGTCAGCTACTGCCAGCGAAACGATGAACAGATTCGTGACGCTTCTCAGCTTTGAGGAGCAGAGTACGGCTGCTATCACCAAGCAGTTCCCTGAAAAAGAAAGGATTCATAAAAAAAATAAACATTCAAAAAGACCGCAGTGGTCCATTTGAGCCATTTATTTGCTACACACAATTAGAAAATATTTATAGACAAAAAATACAGTAATACAACAAAAAAGTGTAGCAGGGATCCAGCTCAGTGTTCCCTGTGCAAAGTGCACCGCACTGGTTTTCAGCTGGTCCCTGACTTTAGATTTGACGTCTCACGCGCACCAGAATACAATAAATAAATTAAAATACTGGAATTATTAAAGAATTGAGTACAATAAATAAATTAAAAGAGATGAAGAAAAAGTTAGATTATTTTCTTCTTCTACTCTAGACTTCTAGTTTAGAAGTGCCCAGTGCCCAGCGTGGTGTTTAGGTTTGTATAATAAAATAACTTTTTAATGCATAAAATATATAACACTACACACTTATATTATATTGAATATATATATTTATATATACTTAATTTTTTAAACTTATTTTTATTGACCTTTAACATGCCAATTCAATGATTATACCACTTAGTTATCACTGCTCTATATTATTATACTTTTGCATTTATAATAGGTACCTACAGTACATTTCAATCACTCTACAATTGTGTTGAGTGATTGAAATGATTGTTTTATATAAATTATAAAATCTGAAATCACAATTTATTCTAAATTATTAAATTTTACTTCAAAAAGAATCTTTTAACACTAAAAGCCTGGTTTCAAAGCTAAATATTAAAAAGTGACAAATTAAAAACATTGTACAGTCTAAAAACCTCTGAAGTGGTACAATAAAGGCGCTAACGAACCCAGGAATGAAAAGCCAAGTCCGAATGTCTTGCTTTTATAACTTTTTTTAATAATCGAAATTTATTTTTGTAAGGTTGCAACCGAAAGGTATTAAAATTATGGAAAGCGTTTACCCAGAAGTGGGATGATTGAAACAAACTGTAGGTAACAGTATAATAAAATATATATATAATTTAATTTTATTTATTTATTTTAGGTCGCTTTTTAACATCTAAGGTCATCAACCACATTCATATAATATAATTAATTATATCGTACATTAAGTTGATTATTGTATAAGTTTTAAAAAAAAATAACTTTATCTAAAAGTTTATTATCAGATTAGATAGGCTATTAAACAAGGTTTATTTTAATGTGTAGGTGTCTTAACAAAAAGTTAATAGAATTTTAGTTATTTAGGTTTAATGGAGTGTTGTAAAAAAGGTCGAGTCGGCGCTTAAACGCTTGAGTCGACGCTTAAGCAGATTGTTAATGCTCAAGTCGGGACTCAACGGGACGCTCGACGCTCGAGCAGTGGCTTGAGCGTTATAATGAAAAAGCATTTTCCGAGCACCGGACTCAGCGCTCGGCTCGAGCTTAAGCGCGCGTTTAGATTAGGTACATAGCTAGGGAAACTGTAAAAAAGGGTATCCGAACACTTGCGCGAATCCACTTGCGCGAAAGACATTTGCGCGAAAGACATTTGCGCGAAAAGACTTTTGAACAAAAGACACTTGCGCGAAGGATACTTGCGCCAATGGACATTTGCGCGAAAAGACTTTTGAACAAAAGACACTTGCGCGAAGGATACTTGCGCCAATGGACATTTGCGCGAATAGACATTTGCGCGAATGGGTGCGCACATTATTTAATTAATATTATAGTCTCCGTTATCCGATGCACCGCAAATTATTAATATCAGCTCAAAGTGTCCCACTGCTGGGCAACGGCCTCCTTACTATTTTTCCACTTCTCTCTGTCGAGTGCGATGTAAGCCCAGTTCTTTTTGAAAGTTTTTTTTGTTAATATTACTCACCGTACCTACCGCCCGCCACAACTCCTAACATTTTTATTTATCACAATATTTTCATCTCATTTAAAAATTACAACGCTTGAACGCTTGAGCGCATAAGTCGAGCATGAAAGTCTAAACTCTCAACGCTCGCAAGCCTTAAACGCTCAAGCGTTTAACGCTCGAGTCTAAAACGCTCCAAAGCGTCGACTCAGCGCTTAACGCTCGACGCTCTAGCGCTCATTTTTACAACACTCTTGATGTGTGTATTTATAATTTTCAAAAAACTAGTACTTACCTATTCGAGTATAACCAACTTCACTTAAACAATATTTTAAACTATTAAGAACTGTAATTAAAACTGTTACACGCTAAAAATTCAACTAAAAGATGATTAACAGTCAATTCTACTCCATACTCGCATACTAAAAATATTAATTGCTTTACAAAAATTTAAAGTAGGTAGCAGTATAAATTCTTGCACTGATCAAAATAATTATATTGTTTATATTTTTATTTTTTAATTTGCTTCTTTTCTTTTTAATTATTGTCGTTGTTTTTTTCGATTTTTGTGATTCTGCCCAAAAGCGAATAAATGGTTTTCTTTCACTGTACCACACAGGAAAAAACTCTTTACCAAAAGTTAATTTATCGGTACAAAAAACTGAAGGTACAACTTCGCTATTCAATTATGCCACGATATACCGAAAAAGGAAAAGTTTCGATGAAGTTATGCCGAACATCGAGTTTGTGGATTTTAATCGATTATACGAAAAGAAAATTGTTTTTTCTAACATATCGCTGGGGAAGTTTGGATAACATCGCAGTTTTTGATGATATCAATTACTGAAAGGGATTGGGTACTATAAACGATAGTTTTATAATAGTCGCTTAAAGGCCTCTCTTTTTCTATGGAATTGTATGAATTGCAGGATAAAAAAATGTTACGAAATTGCGATAAAATGAATCATAAAACTTTGTAACGGGATTTGTCAGGGCTTTTTGTTACCCGACTGCCAGGAAGGGTTATGTTTTTCGCGTGTATCTTGTATGTATATTTATTTATGTATTGTTAGCATTCAGAGTAATAGTGAAACTGAGGAAAACAAAACAAAATGTAAAGTTCAAATCCCGTGTGGAATGATTACGACACAAACTTATATTTGCAATTAATTTCTGACAAAGTACTGCGTGAGTGCCCGCAAAAATCTTTTCCTGCATTTTTAACTAACTCCTTAATTTTTATATTACATAATAATGTCCTTCTGAGTGATTTTCGGTCACAGCGGCCAATTTCAACTTCAATTTCCTCTATTCCCTCACTCTCTTCATAGTCCGATGGGATGGCAATCCGACACGATCGGAGAGAGATCAGGCGCAGAGCAAACGGCTTTACGTGCTTTCCGAGGCACGGAGTGAGTGATAATTAATTTATAAAACGCACATAACTTACGAAAAGTCAGAGGTGCGCGCCTTGGGTTCGAACTCGAGACCTCTGACTTGCCAGTCAACGGTCACCACCACTAGGCTATCACGACTCAAAAAAAAAGTACATAGTTACTAACCCTTTAAGTCTTTGTTACTCGTGAAATAAATATTTTAATTTGAATTTTAAAGTCAGAAATGCGCGCCTTGGGTTTCAACCCGAGACTTCTGATTTGTCAGTCAACAGTCACCACCTCTAGGCTATCACAACTCTATTAGTAATATAAACAATAAGTATCATAATATGGCATCCAAGCTTGGTACTTATTCCATTAACACTCACCAAAAGAACTGAACAAGACAAGGGTTCAAATGGCTCTATACAAGAGACATACAATAAACAAGTTCGTAAAAAAATAAGAAAAAACTACTTAGTGTAGCACTTTGTGTGCTACACTAAGTAGTTTTTTCTTTTAGTTCGGTCTTCTGATTTATGTTAGAGGCAGCTGCCTTTTCACGGGTATACATAAATATGAAACATGTAAGTCGTAAATAAGGAAGTTTGGAAAAACGTTCCTGAATCTTGGTGTTCGTTTTTTGATTTCCGTATTTGGAATGAAATATCTCCGAGGGCACGATACCCATGAAAAAATGTTTTGCAAAAACCTTCGAAGTAGGATTTTTTCATATTTTCAAGACAAACCGTTTCTTTTAAAAAAGTTGGCCCACACTAAAAAGTTCTTCTATACATCATGCGTGTGTTATTTACAGTCTTATAATGTGTTATTAAACGGTTTTACTTAGCTTGACCTGTTTATTATTTGGTTCAAATTTAGTAATCGATATTTCACCCCCTTCTTGTAGACAGATTGATCTGATATTTGGTACACAGCTATAGTTTTGATGACAAAATCGTTTTAAATTTTACTTACATTATTTTAGTAATTTTTAATAACTTGCAGGGGCGAATGTACTCATCTATGACTATAAATCACTCCCTCAACTACGAAATCTGAAATGTAAAAACTTTAATTTGATTTCCTACTTCACAATCATCTGAAATGTATAAAGGTGACCAAAGCATACGTCATTTATTTAAAAAAAATGGTTTTATAATAATCCAAACTCTAAAGCTGAGAATTTTTTAAAGGAATAGAGACTTTAAGAACTTAGGCTTATTATGAAAGTAAGTGCCCCAAAACAAAAAAAAAATGAAAGTCACGCTCGACTGACAGCGACAAATGATATCTAATTGCTTTTAAACCCTCAGTAGCCCTCAATGTCCTTCAATGACAGCACACCGCAAAATTACAAGTCAACATGACACACGACTTTTGAAGTCCTTTGAAGTCGTACTATACAGGGAGTCGGTTTTTATTTTCGCCAATGTCTTTCTAAATTTCCATTCACGAATTTTGTAGAGATAAGATATGTTTACAATTTATTGGTAGACCTATTAAAAAACCAGGCCTGGTGGTGGTTTAAACTTAAAAAATGATTGTTCGTTCATTATTCATCAGCCCTTCGATTTCATCATCTGCCCAGCCTTTTCCCAACTATGTTGGGGTCGGCTTCCAGTCTTGTCGGATGCAGCTGAGTACCAGTGTTTTACATGGAGGGACTGCCTATCAGACCTCCACAACCCAGATACTAGGTTACACGATAGCCCTTGGTAAGACTGGTTGTCAGACTTTCGGGCTTCTGACTACCCGTAAAGATTGTCAAAGATCTACAATTGACAGCCGGGGCCAACAACTTAACGTGCTATCCGAGGCACGGAGAGTGATAATTAATTTATAAAACGCACATAACTTACGAAAAGTCAGAGGTGCGCGCCTTGGGTTCGAACCCGAGACCTCTGACTTGCCAGTCAACGGTCACCACCACTAGGCTATCACGACTCAGCCATTCGATTTATAATCTTCCAATTTCCGTCCTAAGAACGTCTTTAAGACCCTTTTTTACGGCACCTTATCGCTAAGTATAGGGATAATACCCGGTCGGTAACATGCGTATTAAAAGCAACGCATGATAATATCAGCTGGTGATTATAGCAATTTGCCATCAGCGCCCGATCGTAATGGCGGTCTATGGGGCTGCCGTGAGGACAGAACATTTTCCGGCAGATATGGGTTTTATGCGTGGGGTAATAAGATAATGGACAGGCCTACATAATGTATATATTAAGTAATAAGTAGGTATGTAATTTTAATACAAGGTTAAAAGGTTTAATATTTGCTATAAAACTTGCAAATGGCGCCGAAAATTGTTTACTACTATATCAGCCTATTACGAAAACAGGGACAGATAAACAGTCAGTATGTCAACATTTGGGAATAATAACGATGATCAGCCTATAGTTGTCTCTCTAAGAGTGTAAAGACCTATTTATGTGTAGGTATTTGGTATGCATCTGGGGTGTGCACAGACATTTTTGACATCGTAGGCATTACATACAAATCCTACTTAGTTTCACTAATTCATCGTCTGGGTCATATATATCAGGGTAGGCAGTGCCTTTTTGCCTATATGAGCTTCACGCCCACGCCCCTGGTACTACCTATTAAATAGTTACGAAAAATGCAACAGAATTTGTATGAAATTTTCTGTCAGGTAACAGAAGTTAAAATAGGCAAGACGAGTCAAATAAGTCTGCTCGGATTGATTTTTCAAGCATGAACATCTCGCTGTAGTGATATTGTAAACCCAGATTTACCAGATTTTTAACTTTTTAAAGTACACAAAATATATTTTCTAAATAAAAAAAAACTGTTTTTTTTATACTTCAAAGAAAGTTGATAAAGTTTGCTTTAAAACATTTTTTACTTCAAAACTAACTTCTAGGGTTTAGGAGGTAGGAGGTTTCTTCTTAGGTTTTCCGTTTTAAAGGCCAGTGTATAAAGGTCTTGTTCATGAAATAAACGATGTAAAAAGCCTCCTAAATTAAATTGGGAGCATGTTATCATACGGAACGTTGTACAAGAGTGTAATTCACTTAGTCAAATGCCGCTCGCTTGGGTTTCAACTTGCCTCCATTACATTTTCACATAACAATGTTTGCAATTACTGTGTTTTGTTTGAATAACTTTACTTTTTTTTAATAAGCACGACCTCGTTCGTTCATGGTTCTGCAAGCTCGGTTAACGAACCTCGGACTCTCCATTTGATAATTATTCTTTTAAAATATTGGCCACAGTGGCCTAATCTCATTGAAGGCTCGCCAAGTGTGCAGGATAATATTTATAGTGCACAAATGTTTGCACAAGTGCACTCTCTATTCCCTCAATCTCTTAGATGTCCTATCTAAGAGATTGAGCAATTAGATATGACCAGAAAGAGATCAGACTTTTTTTTTTCATCTTTATTTATGTTTAGGAGCTTTTATCCGATAGATATGTCAACCCCATCGTACAGATCAGACTTCAAACAAGCGTAATCTACAAGGTACAAAGCAGATGATATTAAATTTATAATACGTCAAGTGCCGTGTGGTTTCTGGGCGGCCTTAGAATAGAACCACCCCTACTCGCCCCACGGGTGTCGTAAGAAGCGACATAGGGAAAGATCCGGAGGATGGGCAGCAGCACCCTTCTGTGTAACAGTAATCATCTGCTACTACGATCGCCAACCCGCTTGCCTGGCATGGCGATTACGGGCAAATACCTATTTTCATCAGGCCTATTTTCAACAGTGGATTAATACAGGCTGATGATGATGATGAATACGTCCAGAACAGTTCCCTAGACAGGTCACTTTGTTGTTTGTTGATACAACAAGTTGCATGGCGGCAAGGCTTTATCCAGTGGGTGGATATTGCCATGACAAAACCTTCCATCAGAAGCAGTTTTGGTCTCTGTTAGTTTGTGACCATTTGTCCCATCATGATTTGACTTTTACGACATGAAACAAGTTGGTACCGACCGATTCTTAATCAAAATAATAGATACATGACAAAACTACTAAACAACAATAGGCTTGATGTTTTTAATAAAATTAAAAATACAACGGTTTTATTAAACCATCTTATTAGTTTTGTTAAAACAAATTTTAACCCCTTCTTACCCGTTTGGTATAAATGTAGCCCCATCCACAATAACTGGAATAAAACGAAAATATCAAAGAGATACCCAAAGCGGACCCAAATCTATCATCCTTATCACTCAAATCCGAACGTTTCTAAAAACTCTAGAGGCCTGACCACTCTGTTGTTTTCCGTTCTTTGAAGCCCGACTGTTGGTGACAAGGAAACGAAAAAATATTGGAAAACTTGTGAATAAGTAAAGAAGGTTTATTGCAACCCTTGTTACTATCGACGACTTATTGGCCTTTGTTGTTTTATACCGGTCTAAAAGATCGACGCACGTCTTAAATTATGAATGACATTAGCTTCGGGGCTGTGTACGTTTGTGTTGAGATTTTTATTGCCTGATTGGTCGCAACCACACCTGCTCAGCAGGTAAAGTGATAATTGGATTTGCCACTGGGATTTTTATTAGCAGTTAGAACATTACGTAGGGATATAACTTCACGCTTTTTTCCCATGGGTATAGGCAGAAACTCCAGGACACCACCTGCGACGGTTTCTACATACTCCTTTTGTCTCGTCTATATTCATACATGTCGTCACATACTATAACATGCATTTAGTTTCAAGCAACTTTAGACCACAACACACGTCTTTTTCATAATAAAAAAAAACAAAATGGCTTATAAAATTAGTCCAATCTATTATGTATGTTTTTTACATGTTTATGCACCTGTTTATAGCATATAGGTAGGTACATCAAAAAAAACTATTAAAATTCATAATATTACAAAATGGGTGATGTCGTTCCTATGTCTTTTAAGGTGAAAAGTTTGGAACATGGGACCAGCGCGTCTAATACATCTGGTAGATGTCACCACACGCCTTTAATACGTTAAGAAAAAAATTCGTAATTTCAACTGACGCGGGCAGGACTCGGTAGCTTAGTTGGTAAAGCGATGACACGGCACGCCAGTCGTGCCCGAGTCAGTTGCTTTTGCGAGTTTTCTTATTAAATAATTTTCAAATTCAAATTCAAAATTCTTTATTAAATTTGTAGAACATACATGAAATATTATAAATAGTGGTCACTATGTGTTAACCAGCAGCGGTGTACAAATATGGATATAACAATAAGAAACTAGTAACAAATTTAGTTAAATCCGATTAAGTATAATAATTTATTAAAAAAAAAAGATCAGGAAAGTATGCGATCAGATCGGATTCCACATTTTGTTGTCAATTTTCTAAGCTTACACGAGGCTCAATTTTGTCTTTGGCCAATTTACTGCGTTCAATTACTTTTGCGATACCCTCATAAGGGTTTATACTACGCTCCTAAGGGTAGACACACACCACAAAGTCCTTAATAGGACCTCTAAAGTGGTCAGTGTTCGTTAAGTGTGTGTGGACTTTGATACTGAATGCCAAAGGTCGCCTTTGATTGTTTTAAGTGTTCCACTTAGGCAAACTTGAATCAATATTCAGTTTACCTTAGTTAAGGTTTTGACACGACATCGCAACATGTCGTGGTGCCTAATTGATAACGAGCCCTTTTTAAATGTAATATATTTATTTTTATTTATTTATTATATTATTATTTTTATTTGTTTGTGATTTTTTATTTATTTGTGTCGTGGTGGTGCATTGGTTACGAACCCGCTTTGCAATCGCGTGGGTGTGGGTTCGAACCTGGCCAGATGGCCATAAAAGATATGATATTGAAAAAGTCACATTGGTAGATACCAATGTGACTTTTTCAATATCATATCTTTGGTAGATACCAATGTGACTTTTTCAATATCATATGTACTTTCTTAGTTAATCTAAGACACCACTGACTAACGGTGAAGGAAAACATCGTAAGGAAACCTGGACTTTAATAGTCTGAAATTGCCAACCCGCAGTGAGCTAGCGTGGTGACTAATGCTCAATCCTTCTCTGTATGAGAAGAGGCCTTTGCCCTACATTGGGACAGTTACAGGCTGATTTATTTATTTATTGTGAGGAAAACCAACAGCTTTAAAACAGGTTAAAAAACTTGATATAAAAAACAGTTGGCCAATTGTAAGTGCGTACAGGTTTATCAACAGTATTGAAATTATATTAATCTTTTTTTTTATTCATCTGATCATTCTGATGCTGAATGTGCGAACAGAAGTGAGATAGAGATTGAGAGATAACATAAGTGTCATGTAATTTCGACCATTACTTACCTTTTTTTCAGGGTTACCATTATAAAAAATTGAAAATAGTTGGTGCCACTATAGTAACGCGATAGGGTCACGGTAACCACTTACCATCAGGCAGATCTTATGCTTGTTTACCATCATAGTGATAGAAAAAGTAGGTCAAATATTTCCAGCTATAAAACTGTCAAATCCATTACCATTCAGTTGGTACAAACCATCCTACATTTCAATCCAAATTAGTTTTAGCTATAAACCTGTTTTATTATAATGCCGGTCACGGAATCTATTTGGCCAATACTGTTTTTTAGATCTAGCTTTTTGCCGAACTTCGGCCGAGTTGAATTAATCATGGAAACCAAAATTATTTATTTATACTGAACTAGTAAGGGTAAACCAATGAGGTTATATTTGGTGTAGTTTTGGTTTGAAGAATACAAAGTTTTCTTTCTTTTTAATAAAATCCTTTATCATGGGTTCGATACCTTACTACCAAATGATTACTGTTTATTTGTACTTAGTGCTTATATCTTTCGTTTCGATATAATTCGTTAAAAAAAAACAATCGTATAAATGGTGATTAAACGAAGAAAAAAACGAACAAATATGAGAATCGTCAATCAAATCGTCGTTCCAATTTCGAATTCAACATTTTACTATAAACAGAGTGTAACAGAAGTCCGAAATAATACATTAAGGGTTATAAGGTAATCTTTGAGCAAAGGTTTTGAATCTCCAATAATACTTGACTAAACCACGGTCAAAATTTTCACCAAAATTAAATATAGCTCTAGAAATCAGCTGAAAAGTGAATCAACACGATCCGGCCATTCACCTTTAATAAATTGTTTAAGTAAGCACTAGGCACGTGTAGGTTAATGAAATCTTTCACTTTAAAAAAAAAAAGAAATACAAAAGTATGAAAAAAATGCCTTCTTTGTATTCAATATTTTTACAGGTGATTCTCTACATGACATACATACATATTATTAAGTATTATTTCGGACTTCTGTTACACGCTGTTAATACTTTTTTAAAGTATAGATACCTTATATAAGTATTAGTATGGTGAAGTTTCACCATACTCAGTTATATATATATTATATTATATTATATATAGTATATGTCAGTTGACATAATGATTGCTTCCGACATTCTGTTTAACAAAATACCACAATGCATTGTGCTATTATTAATAACTATGTTTGCTTCGATATATTTATCGAGGAATTGAAATATGATATTAGAATAGATAGTACTCTATTGTGAACTAGAGTGCCTTTTCACAATGCGGTTAAAGGCAGAAGTGTAGATATTTTTTTAAAACATTAATTAGTATTTCATTAAAATTTATTGTGTAAAATATTCCAAAAACTGCATGTTCGGATATTATCTTTTAAAGACGTCATTTGACGTCATTGTTTCTTATCTCGAAGCCGAAGAGTTGTCATTCCATGCATAATTTATTTTTTATATTTTAATATAATTTTAATCAAATAATAGTAATTTGTACGAACAGTTACTCCTTGTAAGGCACTGATATAGTTTTACAATGTTATAATTTTGTGACCTGATAGTTATCTAATTTTAATTTTCTTTTATAGTATATCAAGCCTGTTAATATGAGAATTACATAACATAGCCCTTACTTACTTTACATTAATATAGATTGCGCCTGCGTACACTAGACTAACGAGACTGTCATTATATACCCTTTTGTAGATCTCAAGTAACCCATGAAACGCATGACGTGATTATTTGACAGCAAATTCTTTGCAGTTACACAGTTTACTCGTGTTCATTAGAAACAAAAGTAAACTCTATTCACTGGGCATTAACATTCAAATCCCTCTGGATCACATTGCCTAGGGAATAAAGTCCACACTCGTCGTTAATAAACACGAGTATACTCCAGTGTTTATTAATGGCCACCGCACGGTGACTGCACGAGTATATTTTTTGTGGTGTTAAAACAATACCTTTTATAATTTTTTCGAATAAAATTAGGCTTTCAAGGGAATTTAGCCACTAGCGGGCCTACAGGCTGGCAGTGGACGGGGCTGCGAGGCGCGGTTGCAGTTTCCGGCCCCGTCCGATACAGTGCGAGGAACACGCAGGGGGGAAACGTTTTTTTAGTGGGTGCGAGCCTCACATCATAACGGCACATCTTCGGACGCATGGTATGCGGTAGGCATTTTTGACTCCCCCCGGCCACAAAAAAAAGGGAATTACGCCACAGCAAAACTGAAGTAAGAGTATCTATGTCATGGTATTTCGCATATTTTTGCCGCCTCACAAGTGGGGCTAACTAAAACTCAATGGAACACACCTAAATGTAGTCTATCTTTATCGTATGGTTGATGAACAGCCTAGTGTCAGAGTTTAAACCACCCGGTAGGCCTCTTACATGGCCTTTACATACCGTTGAAAAATCTCTTAGATGTGCTGGTTTCCTCACGATGTTTTTCTTCACTGTTTTAGCAAATGATAATTAATTTCTAATACGCACAAAAATTCAAAAAGTCAGTGCGTCGATGTCTGAGGATTTTGAACCTAAGACCTTCGACTTGGCAGTCCAAAACGGTCATACCACTAGGCTATCACTAGATCCTTTACATGTAGAACAGGTACATGTTATAGAATATTCTAGACTCGTGCACAAACTTCAACTATTCCGTTTTGTTTGTATATCTACGATAGGACCTATCGATATCAGTCATTCATCAATTCTATTCTGAATACAATATGGGACTATGAGGGCCTTCGATTGATTCCTAACATTTATATTTAGATAGCTTTTGTACGGCGGCGGTTGTTTAGAATGCCCGCCATTATTTATATCCTATCCTTACTTACCTTGTATTTTATCTTTAGATTTTTTTATCTCATCACTACAATAAAAGGCGGAATGCAACCCGAGTTGGTCACGTGACCTCATATTGGTCATATTCGACCGCGACTGATCGCAAAGAATCCCCGCGAGATCCCAATGTAGAATGGCAGCTTAAGGTTTTTTTTTCTTTCATTTTAATTTCGATAATGCTATCTCCATTGCCGAGGTTAATTAATAATTAATCTGTGTTCAAAGCGTATTACCCTAGCTGTAGCCATGAGCAGGTCAAAAAAGAGGTTATCAACCCAGTTAGATTGATAAACAGCTTAATAAAGATGGTATTACCCAAGATACCACGGTAAACAGGTCAAGAAAGAGGGTATAGCGATAGATACCCCAGTTGCAGCGATAGACAATTCACGAAAGACGGTATTACTCTAGTTGCAGCGATAGACAGGACAAGAAAGACCAGTTACAGCAGTATACAGGTTAAGAAAGACGGTATTACCCCAGATGCCACAGAATTTCTCCTTCTTATCGTGTGGTTGATAAACAACCTGGTGTCAGAGTTAAAACCGCCCGTAGGCCACTGACATGGCTTTACACACCACCGAAAAATCTCTCAGGTGTGCTGGTTTCATCGCTATGTTTTCCCTCACCGTTTTAGCAACTAATAATTAATTTATAATACGATCGAACTCGAGACCTCTGACTTGTCAGTCGAATGGTCATACCACTAGGCTATCAGAGCTGACCACTGAACTAACAGGTCATGACTCTGTTCTTGAGCTAGCATTTAAACCAGTATTACGCAATTCAGAAAACACTACGAACCTTTATTTCTTAGTAAAACCAACAGGACTTTTCGATATTTATCTCAATTCAATATATGTGATTGTGAGAGCTTTCAATTGATTCCTTACATTTATTTAGAGCGCTTTTGTGCTCCGTTGTCTTTTAGAGTGCCCATCATTATTCATACCACTTTTGTATTCACAGATAAGGATTGATTTGTTGTTCTATTTTTGTGTGGTGGAATTTTGTCTTTTTTTTGTTCAAAAATTTATTTTTACCGTTTATATTCTAATTTTATCTACATCTATAGATATAGATAGATGATCTATACCAATAAATGTAAATGAAAAATGAAAATATGGAAGGCTCTGTTCTTGATCAAAATAATGACACTATTTTTTCAGTTCACATTTAGTTATCTGTAATATCTAAAAGCAGTTTTAAAAAAATTGTCTGACTGAATATTTCGGGTAATCTTCTGAACCGCTTTCCATAATCTTTTTTTTTCTGTAAGTAAATAAGTAAGTGAAAAATGCCTTAAGAAAATTCAGAGATATGTGCCTTAAGCTTACATCTGAAAACTTTTAATTGCCAGTCAACAGTTGTGCCAGGCTATCACAGCTCTTAAAATCTACATTGTACAAAATGTTTGTCCACGCGCCTAGACCAATTTTGATGAACTTTTTTGTGTATTTAACTGGGACCCTGGATGGTTTATGTTCACAATTGACCCAGTAAGTGACGCTGCGATCAGGTAAAATTAGAACCACAGTGGCAAAGACGTGTAAGGTCAAAACAAGAGTTCTATCGAAATCCAAACTACAAACAAATTAGTAAGCAAAACTTTATATACCAACTAAAGTGTAACATTTTCAACAATACACAGTGAGCCTGCTCGCTATTGAAACGTAGAATAACGGTATAGTCCCCGATGTAATCGCCTAATGGAGTCTTCTCGTCTACACTACACTGTGTCACATAAATATTAATGCAGAAAGCCCACTCAGTACAACTGATGGCTATCATCTATACTTATTGCCCTGTTAGTCTAAAGGTGGTCGCAAGCAAAGCCAGAGATCTACATTTTTGTATAATAAACGTTTGCGTGAAATGGTATTTGTGAATGATTTAATAAAAACGTATAGTTTAATTAAGCAAAAGATCGTGAGAGGAAATATGAGGGATACCTCTGCTCAAAAATACGTTTGGAACCCGCATTAAATTCGGTTATTTCTTAGGCCAAAAGCATAATAAATAAATAAATGCCATAAAATTTTAATTTTAGTTGTAATTTTGTGTCCTATATTTTAAAAGTGAATTTTTCACTCATAATGACGGTAAAAGGTTAATACTGCCTCGGAGTTTAGAACAGTGCCCAGTATATGGCAAACAAGGAAGAGCCACTCTTGTAACATGGGATTTGTAAATCAAAATGTGGGTGTTTAACACCTCTGCCCAACTAAAATAACAAGCACGTTAAGATTATTTTTGGGACTTCTGTATTCTCACACCAAGTGGCGTCAGGTATAAATGAATACCAGCATACAAACAACCTATGCTTTTATTCGGAAGACTGGGAATGTTGTAAATGATTTTTAAACATTTTGTTGCAAAATGCGAGCTTGGGTTACGAACGTACAATCTTTGGCTTGGCAGTCCAATGATCATACCACTAGGCTATCATTGCTAATGTTTATGTTTTTGACTATAAATTGTATTGTTTAGTGAATGTAGCCTAGTAGCCTTTGATTAGTAAGTCCAAGTTTTTTTTAAATATTTTTTTTTAATAAATTACCTTTGATTTTTCGTAAATTACGTGCTTTTATTTAAAAAATAATTATCACTAGCACTGTACCTCGGAGAGCTCGTAACGGAGTGAGTTGTGCAGGTGATCTTTCTACGGTCGCGTCGGATTGCCGTGTCACCGGACTATGAGAGTAAGGGTATAGAGAGTGCACCTGTGTTTATGCACACTCTTTTGCACTATAATATATCCTACGTCAATAGCTAATCTCCATTGAGGTTGTCCGCAGTGACTGAAATTCTAAAAATTTTTTAGTAATTTTGTAATAAAAAATTCTTTCACAGGATTTTACGCTTATTTACCTCTTTTCGAGAATCAAACCAATATGACGGCAATAATAATGAAAAGGTATTTTAATATATTGGAGAAGTAAACAACCGTGTGGGTCAGCTGTGGGTACGTAATCACAAAACATCTGCGAAAAAGGTAAAACATTTTCTTGTTTTTATTCAATTTTGTTCAGTTTATATTCGAACCCAATCTAATGGACGATACCTAATAACTTTTAATTAAATTTCTCAAGCAAACAAGTTTAAAAATACATTTAAGAGTGAAGAAAAACCTTTTTGTTAAATCACTGTAAGAGTTCAGCTGTTGGTTCTACACATAAATCTCGTAGCGTCGTAGCTTCGTAGCACGTGCTACGACGTAGCTTTCGTAGAGGGATACAAAAGCGGAAATGGGATTAAGTAGCAAAGGTATGGTAAGGTGTGTACAGTCAGCGTCAAAAGTAGCTCAATATTAGTTTTTTTTTTAATAAATAAATGAATAGTATGAATCCTTCCATATCAAAAGTAGCCAAGTGTGTTTGTAGGAAACCTACATTAAAACAACTTTAATTGTGTTTTGCTACATTATTTATTACATTGTTGCTACATTTTTTGCTGCATTATTTGTATCTGATATAAATTATTATTAATCTTATAATAGCAACACTGCCCATTGTGAATATAAAATTATTACGTCACTTACTTTTGGTGCTTTGTGCCTACCTTGTGTGTAAGATTTTTGTTTTGTATTAAAACGTGATCTACAATATTATACTCTCCATTATTTTCTATTGCTTTTTACTCAGTAAAACGACACCAAACTTATAATATACTACACAATTCTTTAGTTTCGAAAGCTAGCTAGCTAGTTTCCCAGCTTCTTTTGATGTTGACTGTACATAAACCTTTCACATGGCAAAATTGCCGCAATATCAATTTAATGGATATTGGAATAATTCAATCTGTTCTAGCTGATCCAAAATCGGCTGCTGCGCAAGCGCTCTGCCATTTAGTTACTGTTATAGAGTAGGGAACGGGAATATAATAGCATTTTATTATATAATATTTTTGTTTATTAAAATATACCATGAATTTATTTTATTTATGCACTATATGTTTTTGCTTCCTAATTAAAATTATTTTATAAAAAACTCGCGATCCCTGGCGTGCCGCGCCATCGCTTTACCAACTAAGCTACCGAGTCCTGCCCACTTTAGTTGAAATTACGAATCTCTTTTTTAACGCCCTTCCTTTGACTTGGCAGTTCAGCGGTCATACCACTAGGCTATCACTCCTTTAAAAAGGTTGTAGATGTAAAAAATATAAAACAAATAAAATATTTAATTTTTATTTAAGACCACATAATTATGGCAATTTCTGCTCATTGAATACGGGGTAAAAGTGTATAAAGCTAAAATGAAAGGGGTAAAACGAAATTATTTTGAAGTAAGAATTCAGAGAAAGTAACAGAGAGTAACGATTAAAGTATTTACTTAATTCCCCGTCTTGTAATGTTGGTTTTCAATTAGAATTTCACGTATGTATTTCGCTTTGAGTAATTATGGTTGGATGAGTTGTCTTGTGGTATGTAATTCTAAGATGAAAGTTTAATCTATTTAGATTGTATTGAGTGTGTGGTTAATTTAATACTGCTTTGTTGTTCTAATGCCTATTAAGGTTTAAGCTTCGACATGTGTCTTGGGGTAATTCCGTCTTAGTGCAGGGATAATCTAAGTGGTATGATTAAAGACTGTGTATCACAGTATTTCATGAAACAGTTGGGCTGTTAAGATGTGATGCAAAAATGTATGAGCATGATATAAGGGGTGCTCTATAATTTGATTAACCGTGTTGTGCACCTATTGCAACAAATATTTTACAACAATAATATTAAAAAGTGAATGGTTTATGCAAGGAACTAGATTTTCGGTGTCTGATAGATAAAGGTATATTTTTGTTAAAAAATAATTGTATCTTGTACTAATTTTTTTTTTGATCGAATCAAAACAAATAATGCTTATTCTTTAATCAAAGAAAGTGGCTGTTTTTTTAAGCAATCGTATATAGATATGTTTTTTTTATTATTTATTTATGTACACACACAAACAGGTATAACAAATATCATAACATGAAAATTAAGTACAAAGGTACTGCTTATTTCTAAAGAAATTTCTGCCAGCAGACGTGCGATGGGAAAGGCGATTAAAAAGAAGTAGACTACAGTGTGTAGAAAAAATAAAAAATAACAATAACAGAAATATGAATACTGGATTAATTTTATTTAAATTATTATATTAAATTTTATAAATTATTATTTAATAATATTAATAAATAACTTTTAATTTTAACTAAAGGTTGTTTTTTTATTCTTGATTTAAGTTGTCTTAAGTCAGTAATACGTCAGTGTTACGTCAGTCATTACTTTACCTGCTGTAAATATAATACGTAACAAGTACAAGTATAGCCAGTCTTTGAGCAGCAGCTGACACGTTGTTTCTTTAATTGAGCGCATAATTACCGCAATCTTACGTCAGTCTTACGTCAATTTTGCGTCAGTTAAGGCGCCTCTTACCGCTAATCCGCTATCTCGCTCGCACATTGAAGATATAAAATCAATGACTATAGTTATGAAAAATCGAACTACACCATATGAAGGAGAACAACATTGCTAAGTTTCAGAAAAAAAATTAGCTTGATCAAAACATGTTTTCAATAAAAAAAATAGCTTTAAGTGAATTTTTATTTTATTCCATTTCTATGCATGAAAACATGTTTCGATCAAGCTGATTTTTTTTCTGAAACTAAGTAATGTTGTTCTCCTTCTTAAGGTGTAGTTTGGTTTTTCGTAACTATATTCATTGATTTTATTTCTTCAATCAACTTCAATGTGCGAGCGAGACAGCAAATTATCGGTAAGAGGCGCCTTAAACGCTAATCTCACGTCACTCTTACGTGTTTCTTACCTGCAATAACTAATACGTCAATGAGCGCAAGTATGGCCAAGCTCACAAGGCTGACCGGTTCGTCCCAGCGGACGTCTTCGAGCAGCGCCTGGCACGCTGTTTCATTCAACGAGCGCATATTACGCGCGTCGCACCGCGCGCGCGAACCGCCGCGCGGCGCATCGCCCGCTCGCTTTCAGGTTGTTATTGTCATTTTGCCCGGATCTGTAACAAATAAGAAAAAACTTTTGACACTTATATCAATTATAATACATAATAACAATACCTCCAAAATTTGCCCTAAGGGTTCGCGTAGAAGCGTTCTTATCTCATATTTTTATAATTAAGTTCTAGCTTATCGGCTGCTGGTTTCCGGCCTAAGAATAGAACCTACTTATACTGCGAATATCGTAAAAAGTGACAAAGGAAAAAATCTGCAGGATGGGCAGCAGCATCCAACAGAACTGTGTAATAGCAATCATCTGCTACTGCAATCGCCAACACGCTTTCCCAGTGTAACGATTAAGGGCAAACACCTTCTAATGAGCGCACAAAATAAGTGATACGTATGAGAAGAGGCCTATATCTAGCTGTGGACTGATTCAGGCTGTGTATACGAGTATATGGGCTGCACATTTTTTTTTTACAGAAACCTAATGATTTTATTAAATAAACTTACGGGAAAATGCAACATTTTTTTAAAATTTGCAGACGATAGATGCCAATTACATAGAATCGACCTTTAACCCTCCAGCTCATGTAGCAGCTGCAACCATTAGGACAACGAAGTAGGCAATGATCAGCTAATTAAAAATGTTCATTAGCGGGTCTCGTTAGACGAGGAAAATGTAGCTATTGTTTATGCAAATATAGGCCAGGTTGAAACTTAATGTTTATACATTAGGTATGGATAAGTTTTGTTCGAACGAGTTTTTACTTAGAATAAAGTAAAATTTTTAATGGTCAGGTTTTCTACTATTTCGTAGGTGCATTTACAGAAATATAATTTTACAATGCACAAACAACATACACAACAACATATATCGTAACAAAAATCAAATCATTTCTCTTGATGATATAATATTACTAGCGACCCGCCCCGGCTTCGCACGGTTACGCTAATATGCATGTATATACATTAAACCTTCCTCTTGAATCACTCTATCTATTAAAAACACCGCATCAAAATCCGTTGCGTAGTTTTAAAGATCTAAGCATACATAGGGACAGACAGACGCGGGAAGCGACTTTGTTTTATACTATGTAGTGATAGTATAGATTGTAGGTTCAACACTTATTTCCGTTAACATCAGTTTTTATATAAAATTACATTAAATTTAATTATAAATTATAAAACTACGTTAATTTGGATTTGGTTTCCTCTTCTCTTCGTTAGGTTGAATAATAACATAGCATAGGATTTAAAACACTCTGTAGGCTTCTGACATGGCTATACACCTTTTATAATATTCCAAAAATGTGCAAATTTTCTCATACTATTTTCTATACCGTTTTAAGCAATAATAATAAATTTCAAGTAAGGTAGTAAGCGCGACTGCTGAGCACGAGGTCCTGGGTTCGATCCCCGGGTCGGGCAAAGTGTTATTGGGTTTTTCCATTAGAAAATTCTCAGTAGCAGCACGGAGTCTGGAATTGTGCCTGGTTAATGGCAATAGGCTCGCCCCCTATAACATGGGACTTATATATAGCCGGCGAAACGTGGGTGTACTGCACACCTCTAGGCATGATTGAGTCTTTAATAAGATTTAATTAAAATTCGATTAAAAAATGATTTTAAAAACTTAGTGCGTACCTGGGTTTGAACCTTCAACTTGGCAGTTCAGCGGTCATCACTAGGCTATCACAGCTCAGATTGCGCGTGATTGGTCAAAAACGACCTTTTTTTGTGTTCAAAAATTGCGTGCTCACGATAGATTTTTACAAAATCATTCCAGAGAATAGTGACTTAAAAGGTTAGTTATCTAGGTTGGTCTAAGTGTAGGCGAAGAAACCAATAAAGTCTAGTTTGTTTATCTAGGACATCACTTAGCGTTTGCTTTCATTCATAAGAGACTGTTACATTGCCTACTGGTAAAGTGTCATCTAGTTACCGACAAATAATTTCATATTAATATTACCTATAATTATTTTAATAAGAAATTTACAACTAACACGGATGGTATTCGAACCCACGATCTTCGGCGTACCGTGCTCTAACCGCCGAGCCACCGTATATGTATATTTGAAATTTCGACTGATTCTAATGGGATACTGTGGCTCAGCGGTTAGAGCGTCGGCACGGTACGCCGAAGATCGTTGGTTCGAATCCCATCCGTGTCAGTTGTTTTTTCAAATATTAAAATAATTATATTTAATAATCAAACATGTAAAAAAATTACATTTACAAAGATTGTGAAACAGGCCCCAAATAACTTTTTTTTAGCCTTTATTAAAGGCGCCTCTTTTCACTACTTCACTTCTACTAATTTGAAAAACATACATGTGAAAAGCAAATCTCCCTCAAGCTACGGATGCCAGGCAAACATTGCAGCCTACGTCATAAAATGTATTCGTATTTTTTTATTGAAACGCCAGTATTTATTAAAAAAGAAATGTATGCATGGTTGCATACATTTCTTTTTTACGACGATATATGAAATATTATGCTATATCTGATAGCACTCCAGTTACTATAATTTTATAGATTTGGAAGACACTATATTGGAGACATAATTTATTATTCCCTAATATAAAGTTGCTAAATCTGAAATCCCATTATTTTTAAATAAAATTAAGTGTAACATTTAGACGAGTTACATTTGCGTGCTATTTATTTTCTAGAAGTAATTCAAATTTTAGAAGGGGATGGCGCGACGAGCTAGATGCTTATTGCGAGGATTGGCCGCAGAAAGCACAGTACCGAGAGGAATGCATGCCTTGCAGTAGGACGATAATGGCTGAAAATAAATAAAAATAATAATTTTAGCATCAATTTTGTGCTGCAATTAAAGTTGCCTTACGAGTGTAACATTAAAAGTGTTTTGTAAAAGATATTGTGGACCATCTGACCTGTAAAAATCGCCAATTTTATTAAAAGTAAGTGCTACTATCGCTTCCATATTCGCCAAATAAGTTCCTTTCTGTAAACTAGTTCCTTAAAGGTTGATAAGTTAACTGTAAGTTTAACAATAGAACCTTTCTTTGAATACAAAACGCTAACCTCGACTTCAAACAACAAATACACAGAACACACACTTGAAACAGTTCTAAAACTAAACTAAACTTAAACTAAATCTCATTAATATTAACACACTGCTTAGTTAACAACTTAAGATAGTATATGTTTATATACCGTACGTGTCTATAACATCAAAGGAAGATGTGTGAAATAGGATCGGGATTCTCAATTAAACTAAATAGACATCAGTAGAGCGAGAACTTACATATTATCGAGGTTGTGGTACAAAGGTTACAAATGTAATTAATTGTACTTTGTGTTTTTGACTTGTAATTTTAAGGATCAAAGATTAATCTTGCGGTAATTATTTATTCACAGCCTCTATTGTAGAGTCGAAAGCAGAAACATGAGAATAACGTTTTAGCTAACATATCGGAAATATTTATGGCTTATTTATTTGTACACACAACAGATACTTAACTAACATTAAAATACAACTAATATTAAAAACTAACACTAAAACTAAAATTAAAATAAAAACTTAATCTAAAAGACCGCTTCTAGTGGGCAATGTCCCCAAAACGCTGGCTGCATTGCTACGTTGAATGGCCGTTAAGCCTTTGAGCTAGGTTTATGCCAGCGTTTTGATCCCGAGTAGCTTAGATCGGTCGATCGGTCTTTAAAAATTTTTCGGGGTCTCGGCCCCCACGATCCCAGCGTCTCGACCCCAAAAGGCTCATATAAGTAGACGCTATGGTTACTTACTAAGATTATTAAATAATAGAGACAGTGGGACATTCCAGTGATATCCAGTTCAGTGATAGCCTAGTGCTGGCTGGCTGACCGTTGACTGGCGAGTCAGAGGTATCAGAACCCAGGTCTTTGAACCCAAGGCACGCACCACTGACTTTTCGTAAGTAATGGGTTATGACATTAGGTTAAAATCGATCGGTTGAGACTTGAGAGTGGTTAAGAATTTATGCGACGTCATGAGCTTATTGGTTGGTGGATGCGGTTGTTAGATTTTATCTAATCGCTCTTCCCTGGCCATTAAGTCGTATTAACGATTACAATTTTTTTTAAAACGTAGCCCTAGACTTGGATTTTTTCATGTATCGTGAGTAGGTACAGATATTTATGTGTACACGTGTACACGTTCACGTACAGATACACGTATTAAACAAAAGTATGTATGAAATAAGACTGAAACAAATAGGTATTTGTCGATTTCATACAATCAATTGTCTCATGAAACCGGTTATTTTGCAACCAGAATTTAACTAAGATATATTATTTTGAAGAAAAAATTTTGGTTTTGTTTAAATTCGGTTTTTTTGACAACATTTTTTTTTATAAAATATTCTTGTACCACACATCAGGGGGGTCAAGTAAGGCATATCACTAATTAACCATCCCACCGCGAACGGAGCCTTTGTTTGACTTTCAAATCGCTCTACAGAACTATGTTTTGGTCAGGCTATCGTTTTGGATTAACCCTCTTAATTGTAGGGTTAACCCCTTGAATTAACACAAATATTGTGATTAAGTACAAGGTATTAGTTTGTGGGTATTTGTCGTATTGTGTTTGTTCCTGATAAATGTTTGTTGTTAATGCGGCAGTGGTTAGTAAAATGATGTTGGACTGCTAATGGCCAGATTCGATCAGGGACGTCCTGCCATACAATTTTTCAAAGCCTGGCCGAAGCTTATCATTCAAAAATGTAAAAAAAACAATATTATGTATAGCTATTTAATAAGAAATTTAAAAAAAAACAACTGTTACGGATGGGATTCAAACCCACGATCTTCGGCGTACCGTGCCAACGCTATAACCACTGAGCCACCGTATCCTATCAGAATTATATTTAATAAGCTAACATGTAAAAAATTCACAAAAATTCAATGTTATGTAATTTTTTTTATACAACCTTATTTTTAGTATAACCGAAAACCGAAACACGTGTCAAATATTTTCATATATAGAATCTTTATAAGTAAAATAAAAAAATGTATAATAAAAACTTACAAAGTTATAAACATGTTGTGTTGCATCATTGTCCTCGCGTAAACATGGTCACTGCGAGCGCGCAGGCGGCCCGGCCTAGCAGGGTAGGTCGTGCGCGACACCCGACCAGTAGTGTTAGCCTTGACGAAGGTAATCACTGTACACTAATTACACTTAAACACTAATTACACTTAAACATGACGTAACATTTGTTCAAAGTGTCTGCTTCTTTGTCAAATGCACAGACGGGCGCGCTTTCGTAAATTCCTAGGTACTTAGTTTTAGTTAGAAAATTAAAACGCCATTTTCACTCCCAAAAGAAACAAAACAATAATCGACACTCAATCGAAACACGTGATTTGGCTGGAACGCGGCCCGGGCGCAAGCGACACATGCGCAGTACTCTCTAGCTTTCGGGCGACTGACGCAGCTGCGCGGGCAGCGCGGGGCGACGCACGCTCTGTCGGCTCGCTTCGATGCCGCCGCCGCGGACAGCTGTTAGCGGTCATTCAACTGATTTGCGTGTGTCCAAACTTGTACCATTTAAGTAATTTTTTTGGACAAAATATAACATGGTGTAAAAATTATTGCGATGGATTCAGTTACTGATTCTGAACAAACTACTTTCAGGTTTAGGTCATACTAAAAATAAGGTTGTATATTGGTTCTTTGACTGCCTCGTTAGTCTATGGTAGCAAGCGCGACTGCTGAGCTGAGTGTTACTGGGTTTTTTCCATTAGGAAATTTTCAGTGCTACTGAGAATTGTTTTTTTAAATTGAACAGCAAGGAGTCGGAACTTTTTGTGGGGGATAATAATACCCTTAATTTTTGACTATTTTTTTATACGAAACACTGTAAATGTCAAGCCACTATCTCGAATTAAAAATTAAACTTTACAATAAATTTGAATTTCAACCTAAATTTCTCGTATAGTGTTGTCTATACATATTATATATTATTCATAATATAATTATTAAGGCTTCGTTTGACTGGAAATTTCACAGCGTATTTTGTTTCTTTAAATGCCAAGGTCGCACTTTACGTTCAAATATCGATTGTCTGAAAGGAAAAATAATTTATTCATTTTTGGTAAAACTATTACCATTTCCCTTTTATCCGTTGCCTCCTAGTGGGTTTAGAAGTAGTTTTAACGGCGAAGACTTGAATGTAACATGTATACTAGAATCTATCAAATTTCTTTAATAGATTTTTAACTTTCTCACTATAGAATTAGGTTCAAAGTTGATTGGTAATATTTGACAGTTTCTGGTAGCTTGATGTGCTGGCGTCTATACATCCTGCTAAACTATTTTTTTTCTAAGTATAATTATCTAAACACACGATTAAAAAAAGCATGCAAATTGTACTGCCAAATTTGTCCACTTCCTTGCAATTACCGTGAAATTAGACAAAATCATGAGACCATGCCGACTAAATTCTTGGTGACATCACGCAAATGGAAATTATTTAGGACAAAAAAAAATTACACAAAATTCTAAAAAAACCTAGTTTTAAGTCGAGATTCTTACTTAAGCGTCCCTTTGAGATGAGGCCTCAGCGTCTTGAAAATGTTTGCGTAAAAAATTATGTTATAAAGATTTTAAGCAACATTTTCCTTAGACTTTCTTTAAAAAAAAAAACTCTCAAAGGTTAAAGTAGTAAACACCCAACAAAACAGCACATTTCCTTCATTAGCTAACAGCTTCAGAATAAAAGGAAAATTATACGCCAGAATAACAAGGAACTGAAATAAAAGGCCGTGGTACTGATTCTGTTAAACATCTCAATAGACCAATTAGTGTAAGTAATTTTATCACTAAATTTACCCATAAATACGACACAATAGAAATATTTGGCTATAACAGTCGTATTGATTCGTGGCGCATAAGTTATGGACCCGCTTTACAAGCAAGCCGGTGTGGGTTTGAACCTAGCATGTACCAATGTGAGTTTTTCATTGTCATAAGTATTTTTTTAAGTCGTGGTGACTAATGGTGAAGGAAAACATCGTAAAGAAACTTGGACTTGAATCGCCAACCAGCATTGAGCTAGCGTGGTGATTAATGCTCGATCTTTCTCTGTATGAAAAGAAGCCTTTGCCCTGCAGTGGGACAGTTACAGTCTTATTTATTAACAGTCGTACGAATAAGAGAAACATTATTTTATTGATAAGACATACTTTAAGAGTAAATATTGAGGAATTTTTACTCAATATTTACGTCTTAAATTATGTTTTCACTAATATTTTATATTTTTGATAAGAATTATGTAAAATAAAAAAATTTAATCAACATCCCTATTGTGTTATTCACGGAAACCCAATAAAAGTCAAGTCAAAACAAAACCAATTTGTAAGTAATTTATTATTGATGGCTAACAGTAACGTTCAAAAAACACAATTACCATCAACTTTGAAGACTAAAAAGACATCAGCGTTCCATTAAGTTTTATCGTTGATATTAAAGTTTATTTCCGTATCGGAAGTCACTTCAAAATATAGGTAAAACAATTATGCTTATTACCTATGTAATGGCAGGACGCGGGACGCGCGAGAACGGCAGACCGCGAGCTGGCACGCTGCGGTCACTTTCAATCACCGATAACCACGGCTTGAGAATTACAAGCGACGCGTCGCTTGTCGTTCGATAAAAGCATAACTCTTCGGTAGTCGGGTAAAAAAGCAAATGAGATCGCAACGTCGCGACGTTGCGATCTCATTTGCTTTTTTACCCGACTACCGAAGAGTTATGCTTTTATCCTACTTCGATGTAACTATCTAAAAATAAGTAATTCATTCAGAAACGTCCAAAAACACAATTAACTTTCTTCCACTTTTAACACTGAAAACACAGCAGCGTTCCAGTAACTTTGTTTCTCCATCGAAAGTTGCGTGGTAGCAACGACAGTATTTTTCTGTGAGATTGTTGATAGTGAGAAGGCGAACCAACATACGGCAAGCCTGAAGTTAAGCGGTTACCATAACCAAAAGACGCTTGGAACACCAGCTGTCAATTGCGCATTGCCAACCCTATGCGGGATTATGAATGCGGACAGGGAAATTGAGGAAAAAGGGGGAGAGGAGGAGAGGAGGAATTGGCCCTCCGCTGCTTTCACTGACCGTATCACCGTATACAACCGGATTGCGGTGAATGACGCTAGGAGAATGAAGCATTTTTATTGGTGGAATTTTTCCTTACTCAATGCTTGCTATCTCCCACATCCCTAGTGAAAAGGTACGAGTAGCACAAAGTTTTCTCGCAAGATTAAAATTAAAAAGTGTAGGAGGCAGATAACTACCGTAGATTGTAAGCATATTGAAACGTGGGTAGTTACGGTAATAAATAATACAATATCCATTACTGAGACGCGGTGCTGGGTTGTATTTTTAATCTTTAGATAAAATACAAAGTTTACGTTAAAAATATAAAGGTTTATTATCTTGCAGTTTATTTTTAAATTTAATCTTTCTGCTTACTTTAGTATTAAAAAAACATCTTCATCATCATCAGCCTGTATAAGTCCACTGCTGGACATAGGCCTCTCCCAATGCGCGCTACGCTGGGCAAGCGGGTCGGCATAGCAGATGGTTACTGTTACACATAGGATGCTGCTGCCTATCCTCCGGATCTTTCTCTTTGTCGCTTCTTACGACACCCGCGGGACGAGTAGGGGTGGTTCTATTGCTTAGGCCGGAAAGCACATGGCACAAAAAAAAAAAAATAGATCTACCTAATATTAATAGTTGTTAGTAGCTTTTGTAAATTAAGAAGTTAAAAAAAAATTAACTTCTATTTTGTAAACCGAAAAGCCGACTTATTATTACGCCAAGGTTTTTAATTTTTCCCTCATTTAAATTTTCCTAAATTATGACATAATCTAAGTTTTTCTTAATTAAAGTCTGAATATTACCCAGGCCTATTTTACATTTAAAACCTCAAGCTTCTAGAAACTTCGTAACCTAAATACATAATCAGCTCTTTTATTATCAAAATTTGACTATCTAGCGATCTATATCTTAAAGATAAACCATAATACAATGTGCTATTCACAAAACATTTCAATAATAGTCCATTGTTATCTTATTACGTATAAAAAAAAAACAACGAGAATTGAACGAATACAATTTCGAATATTGGTATTCGATATCGAATGATACAAAAATGTTTTCGAATGAATATTGTAATGCTGTAGAAATGTCACCAAGACCGAATATTGTCGCAATCGTATGTATTTTTATTTTGTTTTGTAAGTTGTTGTCGAAATCAGAATCTAGGTTAGTCAAAGTATCAGATATGTGTGTAATTTGACATAAATAAATAAGGCTTTAACTATCCCACTGCAGGGCAAAGGCCTCTTCTCATACAGAGACGGATAGAGCATTAAGCCCAATTTCACCATTCACTTTAATATCTGAGTTTAATTAAACTAAGTTTAGCCATACCCAAATTGCAGTTTTGAACTCAGATAAACGCTTGAACCGAGTTTAACTCGATTGATCGCATTTAGTATCGTATAGTGGTGAAATCGGCCCTTAATCACCACGCTAGCTTACTGCGGGCTGGCGATTTCAGACTTTAAGTCCAGGTTTCCTTACGATGTTTTCCTTCACCATTAGTCAGTGGTGTCTTAGATTAACTAGAAGTACATTTATGACATTGAAAAAGTCAAATTGGTACATGTTAGGTTCGAACCCACACCCACGTGCTTGCAAAACGGGTACGTAATTTGTGTCAGAATTGACGTTTAAAATTGATAAATATTTAACGTTTGAAATTTTTATAAAAAAAAACTATTACGAGCGGGGTTTGAATACGCGACCTACATACTCGTACATTGACATGCTAGCCTGCTAAGTACTCCGTATATAGGGGGTGGATGAAACCACTATCATCAGTTACATGTAGAAGAGAATTTCGATAACGCAGGCTGGGGTGACAAAAAAGGTTAGTGGCAGAGCGACCGAGGGCTTAAGGTAGCGTGTTCAAATCCTGTTCGTAATTAATTATTTTTTTTGCAAAAATAAACTTTAGTGTTGCCTATGCTTAGATGCTTAAAAAAATGTTTATATATTGATAAAAAATCGATGATATAACAATTATAATCCGTGTATGTTTTACCTATCAGAATTGTAAATTGCGCAGTATTACAGCGCTACAAACAAAAAAAAAAACATTTGAAAAATTGTGTTTTTCTCATAAATTTTAGTAAGAATCTACAGCTACCCCCGTGACATAAATTCTAAGTCCCATTGTTTATTTCTCTAATGGCTTTTCCAGCAATTTGTGAGAGGAATCTTCAGTTAAAAGTAAACAGTTTTAGACTAAATACGGCAAAATGGAGTTGGTAATAACGAGATGGGTAGGTACTTACGTTGAATAGTCATCAACGCCTACAAGGAAAAGGATTTTACGGCCCGGGTACCATTATTAAAATTTCTTATGAGACATTCATCTATTTAAAATCATAAAGAGGTAAAGTTTGTATGTATGTGATAATGTATGTATGTTAGGGGTAATCTCTGGAACTACAGATCCGATCCTAAAAATTCTTTCACCAATAGGAAGCTACTTTATCCCTGAGTGCTATAGGCTATTTTTTATTCTAAAAAACAATTTTAGTTTTTAGTAAAAAATAACAATATCTGTGATTCAAGTAAGAAAAAAAAATAGGCAATCTGGCTGCTTTATAAACGTGTTTACGGGAAAATTTAATTTAACGCGGACAAAGTTGCGGGGAACAGCTAGTTATTTATAAATATACATTCCGATAATACAGTATGGTGGACTATATAATTATTTTGGCCAGATTATGTTTTGATGTATACCTACAATTATAAGAAACTCGCAAAAACAACTGTTTCGGGACTTGAACCCGCGATCTCTGGCGTGCCGTGCCATCGCTTCACCAACTAAGACACCGAGTCCTACCCATATATATCAATTGCATCAGGACCGAATCAGGTCAGGGGAACACTATTATTAGGTAATATATTGACTCATCATTATCTGCCTAGCCTTTTCCCAACTATGTTGGGGTCGGCTTCCAGTCTTACCGGATGCAGCTGAATACCAGTGTTTTACATGGAGCGACTGCCTATCAGGTAATATATTGACTCCTTTAAAAAAAATACATACTATATTTTAAGCCTAATTTATTTTTGAAATGTAATTTACTGAACACCCAATAAAATATCCCATTCAAAAAATAAAAACCAATTTTAAAGTTTTCTCAAAAAATATCTCACAGTAAGTGCCTACATTAATAAAAAATAAGCATGCGCCACGCCTACCGTCTTTATCGATAAGAAAGTTATATTCGATAAGTTGTAACACCAAGTTTGAGAGTAGGCGGATGAATTAATGCCTACGTTCGATAAGAGAACCGCCATTTTAATTGCTATAATAAATCTAAAGTTCACCTGTGAATTGACTGTTGATTAACCGGGTTCGGTTCCTGGTTGAATTAATTGTGTTTGGTGAAATAATTGGAGTTTGTGTGCGCGTCAATCAAGAGTTGTTGGCAATTAAAATGTGTAGGTAACAATGAGTTAAGTAATGACTGAGCAACTGGCGAGTCGTGGGTTTAATTCTCTCATTGGACAAATATTTTTGTGATAATATACAATTTTTTGTTTAGGTCTGTTTTTTGTGTTTCATGCAAATAAGTCTGTAAATCATTCTCACGATATAGAAGACAAATCAAGAGTAAGGAATCGTACATCTACGCGGACGAAGTCGCGGGAGACAGCTAGTTAATATAGAAAATTCAAACTATTTGTAAAACATAAGTAATTAACCGAACCGAATCAATAACTTTTAATAATATAAAAAAAATCTTAATATTTTTTCTTACACTTCCTTTTGAATTTTTAATGATTAATTTCCTTGTCCAAGACAATTAATTTCATTTCCTTGGATCACGTCAAATGTCTAGCGCGGTATTCTTTTGTTCCTTTGCAAAAGTGAATAATGGACAAAATATGGTTTTTTAAGCTATTGCATAGCTTTTATCGCGGGCTTTGAGCGTGGCGACCGAATCAAGAAATTCCGTAACGAAAATAAAACCTAACACCCTTTATTGCAGAATAATCTAATTGAGTGTTTAAAACCTTATTAACTAACAAATAAGGTAATTTTATGTTGACACATTAAAAGCAAAACATTTAGAAATATAAACATTCGAATTTCGAAAACTAATTATTTGCTTAGATTTTTCAAGACGTGATTTTGTAATAAGTTTTTAAGCTATTGACTGCAAATAAATAAATAATTATAATTGCATAAGTTTGATACAAAATGCTATGCAATAACTTTACCGCGGTAGTCCCCGAGTGCCACATTTTTTTTTAGATGTTTATATACATAAAAGCTATAAAACGGTGGGCAGCAGCATCCTACTGTGTAATAGCAACCATCTGCTACTGAGATCGCTAACCCACTTGCCCAGCGAAGCGATTAAAGGCAAACATCTTCTTCATCTTCTTCTAATGAGCGCACAAAATAAGTTATGCGTACGAGAAGAGGCTTATGTCCAGAACTAGACTGATACTGGCTGTGTATGTATGATGTATGTATGTATCCTATATTTTATTCGAATTCGCTAATTTATCGATATATGTATTTAAATATCAATTAATTGTAAATCATTCCAATCATTGTGTAGCTTACATCGACTCTGAGAAAAATATCGCATTTTAATATTGTCGTTCATGTAATATTTTCGTTTGTAACAAAACAATCGGTTAGGTCGCGGCCGATGAGTTCTCTTGCGGCCAGTTTTTCAATTAACTCAGCTGTTAATAGGAAGAAACGGTTCGATGAGTACGGCCCGCGGCGGACGTTATCGATATGTCGACTGGTGTAATGCACAGCACTATTTATATTTTTCTTAATAGAGTTGTTGGTACATCGATAAACTGATTTTTTTATGAGTTTGTTACCTATGACTTTAAACTACATACCTTAAACTATGTATAACTTCTTCTTCTTTTTATCGTATAGTTGTTGAACAACCTAGTGTCCGAGTTTAAACCACCCGTAGGCCTCTGACATGGCTTTGCACACCATTGAAAAATCTCTCAGGTGTGCTAGTTTCATCACGATGTTTTTTCTCGCCGTTTTAGTAACTGATAATTAATTTATTATACGCACAAAACTTATGAAAAGTCAGAGGTGCGCGCCTTGGAATCGAACTCGAGACTTCTGACTTGTCAGTCGACACCACTAGGCTATGAGTATAACTACACAAAATATTATAATGCCTAGGTTTATACCTACTAAAATAGATAATACCTATAGCTTCATCTATCTAAGATGAAGGAGAGCGCACAATTCATTCTAAACCTGAACGGTTTATATCGATTAAACTTAGTTTAACATACCAAGGCGAAGTCGATTTAATTCCAAGATTGAATGAGGAAGGCATGGTAATTGGATTTGTCAATATGGTTTGGATAGATTAATTCTCTTCTGAACCGATTTTTTCTTTCTACAAATTAACATTTTTGGACTTCAATATCCGCATAGAATGCATAAATACTGTACAAAAGTGTTTCTGTATTAATTCTCTTCTTATTTTGGTATGACAATTTTGGGCAATCGACAATGTTGCTTACAAACAAAAACTGGTCACATACTATTTCAGTAAAAAGGTTTCTAGCAGATATAGAAATACTATTCGTAAAATTTAGAGCTTAAGTGTTTGAATCGCATGCTTGAATATTTAAAAGTTTTTTTATGTTTATAAAAAGGATTGATTGTCTTTGCGAGACCCAAGGCAGTTCAAAATTATTTTCATGTAGCTGAATTCGGTGCTTATCAGAAGAAAAGCATAAAGAAGGGCATAACCTTGAAAAAAAAAACACAATTTATAAGATCGAGGGCTAACATTACAAACAAAAATTGTTATATAAAACCTAATCTACAATAATTTACAACTTGCTTAAAAACCTGTTATTAACAAGTTTTAGTAAAAAAATATTCAGAAAAAGGTATCTATTCATTATCTTGAATACATCCCCGGTTCCATGTAAAGTAAGTCGAGGAGATTTAGTGGCAGAATGGCCCTGTTGTCGGTATCTGTTAGGGCAGAAAAAAAAGAAAATTCCAAAATTAATTGCCGTAAGATTATGGTTGAATGTGAAATTAGTGATGTGAGATAGTGACTAAAGGTATCGATACTTTATTTGTTGGATCATTGGAATTGAGAAATCTTGAGTAGGAAGAAAACTCTTATAAAAATTTTGTTTCCTCGATTCGCACTGGTTGTCAAAACTACTGATAGCCAATAAGATTTTGTTTTCGTGTCTTACGCAACTGCTCACTGTCACTTTTCTATTCTATAACCAATAAATTGGGTTTGCTTAAATGCTAAAAACTTAACTTAAAACAAAAGAAAATGCTATTGTTAAAAATAATATTAAAATGTATATCGTTGTACACAAGGAAACGTCCACAGTTGTGGGGCGTGCCTTCTATAAAAGCCTAAACGCCTGGCTTACGTAAGAAAATAATAAATAATACAGTGTTTTTAGTTCCTATTTTATTAACTTAGGTTATAATATCAACTAAAAATACTGTATTTGTTACTAGGTAGGCACTGCACTAAGCCCAAGCGACTGTTGCAAATTAATATTCAATTATCGAATTATAGTTTGTAAATGGAACTGACCAGCTTGAATAACTAGAGTAGTCTTGCTATTATGTCAAGATGCACGTCAGCTATCCCTTAGGGCATTCTATTATCTAATCACTTCTGAGTTTGACTGTCAGTCTGTCTCAATATCGGCTCAACAATGTTCATCGTAACTTTGGCAAGTTAAGATTAGTTTGAGAGATAATAACTATCTATTTTATTATACCTACCTGATGCATCTTTTCGATAGTCAAGGTATGGGTTTGTGTAAGTCTAATTCATGACTGATTGCTCGGCCACGCAAAAGTTTTTTCAATGATAAATTTGTAACTGTGCCTGCAACTAATTCGGCCCATCTTGCACACAATTTCTGTATCCGTCGATGTGTGGGTTTAAAAACTCTCTATCTGCATAACCCAAAATATAAACGATTTATGATTTACACAATTTATTTCATGATGCATAATATAAATTAATTATCACTCTCCGTGCCACGGATTGCACGTTAAGCTGTTGGCCCCGGCTGTCAATTGTAGATCTTTGACAGTCGTTACGGGTAGTCAGAAGCCTATAGTTCTTATGAAATAGATGGCACCTTGTACTTTTCAAATCGTGATAGAATTTTAAATAATTTCAAATTCTAAATTACGCAAGCAAAGCCGCGTGCAAAAAGCTAGTATTACATAATTTAAAAGAAAGAAGAAGTTTATTAATTGTACTGTATTAATTTATATTTTGACCAAATGGAAAGTAGGTACCTAGGTATTGGTTATTACGAGAAATTCTACAGTACAGGTAAACAAGCTAGTTTCATAGTCAGGAAATCAATAAAATCCAATCACAAAGAGGTAATTGTTCCAAAAATACTCGGGACGATTAGTGTGGCGAGCCGAATGGTTAACTGAAAGGCCATCCATCATGTATAATTCATGACTAGCAACCACCTGGTATCGACATCGATTGTATCTAACCTTGGTACGTCACTACTCACTGCTTGGGTTCTATGGAATGCTCTCTGGTAATTTCAATTCTAAAATTGGAATGTAATTTTTTTTATAGTTTAATGCCCATTGTTTCAATTAAGAATCTTAAACCAACTAATGTTTAAACAGTGATTTTTGAAAAAACAACGTTTTAAAACCAAGTTTTTACAACCTCACAAGGACAACAAATTTACTAGAAATTCATGTGTGAGGCCAAAATATGGTGTCTATCTCAGCTGATGCTGCAACAGGGTGATTGCTGAAGTGCTGGTATTCTGATAGGTCCCATGTTTGAGGTCATATGGACATCGAACTCGTGTGATAGTAGGTAGCCGCGGGTAAAGTTAGTCAAAATATAACTGAAACAATTGTTGACAGTTGATGGAAGGGTTAATGTTAGTTTTAGCATGTATAAGCAGAATTCGTACTGTTGTGTCTTACCGTCTGACAGAATTCTGATCCCCGTTTTCATGATCCCCCGGTCAATCATGCCACTTTAGTGTTATTAAAGAAACTGAAGAATTGTGAACCATTTAGTCGCACAGAATTGAATCTTACAAATTAATGATATTGATGATTTTATCATTAAATCACCGGCCATCAGTGAACATTGTTCAGATTGCTCGGTAATTGATTTATTGGTTATAGATAGGCTTGCCATACGTTCCGATTTAGTCCGGATTTGGTAACCATGTCCGGATTTTTGTCCGGACGCGTAATTACGTCCGCTCTTTAAAAATATTCGCGGGCATTGCTAATCGATTACAGTTTGCTTCTCTCTACCCGTTATAACTCTCCGTCCGCTGTCCCTCCCGTAGAAATAAATGAATCTTTGACTAATATCTACCTTGTATACAAGGATGAGTGTACAACCTCATCAGTATAAGTCTTACTCTCAGTTTTCCCGACTTCTTCAACAAACATTGAATGAAGACACCAAAAAACAAAATCCAGGGCTGCACTTCGCCGCATTCTATTTTCAGATCAACTGAATCCTTTGGACTTTATAATAATTTATTAAGACTGCTAATGCCTACATGCAAGTCATCTTTTTCCAACAGAACTGTTACATAATGTGTATGAAAAAATTGTTTAACAAAACAAATCATTGAAACATGTAAATGATTAAAGTACCTTCTTATAATTCTACCAAACTGACTATCAAATTCTACCGAATTGACTATTCAATTCTACCAAATACCCATATTTTTTGAGTATAAGTTTTAAAAGTGATTTTTATTTAACAAGCTTTTCTAGAAATAGAGGTCGCATATTACAGTTGCTTTCATGTACTAGGAGGGTATCAACAGGTGGAGTTTCATGACCTATATTTAACACTGGAGCTATTTATAAAACTCTTGCATATTGGCGTGTGACTAAGCGATTCCGATGCAATTCCAGAACGGGGCAGATATTGGACGGCCTGGGTCTTTCTTTGTTTCTTTTATCGTATGGTTGATGAACAGGTGTCAGAGTTTTATGCCACCCGTAAGCTTCTTACATGGCTTTGCACAACATCGAGTATATCTCTGAAATGTGCCAGTTTTTCTTCACCGTTATATTATGGCTACTGTATTAATACTGTTATAATTACGTACGTACTGTATTAATTACGTACTGATTCTAAAGCTTAGCATACACGGAGAGGACGAACTATACAGACAAAATAGCTTCAATTCGACCTGAATGGATGCACAAAACGATACCATCAGTTAATTTCGGATTACGGCAAGTATTGGTGGTGAATTTTAGATGAAAGTGAAGAATTCTCAAAACAATAGAAAAATAACTGTTTTTTAGTCTGATTGAATCGCTTCAGTCCATCCAGACGACAGACGCGCGTTGGCTTCGAGGTCAAAATACCCATACACGGTACCGATTTGTGTAGCAGCAGGCAGAATATAGTAGAACTTATCGTATATGGTAGGAATACTCACATCAATTTAAAAAGTCAGTTGCGCTTGCTTCGGTTTGGACCCCCGAATTATCAGTGTAATGGTCATACTGCTTAACCGTATTGCTACTTAATAAAATAAAAATAAGGTAGTGTTTTCTATCCCTTAGGAAACAGAAGTTTTGTATGTATTACGTTAATGGATCACTCTATGAATTATTAACGAAATACTGGTTGGAACAGCCCGTGTGTTATATAATACATTTTTCCTCATCGTATTCTTTGTTAACAAGAGTAAACCAATTTAGGTTGTTCTCTTTTATTCAGGCCTAATATTGTGTGGGTGTGGGTTCGACCCTGGCATGTACCAAAGCGAGTTTTTTAAATGTTATGTGATCTATTTTCTTGGTAATCTAATACACTAGGAAGGATTGAGAGGGAACTTGGACTGATTGTCTGAACTTAGCGATTTCAACGCGCATTCAACCCGCTTGGTGGTTACAGCTAGATCTTTCTCCTTATGATAAAAAGGCCTTTGCCTTACAGTCAGTACAATTATAAGATTGATTTTGTTAATATTGTATTTTAGTGGAGATTGAACAGTTTCGTTATTCTTCTTGCAATATATATATATATATATAGATATCACTAAAGTTGAGTAATTCGTAAAAATTTTCATCTCGTAGCTTAACACAGGCAAATTTAATCTAGGTATCTCCTCAAGACGACGCTACGTCGAAAAGGAACTTATAATTTGATAGATGCGGGCGGCGATACGATCCCAGTATCCTATCTTTTTTTCCTAAGGCATTTGTATAGACATAACGGTGTTTTTATTGACATTTTATCCCGAAATTTTAAGACCATAAGACGGCTTAGACCGTACCATCTGTTTTCGCCATAGATTTTATTAGAGGTAGTAAATACCAATATAAATTTTATTTTATTTACTAAAATTACAATTTTTGGTGACAAGCAAGCACAATTGCACACATATACGCCAATAAAAGTCATCATCTACAAAAGATAATAGCAAAAATGCACACACACACTAACTCAAACACACACAACACGCACACACTAAAAAACAAAAACAGCCCCGGGCTTCCAACATATGCAACGTTTTATTACAGACAAAAGAGTAATATTGTATTTCAGCACCTGCATAAAGAAAACATCATAGTACGATATGACGTTGTAAATAAAATACGCGGTAATAACGTTTCAACTTTGAAATGTGCTTTTTTGTAGTTCAGAAGACCTAGAAAATTACAGATAGAAAAATTACCTAGGCTATGCCTGACGTGCTGACAGCGTGCATAATAGAGACAACTTGTATGGGAACACACAGCTGTATTTCTTTTATGTATTATTTAATTTTCACTGGCAAAGACATGTCGTCAACTGACTAACGACATATACTTATTTGACTAGAAAATTTGAATAGAAAATAACGCGTTTTTAACTTTGCAGCGTTAGTATAGTAATCATCATTATGTAGTGTCGTGTTTAAAGTAGTTTGATCATTGTCTGGCTAGTCAGAGGTCTTAGGTTTGAACACTAGGCACTTTTGACTTTTCGTAAGATATATGTGCGTATTATAATAGCATGAATTATCATTTTCTCCGTGCCTCGGAAAGCACGTGATGTCGATAATTCTGTGGACAATCTTTCTCCAGTCGTATCCGATTGCCCTTTCATTGGACTATGAGAGTGAGGAAATAAAGAGTAGGTACACCTGTGTTTTCGCACACACTTGTGCACTGATATCTCCTGCGTTGTTGGCTAATCTCCATTGAGGAATTAGGTCAGGAAGATATTATTATTAAAATAGTACTCTTATGAATTCAATGATAGCCGGTACGACCGTTGGCTGGCAAGTCATAACAATATAAATTAATTAACACTTGCTCCGTGTCTCGGGAAGCACGTAAAGTTGTCTTTCCTGCCCCCGTCCGTGTCGTACGATATGTCCTGCGTAGTTCGCAAATCTCCGTTGAAATTAGCCGCTGTGACTGCGGCATTTGCAGTTCAAACTGAGAGCGCAAATTTACGGATATCAACATTGTCCTTAGTAGAAGTTTTAGAGGATACCCTAACCCTTCGCATTTCAACATAACTGTATTATAAACTAAAGGACTTGTGCCAGTAAAATAAAATGGCGACCGACATTATAAGACACTAATGTTTTATACACCTCTGTTGACCCTAATTTAATTTTATTGCAAAGATTTGTTGTTATTGCGTGTACCAACAGACTTGTATCACAAAACAGAAATATATTCAGAAGTAACGTTTCGAACTTTCAACTGGACAAAGGAAGAATTTTCCCAGAAATCAAAGCCAAAGCGATATAAACCAAGGCGTTATAATAATAAGGTACAAAATATAACGCGCTGATTATCGCAGGTCCTCGTCGTCGCATGTATTCTGCCTGAGGGTGGGTTCAAAACATATTGGAGCCATCCCAGCTCCTCGAAAAAAACTAACAGATTTTTAATGTTGCCAGAAATCTCGCGGAGGATATCCAGATTTCCGAAGTACTTAAGGTTCAAATCCGAAGGTTAAAATACATCTAGCTGTCATTTTTCATTAAAAATATTTTATTTTCTTCGCATTAAAATGATAGTAATTTTTTTCTCTACATAAAAGGAAGTATTTTGCAAACAGGCTTCCTTGTGGCAAATGTCTTACCCATCTGGAAATTACAAGTATTATTTATTATTTTGTATAATCATCTGGAAGTCATTGGGGGAGGCCTATGTTCAGCAGTGGACGTCTTATGGCTGAAATGATGATGATGATAATAAAAAAAATATTGTTGTATTTCTGTTCATCTTTGCGACATGACATTGTGCATCTGTGTAGGGCAGTCGTAACATTTTATTTAAAGTGATAGTTCTGTAGTTTGGAAAACTAGTGGAATACGGACAATCGGACATGTACGTCTAAATTGATTGTAGAGGATATTGTTTTAGAGTACAGATGCCGCGATAAAAAGGGTTGGCACTTGGCAGTTTTTTTGTATTTTGTTGTTCGTTTTTTTCTTATAGGTAGGTACCCTTCTTGTGGTTTTGTAAATAATGGATTGCGAGCGATTGGATGAAGTGCGAGGCCATCCCTGTGATGTAACGGCTAACATTTCTTCTTCATGGCCTCCTTTTTAAGACAGAAGATAGAGAACGCCACATGCTATAATCATAATGGCCAACATCAACATCGCGGGCTAGTCGGAGGCATCCTTGCGGATGTGGTGTGCGCGCGCAGTTGCCACACTTGAGCAGATGTTGCATTTATGTACCGCTACCTACGTCTTTTACTTTTTGCACATTACGAATTATAATTTCCTACTATATAACCAGATAGATCTCATGGTGGAACTCCTTGCCATGACACTTAACCGGACACTCACGTCATACTGCCTATATTGACCTACCGAGCTCAGACTTGGTCATAGGCTAACATCCAAAAGCCCAACTCAAGGTGTGCCAAAGTTTAGTCGCAAAGTTCTGCGTTACAAAATTAAGCCCACCGACGTAATCATAAAGGTCCATCTGTTATAAGCATCATAAGCTGTAAGCCAAAGTTGCCGCCAAGTAGCGCCCTAAGACAGCCAGACAGCGCCACGGCAGACCAAGTAGAATAAAAAAAAATAAACCAGCTTGTAACAGCCTCTTCTCATATAGAGAAGGATCGAGCATGAATCACTACGTATGTATACTAGATACATCATGATGAATTTGATAAGACTAATAATCATTAGTCCTTTATAACTTTAGACAGACGGATACAGAAATTATGGGGGAGTATGTTGCCCAGCAGTGGGATGACTCAAACTAACAGTAACAGCAATAACTATAAAACCAGTATATGACGATCATCATCTGCCTAGCCTTTTCCCAACTATGTTGGGGTCGGCTTCCCGTCTTAGCGGTTGCAGCTGAATACCAGTGTTTTACATGGAGCGACTGCCTATCTGACCTCCACAGAATCTGGGTGATTCTGGGTTACACGATACCCCTTGGTAAGACTGGTTGTCAGACTTTCGGGCTTCTGACTACCCGTAACGACTGTCAAAGAGCTACAATTGACAGCCGGGGCCAACAGCTCAAAATGCTATCCGAGGCACGGAGAGTGATAATTAATTTATAATACGCACATAATTTACGAAAAGTCAGAGGTGGGTTCGAACCCGAGACCTCTGACTTGCCAGTCAACGGTCACAACCACTAGGCTATCACGACTCTGCGAAAACCAGTTGATGTCGATGCGAAAGGATATAATTTTGTACAGTAATTGCATGAATTTCCTCACCACGTAAGAGGCAGTTGTCAACCCAGCAACGAGTGAGCAACTTAAACGAATTGCTGCGTAATGACGTAATCATTTTTGCATTTTTCAAACACAAATTGGTTTTTCGTTTTACGGTAAATTGTGAAACAAAACATACGTAGATTTTTATATTTTTTCGTACGCATTTAGCACGGTTTTTACGCGGTTAAGTTGGTAACACAATCATACCAACCACGGGGTGTAATTTCAGCAATATTTAAGTACTGAATGAGTTAAACTACGCCTGACTACTACTACTAGTGCTGTAGATATAATTAATCTTATCGTCTAGGGTACGACAATGCTAGCTCAAGTATCGCTAGTGTGCTTCAAGCACAAAGCGTACCCACTTGGGGGCGCTCTGGTATGTGTAGTTTCTAGCGCATTTTATGATGTCTTATAGTGTTTTGATAGAGATGTTACTTATAGCCAGAGAAAAAACTACCTATAATAGTTAATGTAAGGATTTTATAAAAAAATGGTCATATCATTGTTTTCAAAATCTACTATTCTTTGACGTCTTCGCATGACTTTTGTATAATTCCTTAATCTTATTTGTTTTATTTATTAAGTTTAGTGTTAATATAGTTATATTTAGTTTATTAATATAAGTATCTTATTAAATAAAAAAACTATCGGGCAGAAACATGATGATGGGATTTAGTTGGGCAACAATAGGTTAACTTAAAAAAATTATGAAAAATGGGTAGAAATTGTATTTAAAATTAGAGAACGGGTAGAAATAATTATGGTGATGAAATAAACTGGGCTACCGACATTTTAATTCCTCAAATAAAACACGGTTGTAATTTATTGTACACTAGCGACCCGCCCCGGCTTCGCACGGTTACGCTAATATGCATGTATTATACAAATAAACCTTCCGCTTGAATCACTCTATCTATTAAAAAATACCGCATCAAAATCCGTTGCGTAGTTTTAAAGATCTAAGCATACATAGGGACAGACAGACGCGGGAAGCGACTTTGTTTTAAACTACTCGTATGTAGTGAAGTTACAACTTGTAACAAATAAGTTCTTTCTAGAATCAGAGCTCTCTGCTTACCTATAATCTCTGCTGTGTTATAATCAAAAGTAAAGTACCTAATATTTTCATTTAAACATAAAAAGCATGTTTTGCCAATAAGAAATCTTTTAGAAAGAATCTCTGAATCGGTGTTCTGATTTCTATAAAGTCTTATAAAATATAATGTATGTTTTATATTCAACAAATTCGATTACATAGGATAATACTAACACAAAATTGAAAAGCTTTTTATTCTTTCTAGACTTAACCGTCCCGTTCCGTCTGGTAGTGACATCTAACCCTTGTACGGCTTCTCTTCAAAGGGCTAGAAAAAAAACTAGAAACCATATCTTTTTTACCCGACTACAGATCAGCACAGTCTATTGTTACACGTTTATTTTGTAATTACATAAATATAAAAGATAATGTAAGAGAGAGAGAGAAGGTAAGAGATGAAAAAGAGGTTTAGAATGTAAACCTAATAAATAAAAGTAAAAAAATATAGTATAAAAACTAAAACCCGACTACTTAAAATCTAAAAACAAGCTTCTTAGATTTGAAATAAAATTCTGTAGTCGGAGGCCACCAAATTACAAAGTATTTACCCTTGGAAGATTATCTAGTACCTATTTACCTATAATACATTAAGGCCTCCGACTACAGAATTTTATTTCAAATCTAAGAAGCTTGTTTTTAGATTTTAAGTAGTCGGGTTTTAGTTTTTATACTATATTTTTTTTCAATGATTTTTAGTGGTAAAGAAACCAATAAAATTCATTTTAATCACAATCTTTTAGAATGTGGTAGTTCTTAAATAGGTAGGTAGATTTCTTTAACTGTCAACTTCGGTTCAAACCTTTAGTCAATGTCATGTATTTTTTAAATTAAATTTATTTCAAAGGTGTCGTCCGCGACTTCGAGCTATTAAAACATGGCCTCATATATTTCTTAGAAGTATACATGAATAGTAGTAAGAAGTACAGCTTGGCAAAAAAGAGTCTGGAAAAATTGGGGGCGCCGCTGTCGCACTTTTCACACTACAATTCAAAATTACAAGTTATTAAGTGCTTACATATTTCTATGACGAGTTTTATTAATTATAATCAAATGAATCATTTTTATATTATTTTAGTACTCACAAACGTAGTTAATTAAGATTTTTATTTTTAGTTCCAGCTGTCACCGCCTCAGACTCTTTTTTGCCAAGCTGTATAAGTACACATGAAACCTTTTTTGTGGGATATCATCATAGATAGAGTACATTTACCTAAAGTTCGAGGAAGTAAGTAACATGGAGTTGATAATACCTGCTCTAAAATCCCGAAATCATAAACATTACAATTAATTCCCGGGAAATAAGAAATTAATTTTACGTATAATTATTTAATAAGAAATTTGAAAAAACAACTGATATGGATGGGATTCGAATCCACAATCTCCGGTGTACCGTGCCGACGCTCTAACCACTAAGCTACCGTATCCCATCAGAATCAGTCGAAATTTCAAATCTCTTTCTACGCCTTAGGCGTGTGGTAATATCGATCGGAATACATTAATTATCCGACTCAGTGTTCTAAACTTTGCAGTTTTTAGAAGGCACCGATAGATAAAAACTAAGCAAACATGTGTTAAAACATGTAATAAATTCTTCAAAATATTAATTTAACGTTTTAAATACATATGAACTAAATTATTATAATAAAAAGTCTTTATTATGTTTTTAGACATCGGTAACAGATAATGTAATACTTAAGTAGTTCGGTACTAAAACTGTTAAATTAATGAGTTTTATTTTACATACAAAATTAATTCTAATAAAAACTATATACCCCAGTCATTTGGTACGAAAAAAGGGGTTTACCTGGAAAGTTTTTAGGGAGTCTTGAAAATTGGTATCTTTATAGATTTTGATGTGCTCTTTCCGAATTTCGACTTTGCCACCTCGTAACTTTTGCGCATACGCCGCCATCTTGGAAAAATGGCGCCAAATTGCAGTTTTTCGACAATATCTCATTTCCTACTCATTTTACGATAAAAATACTTTCGACAACATTAAAGCTGAGAAAATTTCCTACAATTTACGCCTTAACATTATTTTTCTACGATCAATAGTTTTGGCATACGAGCGCCGCAAAGTGTACTTAACCATGCGTTTAGACTAAAAAACGTATTTCCATATTTTTTTTATTTATAACTAACGGTACACGGCGCGTTTTTTTTACGACACTGCTGCTTGGGGCCGTGGACTATTTCCAAAAAAAAAAAAAAGTCCCTCCCAACGCTTGGGGCAGGGTCTTGGGGATCGCAGAGTAGTTGTTGCAGTTGTTCCCTTAGTCGCTTTCTATGTCACCCTTGGGATGTTATAAGTGGGTGCTATTATACTCTATGGTGGGGTAGGCCTAACCGATAACCGATTAACCCCCCCACCAGGTAGGCCGACGACATCGTTAGAGTCGTAGGTAACCGCTGGATGCAAATTGCAAGCGACAAGTTGAAATTCATTAGTACATTTTGCGGCGCTCGTACGCCAAAACTATTGATCGTACAAAAATAATGTTAAGGCATAAATTGTAGGAAATAAGTGTTTTTATCGTAAAATGAGTAGGAAATGAGATATTGTCGAAAAACTGCAATTTGGCACCATTTTTCCAAGATGGCGGCGTATGCGCAAAAGTTACGAGGTGGCAAAGTCAAAATTCGGAAAGAGCACATCAAAATCTATAAAGATACCAATTTTCATGACTCCCTAAAAACTTTCCAGGTAAAACTACCAAATGACTGGACTAATAGGTCAAAGTCCAGTCCATAATAATAAAATCCCGGGATTTAATTGTTATGTTTACGATTCCGGGATTTTTGAGGAGGTATTTTTAACTCTATGTTACTTACTTCCACAAACCGCAAACCAACGCCATCTAGTTACGAAAAAGAAATCTCAATTTAATTAACATTATTTTAAAATATAATCATAATTTAATAGGCAGTGATGTGTAGAAACTTTAATTTAATTAGTAAATATTTATTGTTATCACGTTTTCACATTGTATGCAGTGTTATAATCACATATATTTATGATAGTCGTAACGGGTAGTTAGAAGCCTGATATTCTAAGAAGTGGTCCAGAATATATAGATAATATATACATATTCTGAATGTGCTCATCAAGACCTTCCATTTGATATCAAACACGATAAATTTACCTTAACTTTATTTTTTTCGAGCTGACTAATTTATTTTTAAAATCCACCTTATTTGATTTTACGAAATTTCATAAATCCTATAACCCGCAGACCATTAAGACGCATCGATAGACACCTTATTTATTGAATTACAACAAATAGTTTAGGAGCTACGAGGGAACAGATGAACAAACTTACATACATACATACATACATACATACATACATAGACTGCTAAAATCATAACCCTCCTTTTTTTTGTAGTCGGGTAAAAATTAAGTAGTAGGATACAAAAGTTATACGTAGGCGTCAGAGAATTCTTTCCCATCATCGTCGTCTGCAGATAGCGTGATCAGAAGTCTGACAGCGTGCAGCGTTTTGCCACGCTGGATGTCTATGCTGACTTTGGGCAAAGAAAGAGCCGATCTAGTCACGCGTGCTATCGACTAGTCTCCGAGCAATTTCCTTAGAGATACGCATTCAGGCTCCCATTTGTATTTTGAAAGTTTCTTTGTAAGTTTACTAAGAAATAATACTTTTGTAACAAAAGTAGTACAATTCTAGGAATTTATAAATTCCCCAACTTAACTCAAATAGTAAGATTAAAAACAAAGCCCACAGATAAAAAGAAAAGAAAAAATATCGTTTTAAGTAAACAGATGTAAACTCTAACTGCTATAAATATGTTAATGTATAACTTGAAAAGCCTTTTGTAAACTTTTGTATGAAAGTTGGGAAAAATGTTTCAACATTCAACCATTTAAGGTACACGACTACACGTCAGGGCTGCCGCTATGAATTATCATACAGTCAAACTGCTTTTCAATGGATTATGTTTTTTTTTGGCTGCCTCGTTGGGTTAGTGGTAGCAAGCACGAGGTCCTGCGTTCGATCCCCGGGTCGGAGTGTTATTGGGTTTTTTCATTAGGAAGTTATTAGTAGCAGCACGGAGTCTGGAATTGTGCTCAGTAAATTGTTATAGGCTCGCGCTATTACGTGGGACTTATAACATAGCCGGCGAAATGTGGGTGTACTGCATGCATACACCCTCTGGAGAATACAGGCGTAAGTCTATAAAAAAAAATAGTGCTTTGAAGTCAGTATTATTGTAAAGAAAAATGAAGAAATGATTTTTTTATATAAAATCTAATCAACTAACCTAACCTAAGAGCCCCGCAATTCAAAGGGATACCCGTTGAGTTGCGGGAGTCACAGAGCGACTGCCTTAGTCGCTTAGTAGTAAACTGAATTCAAAATTTTTCTTTAACAAATTGTCAACTTTACATTATACAGGCTAATTTGTAAAACACCAGCATCCTTAAAAGGAGTCATTAAGCCCATCATTATGGACAACTTTTTCTATGGAACCAACCCTGAAATCGCAAAAAAACAGCTGTTCCAAACATTTGGTTGAGTCATGTGAACATTGGAACAGCTGGCTGGTGTTTTACAAATAACCCTGTATAACTTTGATATTAAAATTCTATAAATAACTATCCCAACACATTAAGGGATCATTTATTCAGCACTTATGACGTAGGCAGGCACGCATCTTTGCGGAAAGGTCTGAATTAACGCGGGCATGAAAAATAAATTGAAAATCGATGCTCCGAATGGAGTATATTAATCTAACCTTTTTAGCTGTTGTGGATATGAATAAAAGGTATGAAAAAGGTGGAAAAGATTCCGCTTACTTATGCTTGATGTTTGATTAATGAGTTCTGGCTGATGAATGATGTAATAGTACTCTATTAAGTGAGTTGTGATGGCATTATTTTTTGTTCTTTTGTGTTTTTTTTTGTTACTTACAACTTAATATACCTATTTATGTGTACTGTGACTGCCTCGATGGTCTAGTGGTAGCAAGCGCGACTGCTGAGCACGAGGTCCTGGGTTCGATCCCCGGGTCGGGCAAAGTGTTATTGGGTTTTTCCATTAGGAAATTCTCAGTAGCAGCACGGAGTCTGGAATTGTGCCCGGTTAATGGCAATAGGCTCGCCCCCTATTACATGGGACTTATTACCTAGCAGGCGAAACGTGGGTGTACTACACACCTCTGCCTACCCCCTCTGGGGAATACAGGCGTGAGTCTATAAAAAAAAAAAAAAAAAAATTATGTGTACTTTTTTATTTTTACGGAAATAATCATGTGACGTTTTTTTTCCTCAGCAGCTTCCTATAGCAGCTTAAGCGCCCCTAATGGGACTCAGGCCTCGGCTTAGTGCGTTGCTTGGGGACATGCTAGAAACTAGCTGGATCTGATTTTGATTATTTAGGGACTCAGTCCGACAAGTGGGGCGTGTGATGGTGGGGGGCACGGCTAGCTCGCGCTCGCCGGGCACTCTCAGTCGAACGCCGGACAAGCAACGCGTGTTTATACTTAAACTATGTTTCGTATAATATAACTAACCTAGGACATCATAATAAGTCTTTTTTTTTCTTGTAACTTTAATAAATAATTTATTCAAAAACTAATTTAGACTAATTAAAACTATTATATACAAACCTATAATCTAAAACCTTAAAAATAAATAAAGATACAAAACCCTTAATCTAAAAGACCGCTACCAGTAGGCAACGTTCCCAAAATGCTGGCTGCATTTCCTCGCTGAATAGCTATACTCAGCCTTTGGGTCAGGTACAGACCAGCATTTCGGCCACGAGTTGCCTCGACCAGACGCCCAGATAGGTCTTTGTAAATGTTCCGGGCTCCCGGTCCCCACGGTCCCAACGTAATAATAATAAGTAATAGAAACTTCCAAAGTCATCTATCCTGCTAATATTACAAATGTAAAAGTTTGTGGGGATTCATTATTACATCCTCACAAACTTGGATGAATGGATGTTTTTTTTACTCTTTTACGCAAAAACTACTGAACGAATTTTAATGTAACATATACATCGGAATAATAGATCTATTTCTATTTTACAACTTATAAATACCACCCGGGCAAAACAGCGAGCGGAACCTAATCATTTGATAACTGAACATCACTCTAAAAATACTCGTAATTTACCTTAGTAAAATCTTGGGGCCCGAGTGCGCGTCTCCTGTATAACGAAATTGCTCGGAGACTAGTCGACAGCACACGTGATCAGAAGGCTGGCTATTTCTTTGCTCAAAGAATCAGCATTGCCATTCAGCGTGGCAATGCTGCCAGCCTCCTGGGCACGCTGCCTGCAGGCGACGGTGACGGGGAGGAATTTTGGAGTGATTTTTGTATATAATTCTTAAATTTTATTTCTTTTAGTATTTATTAGGTTTAATGTATTTATAGTACTAGTGTGTAGTTCTTAATTTTATTTTAGTTTTAAATGTATAATTGTTAAGTGTTAATTCTTGAATAAATATACTTTGTGTAACCTTAGTGAAAAAGTTTCATCTGTGTGTTTTCAAGGTTGAATAGCACTAAAGCGTGTTGTAAAAGTTACCTATTGATATGACAAAGATCACAAACTAGCACCGATCAACACTCAAGGTGCAAGGTGACAAAGTCTTGCCACCAAGCGACTTTGTCGTGTCCCGGTATGTTGTCCTATTTCAAGGAAAGGTGTGCTCCACCGTAGTTCATAACACCGCTTACCATAAAGTAGATTCGCTATCCAACACTACCCTCATTCAGAATAAAAAAAACACTGGCTGGTTAAAGGTCGCTCTTTCGACCCACGCACCACTGACCTTTCGAAATAATGGAAATTTACTTGCATAACTCTGCACAACAGGTAAGTGCTGTTGTGTTCCATCAGGTTGGTTCGTGGGCAAACATAAACCCACACAAACATAAACACCTTTAATTAATAATAAAATAAATAAATCAGTCTGTAACTCTCCCACTACAGAGCAAAGGTCTCTTCCCATACAGAAAAGATTGAGCATTAATACCACGCTAGCTCACTGCTTATTGGTGGTTAGACTATTAAGTCCAGGTTTCTAAATAAATTTTTAAATAAAAATTGTTTATTGTCTCAAAAAGATACACATTGATTGAAAACCCTTACCATGTTTTCCTTCACCGTTAGTCTGTGATGCCTGAGATTAACTAATGATATTGAAAAGAAATTAAGAAAGAGATTAAGAAAGTACATAGCTAATGATATTGAAAAAGTCACATTGGTACATGCCAGGCTCGAATCCACACCCACGCGCTTTCAAAATTCGCGTCCGTTCCCAATTCGCCATCACAACACTCTTCAACAGTACCTTTGCCTTTTTTATAGAATTGACGTGTCGTTCGAATCAAAAATGTTTTTTAAATAATTTCAAATTCTAAAACACAAGTGAAGCCACGGCCAAAAGCTAGTCCCAAATAAAGTCACAACAAGCGAAATGTTATCCTAAATATGTATGGATGAATTTCTACATTTTCCTATTCGCCACCAATATATTCACGATATTCATACGTTTATTATCATAGAAAAATGACAACCTTATCGACATTCATGGTTGCGTGAAGTGACGTCATGTAGGGTGTTGTTGATTTAAATAAAATTTGTGAATGACAATAATTCTTCTTATCGTATGGTTGATGAACAACCTGGTGTCAGAATTTAAACCACCCGTAGGCCTCTGACATGGCTTTACACACCATTGAAAAATATCTCAGGTGTGCTGGTTTCATCACGATGTTTTTTCTCACCGTTTATGCAACTGATAATTAATTTATAATACGCACATAACTTACGAAAAGGCAGAGGTGTGCGCCTTGGGATCGAACTCGAGACCTCTGACTTGTCAGTCGACGGTCATACCACTAGGCTATCAGTGCTATAAATGACAATAATATAAATGTTACATAACATAACATAGACTCACGCCTGTATTCCCCAGAGGGGGTAGGCAGAGGAGTACGCAGTACACCCACGTAAGTGATTAATTGATTTATTTAATATTTTTCTGAAATTTAGATAGCTCAGCGGTCAGAGCGTTGGCACGGTACGCCGAAGATCGTGGGTTCAAATCCCATCTGTAACCGTTGTTTTTTCAGATTTTTTAAATTAAATTATTATTATTATTTATATTGATTTATTTGTGGCTATGTTATAAGACCCAAGTAGGTGTTAGGGGGCGAGCCTAATGCCATTAACCGGGTACAATTCTAGACTCCGTGTGATGGAAAAACCCAATAACACTTTGCCCCTAGAAATGCCTTGATATAACACAAAAACAATTAAGTAAAATTATCACCTGCTTTGTGCCTCGTGCGTCGTGCCTGTCGGCCTTGTGCCTAATCCCTCTCTGGCCATGTCAAATTGCCGCCCCATCGGAATATAAGAGTGAGGCTATAGCGAGTGCACCTCAGTTTGCGCAAACTAATTGTGCTTATTATTAGATAAAATCACAGAAGTGTAGCTGACTTGTCTCCATTGAGATTGGCCGTTCGAGAGGTGTTAATTAAATAGATGCAATTTTACATTCTTACTTCGTTAAGATTCAATAAATTTATTATTTTAAGTACAAGCTTTTGTCTGCAACTTCGTCCATATTAAAATGAATGCAATTTATTATAATGATTCTGGTATAAATTATATCAGAGAGGTTTAACGACCTTTCAAAAAATATAACCCAAGATTATAATTTTAACCTAATAGTATGTCAATAATAACAGTTACTTACGATAAAATTAATTTAAATTAAAGTTTTCAACTTAAATCTGCGTGCAAGATTTATCTAATTTAGTTGCAAGTTTATTCTATTTAATATTAATAAATCTAAAAAAATATTTATCAATCAAGATTGTGCGGGAGATTTGTCTTTATACCTAACCTTTTTATTAACCTCCTGTGTCTGACGTGTCTGTGTGTCTGTCTGTGGCATCGTAACTCACAAACGGATGAACCGATTTTATTTTTTTTAAATTAGAAACTAATCTTTTTTTTTATTTGCAAAAAAAAATTTGGTGCTTTTCTGCGTTTTTTAATTTTTATTTCATTGATAATTATATATGTACCTTCATATTTTTATTACTTTATAAAAATACGTGTGTTCACATTGAGAAATACACTTACTTACTATCCAAGCATTTCTCACTCTGAACGCACCCTTACGATACCTATAGCAATTATCGTCGGTTATTAAATAAAAAGAGCCCTTAAGAATATTTCATTTAAAGAAAAAGAAATTATTCGATATTCGAATATTTGAATTTTCCGAAGAAATGGCCCCAAATTATAATGCAAAGCAATTTGTCTGCGGCCTCCGGTAATCATCCGACGAATTTTAACAAGACATTCCTGATGGTCGCAATGTTATTGTTATAACAAATTGATAATTATGAGTAATGACGGCTTTATTGTTGGAGAGAAATGTTTTAGAAAGACCATGGATTAAATTCAAGGTTAGCTTTTTGTATAATTTGGATTTATCTTTGATTTTAAGATGGATTGACAGATGGGCTCTGAACACAGATTGGTAATATAGGGTGACAATGTATATGCCCTGATAGCCTAGTATAAGGAGGTCAAGGAATTGGCTGTTGATAGAGAAAGCTTCCAGCTCTCTCTATCTCTCTCTATATAGAAGAGCGTAGCTCTTAAATTAATATCTAATGATAGCCTAGTGCTGACCGTTGACTAGCAAATCAAAATCTACTGATTCCATAGGCGTTACTAGCACCTCTGTGACAGTAAAAATATAATTATTATTTATGAGCCTACAGCCTATCTGCCTATTTTATTTTCAATATTTTTCCCAAGAGCCATTAATATTCAAGTCAGGTCAACATAAATAAAACAAATTGGATAGAATTTGTCTAGTAGGTACATCAGTACGTGATATAAAAAATGTTTACATTGAATAAATCTAGAACTGAAATAGCGTCTCATTGGAAATGATTGTGAGGCAGCGTAGGTCTTAAAAATCTCTATGAAAATTTGCTCGTATGATTCGTATCTATCCATCTCATAATGCCAACATTGACGTGACAAAATGACAAGTTTGTAAAATGACAAGATTGTAAAATGACAAAGTCGCAAAATGATAGGGTCGTAAAATGACAAGGTTTTAAAATGACAATATTGCAAAATGAGAAAAGTCGCAAAATGACAAATCCGTAAAATGACAAAGTTGTAAAATGACTAGTTGCTTGATTAGGTTGTAAAATGATGAAAAGAAATACAAATATAACACACTATCGCAATTCAATCAAGTTTTTGGACTTACTCCTTTCGTACGATCAGTGAGGAGAACCGGAGGCCTAATTCCCCCTGAAAAATGTTTATCCTATCCTAATAATTATGTGAAAGTTTGTAAGGATGGATGGATGTTTGTAACCCTTTCATGCAAAACTACTTAATGGATTTTGATGAAATTTTGCAGTAATAGTTTATGTACATCAGAATAACATATAGGCTATAATTTTTCGACATACCACGTAGGCAAAGCCGTGGGTTGCTGGTAGTTTATAATAATATGTATATATTTATAAGCTAAAATATTATGTGTGTTTGTTTTGTTAAACTGATTCATAAAGTTCTTTCACAAATAGAACGCTAACTCGACAGCTAGTCCACTGTCTGATCATATAGGAGCTTAATACTAGTGTTCACTGACTTATTACCGTATTGACAGCCAATTAACGAGTTTGTAGCACTCCAACCAACCCGAATTAACTTAGCGCCTGATTGCACCAATCAACCGAGTATTAGGTTAAGTGATTGATCAGATGATATTAAGGTTGAAAACGTTCGTTAGTGTTATAAATAAGGTTAAATAAAGAAGAAGAATAAAATATAGTATTTTTTTTGAGTGAAATATTTTTTTTTGAATTAAATTTTTTTAATAAAAAATAAAACCGACTTCAAAAGGAACTAAAAAGCTTGAAATAACTTCTTAATGAGAAAGTTAAAGAGGCTAGAACTTGACTTGGAACCGACTCCAAAACATACATACATCCAAACATAGAACCTCCTCCTTTTGGAAGTCGGTTAAAAATAGTAAATATAAATAAAAAAATGTAAAAGAACAAGACAGAACTTATCCTATTGACAGTATCGTCCACACCCGTTCCCAAATTAAGTTTCACTGAACATCATGCTGGAACACGACAAAGTCGCTTGGCGGCGAGGCTTTGTCAGGTGAAACCAGCCACGGTCAAAGTCTCCCATCAGAAGCAGCTTGAATGTTGATCGGTAGTTAGTTACCTTTGTCCCATGATTAGTCGGCTTTGACGATATACAGAGGCTCCCCTTCATTTTTTTTCTAAAAGACGCCTCTTCGCGCTAATCTCTAGCTATCTCGCTCGTACACACGACGACTCATCAACCTAGACTGATTGGACTTTGGACTAATAGAAGTTGAACGCTGCGAATCGTGCGAGAGGGTGCGAAATGTTACTGTTATTTCGTCTCATTCACGGACGGGCGGCCGGCGCGCGCGGTGCTCACCTCTGGTTTTCTACGATATAACTACCTATATGTATACTATATTACTTTGTATGCAAACGAGCTCGTCGCTAGGATGTTTTATTATTTTTCAAATATCTGCTCCGCGCTGCGCCTATGCACTGAATTTATTTTGTCGCGCGATAGTGTTAATTTAGCGATAACTCGTGAGATATTAATTGAATTTGTATGGTGTAAAGGGCAATTGTAATGTGCATTAAATACTTAATGTATTTAATTTAATAAGGATGAATATCGAATCCGTTTTAATAGCTTAAATTTCCAATTACCTAATTAAATGTAATATTTTTTTTAAACATGGGTGTAGTAAACTATTCTTAGAAGATAGACATACTTAGGCCATCGCAATTTTTTCTGTAGCCTTACCTATAAAAGAGGAACAATTTCACCATTTACTGTTTTGTTATATCTCAAAGAACACCATTTTCGATGGAACCTTCCAATCAGCTTGATTTTTTTCGACATCTTCAACAATCAACCATCGTCATATTTCAATTGAATTACATGAAACATTAATGAATTATACCTGCACAGAAACCTTTCTCTTGAATCGCTGTCTATTGGTGAAAACGGTATGAATATGCATTCAGTTGTTTTTGAGTTAATTGCGTTCAGACAGATAGACTAGACGATTCGGCGGGGACTTTGTTTTATAACAATATGTAGTGAAGTAGGCAGGGGCGTAGCTACTGCCGTATCAGCCGTATCAATTATATGGGGCCCCAAGCTACGGGGGCCCCTGACGTGAAATATGAAATATAATAAAACCTTCCCAAATTTAATCAATAAAGCAAAAAAGTAGGTCCCCCAAATAAATTTTTACACTACGCCACTGGAAGTAGGTAGGTATGCTAGTTCGTTCGTAGTAAGTCAGAGGTTGAAGTTTGAACCCAAGGCACAGAAATGAGATAGCACCTGTGTTTGCGCTCACGCGTGCATCACTAAGTATATAATATCGCCTGTAGAATTGGCTAAATGTATATTATAATGTATGGTATAATATCAAATGCTCTAATTTCACTTGAAATATCGTTCATAATAATATAATTTTCATGTTATAATATCTAATAACCTAAATTCATATGACCTAATGTTTTATATCGTATAATCTTCATTATTAATATAACAACATTTAGTATAACGTTCATTTTATATAATTTTCTATATGTATAATATTCTTTTTGTATAACGTTCATTTGACCTAATGTTCTTTTGACCTAATTTTCCTGTTAAATGGTCACAGTTCTAACCTAACTCAAATCCATTAAACATGAAAATTAGGTCAAAAGAACATTAGGTCAAATGAACGTTATACTAAATTTTATTATATTAAATTAAGATTACATGATATAAAACATTAGGTCATATGAGTTTAGGTTATTTGATATTATAGCATATAAAAATTATATTATTATAAGAACGTTATTTTAAGTGAAATTAGAGCATTTGATATTATACCATACATCACACACCAGTAAATAAGGTATATATCATTCTGTATGATATATTTTCACTGCATAACTACTAAAACTATTAGAGGAAGCTTGCTCGATTTTCAATGGAAATGTTAAAACAACGGAAATTATAAAAAGAACAACTATTTATTATAGTAAATATTAAAATAAAGACTTTTTAACATAAAACAAACTTTTTTAAATAAAACTTAATTATCTACTTAAAGCTTATTGATATTTTGCATGTTGCACAAGCTAGAGTCAGTCATTGCATAGATTTTCGCAATGTGTGTCCAAAATTACCCACACTAATCAATCAAAGACAGAAAACTAAATCAGTCATATATCTAAATAAAAATATTTAATAAGAAACTCGGAAAAACATCTAATTAGGCGGGACTTGACTTATAATATCTAGTTAACAATGAATAGAACAACAAGCTGAATTAGAAGCCAAAAATAGTAAAAACTCAAAATCAACATTATTGACAACATGGCAAAAATAGGTATGTTATGTTATTATTTTAAAAAGAAACCATTTAAATTATCAAAATAGTTGTCACTAGATTTTAATAAAAGACAAGATTGATATATGAAATAAAATTTGGTAAAAATATTTCAAGTTACAAGATATTCAATTTCATAAATATCTTTCTGTCTATTTGTTTCACTATCACGCCAAACTATTTAAAAACTTGATTTAAATGACAATCTTCTTCGTAATTTACCTTAAATTACGAAGAAACCTACCTATTCCTATATCAGAAGTGTGCAAGGTGAGTGGCCGAAAAATACGCGTATGGATGGAAAACGGTCAACTGAATATTTGGCCTGATGGGATCCAATGCTTGCACGTTAATATCTGGTGGGACCACCATTAGCATCAAGCACTGCATCCAACCTGGCTTTCATTCCAGTAACCATATTCCAGCACATATCACGAGGATCCCCCCTCATCAATTCCCACGAGTGGATTGCTGATTGCCGCAAGTTTTCTACGTTGCGCACTTCTGATACATCCTAATTAAGAACCATCTGCCCGCAGAGGTTCTCAATTGGATTGAGGTCGGGGCTCTTCGCAGGCCATGGTATGACCTGAATGTCCGGCTGAGCTTGGAGCCACGCCTGAACTACTCTGGCACTATGAATAGAACTGTTATCCTGGCACAGATAAATAGTGCCTGTTGGATGGTGCAGTCGCACAGTCGGCACCATGACATCCCTTAAAATATCTACGTATTGGTCAGAATTAAGGCGGCCAGATATCTCAACGAGTTCGCCAGGACCAACAGAACTCATCCATCCCCAGAATGGCTCAGCCGACCACTCGACCTGTTGGGTATTACATTGTCAACTAAATATCGTTCATTATCTCGCCTCTTTAAAATTTTTCTTCCGTCTTTGTCGGATTTAAAAACTTTTTCGTCGACAAATATTACGACATTATTTTCCCAATCAAAATTATACATTTCTAAACAAAAACTAACTCTAGCTTGTGCATGAGCAGTAGAAAAAACTATTTTTTTTGCTGGGATCCTAGTTTTCAGTCCAACGGCCTTTAATCTTCGCCGGATTGTTTGGGTTGATACCTGGAATAGAGTAAAAAAAATATATTTTCTGAAAAAATTAAAAATAGCTAAAGCTAGCTACCAATAGTAACTGGTCCACACTGGGTCTAGATCCTGGATCGAAAAACGTGGAAATCAGAGGGAGAGGCCTTTGCCCAGCAGTGGGATGATGTGGGCTGACAGTAACAGTAACAGTAAAGCTAGCTATAATAAATAGCTAACCTTACATTTTACATTAATCTTATGTCACGATCGCGAGTGGTGATCAAAGGCTTCGACTTTTCGTAAGTTAAGGCGCCTACTTGCGCTAATCCGCTATTACGCTCGCTTATTATGTATAAAATCACTAAATATAGTTATGATAAATTGCAAAAAACCAAGTTATGGAGTTTTCATATATAAAAATAGCTTAAAATAAAAAATCATTTTAGGCAATTTTTGTGTATAAAAACTTGTTCCGACCGATCTGAAATTTTTGCTGAAATTTTGTAATGTTATTTTCCATAATTTAGTTTTTTGCAATTTATCATAACTATATTTAGTGATTTATATCTTTAATGTGCGAGTGAGATTGCAGATTAGCAAGTATCCGCGCTTTAAGTGCATATTTAATAAATATCATTACATTATTTTACGATCAATTTTATATTAAAACGCCGATACGTTTAATTATCATTTGCACTTGTGATCAGGCACAAGTCCTTAAACTGAATGACTGATCACGAACAGTTTTGTTGCGTTTTGTTAAAAATCTTAAGCTTTTTCTCAGATTTAGAATAATTAATTGTAAAAGTTAAAGTTGTCATTGTCTAAGGTTTTTTAAAACAACTTTTTAAACGGATTAGTTATCGTGTAAATAGCAATATAATACGAGATAATATCTTCCTGACCGAATTTCGGTCACAGCGGCCAGTCCCAACGGAGATTAGCCAACTACGCAGGAGATATTATAGTGCACAAGTGTGTGCGCAAACACAGGTGCACTCTCTATTCCCTCACTCTCATAGCCCGATGGGACGGAAACCCGACACGACCGGAGAGAGATCAGGCGCAGGGCCAACGGCTTTACGTGCTTTCCGAGGCACGGAGTAAGTGATAATTAATTTATAAAACGCACATAACTTACGAAAAGTCAGAGGTGCGCGCCTTGGGTTCGAACCCGAGACCTCTGACTTGCCAGTTAAATATCATACCGCTTGACCATCACGACCACGAAGTGCTTCGTGATCACGACCCACAACTCAAATTATATATTAACCGATACTATAACGTGGCACAAAAATAAGGTTTGTGTAATTTGTCTCTAAATCTAAACTAATATTACATATAGTAAAGTCAAATAAAAAATAAATCTTTGAAATTACGGAACGGATATATGGAAATTATAAATAAATATTTCGCTAATAGAAATCTGAGCTCACTGCGTAAACATTATCGCCTAAACTTCAATACTGTGACCCATCCTCGACCTAATCGTCACCACATGAGGTAGGCCGCAGGATCAATAATAAGAAATGAAAAATACTTGTTGTTTTATTTGATATGTGAGTTCACTTTATTAAGCAGAGTTTTTTTAGTAATATATTATAAGTAATACTTACAGTAATCCCAGTCCTTCTTTCAATTTCTTTTATTGTGTAGCCACCATCTCTTAACACTATTATCAGCTGCCGCTGCTGTGGCGTTAATTGTGGAGCCATAATTACACACACGGCACTTGACTCGGGCAATATTTAGCAAATGACTGATAGTAACGAATACAAATTATCACACGAAATCTTGCAAAAAAAGTGCGTCGATGTGGGTACGCGCAACGCTGCCGCGCGCCGCCGCGCTGTGATTGGCCGATGACACGATGCACAGTCCCTTTCCAACGATTCTCTGTGTTCTACCTAGCGTAGTTATAGTTATGTTGGGTGTCTAGCTTGATGTGTCGTCTTGTGTACATTAAAGATATAAAATCAAGGAATATAGATATGAAAAATCGAACTAAACCAATTGAATGAAAACAACATTACAAAGTTTCAGCAAAAATTTCACTTGATCGAAACATGTATTCCAATAAAAAAATGGCATAAAATAAAAATTCATTTACAACAATTTTTTTATTTGATTTTTTTTTTTGAATTTGTGTGAATGAAATAACAGATTACCTAGCGCAAAGAGGCGCCTTAAGCAAATTGGAGTCTTTAACCAATCTAACAAAAGTTTTCGTGAAATTCTTAACTACAGTTAAAGTTAATAATTATAATGTATTAACGGTCCATTAACGTTCGTGCCAGTTATTAACTGATTTGGATTCATATCTCTTGTCTGTTACACACGCGATCCTATTTGATTTGACCCAGTATACGATGATATAGGCCAGATTAATTATCAAACTAGCTGTCGGCAGAGAAATTAAAGTTTCCCGTATACCGCGTAAGGCATAATATGTATCTGACGCTTCTGGCGTTAAAAAAAATAGAACTAAGGGCTTACACGGACGTCTATGCATCGAAACGCATCAACCCGGTCTGGAAATTGGCTTAGTCTTAGTACCTGTTACAAAACCTATTATATAATTATAATAATTTAATAAAAAAATTGAAAACACAACTGATACTGATGGGATTCGAACCCACGATCTTCGGCGTACCGTGCCAATGCTCTAACCGCTGAGCTACCGTATCCCATCAGAATCTATATAGATACATATAGCACAGATAGCCTAGTGGTATCACCGTCGACTGACAAGTCACAGGTCTCGAGTTCGATCCCAAGGCGCGCACCTCTGACTTTTCGTAAGTTATGTGCGTATTGTTGCTAAAACGGTGACGGAAAACATCGTGATGAAACCAGCACACCAGAGATTTTTCGATGGTGTGTAAAGCCATGTCAGAGGCCTACGGGCGGTTTAAACTCTGACACCAGGTTGTTCAACAACCACACGATAAGAAGAAGTAGAAATTTAAAATCTCTTTCTACGTTTAGGGCGTGTGGTAAGATATTCTATCGGAATATATTACGTATCCGACTCAGTGTTCCTATTATAGTTTTACTAATTAGTTTTAAATACAGTAAAAAAATAGATTAGTTTAAAAGAAAGTAAAAAAAGCTTTTCAATATAAAACAATAACAATATGGCGGACCATTTGGCCTATTCTTATTTTGAAACGTAACATAATTTATATTATAATTTTTTTATACAAAACATGTTTTTATTTCAAGTTTTTATCACATTTTATTCGTATTTTCGCTTCTGTTTGTTGTAAGCTTATCTTTAAAATACTTTTTGTGGTTTGTACATTTTACAGTACAGCTGGGCGTTTTTTAGTGGAAAGCTTTTGAATAATAATATTTTTTAGAAGTAAAATACAAGCATTTGTATAAATATAAAATTATGACATCATGATAAACACCGAAACGAATTTAATAGTTTATTGTAAAATAGGCACTTTATAATATGTCATAAATTAGTCGGCGTTATAGATATTCACTTGTTTTTTCGACATTCACTTGTTTTTGCTGATGTTCACTTGTTTTTGCTGATGTTCACTTGTTTATTCCGCGTTCACTTGTTTTTGCTGATGTTCACTTGTTTATTCCACGTTCACTTGTTTTTGCTAATGTTCACTTGTTTTTGCTGATGTTCACTTGTTTATTCCGCGTTCACTTGTTTTTTCCGCGTTCACCTGTTTTTGCCGATCAAAATTAATTAAAGTTCTGTAATAGTACCACGGGCAATGAAAAATCCCACGTGGTACTGAACACTTTGGTAGTACTACGGGAGATTTTCTATTGCTCGAGGTACTACTATTAGGACAACTGGTAGTACCAAGGGCAATAAACGGTATGTTCATGTCGAATTTCAACTCTCTAGTATTTATAAGCTGTGAGTAAAATGGCTGTGACTGACAGACGGACAGACGGACATGACTAAACTATAAGGTTTCTGGTTTACTAGATATTTTATCAAAATATAAAATAATAGTAGATTCATAGTCTGTTACGGGCATAAAAATGGATCCGAAGTTTTCCCTTCACGTATTAATTTATAGATTACGGATAATTATAATATATTTAGTACCTGTCTAGTACCTGTAGACCTGAATAAGTAGGTACTCATAATATCGATTGATCGACAAGTACGTAGGTAATTGCAATATGATTAGTGTAGGAACATAATTAAATGCTATCTGCCCGATTAATTAATCCTGGATTGGATGATGAGGGTGCGCGCGGATTGCAAATAAGCGCTCTATAACATTATAAAAAAACACATAGACTCATATGCCTGTATTCCCCAGAGGGGGTAGGCAGAGGTGTATGCAGTACATCCACATTTTGCCGGTTACGTTATAAGTTTCATGTAATAGGGGGCAAGCCATTAACATTTTATTAGTAAGCTCGTCAGAGTATTTACAAGTGACAACGACACGAGAGCTTATGATACATTGACCTTCAAAATTAGTACCACACTTCTAAAATTGTAATAACTTCCGATACCTCTCATTCCGAAAAAGGTACTTTTTCCGAAGAACACCACAATAACGTTCTATGATAATAGATGGCGCTATGTGTCTTTTAAATCATGATTGAATTTTGAATAATTTCACATTCTAAATTAATGCGCGTGAAGCCACAAGCAAAAGCTATAAAACGATTTTTAATTTTAAAACTATACCTAACTGGTAATAAATTTTTAAAGCCAGTATATGCAGCATGACAAACGTACCCATTTTTATCATAATTTAACCTTATATTGTACCAAACAAATTGTGGGAGCTCTGTGTACAAACAAATAACCCAATTCTACAGGACAAAACGTGACCATCTGATAAAAGGTTGGCAGAAAATTTTATTAATCCCCCTCCCTTCAATTATATCACGTATAGATAAGCCAATAACTCCAGCTTGACAATATTATCACGAATACCTTTCATCTTGATCCAGGCAACTTTTAAATTGGCTTTTTTGTCACCGCTACAAACAAACATCTACGTCATAAAGAGAATATTATTTTATAAATTTGATTATTATATTACTAGCAGCCCAGCGTGACTTTGTGTGCGTAATTATCTCTACGCTTATTCTACTCTACCCTACCCTACTCTAACCCTAGTCTACCCTATCGCTACCATACCATACCCCTACCATACCCCTACCATACCCTACCCATGGGGTATATTTCCATTGTTTTTAATAGTTATTGTTCTATTCGAAACGAAAACAAATAATAACAAATCAAAAACTATGAAAGGTTTAGGTTAGCCGTTCTCGAGTTATTAGTATCCAAACAAACTCGACTTTGTTTTATATAGTTAAATTCGTAGATATTTAGATAAATGCGAAAGAAATATGTTAGTTAATAGAAGTAACTTTTATTTTTATAGATTATAATCTGCAATTCCATTATGTTAACCCATAATTTCATCTCGTAAATTCATTTGTTCATTTTCAATTGCGATCAACAAACGTTTTGCCTATTATCCACAAATAGGCAAAACGTTTCACGCGTGAGATGCGGGTTTACTTTTGTATGCCGTCTGGGGTACCTCCTGTGACCCCAAGCAATAGATTTTCAATAATTGTATCTGCTGCGTGGCGTTCAGAAAAATAAATAATAGCTTTGTATTTTTATTAATAAACGGACAATTGACAAAATGGTCTAATCTTTACTATACGTGAAGTTAAGTTTAATCATAGTTACTATAGTTAATTGTAATTTTAATAAAAATTAATACAATGTCTCACTTACTGGTATCTTGACTTACATTGTGGCCAACTCCCAAGTCCAAGAAAAAAGAAGGCTATAGTTAAGAGATTTTTTCAGTTTATTATTATGTATATTTTTTACATGTTTATGCACATGTTTTGCTTAATAAATTAAATTATTTAATAAAAACTCGTATAAATAACTCACTCGGGCGGCACCACACGTCTTTAAGGCATTAAGAAAGAGATTCGTAATTACAACTGATGCGAGCAGGACTCGGTAACTTAGTTGGTAAAGCGATGGCACGGCACGCAAGGGATCGCTGGTTCAAGTCCCGCCCGAGTCAGAGCTATCAAGATAGAATCTTGAGATATTAATGATTAAATAAACTTACCTGTACCTACGTGAAGTTCAATTATAATTACTTGAATAACTGCAACTGCCAATATCGAGAACGAGGCTTGATTGCATAATTATGCATAATTATGTTATTTCATAATTGATTAATTACTCGAGCCTTCATAATTTAGAAAGAAAGAAATTTAATTTCATAAATTGATAGATATTTCCACTACTGCATTAATACAAAGAAACTGCAATTCACTAGTTTTGTAAGAGAATACCTATGGTTCTGTTTGTGAAAACCTTTTTTTGATGTTTAACGAGTGCAATTTAAAAAATGCGATCTCTACTTTAAATAAATTACGAGCGGATCGGCTGAATAACAAAAAGCAGCTCTGAGGTCCGGCGCAAGTGATCATTATTTTATAATACGCACATAAATTACGAAAACTCAGAGGTGCGTGACTTGTGTTAGAACCTAAGAAATTTGACTTGTCGTCAATGGTCAAACCATAAGGCTATCTTATAATATAAGGTTTCCAATAAGTTTTTATTAAGTCAATATAAACTGCGTATCGCTATAGTCTCTCGTCTCTCTTGACGTTCATAATATGGACTTCCGATGATCCAAATCAGTTGCAAAAGCCAACAAAGGGTCCTTCTTATACCGACTTATTTACTTTGAACAATCTTTTCGCGAATATCCAATTTTCTTCCTTAGGTAATACGGTGACAAAAAAGACGGCTAAGATTTTACTTCCAGAATTCATTTTACGATACATATAGATAGGTCCATATACCTAGAACTCTTTATTATTTTAAAAGGAAAATGGTATTATGTTTTTGTGTTCTAAAAACGTTATCTAAGCTCTAAATAATAAATAAAGAATAATAAAAATGTTATTTACTTACTAAATGTTTTATCTGGGCGTCGAAATTTTGGCTTAAAAATTAAAGGGAAAAGAATTTATAATTAATATAAATATATAAATCCACCTGTAACTGTGTTCATACAGAGAAGGATCAAGCATTAATCACCACGCTAGCTCACTGCGAGTTGCGATTTGTTTTTCTTCACCGTTAGACAGAGGTGTCGTAGATTAAATAAGAAAGTACTTACATAATTATGACAATTAAAAAGGTGCATTGGTACATGCCAAGTATATGGTATCAGATGACGGCTGATAGAGAGTAAGAGGTGGCCCCTCTTACTCTCTATCAGCCGTCATCTGGGCTTTTACTCCTTTTTCATTCATATAAGTGCATCAATCCATTCAACACTCCATCCAATATTACAATATTACACAACATAAATCAATCCCCGATCTTCTGACATCAAAATGCACACAAAAACACGACACCATGCAACCCTAGTGACTTAACAATATTTATGTTCCACCAGAAAATCTAATAACGTTTTATAAAAGCTTAACGTCGAAAAAATATCGTTAGCGAAAAGCGGTTTAATAAAAATCCCGCTGAATCCGGCTACTAGCATTAAAATCTACCCCAAACCTTTGTAATCTTAAATTGACGTGACCAACTTCGAAATCATAAAACTTTGGGTTGCAAATCATGCTAAGAACGGTCATGCGTAAGTGGGGACCTTTTTCGGTCCCAATTTTAACCCGTGACTTGCTCCATACTGGGACTAAATACTTGTTACGTGTTGGTTGGCGAGTGGTGTAAGATTTGGCGTTAGGCGAGCTGTGAGACAAACTATGTGGGGTTGAGTGAATGAGAGGTTGTGAGTGAAAGAAGAGACAGAATGATGACGGATATAAAAGATGGAAGATGTTGCTAAATATTTTGAGAATAATTTTATAGATTTTGTTCAAATACAAGTTTCCCCAAGAAATCTGCTTTTCGTTTACAGATCTCAAATCTGTTCACAATTATTAGATTTTTTTACAAATTCTCATGTTATAGTCGTTTTAGGTTTTGCTTCATCATCTTTTCAGGCATAGGCCTCTTCTAAGATTTTCCATACATGTCGGACTGCGGTGTTTGCATCTAATGACTTCACGAGGTCATTGGTCCACCTTGGAGGACAACCGTGGACATTTCCATATTGGTAGCCTATGAAATTTGAATGGAATGTCAAGAGCAATTTGCACAATATTAGCACCATACATTTATATGGCGCTTGCGCCTTAATGAATTTTACAAATCTGAGTGTTTCACGCCTTCGACTTAGAATCTTTCTTTCAAATGATTTTCATGAGAAACGGATAGAAAACGGAGAGAAGCCCTTTTTGATGTGTTTATTAAAAATGACTTAATCTTTATGCGTAATATTTACGAAAAGTATAATTAAACTCGAAAAAAAGTATAATTAAAGATTAGAAAAGTATATTAAACTCGAATGCTTAGCAAATTCTTTTAGTTCATGCTACACAAGTACACATAGTTGACTTAATATTAAACCAGAACACAAAGTTAGAAGAGAAATATGGCTTCTCAGTATTAAACTTTCGTAAATATAGATTAAGAAAAGCTTTTCACTTGGATCTTATGTCAAAGGTGTACGGCGTATTAAGGTGGTACGGAAATAAGCAACATGGGCGTATCTCCGGGCTCGTGCTTGACCCGATTCCAGATTATGCCAGTTCGTTAACCAACACACAGCTGTATCCCCATAAATTAATAAGTTTATTTTTAATGAAATAGTTGGGTACAAAGTTTTACATATTTTGCATTTTAGCGTTTTTAGCGCCGTGATTTACGGGTTAAAGCTATTTTATATTTTGATGGAACTATAAATTGTTTTTTTTTTTAAATAAAACCTAACCCTTGACTCCATTTTTTTAGATTCTGTAACGGTATAATATTTCTGTAGAAAGAATGACATGGTTACGAGCAGGATTTGAACCTGTGTCTTATTATTTAAAGCCATTATCCACTCTGCCTAATGTAACTTGAATTACTGTAACTTGATTATAATCATGTGATAACTTTTGGTAGTTAGTTTTGTATACATATATAGATGAGTTTACTGAATATTATTTTCAAATATTATGTTATGTTAATAAGTTTCATCGTACAAAAAGCTAGAATGTGAATTTTTACACTAACAATACTTTCAGAACAGAGATAGGTAGGTAGGACTGATTTATCATGTATATGAAATTATGTGACTACTAAATAAATGGTCACGAGACAAAATGATTAGTTGGTCTATCATCTATGGTCGATAGCCGTGCAGTAAACGTAAAATTACCAATGTATTATTAAAACATTGTTTTTACCGCAACAAGTTTGTTCTAAAATATACTTCGTATAAAGTGTTTCCTTTCCATTTAATTATTAAATATGCTTCGTGTAATTAAAAGAAAATAAATTAAGAGGGCTTCAAGGAAACCTTTGAGTTTTCTCCGGGCGCAAACCACGCTATGCCTTAAACTAAAACATATTTCTTTAGTAGAATATTTTCTTTTCATAATTTTTCTGTCTTGGTGGCGCATTGGTTACGGACCCGCTTTGCAAGCGCGTGGGTGTGGGTTCGAACCTGGCATGTACCAATGAGACTTTTTCAATGTCATAATGTACTTTCTTAGTTAATCTAAGACACCACTTACTAACGGTGAAGGAAAACATCGTGAGGAAACCTGGACTTTATAGTCTGAACTCGCCAACCCGCAGTGAGCTAGCGTGGTGATTATCGCTCAATCCTTCTCTGTATGAGAAGAGCCCTATGCCCTTCAGTGGGACAGTTACAGGCTGATTTATTTATTTATTGCTAAAACGGTGAAGAAATACATTGTGATGAAACCAGCACACCTGAGAGATTTTTCAATGGTGTGTAAAGCCATGTCAGAGGCCTACGGGCGGTTTAAACTCTGACACCAGGTTGTTTATTAACCATACGATAAGAAGAAGAAGAATGCGTGTATCGGCAATTTGGCATTCACTTTTTCACTGACTCGTTTCACGAATTGCGTTCGTAGTACAAGAGTAACACCCCAATTCAATGTCATAATTTTAAAACAAAAAGGCTCAGTAATAATTACAAATATTTTTTCTCCAACCTTGAAAGAAAATTCTTTTAAAGTAAAAGGTTGCGGTAGGTTGGCGTTAAAAAAGTTATCTTCATTGTTAAATAGTCAAGGTCGAACTTCAAAATTCATCGTCAACAAACACCGTAGGAACCAATTAATTTTCAAAGTCAAATATTTTTCTTTGGAAACCAAACTTTGCTGTTTGGAAATTAAAACCTTACTTAACACAAACTTTACGTTCGAAATATAAATAAAAGTTCTAATAACTTGCTGCAAACGGTTAATTTACACAAAGGTATTACTTATCTGTAGTCCCGCGCCTGATCTTTTGGCGCTATCTCTCCGACTACTTTCCTATTAGACTATGAGAGTGAGGGAATAAAGTGAGGGAGTACAGATGTATTTGCGCTCTTACTTGTACACAAGCTAACTACAGTTTAGCAAAAAAGAGTCTGAGGCGGTGACAGCTGGAACTAAAAATAAAAATCTTAAAAACTAAGTTTGTGAGTAGATACTAAAATAACTTAAAAGTGATTTATCACTACATAGTATAAAACAAAGTCGCTTTCTCTGTCCCTATATCCCTATGTATACTTAAATCTTTAAAACAATGCAAACTGTATATTGCACCGGTGCGAAGCCGGGGCGGGTCGCTTGTTTGATTATACTTAATGACAAAAAGTTTTTGATAAACTGAGATATTATATCTGCATAATTCACTGATGTTACCAAAATCGGTTAGGAGGAGAAGGATACGGCGCAGCACACATTGGAGGAGTTTGGGAGGAGCGGCGCGGAGCTAAGCACTCGATGCAACAGTTGGTAGTCTCATACTCCCGAATATACTTAAATCATTCTACCAATGATTCTGTCTGTGTCAGCGTGGAATGCCGGCGCCTCCTTCTGCGAAAGGAGCTGAAAAGCGTGAAAAAGGAGTAACTTCCATCGCTCTCGCAGGAGTTGTACCCGATGCTGGAGGTCGCTAAATGACCCCCGGCTTCCATTGTGTTGCCGTCCTGCGGGCGTTGGACATAATAGCAGTATGTCGCCCGATCAATAATAGGCTCGAGATAGCGCCGTGTTCCGCGAGCACCTTTTAAGAAGGATTCGGTTGCAGCAATGTGAAACCCGTACTAGTACGTAGGTCCGAAGAGAACCATTGTCATTTAGTTTTTAGACTTGCGTTAATCGTTAAGGCACAGACCTGCTATCACGCTCGCCCATTGAAGCAAAAATTTCAGCTTGATCGAATAACGTTTTGAAATAAAAAAAATGGCATAAAATAAAAAAATAAATTAAAGCTATTTTTTATTTGAAAACATGTCTCGCTCTAGCTGGAATGAAATTTTTTACTGAAACTTTGTAATTTTGTTCTTTTTTAATTGGTTTATTTCTGTTTTTTATAAGATAGATTTTATATCTTCAATCTTCAATGTGCAAAATCAAAATCAAAATATTTTTATTCATGTAGACCATTAGGCACTTATGAATAGCCATAATTCTAATATTGCTTGTTGTAAGAGTGACTCTAGTTGCGACTCTAGCACAGCTGTGACTCTAGTGCGAACAAGATAGCAAATTAGCGCAAAGAAGCGCTTTCATTATCCATTTTCTAACTATTTTATTCACTATACAACGCCATCTCTTATCTCCAACTACACAACTAGCTTCACTATAAGGCCTCTTATAAACGCCGATGTACTTTCTTGTCAGTTAATTAAACTGAAGCCGGTGTGAATGGCTTCTATTATATCGTTCATATCACAATACTGTGGTTAAGTGTTTTAGACTTAACTAGATTAAGTTTTATCTATATCTATACTAATATTATAAAGAGGTAAAGTTTGTATGTATGTGATAATGTATGTATGTTAGGGGTAATCTCTGGAACTACCGATCCGATCCTAAAAATTCTTTCACCAATAGGAAGCTACTTTATCCCTGAGTGCTATAGGCTAATTTTTATTCTGAAAAACAAAGTTTAGTTTTCAGTAAAAAATAACAATATCTGTGATTCAAGTAAGAAAAAAAAACAGGCAATCTGGCTGCTTTATAAACGTGTTTACGGGAAAATTTAATTTAACGCGGACAAAGTCGCGGGGAACAGCTAGTTACTTGATAAGGCTAAGTTTTAGTAGACTTGGGAAATTAGTAACTATTTTAAAAGACTCTCAGTTTTAAATTAGGAATTTTTAAGGGATACTTTGTATCCCCTTACTTTTGTAAAAAAAAACGTGTGGCCCTCGGGGACTGTCGCGGTAAAGCTATTGCATAGCATTTTTTATCAACTTATGCAATTATAATTATTTATTTGTTTATTTAGGGTGGTACAGTTGGAAGGGGAAGACGTAGCCGAACATTCTTTGACCAAGTCGGGGATATCTTTGAGAAGGGTCAGGTCAGGAGTACCCTAAACCAACGAGCCTGTATGACGTGACTAGAGTGAATGAGGCAAAAGTGGTATGCAAGGATCGTAGGAAGTGGAAATCCGTTGTCTCTGCCTACCCCTCTGGGAAACAGGCGTGAGTCTATGTATGTATGTATGTTTAAAAGGCCCTTAGTTTTAAGTTACGAATTTTTGAGGAATACTTTGTATCCCCTTACTGTTACTGTTAGCCCATATCATCCCACTGCTGGGCAAAGGCCTCTCCCTCTGATTGCCACGTCTTTCGATCCACAGCCAGTGTGGTCCAGTTGTTATTTGTTTTGTCCAGTTCCCAGTTCCAGTCCCGCCATCCCCTTACTTTTGTAAAAAAAAAAAATATCTCCTGCGTAGTTGGCTGTGACCGAAAATCAGTCAGAAGGACATTAGTTTCCTTACAATTGAATATCGATTCCGATAACAGTTAACAGAGGGTATCAACTACTCCATCGTACAATAAAGTATTTACGCAGTCGATTTATTCAGCTTATTTGTAGCCACTTACACGGATTGGAGTCCAAATTACAGCCTAGAGGGCAGGGCGTCCTATTATGATTTGTAGATTGGTTTTGTCGATGACCTTCGTATTGTTTTTCGTTTTGTATTTGGCTTCAGTAATTGTTATGATGCCTTTGTGTGGGTGCTTTTTCGTTGAACTACAAAATATAATTATTATACTATTTACAGTTATAATTCTGGTTTTCTTTTTTATCGTATGGCTGATGAACAACCTGGTGTCAGAGTTTACACCGCACATAGGCCTCTGACTGGCTTTAACTATCGTCGAACAATCTCTCAGGTGTGCTGGTTTCCTCACAATATTTTCCTTCACCGTTATATAGCTAGTGATAATTTATTTAGGTCAGAGATGCGTGCCTGGTTTCGAACCTTTGAGTTGGCAGTCCAACGGTCATACCACTAAACTATTACTGCTTCTATCTATAATTTTGTTGCGTGTATTCTTTAACTTCATAAATCACTACATAGTATAAAACAAAGTCGCTTTCTTTGTCCCTGTCCTGTCTGTAAAGATTTAAGCATACATAGGGATATACCCTATGTATGCTTAAATCTTTAAAACTAAGCAAGGGAATTTATGCGGTTTTTTTAAATAGATAGAGTGATTGAAGAGGAAGGTTTATATGTATATTGCACCCGTGCGAAGCCGAGGCGGGTCGCCAGTATTTTATAATATGTTCTATTTTCAAATTTATCAGCAAATAACCAGCCAATCTATTTGAAAAAAAAAGAAACCATTAAACGACTCCAGTCTTGGAATAATTTGGTTCATGGCAGTTTTTTAAGAATGAACGCGTTTGGACTATATCTGGCCAGTGTCAGACGAACAAGTAAAGAGTATCTAATTCATTTTGACATGACCCTCTACTTGTATCATTAATTCTACAAATCAAATATAACTTAAATACATGAATAAATATATTATTCTAATTTGCCACTTAAAACATTGTTGAAACAAAGCACTCAAACAGTACCTAATTTATCGAGTTTTCACTCTTCTAAATAATTCATGAAAATTATTCACACTTAACATATTTATTATTTATTACTATCACTTTATAAGTGGCAGTCTCAGATATTTCGAGAAAGTTTGACCTCGAAAACGAATCATTAATTTAATATTTAGCTGGCTTTGTTTGTGTATTTTTTTTTATTTTTGTAAAAGATTTTTTGTATCGTGCTTGGCCGCAGTGGACATAATTACGATCATCATCATAGGTGGTTTAGATATTGGTACGAAATAATTTTCTTTTTCAAACACATTTTAAAATTTAATTTAAAAATAATTATTTATCAATAAAATATCTCAAAATATTGGGTAAAAAATATACATATATCGATAAAAGAAAAAGTTTTGTTTGTCTTCCTATTTTTTTTTTGTATTTTTTTTTGTTTGTTTCCCTAATATATTGGTTTTGTTTTAATCTACTAAACATTACTTTTTCACTTTATCTTTTAGAAAGTTTTTATAAATTCATACGAAATTGCCAATTTGGACACGAAATTTTAAACTTCACATCAGATTTTAGATGGTCCTATTGTCATTGAATTCCGTGAGAGTCGTGATAGCCTTGTGGTGGTGACCGTTGACTGGCAAGTCAGACATCTCGAGTTCGAACCCAAGGCGCGCACCTCTGACTTTTCGTAAGTTATGTGCGTTTTATAAATTAATTATCACTCTCCGTGCCTCGGATAGCACGTTAAGCTGTTGGCCCCGGCTGTCAATTGTAGATCTTTGACAGCCGTTACGGGTAGTCAGAAGTCCGAAAGTCTGACAACCAGTCTTACCAAGGGGTATCGTGTAACCCAGTATCTGGGTTGTGGAGGTCTGATAGGCAGTCGCTCCGTGTAAAACACTGGTATTCAGCTGCATCCGGTAAGACTGGAAGCCGACCCCAACATAGTTGGGAAAAAAGGCTAGGCAGATGATGATTGTCATTGAATTCCTTCGTACCTATTCTCCTAACAATAGCAGAGTTAAGCAATTTATTGCATTGTATTTCGGCCAGGAAAATACGAAATAGAGTTTATTAGGTAAGCGGTACCACTAAACACTCGCGTTTTCGGCTGGATTAAACTAATAAGGTTACGCCAGACGTAATAAGATTGTCTTGGAATCCTACGTGATACATTTATTTCATAGAAAAAGACATCATGGGGAATACTTTTTCTTTTTACAAGCCTTTATTTATACATTGCAAGTTAAATGTTTATTTATGTATCTGTTCGGGTAAAATCTTGCTTATCTTTATCCTATACTAGCGACCCGCCCCGGCTTCGCACGGTTACGCTAATATGCATGTATTATACATATAAACCTTCCTCTTGAATCACTTTATCTATTAAAAAAACCGCATCAAAATCCGTTGCGTGTTTTAAAGATCTAAGCATACATAGAGACAGACAGACGCGGGAAGCGACCTTGTTTTATACTATGTAGTGATATGGAGTTGAATTTTTACATGTTGGTTCAGTTTCAATGACAGTAATTTATGGTAAACATGGCCTAAATTGACTGAAAGATCTTGCTACAAAACGCCTTCTGCGACGGAATCGCCCATATATACCTACGACACTTCTGGCCAGCACAGGGCCTTTATAACTAAATTTGGCTTCGCGAGCAATATTCGCGCTCATCATCATCAAAGTTATCCAGATTTGCCGTTGACGGAACATGTCAAGAAGGACATCGATGTAAAATGATGTAAATGATACGTGATGTAAAATGATATGTGGGATACTTCATCACCCACACTTCTGTTATTGAAGAAACACGTTAAAAATTATCTTTTCCGAGTTTTCATTACAATTTCTCTAAAACGTAAGATTTCTCACGTCTTCAATTTCGTTGTACACTGGTCGTATTTGTGTTTTTTTAGGATCCAGTGCGCCAAAGCCTATAAAAGGAAAGTACTTGTTTAATATTCTACTTGCGTTTCGCGGAGTTTTCAGCAGACCTGGTTACCGTGAATGTGGATTTGTATTCGAGTTTAAAAGAGTAAAAATAGGTAGGTAGCCATTGCTTATTTTGCCAAAAAAGCCAGATTTTATCTCTTCATTTTCGCTTATCTTTTTTTGTCATCGAGCACACCAAACTCTGAATATGGGAATACCTTTACAGTTTGCGCAAAAATGTCTTTTTAAGACAACAATATCGCTAACACGCGCTAGAATGTGGAGTATGACCAGGGGGTCGATTGAATGTCATACACGTTAACGAAAATTCTAAAAGTGTACACGAGTTTCTAGTTTCCCTATATTTCAAATTCACATCAAACAATGACTTAAATAACGAGTGGTTTTTACCTTGCGAATTCTAATTTCTGCCGATAGAAAATTTCAAATAAATATCCTATTGAGAGTAAAGTTGGCTGTTGGTTTTGTTCCTACTAATATTACAAAGGTGAAAGTTTGTACAGATGTACAGATGGATGGATGTTTGTTAGTTTTTCACGGAAAAACTACGAAAAGAATTTTAATGAAACTTTACGGTAATACAGCTTATACATCAGAATTATAAGTTGGCTACAATTTATCAACATACCACGCGGGAAAAGCCGTGGGCAGAAGCTAGTAATATTTAAAAAAAAGTTCAGTTTACGAGCTACAGTCAGCGGCTACTTAAGCCACTGTCCACATCAAAAAAGCACCTAATTAATAACTTTTAAACCACCAAATGGGGAGCTTAATCTTTGTCCAAAAATGTCTATACAGGGCATTCACTTGAACGTCCCCTGTTTGGTAATACCTATGGCCACCTTTTGTAGCCTTTTGTATCATCGAGGATTTAAATAATGCCTCGTAATATGTAAAAGGTAGGTTTTATTGCAAAATGGACATAGTAAAAGGGGTCTATAATATCCCGTGAGGCCTATTGTCCTTTTTAAATGATAGGGCTATAGAATAAGCGAGGTACAAAACGGACGGGAACTGTTCGTGTATTATTCAGACGTAGGATTATTTTATGGAATGTTAAGCGAGTGATTTTTGAATTTTTTTTGCACGTTCTAGAGTTATCGCGATTTTAAAGCCGTGTGCCGTTTTAAAGTTCTGTGCTATGTCTAAATATGTAACATAAAATTCTGTTGGATGAGATTTATAAAACCTATTAACAACGGATTTAATACTACTATACATGTATTTATTTAACACTATATACTATATTATATAACTATACTATACTGTACAGTGTACATGTCATACATAAAATCACATAATTTATATTAAGAAAAAAAAAATTCAAATTTTTCTAGCAAAAAAAAATCGATTACGAGCAGAATTTAATTTTCTTTCTACAAATTTTTGAAAATAAAAGTTCGCTTCGCATGCTTAACATAAGAGTCTATAAAAAAAATATAGGACGAATTAAGTATTCCTTTCTAACTATTCTATTCCGTTACGTTGTTACGTTTTCCTTTAAAAAAAATTGTTCGTGCTCGATACAGCCTCGTAATTTTAAAAGGCAGTTATTGGCAAGCATTCAAATAATGCCGATCGTGAATAGTACGTAATATAAATTTTGTTACCGAGGTTATTGACCCCAATTTTATATGAGGATGATGACGCTCTACATAGAACTTTTTCCACAAACCCCGTAAACCTGTGCCTGTGGGGAGTAAACTGACCACGAATGACCACCATTATGGAGTTCTGTTAAGACATACTTAGATGATTTTGCTAGAGACGTGGTTTTTACAAGGTTCAAGAACAGTCAACCGCATGGCAGTAGTACTTGCACTACGAAAAGCACCTTTAACTTTTACGCAATAAGGGCGCTGTCAATGTCAAATTATTTCCACTGATGTGCAGTAGACTGTACGTCATGTTTCGCGATAGAATCTGCCAAATTTTGTAATATTTGTGAACGGTTTTACCTAGCTTGCCCTGTTTATTGTTTGGTTCAAATTTAGTAATCGATATTTCACCCCCTTCCTGTTGACAAATTGATATGATATTTGGTACACAGCTTTAGTTTTGATCATAAAACCGTTTTACGTAAAATAAATTTTTACTTATATTATTTAGTTTCTAATAAACGCATATTTTGAAAAATCAGAGGTGCATACCTGGATTCGAATCTACGACTGCATTTCCCGCCTAGGTCATAGTATTAAGCTATTACTAGAAGATACTCGGGATCAAAGCGCTGGCCTATACCTAGCTCAAATGCTTATATATTGCCATCCAACGTGGCAATGCAGCTAGCGTTTTGGGGACGTTGCCCACTGGTAGCGGTCTTTTAGATTAAGTTTTTGTTTTTAATTTATCTTTAGTTTTTTTATGATGTTCATGTTATTCCTATCCCGGCTATTACTTTTGTTATATTTAAATTAATACTTCATCTAATAGTACTCACCCTGTACAAAATAAAGATACAATTCAGTCGATCCACTAATACACCGTTGCCATATTGCACCCATTACCCGGACGGTTTTGGCTCGACTCACGCGATGCATTGCATCGAATGTAGTGATTGCTCAACGACTACATTTCGCATACAAATAGTTCCATTACAATTTGTGGAACTAGGAATGCAGACGCGACTGTAATTTTGTTTAATACATACATATATAAGTGCATAGACTCACGCCTGTTTCCCAGAGGGGTAGACAGAGACATTGGATTTTCATTTGCTACGTTCAATGTTTTGAAATAACGGGTACATACTCCGTATTAAGTATTACTCTGGGTACGGCCACGTGCAAAAATATGTACCTAAACATGTAGAATTTTTCAAAAGCCAATTTCTGAAATGGACTCATAAAATCATTGCATTAGTATCAGCAGATTTTACTAATATTCGAACTGCATATTTTTCTACAAAAAACTTGCAGTTTAGAAGATAATCATTTGAATTCCGCCAAATGCATGCCAATGCATTTTTCGTAATAAAAACAATATTTATATTTCTTAATATTATTATGACTTTACTCACGGATTGATTTTGGGATTCCCCGACTAGTTGCAAGTACAAACGGAGTGCATTTCCAAGAGCTCGAGTGAGCGTAATCTCGCGGTGGCGCGAGCGTCGCGGACCTCACTAGTAGGGCAATCTCGTAACTAACCCGTGAGTAAAACTGTAATAATATTCTATACGTATAACTCACGAAAGTTATTATTCTACTAGGTACTAATATCTACATAATCTCTTTGCGATTTTCCAAACGTTGTTTTAGATATTCTTCCGTAATGTAGTATCTAGTACATACGTCTCAGAATAGCAACCAATTCATTTCAATTTCAACCAGTCTGACCGCAACCAATATCTGTGGATACCGCAAAACGGAAATGACCGATCGCTTAGGCGTGTGCGCTGATGTCAATGTTTACTTTTTACCTAAAGTAAAAAGTTACGTCCAATGAAAGAAAGATTAAAAAAAATTAAAAAACACCTTATAACAGAAAAGTAAATAAAAAGAATAAAAATAAAAGGTAATAATAATATGATTTAAATTTAAAAAAAATGATTGGTGTATTTTAAACTACTTTTTCTTTATCTTTAATTTCATAGATTTAAAATAAAATGACAGACAAAAACTCTAATTACATAAAACATAATAATTATAGATTCACGTCTGTATTCATTATTAATTATTTTGTAGTATATACCTATCAATACATGCTAGTGCACTTTGAATCTAATCATTGACAGCATAAGGTCAGTTTCGCAAAACCGTTAGTCTCAGGCTCGAGGTGACATACTGATAATCCGCCTAGTTTACAGCTCAAACAATTATGTGTCTTATTTTTGGTAACATTGGATTCATTTTGATTTGTATTCAGAGTTAATTTGACGTACGGTTGCGAATAGCTGGCTCTCGCACAAATTACGATACGATTGTTCTAGTAAGTGTTTTGCACACTTGTGGTAGAATTATGGGCCTTAATGTACATGTATGAGGTGGGAAAAATGTGCTGTTATGTACAGTAAGGCAATGTACAGATGAGCAAAATTTACAAAATAAGTGACTTATTAGTGCTAAATCTCATTAATGCTCTTTAAACCAATTTAAAAAGAGTATTGAAGATATTTAATTAGGTATTGGTGCAAATTCTCTTGCACACGCTCTAAACTAATTTAGACTCGCCATCTCTCTTTCTAACAGGGATCATTAGAAAAGGATAGCAGATTTTTAGAGCTGTCAAACTAGTCCATTTGCGTGATATCAACGACAATTTAGTCGGCATGTTATAGGTCTCGTCTAATTTTACATCAATTGCAAGGACGTAGACTAATTTGACAGCTCTAATTTGATAGTTCAATTTGCTGTCCTTTTTTGATGGTGTTTATTAGAAAGAGATATAGATAGAGTAAAATTAGTTTAGCGGGATGTACAAGAGAATCAGCACTCATTGTCAAATTATAGTTTATCAATATAGTTAGTGAGTTTAAAATTCTTACTATTTTTTCCTTCTTCTTTTTCTTCTTTGTCGTATGGTTTTAAACAACCTGGTCCCAGAGTTCAACAGCCTGTAGGCCTCTGACATGGCTTTACACACCGTTGAAAAATCTCTTACAAAAAAAAAAAAGAAAGGTGCTAGTTTCCTCACGATGTTTCCTTTCACTGTTTTAGCAAGAGATCGTTAATTTCTAGTAAAGGTATGTATAAAATATCTTTGGTAGGTTTGGGGTCAAACCTAACTTTGTTGGTCACTAATTCAAGTGCGGTACTTATGCGAAAGGCATTTTTTACTCCCCCCGGCCATAAAAAAATAGTTACTAATTCAAAACAAATGGTATCTATAGTTTGACAGATCTAAAAATGTTGTATCCTTTTCTAATGATCTCTATTAGAAAGAGAGGTAGATAATCGTGTCGTAATTAGTTAAGCGAGCACATCGGCGACAAAAGTCCATTACAAAATTTCATAATACATTGATTCATCATCGTTCGCACAATATTGTTGCCCTGTACTCATACTCAATGTACCACATATGATTGAATTCCCAAGGGACAGGGGACGAAACTCAAATCCCAGGTTATAATTGAAACAGAAAAATCCAATTACACTGTTTATCCTCTGGAAATCAAACCCAAGTGTAATCCACAGAATTGTTTGATTTATGAGCGAACTCACTTTGGTTGGATTTTGAATAGTATATTGTCAACAAATGCAGACACCGTTCGTGTCAGACACGACACAGTACAGATGTCAATCTCATCTGCTTCATCTGCCTAGCCTTTTCCCAACTATGTTGGGGTCGGCTTCCAGTATTACCGTATGCAGCTGAATACCAGTGTTTTATATGGAGCGACTGCTTATCAAACCTCCACAACCCAGATACTGGTTACACGATACCCCTTGGTAAGACTGGTTGTCAGACTTTCGGGCTCCTGACTACCCGTAACGATTGTCAAAAATCTACAATTGACAGCCGGGGCCAACAGCTTAACGTGCTATCCGAGGCACGGAGAGTGATAATTAATTTATAAAACGCACATAACTTACGAAAAGTCAGAGGTGCGCGCCTTGGGTTCAAGCCTGAGACCACTGACTTGCCAGTCTACGGTCACAACCACTAGGCTAGCACGACTACTATACACGACAGTACAGATGTCAATCTATTACCAACTTAACGGTGAACACGATTGAGTTTAATTTAAGTTGAGTGATAGCTGACAATAAACGTAAGTTTACTGTTGGCTTCTAATCTAACCAGATGTAGCTGAATATCAGTTTTCTACGGAGCGACTGCCTAGATCTGACCTCCGCAACCCAAAGGAATACGATTTTCTTAAGTTAGATCAGTTGTCTGGATTTAATGAGGGTACTGACTCTCTATATCGACTGTCAAAGATCATCATGTCAGTGGTCAACAGCTCAACATGCTTTCCGAGGCACCGAGCAGGTGATAATTAATAATACCCACGTAAACTCCGAAAAGTCAGAAATGCGTGCCATGGGTTCGAACCTGAGACCGCTGACTTGCCAGTCAACAGTCGTAATACAATAGCTATTATCACCATCTTCCTGCCCTTGTCCTAATTTTATTTAGGGTTGGCGCAATAGGTTTTCTTCTTCCATTCATATCTACCTCATTCACCACTAGGCTATCACTGTTTTATAAATATCTTTTAAGATACTAAACATTCTAATAAAAGTTTTTTTTTCATTTACCTGTATATGCACTGAACCTGTTACCCAGTAGGTTTGATGTATAACTCGAACAGAATTACACCATGAATTTGCTGGTATCTGTGAACAAATAAATAAAAAATTAAAATAGTGCTGCTGTAACTGTTGTGGTTACGGACCCGCTTAGTAAGCACTAGGTCAGGGTTCAAAACTCGGAGCGGGCCTACAGGCAAGCAATGGACGGGGCTGCGAAGCGCGGTTGCAGTACCCGACCCCGTCCGATACAGTGCGAGGCACAGCAAGAGGGAGATGTTTTTAGTAGGTGCAAGCCCTACATAACCGTACATCCTCGGACGTGCGGTATGCGGTAGGCATTTTTGACTCCCCCCCAGCTGTAGCGTAATAGCGTAAATAGCGTATAGCGCTGTAGTCGAGTATCTAATAATTTATTACACTTTTTTTACCCTTGCAACACCGTAGTCGGGTAAATACTATGAAAACCTGATCTCGAAAGGAATGTCTGCCACGGGAGCGGCGTATTCATTTATCTCTATTAGCCATCGTCTCATTGTTTCCCCTCTTCTAGCCACGCATCTTTCACACAATCCATCATTTTTTTCCCTAACAAAATCTTTAAATCCCTCCGTGCTATATTTTCCTCGTGTGATAGAGCACACTTCGCCCTCACACCACACTCTAACATTCAAATCATGTAAGTATTAAAAATAAATTCATCTCGTGAACGACGCGAAGGTGTCGTAAAGGAAAATGAATTCTCATTTTTTGGTCATGAAAAGGGCATAATGTTTGACCAAGGAATTACCTGATGGTATATTTAATTGTGGTTTACGGTCGAGCATATCTGTCTTTAAGATACCTAATATATTTTACTCTTTATTCAAAGATCCCCAATTTTTTTAATTTGGAACTTCGACGACAAACAAGAACTACCTTACATGCTTATTTGAGCTATTTTTTTTTTGCTATATTATATTATAGCAATTAGCCACTACAGACGGCCTTTAAATAAAGCCCATGTGCTCGTCACAATTTATATGTATACTAGCGACCCACCCCGGCTTCGCACGGGTGCAATATACATATAAACCTTCTTCAAATCTTTTAAAAAAAACCGCATCAAAATCCGTTGCGTAGTTTTAAAGATTTAAGCATACATAGGGATAAAGGGACAGAAAAAGCGACTTTGTTTTGTATGTAGTGATATCGTCTTGCTATATAGGTAATAATATTTGTCCACATATTCAAGTGTAGCTTGGTGATGACATAGGAAAATAATTTATTAGCTAGATACACCTGCGTGGTCACTCAATGTTTATTACAGAAACTATAATGTAATAGTAACAATCAAAAATAAACATCAATAATTTGAAAAGTACATTTGTTTAATGATCAATCTAAACATCTAATACATTAGCTTCCATATTCTATGTAATTTCTTACACATAATAGATAATTTACATAGCCTATAGATTTATATACCCATGTCCTTCGAAGCGGTGGCTAATTACGCCTGTGACGTCATGAAATCACTGAAGTATGACGTAAGATAGCGTGAAAACAGTGATTAGAAGTACGAAACCTGACGGCAGAAGGTTTACGATTATAATACCCTAATTGCAAAAATATTGCCTTTCTGCATGCCATCTAAGAAAAAAGCGCTGCCTATAAATATTTGCCTTTTGGTCGATAAAATAATGTTAGTTAGCCTGTATGTCAACAGCTGTATTTAGAAATTACTAAGGGCTTTCTAAAAAGGTTTTAAAATTAATATTATTTAGATCTTTTATGTAATCCAGATAGGCCAAGCCCATTTCGGTCTAGATAGGTTATTTAAAACTTGTGCTTCTTAGTTTTTAAACTTATTTCAATGACCAGATGGAATTAGTTAATGACATGCACACAAAACTGGCGACAAAAATTGTAAAACCTTTCGTCAGATTTTAACTGCTCTTCGGATTAAGCAGTTAAAATCTGAAAGTCATAAAGGTTTGAAAGGAAAACGGATGGTACAGGGCACAAAATTTTACACTAACGTTTAATTTTTATATTCCAATAAAAGTCAAATTAAAAAAGTTAAAAAAAAACTTATTTATATAAAAACTTATCATTTATTTATTTTATTTATTAATTAATAACGGCTTCACTCACGGATTGATTTCGGGAATGCCCGACTAGTTTCGGACTCAAACGGAGTCCAATTTTATTATTCCATTCATATTAGGTATTTTTTAAACGGTTTTTATATCTTGACCTATTTATTATTTGATTCAAATTTAGTAATCGATATTTCACCCCCTTAATGTTAACAAATTGATCTGATATTTGGTACATAGCTTTAGTTTTGATGACAAAACCGTTTTATGTAAAAAAATACTTATTATAATTCTGATTTACAATCTGATTACAGATCAATCGACAAAAGTCAATCTAATTCGAAAGCTTTAAAAGTTGATTTTCTGTATTTTCCTTTGTCGTTATAGGAAGGCCCATTGACGACGCCTTCTCGCTGATATCGGGTGATAATAACAGCACTGATTTAGGGCGGGTGGATAAGGAATGCTTGTATTTTTCTATTTTTGGAGCGGATCAAGTAAGTCAATTGAGTATTTAGGGAAAAAATTGAGAGACAAGAGTTTTATTTATTTACGATTTTTTTATGATTAAATTTACGCTTTGCTTGTGACTTTGTACGCGTATATGTCTCTACTATAATATGCATGTATTACACATACAAACTTTTCGGAAGAAATTATTAAAATAATAGGGAAAACCAAATCAAAATTCATAGCATGGTTTAGAAGAAATAAGTGGAGAAACAGATAGACGAAAACAGCGAAAACGGAAACTTTGCTTTACTTTACTTTGTATTCTCGAGAATAACTATACCGGAAACTATGTTACACTCCATATTTACTCTTTAATTACATCGTTCTTGTAAAACTTGTAACACTTTTAAGTAAAATAACCCCTAATTTACCCTCGAGTAAGATTATCTTTTACTTATCTTGGTGAAATTGGGTCTTAGAGATATAAATAAGTTATTTTTAAAAGAAAATAATTATTAAAACGATCGTGAACAGGTTTTATCTTTCAGTGACTCCATTTTCTAAATAATTAGGCAGAAGAGTACATTTAGTGGCACAATGGTTACGTGCTACCAATGCTACCATACACAGCGAGGCTCAAGGACCTATTTAAATCTCCCCAGGAATATGCCTAACGCGTTGCACATGGGAGATTCCGGAGCTGGTGTCTTAAGAGGACTCGGGACCTCCCTCCATGTGCTGCATGTACTGATGGTGATCACTGAGGTTCTTTCAGAAAGGTAAGAATCCCACACTGTCTCTTTTCGAGGCCGGATGCCTTATAAAAGGTTTAAAAGTAAAAAAAAGGTTTCTTTACAAAATGTAGGTATCTATAAAAGTACACGTTAAGAATTCGCACGGCGTCCCTCTAACTTTTAAACGAGATACTACAAATGTCAACTCAACGAAAGAAAACTACTAAATCAATAAGAGACTGTCTGCCAACACAAAAATCCTATTTCTCTTGGGTAATTTAATATATCCCTTGATCGAGTTAAGGGTGGTTTCTGGCACCCTCTGTTTTCCCTCCCGCGTAAAAAACATGGCCAGTATAGATAACTGTATCGGAATGCTAGCAAATAGAGTTCCGTAGTTATTTATTTCAAAGAGTATTATTGGTGTTATATTAGATAATAACTTTGCCTGCTTTGAGGCAAAGGTTCTTGACAGTCTTGAAATGAAAGTTATGCCTTGACTTTCATCGAGTTTCTTTCAGCTTTTCTTCTAAAGGATACTCTAAATAGAGAATGTGACTTCATTTAGATTTAAAAAATATATTATAAAAAAGATACTTTTAAAAGTGTTTATAAGAAACCTTTTTACAGAAATAAATGACTGGTGATATGTCAAAGGGTTTTATTAAGCGCGCTAAATATCGTGTCGCGTGATCAGACTAGCGTTGTTTATTTGGACAGTTGTTATAGGACTGATTATACGCTCTTCCTTATTAAGGTTTCTTTTTAGCTATCGATAAATAGTTAACAAAATCACATATTGTGAAAATGTCTGAAAATTGTAATGCGGCCATCTTGGATTATTGCATGACAAAAAGAACATTGAAAAATGCCGCTGGTGAACGCACAAAGTTTTCAAAGCCGCTAATGTGTCCAACCTATTAGCACGATAACTTTTTAGCAAGCAAAATAAACGAAGCTTCGACATGCATTGCTTCGTGTCGATAGACGCAGGTGTGACACAATCATAATAAAAATAAAAATCAATGGTTATTGTGCTCCGAAAACGTGACTTTAAATTAGCTTTGCTTTTTGCCCAAGGTACCCTAAATTTCGTGTTTTGTGTGCAAAGACTTGAGTGGAAATATTTAGGGAAGCGGTATAGTGCTTCGGTTAGTGGATAATGTTGGTGTTTCGGCTTATACTGTCAATTTATTTAGATGAATCTATGTCTTTGTGAAAGAAAAATTTCTTTACTTCAAGGAATTTCGTTTGGACATGTAGACTTTTTTTATTGATTTGAGTATATTTGAGATTTAATAATTTCTTAGATTATCGCCAGCACTACACATAATAAAACAATTTTTTAACGGATCTTCGAGAACTTTGGCACAGCTCAAATGGTGGCAGAAGACTGCGGTGTCAAGCGTCAAAACAACTTTTTAAATATTTTTTTTTAAACATAAAGATTTGTCAAATCAAAGTTTTTACTAAAAAAATGACGCGAAAGTGGTTTCATTACCTATTTGAGTGATTCGTTTAGAAAAATAAGATATTGGAGCCATGATTGCTGGACTACCAAACGAGAGGATTTAAACCGCGCCCGTAAAAAAATTGCATAAAATTATCGGAGTGCGATTACATGTGCAAAATGTTTTGTAATGATGATCAACAATGTAGCATTAGTGTTTGTGTGGTGCGCTCAACATTTTCCCGAAATATTACAGTTCATCCGCTCAAATGGTTTGCAGTACACCCACACAACATTTTGGAAACATGTGAAAATAAATAAATATATTATTTAGGTAATAATTTCATTTATATAACTTATTTACATTTACTGTGTACACATCAGTGAATAATATAAGGCTACACAACAAGCTATAGGTACCAGTATGAACTGACCTAGCATTGTATAGGGTCAGTTTATACTGGAAATATATAGATTGATATGTATCTATCTACATACAATAATTAAACAGGAATATTAAAATAAATTAATTTAAGTAGGTATTATGCAGCACGTGCGATCTTTGAAGTAGCCGACGACGTTTTCGGCGGCGTCGCTTTGTGTCGGCCTAACAAAGCGCGCAAGCCATTTGAACGAACGAACTGTACGGCATCATTCAGTTGCCAACCAGATTACGCATTGAATACCGAGCGAGAATTATTTCAATTTATTTTATCACTTTATTTAGCAACCACTTGAAGCTTGCTGCACTTGACCTTAGATTAAATTAATATCCAAATGTTCAAATTGTTGTACTATCTTTTAGTACGAAGCTTGACTTTAGCTGTTTAGATATGGACGGTTATTCTGCATTACTCGAAAATAGGGCGATAGAGATTACGTACTCTAGAAATGGTATAAGTGCGGTCTGTGACTATTTCTGAGATTCAAGTTTCAAATTCACAATAAAGTTTTTGTTAGCTTTTTATTTTCGTAAAAAAATTGTTAGCTTTTACCTTATCCTAAAGGTTATCCTAGTGGCAGAGTTTATCTGTCCTTAGGCCTCTGATATAGCTTTATATATCGAGAATATTCTCAAGGTGTGTTTTTCCTCAAGATGTTATCCTTCACAGTTATATAACGCTAAAAGAAAACATACCAAAGATGTGATTTCCTCCTGACCAAATTTCGGTCACAGTGGACAACCTCAATAGAGACTGGCCATCGATGAGGGAGATATTATAGTGCACAAGTGCTTCCTGTCTATTCCCTTACTCTCATTTTCCGATGGGACGGTAATTCAACATAACTGTGGAGAGATCAGACGCAGGCTCATGCTCTTCGAGGCACGGTGCAAGTGATAATTATTTTATAATACGCACATAACTTACGAAAAGTCAGAAGTAGGTAAGTGCCTTGGATTCAAACTTGAGACATCTATCTTGCTAGTCAACGGTCATACCACTTTGCTATCACTAAGCATATACCATAACATAATACGTTTTTTTTTTGCAAAAGGACGGGTTCGATTACCGAGTTGTGTATATTTTTCGTGATGATAAGTTCTTTTTTGTTCCACAAAACCCTTTAAATTTCTCAACCCCTATATAGGATAAAAAGGCTAGACAAACAAAAATTCGTTTATTTTATACCAAAGGTTGTTTATACCTGGCTTATTGTTTGCCGCAGGGGTAGTAAACTAAAAAAAATCGTATAAAATATCAAACACATTTTTTAAATCTCGAATCTCTTACTGCTAGCTATAAAAATATTAATATATATTATAGCTAAGTCTGTGACGGGCTTTAACCTATCTAAACATTTTCACAAAAATAAAATGTTGTCAACATTTTCAACTAATTTTCCACAAAAAATTTGCCCAATTAAGACACTTTTGACACTAATTTCGTAAAGTCGTCAACTTATTCCGTTATAGGTTGTCAACTTTGATAATTAAACTTTTTTTTTCTTGGAGTTTTCGAGAATTATGTTCCTTGGTTACGCTTAATGCCCAATACACGAAAAGTTTGTTCCGTCAAATTTTTAGGAGTTACAAAATACATTTATAGCTAGAGCAGTATCTAAAATATGATATCTATTAGGTACTATTAATAAAAAAACTTATAAATACATTTAAAGCAATCTGTTCGTGAATGTCACAGTCTAAAATTTCTTTATTTCTTTATCTGGACTACTTAGGTCAATAATAATTATAGAATATAATTTAATTATGTTGATTTTGTCAGAAATTAGAACTATTTTTATTTTATCGGAATTTAGAACTACTTCGATTTTCTCAGAAATTAGAACAATTTTTATTTAGTCAGAAAAAAATCTTTTAAGTTGACAAACCAACCTTCAACAATAGCTTCGTTCTGGCCAAATTCCAATTAGCAGAATTGGATTTATGATGCGCAAGATTAGTTTACCAAATTGACATAGTTTCAATGTAGAAGATGTTTGTTCAAAACTATTCTCTTCTGTTTTTAAATCTATTTTTTTTTGTTTAGATTTTTATTTTAGATAAACGAGCTGTTTTTTAAAAATAAACAGAAAATTTAAATTTCGAACATTTAGCGATCTCTAGTTATTCTTATTCTATATTTCCAGAAGCAGTATTTACTTAAGGAGAAGTTTTTGCTTCAATCGTTTAAACATTTCTCGAGGAGTTTCAAGAGCTCTAAAATACCACTTTTCGCTGCCGGGCGTCGAAGAAACTCAATTCACATTTCGATTGTTTCAATATCTCAAGCAGCGTTTTATAACTAATAAAATCTGTCTTCATTTTATTGGTGCACTCCGGCAAAAGCTGCTGCAATTCCAGCTAGTTTTAGGATATTTGGCAGTTGTTTGCGACCAAATGAGGCAAGTTTTGAGGAGCCACTGTAAATTAGGCTTTTATAAGTACTTTACAATCTAAGATTTTTTTCTGAACAAAATTTGCTTAAGAGCCATTGATGGATCCTTTAAGCTCTAATAAAATTTATTTGTAATATGCTGTAATTTCAATTTTAAATAAATATAATATGATGTCAATATAATTATTATTATGGTACCTATCATGGTTGAATAATTTGATACTTACTTTACGGGTAATTTTGCAATGCCGAAAAAAACGTAACATTTTTGAAATTCAAAACCACACTTCTACGCTGGCTATAAGTGTCAACTATGACGTTCCTGAGCTAAAACTTTCTCTTTATACCATCAGCCACGGGTCGCTTCACCTTTATTTCGTCTGTCATTAAATTATATTTTCTTGTAGCCAAAAACTCATCATTTACTTAATGAAACAACTTTTTAACGGATATAATTCGCGTTTTTATTTTGATAATACAATCCTGACGTTTCGAGTACTTTGCAGCACTCGTGGTCGCAGGCAGAAAACGCGAATCATATCCGTTAAAAAGTTGTTTCATTATGTTGAGTGTTCGCGAAAGTTTGAGACTATATTATCATAATTTACTTTTTTAAATTCTATATTTTCTTTAACCAAAAATACAAAATTTGCTTTCTTAAATTGAAAAAAAAAAGCATAGCGTCCCTATTGTTGACAAAACTTTTCCTGTAGATGTCCTTAAAACACTAGCTCTGCTAAATACGGGTATACGGGCGCTATGTTAATGTTTAATTCATGTCGGAACCAACTTTTAATTCAAATATAATTCCCCTGAGGTAATCCTGCAGAGACAAAAACGCTTATACCCTACTTAATTAAAACATTATAATGAATTTTATACCTAACTACCCCTTAAGTAGGAAAATGACAGCTAATATGCTTTTATCACTGTTTCATTTTGGCATTTTGCGAGAAGATTAGTACGAAAATGTGAGGCAGGTTTTAAAAGAAGTCGATTGGCTGTCTCAGAAAAGTAGTATTAGAGTGTGTTCACATCATGTGGTTCACATCATCCGATCCGATATCGGTATCGGTCGCAGATACGATATTGGGGCAAGTAAAATGTATGGATTCGGTCGAATCCTTTAACCGATATCGGAGTGGGCAATGTAAAAGGCAGGTACAGTCGACAAAGGAGTTAGGTTAGCAGGTTGGCGTGTTAGGGATGAAGTATTTTGTAGAAGTTGTTTAGTTTTCTATAGGTTTCAGTCATACCTGTTCAGAAAATTTGGTAAAATAAAATTATGTTGATAAAATCTTGAAAAAATTACAATCTTAACTAGCGCCCTTGCTAACCTATATACTTTGCCGACTGTACATGTTTCATAAATTATACTTGTCTTGATATCGTATCGGCGACTGATACCGATATCGGATCGGATAATGTAGAAACGCTCTTACTCGCGAAATGCTAATTTACTCATTATTGCCAATTAAAAATTACTAGTCTTGGCCTTAAGTGTCTTCATTACTTTTATAATAGCGGAATTCTAAGCTAAATCACTGAATAAAATAGTAGGTTTTAATATTGTGTCTACTAATTGCGAGCTCTAAAGCTTTGAGATACGCTGATGACCTTGAGCAAACGAATGCCGTAAGAAGACTTCCCCATTATTATTTTTATTTATTAGCTTTTGCCGTCGGCTTGCCTCGCGTTAAACTTTTAACTATCACAAGGACGCCGGCATCGCATAACAATTGATTTCCTTTTGTGTCTCATTTTTCAATGTTTGACGGAGTAATTTAGAATTTGAATGGAAAGGTTTAATTTAGATTTGGGTGCTGGTGCTGCTCAAACGGCGCAAATATAGCAACATTATTGGTTGCTATATCTTTGAGCCGTTTGGGGTTGAAACCCTAGGGTCATGGGGTCCGAGTGCGCGTCTCCTGTATAAGGAAATTGCTAGGAGACTAGTCGACAGCACACGTGATCAGAAGGCTGGCTATTTCTTTGCTCAAAGAATCAGCATTGTCATTCAGCGTGGCAATACTGCCAGCCTCCTGGGCACGCTGCCTGCAGATGACGGTGACGGGGAGGAATTTTTCGACGCCTTCGCGTGATTTTTGTATATTATTCTTAATCTTTTTTTTTTCTTTTAGTATTTATTAGGTTTAGTGTATTTATAGTAAGTAGACTTAATTTGTAAATAATTTTAATGTAGTTTTAATTTTATTTTTAAATGTATAATTATTAATTCCTGAATAAATAATATCTGACTCTATCTATTATCATAAGAATTTTATTGTTGTTTTCCTCGGGAACAGTAGGTATGTATTTTTGAGATGAAAGGTAATGAAAACTTATATGAAAAATTTCAGGATGATCAATTGAGTGGTTTAGGCATGAAAAGGTAACAATCGAACCAACTTACTTTCACATTTTATAATATTAGGATTATTCTAATTATATATAATTATAACTAATTGTACATGTAGGTAAAAATCAACCTATACATATCCAGTATAAGCTGATATCTTGTTGTACGAAGGATGGGAGGTCAGTTTTTATACTAGTTTTGTATCGCTTGATGCGTAGCCGTGAGTACTATGATGTCCTAATTAGTTTATATTGCAATGCTGCCAGTCTTCTGGGCACTTTGCCGGATGACAGTGATGCGGAGAAGTTCTTTGACGCATAATATTTAGGTACTTTTTTTCTATTATTATTATTTTTTTATAGGCAAATGTAAATAGTAGTTATATTTAGTTTGTAAATACTTGAAATAATTATGTTAGATATAGTAGCTTATAGGCTAACAATAATTGTACAATATTCTTTAAAAATAAAGTTTAACTAAGTACTATCAAAAAAAAATAATTATAATATTGTACTTTATGGTCTATGGTCTATGGTCTATGGTCGAGCCTATCTGGGTCGACCAGCGGGTAGACGGCCGGTTGGTCGTCCTAGATATCGCTGGAGTGATGCAGTTGAAGGCGACCTCCGTGAACTTCAAGCCAGTAATTGGCGAGAAACCGTGATGGATCGCAAGGAATGGAGGAATCTCGTATCGGAGGCCAAGACACACTTTGAGTCGCTGAGCCAACGGAGTAAGTAAGTAAGTACTTTATGGTCTTGTTACTATTATATAATTACAGTTGTCCTACTCAAACAGTGACATGTACACCAAGTTTATAATTAGAACCCAGTTGACAGTTCAAGTCTTGTTTGTCTTGCTGATGTTCTATGTTGTTGGTTTTACTGCAAACTAGCTTTTGCCTGTGGCTTTGTCCCTTGTAAGTTGGACCAAAATAAATAGTAGGTATCCTATTTGTTAATTCAGGTCATGGTTTATCTGTGTGCCAAGTTTCATCAACATCCGTTTAGTGGTTTTCGCGTGATTAAGTAATAAACATCTAAATATCTTCAACAAAATCAGAATTATTGTTATTGATTTTTTCTTTTTTTTTTTATTAGAAATTGAGTTGGTACTTTTGTAGAGATTTGTCGAAAAGGCCAAAATTGTCTCTCTTAAACTCTGAGGCTTGTATGTTCAGACGCCAATAACATCAAGCTAATACAATCTGTCAAATTTCTTTAATAGATTTTCAACTTTCTCGCTAAAGCTTTAAGTTCAAAGTTAATTGGGAAAATTTGTCATTTCGGGTAGATTGATGTGCGCTCTGTACAGTGGAATATGTACCCACCTCAGAATTTGAAAGGAGTAAGATTTGTCAGCCTTACTATTTATTCCCCAACAGTGTTAAGGTCGACTTCTAATCAAACCAGATGTACCTAAATATGAGCGACTGCCTATCTGACCCCGTAACCCATAGGGATATGAGATTCTAAAGTTAGATCGGTTGTCCGGATTTTATGACCTACTTCTATGCCTACTGACTCTCTATATTAACTGTCAATCATCTTCATGACAGTTGGGACCTACGTCTTAACTTATCACTCGGTAATCTCTCAAAGAATATCGGCGTGTAAAAAACAGGATTCGAACTGTTGTGTATATTGCAGTCAATGAGAGCACTGGAAGCCATATGGATACTTTATGCATACTTTCTACAATTCCCTGACATCCTAAATCCCCCGTTTTTCAATCTCCTTTCATTATTCTACTTAGAATTGGTAAAATGCAAAAAATCAATTTTAATTATGCTCTGACACTTTATTGAATCTTTGGACATATATTTATATTGTATAACTAGCTTTTGCCCGCAGCTTCGCCCGCGTGGATGTTGAACCAGGATAAAATTTATATTTTTTGTTAATCCAGGAAATATGGTTTTTATGTTTACCGAGTTCTATTCAAATCAAAAATGTTTAGGTAACAAACATCTTCACAAACTTTTATTAGTGCAGATTAGTAATGTTATGATATGACAGTTCAAGTCCGCCCAAGTCAGTTGTTTTTGCGAGTTTCTTATTAAGCAAAACATGTGCATAAACATTTAAATTATCAAAAATATTTATTATTGAAAACATTATATATTGCCATTAAACATTATCCAGGACGATGCAATGGATAGAGCGAAGGGGAAGCGAAAAACCCGAAAAGCAGACCCCACTATCATGTGGTAATAATTATTGCACAGGAGAGAATGAGAGATTTTTTTAAATATACCTATTGTATTGTATATATGTTTTGCACATTTGAGAGCAATTATTCCAACAAAGATTAGTTTTATATTTAAGTCTTACTAATGTATAGGGCAAAAGAAAAAGTTATAAGTGCGCTTCGCATATTTTATTGCATAATTTCTGACCTAATAAAGCGAAAAACCTATGTAAAAGAACAAAAGTTTCGTATCAATATCAAATCCGAACCAGGATATTTAGAAAAACATACAGATTACTTTGTTTGTAGTTTTGCTCTCGGGAGCTAAAATGTACAGAGAGTCAGGACTGGTGACCCGAGAGCAAACGACATACAGTCTATGTGAGGAGAAGCTAGTCCTGAGATCGACACTCGCAGACTTCTCATGGCGAAACAAACGGCCACAGGAAACTTGAAAGGGATAAATGTGGAGAATTAGTGGTACATGGTGTAAACACTGTCTCGCCAATACCGAAACCCGTTAGAATTTGCGCCTTGATGATTTGCAGATAATTTACATTAAGCCATCAGGCCATCATTTTCTGGGTCCCTTTACACAATTTCAAAGGCGTTAAGTTCCGAAGAAGCATAATCGGGACACCGACCTTCAACTTAATGACGTCCGTCGGAAGTCCACTTGCAGTGAGGGAATTCAGGAATTTTACAGAATAATGAGTGGCGTCATAACAGTGTTTATAAATGTGTAAAACACTTCATTCCCTTTCATTTATAAAAGAATGCATTCGTTGATTGCTGCAGCTTGATTATTTTTGGGCGTTTTGAGTTGGAAAATTCTTGAGCATGTGGATTCCTACTCAGCCGCCCATAATTATTGTCAAGCTCAACTTATGAATACAGGATCATAAAAATAATCGTTTCAAAGAACCATTCACCTCATCAGCCCCAGTTCCTCGCGTCACCACAGGCAGCGTTCAGTGGAAATTGCCGCTGAACATAACTGTGACACCACCCATTATGTGTTGGTTCCTACGGATGTCTTTTAGAGTTCTGTGTACCGCATCAACTGCTTTTCTGTTTGCCATTATACATTCATCCCATCATACGATCAAAGAACAATTCTTAAGCAAATGCCTGCCTTGTCACTATTTCGTGACACATCACAAACAGGTGTTTCGTTGCTCTGTAAATTGATGGGAATCCTAAACATGGTGTGCGCTGTTTTGTCACCAGAAAACAACGTGGCAGTAATCGCCGAAGACGCTACTGCAATTGTAATTTTGCCCTGCCTCCCTGCAAGGATGCCAGTGGTTATAAATATTTTTCCTGTCCCATCAGGAGTATCCAAGAAAAATATTTTTCCTCAGATTGAAATCGACTCCTAACGCCATCTAGTTAAGAAAAAGGAAACATTATGTTTTAAATAATAATAATTTTAATGCTTCAAATTAAAGCGGATTTTTTTTATAAGCTGAAATTTTTAAAAGTATAATCCCACACGATGCGCGTTGCTTCCTTCGGGTTTCAAATTGAAATATTTAAAAAAGAATTCCGCTGATCTAAATAGACTCTAACGCCATCTAGAACACTATGTTTTAAATAATATAAATTTTATAAATGTTTCAAATTAAAGTGGTGACGTTTTTTACATACATACTTACATAGACTCACGCCTGTTTCCCAGAGGGGTAGGCAGAGACAACGGATTTCCACTTGCTACGATCCTTCCATACCTCGTTGCATATACGTTTTTTATAAGTTGAAAAATTATTAAAAAGCATGTTTCCTTCGGGTTTCAGCCGGTAAGTAATAAAAGTCATTAAGAATGAAATACCACAAAAATACATATTAATTTCAATGACAAAAAAAATACAAAAGAATCCACAAAAAGTTTGCGGAACTGGGGATCGAACCCAAAGCCTTACACTTCCAAGGCGTTCGCCCGACCGGAAGACTATGAAGTCTGTTGACATATTGACAAAATAATCGTTCCTAAAAGATATTATTATGTTATGTTATGTAATGTTTAGCTCCTTGTGGATATAGCGTGATAATATTTTGTAAATTGAAATTTAATAATATTTTTCCCAACAACAACAACAATTCTGCAGCAAATTCTAGAAATACGCTGCTTACTACAATACTGCTCATCCCCCATAATTATAAACGTGATAATTTATACCCTATAAGTTGACCAAGAATTTAAAAAGTATATTTGCCGAATTTCAACTAAATCTGTCCAGTAGTTTTCGCGCCAATCAATTACATACATACTTCGTTACGATTTTATTATATGTATAGATAATAATATGTGCACGGTTGTAATTATGTGAGCACCATGTAGTCCCTCTATTTTAGTTACTATCAACGTGATGATTGCTGTGCAGCTTGGGTATGTCATGCTCACGGAAATGTTCTGATAGCGGTGGCGTTATGTGTCGGGTCGCCCAATTTCCTACAATATGGTTGAGTAGGGCGATGGCTGATGCATGCGTCATGCCCGTGAACGGGTGCCGTCTGTTGGGACTGGTCAGCCCATAGCTGTTATAGTGATTTTATCAAAAGTATATATGTATATCTAAGGCGCGTACCTATGTTTAGTTGACTCGCATTGTTCTCACATAACATCTCAGAACAATGTATCCAAAAATATTGTAAGCCATTATTTTAAAAGAGCAACCATGGAGTTTCTTGCCAGATTCTTCTCCATGAGGGGTAGGCTGCCCTTGGAACTGGCAACTAGAGTCACTCCTATAATAATATTAGAATTATGACTATTCATAAGTGCCTAAAACTGGTCTAAATGAATACAAATATTTTGATTTGATATTTTGAAAAAAAAAGGTAAAATGTAGTTTTTTTTTTTAATCTTTATTGTTTATAGAGGGTTTAATTCTTACAGAATATGTCACCCTCGAAGTGACAGCATTTTTATAAATAATCTAAATACTAATCGTACTAAAATATAACAAAAATTAAACTATTATTTTCTAACTTAACCTATCTCTACGCTTAATACCTATATTTACAAGATTGTAAAGCATTCTGGCAGCTTTCGATGTTGGAAGCGCCAGAACACTATTACATATACCTATTTCACAAAAAATATTATATTTAGAGCAAAAATCTCTTCTCTGTGACTCGTTACGGACACACTCCATTGTTATATGAAACACATCCTCAACAATATTACATTCGGTACAGTTCGGAGATTCTACTTTACGCATTAAGAAAGCGAATTGGTTTAATGGTATGTGTCCAGAACGAAGTCGAAGAGCAGTTATAATGGTCTGTCTCCCCATGTCGGCACTGTCTATCCACGCACGTTTAAAGATAGTCGGCTGTATAGTGGCATACCATATGCCTTTAGTTCGACTCCTCTCATTAAAATATTCTTGCCAGATATTTAAACATCGTTGGTTGTAGGTACCTTCCTTTTGTGACATCTGCGACCACGTATGTACCCTACCTCTTATTTTAATTTTTTTTTATTTGTGTTCCTCCCTTATGTTGTTAATTTTAAATTATGTGTGTACATGTTGTTGCAAAAAATAAAACGTTTTCCTTTCTTCCATTCTTCTAGTACCTACTTAATAAAAAAAAATATTAAAAAAAAGCTCCAAAAGCATCCTCATTGAACCAAGGTTACCGTCACTTGGTTACCGACCTTATTTATAAGCCGACTTCGTGTTCCAAAAGTATTTTCCCATAACTCTTCTTCAAGGCCTTTCCTGTGGAGTGTCATTACAGGAACTGGAGATAATTACACCGCGTTGCAAACCGATAATTAAGTTACCGGTTTATCACACAAATGATTCGTTTTTCTTCGTTTTTTTTTAGAAGTGAAAGCCTGACGAACTTTGTTGTCGTCAATATAGATTATCTATCTTTCTTCTCCTATTTTAATGCACTTCTAGGGTACTCAAGGAATATTGACGAATTTTTCTATATAGGCCCGCTTGTACGATGTCTGTTAGGTAATCAGTCATAAGGATTGTAATTGCGCCAGGTACTCGGACCTACGACCTTTGACATGCCAGTCAACGGTCACACCACTAGGCTATCATTACATATTATATTCATCAGACAAGGATTATGTAATTTTCTTCTACGTTACTCCAAAAAGTCTTGACATAATTCGATAGTTTTACTACCGACGAGCTCCGCCTTCCAATCTGCTTTCCCAACTTTCCATAATCTCGTTCCTTTGACAACAGAGATTACTTAGACCGTCAAGAATATTGAGAATCCTTACATAATAAAAGACTTTTAATCAGCTTACATAATCCCAGTGGCCTTTCTCACAAATGGAGTTCAGAGATAATAATAATGCTCTACTATGCTGTTTAGTGCGTTTTGGTGATAGAGAATTTGTGTTTGTGATGTTATATCAAACCAAAGACTTCTTAAAATACTCTCAACTTGGCTTAACGACTCCTTTAACTGTTAAGGTGATTTTAAACGCGTGGATGGGCCGAGCGTGGGTTGAAATCACGCTTACCCTTTTACACCGAAAGATGTCCATCGCTATACCGCGCCTACCCGCGCCGACATGCGATGGCCAGCGCTGGTTCGCACCGGCTACCGATGGCGCACGCAGGCCATCGCTACCTCGCTACTCTTAGAGTGTAGAAAGCAACAGTGCTATTCTTATTCCAAAAGTATCGTGCGATAAAGGTTCGGCACACACAGCTTGATCCTCTTGATCCTAATTTAACTGGATCGCAGCTTAACTTATCGGATCTAATAGTAAATATAAACCATCTAGGAACCCATTAAAACCCACACAAAACTTTTCATTCAAAAATCACTTTTTGATAGTCCTAATTCTATTATTATTCTAAGAGTAGATCTAGTTGCCAGTTCTAAGAACAGCAAACAACTGACGTATGAGGAGGGTGTCGATGGTTTTTAAATTTTCTATGAAAACATCAAAGAGGCAGACAAGAAAGCGATCAATTGTTTAATTATTATCAAAAGTTTCAAATCTCTAGCTTATTGGTTATTCATTCAAAATCAACTGCAACATTATTGTTTCGTAACAAAAAGACAAGGAAACCGTTTAGAAAAAACGTGGTAAATTAAAATGAAAATAGCCGTTTTTCTTATTTTCATATTCTTGCTAAGTTTAATGAAAACTGGAACAAACAATATCTAGAATTTTCCCAGTTCTTGCATAGCTGTTGCTACTAAGCTGTGACCAGCAAAAAACAGTTGAACTAAAGTAAGAAATATAAGTCACATAAATATTATTATTATATTAGTCGAAACACGTTTCAACCCTCTCATACCCTAAGGCGGGCTTTTTTGGCCTTACGTTCTTACATCAAAATACATTTTCTTTTCTTAACTAGAAAAAATATGGTATGTTTTGGAAGCAAGGCTGCCGGGGCAAGAAATACCGAGGCACCGAATTAGAATTAAAAAGTTATTTGCAATTGTACGCAAACAAAATATTCTAATCATTTAGCGGGTTGATATTAAAAATAAAAATGACAAATTCGTTTTTAAGTAATTTGTTTAGAGTTGATGTTTAAGCAAATAGATAAACTAGTTATTTAACCTAGGATCTGTCTGTTATAGCATAGTGGTAATGAAAAAATATGCAAAGATAGTCTATGCGCATGCAGGTAGATAGTCATGTATGATAACTTGGCTATATAATAAATAGATATGCCAAGTTCTATCCAAAATCATTCCAAGTACTTCCGAACATATTTGAACAGGAGTTTTTCATAATACTTATTAGTAGGATTGCAGTATAGCCAGGCATTTCGAGAGGACTAAGCTAATAATAAAAAATAATATCTACATCTTATCATTTACCAGCTACAGACTACAGTCCAAGATTCTAAGCTGCTAGGTACTATTAAGAATTTTCGCGTGTAAAAATCCAATGACCGTTTCACCAACTCGAAAATCTAATTTCATCAAAGAAAAATTATACTTAGTGGTAAAAAGAAATTGTCTAAAGGTGCTCCCTCACCGAGAACATTCGGGTGTAATGTAACGACAAAGAGTCGAAGACGAACACTCATCAGTGAGTGAGGCGAACTGAACATTACAGTGGGCAATGTCTGTAGGTATATTTGTGATAGAACTTGTTAAACCAAATTACCATCATCATCATCAATCTACAGCAGTCCACTTCTGGACTTAGGTTTCTTCTATTGCACGCTATTGAGCACAATTTTCAGCTATTCTCTATTTGGATTTCCATACGAGAGATTGCTAATAATTGCCAAGCTGCGCATGTGGGTTGGCGATTGCAGACCGTAGCTACTTGCACTAGTGACGCTGCCGCCTGGCATCAGTTGGTCTATTTTGTAGCTACGTGGTATACGTGATGGGTATACCACCATCAGTCGGTTTACATCAAATTATATTACAAGCGAATGCTCGTGAGTCAGGACAGCATTATTGTAACGTAATCGTCAAAGTCGAAACGTTACATTACAGACGAATGCTTCCAGTGAGGGTGCGCCTTTACATTCAGTAATTTTCCTACAAAACAAAATTTCCATCGTTCTCTTGACCAATTTCCAACCATTACGCAAGAAACAAAAGCATTGTAAAGAAAAAACGTACTAAAAGATTTTTGTATAATTCATAATCTTTTGTGCGGGATGGAATGAATGAATCTTTTTATTTCGTTCCTTCGAATTAGAATAATAATGATTTTTAATAAAGCTCAAGTAAAGTGGTGGCTTAATTAGAAATGAAATGAGAAACGGGACCAGAATTATGAAGGCTTTATAGAGCCCTATCTATTGTTATAGCTAGAAGAACAATAGACTGCGAAGTGAGTTCTACATATAATGTTTATATAAAGTGGTAAGCAGATGTGTTTTACTATTCTAGTGGTACTTTCAGAATCATCGAATGAATAATCACTCAGCAGCAAAATTAATCAGAAGCAGTGATAGCCTAGTGGTATGACTGTTAGGCTACCAAGTAAAAGGTCGTAGTTTCAAAACCCAGACCAAACCTCTGACTTTTTGAATTCATGTGCGTTTTAGAAATTAATTATATTATAACCATACCATTTGTAATTTTGACATTTCATACTACATTTACACTGTATTAAAATTTTTATTTCAATATTTTTCTTCTTCTTTTTAATCCATAAAAATGTAAAATTTGATCAATGTGTTTGTTGGATTATTTTCATGCAGCTACTGATCATAGTACCTAAGTGAGCATAAATAATGATGTATGGGCCGAAAAAGTGAAAATTGACGTAATTTTTTATTCGGTAAAAAAGCCACAAGAGCAAAGCCGTGGTAGAAAGCTATTATAATAATAAATCAGACTTTATTGTCCCAAGGTTGGGACCAAAAATTGAAGTAAAAATTACTTGAAATCACATAATTATAAATATTGTTATTTCTGCCTAATACCTCAAAAGTGATTTTTCTGATAATGTTATTTTAGGATAGCAATTTTCTTCACAAATGTTTTGTACTTAATGCCTTTTAAACTTTCTTCAAGGAAAAAGTACAATAAATTCCTTACCCCACTTTGCTGCGAAAGTTTAAAGGGATTATAACCGCATCAAGTTTAAAACATATAGCTATTGAAGTAGACACAATAAAGCATTCGTAAGTACATCAAAGACTTAAGTCTCGGCTTGCGGTGGGATCGTGGAACTATTGTTTTAAGTTTGGACCCACTTGCCAGTTGCAGGGTTGACAGCTGCGTCTTCTGTTAGGACGAGTTTTTATTTATTAAGGTTGTACGTTGTGCACAAGTTTTGTGGTGATATTAGAGCGAAGTTGTTAAAGGGTTATGCAGTGGATTGTTAGGAAACAAGATTTATCTGGAAAATTGTTGAACAAAAACTTGAAAATTTAAATTCGGAGGTGTTTTTAAATTTCATTCAGATTAAAAAAAAAATGGATAAATTTGGAATGAAACAATTACCTACGTAAAAATTCTACTTTTTTCTTGTCGTTTAATTGATGATCATAAAGGAATAATCTTCGAAGTTACTAATGATACTGCCAAGGAAATAAAAAAGTGGAAAGATTTGGGGAGACCTTGCCCAGCAGTAGGACCATAGAAATATTAGTAGGACACTACTGCGGGCTCAGCCAAGTTGACTATCTACAATGGCTAACGCTATAGAAAACGAAAGAAATGTATAGGATTATCGTTATGTCACGTGGTCAAAACTAAGGAATAGAATCTTATCCTATACATTTCTTTTGTTTTCTATTAGCGTTAGCGATTGTAGATAGTCAACTTGGCTAAGCCCCCAGGTTAAAAAAAGGTCTGATTTCAATATCTGAATGTACTTATTTGTTTTTCTATAAAACTATACTGACATAGCTACATATAGTTACATAATAATAATAGCTACATAATATTACATATGCATGTAAAAACAGTAATTTCGTCCATATTGAATAAATTTTCCCTGATCGCAAATCAAAGAATCGTAATATCAGAAAAGGTAGATAGCAAACATCTGGTTCCCAATAGATATTGTTCGAAACTAAACGAAGAATAAAATTGTGAATAAATGGTACCTACAGTCCCCGACAGAAGTTTATAAACAGTTCTAAATAACTCATTATCATCATCTAATTGAAAAAAATAAAATGTCTTGTCCTAATTTTATTTTATAAATAAAAAATAAATAAAATTCTTTTAATTGTTTCTGTTGGAGAAATTATAGGGAAGCATTAATTTAAATAAATATGACATGATGAACAATGGACCAACAATGTAATAATTTATTATATTGAATTATGTTATAATACAAATTATGCAATTATTATTTATTTATTTTTTCTACTGATTTGACATTTTGACATTTCTGACATTTTCTAATAACTCTGTGACAATATTTTATTTATTTTATTTTATTTTTTTAATTTTCTTGCAAATATTCATATTAATAAGTGACATACAAATTCTGATAAAATTATTTAAAAACTATTCTATGTGTAGTATTATAAATATTAATTAATAATTATAAACTATATAGTATAATTGTAAATTTGCATGAAATTTGCGTGCCGCAAGGCGTAATATGGTTGGACTTGTAATAAAATGTAATAACTATAATATATTGTACCCATATTAGCAAATAAATTATTTGAATTTGAATTTGAATTTGAATTCGGATACTTAATAATTTACATCCCTAATGATAATTTCTCAAATATTATAAAACTCATAACATCATTGAATTAAATTAAACAACATTGAATAAATAAAAATAATGAAAATGGATACATAATTATAATAATTGATTATAATAATATTAAGGGTCGGCGCAATAGGTTTTCTTCTAAATAACTATCCCTTTTTTTTTGTGGCCGGGGGCTGTGAAAAATGCCTTCCGCATACCGCACGTCCGAGGACGTACGGTTATGTGGGGCTCGCACCCACTAAAAACGTCTCCCCCCTGCGTGTTCCTCGCACTGTATCGGACGGGGCCGAGTACCGCAAACGCGCCTCGCAGCCCCGTCCAGTGCCTGCCTGTAGGCCCGCTCGTAAATAACTATACCTAAATTACAAACCTTCGACCGAAATACCTTTATTTTTTTAAATCAAATATTTAATATTAGCAAAACTCGTTTATTCGTTTGAACATCACAACTCTAATTTTCTTTGGGCAAAGTCGCATCTCCAATCATTCTGACAGAAAATATCTTCGTAAATATTACCTATTTTATTCAAAGAAATGATCGGTGAAGTTACAAGAAAAAAGTAATTACGGAAATAATTATGAGCAATATTGATATTAGTTTCTCTATTTTCCTTATCTGTACATTTCTGGAAGACTCCAGCAGGGAAATTCGTTGCTTGTAGTCAATCGATATACATAAAAGAAAGTCGGGTTATTTAAAGAAAGAAAGAAAAGTACTTGCTTTGGCAGTACATATACTAAAATTGATATATTTGGGAGTGTCACGATGAGGGTATATTTAAAAATATATTGGGGATATTGGGGAGGGGATATTTAAAAAAAAACCCTCTATAATTAATAAAGAATAAAAAATAAAAAAAACTTATTTATTGCCACCATAAATAAACATACATCATTAACATAAATATTTAACATCAAACACTCCGTGTGGCAAAACGAACGAACTCAGCAAATGTTGCTGGTGTACAGGCTTAGTTGGGCACCAAGCAACGCTTATTTACACCATTTATTATATAAAACTCGAGAACCACTGGGCCGATTTATATGGCTTTTGATTTGTTGGATTTGTCTCCGCCTAGAATAGCAAAATAGAGCAAAAAGAATAATATAACTAATTTTTTTTTTACGTAAAACGGTTTTGTCATTAGAACTAACGCTGTGTACCAAATATCAGATCAATCTGTCAACAGGAATAGGGTGAAATATCGATTACTACATTTGAACCAAATAATTAACAGGGCAAGCTAAATAAAACTGTTTAGAAATAGAATTATACCTTTATATGATAGGGTAGGGGTAGGGTAGAGTAGGGGTAGAGTAGGGTAGGGCTAGTTTAATAATATGAATAAGATTTGAATTATGCTTGAATGTGTTTTATCCACATTAAAAATTTACAGGAGAATATTCTTTCGGGTTAGTTAGAGATACATACATCACCGAAACGTATGTACGCGCATAATTCCAAAGCGGCTGAACCGATTTTGTTTACATTTAGTGTGTGCGTTGTCCCCGGAAGGTTTATATTCATAATTGGACCCTATAGGTGGCGCTGTGACTGGGTAAATTAGAACCATGGTAGTGAAGCCGCGTAAGGATCAGCTAGGGACAAATAAAGAACATAACTTTGGGCCAGAGACCAGATAAGGAAAATAAAGGTAGGTAGGAGTCTAATGTATTGTTGATCTACTGGTAGTAAGCACGACTGCTGAGCAAGAGGTGATTCAATCCCCGGATCGGGCAAAGTTTTATTGGGTTTTTCAAGGCAAGGGTTTTCTTAGCAGTGAGTCTGGAATTGTGCCCGGTTAATGGCAATAGGCTCGCCTTTATTACATGGAACTTATAATTTAGCCGGTGAAACGTGGGTGTACTGCATCCGCTGCCTACCCGGCTGTCTACCCTACCCTTAAGAAATACAGACGTGAGTCTATGTTATGTTTTATGTTCCTTGGTGCGTATAAACGACTCGCAGAACATAGTCAGTCATTATTTAAGAGCGTAGTAAAACTAAAATATCACCAACAAGTTTACCATAACAAAAATGTAGGAAAGTTCTGTATATCTAGCTGACAGAGAAATGTTTCTACATAATGTAAGTAAATTCTTAAATGAAAGCTAAATAATGAAAGGAAAAATTAATTTATTTGATTAATTGTAAATATAGGGAATAACGAGTTAATGTAATGGCAATATATAATATTTTCTATAATAAATATTTTGGATAATTTAAATGTTTATGCACATGTTTTGTTAATTAAATGAAAATAATTAATAAGAAACTCGCAAAAACAACTGACTTGGGCGGGACTTGAACTGTCATATCATATCATTACTAATCTGCACTAATAAAAGTTTGTGAAGATGTTTGTTACCTAACCACTTTTGATTTGAATAAAACTCGGTAATTATAAAAACCATATTATCCTGGATTAACAAAAAATATAAATTTTATCCTGGTTCGACATCCACGCGGGCGAAGCTGCGGGCAAAAGCTAGTCACCAATATTTGGTTATTGGCTCAACAAATATTTGTCCAATATCTCAACAAATATTTTCCATTGGTTTTCACGCGCTAACTGGTAGTCAGACCGAGTTTACAAGTTACCTAGTAAATAAATTACCTACAGTGGGAACTTTAAGTTGCATAGTTGAACAACTCTATTAAGTTTTAGTATTGTTTGTGCTCATACTTATGTCTTCAGGGAAATAAAGGCAGAGGTAGTCTTACTTTGAAATGGTAATCATTTTGCAATTTGAACTTTCTTTGGTATAGCTTTAATAGAAGTTACTAGGAGATGCTTCAAGTAAATCGAACTACAAATAAATACGCCGTTTCAAAAGATTCGATAATGTAGCTGTGTCAGGATATCTAATATTTATAAAACAGTACCGTGACTGACAGACTGACAGACAAAGCATAGCCTAAAGCGTTAGTAAGATAATAAAAAAAAGCTTTCAATTAATTTTCATTTTATGCCATTTTTATGTATGAAAACATGTTTTTGAAACAAATTTTTGCTGAAACTTTGTAATGTTATTCTTCTTCAATAGGTTTAGTTCGATCTTTTATAACTATATTCATTGATTTTATATCTTCAATGTGCGAGCAAGATAGCAGATTCGCGAGTATCCGGCCTTCATAAAACGGTATAAAGCATCCGAGACACAATATAAATTTAATTATAGGTACGTCACCGCCGCCGGAGCCCATTTTGCCCCTAAAAGTTTTTTTTATTACAAACATTTTTTTTTTTACTTTTTGTTACTTAAAAACTCTAAATTAGGTACTAATTTTAAATCACAATTTGTAGGTATCTCCACGGTGTCTTCCCCCGGAGGCCGGGTGTCTTTTTAAGGTGTCCCCCGGTAAACAAAAAAAAAAGTTCATATTTTCTAGTCGCATGACACTAAACACATTTTACCCTATCCTATTAGAAAAAAAAGACGCTAAAATGTCAGCCCACGCAAAAATAATGACCCAATCAGTGTTATCAAAACGAAACCGTATTTTAGATCAATTCGAACTGATAAAGATCTAAGATTGAACACTGCAGTATCTGAAAAATAGGTTTCCGTCGAATCTTCAACTGACAATCTGTGTCTAATGAACGGTCGCGCAGACCGTCTGAGTAGACTATCTCGTTTTAAAAGTATTTTCTTACATAAAAATTTTACCGACTTCGAAAAGGAGGAGGTTCTCAATTCGATTGTACGTTTGTTGCGTGATTACTCCGCCTATTTTTAATTATTGATGTTGATGATTATTTTTTATTCAATCGAGTATATTAAAATGAGATTACCTTGAAGATATCGTATACATAACTCAAAGATGGTCTCACTTTAATGACATTACATAAAATGACATTCTTGTGCAATTCGCAAAATGCGCAACTGATGCAAAATGAGCAGTTGCAATTGGTGCAATTCTCAAAAAGAGCAATTCTCTAAAAGAGAAATTCGCAAAATTTACAGACTTTGTAATTTGTGGATTAAAAATATAAAAATCTATTAGTTTTGTATTCATTTAATTCAATTAAGAATATTGCATTAGGTACAGTAAAAATAACTTTTTCACAATATTCTGAAATTAATTACAGATATTTTAAATTATGTTAAAATTAAACTCAAATTAATGACAATTAATTTTGGGGACATTGCCCACTGGAAACGGTCTTTTAGATTAAGTTTTTCTCTTTTTATTTTATTTCTAGTTTTAGCGTTAGTTTTAGTGTTAGTTTTTAGTTTTAGTTGTATTTTAATAATGTTTAAAAACTGGACTTAATATTCTGAAATAAAAAATATACTTTACGGTTAAATTGGACTGGAGCATTTATGTTTACATTTTTATTACTAGTTTTAATTAATGACAAATTATGGAAAATATTATATTAACAAATACAATAAAATAAAAGTACTAATAGTAACAATCACTACTTTAGTAAGTAATAAACAGTCAGACCCTAATAGTACTTACTTTACTACATTTATGCACTGACAAAAGACATTAACATAAATTTATGTTATTATTTGAGATATCTACTACAGTGTCAAAACACTGTCAAAAAAAGCCAATATAACGTGACACTTTCGTACTATAAATAAGGCGTTGTTCACCACCTTGAATATGTATACGCAAATAGATCGATCTTAAGAGTTTGAGAGGATGTCACAAAGTATACCATACATCAATGTCTTGGTACGAGACAAGGTCTCGGGAACGATGGTAAATCTATTTATAGCTTGCAAAGTGGTAATGTATTGTTTTTGTGGTTTCGGTACTTCAAAGATTATCAAGGATATGCATTAAGATATGGTTTGGTTTGATTTCCGGGTTGAGTTTAGTGTCATTAATAATTTGAATCTAAGTTTTGTTTTCAAGTTTGAGTGCTAATTCAAATATAAATGTTTATTCTGCGTAAAGTTTACATTCAGAATGGTAAATGGAAAACCTTGGTAACCTCTTCTTTTTCTTCTTATCGTATGGTTGATAAACAACCTGGTGTCAGAGTTTAAACCTCCCGTAGGCTTCTGACTAGCTTTACACACCATTGAAAAATCTCTTAGGTGTGCTGGTTTCATTTTCATCACGATGTTTTCCCACACCGTTTTAGCAACTGATAATTAATTTATAATACGCACATAAGTTACGAAAAGTCAGGTGTGCGCGCGTTGGGATCAAATTGAATCCACTGACTTGTCAGTTGACGATCATACCACTAGACTATCCTCTTGTAATGTAATTACATCGATAATAATAAATTAGAATATATAATTAGGTAATCTTACAATAGTACAGATCAGAACATGACTAATGTATACGTACTTTTGTCGGGAATACAATAGAGTGAGAATTGACATGTTTTATCTCCATATTTAATACCTCTATGGCTATTTTAAATAAAACAGATATAGGTGTTATTCTTTGAGTACAAAACTGTAAAATATAAATTTTCTACTCGAGGCTAGGTTTTTAATCCTTTTATTTTCATATCGTATCATGGCGTGTTCATGTCATGTCTTTTATATCCATGTCATGAAGTTACAAAAACAGCCAGACTAAAACAAAAATATGCGTATATTTGTGTCGTTCGGGAATCGAACCAGTTTTGTTTATCAAACTTTTTCCATGTAAACAAGTCGAACTATTGTCATATCACTATTTATTATAGTTCGATATCCGACTCTATTTGCATTTTTATGTCCATTGTAACGCTTTAGGCTCACTGAATATATTAATATTTTATCAATAAAACACAAAAGGCCACTCTTTTGGTTAAGTTTATGAATGAAAACGTTTGGTTAAAGTTTTTCTGCGATGCGGTTTGGTATTCTGTTGGTGTATAACTGCAGTTATTGGTACAGATTCATTATATCTCTTTCTAATAAATGCCATTGAAAAAGGATAGCAAATTGAACTGTCATATTAGAGCTGTCAAATTAGTCCTTGTAATAGACGTGAAATTAGACGTGACCGATGAGACGCCGACTAAATTCCCGTTGATATCACGCAAATAAATGGACTAATTTGACAGTAAGTTTTAAAAATCTTCTATCCATTTGTAATGATCTCTGTTAGAAAGAGAGATTTATTTTTATTTATTCATTTATTTATCTTATCTACATAGCATCTTTACAGTATCTAAACCAAAGCCAGATGGCGAGTCTAAATTAATAATTTAGAGCGTGTGCAAGAGAATTATCACCAATAATGTCATAGATTTTTGTTTAAAATAGGCATTAATTAATTTTTATATTATTTCAACAAAAATTTAAATTTCAATTCATATAATCTGTGATATCGGTTCCAAAATCACGCAATATAACATGATGCAGCAAAAATAATGCAAATCCTACTTTTCCGAACGCAGTCGGCTAAAATTGCCTGCGACTAGAGCACAGAGGCGTCCATCTCAACTTCTATTTCACACTCGACTGATTTTTATACCGCGTCTACGATAATGATAAATCTCGACTCTGACGGTAGTGGGGATAGAAATTATTCTAAACAGGGAAATATTAAATGGTCTGACAACTAAACTTTATTTTCATAACAGAATAAAATTAATAACTGAAATGCCAAATCAGTACATATAGCATAACAGAATATAAAGTTAAGGGTTGAGTTGCCAAATTTAAACTCAAAATACTGAAAAAATAAAAACAAAAATGACAAAAATTTAAGGCAAAATCATCCTGATTATTTTCTCTTAGGTATAAATATATCATGTAATTAAATTTATTGAAATAAATAAAAAGTCGAGCACAAGAATAATAACTAACTATATATACACCTAGAAATAAACTATCTATATAAACTAATTAAAAAGATAAACTTCATCTTAATCGTAATTTATTTTCTCTTGAGCAGAATTTAATTTAATTTGCTAATTATTAGGAATACTTTTTTTTCTAGCCCTCTAGCTTATAATATCGGCCTCGCACATAAAGGGTTCTGAATAAAATTGAAAAAAAGGGTGTTGTATGGAGGTCCCTTTAGTTTTTATTAACTTGACTATTTTATTTGTGGCTGATGGAGTAGTCGCACATGATTTGGCTTGGCTTGAGCAGCTGGCACACAGGCGCACATTACGACACACACGTGCCGCTAACCCTGTGGAACCTGTACAGATTTTCACATGTCGCAAATGCAACCGTAGCTGCCGCTCTCAAATAGGTCTGTTCAGTCATGAACGGAAATGCTTGACCTGACCCAAACTTAAGCCATTTAAATCATCTTTTATAGATGTGAATAGGCCTGAATGAATTTTATTGAATTAACTTTGTTTTATTATTATTTTAAGGCTGGCAGTTTAACCGCTTCGACATCCATGTCTCTTATCTCTATTATTAATCTATAGGTTCTATATTCCTAATAATAAAAGCAGCCAAACCACAACCCAATAGTAAAAGAAATTACGCTTAGACATTTTTATTTCTGTCTCCCAATAATTACGTAGACCTTCAATTTTCCGGATGTGACAGCCCCTATATACCTACAGGAAATCGAGTAGAATTCGCTCCCAGATTGAATCGGACTCGCAATGTCCATACAGATAATAGACGTACCTATGTAGGTACAGACGAACACAGATAGTATCTACCCATCTACCCTTAGAACTTTCGCTTCTGACACAAGTATTTACTCATTAGAGAACTTCATAATTAAGTGAACTAACTTTAGTAAAATTATGGTGATATTGGGATATTGACTGCCTCGTTTGTTTAGTGGTAGAAAGTGCGACTGCTGAACACGAAGGTCCTGGGTTCAAAGTGTTATTGAGTTTTTCCATTAGGAAATTCTCAGTAGCAACACGGAGTCTGGAATTGTGCCCGGTTAATGGCAATAGGCTCGCCCCTATTACATGGGACTTATAACATAGCCGGCGAAACGTAGGTGTACTGCATCATCATCAAAGGCCTTTATACATCTACAAGAGATGATTTATATAGCGTCCGATTGGTTGCATCTCCGCTCATGGCTTATTAAGCCGATACGAGAGCCACATATGCGATCACATTTACGACAAATATGTGTTTGTGACAGTGAAGGTGTTGGTCGGTTATTGTCGCGGTCGTGTCTCTTGGCTCGTCTTTGAGACAATTGTTCAAAGGTGTACTGCACACCTCTGCTAAAAGCAGTTGCTTTTGATCACACTTGTGATCTGATCGGAATTATTGTTTTATGTTATTGGTTTTCTAATCAGCTTACAGAATAAAAATATCATGCTACTGTTACTGATCGAAATCAACGTTGCCGAAATTTTAAGGAATATCACACCGCTACTCGTATAATTACAGATACTTTTTTACGATAGCCGCAAAAAGAAAGGGGACAAATTATTATTATTCAATTTTTCATGGTTCAAGATTAATAGAGGTTTTTATCTTCAAATCAGGGTTTCGCATTTAATAAATAAAGTCCATTTCTTAACACGGTGTATATTTAAGGCTCATTACTTCCCCCATGACAGCTTTACGACCGATATGATAAAAAGTAAATTTTTGCGTAAAAAAAATCGCTCGTTATGTGTTTTTTTTTCCGCCACGAGGAATGTAGATAATTTTTTATCGTTTTTTTTTTGCTATAGGAAAGTTCGTGGACTTTATTTATTAAGTACCTACCTACGTAGAAATATTACGCGTAGGTATGGGACTTTGGAAAATTTTGTTTCTCAAGTTTTTTTACGGATTTTAAGAAGTTTGTAAGTACGATTTGGGAGGGCTTATAAGTTTGTTTTCTGAAAGAAAAGTTGTGTTTGTTTGAAATCCATCTTCGTAAAATCGGCTTATAAGATTGATATATTGAATCTTCATTATTACTAAGATCCCTATTGAATCTTGAATATTTGATAAGTATTGTTTACTTTTAAAAATTACCAATACGTTGCCTGTGTTTCAAAACAAAACATAACCTACAAATTACTAATAACCTTCCAGTGAGACAATGCAGCAAGTTAATATCTTATCTTAATATTCTCCTGACTGAATTTCGGTCACAGCGGCCAATCTCAACGGAGACTAGCCAATTACGCAGGAGATATTATAGTGCACAAGTGTGTGCGCAAACACAGGTGCACTCTCTATTCCCTCACTCTCATAGTCTGATGGGGCGGCCTTCCGACATGATTGGAAAGAGATCAGGCGCAGGGCCAACAGCTTTACGTGATTTCCGAGGCACGGAGTAAGTGATAATTAATTTATAAAACGCACATAACTTACGAAAAATCAGAGCGCGCCTTGGGTTCAAACCCGAGACCTCTGACTTGCCAGTCAACGGTCACCTAGGCTATCACGACTCATACGACCCTTATTTGTTAGTCATACGCTTGGTAATTTTTTTTAATAAATAATTATTATTGATGTTTACTTACTAATGAACTATGTTCACAGTACCAACACGTCCCATATCCATTTGTCCATTTGTAGGATTAGCCTCTCTCTATCCGTTTGCAAAATACTGTCTTGTACTTTTTAGTTTTACATCAGAAAAACAAAATGCGTCCAAAAAGCAACCGTGGATAACCTGTTCAGCGTTTACCGCAAGAGTTACTACCACAGAAAATGAATCCGCAACGGAATAAAAACGCTTTGGCTGACATTAATTCCGAGTTTAAGTGCTTTTGGCGTTGCGAAATGAAGCCATGCCCTTAAGTGCGAATGAGTAACTTCAATATGTGAGTGTGAATGATAGACGAATAATTTTATGGTTCCGAAATTATTATTATTTCCATGAAATATGGTTACAACTGGGTGTTTAATTTTGATAGCTTCATGCAAGAATATCCGGTTATAAAGCGAATATTCAGCTGCATTGGGTTACATTTACGTTTGAGAATAATAATTAATTTAGATAATATGTTATTTGATTTAGGTATTTTTTTTTTCCAAAACGGGGATAGAAGATGTAGATAAAAAGGCAGCTAGGCTCAAATGGAAATGGGCAGGCCACGTCAGCCGTATGCATGACGACCGCTGGGCAAAAGTTGAGCTGAGACGGCCGGACGGCCCAGAGGTGGTGAGATAACTTAAGAGTCTTAGACACCTATCGAGTTGGCTGGTACGAGGTGGCGCGGGAAGAGAATATTTGGAAGGACATGGGGAGGCCTTTGCTCAGCTGTGGGACACAGTAGGCTAACAAAAAAAAATTAAATTTAACCAATGTCAATGTTGATGTTTGGTAAATTATCAAATAAAGTCAATCAATAAAGGTCATAATTTACCAAACATCAACATTGACATTGGTTAAATTTGTCCTACCCAAACGACATAAATAATTTAGATTGCCCACTGTGTAAAACCGTTAAGTCCAATTTTCAAACATTTTAGCACAGCTCCGACCAATTGCTTAATCGTACATGAAAAAAATGTGACAGTAAAATAGCCTGTTCGACTCCCCGTTTGGCAGATTTATTGGTCATAAAATGGCACACACAATGGCCTATTTGAATTGATGCATTTAAGATAAAATGCTGCTTAATTATTTGAAGATAAGTCTCATGATTTATGACTTGCGCGATTTTTTTACCGATGTCACTAGGGTTTTCTTCTGTATTATAGATACAATAAATTTAGAGGCATATTATTTCATATAGAACCGAAACAAATATATGTGGAACTAAGAAGTAATTGTCCCTAGCGGATATCGAACACGCGATACTTGGCGTAGTAGGTTTAGACTCACGCCTGTATTCCCCAGAGGGGGCAGAGGTGTATGCCGTACACCCACGTTTCGCCGGCTATAAGTTCCATCATTCCAAGTAATAGAGGGTGAGCCTATTGTTATCCACAGGGCACAATTCCAGACTCTGTGCTGCTACTGAGAATTTCCTAACGGAAAAACCCAAACTACTTTCCCCGGGGATGAAATGTAGGACCTCGTGCTCAGCAGTCGCGCTTACTACCACTAGACCAACGAGGCAGTCAACTATACAGGCAACTATACGATTATAAAATATTTTAATCATATTTTTGTGAATTTTTTACATGTTATAGCACATGATAGCTTATTAAATATAATTATTTAATAAGAAAATTTTGAAAAAACAACTGATCAGTCAGATCCCATCCGTATCAATTGTTTTTTCAAAATTTTCTTATTAAATAATTATATTTTAATCATATTATGTGATTCACGGGACAGGGAATGGGTTAGAATAGTTAATTAATTTAGGTAATTATATACATATTGCCTACTTACGCCCTATAAAAGTCATCACCAAGGACGATGTAAGATTAAAATATGAGACACTGCTTCTACCCGACTTCGCAAATCATTAGTAAAGTTACTATAACCTACTAAAAGCTTTTTTTAAACAAAAAATCTATCTAGTTCCTACATTTACACATTATACCTATACCTACGACATGGCGACATAAGCAATATAAGCATACAAGAAACACTTCGTCTAAGCGACTTCATAAATATTTATGGGGTTCTTTTAATAAGCACAAACCATTTTAGTTCCTACTTACGCACTATAAAAGTCGTCATCAAGTACGAGATAAGCATACGCAAGACACTGCACCTAAGCGCCTTACTAAAAATCATTAAAGATTATTTGTGACCCTTCATGCAGTGCAAAATTATAACAATTAAAAATTAACGGTTTTACGCCTCAACCGGTAAACAAAAACTACAATTTAGTACCTACCTATGCTCTATAAAAGTCGTCACCAAGTACAACTTAAGCATACACAAGGCACTGCATCTAAGCGACTTCATATATCATTGTGACAAGCACTGAATCGCTGGGTTAACTTGGCGGATTATGTCGACGTGACCTCCTCTATCCTTATCTATTTAGCACGGACGGCTCTTCATTATGACTGTAGGTAACACACCTGCATATAGCTGGAAGTTTGAATTTAAATAATGTCTTCCTGTCGTGGTGGCGCATTGGTTACAGATCCTTTGCAAGCGTGTGGATGTGGGTTCAAACCAGGCTTCCACTGATGTGAGTTTTTCAAGTTCATTATGTATTTTCTTAGCTTATCTAAGTCACCATTGAATAACGGTGAAGAAAACTTCGTGAAGAGCCCTGAACTTTTTGATCTGAAATAGTCAACAAGCCATTACGTGTTGGCCTTTTAAAATCAAAAAGTCCTCATTATCTAGCGTATCATTGCTTATTAGCTAGCGTGGTGGTATTACCAAAATAATGAAAGTGATAGCTGCCTTAGTTTAGGAGATACAACTCATGCAGTGACTGCGGATATGCGAAGACGTGAACCGCCCAGCGCGCTCTAGCGATCATTGCCACTAGACTGTGCCCCGACCGACCGACACGCGAGGATATAATGTGTCAATGGCCTGCGGGTGGTTTAAACTCTGACATTAGAACCGTAGAAGATAGTTCCGTGTGGTTTCCGGCTTAAGAATAGAACCACCCCTACTCGTCCCGCGGCTGTCGTAAGAAGCGACAGCAGCATCCTTCTGTGTAACAGCAATCATCTGCTACTGCGATCGCTAACCCGCTTGTCCAGCGTGCGATTATGGGTAAATACCTCCAATGAGCGCAGAATAGTGGCAGGCATTGGGATATGCCTATGTTCAGCAGTAGATTAAAACAGGCTGATGATGATGACTGGATTGTTCATCAATCTCATTAGTCACTGAGGCAACGAGACGATACTCTATGATTATTAAAAAAATATTTATGGGAGCCTACTTAAGTCAATCTTATTCTGCCTTACATTGTTCCAGTCTAGTCGACGCGACGCCGACGGATTGAATATGTAACGAGATAGAATAGCTAAATCGGTCTAGTCATTACGCTACAATTAATTTATAGGCATTTATCTAGTGTGGTGATTAATGCTCCATCTTTCTCTGTATCAGAAGAGGCCTTTGCCCTACAGTGGGATAGTTACAGGCTGATTTATTATTATTTATAGAGAAACGACCTAGATTCATAGTAGCCGATGGCTTCAGCTTCTTTTGTATGTAGTTTTCATTTTGATTCTCTAGCAGTTTGAGACTCTAGCAATCGCGGTAAGAATGTCAGCCCACGACCTTGTGCGAGAGCCATGGCGTGCAGCGGATGCCCACCACAAGTTCAAAGACTCCTTCCTGGTCGTTATCACATCCTCAAACAATGACAATGCCATGTCCGTAGCCTGCTATTTTTTCATCCGATTTGCAGTTCCGTAATTTGGCCATGAAAGATTATTTATTAACAAACATTTATATATTCTATGCACACGGCTTGTAAATTTATCTGCAATGTTTCGAAAATGCCGTCTTAATAAAGACAAGACAAATTACGTAGGCTCACTACGTGTGACTCGCAAATTACGCGTAATCGTAATCGACTCGTAAATCCGCAAGTGAAATGTCAAAATGTGTCCATATTAGGAGCGAGCGTTTATTGGTCTATTCGGAAAGTAATGACAGGGAATCAATTTGAAATCAGCTGTTGCTTGTTGTCTTTTACGGAGTTTTGCAGAATAGGCGTGCAGTCTTTGCCTTAGTTTTTAACCGACCGTTTTCTTATTTGGTAATCTTAAAAAAAAAATATAATTAAAAAACAAAACCCGCCTTCAAAAGAAACTAAAAACGTAAAGTTATTTCAACCTTTTTAGTTTCTTTTGAAGGCGGGTTTTGTTTTTTTTTATTAAATTATTTTAAGAAATTAAGTAGTATTCTGAATTCAATTTTTATGAATGTCATGACTTTAGTAGCCAGTACCAAAGGCCCACGTAAATTTCTAAACAAACCATTATAGAACCATACTTTCCAAATATAACTGCTCAAAACCCGTCACCATTCATTTGAAACTTTATCTTACTTTTTTAAAAGAAATGAGTGCCTACATTGTGAACAAATGACCCAAATTACAGCCAAAGTTGAGAATACGGCCCTATGGCCGTAATTGATACTAGTCATTTAGAATAATGATCGTGAAGCCTCTAAGGTGTAAATAAAGGCTTTTGAAATTGAAGTGAAAATTGGAGCAGCATCTGTTGGGGAAAATGGAAATAATTTGAGTATGTTGTTTAACACAGGTATCGTTCAAGGGTAATTCTATATACAGTACGGGACTCGGTATTTTGTATTTATAATTATTTTAACTTTTACCATACTTTGAAAATAAGCATGTCCATTTCTCGTCGAATTAATTATATTGCTAATTATTATTATAAATAACCAAACTATTCAATTTTTGTAAAATGCCGAAGTAGAAGAAATATTATTTGAAATAAATTTTAATCCTGAAATCTCTGACGTGACGATGACGTTGTCGGTAAGAAATGATTAAAATAATTTAACGTTTACCAAAGAATGACCTGTTATGATTCCAATATTACAGGAGTCAGTGAAGAGGCAAAATTTCGGTTAGGGGTCTAATTAAAACGTGTATTTGCTTAATATAGTCTCAAACTTTCGCGAACACTCAACATAATGAAACAACTTATTAACGGATATAATTCGCGTTTTTATTTTGATAATACAATCCTGACGTTTCGAGTGCTTTGCAGCACTCGTGGTCGCAGGCAGACTGAGGTTGACAAGCGTCTGAACAGTTATTTAAAATTATTTTTGATCTACCGTCAACATCCAATTAACAACATGAATTATATCTGTTAAAAAGTTGTTTCATTGTGTATTTGCTTGTACAATGTTGTATGTGAAATTAATCGCACGAGCGTGCGACGGACTTAATACTTAATACGACACAATCGATGCGTTAATCGGATACGATAAAGTTATGCAGAACCCTTCTAACGGAAGAATGATCGCTTAGTCACAATTTTAAAGGCTAAAGTCTGCATGAAATGGTTATACTTTGTCTCTTTTCTTACTGTGGTGTAAAAACAGCATTATACATGTATTCGACATCTCAAACCAACTGTCGCACAAATTGCAAAGAGCAAAAAAAAAATATTTTTTAAACTGTGAGTTAAAATAATTTATTTTTATTTATTAAGTTAGCCATACCCAATTATGCTCCGTGGATTCAAATCCGTTGTAATTCTCCTAATATTCAAAATCAATTTCTATTTTATTCAGTTGTTGTATTAATTTTAAGTTTTCTTTAGTGCGATATGAAATATCACCTAAGTAGATATTCGTTCTTCTTTTTTGAATGAGGGTAGCTATTTATTAGCACACAAGCATATAACAAATTTATGTAAGAAACTGCGAAGCGCAAACGGCATCATTTGCAATGCAAATGTCAGCACGTACGGACGTGCATACGGGTTGCATAGCGCTAGTAAGTGATTTTAGGACACACGGGAAGTTCGTGTTTGCTTCGCCTACTTAAACTATGTTTTGACTTTTTTGGATCGTAAATTTTGGTACACGTAGATAGTCTTCTAGCAGGAAAACATTGTGAGGAAATCAGCAGAGAGATTTTTCAACGTTCTGTAAAGCCATGTAAAAGGCCTACGGGTGGTTTAAACTTTGACACCAGTTCAGACACATGTTCATCAAGTTATGATAACTGCTTACCTTCAAGCCGTAGGTATGCTTATTTGCCATCTTAGAAGTATAAAAAAACGCACCTCGCTAGTACCGTTTATTGTCATATTAGTAGTACATCGGAGTTTTTTTTACCCTTGGTACTACTAGTACGACAACTGGTAGTACCAAAGTGTTCAGTAGTACAACGGAGTATTTATTTTTGCTCGTGGTATTACTAGTAGGACAACTGATAGGACCGCTAGTACATGTTGTCATTTCAATTGCTGTCTATGCGTCCTACAGATAGTTTGTATTCACTAGACCTAGGGTTGTCACGTTTGGTGTTTTAGAAATTTTGTTATGATATTACATAGGAAAATGGATGAAAATAATGAAATTCTCTGATATAGTATTCTATTAGCATACATTTGAATAGTCAATGTATCATTGAGTAAGAACGAAGTATCAAGTTCCAAATTTGTTGTTGAAAGAAAAAAGCTATTTACGAGCAGGATTTGAACCCACGACCTTAAGTAATCGCTCCAAGCAGTGGCGAAGGCTCCATACAATTCGGTTCCTACCGGCTTTCCATTGGTTTTTCTCCGGTTTAACTGCTCTGGCTTCTACAAAAACGAATCCTTCGCCACTGGCCTCCAACCCCTTCTGCCAGCTAAGCTTTTCGTAACCCTCTCTGTGCTTCCGAAATTTTCATCTACATATATTCAACTATCGCAGATGACAGACGTAACTTATAGCTTACAAAAAAGCTGATGTCATTTTTTTAAGTTTTTATTTTTCAATTTTGAATTACATAATATTAACTTTGAAGTACTCATTAAATTGAGAATTTCCTCCTCTTTAGAAGTCAAGAAAAATATAATACAAAGTATTATCTTATAATTATTATATCCTCTGTTCTTGACACCATGGACTACTTTTGAGTCTGAAAATTGGAAAGTATAATTATTTAATAAGAAATTTGAAAAAACACTGATACGGATGGGATTCTAACCCGCGATCTCCGGCATACCGTGCCGACGTTCTAATCAGTCAAAATTTCTAATCTCTTTCTACGCTACGGCGTACATACATACGGCCACCATATGCTATAACATGTAAAAAAATTCACAAAAATAATCTAGGGAAGTATTTTGAAATAAAGGACATCTAGCAACCCTAACTAGACCTCAGAATTGAATGATAACCAGATGGCGTGGATTAGGTTCGTTGTGTTTTGATAGGTTGTGGTTATAAACAAGCTTTGTAAGGGGTATTACCTATTACATAATTATGTCTTATAGATGACGTTTGCTTGTAATAATGTAATTGGGGTAATTGCATTGTACTGATACTTTAAACTAGGTTTTTTCCGCGGCTTGGTCCTTCTTTCTTTATCGTTTTAAACATCCTGGTGTCAGAGTTTCGACCACCAGTAAGTCTCATACATGGCTTTACACATTTTAGAAAAATTTCTCAGGTGTGCTGTGCTGGTTTGTTCACTAGAAAGAGAGAAAGAAAGAAACGTTTTGTTGGACTCAGCACAGAGACACTCAGTCAGTCAGTCACTCACTTACTATGTTTCCTTATCCGTTTTAGCAAATGAAATTTAATTTCTTAAATGCACTTAAGAATCTGAAAAGTCAGAGGTGCATACCTGGGTTTCGAAACTCGACCTTTGTCTGCTGCAGTCTTCGGCAGTCCACCACTAGGCTATCACTTGGCTTCCTTGGTTCTATATATTATTTCGGAATAAAAATCACGTCGATACGTGGTTAATAAGGAAATTCCTAACCGCAATTTTTTAAAATTTTCAGCATTTGAGTTTTGTTATTGGAAATTTCTTAATGGAAAATGGAAAATCCCAATAACAATTTGCCCAAAGCGAACCCAGAAGCTTGCGCTCAGCAGTCCCGCTTGCAACCACTATACCAACGAGGCAGTCTCTACCTACTATATATTCAGAAAAGATTTCTTTAGTTGCTATTTAAACTTTAAATCTACAAAAAACTAAGTCTAAATTTGGATGTCCCTTAAAAAAAATATCGGTCAAGGTCGAAAGGCCTTCTTTAGGCTTGGGAGACGTGTTATGCAGATTGCAGTTCATTCAGCTTTACAAAGTAAAGTATACTCATAGTGTGAAGCGTTCTAAATTTAAAATTTCTACCAATTTCAAGGTTTTAAATTAAACGTTCCATTTTTTTTATAATTATGGCAAATAAGCATACGACCTGCTTGGAGGAATTTATTTGATTATTTATGATAACTATTATGAACTACGTTTAGTTTACAACGGTGAAACTCAACGAGAGCTCTTACGAGTTTAACTTAAACACTGATCCCTATTAGTTTCAATAGTGAAATCGGAACTTAGTTGCCGAATTAATAGGGAAAGATGAATTTCAAACTTCGAAGCAATCACATCGATAATAATAGACAAGTGCAAGCCGTACGAAAACGCCATCTTTAAATACCCTATCATCCTACAACCAAAGATATTATAATAATATCTTCCTGACCAAATTTCGGTCACAACGGCCAGTCTCAACGGAGATTAGCCAACTACGCAGGAGATATTATAGTGCACAAGTGTGTGCGCAAACACAGGTGCACTCTCTATTCCCTCACTCTCATTGTCCGATGGGACGGAAATACGAAACGACCGGAGAGAGATCAGGCGCAGGGCCAACGGCTTTACGTGCTTTCCGAGGCACGGAGTTAGTGATAATTAATTTATAAAACGCACATAACTTACGAAAAGTCAGAGGTGACCACTAATTTGCCAGTCAACGGTCACCACCACTAGGCTATCACGACTTTCCAACCAACCAACCAACCAACCAAAGATATTAGAAAGGATACAAAGGACATACCAAATATGCTTTATTCTTTCCTATAAAAAAACGTGCGAAATTTTACCGTGTAAACGGGATCTCACTGATATCTTCATTTCTGTAGCGGGGCAAAGCCAATTTGATATAGTACGAAATTTACTCATAAACCAAACTTATTTATGAGACGCCCTGATACAATACTTTACGAGCATGTGTTCGCTCTATTAAACCATTTGATTTGACTTGCGAGCATATTCAGAAATGCTCGTGTAGTTTTAGAGGAAACGTGAATAGCTCTAGATTACCGGCTCCATTTGAATCCAAAATTAGTCGCGGTAAGTCGGCAACAGTTTCATTGGAAAATCGTACTTATATCTATTGTGTTATGGTGCATAACTGTTGTCATATACGTGGCAGACACGTTACGTGTCAGACATAAACATATTAACTATTATGCGTATTCAAATCTAGTGAACGATAGCTCAATGTGTCCGCACTGCCACAGATCGTCATTGGCTATATACTGCAACTTAAATTTAACTTTATGGTGTTCATCAATCTATTTGTAAATATGTGTCATCTATGTGTCATAAGTGTCACGTGGCGTGTCGTATGTGACACGTGTGGTACGATAGATGTAAATCGAGCTTTATAATTGAATCTTTACTTCCTCCTTGCGTCGTCGATCTCTCCATTACTCAAGGTCGTGGTCATTTATTGAGAAACAATTTTTTTCTGTGTGATTTGTCGCCAATAGTTGCTGCTTGTCACCGAGATAAGAGATAATACGTTGAGGTTTCAAGGGCAACGCGGAACTGGTCAGTTTAACGCATAGAGCTTCTTCCTCTTGATCTCTTCTCTTCCATTTTGCCAGCGATTAATACTTATCGAGGTAGCACAGACGAACTAGCCTCGAGGCTAATTCGTCTGTGTCGAGGTAGTGATTATATTTTCTAGCTATATGACCGAATATATAGGAAGGCATCGGTGTGAGAGGAATGGCGGCGGATAAGAGCAACTACCACCCACCCGACGTGATGATTACGACCACTCTGTCAAGAGTGTAGCGACGAAGAAGAAGAATATATGACCAAAATGTTCACAGTTAACTACAATATCACTTACTATATGGGGGGTCGTGGTCATACTCGTGCCTTTCCGTAATTTATGTACAGTTGGCCAAAAAAGTGGTGTATCACCCTAAGGTTGAATGCCGCTTACAGGTTCATAGGTTATAAAGATTAGTTTCGCTTGCATATCGATGCGACACTTCTATTGCCATCTTTTTACATAGTTTTTATACTTTAACTTTAGAAACATTTAAATTTTCTTTATAGAAATTAATGTCTTATCCACTTATAATAAAGGTTAAAATGTCCTGCACTTATAAGTGACTTATGACGTATGAATACTTTTCAAGGTTATGTCATTATTTTGCATCTGTTTCAGTGATATCTTTTTAGTAGATATGAACCTTGTTGTCATTTTCGATGACTAGGATACTAAATCAAAACTGATACACCACTTTCTTGGCCGACCGTACCTAAATGGACAAATACGTACGTACTACTATGGACAACGTATCAAAACTGTCTTTTAATTAAGTGCTCGCTGGCTGTCAAGTGCCAAATCTTTTCAAATATCATGCCAAAAGAGAATTGATTTTATAATTTGAACTCTGAACTACATGAAGGCGGCGGTCAAGGTCAAAAAGCCTGCATTTAGCTGGGGACCACATGGCGTGATGTGAATTGATTAGAGCTCATTTAGCTGTAAATACAGTAGCTAATATAGTGTTATATAACACTTATGGAGCTATTAAAACGCTCTTATAGGTCAAGTTGTTTTTGTGGTGATTTTATTTTTATGAACATGATTACTAAGCATTCGGAAGTTGATGACTGATGGTCAATCGATGTAAATATATACCCAAGGATCTACAAAAGCCATTTTGACAAAGACTAATGCATTGCATTTTTTCATTCATCATCATCAGCCGGAAGATGTCCACTGCTGAACAAAGGCCTCCCCCATAGAACGCCACAATGAGCGACAACTTGCCGTTTGCATCCACCAGTTACCCGCGACCTTGATAATGTCGTCGGTCCACCTGGTGGGAGGCCTACCAACGCTGCGTCTTGCATTTTTATTTATCGCAAATCTAGATTTTAGCATTCTTTGAGTACCTATTTCTATTCTATTCTATTCCTATTCTATTCTACTCCTATTGGTCATGAGAAGAGTCTACCAAGGGCTGGTGATAAGGACTTGCGACCTAAAAACTACACGGTGTCAATCGACGGACTTCTGATCTTATGATGAGATTTACTTGCGCATTTCTCGCTTCCCTTTCCGTTCTCGCTCCGTAACATCGATTGTATGATGTTCGAGAACTCTTGTCAATCTTTTCGACATAAAACAAATGAAGGAATCGAATAACCATTCTTCTGAAAACGTAAAAACTGAATCCGTCGTAAATAAATAATTCTAGTTCCGTTTTACTCAACATTTATCGCGATATAAAATCATTTGATGTTTAATTTTAAAATATTATCTCATCCGGGATGCGCGTAAAGTATTTATATAAGGATGAGATAAATGTGAAACTCATTCATATATTTGCGGTGAATAGTTGATCAATGTGACGTAAAGCGAACGAGCTCGTGACGTCACACTTGTTCAAGATAAAACTTTGATTCCTGTGATGTTCTTTTCTTTATCATGTGGTTGATGATTCTTAGATTCGTTTGTTTTGACCACGTGACAAAACTTGTTTTTGTTTGACATATCGTAACGATAATCCTATACATTTCTTTCGTTATCTATAACGTAAGCGATTGTAGATAGTCAACTTGGCTAAGCCCCCTGGTGTCAGAGTTTTAACCACCCGTAGGTCTCTGGCATGGCTATACGTACAGTTAAAAAAAAATTTCAGGAGTCCTGGTTTCCTTATGATGTTTTCTTTCACCGTTTTAGCAAGTGATAATTAATTCTAAAACGCACATGAATCCATGAATGAATGAAAAGTCAGAGTTGCGTGCCTGAGGTTTGAACCTGACTTGGCAGTTCAACGGTCATACAACTAGGCCACCACGATCACTATCACTGCTTTTTTGAATTTTTATTTTATTTTTATAATTATTCTTTTGAAGAGGCTTTTGCCCAGCAGTGGGGTAGTTACAGGCTGGTTTATGGCGCAGGTGTTACCTACATAATTGAAATTATGACCTATAAACCTAATTCAAAACATGATCGTTGATAACGAATATAAAAACCGATGGATGTAAACTTTTTTCACGACATTACATCGGAAAATAATAAAGACTTTTTTGCGTGGCAACACTGGCAACCCATAAGAATTTATGAGTATTTCTTTCGGCCAATTTTAAATGATGTGTGTTCCTAACTGAATTTCGTTATGAAATTGGTATGGTTTTTTATTGTCGGTGTGTTTGCTTAAATTAAATTGAAATGTTCTTGTAATCAATTTATATTAAACCTTGTTGTAGAATTTCAAATTTTATTAGCTTTTGTTTAGCAGTGAATTGACAGCACTGATAGCCTAGTGGTATGATCGTCGACTGACTAGCCAGTGGTCTCGAGTTCGATCCCAAGGCGCGTACGACTTACTTTTAGTAAAGTACAGTTGCTAAAACGGTGAGAGAAAACATCATGATGAAACCAGTACACCTGAGAGTTTTCAATGGTGTGCAAAGCCATGTTAGAGGCCTACGGGCGGTTTAAACTCTACCAGGTTGTTTATCAACCATACAATAAGATGAAGAACCAGTGAATTAAGATATGCTATGTTGGTTGAATGATAACAATGAAAGTAATCAAATAATGCATTTAATCTTGATCCGAGTCAAATGCTCTGGCATCCTCGGTATTGCCACCAAAATACAATGATGAGTAAAACAGAGTAGACGCGACGCAGTAAGGAGGATAAGAGGGCTTAGCCAAGTTGACTATCTACAATCGCTAACGCTATAGAAAACGAAAGAAATGTATAGGATTATCGTTATGTCACTTGGTCAAAACAAACGAATAGAATCTAATCCTATACATTTCTTTTGTTTTTTGTTTTTGCTTTAGCGATTGTAAATAGTCAACTTGTCTAAGCCCTAAGGTCTTAAGCTCAGAACTGTCAAAATTCATAAAGTATGCGAACAATAAAGTTCAAAATATTTGTTGATAGAAAAAATCGAAAACGAGCGGGTTCTGAAGCCGCGACTTACTGGGGTGCACGGGAGGGGTTACGAATAGCTTAGTAGTAGAGCAACTAGAGGCTTTCCCCAATCGCTCTGCCTCTAAGCTATTCGTAACCCCGCCCGTGTTATGTGTCATGCCCCGTCCCCGTCTGTGTTAATGTATGAAATCGCCAACACTTAGTGAGCTAGCGTGGTAATAATGCTCGATACTTTCCTTTATGTGAAGCGGCTTATGCCCTGCAGTGGGAAAGTATTAGGCTGGTTTATTTGTTTATTTACTTTTAAGTAACTACTTTACAAAATCGGTCTATAATATCTCATTTTCCTAATCTATGAAAATGGGCTCCCGACACGCCACAGTTAATTCCTCTGTTTCTCGGCTCTTCAATCGTTGTTTTCAAGTTTAAGGCGATCGTGTGGACGAATAAAGTTAGCCAATTACTTAAGTCAACTTATTTTAAGTTATAATCTTTGGAATTAATGTTTGGTGATAAGTTCTGGAAAATATAAAAATATTGAACTTAAAAAACTGAAGGTTTTATAAATTTTAACAATGTATCCATCATCCTCCTAGCCTTATTATTCCTAAACTTTGTTGGGGTCAGCTTCTAATCTATCTTTATAAAAATGAAAATGAATGAATATGATTAATAAATAAAATAAAAACTTTTTTCTTTTTTTTTATTGTAGAGTGTAAGTAAGTAATTTGTATAAAAAATTAATTTCTCAAGAGGTCAGCCACTAATCACCGAGTAATCATTGTACAAACCAAAAAAATCGCATCGAATTAAAAACCTCTTTTTTGGAAAAAAAATATAATGTTATATTATCTGTGTCACAAAATGGCGTCTATCAGAAGTAGGTCTAATGCACCTAACCTTTCTAAAAGGCACCACCAATCAGGTTAATGTCCTTCCAACGTTTGGCATTTTCTTTATTACGTACCTACAAAAATACGGAAATTAATAAAATTGTTTCATAACCAGGTTTCTGAAGCCTTAAAATGTTATTCTGTTTTTCTGGAATGTGTTCTTATAAAAAGATTCAATCAATTTAGGGGTTGGTGTCGTAATTTTAATTAAATAGAAAATTGTTTAACCGTATAACCAAAAGGGTTAAGCAGAGGTAGTAGGTACACTCATATTTTGCCAATTTTTTTTATAAGTCCCATAAAAAGAAGGCACAATTCCAAAAGCCATCCCGATAAGAGAATTTCCTAATTAAAAAACTCAATAATACTGGCTGATCTCGGAACCCAAACTCTGGGATCTGCATCTACTAGACCACCGAGCCAGTAAATTGCTGTTTCATATCTATCATCAATCATCCTCCTCAACAGCACTGATAGCCTAGTGGTATTACCTTAGAGGAAAAAAAATTCTGTTGCTTAGAGGAGTCGAGTTCGATCCCAAGGCGCGCACCTCTGACTTTTCGTAAGTTATGTGCGTATTATAAATTAATTATCAGTTTCTAAAACGGTGAAGGAAAACATCGTGATGAAACCAGCACACCTGAGAGATTTTTCAATGGTGTGTAAAGCCATGTCAGAGGCCTACGGGCGGTTTAAACTCTGACACCAGGTTGTTCATCAACCACACGATAAGAAGGAGATCATCCTAGCCTTATTATACCCAAACTTTCTTTAGGGCCGGCTTCTAATCTAACCAGATGCATCTGATTATCACTTTTTTACGGAACGACTGCCTATCTGACCTCTGCAACTCAAAAGGATACGATATTCTAAGGTTAGATCAGTTGTTAGGATTTTATGAGGGTATTGACTCCCTATAACGACTGTCAAAGATCTTCATGACAACCGGGGCCAACTGTTTGTGACCGTTGGACTGCCAAGTCAAAGGTCTCAATTCGAATCCTAGGCCATGTTCATCAAGACGTTATGTGCGTATTAAAAAAAAAAATTATATATCAACCTCCGTGCTACATGCCTCGGAAAGCACGTAAAGCCGTTGGCCCTGCGCCTGTACTCTCCGGCCGCGTCGGATTGCCGTCCCATCGGACTATGAGAGTGAGGGAATAGAGAGTGCATTTGTGTTACTTGTTGTTATTGTGAGTTGGCTAATCTCCGTTGCGATTGGCCGCTGAGACCGAAATTCGGTCAGTAGGATACGTTCATGTTCACATAACCCGGTTAACTGGTTCATTCACTGTTTATAATCAAACATGGATACGAGTATCATGACTCATAAATCTAGCTATCATAAGAGGTGATTGACCGTCGATCCAGAGGTTAAGCCAATGCAAACAAAACAATTGATTTGCACATAAAAGTGATGTTGTTATTGCGATTAAGGCGCCTTCAAGCTTATCTGCTATCTCACTCGCACATTGAAGTTAATTGAAAATCAATGAATGTAGTTATGAAAAATCGAAACCAATCAATTTAAGGAGAAAAACATTACAAAGTTTCAGCAAAAATTTCAGCTTGATTGGAACAAGTTTTCAAACTTAAAAATGGTATAAAATAAAAAATCGTCATCAACCATTACGCAAATAGCAACTATTTTAGGTATAAATACCTTAGAGTATATAAGAAAATATAGAGCAACCCTATAGAAGTATGAACTGTGACCATGGGTATGAACAACGCGGCCGCGACACGAGCTCCGTTTGCGATCATACCTCGATCGACTGCGGTTCAACTAGCTCCACGAGCGAAAAAGTTACATTTTAGCTTATATTATGGTTAACTGCTGAGTTAAATTTTGAAAAACGTCTAGAAAACATAATTTGAAAAAATGACATTTTAACATGTCTATGGTGAGACCTGCTTTCGCTCCGCACAAGGCAATGTGGTTGACGTTATCACTCTATATTTTCTTGAATACTCTATGGTAAATACCAGCAGCAGGTAACTTCACAGTCTTTGACATCGGTAGTGCGCACTGCAAGTTATTAGTACCTATAGATCACAAAGGTACCTCGTGGGAAGTACAAGTAGGTAGATGTTGAGTCAGGCGAATAGGTACTTACCTACTTAATACCGCTATGTCCCTCAAACGATAAATCTATGCTCTAATAGTCTTAAAGTACAATTAAATCATCCAACTATTGATTACTGGTCACAGCCTAAAACAGTCTCATACGCTTTTGTTATCCCACTGCATAATAATCACCATTGTGTTCCTGATTTAGTTTAATAAATATTAATAAGCTTTCTGTATATGGAAAAAGATAATGATTAAAAGGTTCATTGATATATGATTATTATTATAATATTAATTAAGGTTAATGCTTCCGATTTGTTACTTATTAAAATTAACCCGTCAACGCCACAAATAAGACACAATGGATAATTAATAGCTTTGTAGTCGCTCGTCCGACGTTCATTTCCACTGTAATAATTTAAGAACCTCATTTGTCAAGTGGTTGCGAGTGAGACTGCTCAGCATAAGATCTCAGATTCGATTCTCGTGTCACGTAGTGTTATAAAATTAGTAAATTACAGTTTTTCCATCTATAAAATAAATGTCAAGAGTAGCAGTAGGTACGAAGTTTGGAACTATTGGAAGATTTCACTGCATATCTCTGCTTAGCCATTTGGCAAGTGTGGTTAACCGACGAAAAAAAACGGAGGAGGTTATGAATTCGACGTGTATGTTTTTTTTATGATCACGCATAACTTTTTTTTACTTTTTAACTTTTACAGGAGGGTCCGATTTTGATAACTTTTTCTTTGTTCGATAGGGTCATCTGATGACGGACTACGTAGCTATAGCAAGGAACTCTTCATCGGTCAACAGCAAAATTGTGTTAATAACTTTTAACTTTTAGCCGGCGAAACGTGGGTGTACTGCACACCTCCGCCTACCCCCTCTGGGAAATACAGGCGTGAGTCTATATAAAAAAAAACTTTTAGCACTGATTATGGGTGACCTTGTTACCCAAATTCAGAAAAAGAGAGGGGGTGAGTCAGTTGACATAAAAAAAGTTTTAAATAGTGATTCGATCCTTTAAAAAAAATGTCCAAGAAAATAAATACCAAAGTGTATTAATACGGCGACTATACAGGCCCAGTCTTTGAATGTTGAATGAATCCTCTGGTCTCCGGTCAAGGTCGTAGTACGCATTTAAAGAAACCTTTGTTATTGTTCCGTGAGTCTGTGTGTCAGATCTTGAGATAACAAGATACAGAAAAAATGTTTGTAATACAATTTGTAAAAAACATCTTTTGTTTTTAACGCTGTTCTCAAAGATCTTCAATTGTTTTGACAACACGATAAGCGTTGGTGGAAGGGACATTGTTTTCTTTGATCTACAGAAAATTGATTTAGATCATGATGGATGAAAAAGGAAGCTTGGAAAAATGTTGCTTTATGGTCAAGTGGCATAATCGTCATGCTGGGTGAGCGGGTTAGCGATCGCGGTAGCAGATTATTACATTCAAAAAATAGAATAACTAATAGGATAGGATAGCTAAATTTGATTATTCTCAAATAAAATTGGTTTACAAGGAAGCCATTTTATTGCTACTTGTAGCAGTATAGTTATGTTGTCACTATGTTTGATTATTTGTAACAAAAGTTTTTGTTACATATCACCAGATATTTTTTTCAGTGTAATGTTACAAAGAAGGATGCTGCTGCCTATCCTCTGGATCTTTCCCTTTAACGCTTCCTACGACATCCTCGGGACGACTAGGGGTTTTATTCTAAGGCCGAAAATCACACGGCAAATTAAATTTCACGCAGATGACATTGCGTGCGATAACCAAGTAGTACCTACTTACAATATACACGAAACACCGCGACGCGATGATTACTTCTCATTTTCATTCTAAGTAAAATCACACAGATACCATAAGCCTCTTTATCCTTCGCTCGTCGTATCAATAATAATCCAAATCAGTATTACCTATTTCATATCCCAAATTGGATTATCGTCATACTAGGAGGTAACGAGAAATCCATTCCTCGAATAATGGTAATGGCTTGACAGTTTACTGTGTCGCCTCGTTAACACTTCGTCTTAATAGCTTAGCTCGAATTTGGATGCCTACTTGATTTTTGTCACCCTGTCTTGAAAACTCCTTTTTTTTTGTGGCCGGGGGGGGGGGAGTGGAAAATGCCTTCCGCATACCGCACGTCCGAGGATGTACGGTTACATCCACTAAAAACGTCTCCCCCCTGTGTGTTCCTCGCACTGTATCGGACGGGGCCGGGTACCGCAAGCGCGCCTCGCAGCCCCGTCCAGTGCCTGCCTGTAGGCCCGCTCGTCTTTAAAACTCCTGTAAGCTAGGATGTACAACGATGTTGTGAAGCGCCTCGAAATATTGCTCGCAGGAGCATGCCTACCATTGTTTTGTGAATTTTTTACATGTTATAAGCACAGGTTAGCTTATTAAATATAATTATTTAATAAGAAACCTGCCTGCCGTGCCTGAGGACGGACGGAGACGCCGAGGCCGGCCTAGAAAGAGGTGGCGGGATGACTTAGACGCCTATCGCGAGGACTGGTTCGAGGTGGCGCAGGAAAAAAGTACTTGGAAGGATATGGGACACAGTAGGCTAAGAAAAATAATAATAATAAGATATTTGGAAAAAAAACTGATCATCCCATCCAAACAATCCCATCCGTATCAGTTGTTTTTTTTTTTCAATTTTCTTATTAAATAATTATGCGTATCATTGCCGGAGGGTGACCAATAATCTCCTGCCTCCTTGAGTTGCCGGTCTGTGGGCGGTCGGTCAGACAAAATGAGTGATGCGTATAAGAAGAAGCCCATATATCCAGCAGTAAACTGATGAAGGCTGTGTAAGCAGGTAGAGCGTCGGACATAGATAGGGGCAATCTGACGACCAGAAACAGGCCGGAGATGGAGCCGCGTTGAGTTCCAAGCGCGCCTCTTAAGGGAATTCGGTGGCGGCCAGGCTACCGACAACAACGAGATCTACCTACACAATTAGCGGGTCAAGACCAGGCGGTCGGCTTTACATTGACATCTTCTAAATATTTGATGATAGCTTAAGCGGTATCACCAATGATTGGCCTAAGAGGTCCGACTCAAGACACATACCCCTTTTTCATCGTGTGGAAAGTGCTCGATTTTTTGTAAGTTATGTGCGTATTATAAATGAATTATCACCTGCTCCGTGCCTCTGATAGGATATAAAACCAGACGGTTTGGTCCCACGCCTGATCTTTCTCCGGTCGTCATCGGACTATAAGGGTAAAGGAATTGCTACACCTGTGTTTGCGCACACATTTATGGACTATTATCGTATTTACTCACATTATTATCCTATGGCATTACAAGCAGTATTATTATAGCAAAAATATAGATGTAAGAGTTTTGTAATGTACTTAATTCAAGTCAAATTAGTATTTCTGTTATGATAAAAGGCACGGAGTAACTTTCAAACTCTTTGAAAAATAAAAAAAAACAAAACTCCTTGCTCTTGAAACACTTCCGAGATCAACACAACAAAAATATACTTACAGACAGACAGTGAGTGAACCTTTTAGTGAGAACTCAAGAACATCACGAAAAGGTTTTATTTTAAACGTTTCAAAATGTAAACGCGTTCCTCGTTTATGGTCATAGCAAATTCGGAAACTACCCAGAAAAAGAAAATCTGTGCTAGACGAAATTCAACCCTAAAACTACTGAAATAGGGTGTAAACAACGTGAAACAATTAAGATAATTTACATTTTTGAAAGGTAAAGGTTGTCACTCACCGCATTACGAGTTCTCCCGCAAATGGAGTACTGCTGATTCGCGGGAAGTAAATTGGACAATCTGTATAATTGCTGTGGCTGGCTAGCGGGATCCGAAAATAAGACTTAAATGTTAAGAGATAAGGTTTAAAATAAAAAAATCTTTTTATTAATTAAAACGTTTACTTTTTCAGTAGCTACGCACTATTTTCTTAAACTATTTAAGTGATTTCGAAGAGGTAAACTAATTTCGAAATTAATTTAATAAAAAATACTAGGTACCGCTAGTTTAAGCTCTTAAGCTACATTTTTACCTAGTGGTATGACCGTTGGACTGCTAAGTTGTCGTAATTGTAAACGTAATTTTCGGATTCATGGGCGTATTAAAAATGAATAATCACTTTCTAAGGTGAAGGAAAACATCGTGATAAAACCAGCACATTAGAGATTCTTCAACGACGTAGTTTTTTTTCTCTTCTGTAGAAGACATTTTAGAAGCCTGTGGCTGGTTTATCCTCAACATCGATACTTAATACATCATGGAGAAGTAGACGTATTTGCAAAGACCGTTTGTAAGTCATGCTAAAAATAAACAACATTTCTTTCAGCCAAATTTATAAATGGAATACCATAGACCACACACATGCCTTTTGCAAATTAAAAAAACATAAAAACTTGATTTTGACAGTATTATTGCTTGGTTTCAGTGTACCTGGCTGGTTTCACCTCACAGGTCAAGATTTAGACGCCATGATATTAGTTCATTCCTCCAGTTTTTACGACATAAATAAAATTTTACAGTTTATAAATTTAAATCATTTTCATGAGCATCTGGTTAAACATAGAGTTCATTGGCTGTAAAGATATAAATAATTTGGTGATGGTCAGAAATGCAGTGGAAAGAAAATCATTTTAGGATAAAAAAAATGAAGTTTGTTTGATTTCCCTGCGTTCAATTTTTAAATTGATTGATGTTTTAGTTGACAGCTTTTGCATCAAAACTAAATAAAACATCATTTCCAAATCACACATCGTCTGCGAGAAAAAATATTTATTTTATACATTATTTTTTAGAAATAGAATCTGTATTTTTAAAATTTTTAATTTTCTATTACAGAAAGCATCCATCCGCGTTCGTTCAGAAATAAAATAATCTGACGCGCGATGACGAAGGCATTATACATGCAAATTGGTATTGGCTGCCGTTCGAAAACCGCAAAGTGACGTTTCAACGCGGCTGCCGCCGACGAGTCGATGTTTTTTTTTAAATGCCTATAAGCTGTTATTATTGTTTTAAGATTTGGGCTTAAGAAATTAAAGATAAATAAAGGTGGAAGTTTTTAAACTTTTGGGAATTGGAATCGTGTTTTAAATATTATTTCGGGTCTATTCGCACAAAGATCATTCAAAAGAATCATTATTGAACTAACCTCGACGTTTTGGTCAAGTTGCATTGACCGTGGTCACGAGAAGACTGGGACAAGCAACGTCGAGTAAAGTTCAATAATGATTATTTTAAATTATCTGTCCGCGAATAGGCCCGAAATAATATTTGAAAAAAAAAATAAAGGTGGAGTTTCTCTTCGTGGTGAAGGTACCTGTAGGTACTGTTATGTTATGATCACCAAGGCTAAACGGCAGGTTAGTTGACGATGGATGACGTCAAAAGCGTTAAACCATTCACATGGTCAACAAGTAGGTCAACATTTCGAAATTTTGTAACTATTTTATTGATCAACGCTAATATTAAATTAGTCTACTCTATCATTATAATCTAATTTAAAAAACAAACAGGGCAAGCTACATAAAACCGTGTAGTGACGACCTTTGATAAACCAGTTTATGAGTCATACCTACCTATCATACACTACATAGACATACCAACTAGGGTCCTAAACTGCAAGTATTTGGCTCCCCATTAAGATTGGCCTGAATACCTATTCGTTTAATAGGTATATTATTGTTATTATACTTTTTCACGAACGATTATGTTTTCGGAAATTTCCGGCTAGTTTCGGCTCAAGTCGGAAGCTCTTCCGGTACTCATCACTCAAACTGCAAATGGGGAACACAATGTTGCTATTTTACGGTATCGTGTAGTACTAGAAAGAAGGAATTGGAAGGAAACTGTCTTGTTAGCAAACGCGGCTGCTAAATAGAACTCTCTGCGTCGATTTTCAGTTTAATCAATGTGCTATTCAAATTTTCTGATGTAAAATCACGAGTAAAGTTATGTATACAGGATGAAATTAAAACCATGAGCATTCCAAAAAGGCGTCATTGAACTCATCATTATAAAAAACTTTTACTATGAGACCAACCCTGAAATCGCGAAAAAAAATCAGTTAAGTACCTTCTAGTTCTCTACGGCTAGGGCGTGTGAAAAAATAAAAATATTTTTGAGGAATAAATAATTATCTTAAACCAGAAAAGTAAGAGATAAATAGACAAATATAGGTACTTATTTGACCCAACAAAGGACAAAGGGTTAGTAATAAAGAATTTAACATTTGTAAATTTAGCACAGAGCGGTGTTTCCTCTCTAATTAACTTTAGCTTTTTAGACTGTTTGGCGACAAAAACCCAATTAAACTTTGTTTTAGTTAAAAATCTAGTCTGTTTTATGTACACAGTGTTTCATGCAAGGGAATCTGTTTACGAGATTTATAGAAAACGTGACGAAAAGAGCTGGGGGCTTTGCCAAGTCGACTATCTACAATCGCTAACGCTATAGAAAACGAAAGAAATGTATAGGATTATCGTTATGTCACGTGGTCAAAACAAACGAATTGAATCTAATCCTTTAAATTTGTTTCGTTTTCTATAGCGTTAGCAATTGCAGATGGTCAACTTGCCTAAGCCCCCCTGGTCCTCTTGACTTCCTTGTTGATCTTCTAGGTTGTAAGCACGACTGAGCTGACCTCCCGGGTTTGGTTCAAGCAAATTTCTATTTAGGTTTTCGATTAGGAAATTGTTAGGAATTGTTGACGTTATAACCTTAACATTCTTACTCATGAAAAATGTCTTGTGACACGAATTGAGATGGGAAAAAAGGTTTGTTATTACATTTATTTCTCACTAGCGACCCGCCCCGGCTTCGCACGCTAATATGCATGTATTATACATGTAAATCTTCCTCTTGAATCAGTCTATCTATTAAAAAAAACCGCATCAAAATCCGTTGCGTAGTTTTAAAGATCTAAGTATACATAGGGACAGACAGACGCGGGAAGCGACTTTGTTTTATACTATGTAGTAATTATTTGCTTTATAATCAAAGGGCAGGGCTGATTTCTCTCCAGTCGTGTCGGATATCAGTCATCCAGCCATCGGACTATGACAGTGACGGAATAGAGAATGCACCTACTTGTGTTTGCGCACTCACTTGTGTTCTATAATATCTCCTGAGTAATTAGCTAATCTCTGTACAGATTGGTCGCCTAAATGAGAGTCCAGCTCATCCCGCCACCTTTTTCTCTCCAGCATATCGCTTTCTGCTCTCAAAGGATAAAACAAATACGCAACCCATTCCGCTCGGTAGTCTCTGACACACTGACCGAGAAAATAGGATCAATCTCACTACAAACGCAAAATCTTAGCAGATGACGGGGCTGGTTCATCATAATGACCATGACCTCATGAGTACCTATTGGCTGTAGACTTGGGCGTATATAAGGGAGGGGTTTAGGGGTCCGGACCTTCCTACCCCCTTCGCATACGGTAAAATAAAAATCAATGAATATTAGAAGCCAATGCAACTACGAGCGATAGTAAGTACCTACGCGCATACAGCTTGGGCAAAAACTAGATTATCTTGGTACATTTTTGGATCCTCGGACCCCCCTAATGAACCCCTATGGTGAAATAGCTATAGCTACGCCAGCTGTAGACATTTTCGTGGCTACTAATTATTAGAATTAATTAAGACAATAAATAAAAAGGTCCAAGTTTACTCAATGTATAAAAATTATAAATTTATCAGCCGATTCTTAAAAGAATTAATTACCATAAATTGTCTACGGTAAATTTAATAAATGGTAACACCATTTGTATTGGAAGAATTGCCACAATTAATCTTAATGTACCGTCACAAAATACAGAATTTCTACCAAAAGTTACCGTTGACATCCGTATTTTAATATTATTCCTTCTGATAGAAGTTTTTGATAAATGAGTTGTTAAAATTAATGGACTGAAAGTTAGATTTTCGGCGAACCGAATAATTATGGGTGGGGAGACAACTTCAGAGAGACAGAAGTATAGGTATCAAATATTCAAATCGTAAGTTACTAAGTATCAAACAGGTGTGCCCCAACTTAGCCAATAATACCGCTTGAGATAACTTCGTACCTAGCCATAGTCCTTTCCATAAAACAAATTACTCATCTGCCTAGCCTTTTCCCCAGCTATGTTGGGGTCGGCTTCCAGTCTTACCGGATGCAGCTGAATACCAGTGTTTTACATGGAGCGACTGCCTATCAGACCTCCACAACCCAGATACTGGGTTACACGATACCCCTTGGTAAGACTGGTTGTCAGACTTTCGGGCTTCTGACTATCCTTAACGACTGTCAAAGATCTACAATTAACAGCTAGGAAGAAGAAGAAGAAGCTAGGGCCAACAGCTTAACGTGCTATCTGAGGCACGGAGAGTGATAATTAATTATAAAACGCACATAACTTACGAAAAGTCAGAGGTGATAGACACGGTGATATTTTTTAAACTGACAGATAATTTTATATAAATTCTGTTCTATTTTTAACTTTACCTAGTACCTAGTCAATGCCTATCCGTAAGCTGTGAAAACAGACTTTTCTTAGTCTATAGATAGGCACTTCCTAATAGGTAAATTGAAAAATAGAACAGAATTTGTATAAATTTGAAATCATTAAATTATTTGTCAGGCTTCTAATTGACACAATTTACCAGTAAATAGAGGTGACAGGGCCTTATTAATTCAAAAATTATTTAACACATTTTTACAGTAACAGAAAAAAAAATGTTAAATTACTTCTATTTATTATTTTAACTAAACCTAATAAATAATCATAAAAACTAAACAGTTGTAAATAAAATTCAATACTCAAAATATTCTTTCTAAATATCCCCATTACAATACTGTTGTCTGCAGGGAGCGAGCCAATGCTGGCAGCATTGACACGCTAGATGGTAATGTTGATTCTTTGAGCGAAGAATGAGCAAATGGTCACGTGAGCTGTCGACTAGTCTCCGAGCAATTTCCTTATATTATAGGAGAACGGTTAAGGTAAGATTATTCTTATCTCACTCTTAGCCTTACCTTAAGGCTAAGAGTGAGATAAATGATATAAATCTTAGTGCCAAATAACCAAGTGAATTTCATTATATAGAACATCTTTAAGATCTTTATGAGATCTTTACTCTTAATCATAAACGAAGAAGAATATATTATAAGAAGAAGAATATATACTCATTTAAAATCATTAAAAAAAAACACTTAAAAATAATACGGTTAAAATGTACCCCGCATTAATTTTTATAAATGGCAATTAAATTTTCCTTCAATTGAGTAGAGTTGTAAAAACGTTTGGACAATTAATTTTAACTCCCTAAAATTACGACTGGTCGTAATTAAACACCACTTGTAGCTATCACAGACGAAATACCGCCTTGCTGGATTCTACCAGTTTAGAAGATAGGTAGATTTTTGGGGTTCTTAAATAATTATCTTTTTATTAGGTACGTATTTTTTTAAGCTTTCGTTACTCAATCCTTAATAGATACTTAATTATTAAGTACGTATTATAAAAATTTAGCTTTTTTTTGTTTCAGATAAAAGAAAAAAATCTAAGAGAGCTTAGAATATTTTAAACATTGTTATAACAACAATATAAAAATAAATATTTACCTTAACGAAACAGCAAATAAATTTTTCGAACAAACACAGCACTAAAAAACTCGAAATTAAAAAAATATATTTAAAAAAAACACACGAAGGAGTAAAAACAAAACTGTATTCCCACTCACTGAAAAAAAAATAGTTCAACTTTTATAAAGCGTTCGATTTACAAAAAAGTTTATTCGCCCGCGATAAAATTCACTCAGTGTCGCGACGCGCGTACAACTCGACGCTAGCTTACCGCCACTGAACGTCCCCGGTTACTTCACGCGTGCGCAATGGGGCACTGACAGAATCGCCAAATGCTTTATTTTTAGTATTTCGCTTTTACCTGCGTTTTCATTAACGAATGTATTGTGACTTAAGTCTTTTTACTTCGATTCCTTTTTTAAATTTTAACTCTTTTTCAAGTGTTTAGGAGATTATATCTTTTAATTTTAATGGGTAAAAAAACAATTAAATTAGAATAATGTATGTTGAAGTAAGGTTGAACGTTAAATTAATTATAAACAAGACATTCTCAAGACAGAAAATATTTTGATATCTATTTATAAGTTTTTCTAGAAGCTAAGGCAAAGACTAAATCCCAACCTTATTATTCCCAAACTTTGTGGAGAGATTGTTATCTCACCCTCAATTTTCTACAGAGCGACTATGAAGTCGCTAAGATATGGATTTTACCCTGAAACCTTAATTATAAACAAGACATTCTCAAGACAGAAAATATTTTGATACTTATCTATTTATAAGTTTTTCTAGAAGCTAAGGCAAAGACTAAATCCTCCTTAGTTTTACCAACCTTATTATTCCCAAACTTTGTGGAGAGATTGTTATCTCACCCTCAATTTTCTACAGAGCGCAGAGCGACTATGAAGTCGCTAAGATATGGTCTTAGTCTGAAACCCAAAAAATACCATATTCTAAGATTAAAACAGTTGTTTGTTACTTCTTCAATCAGCATCATTTAATCAACGTTAAGTACTTACAGTTGAAAATATTCGACGTACCGTGTCGACGCTCTAACCAATTTACAAATTTTTTGATATTACCAAATTTTCTTCATATTTTGGTATTTTTTTTACATTTACATTTATTAGTAATGGTGCTGATTCTCTTGTATATCTCGCTAAACTAATTTTAGTCTATCTATATCTCTTTCTAATAAACACCGTCGAAAAAGGACAGCAAATAATTATAGCTGTCAAATTAGTCTACGTCCTTGCAATTGACGTGAAATTAGACCGTTCGACGAGACGTCTATGACATGCCGACTAAATTCTCGTTGATAACACGCAAATGGACTAGTTTGACAGCTCTAAAAATCTTCTATCCTCTTCTAATGATCTCTGTTAGAACGAGAGATGGCGAGTCTAAATTATTATAGAGCGTGTGCAAGAGAATTAGCACCAATATCGCATCAATGCCTTCTAAAATATATTATTATATTCTTTAAGCATACACGAGTACGTAATTGAGTACAATCAACAACAAAGTTCATAACCCGCATGAATAAGTATTTCCTTGTATTCTACTTCGCCTTAATCTACCTAATGACAGCCTAATTTAGAATTAACATGCTATTTATGTCAGAACTACATACTTTATTAGATAACCTGTAATTAGTTACACCACAATAATGACTCGACTGGGGGAATTACGAACTTAAAGAGTAGCAAAATGGTGCTGCCGCGTTTCGCAAAAGAATCAGGTATTATGTATTCGATTTAGGGTTACAGTTTTGGTTGCAAAAACTTGCAAAAACAGTCTTCTTCTTCATCGTGTGGTTGATGAACAACCTGGTGTCAGATTTAGAACTGCCTGTAGCTTTCATGATTAAATCATACTGAAGTAGTCAATTACAGGTTAATAAAAAAAAATTTGATTTTTTAAAAAATCGATTTTTAACTACATTTCAACTCATTGTAAATCTAAAATACATTAGAACTTAGGTATTACAATGTTTTTTTTTTATAATAGAAGCCATAGGTCCCGATTTTAATCTTCTTTCTTCGTATGGTTGATGAACAACCTGGTGTTAGAGTTTAAACCTAATTTAGTTTTTGTTTCGGTCTAGGTATTTCTGCATATAGTTTTTTTTTCTTCAAAAATTAAAAACATTCAATAAAAACTACTTAAAAAAATTGAGATTTTTTTTTTTTAATAAACTGCTTGAAGAGATGCTCTGAAAGTAGCTTACTTTTATTAAACTGTTTAACAAAGCGAATGCATCTTTTGAATTTGGAATGCTGTACAGTCACAAACATTTTTACTTGCGAAGTAAACAAGGCTATGAAGAACAAAGTAAGTTAACGAACAAGTACAGTTAGCAACAAAGTTCACCAACTGCAATCGTTGCGAGTGTCAATTTGCTGGCTTATCTTTTTAAATTGTCTGTCTAGAATATATGGCAGCGTGGTAAAAAATGTATCGCCAGTTGACACTAGGTTTCAACTGGCGATTATTGATAACTCTGCCCTGGGGCCTTAGCCAAGTTGACTATCTACAATCGCTAACGCTATAGGAAACGAAAGAAATATATAGGATTATCGATATGTCACGTGGTCAAAACAAACGAATAGAATCAAATCCTATACATTTCTTTCGTTTTCTATAGCGTTAGCGATTGCAGATAGTCAACTTGGCTAAGCCCCCAGGAGTGTAAATGTGGTGTTGTCTCACAAACGATGGGGCACTTAATATCGTACAGGAACTGATGAAAGTTACGGTATTGAGAACAGGGTTGCAGCTACCGGTTGGTCAGGACTCCAGATAAAGGAACTTAATTTTATTTGTATTTATTTTTTATTTTTTAACCAACTTTCGTCGTGGTGGCGCATTGGTTACGGACCCGCTTTGCAAGCGCGTGGGTGTGGGTTCGAACCTGGCTTGTACCAATGTGACTTTTTCAATGTCATATGTACTTTCTTAGTTAATCTAAGACACCACTGAATAACGGTGAAGGAAAACATCGTAAGGAAACCTGGACTTTAATAGTCTGAAATCACCAACCCGCAGTGAGCTAGCGTGGTGATTAATGTTCAATCCTTCTCTGTATGAGAAGAGGCCTTTGCCCTATATTGGGACAGTTACAGGCTGATTTATTTATTTATTATAACCAACTTTATTTTATTTGTCATAATTTATAATAAGATATATTGTATGATAATTATGGTTCCTGTTATTAAAAGCATTATTATTATATCCTAATTATTACGCACTAGACAAATAACATTATTCCTTATAACTAGCTAGACTATAAATTCTTTTTGGGTACCTAAGAATCGCAATGAAATCTAGCTTAAAAACGAAGGCACTTTGTATAAGATCCTAAGATCCTGAGATCCGCGTCATCCTTATTGGTTTTTAAATTTGAATTTGGTGCCATCTCGATCGAAGGCAGTCGGTTCCTAGGCGAGTGCGGGCAGTGTGACAGGACGGGAGGCGTAGTCATCGGGATACTTTCTGCATCGGTGATAGTACAATTCAAGGTGATTAGTACATTGCACGAAGGTATCCTGTTTGTTTTTTATGAGTTTAGGCTTGCATTCTATTTTATTTAAAATTTATACCCCTAGGTGATAAGAGTGGTACACGCGGACGAAGTTGCGGGCAACAGCTAGTTCCTTATAATTACAAAAGTATGTAATTTCATCCAAAAAAAAACAAAAGCTTGTAAAATGAATCAGTATATCACAACTGTCTGTTCAGTTTAATACTCAGTACATTAAACTTGTGCACACAGCATTAAGTTTCAAAGGCCGATCAATGATAATTAATTAATTATATTAATTACATCCACAGCTTGAATACAATGGAGGCAATGGATCAAAAGGTGTCCAATTAAGACAGCGAGTTACAGTTCAAATCTTGACCATATCTGTGGTGAGCTAGAAATTAGTTTTTTTTTATCTTTATTTATTTAAAGGATTTAAGTAGGTAGGCATTTGCAACTATATCAATCCCATCGTTCTAATAATGAGAAACGTCTATACAAATTTTAGATTTTGAGCACTTTTAGAAAAGAATATAATACGGTATGCTGTAGGAACATTTTTTACTTCCCCCGGCCACAAAAAAGCCGCCTTTTTTTACTTAATGACTGCTGGCCATGGCCTTTTTCCACGAGTGAAAGAGAGTTCACCAAACTGACCCATTGCGTTTTGGTGAAGCTGGTTTGTGGCTCTCTGCTGTTGACCACTGGTTGAAGGCTACGGCCATGGCTATAGGAACCACCCGACAAAGCCTTGCCAAGCAACTTTCTCGCGTTCCGACTCAAACTCATGCAATTTCTAAGAAACCGAAATATCTGTGGAATGTGTCTGGATCATGCCATTTATCCTGTTCTAAAACCAGGTAGACCATCGTAGACCACAACACCGCTTATCACTAGGTGGATTCGTGGTCCACTTGCTTTTTTTCAGATTAAAAAAAAAACATTCATACAAACATTTAGAATAGAAAGAATAGAATAGAAAGAATATTTATTAAACAATATTTCACATTTCATTTCATTTTAATCAATCAGTTCTAGAAAATACTACTTATTTATTAATGAAAAAAGGGCAGAAAATCTAAGCTTACCTACTTACTGTGCTAATTGGTCCCGAGCACTGCTTTCATATAATATTTTAAAGCAACAAGTCTCCGTTCCTTCGAGTATCACTTCGTCGAAGTGTCTCCCTCGTTATACGATCATTTTCTGTCCTTCAGAATATTACTTGAATCGAGTTCCTTTGAATGTTTCTGAAGAACCTTAAACTTTGAAGTTTTGATGATAATTTATTAATTTAAGAAAAAACTTGACGAAATTAAAATTGTATTTGAAATAATTTAATTTTTGTGTTATGAAATGAAAACATTTCATCAGAAAAACATGAAAACATGAAACATGAAATGTAAAAAACATTTGTGATTTTTCAGATATCTCTAACTTGATTTAAATAGTAGGCAATTGTTAATAGACAGTAGCTATTAGATTTTAAAGTCCATATTTCATTTTAAAATTTATTTAAGAATAAATATTTAAATACTAAAAACAAGCAAAAACCAATGAAATAATTATTATAACTTACGATAATATAATTATGACCTCTTACTTTTCGTAAGTTATGTGCGAATTATAAAATAATTTTGTGTACTCGTACCGTGCCTAGGAGGTCACGTAAAGCGAGTCCTGCGATTGATCCTCTTAGCGGTCATATCGGATTCAGAATGTACCCTATATTATTTTGATTCCCTTGAGAGTATCGAAATATACATTTTTTGTAGCATAAACAGACGTATCTTCTTTTTTTTACGTTAACTTAGAAGTATGAATATTTTTCACAACTTTATGGGACTGTAGATTTAAGTATATAGTTTTAATTTCAACTCTATACCTTTACGCGGTCTTGATATGAAGAGTCTTGACGGACAGACAGACGGACAACAAAATGATCCCATAAGGGTTCCGTTTTTTCCTTTTGAGGTACGTAACTACCTAAAAATACTCTCAAACATATCGTCCACTTAACAGTAATGTTTGTTGACAGCACCACAGTATCATTACAAGCCACAAGTATTTTTTATGATAACTGATATTTTCGCCGAAATACTCGTATAGTCCAAAAATGGTAACATTTTCCTCACACCATGTCAGGGGTACCACCAAGAAATATTACGATTGCACGTGAGAGATGATTCCTGTTACGACGTAGGTTTTGCGGTGAAAATAGATTTGAACTGACACCAATGTTTTTTACGTGTGTAGCTTCCTGAGATAGGGGATCAGGTGAATGTTTTTAGCATGCTCTGTGACATGAAATGCAATTATCGGTACAATTATTTTGATGTTGATATTTAGTTTAGCATGTACTCACAGCAAAGCATGTTGTTGGGGCAATGGTTGGCAGGGGTGCTAAACCCAGACACGGTCATGAGGGATCACCTCTGACCCAGGGAGACCATCTCTGACTTTTCGGATTCATGTACGCTTTAGAAATTAATTATCATTTGCTAAAACGGTGAAGGAAAACATTGTGAGGAAAACAGCATACCAGAGATTTTTCAACTAAGTGTAAAGCCGGTGTGAAAATAACATCGACTTCTTCTTCTTCATCGTACCTATGGTTGATGAACAACCTGGTGTTAGAGTTTAAACCGACCATAGGCCTCTGACATGGTTTTACACATCATTGAAAAATCTCTCAGGTGTGCTGGTTTCATCGCGATGTTTTTGCTCACCGTTTTAGCAATTGATAATATAATTAATTTATAATACGCACATAACTTACGAAAAGTCATAGCCTTGGGAGCGAACTCGAGACCACTCGAGTGCTATACGATGAGGGTGACATAGCATTTAAAACCCTCTGTTATAAAAAAATAAACAAAAAACGAACATCGAATTGAGAACCTTCTCCTTTTTGGATATCAGTTAAAAATAAACTTAATCCATCCAATACCGTTAGCCTGGAGCGTTTTACTTCACTGATCGGTTCATTACTGAACGACCACTCCCAGTGATTAAACGACGAATCTCTTGAATGTTTATTGTAATCAAAACTGTTTACGTTGGCAATGGATCACGGTTACCGGGTGATATCGATTCGATTCTGTTTTATTATACTTGTTATGTAAAGAGTCGTGATAGCTTATTTATTTATTTATTTATTTGTGACATGGAAGACTTACAGCTAATTAATCTGACATAGCACAAGTGTAGTCGACAGTAAGCCAATTACAAGTCTTCACTTATAGAAATACAGTAACAAATTGCAAACTGTGAGTAAACGATTCATAATAAATAAAACTAGTACTTAATTATAAGTTTAGAATTAAGTTAAACAAAAAAAAAAGAAATAAAAAACCTATTACATTTATCAAAAGAAAACAAACAAAATATTTTAAATGAAAAAGTCACGGCTTAAAAACCTTCTTGCCGACTCCTAATTGTAAACGCATCAACATCAACATTATGCTGCTTACACAGTTTATTAAAATTACTAATTGCACGCACTATGTAGCTATTCTGCCTATAATTTTTTGTAGCGTTTGGAATGCACAGAGGGGGACTATACCGATATGCTTAGCTTAGCTTGCGATAGCTTAGTGGTAGGTAATGAACTCCTGCTGCGCCTGATCTCTCTCCGGTCGTGTCGGATTGCCGTCCCATCGGACTATGAGAGTGAGGGAAAAGAGAGTGCACCTGTGTTTGCGCACACACTTGTGCACTATAATATCTCCCGCGTCGATGGCTAATCTCCGTTGAGATTGGCCGCTGTGACCGAAATTCTGTCAGGAGGACATTAGGTAATGAACTGGCAAGTTTTAGTGTTACATAGTTTAAATTTGGCGCCTTATAATGTTCCTTGTTTGATTATCATTGTCTATACGTATTGTCTTTGGCGACGCCGTACTAGCTCTCTGTAAAATCGCGGTAAAACGTGACTGAGCATTTTTATATTTGTAAAACTACAGTTACAATAAAAAGATAATTATCTTTCAAATCTTCGTTTAATTCATCACTTAGGTTTCAATTTGGGGTCTTACTACTAAATCGGACGTCAGTGTTTCGGATTGAAACATAATAACGAAAACTATGAAACGCAAACCTTGCCACCAAAATACTACTGTTTTTGTTCTTAGTGCTTTCAACTGTCGCTTTGTTTCAAATCCATAAAAAAAATCTCCCGATACAGAAAAACCTCAATATTTTTTTGCTAAGAACACTCTCGATCAAATTACCTTTTAAATAAAAAAAACGAAATCAAAATGGGGTTCATCCGGTTAGGAGCTAAGATGTCACAAATACTCGGATACCTTTATACACGTTCAACTTTTAACACCCCTCTTTTTTCATCAGGGGTTAAAAATACAATGATCGACCAAAGATAATATTTAAAAATTTGAAAACTAAATGTGATGAAGATTTATCGTTGCTAACTGCTACGTCAAAACTTCCATTATTCTTCTTAATAATATAATCTCAGTAAAAAATATTGAAGTCACCTTAAATCGCTTAAAAAGAAAATTTATTTTATTTATCTTAAAATACGTATCAAGTGACCTCAGAATAAGTACTTGAAGAAACAAAATACGTATTGTGCTGGAGAAGCTCAAATAATGATTAATGACTTTAAAAATCAATACCTACCCTCTTGCTAGGGCTGCCACTGCTTGGATATTATTTATTTTAATTTAAAATGTTGATATTTGAGCCATGATAGCCTAGTGGCAAGGTAACGGTCAAGCCAAATTCAAGATCAAGTTCGAACCCAAGGAGCGCCTTTGAATTTTTGTAAGTCATGTGCAAATTATAAATGAATTATCACTTACCTTCGTGCCTTGGGAAGTACGTAAAACGTGAAATTGTCCACTGTAACTGAAATTTGGTCAGAAGTGTCCTCCTTATTATTTTAATTTATCATCTTGTAGTAGATACTTTTTATTTAAACAACCTTTGTCCAGCAGAAGTATATTTATTTTGTTGACAGACACATCATCATCATTATCATAGTCATCAGCCTATATTAGTCCACTGCTGAACATAGGCCTCTCTCAAAAAGTGACGTCAACAGTGTCCACCTAGGTCATTGAATGAGAAACAATACACCAATATTGGGAAATCCAAAAAAAAAAATACTTAGGTGATCCTAAACAATAAAAAAAAAACATACGTTTCTGCTGAGTTAATGACACATAATAACGGACACAATATAAAAGTATTATGATTTTAACATAACTTTTATCAATTCAGTATATTTTTTCATACGGAAATGTCGTTACAAAAACCTTCGTTGTAAAAACGTGAGCAAGTGGCAACCCTGCCACTCGACACGCTTTGTTTTCTTCGCTTCGGAAACGAATCCAAGATTTCTGTTTGCCTTTTCAAAGATATACAATTTTCCAATTGGCTTTTTGTTTAAAAATAATTAATTAAGTGCTTTTAAGGCAACTACGTTTGAATTTAAAATAAACAGCAGTTTCAGCGTCAGGGATTGGAAGATAAATATAGGGAGGTGTTGTTTTTTTGTAAACTTGTGTAGGTCTTATCCATAAAATACTTTTTTTTCTTTTAGTGTAAAGCTCTTTCAGTCGTAGGTGAGTCTTATTTATTAAATAGTTGATTAGGATCAGAGTTTAAGCCGCCGCGCCCGTAGGCCTCTGACATAGTTTTACACACTATTGAAAAAACCTTCAGGTATCCTGGTTTCTTTACGATGTTCCTCTTTACAGTCTATGGTTGTTTAGATTAACTTATTTGATATAGAAAAAGTCACATTGGTACATTTCCAGTGTACCTACACCTAATTGTTTGTAAAGGTCCGAAACCAGTGAGACCACGACTGTTGATACACGCGGAAAATCTAAGCGAAAATCAGATGAATATAATATTATATGGTAGGTAATTGCAATAATATCCCAAACCTTTTAGCACTAACACACAACGTATAACGTTTAAACAACGTTTTTTTTACTTGTAAAAATTCTTACTTTTTTTTCTCAAAAATATAAAAATATTCTTTAGTTTACATATACACGGTAGGCCGACCACCACAGGTCGAAATTGACGACCGTTGAGGCGCGGCACAAATGATTAAATGACACAAGCGGGCGGGCCGCTTTGAGTAAACGCAAATTTTACACAGTTCAAATAAACGGAAACATATTTTTTCTGTGTTACCTGTTGAGTTTTGGTTAAAGTCGCTAAACAAACGTTATTCAGATCATGATACGAGAAATTTCAGGTATTTTTTCGATTTTCCTTTATACACAAAATTTTTGTTTGTGACATTTGTTTTTTTTCATGTAATGAATAAGTGTTTGTTTATTGTTTTGTTGTAAGACTTTTGAAGTTTAAAAGCTCGTCCGACTTCAAAGCTTTTTTTTTGTTAAATATCGCGTAGTTAGTGGTGTTTGTGGCCGGTAAAGGTTTAGTTTTTAAGATTAACCAAAATGCTATTTACAATTAAAATTAAAACTAATAATACAACAGATAAAGCATAGAACTTGAGGCTATCAAACTGCCGGTAAGCTATTAAATCTTAACCGAGCCGTTTAATATGCTACCACGTTCGTACACAATTAATAACCCACTCTCCCCCCTTGTAATAAGATAGAAAATTGTGCAGCAGAAAAAAGGCATACAAAACTTTTTGTTCGCAGTAAATTAAAATAATCTTTCCTCCCGCACATTTTACGAGGTTTCAAGTATTTATACATCAATTTTAAGAGTGTTCCATAAATTACCATTGATAATGTTTAATACCCTACTTTTTTAAGCTTAACAGAATCGGGTGAGGTGGATGTAAAATTTTTACGATGTATTTGCTCGCTTCTGTGGAACAATGGTGATTCACGCAATCGCCAAGGCTTAGCAGGATTTTATTATTAGTAGTTATAGCTATTATTTAATATTAGTAGTTATTATTAGTAGTAACCGTACTGATAGCCTAGTGGTATGACCGTCGACTGACAATTCAGAGTTCTCGAGTTCGATCCCAAGGCGCGCACCTCTGTAAGTCTCTCTGTCTGTGTGTCTTTTCGTAAGTTATGTGCGTATTATAAATTATTTATCAGTTGCTAAAACGGTGAAAAGAAACATCGTGATGAAACCAGCACACCTGCGAGATTTTTCAATGGTGTCTAAAGCCATGTCAGAAGCCTACGGGCGATTTAAACTCTGACACCAGGTAGTTCATCAACCACACGATAAGAAGAAAAAGTAGTTATATACTGTTAGACTGCCAAGTCAAAAGTCACAGGTACAACCTACCTACAAACCTTAGCTAGTTGCTAAATTGGTAAACCAATGGCACGGTACCCCAGAGATCGCGGGTTCAAGTCCCGGCCGAGTCAATTGTTTTTGCAATTTTTTTATTATATTAATTTCACGGCAACATTTTTTTTTACTTCAAAACCGTTGAAAAGTTTTGTAAGGCTTGCACTGTTGTTAGGTACAAGCTCACGCCACTGGTTATCATAATATTCTTTCGCATCTAGCATTTGAATAGCTAGAGAGGGACAGTATTAGCTGATTTATTATTTATCGTAGCGGCTACGCCGTAGTCTTTAAAGCGTAGCGTAGACTATACAAAATGATACTAAACAGAAATTCTTATGGCAAATGTTACCGACTACCTACTACAAAAAATGTTGATCTAAAAAATGCTTAAGTTTAATCTTCATTTATTTACATTTTTTTTCTCAGTGTTTTAAATTAAAACGACTTCGAAATTTAAAAAAAATCAAAAAGTTTTATTGTCAGTGCCAAGCCAAATTGGTTAAAGCTTTCATTAAACCTTTTAATACTAAGCCTTCGGCACCGACTTCAAAACGACAGTGGCAGTCATTAAAAGAATGAAGGCGGAATTAAAGTTGGCGAGCCCCACAGACTCGATATTATCGATCAATAACATCGGATGCGTTATTCCAATAATGCGATAATAAGAACTCAAATCAGAATATTTTAGGATGGAGTAACGCAAGCGTATTACTTCTATTGCGTCGATATTATCGCAGTAGTGAGTAACTTTGTGGCCGTCCTAATACAAAATTACAGATATCGTAATAATGCATCCGATATTATCGACCGATAAAGCGCCTGTGAGGAAAGGCCTTAACGGTCCATTTCAAACATTAGAACTTAAGAACTGGTCATAAAAGTTCTAAAAGTAAGTAAGTGGTTTTGACCGTTTACTTTAAAAACCAACATAGGGTTCAGACGTTTTTAATAAATCAAGCAGAATCTTAAAGTTAATTAAATTGATTTTTAATTAGATAATTTTAATGTGACATAACGTTGCCATTTCAAACGAACTGTGTGGTAGGTTAAATGTCAGTTTATTAACACTCCACTATGAGATTAATAATTATTGACAGGACATACCACAATAGACTTATTAAAAAACATTCAATAGATCAAAATTAAGTATTTAAAAAAAACAATAAAAAAATTATAAATATTTTTTATCTACGAATGAAATTCGCAATAGAAATAAAATAAATTAAAAAAGAAATTCCATAAGTCCCTTTGAGAGAACGCAGAGCAATTATAAAAGATTTTAGAACCACTTACAGAATAGGATCTCTAAGGTACAGATCTATTCTTTGTTGCTTTTTTTTTGTAACCTTTGGAATTGAATTTTTTAACAGTGCTTGGTTTAAATAAATAAAAAAAAAATCTTTAATTTAGGCAATGTATTGTACAGTCCATATTATGAGATACAAGAAAATTTGTTAAATCACCGTCTTAATTAGAAAGAAAACGTTGTAATATACAAAAAAAGAAAAAAAAATAAGCGTTTGTGCTAACAAGGAGTCGCTTCAGCCGTATTCGTAACCAAGGTTTCGTAACCAGTATCGAAAACGGAAAAATAATTCTTCTTTAGAAACCGGGTTTCAAAAGAAGAATATTAATTCTTGTTTCGTAACTGGTTACCAATAAAGAAAAATAATTCCTGTTTCGAAACTATTTGCGAAATCTCGAGGAACGCAATATAATAAGAGTAGGTGGATCTTTTTGTAATAAAACGCATACCTACTTAGTTTTCAAAAGTTTGCTGCTGCAGTGAGGAACTGCTGTCTAGTCAGTGGTCAACCTTAATATTCTTTTTTATTTTAGTTCCACTACGTCAATTTTTCTACATAATTATGATCTTTAACTATGCCAAATCTCACACGCCTCCGCCGGCCATGGCAATTTATGTCCAGTCTATCTGTCTATTTACTTGTCTATTACAACTACTTCCTCTTAGCAAAAAATTGCATCGATACTTTTAACTTTTTTCGAACCAATGAACACACTTTTAGCAATAAATAATTAGATAAAAAATATAGATAATAAAGACAAAAAATATAGGTACATTACGCCCTGTCAAGGTACTTTCAAATCCCTTCCAGAATTTGACACACTTTATAAAATTCCATTACGATCTACACGCGCGCATAAAACCCTCGAGTGAATAATTCCGTTAAAGTTATTTCAGTTAAAACACATCGACAAATGTTGGACTAAAATAAATTTATTTCATTAGCTAATTTGTAAATCAGACGGAGCATGTTCGAGACGTTTGCTCGGAGCCCTTAACTACAAATTTGCATTTAATCACAAAATGGTTCCATCTCCAATTGTAAACGAATCCATTACGATGAAAGTCTGAGTTGATCGTACTATTGGCAGAATTTGCTCGAAATTTGGTTGAAGTAAAGTTTAAATATTGTTACGCAGTTGCGTTCCTAGCGCTATCTATTATCAAGTGGCAATACTAAATTACCTACTCGAGTAGAACAGTCTAGAAATTTCTAGAACTTTGCGGATCCTTCTAGTCATTTCTAGTGTGTTCGAGAATATTTGAAAAAGAGTGTAGAAATTACCCTTCGGTGAGTTTAAAAATTATCCTTCACCGTTCAAAGTTTATGCCTTTCCGCATTTATTGCCTGATTCAATTATTTAACTAAGGTACCTATGCTTTCTTTTTGTTTCTATATCGTATGGTTGATGAAAAACCTGGTGTCAGAGTTTAAACCACCCGTAGGCCTTTGACATAGCTTCACACACCGTTGAAAAATCTGTGTGCTAGTTTCCTCTCGAAATTTTCCCTTACCGTTTTAGCAAGTGATAATTAATTTCTAAAACGCACACGAATCCGAAAAGTCAGAGGTGCGTGCCTGGGTTTCAAACCCCTTTGACTTCAACAGTCATACCACTAGGCTATCACTGCTGACAGGTAATAAAAACACTAAACGCAAAGATATTACATTAATTGTAACGATACCCGAAATCTACCACCAAAACGATTATTCCCATTCGTAATTTCCCTTCGAAATGTTTGCAAAATTTACTGTATTTTTTCTCGTATTTAAGAAAAATCCGGTTAATCTGTCGTGCGGATTTCTCGACGCCATTAGACGGGCCTAATCCCTAATGTAGTGGAAAAGAGAAACGTACTACAGTTTTATCTTTTGAAAAAGGAATTTTTTATTCATTTTTAATCTCCGAAGCGGTGTGAAGATTGAAGAATCAGAAACCGATTTTGAACAACCGGATTTATAAAACCGTTTTTGTGCCGCCTATTTTATCCGTTTGCTTTTGTTTACGTTTAGAATTAAAACATCATTATTTTGCAATATTTGTCCAAGAAATACTTCCATAAACATTATCGATTAAGTAACTAATTAAAACTTTACAGATAGCGATAAAACGAACTTAAAAAAATAATTAAAATATTTAATATTTTAAACATTATTTTTTTGAATAAAATAAAAATAAACACCCTTTAAACGAGGAAGACAAAATAAAAAAAATAAGGATAGATGTAGCACAAAATCGTTCCGAGCCATTTGTAAGTAAGAATGAATGTAATAATGAATGAGTAATAAAACCCAAAGAAATATTAAACTCGATTGCGTGTGAATAAGTCGTGGAATTTTATAAAATCGTCTTACACCATACTGTAGACACAGCTCGGGCGAAACAGCCAGCCTAATGTAACCACACGGAGGTCAGTCATACTGTCATGCAGGTCTTGAATCTAGTACAGACTCCTCCAGCCTTAGTATACTATAGCTATTGATTTACGTACGATCTTTCTTTAGTGTATGGTTGATAAACAACCTGGTGTCAGAGTTTAAACCACCCGTGAGCCTCTGACATAGCTCTACACAATTACACATCATTGAAAAATCTCTCAGATGTGCTGATTTTCTCACGAAGTTTACTTTACTGTTTTAGTAAGTGATAAATAATTCCTAAAATGCACATGAATTCGAAAAATCAGAGTTTCGTGCCTGGATTTCGAAATTGCGACTTTTGACTTGGCAGTCCAACGGTCATACCACTAGGCTATCACTACTACTTGGAAGATAAAATGTAACCATAGATTATACCTTTAAATAATACAAAAAAATACATCTTAATTTTCTTACCAAAATATTTTTACCAAATTATTTCATAGGTACAACCTATCTTTAATTTAATTTTGTACTGTAAGGGATTATGTAGGTACCGTAATTGTAATTTTAGACAATCATATCGATCAATGTCATTGTCGGTCGCTATCCATCATTTTGTGGATAGAAACCTTAATATATTGTAAACTGAACGTGTCGACATCATATTTTATAATAACAGGAGACAAATTGAACCGTGAAGAACAAACATCTAGTGTGCCTATGTTAGAGGATGTAGCGGATTTAAAAACCCTATCAGGATTAAACAACCTCCAGGTGTCGTAAGAAACACCTAAGGGTAAGATCCGGAGGATGGGCAGCAGCATCCTTCTGTGTAACAGTAATCATCTGCTACTGCGATCGCCAACCCGCTTGCCCAGCTTGGTGATTATGGGCAAATACCTCCAATGAGCGCACAATAGTGGCGCGCATTGGGAGAGGCCTATCTTCAGCAGTGGACTAATATAGGCTGATTATGATGATGATGATGATTATTAGGATTAAGTGAGATAACTTCGTTTTGTGAAAATAACTAATAGAATATAATTATTTAATAAGAAAATTTGAAAAATATAAAAAATATAGGTACCTAATAAAAATATTAACTAATAGAACTTTAATATTATAAATTTTGATTTTCTTAATTTTACTTCTCAAAGCTGATATTTAAACATTGACGGCAAGTATAGCGTTTTGAGAAGCATTTTTTGTTTTTTATTTAGCACTTTAGTTCTTGTTGAAAGTTAAAAAAAATTTCAACTTCCCTCTACAAATAATAATTATTTTATATGACATAGTTCATCATCATCATCATTTCAGCCATAAGACGTCCACTGCTGAACATAGGCCTCCCCCAATGACTTCCAGATCGGCCGGTTGGAAGCAACCTGCATCCAGCAGCTTCCTGCGACCTTTATTAGGTCGTCTGTGACATAGTTACGACAACATAATTATTATTGAGAACCAACGACATTTTCTACATTACCTGTACATAAATAGGTAAACACAAAATAGTTTGAAAAGCGGATTGGGTCGGCCACTTAAATGTTTTATTGTTTGATTCGAGGTCAAACCATTACTCCTCTTAAGGTAGTCCATTCATTTAGTACACAATCTACTTTAATTTTGTGACTACCATTTTAGTATTTGATGGAAACTTTCCAAATTAAGATATACGATAACAATCATGCTGTTGAATGAAAGTAATAGATATTGTACTATTGTCTGTGGATTGAGGACAGTTTTAATGTATTTCTAGTAAAGTTATAATGTTGATCGCCAACCCGCTTGCCCAGCGTGGTGATTAAGGGCAAACACCTTCTAATGAGCGTACCAAATAAGTGATGCCTATGTCCAGCTGTGGACTAATACAGGCTGTGTGTGTACCTATTTAAAATGTAAGTCGTAGTGGCTCTTCGATTATGGTCCCGCTTTTTAAGTACATGAGTGTGGGTTCGAACCAGGGCCCAACTCCGAAATTCGAACGACGAAGCAACTGACGGATCCCATCTTTGTTTTTTTCGATCTTTATTATTTTTTATTTATTTTTTATAGACTGACGCCTGTATTCCCCAGAGGGGGTAGGCAGAGGTGTATGTAGTACACCCACGTTTCGCCGGCTAAATGTCCAGCACACCTGAGAGATTTTTCAATTGTGTGTAAAAGCTATGTTATAGTCCTACGGGCGGTTCATCAACTATACGAAAAGAAGAAAAAGGAAAAAAACCTTTTAATTATTTAATTTTACAGTTCAGTTGAATAAAGGATAAGCTTCACTTAATTTAGATTAACCAAAGCAGACTTGGAAAATTTTCTTAGAAAAGTAGGAAAGTTATCTCAAGAAGAAAATTATCTAGATTTTCTTACCTAAATATATGGAAAAATTAAAATAGTGTCTGATATAAGGCTCATTTTCCTGAAGGTTGTTTTTTATGTACAGTCAACAGCAAAAGATGATCAAAATCAGAAATTCAATACTAATGAACGGAGTTAGCGAAATAATATAAATGGCAGCTGTACTAGTAGTAATAGTGGGAAGGATTTCACTTCTTAATGAATTGACGTGATTTTTTTTGCATAGATAATATAATAAGCGTGTAAATTGTAGGTTCATAAAAAAATATACAACCCGAATAATGGTAAATATCTATTGACACCATAAATGCAATAATTTCGCATTATAATTGGCTTTTGAAAAAATTAACATTTTTCTAACCCACATGCTTGCAAAGCGGGTCCGTAACCAATGCCAACACGACACCAAAAAATTTTTTTTGCCCAAAATTTGCTAGAAAAAAAATTGCCCAAATATTTACATGAAAGGTATACCTTCGCTGCGAAGAATTAGAAATAATACCAAGTAAAGCAAGTGTCAATCACCGCAAACTTACCTTGTTTAGCAACCAAAACTGCTGTGTCGAGACACTATGCCATAAATTGTCTGTAATAATGACGCAGAGGTCAAAAGTAGGTCGAAAGCCAAAAATGTGAACGCTATGTCAATGTCCTTTCATACAAGGCGTAATTCTGTATATAAGGTCTTACACTATTTGCAAAATATAAAAGAAGGAAGATCTAAAAAATTTGGACCCTTAGTGTTCGCTTCGCATCCTTTTATATGCATGCTTTATAAAAATGTTGCAACGTTTGTAAGCAATAAGTTGCTATTTTTGTGAATTTTTTACATGTTTTTAGCACATGTTAGCTTATTAAATATAAATATTTAATAAGAAAATTGAAAAAACTTATTAAATATTTATATTCAATAAGTTGCTCTTTATAACATTGTTGTTGCAACTATAGGTACAGCATCTGCAAAGTTAAAAATGCTAGCCCTCTAATAAGTAGATAATTCGTACAAGGGGTAGTTGCATTTACCATCTGAGATGGTTGAATGTGAAGGAGAATTTCGATAACACGGGCTGAATAACGCAAAACTATTAAAATATGTTTTATAACTTTTCGAATTCTTAACAAATTATTATTATTGTATCCGTTTTGTAAAACCTTCGTTTATGTCCCCAGGTTACGTGGTATTAAGTTTATGACCGTGTCCGTATTTAATAGAGAAATAAATATTTACTTAGTCAAAATGATTTAATATCTAAGAAAATAAGCAAAAATATAAATAAGCAAAACATGTAAAAAACATACTAAAAAAAATTATTCATTATTTTATGCTACGAAAACTGCCATTATAATTACAGCAACATGTAAATTGCGATAAGTTGTAAAAATAAGTAGTTTTAAGTAAGTAGTTTTTGTTATAAACCATCTTATTGACCTCTATATAGTGATCTACTTCCCATATTTTCTGCATTAATAAAGTAAGACCTTATATATTATTAGATCACATTTACACTTTTCCAACTATGTATCTTGCCTCTTTTTCAATATTGCTACTTGCTGGCAATAATTCTTATAAAAACGTTGTAAATCTATCCGCTGCCTTTTTCGTGATCTACTGTTACCCTGTGTCACTGTCTCAAAGATTTATGTTTGAGAGATCCGTGAAATAATAGTGAAAGCCTAAATTTTCATGACTTTCAAGACAGCAACGACGAAATCTTTAAGTCAGGGACGACGATAGAATGATCTTTTCTCCTCCAAAAACTATCTTACAATGTTACTGTTACTTAATCCTCTTATTTGTTTTATAATTACATTTAACCGTTCGTTCCACAACATAAGGTAACCAGGTAATTATGCATAATAATTTTAGAGGAATTTTAACTTGTTTTTATTGAGTTAACATTTTTAGTTCTTTTGAATATTATTGCATCTCATTTATTTAAATAATTTACACATAAGATAAATAAATTTCAAAATTAAAAATATAAAAAATAATATACAACCTTATTTTTAGTATAACCGAAAACCGAAACACGTGTCAAATATTTTCATATAAAGAATCTTTATAAGTAAAATAAAAAAATGTATAATAAAAACTTACAAAGTTATAAACATGTTGTGTTGCATCATTGTCCTCGCGTAAACATGGTCACTGCGAGCGCGCAGGCGGCCCGGCCTAGCAGGGTAGGTCGTGCGCGACACCCGACCAGTAGTGTTAGCCTTGACGAAGGTAATCACTGTACACTAATTACACTTAAACACTAATTACACTTAAACATAACGTAACATTTGTTCAAAGTGTCTGCCTCTTTGTCAAATGCACAGACGGGCGCGCTTTCGTAAATTCCTACTTAGTTTTAGTTAGAAAATTAAAACGCCATTTTCACTCCCAAAAGAAACAAAACAATAATCGACACTCAATCGAAACACGTGATTTGGCTGGAACGCGGCCCGGGCGCAAGCGACACATGCGCAGTACTCTCTAGCTTTCGGGCGACTGACGCAGCTGCGCGGGCAGCGCGGGGCGACACACGCTCTGTCGGCTCGCTTCGATGCCGCCGCCGCGGACAGCTGTTAGCGGTCATTCAACTGATTTGCGTGTGTCCAAACTTGCACCATTTAAGTAATTTTTTTGGACAAAATATAACATGGTGTAAAAATTATTGCGATCAATTCAGTTACTGATTCTGAACAAACTACTTTCAGGTTTAGGTCATACTAAAAATAAGGTTGTATAATAGAGTAGGGTTATGTAGGATAGGGTAGAATAGGCGTTGAAGTAGAATAATCACGCGTACGAAGTTGCGCCGGGAAGCTAGTTGAGAATAAATAATTAACCTGAACCTAAATTGAATCGTTCATTGCCCAAAACCCGCCTTCTCTTAAGTGTGGACACCTCAAAACATTCCTTTCTTAATCTCCTGTGGTTGACACGCTAAATTAGCTTGGTGGAGAATGGCCTACTCCTTCTTACCTCGACCTTTGCCCAGTGGTGGGGCAGTAAACAGTGTATTTCATTACACCATTCCCTCATCATCTAAAATGTCAATATTTGCCATCTTGTTTTCGCTTAGAATATAATCATGAAATCTGAACCTCTAAAATCTCTTCGGTTAACTCGTAAAGCCAATGTTTAAGGATAATCTATTTGGGTCTAATACCGAATACTAGGAAAATGTTTTTTTTTATCCACTTTCGCTATTTTTCTTTGCACCCTAAGAGTTTCTTGTCTTGTTGTTTTAATAGTACCTATAAGTTGGTTGTACGAGATTTTTGGAGGTCAGCAGACAATGTGAGTGTATAAATATTAGTTATTATATAAGGTCTATCATTAATAATGCAAAATAATTTTAGCAGGTAGACATATAGGTCACTAATAAGGAAATCAATCTTTTTTTACAAGTTTTCTAAAAAGTTTTTTATTTTTTAGTTGCACAAAATATTAATTCCTACTTGCATTACGGGAACTGAGTGTACATAATCTCATGATTACGTAACCTGGCGGCTAAGATTAAGAATTTATGTGATCAAAAACATATTTTTTTTAAAGTCTCGCTCCTGCAGTCTGCAGAACGTATAACTCGAAATAGTAGTACCTTAGTAACCTTAGGGTAATTTTATTACCTTAGGGTGATGACAAGTATATGATAGTCGTTTCGCTTCGTTTGGGCATCAACCCTAAAATACCCCATAGCTAGGCGGGAAAATAGGACAATGTCAGTCAAGTTATTATACTTCTAGAATTTCACCCTATCCTGTGTAACAAGGGGTTAGCAAAGCACTGTAATGTCAACCGCTCCCTAGAGTGACAGCTTCATTAGTGTAACTTCATAAACGCCTAAAGCCTGACTGACTAATTAGTTGTGAGAACTAAGTATTAGGTTATTTACGGATGTGTATTACCGACTTTGTCATTTCACTCTATTGAGAACTAACCCGTTGGTCCGTCGTAGAGCTTAATTGTTGTTTTCCGTACTTTATTCCGTACTTGTACTCCGGGAATAGTACTTTATTTGGGATAAATTACCCTATGTCCGTTTTTGTACACCTGACAACGTATTAAACGCAAAATTTCAGGATGATCGGTTCATTAGTTCAGGCGTGAAAAGGTAACAAACAGACATACTTACTTTGCATTTTGTCCACTAAAATAACGAGGACGAATTTTTTAATGCTCCATTTTTTATCCTTAGTAAAACCAGGAACCCCTATAGTTTTCTCATATCCGTCTGTCCGTCTGGCACAGCAATTTTACTCGCTTACTATCTGTCAGTCCATTCAAAGATCATCTATAAGAGATTGCTTTACCGATAAGGTGGCCCATTGTGCCCTAATGTCATTAATTATTTTATGTCACTTTCGTTTTTTTGTTTCTGGTGTATAAAAAAATATAATTTAAGTACCATTTTTTTTTTACGTAAAACGGTTTTGTCATCAAAACTAAAGCTGTGTACCAAATATCAGATCAATCTGACAACAGGAAGGGGGTGAAATATCGATTACCAAATTTAAACCAAATAATAAACAGGTCAAGCTTAGTAAAACCGTTTAAAAAGAATACTCTATCTATTTATCTTCGTGTGGAGAACCCATAAACGGTTGTCCACACAAAAAAAAGAAAAGACCTCATTAATGTGAACAGTTTTTACCATGGTACTAACTTCCAAATCTAAAATAAAAAAAACTGTCACTTCATACATTTGGAATGGTTTCTAAGTATTATTTAAAATCTTTAATGCATGTACAAATAAAATAAGTAAAGCAAACGACCTTCACGCAACCATTGCAACATAAAAACAAGCATTTAAAACAAAATTATAAATTACTCCTGAATATCTCATTCATACCCAACTCAAATAATTTGAAACAAACATAGAACATTCATAATTTTGTTGTTCCGAGTTGAACAAACTCGGAGGCACCCGCGTTATTACGACGTGACGTCGACGTGACGACGTGTTAACGATCCCGCATCCGTCACTCAGATGTAGATGACATAATAAAAACGTTTGTAATTAGGGTTGGCGGTTGGTTGATTTTTTAAGTTTATGAATTTACATATATTTATTAAATACAGAATACAATTTAAATACATACATTAATTATACTTTAAAAAAATTCAAGTTTTGGATAGGAATCTGATCGTGATCATTATCATAGTCATGATCTTTAAATACTGCTAGAAAATGCATTAGTTAAACTCACTATCGCTAACAATTTGTTATTTTCAACATAAAAAAGAACTTTAATATATATATTTTTAACCGAATCTCACATTCTAATACAAAATCACAGAAACAGGGAAAATCCTTTCCTTAAAATTCCCTCCGTGCTATGTTACCATAATCTTTTTGCTAAAAAACACCTGGCAGTGAAAGTAACTTTAGAAAAAAAAAGAAAAAATACGCCTGGTGACAGCTACGCTGAGTTAAAAGTTTTATTTTCAAATTCGTCATCCCTAGTTGTGATTCAGAGCGTAGTGTGGCCACAATGCGGTGTGTTTGCAATAAAATAGCAATACGGACGTAGCACTGCGATATTTGGCACCGTCAAAATATAGACTAGAAAAATATAGAACTCGCGTAGATTTAAATATGGTACGCAAGTCTGAAACATATTAAATATTTTCTCCAGTTACGGACTGCGAGAATGGATTCAAATTTTGTCTTTCTTCGTCGTATTGTTGATGATAAACCTGGTTTCAGAGTTTAGGGCCCCGTTTTTCCCTCTGAAAAATCTGAAATGCCGTTTAAAAATCTCTCAGGTGTGCTTGGTTTCCTCACGTTTTCCTTCACCGTTTTAGCAAGTGATCATTTATTTCTAAAACGCACTTGAATCCGAAAAGTAAAGAAGAAGAGGTTTGATCTTAGATCTTACGAATTTAGTAAAAGGTAGGGAAAAAACAATTAGAATTTGTAATGCAATCAATAGTTGTCACGGAAAATATCAGTGACGGGCTAGTGAAATCATGTGAATTTAAAAAAAAAATGTTTATCTTGGTGAAGGAAATACGTTCTCAATGGGTAGTGAAATATATGTATGTATAGGAATTCGATAAATAGTGACAAAAGCCTTAAAACGAATTATAAAGTTACATGTACTATGATGAAAAAACGTTAAGCCTTTTCAAACAAAATTCCTATCATAGTCACATAAATATTATGATAAAAGTATCGCACTTTTATTAACGCTTTCCAGCGAGAGCCTAAGAATTTAAAAATGTCTCTTCATAATTTTTATTAAAGTGAGCAGATCCACCGTCTCTGGTTAAAAGGGGACAGAAGCATATTCGATTTTTCTTCCGGTAAGCCGATAAAATATTTGGAATTCATTAGCTACATATTTTTCTGTCAACCCTAGTTATGATTCAGAGCGTACGGTGTCGGAATTTGAGATAAGATTGCTTTGATGGTTATCAGGGGTGGCGAGAATTTGTGGAATTCATTAGCCAGTTTTCCTCAAATCTCTATTAGATTGTTGAATATTGCGAGGATTTTCTTATCGTGTGAATATTTTTTACTCTAACTCTAACTAGCTGTTGCTACGACTTTCTTTGCTGTAATTTGCTATTCGACAACACGATTGGCGCAGCGTTTGAGCGATTCGCCTTTTGTGCTTGATGTAAGAAAGAAAGAAAGATTTTTTAAATTATTATTCACGAGTATAGGGTTCGATTCTCGCCTGGGACAAAATATTTATGTGTTCCAGATATATTTTTGGTTAAGCTCAGGTACCATACTGCTAACAATAAGGAATTTGAGAACAGTTGTTTTTGTAAACAAATTAAAGGTACAGCTGTGGTTAGAGGTTAAATTAATTATCACTCTCCGTGCCTCGTATAGCACGTTAAGCTGTTGGCGCCGGCTGTCAATTGTAGATCTTTGGCAGTCGTTACGGGTGCTCAGAAGCCCGAAAGTCTGACAACCAGTCTTATCAAGGGGTACCGTGTAACCCAGTATCTGGGTTGTGGCAGTTGCTCCATGTAAAACACTGGTATTCAGCTGCATCCAGTAAGTCTGGAAGCCGACCCCAACATAGGGTGGGAAAAACCTAGGCAGAGAGCCATGGTTAGACGGTTAATAAATTTTAACAGAGAGTGGCCTTAAACTCGCCTCTATTTACATTGTGATCAGCGTGATACAATACTAACTAATTTTTTTCACATTGATTGGTAAGAGAAGCCTTTGTCCAGGCGAAGCAGAAAATGAAAAATGCCGCCCCTGCCCGCACGTATTTGTACCTTCGTCATCATCAGCCATAAGTCGCCCACTAATAGACAATACATAGGCCCCCCGTAAAGTACACTACAACGACCTGTCTAGCGCTGTATAATCTGAGTAGTTTATTCGTTTGGCAAATTTAATTTGCCTCTGAATTTGCCGCCCGGGGCAAGGGCTTTCCCCCCGCCTAGAACCGGGACTGCCAGCAGTAGGAATTGTACTTTTTAACAGGTACCTATAGTAGGTATCTAAGTCATCATCATCTGCATAGCCTTTTCTCAACTATTTTAGGGTCGGCTTCCAGTCTTACCGGATGCAGCTGAATACCAGTGTTTTACATGGAGCGACTGCCTATCAGACCTCCACAACCCACATACTGGGTTACACGATACCACTTGGTAAGACTGGTTGTCAGACTTTCGGGCTTCTGACTACTCGTAACGACTGTCAAAGATCTACAATTATTGACAGCCGGGGCCAACAGCTTAACGTGCTAACCGAGGCACTGAGAGTGATAATTAATTTATAATACGCACATAACTTACGAAAAGTCAGAGGTGCACGCCTTGGGTTCGAACCCGAGACCTCTGACTTGCCAGTCAAACGCTCATACCATTAGGCTATCACGACTCTCCACGATAGTAGGTATCGTAGGGATAGTAGGTATCTAAGCCGAGTCTAAATATTCTTTCATCTACTAGCCAACGGCATTGAGACGGCAGATTGTTGCGATATTGAAAACTTTGCATTTGAACGGAAGCTCGTCTCGTGTTAGGAGTTTACAAATGCGTTGTTCGTTTTCATTTTCATGTCGCTGAAATCGTTGGGAAAATGAAATCTGAATGAATGTAATCTGGAACTTTAAATTAAACCACCGGGTATGATCAATTCGAACAGAAAAAAAAATCAGCTGGTCCATACATTTTGTTGATTCCTGTGAACATAAATGTATGGAACAGCTGATTTTTTTTGCGATTTCAGGGTTGGTCCTATAGTAAAAGTTGTTCGTAATGATGAGTTTAATGACCCCTTTCAAGGATGCTGGTGTTTTACAAATAACCCTGTATATTTAGCAAATATCTTATCTCATAATCGTCTAAAACAATTTAAAGTACAAAAATCACTGCTCTTTTTAACGTATAAATGGATAGTCATTAAGCCCATTAGTTACCATAATGGCTTATTCTTTTCAAACACCCCTGAAATTCTACTATCGATAGCCGTTAACTGCTAACAGTTAAAGTTACTGCCGAATGAATGACCCTAAACTTTTTATATTACCCTTTTTGTATAGTATAAAAAAAATAAGAAAGTTGGTTTTGGTGATTAAGTAGTAAAAAGTAAAACGCTGGAATCTGCTATCTCGCTCGCACATTGAAGATATAAAATCAATGAATATAGTTATGAAACGCGGTAAACCAAGTTATGAAAAATTACATTACAAAGTTTAGCAAAAATATCAGTTTGATCAACATGTTTTCATGCATGAATATAGCTTCAAATTATTTTTTTATAGCATTTTTATGTAAAAAACTTGTTTCTATGTATACATGTCTAACTTTACTTTTAGAGCAATGCTATAAAGATGTAACTTAATGCTTATAAGTTACATCTATGTATACCAAAGAATATTCAAAATCTTTAAAGTATTTTTTTTTTTACCTATTTGTAAGCATATTCGGGTCAATTCTTGCAAGCTGGATTAAAACCATTTCTACTTATCCCACGGAGATGAATTTTTGCATGTTGGTTCAGTTCCGATGACGGTGCATTTTTATGGTAAGCAATAAGCATGACTTGATTCAACATCCAGGATTAGCTCCAGATAAAGGAACTCTTTAATCTACAACACAGACACAATTTTTTCATAATAGGTATACTTGTAAAACAGCAGCATCCTTAAAAGGGGTCATTATACTCATCATTATGAACAACTTTTACTATAGGACCAACACTGAAATCGCAAAAAAAACATCAGCTGTTCCATACATTTTGTTGAGTCATGTGAACATAAATGTATGGAACAGCAGTTTTTTTTGCGATTTCAGGGTCGATCCCATAGTAAAAGTTGTTCATAATGATGAGTTTAATGACTCCTTTTAAAGATGCTGGTGTTTTGCAAATAACCCTGATACGTTTAGTTATGATATTCTAAAATAAAAGCTTAGTTAAAAATATTGTTTTTATAAAAACTTATTGCACTCTGTCGACAACTGTACTTCATAATACGTAGTGATTAAAATCTGTGCCCGTATAAAATACCTATCCTTTGTGAGAACAAAAGTGTCACGTCATGCTAAACACTCGTCGGCTCGACTGTACGAATGACGTACATTAGTGATGAATGTACAGTCGTCAACGTACATGTTTTATGTGAGCATCGTGATGTGCTTGTTGAGTGAACTAGCTGTTTAGTTTGTGACTGTACGTGGTGAATAAATTAATTCACATTAATATTTCTCTTAATAAATAGACATATAAATATCTATACAAAAAGGACTGCTTCGTTGGTCTAGTGATAGCAAGCGCGACTGCTGAGCACGAGGTCCTGAGTTCGATGCTCGGGTTGGACAAAGTGTGATTGGGTTTTCCTATTAGGAAATTCTCAGTAGCAGCACGGAGTCTGGAATTGTGCCCAGGTAATGACTCGCCCTTTATTACATGGGACTTATAATATAGCTGGCGAAACGTGGGTATACTGCAGTACCCTCTCAGCGTACCCCCTCTGGGGAATACAGGTGAGAGTATATGTTTTTTTTTTATGTAATTATTAATTTATTGCATTTATTAAAAAGACAAACTGGTCGTTCTTTTTTGTTTGCTTTGATTATTAATATAATATTATGTTACAAATTTAATGGGTTTAAATCTATGGAGTCGTGATAGCCTAGTGGTGGTGACCGTTGACTGGCAAGTCAGTGGTCTCGGGTTCGAACCCAAGGCGCGCACCTCTGACTTTTCGTAAGTTATGTGCGTTTTATAAATTAATTATCACTCTCCGTGCCTCGGATAGCACGTTAAGCCGTTGGCCCCGGCTGTCAATTGTAGATCTTTGACAGTCGTTATGGGTAGTCAGAAGCCCAAAAGTCTGACAACCAGTATTAACCTAGCAGCTAGGTTGTGGAGGTCTGATAGGCAGTCGCTGATACGGAAGAAGGCCGTTAAGTGCATAACGTAACTTTCGAGATAAATGGCAAAAACGCGAAAAATATGAATTCTAAAATTGTATGATAAAAAGTGCAAGTTTTTTGATTGAGTTGAGGTCTCTTTTTTTGCATATAATGCGTATAATATATGCATACTTTTCGCGTTTTTGCCATTTATTTCGAAACTTACGTTATTCACTTAACGGCCTTCTTACGTATCAGGGCAGCAGCTATTGGGTTACACGATACCCCTTGGTAATACTGGTTGTCAGACTTTTGGGCTTCTGACTACCCATAACGACTGTCAAAGATCTACAATTGACAGCCGGGGCCAACGGCTTAACGTGCTATCCGAGGCACGGAGAGTGATAATTAATTTATAAAACGCACATAACTTACGAAAAGTCAGAGGTGGCCTTGGGTTCGAACCCGAGACCACTGACTTGCCAGTCAACGGTCACCACCACTAGGCTATCACGACTCCATAGATTTAAACCCATTAAATTTGTAACATAATATTATATTAATAATCAAAGCTGTTCGCGCTGTTGACCAGGCAAAGCATACCGCACCGCTGGGTTTTGGATGTTCGTCGTTGTATTCGCGCTCTTTGCACTATGTGTAAAACCGCAGACACAATAAAATACACAAACTACTTATATTCCTAAACTTACCCCAACTCTGCTTGCTCCGCACACAAGTGTCGACACTGCACAGGTCACAACCGCTAATCTTTCCGCAAAAGTTAATAGTTCTTGAGAGCAAACTTGAACTATCCCGCCATTATAGTTCTCCGCGTAGTCACTCTCAACCGCATTCCGCAACGATCGTTCAAAAGATGGCGTCAAAGCGCGCGTCACTGCGCGGCTGTACCGCGTTCGGCGCGCCAACGGAAGTTGCTCCCATTGGCCGATTTTATTTATTTATTAGTGCCGCAGATATCCCCAACCCCATATTGATAAAAGAGGATAAAATAATATACTAATAAACATACCAAATATAGATTTTAATGTGTAAGTGTAAGTAAAAGAGTATGTGTGCCGCGATGTCATTTGACGAACTTTTACTTCACTTTACCGCTCCGCTGTGTTGCCATATATAATAAACATACCCCCGCCCGAGAAAGGCTGAAAAGCCTTTATCAACCATAAAATATAAACCGCAAAAATATAAAATTAAACCGCAACAAAAAACTAGAAATAGATTCCAATTACTAGGACCTAGTCCAGTGGCATCCGCACAATTTTAACCACTGGCCGCAAGAAATTGCCTGAAAGAGTTTTCAATTTCACCGCTCTGATTACCCCATCTTTTCCAAGCAGAAGTTTTAAAATTCGACCCGATTCCAGAATCTTTAAAATGTAGCCTGAACCAATTTAAACCGCATAATCGAGAATCAGGCACATCTTCAAGATTCCTGAACAGACAGAAGAGGTTTGCCTACCAAAAACCGCTGAAGTGAGGTGCAGTACTGGTACGTTAAACAACCAAGTGATACCGCTCTTGGCTGCAACGACCCCCAGACCTTGCTCAACTTCTTTGAACCGTTACTGTATTTAACCTCTTAATAATATAATGCTTGTTCGCCCGAATGAGTTAGTAAGAACATTACCCGAGCAGCTCACACTCGATGATCCGCACCGAGATGAGAACCGCGTTGAAGCCGCTAGAAGCATATCCGATGCTATTTCACAACTTCAACATGTACTACCTAAGTCACCGAACCAACAAACACATTAATAGCCTTCAACATCTAAGCCGCTCTAAGATGCTGGGCATTTTATGAAAATAAATCCGCAAAAAATCTGTTGTTTGGTGGCAACCCCGTAGTCATTCCGCAAATTATATAAAAAACCGCAAAGATAATTAACAAAATACCGAATCCGCATTAAAAAACCGCTTTTAAAAATAATATAAACCGCCTGCGATGTCATCTGGGTTCCGTCACAGATCGACATGCATTATAATCTATGTTCATAGTTCCGCATATGAAACTTATATACTACACGAGTAGTCCCACATTTAATATTAACCGCTTTAAATATAAACCGCATTGTCAAAAACCGTTTTATGACAAATTAACCGAAACTAAAAAATAATCACATTACCGAATAATGTACAAAAAAAACCGCATTAACTCATCCCGCTGAGTATAAAAATAAAAAATAATAATAAAATTTACCTATAATTATGTTCCGCAAATATAAAATTAAATTAATTAGGTCCGTAATACCTACAGTTATGTGCTGAAAAATACGTTTGAGGAGTTTCCACATTTTGTGGAACCGCGTACTCCACCGGGCCAGTGATCACGTGTCCGAACACGGTATTCATGGCGCACGGTAAATAATTATTAATCCTAACATATTCCCCTAACATAATATCCCCTATAAGGTCCGCCCCGATCAATATGTCAATAGGCCGACTGACATAAAATTGATCATCCGCTAAGTGCATGCCCTTATACCATTCCGCTAAGTTAGGGGATAAATTCACGCTAGGTAGGTCGTGAGTGATACTACCTAAAATTGTTGCCGTAGTGACAAGCCTTGGATGGTCCAAATGCTTGGGGCACATCACTAAATTAGCCTCCCCTTTGCAGTCATAAACCGACATTCCCCCTATACCCGAAAATGTGGCGAAGTCTGACCTAAACCGCTTAAGGCCAAGCCTCCGCACACACTGCTCCGTGATAAATGTACTTTGACTGCCCCCATCAAGTAGCGCGCGTACTTCTCGGAAATTACCGCAGCCGTCCATGACACGCACTACAGCTGTCGCGAGCAGTACCGTACGCTGAGAAGCGCTAGGAGCGTCCGTTCTACGACTACAGGCTGTTAATGATGTGCTACCAACAACTTGTGGCTTCCCCATATGGCCGTTAACCGGTCCATCTACCTTATCCGAGGTAGGAATAGGCTCGTTTACCCTAGAAGTATTCGGTGTACGAGACCGTCCGCCCGCTGGTGAGCTCCCGCCCGCTGGTGAGCTCCCGTGTGATCTACTCGGCGCATCCGTAGCCGGTAAATCAAAATGAATCAGGTGGTGATGCTTTGTTGAATTGCATTTGTAGCAAGACCAACCTGATGAGCATTGATTAAAATTATGCTCCCCTAAACATCTAAAACATAACCGCAACCGCAACACCTGATCTTTCCGCTGTTGTGGTTTCAAAGCTAAAAATTGCCCACATTTTGATAAGTTGTGATTATCCCGCTTACACAACTTGCAAACAGAAGTCCTAATATTGGTTGCCACATGGTGTGCCCGTGAAGTTTGAGAACTGCTCTTCACACTGTGACACTCTCCAGATGACTCTAAAATTCTTACCTCATTTTCCAAAAATTTAATGAGGTCAGTAAAAGTAGGTAATTCTTTTTCTGACATTTTGTCCTCAAAATGCTTTTTTAACCCACTGTCCAATTTTTGAAAGTTTATAAAAAATAATAAATATGACCACTCAGCCACAGGGAATTTCATTTTTTCTAGAGCCTTTGTGCTCTCCAATAAAATATTTACAAAGGATTTTAATGAATTTAAATTTCTATTAACATGGGCCATCCCTAATAAATTATGTAATAATTTATCCGCTAATAATCTCTTATTATTGTATCTATTTTTTAATAATTGTAATGCAATAGAATAATTGTCACCCGTGACAGATAAATGTTGGGTAAGCGCTTTAGGCTCCCCGGTCAATGACCCAAGTAAATAATATAATTTTTCTGTGTCAGATATTGACGAGTCCTTCCCCACAAGAGACTCAAATAAGTCAATATAAGACACAAACTCCTCTATTTTCCCTGAAAAAGTAGGAAGTTGTACCCTTGGCAAAAAGGCCCGCTTGCCCTTTGCCACACCTAAGGAACCAGCTGTGTCATACTCAGATGACTGACAGCTACCTGCAGGAAATAACTCTAAATGTTTTCGCTTTATGTCATAATATCTTTGGTTGTATGACACATACCGCTTCAAATATTCTTCTAATTCATCATCATCTTCATCCAGACTGGCCTGGATTTCAATGTGAGTAGCAGTAAACTCTGTATAAATAGTCTCTAAATTGGCAAACCTTAACTTAAACTCATTTCTTTCCCCCTCAGAAATGAGACTAGCCTGTGATAATTCATAAATTTTATCAAAATTAAGTAATGCCAAATCATACCTAACTTTAAATATTTTAAATTGAGATTTAGGAGCCATTTTTAAGAATAACTAAATTTTCCCCAAAATTCTAAAATAGTCCGATAAAAAATCTAAAAACTCTCTAAAACAATTAAATATTATATAATAACTAATAAATATTAGTTATATACCGCAAAACCGATAAAATAAAAATGTATAAAAACACAAAAAGTAAAATAAATGTAACTGAGATCCGATCTCACATCACATTGACCCGTAAACCGCTAGACTACCATAGCAATTTAAAAAAAAAAAATATCTTTAAAATTTCCGCAAAATTCAAAAATATTCCGAGAAAAAATCCAAAAACTCTTTAAAACAATTAAATATTATTATAATAACTAATGTGTATTAGTTATAAACCGCAAACCGATATAATAAAAATATATAAAAACACAAAAAGAGTAATTTGCATAACTAAGGTTCGATCTCACATTACTCGACCTCATTGGCCGTCGTAATCCGCTAGGCTACCGAATAATTATATATTAGTGTCAAAATTATGAGCCACTATCGTAGGTCCGCAATCCAAATCTATTCCAGGAATTCGACGAACATAGGTAGGTACCTATTTCAATCGAATTATTCCTACGGTGTAATAATTACACCAAAATATAAAATGAAATAAAAGTTCACCAAAACACGACAATGTAATGATGTTGTGTGTAATGGATGAATGTTTTTAATAAACTACCAATAAAAGGGACACGAAAAATAAACTACGTGTAGCCCTACCGCAATAAAATATTTTGTGAGTTTCTCTGTACAGTGTTATATGTAGAGTTTATACCTAACCGCAACCGCATAGAAAAGTTGAGGAAGATTTCTTGACAAAAGTTTTCGTTTCCCGCCAAAAAACTTTGTCAAGCAACCGACCGCGTGAAGTGTATTTTGTATAGCACAAAGATTACGACCTACAACGACGAAACGATCCGGCTCGAAGGACCAATGTTCGCGCTGTTGACCAGGCAAAGCATACCGCACCGCTGGGTTTTGGATGTTCGTCGTTGTATTCGCGCTCTTTGCACTATGTGTAAAACCGCAGACACAATAAAATACACAAACTACTTATATTCCTAAACTTACCCCAACTCTGCTTGCTCCGCACACAAGTGTCGACACTGCACAGGTCACAACCGCTAATCTTTCCGCAAAAGTTAATAGTTCTTGAGAGCAAACTTGAACTATCCCGCCATTATAGTTCTCCGCGTAGTCACTCTCAACCGCATTCCGCAACGATCGTTCAAAAGATGGCGCCAAAGCGCGCGTCACTGCGCGGCTGTACCGCGTTCGGCGCGCCAACGGAAGTTGCTCCCATTGGCCGATTTTATTTATTTATTAGTGCCGCAGATATCCCCAACCCCATATTGATAAAAGAGGATAAAATAATATACTAATAAACATACCAAATATAGATTTTAATGTGTAAGTGTAAGTAAAAGAGTATGTGTGCCGCGATGTCATTTGACGAACTTTTACTTCACTTTACCGCTCCGCTGTGTTGCCATATATAATAAACAAAAGCAAACAAAAAAGAACGACCAGTTTGTCTTTTTAATAAATGCAATAAATTAATAATTACATAAAAAAAAAACATATACTCTCACCTGTATTCCCCAGAGGGGGTACGCTGAGAGGGTACTGCAGTATACCCACGTTTCGCCAGCTATATTATAAGTCCCATGTAATAAAGGGCGAGTCATTACCTGGGCACAATTCCAGACTCCGTGCTGCTACTGAGAATTTCCTAATAGGAAAACCCAATCACACTTTGTCCAACCCGAGCATCGAACTCAGGACCTCGTGCTCAGCAGTCGCGCTTGCTATCACTAGACCAACGAAGCAGTCCTTTTTGTATAGATATTTATATGTCTATTTATTAAGAGAAATATTAATGTGAATTAATTTATTCACCACGTACAGTCACAAACTAAACAGCTAGTTCACTCAACAAGCACATCACGATGCTCACATAAAACATGTACGTTGACGACTGTACATTCATCACTAATGTACGTCATTCGTACAGTCGAGCCGACGAGTGTTTAGCATGACGTGACACTTTTGTTCTCACAAAGGATAGGTATTTTATACGGGCACAGATTTTAATCACTACGTATTATGAAGTACAGTTGTCGACAGAGTGCAATAAGTTTTTATAAAAACAATATTTTTAACTAAGCTTTTATTTTAGAATATCATAACTAAACGTATCAGGGTTATTTGCAAAACACCAGCATCTTTAAAAGGAGTCATTAAACTCATCATTATGAACAACTTTTACTATGGGATCGACCCTGAAATCGCAAAAAAAACTGCTGTTCCATACATTTATGTTCACATGACTCAACAAAATGTATGGAACAGCTGATGTTTTTTTTGCGATTTCAGTGTTGGTCCTATAGTAAAAGTTGTTCATAATGATGAGTATAATGACCCCTTTTAAGGATGCTGCTGTTTTACAAGTATACCTATTATGAAAAAATTGTGTCTGTGTTGTAGATTAAAGAGTTCCTTTATCTGGAGCTAATCCTGGATGTTGAATCAAGTCATGCTTATTGCTTACCATAAAAATGCACCGTCATCGGAACTGAACCAACATGCAAAAATTCATCTCCGTGGGATAAGTAGAAATGGTTCTAATCCAGCTTGCAAGAATTGAACCGAATATGCTTACAAATAGGTACCTATTCCGAGTCGTGATAGCCTAGTGGTGGTGACCGTTGACTGGCAAGTCAGTGGTCTCGGGTTCGAACCCAAGGCTGTGCGTTTTATAAATTAATTATCACTCTCCGTGCCTCGGATAGCACGTTAAGCCGTTGGCCCCGGCTGTCAATTGTAGATCTTTGACAGTCGTTATGGGTAGTCAGAAGCCCAAAAGTCTGACAACCAGTATTACCAAGGGGTATCGTGTAACCCAATAGCTGCTGCCCTGATACGTAAGAAGGCCGTTAAGTGAATAACGTAAGTTTCGAAATAAATGGCAAAAACGCGAAAAGTATGCATATATTATACGCATTATATGCAAAAAAAGAGACCTCAACTCAATCAAAAAACTTGCACTTTTTATCATACAATTTTAGAATTCATATTTTTCGCGTTTTTGCCATTTATCTCGAAAGTTACGTTATGCACTTAACGGCCTTCTTCCGTATCAGCGACTGCCTATCAGACCTCCACAACCTAGCTGCTAGGTTGTGGAGGTCTGATAGGCAGTCGCTCCATGTAAAACACTGGTATTCAGCTGCATCCGGTAAGACTGGAAGCCGACCCCAACATAGTTGGGAAAAGGCTAGGCAGATGAATAAGATGATGAATGGGTTTAAATCTATATTACAAACAACCTAAGACTTTTATGACACTTAGATAAAATATTATAACGCTAAAATTATAGTCTAGCCCTTTTAGAAATTACGCACATACTGAACGATGTAAAATATTTTTCACGAATAATGTTCATGAACATCAGAGAAAAAGATCGATACACTTATGTCTTCTTTCTCACTCGCACGCAACCAGGAGAAAATAGTAGAGTCGAGGAAATTATGATCAGTGGTTGATTACAGTAATTTTCATGGGCCATTACACGGAACGAGCCCGGCTCCTATCGAAATAAACACCATTAGCTGGATGCGTCTACACATTGTTAGAACACAGTTCATGGCGCGATTTTTTGTCACAAAAGTATTTTCTTAAAGAAAAAATAATGGTGCGGATTCTCTTGTACATCCCGCTAAACTAATTTTAGTCTAACTATATCTCTTTCTAATAAACACCATCAAAAAAGGACAGCAAATTGAACTATCAAATTAGAGCTGTCAAATTAGTCTAAGTCCTTGCAATTGACGTAAAATTAGACGAGACCTATAACATGCCGACTAAATTCTCGTTGATATCACGCAAATGGACTAGTTTGACAGCTCTAAAAATCTGCTATCCTTTTCTAAGCTAAGCTAATGTATCTTTACATAATATATTTACCTGTACCTATCTATTTTTACTTAATCTTTACCTACTTACTGAGATATAGAAATACAGAAAAAGAAAATCAAATAATCTGGGGCGTATAGAAAATAATAGTCAGAATATTCTTAAAGGCTAGTCGTCAAAGAACATGTCTTCCTATTCACATCACGTAGGGTGTTTTGAGGTCCGTTCAGTGTAGTCAGGGGTTACTATAGACTTGGGAAGGTTACTTTTGTGGAGGAGACTTTGTTGCTTAGTTTCAAATAAAAACTTCTTAAATAGAGAAAAAAAGAAAGCTGTACTCCCTTTGATTATTGAATAAAAATTACCTACGAACCTAGGTACCGATACAGAGTAAAAAAAAATTCTAGTCCAAAATTATGTTGTGCGTGATAACAGGTTGAATTTTAAATGTATGTAGATAATATAATCGTTTCTTTTTAAAATTTGAATTTGGAATAGTTGGTTCACTTGACAGCATACAGTCATAAAGGAAGAGAGATACGATGAGGCTGGCATAAAATTTAAAACCCAATAAAAAATTAAGAAATAAAAGAAACTATAAGATAGTCTTAGAATAAAACATATAGAAGTGCAATCCGCGCACCGAAAATGTAGCACTTCAATTGGTGGAGTACTGGTGGAGGACCGCTCTGCGCGGTGACGCCGTCTCAGTGCTTGGTGACGTGAAAAATGCCGTCTTGCGCAGTGAAATTTTGCCCAAATGAATCAAAAAATATTAAAAAATGTGATAATGTATCATACCACAGGTAAGTGTTACGTTTTACTAAAATATTTGTACTTAAATCTTTAATCAAAACAAATGATTTCAAACACAATTTAAAAAGACGCCATGATGTCGTAGTGTTGCCAAGTAGGGAAAAATAGTTTACCAAAATTTTTACCCAATAATTGTGGTAGTTTTTGAAACTCATTATATAATATTAGTTTTAGTATGTATACAACATTAATATGAGTAGGTATTCTAAAATATAGCAAACTTGCATAATAATATTGTAAAAAGGTAAAGTAAAACCGAATGGCTAAAGCACATGTATTGCATGTTTTTGCATAAAAAAAAACATTTAAAAATAAAATTATTCATATAAAAAGATTAGCATCATACTAATATTTACAATAAAAACCCTTGCTATTTTATTTTTCCAAGTAAATATAAATTGAAATTTGGGGAGAAATTCCTACTGTTGCAACACTACCTATACGTCACCGAAACGTCAACGCTGTTTCGATGTGTGCGTGATTGAGACACTTTTACAACGTCACTTTACAAGGAACTTACTGTCTATATGTTATTAGTTTAAGAAGATAGTTTACTTTTTTAATTACAGAACAATCTAATACGAGTAGAGCGTTTAAAACTCTATGGGCTAACCCAACACAATAATAATGTCATCCTGACCAAATTTCGGTCACAGCGGTCTTTCTCAACGGAGATTAGCCAACTACGCAAAAGATATTATTATAGTCATCTCATCATCTGCCTAGCCTTTTTCCAACTATGTTGGGGTCGGCTTCCAGTTTTACCGGATGCAGCTGAATACCAGTGTTTTACATGGAGCGACTGCCATCAGACCTCCACAACCCAGATACTGGGTTACACGATACCCGTTGGTAAGACTAGTTGTCAGACTGGGGCTTCTGACTACCCGTAACGACTGTCAAAGATACAATACAATTGACGCCCGGGGCCAATAGCTTAACGTGCTATCCGAGGCACGGAGAGGGATAATTCATTTATAAAACGCACATAACTTACGAAAAGTCAGAGTTGCGCGTCTTGGGTTCGAACTCGAGACCACTGACTTGCCAGTCAACGGTCACCACCACTAGGCTATCACGACTCAAGATATTATTATAGTGCACAAGTAAATTCAATTAAAAATCTTAATAATTAATTCAATTCCTCAGGACAGCACGAAATACCCATGTACACACATCAAAAGTGTCTAGGGATATTTCAATTAAACCGAAATAACTAAAATTCTATTAACTTTTTGTTAAGACACCTACACATTAAAATAAACCTTGTTTAATAGCCTATCTAATCTGATAATAAACTTTTAGATAAAGTTAAATTTAAAAAAAAACTTAGAAGAAGAGGAAAAACTCGAACAATATTTCAATCTTAACTTTATTTTTGAAACATCAAAACCTAAACAAAACAACTATTTTTTTTTTTAAATTTGTTGAAAATTTTAAATTAATAATTCGTGAATCCACCTAAGACTCTCCTGACACATCTGCAGCGGTTCTGCATACTCAAAACAAGGGTGTCAATATCCTGTTGTGAAATACTGCCCCAAGTCCTGCTTAGATGCAAGAAAAGCTAGTTTTCATGCACAATATCTTCAGGGAAATTCCTAAGAGCTCTTCTCTGAAGCATATTCCAGGCAGGCTCAATAGGATTTAAGTCAGAGGATTGTGCAGACCAGTCTAAAGCTTGGATATCATGTTGTTGTAACCAACTTGTAACGATACGCGCCGTATGTGGACGGGCATTGTCGTGCATCAGCTGGAAATTTTGTCCCATTTGCTGTCTGTGGGGCAAGATTACAGGCTCTAGCACCTCATCTCGGTATTTTAGAGCAGTCATATTGCCTTGTATCCAAACGAGCTCCGTTCTACCACTGAGACTAATTCCTGCCCAAACCATAATCATGTCACCTTGATATGCATGAACTTGTTGTGGGTGCTGCAGTCGATTCCGACATCCAGGTTCTCACCAAACGCGTACTCTTCGCGAATCACGATGAAATCCAAATCTGGATTCATCAGAAAAAAGCACAAGTGACCATTGAGAATGGTTCCAGTTTTCGTGTGCAATAGCCCATTGTAATCTTCTTCCTCGATTGCTTCTCCTTAGCGCTGGTACCCGAAGTGGCCTACGATCACGTAGGTTGACTTCATGCAGTCGTCTTCTCAAAGTTTGACCGCTTACCAGCAAACCATACTCTCTCTGTACCCTTTGCACCAATTGCATCGCCGTTACATTTGGTTGACTTCGTGCAGTATTTACTATGAATCGGTCCTGTACATGTGTTGTAATGCGTTGAGGTCCTCGGTGCCGTTCCACCACTTCCCCCGTGACACGATAACATGACCAAAGCCTGGATATAACGCTCTGACTGGTCCTCATGGCTTCAGAAACCGTAATTTGGGTAGCGCCAGCTTGAATCATCCCCACTGCTCTTAACATTTCGTTCCTGGACAAGTGTCTACGTGGCATGATAAATGAACACCGGAGATGCGTTTTATAAAAAAAAAATGTTGTTTTGTTTAGGTTTTGATGTTTCAAAAATAAAGTTAAGATTGAAATTTTGTCTGAGATTTTCCTCTTCTTCTAAGTTTTTTTAAAAATTTAACTTTATCTAAAAGTTTATTATCAGATTAGATAGGCTATTAAACAAGGTTTATTTTAATGTGTAGGTGTCTTAACAAAAAGTTAATAGAATTTTAGTTATTTCGGTTTAATTGAAATATCCCTAGACACTTTTGATGTGTGTATTTCGGGTATAAATATACAATATAACGCATAATTCTATGCACAAGCAATTTACATAAACCCCACGGGCATTTTACTTCAGATAATTCCTTCCCATACCATAATAAATTATAAGGGTTAATTTTGGGAAGGGTTCAAGGTGGGCTTAACTCGCTTAAGAGTGTTAACCAGTGAGGGATAAAAATATTGAGATAATGATACCTCGAGGCTCAAAGGGAGTAAAAGATATTAGCTTTGAAGCCAAAAAGGGCGCATACGACTCTATCCCTAATGTATTTTCAATGGTTTTTACGCTTTTAACCCTACGGTATCGTATGGGTATTATCTCACTTTTGCAAGCATTATATTTCGGTTCATTTTGAAAAGCTCTGGAATTAATGCACATTTTGAGAGGTTAAAAGTTAATACAAGCTAAGACGATATTGTTAGATTTAAAAATCGAATATCTTATTATATCTCTCTAAGAAGTTCACAAATCCGATGAGATTGGCCGCTGTGACCGAAATTCGGTCAGGAGGCATTATTTTATTACTAAGCTGTCTTCTGCCCGATTTATTCTGGTTGGTTCTTGGCTTAGCAGTTCAACGGTCATACCGTAAGCTATATTCACTGCTACTACTATCAATCTTTCAAATAATCGTATCTAATCTATTGCATAGATTTTATCGCAGGCTTTGAGCGCGGCGACCGAATCAAGGAATTCCGTAACGAAAATAAAAACCTAACACCCTTTATTGCCCTTTGTTATATAACACAAAGTCGTATAAGACTAGAATTATACGATGTTTTTAAAATAATGAAATAGTATAAGATGTGCCAGATATCTAAGGTGCTTATCGATGGTTTTTATAGTCCCTAAAGTGATTCGCCGGTCATCATCTGCCTAGCCTTTTCCCAACTTGTAGGGATCGGCTTCCAGTCTTACCGGATGCAGCTGAATACCAGTGTTTTACATGGAGCGACTGCCTATTAGACCTCCACAACCCAGATACTGGGTTACACGATACCCCTTGGTAAGACTGATTGTCAGACTTTCGGGCTTCTGAATACACGTAACGACTGTCGAAGATCTACAATTGACAGCCGGGGCCAACAGCTTAACGTGCTAGCCGAGGCACGGAGAGTGATAATTAATTTATAAAACGCACATAACTTACAAAAAGTCAGTCAGCCAGTCAACGGTCACCACCACTAGGCTATCGCGACTCTAAAGTGATTAGCGGGTACAAGTTTAAATCTCATTTGGATAGATTACACTGTAATACCAGATACACTACAACACGACCCCGTCCGTGTCGTCAGCTGTTACCCTCAGATCATCGTGATTAATTACTTCGTACACAAAGTTTATTGTACTGTGTGATGAGCGGAATGATCTCGCATTGTTTGATTGACACGAGTATTGAAAATGTAATATTTTATTTCAGAGGATTTTTTTTTTGTGAGGCAGATGTGTGCTGTAATAAAATGTTCAGTAGACAGTAGAATGATTTGCCAACATAAACATAGGCTCACGTCTGTATTCCCCAGAAGAGGTAGGCAGAGGTGTGCAGTTCACCCACGTTTCGCCGGCTATGTAATACCTAAGTGCCATGTAATAGGGGGCGAGCCTATTGCCATTAACCGGGCACAATTCCAGTCTCCGTGCTGCTACTGAAAATTTCCTAATGGGAAATACCCAATAACATTTTGCTCGACCCGGAGATCGAATCTAGGACCTCGTGCTCAGCAGTCGCGCTTGCTACCACTAGACCAACGGCTTTCTAATAATTTAGTACCATACATTTATGTTCACATGACTCAACAAAATGTAGGTACGGAACAGCTGATTTTTTTTTTTGCGATTTCAGGCGTGGTCCCATAGTAAAAGTTGTTTATAATGATGAGTTTAATGACCTTTTTTGAGGATGCTGGTGTTTTAATGAGCCCTTTTAAGGATGCTGGTGTTTTACAAATAGCCCTGTATATTTGTAAGCATCTCGCTATTCATAGAAGTAAGAAGTCAGGAATACCACAAAATGAATGTAGAAATTTCCTCTCCTAAAATTATGTAAAAAAATTCTATGCACGACACATGGCACGAACGTTAATTATATATTTACTTCGTTTCTTATCCTCTTGGCAATGTTAATTAAAGTCATTTTAAAAGCTCTGCCATACTATGGCGCACTTCAATGAATGAAAATGAGCTTTTAATGATGGCCTGAAAGAGCTCAATCTTGGGTTATTCGCCTATATTTGGGTCATATAATTACGAGAAAATTGCTTTTTGTTTTGTAATGAACCGTAGATTAGATAATCAATGGAGAATAGAATGGATTATTTTATATTAGAATATAAAAGTGATGGCCGAAATCTGCCCCAAGTTGTACAAAAATAAAACTATTTTTAATTATATTCATATAAAATAAATAACTTTAAATACTATCTAATTATATTATACATATATACAAATTATACATAAAACTTTAAAATAAAAGAATTAAAGTGATTTCTACTGTCTATGTACTTACACTGTACTGTGTAAGTGACAAAACCAACATTTTAAACCTTTATGATTTTAACCCACAGCTGCTCAGCTATATGCAACTATGTAATTCTTATTATAGAAGATCAGTACTATTTAATGACATAGATTTTATTGCTGTACAACCATAATCACTTCTGGGGTATAGGTCCCTACAATTTTCGGCCATATCTTTTATTTGTTTAAATGTGGTACGTACACACGCAGCCTGTATCAGTTCACTGCTGGACTTAAGCCTCTTCTCATACTCATTATTTTCTCATACGCTTACGAGGGCTGCTATTTATGTATCCGGAATAACAAAAACAAACAAACATCTATCATTGAATATAGTTTTATTGCTTTTTAAAATATTCGCCACGATGATCGATGCACTTTTGCATACGATGAAACCAATTTTTTTAGCACTTTTTTCATTCTGATTGGGGTATCTCCAAAACGTGCTTTCTTCGCGGATCGAAAATCGTTGACCACGTAATTTATTCTTCATGTTTGGAAATAAATAGAAGTCATTGGGTGCCAAATCAGGGTTGTACGGTGAATGACACATCAATTCGTTCTTCTGACCTCCCAAATACTGAGTTGTTTCAGCCGACGTGTGTCAGCTAGCATTGTCGTGATGAAGGACGATTCTGCGTTGTCGCTTGTTCTTTCTTATTTCTTCAAAGACTTCTGGCAAACAAATGGTCGTGTACCATTCCGAATTAACCGTTTTACGATTCTCTAGTGGCACTGAAGCCAAAAATCTATTTAAACCAAAAAAACAGGCAACCATTTCCTTTAAAGTGCTTTTTGGACGAACAACTTTTGTTGAGTTCGGCTCATTATGGAACACCCACACCGTTGACTGTTGTTTAGATTTGGGATTATACGCATAGATCCAAGATTGATCTCCTGTGTAGATATTATAAACAGCTTTTCAGGCACCACGATTGTATTTTTTATCATTTTTTCGGCACCAATCAACACGAGCCTGTTTTTTATCAATTCTCAAGTTGTGCGGGATCTAACGCGAACAAATTTTTTTTACAGTCAAATGTTCGTGTAATATCTAATGGATGCTCGTCATATTAATGCCCAGGGATGCCTCTATCTTGCCATTTGTAACATGACGATCTTGCAATATTAGTTTGCGCACAGCATCGATATTTTGTGGTACAACAACCGATTTAAGGCGACCTTCTTTAATTTCGTATACTACGTCCATAAATAAACTCACTGGACCAGTGATACACAGTGGTTTTCGATGGTGCTTTATCCCCAAAAGTCGAAGTGAGTTGATCCATGCACTATTTTTTCATTTAACCCACGCCGAAAATCGCAATAAATCATTGCACGAAAATTTTTACGAGCTAAATCCATGGTGATGAAGACACGCAATTTTGAAAATGGCGCCAAATTGTAAAAACAATTGACAGTCAAATGAAATAAACTGTATTCTGCAGCCAAAGAGTTATATTTTCAAATGTTGTAATAACTTTTTAAATATTGTTTATATTAGTGGCAATTCCGGATACATAAATAGCAGCCCTCGTATTTTGTACGCTCAAATAGAAGGTATTTGTCCTTAATCGCCACCTGGGCAAGCGAGTTGGCGATCGCAGCAGTAGGAGTGGTGGCTGTTATAAAAAATATTAAATATTCAATATCATATACAGGGTGGGCGGAGAATAGAGGTTCAAAAATTTTTTTTAGATGCCCCTCTCCAATAGCTATTCGAATAACCCCCATGTATGTTCAGCGATTATTTATAGTTTAAGAGCTAGATTTTTTTAACCAATTTTTGGGAAAATATCACCTGACTTTAGATTTTATTTTTTTTCTTCTTCTGCATTGTAATTCTTGAAAATATTTTTTGTTATATTAAATCCTTATAGTATGTTCTATGATCCATAAAAAATCCGTCTGTCTAATCATCTCATAAGGTGCCTAAAACTTTGCTCAAAAGGAAAAAAAGTGCAAAATAAAATTTGTTCCAGATTTTCATTTACTCAAAAAAAAATCAAAAAATGGTGGCAATGACCCCAAAGTAATTTTAAAAACTCCCTCGGACTTTCAGCATTTGAAAATAATAAAAATATTTCTTACTTTTTGGGACATTATTTTGTGTAATCGTAGTTCAAAGATGGTAAAGGGAAAAAATCTCAATTATTTTTTTCATTTACTTGATAGTTCAAAAGGTTGTTTTCATACTTTCTTATCATGAAAGGTTCATTGAGTTGTGATAGCCTAGTGGTAATAACCGTTGACTGGTAAGTCAAAGGTCTCAGGTTCAAACCCAAGGCGCTCACCTCTGACTTTTCATAAGTTATGTGCTATAAATTAATTATCACTTACTCCGTGCCTCGGAAAGCACATAAAGCCGTTGGCTCTGAGCCTGATCTCTCTCCGGTCTCGTTTCGGATTGCCGTCCCATCGGTCTATGAGAGTGAGGGAATAGAAAGTACACTTGTGTTTGCGCACACACTTGTGCACTATGATATCTCTTGCGTAGTTGGCTAATCTCCGTTGAGATTGGCCGCTGTGACTAAAATCGGTCCGGAGGATATTATTATCACGAACCTGAGACCTTTGACTTACCAGTCAACGGTTACTACCACTAGGCTTTCACAACTCAATGAACTTTTCATGATAAGAAAGTATGAAAACAACCCTTTGAACTATCAAGTAAATGAAAAAAATAATTGAGATTTTTTCCCTTTACCACCTTTGAACTACGATTACACAAAATAATGTCCCGAAAAGTAAGAAATATTTTTATTATTTTCAAATGCTGAAAGTCCGAGGGAGTTTTTAAAATTACTTTGGGGTCATTGCCACCATTTTTTGATTTTTTTTTGAGTAAATGAAAATCTGGAACAAATTTTATTTTGCACTTTTTTTCCTTTTGAGCAAAGTTTTAGGCACCTTATGAGATGATTAGACAGACGGATTTTTTATGGATCATAGAACATACTATAAGGATTTAATATAACAAAAAATATTTTCAAGAATTACAATGCAGAAGAAGAAAAAAATAAAATCTAAAGTCAGGTGATACTTTCCCAAAAATTGATTAAAAAAATCTAGCTCTTTAACTATAAATAATCGCTGAACATACATGGGGGTTATTCGAATAGCTATTGGAGAGGGGCATCTAAAAAAAATTTTTGAACCTCTATTCTCCGCCCACCCTGTATTTTATTTTATATTATGTCACAGTCACAAGTGGAGAGAAGGATATTTATCTATTGCCTCAGACATTATAAGATCATATCATACAGCATACCAATCATAATTACATAATTATATACGTAGCCCATACCCACGTAGGCACGTACTTGCAAAGTACAAAAAAGTCGTGATAGCCTAGTGGTGTTGACCGTTGACTGGCAAGTCAGAGGTCTCAGGTTCAAACCCAAGGCACGCACCTCTAACTTTTCGTAAGTTATGTGTGTTTTATAAATTAATTATCACTTACTCCGTGCCTCGGAAAGCACGTAAAGCCGTTGGCCCTGCGCCTGATCTCTCTCCGGTCGTGTCGGATTGCCGTCCCATCGGACTATGAGAGTGAGGGAATAGAGAGTGCACCTGTGTTTGCGCACACACTTGTGCACTATAATATCTCCCGCGTCGATAGCTAATCTCTGTTGAGATTGGCCGCTGTGGACATTATTACTTACAAAGCGGATCCGTAACCAATGCGCCTCTACGACGCATAAACATTTCATTTTTATATAATCTGTGTAACAATTACTTTTGGTTGCGTGAGCAAAGTTCAATTTTTCATCAGCCACTGCTCGGTCTGGAACTCTGAGGCATTGTTTAAATAATTTAGACATTCGTTAAACAACAGATTATGATACTGTTAGCCAAAAGATGGCTCGTTGGAGTAATTTCCAAAAGGCTTTTAATATATAAACGTAATAAGTTTGATCATTGTCTTTCTAAGTTTTATGTAAATGTGTTATACTTTATTCATTAAACAATTTATTTATTAATTAAACAAAAAATTGTACAGTAATTATACATAGCCCCACAAAACCGTGCAATCGTATACTGTGGGTATAAAATCTCTTTAAAATAGTGTAGGCATATTAATTATTGTATAAAACTAGAATAAAACTAAAGTGATAAAAATAGTTATAGGAATTAAATTAGCCTGAAGTTTTAAATTATCATCGGTCTGATTATCCTCCAGTAAAATTTATTTAGGAATACTATTAATATACATGTACATACGTTATCATTATTAACAATACCAAATTAAACTATCTATACATATATAATATACTCGTATATACAAACCTAAATAACTTAAAAACTATAATACTCAATGTACCTGAATATAAAGTAATATAATACATTAAATTTTTAAAAAAACTTATAAGGCATCAAAAAACTCCTCCGCATTGCTGCCCCAGGTAGCGTGCCCAGAAGACTGGCAACATTTCCACGTTGGATGGATATGCTGATCCTTTGTCTAAGGAATAATAATTGGATCCGACAGGTGGTGCCTACAATCGGCTTAAATTAAAACTACGGGGGCGAAACCGCGTAATGATCAGCTAGTATAACAATCTAAGCAAAAAAATAATTCAGTCTAGACAGAATATTATGAGTTTTCATTATACATATAAAAATATCTAAAAATAAAATGAAATAAATCCTACGAAGACTATGACCCTTGTCTTCTTAATAAAATCAATTGTTGAACCGTGTGACGTCGAGTCTCTAAATTAATTGAGTGAAAACACAATAGTGCAAAATAGTACGACACAACTAAGAATGGCATACATTTTTCAGTAAGAAAATATTGGTGCTAATTCTCTTGCACACGCTCTAAACTAATTTAGACCCACTATCTCTCTTTCTAACAGAGATCATTAGAAAAGGATAGAAGATTTTTAGAGCTGTCAAACTAGTCCATTTGCGTGATATCAACGAGAATTTGGTCGGCATGTCATAGAGGTCTCGTCTAATTTCACGTCAATTGCATGAACTTATACTAGTTTGACAGTTCTAATTTGATAGTTCAATTTGCTGTCTTTTTTACCCGACTGTCAGGAAGGGTTATTCTATGGTGTCTTTAGTTTAGCGAGATGTACAAGAGAATCAGCACCATTGTACAAATTTTGAATTAGGCACCGCTGCACCGTTCTTACAGGTGACGAGTAACGAGTGGATATATAAACTAGTAATACGACGACGGGTAACGAAAAGTGACTGTTAATAAAATAGTTTTGTCACGAGCAAGTGCGATGGCTATTACTGGTATCAGTCGCGTAATCATTTGTTCATTTATCTTTTTTTTTTAATTTTTTTTTAGTGTACGAAGGGAGTGTCACTCAGCGACTATTTTGACCGCCAAGGGAGAGTTGCTCGTCAACCGAGTGCAGCGAAATGTGGAGCAACTGGTGTTGCGGAAACCTTTGGATGACGGTGTTTACTTACAATAAGGTGACAAGCCTGTTCGTTTGCCCCGCTTTTCCATAAAAAACAACTACTTTTATAAAACATAGATATCTTTCAGTTACTGGGACTTGAGCAGCTGCACGTTTCTTGAGCGAATAATTAATGCCTTAATTAACTGAGATTGATAGTGTATCGGTAGTTATTTTATTAAATAACTGATACTTTTGTGTAGACAACTGTTTGAATATTCGAGGGTGGCAAGAGGGACTGCTAAGCACGATGCAATTTTCCGGATAGTAAAATGACATTTCTTAGTAAAGGGCGTAGTTTGGAATTACTGTTCAAGATATAGCAAGAAGTTTACCCCTGTTACATAGGACTCCGTCAAAACCTGTATTTTATTTTATGAAAAAAAAACTTTCCATAAAATAAAATAATAATAAACCCTAAAATACAATATGAGTATTTTTTTTATTCCCTTTACAGTGAGATTTTGAAATTATCGATGCTCTTCTGAAATGTGTCATACTAGAAATAAGCTTGGTAAACATCACAGATGAGAGCGTGACGTCATTGAACCGCATTGACCCCGCCATTGTCATGCAGAGATATAAAATGAAAACAGAAATATATTAAAGGCATATTCGTGCTTATGTCTGTCCAGTATGTATTATGTAAAAAATACTATTTGATGGGACAAAAAGGATGTTTTTTTACAGCTGTTGATTGTTAAGTAGATAGATATAGATGAAGACGCTTCGTTTTGTGCTTACAGCTTGGCAAAATAGAGTCTGACGCAGTGACAGCTAGAACTGAAAATAAAAATCTTAAAAACTAAGTTTATGAGTACTAAAATAACTTAAAAGTGAATTATATCACAACGGCAAAATTTTTCCTCTAAGGTTTGTAATGAAACAACTTTTTAAACTAATTACTTTCGTGCATTTGTATAAAGTTTTTTGTCTGATGTTTGGAAGATCCTATCTAACGTTTCAATGACAGCAGTCTCCAGCAGTCGCAGGTCGTAAGGTAAAAGCTGTTCTGCAACCACGGAGACTAAAAACTTTTATGAATACAATCATGAAAGTTATCCATTTAAAAAGTTGTTTCATAGTGTAGAGTGATGGTGAAAACCTAAAGACAATATTATAACAGTTTTTCATACTTCGTATCCAAAAACGACGAACTTACAACATGTTTCATATTAAACCGTCGCGATCGTCCATAAAAGCATAACTTTTTAATATTCTCTCGGAACAAGCTCCGAAGTTAGCCGATCTTTCCCGAGAGTCACTTGAAGACAATTACGACATCCTATACGTCAGCAATACGGAAATCTTTAAAACGAAAATTTAAGTTTTAAAAGTAGTAAAACCTTAGGAGGTCTTTTAGACGTTCCCTGAACATGATTCTTTTGGTAACATTGTGTAGGGGGATTGCAGTTACTAAAGTCACAGATTACTAAATAGTTACTATGTAAATAGCTACTGCTACTTTCTAAATAGTTACTGCTAAAGAGCAGAACAACTTGAATCCTAGTACGTAGATTTATTTATATTTGACTAGCGACCCGCCCCGGCTTCGCACGGTTACGCTAATATGCATGTATTATAAGTACACTCACCGACACAATTAACCGCCCACCCGGTTTTTCTTGATTTTTGGAGATATTTTAGGATATTGGGAAAATTTGATAAAAGGTTTATTTTAAGCAACATTTCAGCAATAAAAACAAATGTCAAAAGTTAAAAAAAAAAATCTTTTTACTTGGATTAATTTATTTTAACAACCGAAAAACGTTTTTATTTTACTTGACAAAAATAACATTTTCTTTTTTTTCTCGATATTTAATAATGTTGTTTTTTTTTTATTAATGTGTGTTACTTCCCCGGACTCTAATGACTTTTTGAAGCCTGTTTGAAAGTCCACACATGAAAGTTTGAATAACCGTTTGAGGAACACTGTGCCATTCCTCTAAATGAGCTGTCTTGAGCTCTCCAATAGATGTTGGTGCTGGTATTCTTGCCCAGACCCGTCATTTAAGACTGCCCCATATGTGCTCTATGAGCTTGAGATAAGGACTAAGTGCCGGCCATGGTAATTTTTGAATTGCGACCTCGTCAAGATATTGGGTGATGGGTCTAGCGACATGGCAACTTGCATTATCGTGTATTAAGATAAAATTATCTCCAATAAATGGCGCGAACGGTATTACGTGATCTTCAAAAACTTCTTCCAAGTCTCTCTGAGCATTGATACTGCCTCTATTGTAGTCAACAAAATCGGTACAAGCTTCATAAGTGATACCTCTCCATATCATTATTGACCTGCCTGATAATCCACCGTTTCCACTATGGCGCATGGAATGAACCTTTCATAAAACATATAACATTTTGGTCATCTACACACTCGCTGTCGACCGTCTGTACGTCTTAAAGCTACTCTGCTTTCGTCTAAGGACAGTACATTCTTTCACTGCTCAGTAGTCCAGTCAGCATATTTTCAAGCAAAATGTAGTCTAGCTCTACGGTGCTGTGGGAGATGTTTAGGGGCCCGAGCTGGGTGAAATTCTTTAAGGTTTCTTTCTGCCAATCTTCTTCTTATCGTACGTTTACTTAAACTTACATTTTTCACCTCGAATAGACGACTACGAGCTTCAAGAACCGTAAAAAAGTGATTTTTTAACACATGATTGACAACAAACCGGTCATCTCGAGCTAAAGTACAACAGTTTTGGCCTTGACCTGGCCTCCATTTAGAAGATCCAGTTTCCCAAAATCTTCTGTCGGCATCCCGGACAGTGGTTCGAGGCACACTTAGTGTGCGAGTGATCCTACGATGCCTGTACCCAGCATCAGCTAAAACCACATCCCTAGCTGCCCCAGTACCGTCTATTGGCATTTTTGGGTGAATAATAAATAAAATATAGCCGATTACACTAAATAAACAACTTTAAATGGCCAGAAATGAAGAAAACGGGAAATAAAGTTACAATAGTAAAATTGCTACGAATGTCAATATTTGCCTAAATCTCAAAAACGCTGCAGAATCACAAATTAAAAAAGGAACGAGGGTGTGTTAAATGTTTAATTTATTGATAAAGTAGGTACCCACTTAAAAAAAATCATTTTGACATGCATTACTTAACAAAAACAAACGTGGTAACACTAAACTTAGGTGGGCGGTTAATTGTGCCTTTAAGTGTACATATAAACCTTCCTCTTGAATCACTCTATCTACCCGTGAGAAGGCGCGCCTTAAAAAATTACACGGATAGGCGCGCGGGAGCAAAACTCTCACACCTATTAAATCATAATTTTTGAGGTAGAGTTATATTATAATGAGATTATAAATTTATAATAATAAATAATAGACCATCATTTATGTATTTAGAGTATTTAATTAAAACTATTTAACAAAAAAAGCAGTCTTATGCTTAAATTAAAAGTATTCTATTTTTTGGCCTCAACTTTTGGCACACATAACAAAAAAAAATCATAAAAAAATAAAAACAACAAAAAATAATTTTTTTCAGTCTTCCATGTAATTCAAAGATATACGTCCTTCGAAACACGTACTGCACATAAACGTGACGTGTTCAGTGCAGAGTGATTTTTGACATAAAGTACATGCTTTTTTAGAGCGTCTATTTTTTCCTCTTGGACAGAATGCACAAAAGCCAATCCAGGGTCCAGGCTCAATTTCTACGTCAGAATTAGGTACAAACCGCTTCATTCTGAATTTCATGGGAACTGATAATAACCAAATCATTACTCTCCAAATCATCGACACGACTAGCGACTGTATCCTCCGGATTCAATAAAGGTTCTTCATATGTATCAGAATCTTCAAGCCACGCAGATATTTGGTGTGTTAACTGGTCATCCATGACTACTTTAGAATGCTATAATGAATAAACAATATAATCAATAACAATAAAATAGGTTTTGGCATGTTAATATACAATAAAACAAGAAATTAACAATTACATAACAAAAAAAAGTACTTACGTGGATAGGCGCGCGATGAGAAAAATGCCGCAATTCACGGCGCGGTTGCACAACCTGCTCGCTGCGCAGTCGCAGTGCTCCTGACGCGCGTGGGGATGTATTGAGGGGAAAGTGGACGAATACTTAGGAAGGTACTGAGAAGCTCTCCGCGCTAAGGTGTCGGTAACATAGAAAATTATCACAATATTTTTTTGTGTGAGAGAAATACTCATAGCGCGCCTTCTCACGGGTTAAAAAAAACCGCATCCATATCCGTTGCGTAGTTTTAAAGATCTAAGCATACATAGGGACAGACAGACGCGGGAAGCGACTTTGTTTTATACTATGTAGTGAGTAGTAATAACACGATGGGCGTTAAGGTTAGGCGAATCGCCTTCTGTGCTTGGTGCCGCGAGTTCGATTCCTGCACGGGACAAATCGATGGGTCCTACTCCTATGTATAAGGGCCAAAATATAAAATAATAACTTTTCTGGAGAGTCTTTCAAGGTTTAAATTTGATATTATTTTTAAAATGATAAAACTGAAACTTTAAGCGATGTTTTTGCTACACTATTTGGTTATTTGTAAAACACCAGCATTCTTAAAAGGGGTCATTAAACTCATAATTATGAACAACTTTTACTATGGGATCAACCCTGAAATCGCAAAAAAAAACAGCTGTTCCATACATTTTGTTCTTCTTCTTATCGTATGGTTGATGAACAACATGTAAGCCTCAGACATGGTTTACACACCATTAAAAAATCTCTCAGGTGTGCTGGTTTCATCACGATGTTTGCCTTCATCGTTTTAGCTACTGATAATTAATTTATAATACGCACATAACTTACGAAAAGTCAGAGGTGCGCGCCTTGGGATCGAACTCGAGACCTCTGACTTGTCAGTCGACGGTCATACCACTAGGCTATCAGTGCTGTCATTACAGTACAATTTGTTGAGTCATGTAAACATAAATGTGAAACAACTGATTTTTTTAACAAATAAACATCGCTCTCGCTAAGTTTTGAAATGTTTTATCGAAAGCCATAGTTTACTGGTGTGAAATAAAAACTAGTGTTAATAAATCATCATTTCCCCTCAGTTATTTGTAGATACATAAAAAAGAAAATATATAAAAGAACTCAACAAAATAAACACAGTGTAATCGCCGGTCGTTATCGCTTCATCGTTACGAACTGCTGGTTCATTAATCACTAATTGCGAAAATAAAATGCATACATCCTTTTTTTAGCTGAGTTTTTATTAAAACTGCAAATAAACTCCATAGAGAAAATAACGATAGAGGTGTGGAGTGGAGAGCAAATTTTATCCGCCATATTGGATAAATTGTCGCGGTGGCGCATTGGTTACGGTTTTATTTTGCAAGCACGTGGGTTTGGGTTCGAACCTGGCATGTAACAATGTGACTTTTTAAATATCATATTATAGGTATTTACTTTCTTAGTTAAACTAAGACACCAATAAGTGACGGTGAAAATGTACTAGGTATAGGTTTATCGACGCAAGGGTCCCATAAGAGACCTAAGACGTCAATAATTAAGAAATTATATAAGCAATTAACCAATTATAATCACTCTCTGTGCCTCGGATAGCACGTTAAGCTGTTGGCCCCGGCTGTCAATTGTAGATCTTTGACAGTCGTTACGGGTAGTCAGAAGCCCGAAAGTCTGACAACCAGTCTTACCAAGGGGTATTGTGTAACCCAGGGGTATCTAGGTTGTGGAGGTCTGATAGGCAGTCGCTCAGTGTAAAACACTGGTATTCAGCTGCATCCGGTAAGACTGGAAGCCGACCCCAACATAGTTAGGAAAAGGGTAGGCATATGATGAGTATAGAGAGTTCGAACGTCGGGCATCCTTTCTATATAAATCAAATAAATAAATCAGGCTTTAGTGCTCAGGACGAAAGGAAATATAACTGACTCAAAATTAAGCCGAGGCTCGAAATTAAGATAAGGGTCGTAATACAGAACCTAACTCTGAACTCAAGCATTAAGTACTTGAAACTGTGTAGTCGAACAAAAACTAGAATCAAGTAATGCTTGAGTCAGGAAATTGAAAGACTCAAAATTAAACCGAGACTCAAAATTAAGCCTAAAAGACTTAAGTCTTACTGACTAGATATCACTGAAATAACTTTTTAAACGGATAAAACTTGCGTATTTATTTTTCTAAAACACGCCTGACGTTTCGAGATCTTTTTTTTTGGTGAGGTGTTTTAGAAAAATAAATACCTACGCGAGTTTTATCCGTTTAAAAAGTTGTTTCATTATGTTAAATGTTCGCGAAAGTTTGAGACTATATTAGATAACACTGCTTAAATCAGCTAAAAACATAGCTATCGTACCTATAGGTATATAAACTATCAAGCCAGCTAAAAGCTGAGAGCGCTTCGCTCATATCCATAATATCATGTTCACATCCATTTGCTTGATGTATGTCGCGCCTGTAGACATTACTACACAAATGGAGACGCTTTTTTGCTTCTTAACATAAAAAGACAGTTGAATAGAAAAACAGACGAATGTTATAAAAAGAAATGTTATTGCTGAATTATCCTAATAATTGTCATTCAGACATAAACTCATTTATAAACATAACATAATAAAATACAAGCCATCCTCCTAGTCTTATTATGCTTAAATGTTTTGCTGCACTGTTGGCCACACTGTTGGGTTGGTTGTTTTAGATAAACTTAGAAAGTACATTATGACATTGCAAACGTCATATTGCTAGATGATACATGCCAAGTTCGAACCGACACCCACTTGCTTGCAAAGCAGGCCCGTAACCAATGCGCTACCTCGACATACAATCACATACCAAACTAAAGAGCGACCGTTTTTAAACCGGCTTTGAAAAAGAGGAGGTTTTCAATGTCTGTTTTTATGTAGGTACCTTCGGGCATAACTCCGACATACGGATCGATTAGAATGTTTTTTTTTGGTAGAAATGGATTTCTCCTAAAATGGTTCCATGTTTTGATGAAGATTTGATAAACTTTCGGAGATAGACAATAAACAAAAAATAAAACCAATTTCAATAAAGAAAAAAAATATTTTGGAGATCGGAAGAAATTTCCTTTATGGAAATGAGTTTTATATTTTTTGATAAAAATTTCTTACGATAAAATTGAGATTATTTGAGATAAATTTGATTAGCGAAAGGAAAGACCTAGCAGCCATCATAGACAACGGAATGCAAGAGAGCTGTCAAAATCAAATGACGTTTTACATTGTCTCCAATAGTGACTCTAATGGCAGATTGAGTTTTTAAACTTATTATAGAATCTTTGGTCGAGGCTTTTGTTTTTAGATATGGCGTGATTTTACATTTTATTATATACTTGAAATATTAATAATACAAGTATTATTTTTGTACCTAAAACGGTTTTGGCATCAAAATTAAAGCTGTATACTAAATATCAATCTGTCAACAGGAAGGGGGTGAAATATCGATTACCTACAAAATTTGAACCAAATAATAACAGGGGGTTTAGCCAAGTTGACTATCTACAATCGCTAACGCTATAGAAAACGAAAGAAATGTATAAGATTCGATTCTGTTCGTTTGTTTTGACCACGTGACGTAACGATAAAAGTAATGTCATCCTATACATTTCTTTCGTTTTCTATACCGTTAGCGACTGTAGATAGTCAACTTAGCCAAGGGCTTAGCCAAGTTGACTATCGACAATCGCTAACGCTATAAAAAATGAAAGAAATGTATAGGATTAGATATTATTCGTTTGTTTTGACCACGTCACATAACTTCATTCAACATTCTTTCGTTTTCTATAGCGTTAGTGATTGCAGATAGTCAACTTCGCTAAGCCCCAGGTCAAGCTAAGTAAAACCGTTTAAAAATACTAAACACTGGCAGAATTAGTAGACTATAAGTCCACTTTGTTGCCAAAAATAAGAAGAAGAACTTATTCTAATAGTGAAACTAAATAAAACTGCCTATTTAAGATACGAATATCTAATGAAACAACTTTTAAACGGATAAACTCGCGTAGGTACCTATATTGTATTTTGCAAAAACACCTGACCGTTTAAAAGTTGTTTCATTATGTTAAATGTTCGCGAAAGTTTGAGACTATATTATACGAATATCTAGTTTAAATTACAACAGCTAGTAGAACATCGTCGGTGCATATAATATTCGAGAGCAAGGTGACGATTTCCCTCGAGGCATGTCGTGTCTTACAATCCTAGATTTCTTTTGAGAAACATAACAATAAAGGAAAATTGTTTCCTCAAATGTCTGAGCCAGGTTTCCTAATGCAGGAAAAAAGCGAATTAGAATTTTCCTTATTCAAATATTACCGAGTCTTTTTTTGTACAGTAAGCACACTTTTTTCCTGTAAGCAGTCGGTTGAAGGTATAAGAAAAGTGGAACAGATAAAAAAAAATGGGATTTCAAGCAAAGTTGTCTCTAAATAAACGAAATTACATGTCATTAACTTGTTTATAAATAACCGATCTATAAAAATGATGTGCGTCATTTATACAAAACAGGAAGAGGTTTTAATGTTTAGCTTTAAAACATGTAACTTCACTTTAAATATCACTTTGGGTTGAGTTGTAAATTTAAATGCACTCCAGTGCCAAAATTGTAGCGTAGATAGATAAACTACAAAATTTGGCACACAAAGTAGGTATGTGATGTATATTAGACCATCAAAAATGATCCAGTCGCATACTACACAAGTCCAACACGCTTGATGTGGCGGAACCAAGTTATAAAGATCGCGTGGGGGTTCGCCGCGTCTGGGGTCAAGTTGGAATTTAACTCCTTATTTGATTATGATATCTAAAGGGTAGCGTTATGGTCACGGAGTAGGCCGACAACGAATATAACTAGTGCAAATCACTTACTTGGTTTGCTGTATCTGCACTGCATGTAGGTAGATTCCACTGATTTGCCGGCCGGTGAAGTGGTGAGTTATTTTCGGCTGTGACTAGATATAGGAACACACACACTGAATTCTAGTCAATTAGATATATTCAAAGGTATTCACAATGTACTTATTATTGTCGAGATGGTAAAGTTATTAAATTAGCAGCAAGGCACGGATTGCACGCTTACTTCGTCCGGTTTTTCGCACGATCTCAACCGATGCGTTTGCGCGGGTGGCGCTAGTGCTACAGCCACGTGGCTCTAATTGGTAAGATTTGCATGCGAGTTGAATTCGCTTTCGTTATTGGCCGAGCCATGCCGTAACCCTGTAAGATTGAGAATATTGGAAGTGTTGCCATAAAAAAATTGTGGGTTGCAATTCCAAGATAAAATTACTTATTCGTACTAATTTCCATCGGATACGATACACTTGATCTAATTTCACTTATGTTGTCTCCAAATGAAATGTAGGTATACACATATACATTAAGATACAATAATTATACAATAATATATAAATTAAATATAGTTAATAAATACACTTGCCTATAAAAAAAAGGAGGAATGAAATAAATAGAAAAAAAAGAAGGTAATTATTAGGTACACGTCAAAGTACTCTTCTGCATCACTGTCATCCGGTAAAGTGTGAAACTGTGTGAACAAAAGTGTGTGAAGTGTGAACAAATAACAAGTGAAAACTTTACTGAGTTGTGTCTATATACTTATGTATGTACAAGTCACGTAAGACATATGTTATTAGTTTTATGTTATAGCCATTACCGCTGACTTCGCGTAAGTGACAAAAATCAAATTTAATATTTTTGTGAATTTTTTTACATCGCACATGATGCTTATTAAATTTTTTTATTAAATAATTATTATCAAATTTATTTAAATACGTTAAGTCGGCGGTAATGGCTCGGATTATAATACTGCGAAAGACAAAAACTATATCTTGGAAGGTCATCTTTATAGTATGATTCATTATTTAGACAGAGTTGGCAGATTTGGAGCTCGGGCAAAGTTCCAATGCTAACTCCATGATCACAAGGTCGGTGGGGACATGGGGCTGCTGAAAGTGTGGACCTAAGTTTTATTAGCAATTTCGAATAGTCAGCTGGTTTAAACTAGCTTAGGCCCAATTTCACCATTCACTTTAATAACCGAGTTTAATTAAACTAAGTTTGTGTATGGGTATACACAAACTGCAGCTCTGAGCTCAGTTAAACGCTTGAACCGAGTTTAACTCGATTGATCGCGTTTAGTGTCAGTGGTGAAATCGGCTCTTAGACTAATGGGGTAGATATTAAAAACTGAATAATGTATTATTCTCAGATGCATTGGAGCCTATAGATTCAAAGTTAGATACTTACTTAGGTACATTGTTTTTTTAGAAAAATATTTTTTGTAAGTCATGCTATTAGTAACTAGCGACCCGCCCCGGCTTCGCACGGGCGCAATATACAATTAATAAACTTTCCTCTTCAATCACTCTATCTACAAAAAAAATCGCATCAAAATCCGTTGCGTAGTTTTAAAGATTTAAGCATACGTAGGGATATAGGGACACTATGTAGTGATATATCGGCTTTAATCATTGTCAGTGAGGCCCGCGACAACAAAAATAATATATACACACATCAAAAGTGTCTAGGGATCAAGCATTTTTATGCGGATTTCTTGAGATTGAGATGTGGCTTTGTAATAAATTTATGATTTTATAAATTTATATGGATCCTTTTTGGTGCATTTCATAATTTGAATCAGGAACTGTGAATCAAATTCGAGTAAAAGATGAAAATCAGCTGTCAATATTTTCCCTATAAAAACATACAACGCATTGAAGACATTATTAGTGCTACTGTTTCCCTACTACTGATTAAAACCAACGTTATTATGGAGCGGCGACGTCATTTAAGCAGGGAAGAAATGCTCAGAGCCGTGGGAATGATAGAAGCTGGTTCCCGGCAACGTACTGTGGCTTTAGCTCTGAATACAAGTCAGAGTGTTATTAGTCGACTTTGGACACGTTACCGAAGCACTGGTACCGTGGCTGAGCGCCATGGAGGACGGTATCGCTGCACCACACGGAGACAAGACCGATACATTCAAATCTTAACTCGAAGAGCTCCAACAATAACCGCCATGATGTTAGCCGTGAGGCTTCATCACTCTTCAGGGAACTTAATTAGCGACCAAACAGTCAGAAACCGCTTGCATGAAGTGAACCTTCATTCCCGAAGACCGCTACGGGTACCACCTATAGCAATGCACAATCGTAGGATTCGATATCAATGGGCTCTTGAACACAGAAATTGGGCAGAAGAACAATGGCGTTTCGTGTGCTTTTCTGATGAGTCTCGTTTTGGTATGAGACCGGATACAAGACGTATACGACACTGGAGAACCCCTGGACGCCAACAGCGATTAAAATCCTGCCAGGAAGTCCATCCTTATAGTGGTGGAACCATCATGGTATAGGCGGGTATTTGGATCGGCGGAAGAACTGAGTTGATTTGGATCAGAGGCAACCTCAACGCTCAAATTTATGCTGAGACGATTGTATCAGACGTCATCGTTCCTCTACAAGTGCAAATCGGTCCCTTATTTCAGTTAATGCATGATAATGCACGACCGCACACCGCAAGAGTTGTAAGACATACTCTCGCCGCAGCTAACATCAATGTCCTGCCCTGGCCTGCTCAGTCGCCAGACTTGAACCCGATTGAGCATGCATGGGATATGCTACAGAGAAGAGCTCTGCCGAATATGGAGGGTATCCCGTCGCAAGAAGACCTTTTTTTGTTGTTGCAACGAACATGGGCGGCCATTCCACAGCGTGATTTGGATGAACTCATTTTGAGTATGCCAAACCGATGTTCTTGTGTTGTTAGTGTTCGCGGTAGAAACACGGATTATTAATTGTTTAAGTTACCCAATAAAATTTTAAAGAAAACTGTTATTTCAGTCTTTTTTTTGAACTTTAATGTTAGTGGTTCAAATGTCAAAAATCCCTTTATTAGGAAAATGGCAAATTTCTTTATTAATGCAAAGGTGACTTGGTTTATCGTTACTGTGACAAACGAAAACACTTTATTTGATGAATCCTTAAAGAAAATTTTAATTAATATCAATCAGGAGAAAAGTTATTGCAAAAATATATGTTGATCCCTAGACACTTTTGATGTGTGTATATTTAAACAGATACCGCAAGTATATGCATAACGCATCCACAAAGCCACAAAGCCTCGCGTGGAAGCTAGTAAATTAATAAATATGTGTATAAATTACCATAGACACACATAGGTATAGCCATAAGAATTGGCAAACGCCTCCCTAACCATAGACTTCACGGCGCCCGAAGCCGTGGGTGTAGACAAATATATCTTTAAATGCCTTTACATGAACTTGGCTCCGATATTGTGATGGCTATCTAACAGTGGCGGAGGATGAATTTTTCCAAGAGGTAAACCGAAGCCAACCCGAAGAAAATCCAATGGCACACTCAGTAGGCATTATAGAGCCATTTTTCAATGGGAAGTTGGTAGGTATTGAGTAATATGGAACCTTTTTTTTTTTTTTTGTGGCCGGGGGGAGTAAAAAATGCCTTCCGCATACCGCACGTCCGAGGACATACGGTTATGTGGGGCTCGCACCCACTAAAAACGTCTCCCCCCTGCGTGTTCCTAGCACTGTATCGGACGGGTCCGGGTACCGCAAACGCGCCTTGCAGCCCCGTCCAGTGCCTGCCTGTAGGCCCGCTCAGTAATATGGAACCTCCGCCACTGCTATCTAATACCTAAAAACCTTGAATAAGATAGAACTTTGTAAAAGAGCCAAATATAATGTTTTTCTGCTATATTCTTAGAAAATTGATTAATGTTTTCATATGGTCTTTTTCGAATATCATAAATTGTAGTCTAGCTAGCACGATTTTCTAGTTTTTAGGTAGTTTGATATCTATTTGACCTTAGAAATGCATAACTTTTTATTAACAATATTTTTTAAGAAGTAATTCATAACAGTCATAACGTGATAACCTTATGGTGGTGACCGTTGACTGGCAAGTCAGAGGTCTCGGGTTCGAACCCAAAGCGCGCACCTCTGACTTTTCACAAGTTATGTGCGTTTTATAAATTAATTATCACTCTCCGTGCCTCGGATAGCACGTTAAACTGTTGGCCCCGGTTGTCAATTGTAGATCTTTGACAGTCGTTACGGGTAGTCAGAAGCCCGAAAGTCTGACAACCAGTCTTACCAAGGGGTATCGTGTAACCCAGTATCTGGGTTGTGGAGGATAGGCAGTCGCTCCATGTAAAACACTAGTATTCAGCTGCCTCCGGTAAGACTGGAAGCCGACCCCAACATAGTTGGGAAAAGGCTAGGCAGATAATGGTCTTTAAGCAGTGATAGCTTAGTGGTATGACTGTTACACTGCCTAGTCAAAGATCGTCTAGTAGGTTCATAACCCAAGCACGCACCTCTGACTTTTCGGATTTATGTGCGTATTAGAAACGATGACTATTCATAAGTGCCTAATGGTCTACATGAATAAAAATATTTTGATTTTGATGATTTTGATTTCGAATTATCAATTGCTTAAAACGGTAAAGGGAAACATGCATTGAGAGGAAACCAGCACCCATGAGAGATTTTTCAACGGTGTGAAAGCCATGTCAGAGGCCTACGGACTGTTTAAACTCTGACACCAGGTTGTTCATCAACCATACGAGAAGAAGAAGTTTGATAGTCTTCCTTACAACGTTTCGATTTGAAATATTTATTTATTATTTAATTATTTATTATACACTTTATTGTACACCAAATAAAAATATAACAGTACATGTAACAAATCATACTTAGGTACAATGGGCGGCTTTATCGCACACAGCGATCTCTTCCAAGCAACCTCGATATCCAACCAATCAACCTCCAAATATCCTCGATTTTGAGAGTTGGGCCCCTTATGTCTATAAAAGTTACAAAGACATTCGCAAATAACGTAACGATAATAATAAATAAGTTAGACTAGTGTTGTTTGGCTCTCTTCCTGTCCAAAGTACTTCGAGTAAGTGCTATGAAGCATTCATATTTTTACTTATGTTATTTTCTTGAGTACTTTTTCTTTATTTTCTTTCCTTTTCCTTAGCCGTTTTTATGTAGGTATGTATTAGTAATAATTTCATGGCAAATTGTTTAGTTTTTTAATCGCTTATACAGGGTTATTTGTAAAACACCAGCATCCTTAAAAGGGGTCATTAAACTCATTATTATGAACAACTTTTACTATGGGACCAACCCTGAAATCGCAAAAAAAAACTGTTCCATTCATTTATGTTCACGTGACTTAACAAAATGTATGGAACAGCTGATTTATTTTTGTTGCGATTTCAGGGTTGGTCCCATATAAAAATTGTTCATAATGATGAGTTTAATGACCCCTTTTAAGGATGCTGGTGTTTTACAAATAACCCTGTATATTATGTAATTTTAACTGTCGTGCATGTGTCGCTTAACATGGCGTGGTGACGCATTTATTATGGACCCTCTTTGTAAGAACGCGGGTGTGGTTTCGGCAAAAATTAAAAAGTAAAGTTTTTATAGTAGTAGAGTCTTACTGATTTTATCGCGAATGTGATGGCTCGACCACTTTCTCATAGAATACTGCTTAAAATAACAGTCCCTACTGTTGTGTTTCATACGATTAGTGAAGAGGCTACGTTCCAGCTCTGAATAAAATCTTGCCGTTTATTTATTATACGGATTAAATGAAATTATTTTAATAAGAAACTCGCAAAAACAACTGACTTGGACGAGACTCAAACATCCGAGGCGTGCCGTGCCATCGCTTTACCAACTAAGCTATACCGAGTCCTGCCCGCTTAAATTGAAATTACGAATCTGTTGTTTAACACCTTAAAGGCAAGATTTAAAATGAACTGGATTAAAGTCCATAGACAACTATAACCTGTAGGTAGGTATAGAGACTGAACTGATTTTTAAAAGGCTACGGCCTCTAATCGTCAAAGGGCAATTCCTTCTCAAACAACAAACTAGCAAAGACTGAAACTGGCTTCAGTATGTTCCCTAACGAGGGCCTGAACAGTTAACAAGGGAAAATGTTGCCATAGAGAAAAAAGTTTTAAATGCCTAAGGCTACGTTCACGCAGCATTTCCGTTGTTACAAAAATGCGGCAATTTAACTTTTATTTGAAGCACAAGCGGCCATGGCCGTAACAATAGCGGCCATAGTCGATTGAAGGAGTGCGTGAACAGCCGTGAAGATTTCGTATTAAAAATAAGATACAAGCAAAAACCGACTCTTATGCCCAATTTCACCATTCACTTTACCGAGTTTAATAAATCAAGTTCATGCATACACAAATTGCAGTTCTGAACTCACTTACGTTTAACGCTTGAACCGAGTTTAACAATTGATCGCGTTTAGTGTCAGTGGTGAAATCGGCTCTTAGTAAAAACTTATCACTTAGTTGACTAGTAGATAATGACTTTGAAGAAGTGTTAGTTATCTTAGTTTACTTATTTATCTTTAATAGGTACCAACTAAAGATCGGCATGTGTATCTACTAATGTGGCAGCTGCGGCTACAAATACTGCGGCTGAAGCCCACCTACCAAATGCACGCACGAACAGCCGCTAGGATGCCAAGATATCAATTGACACAAGATCTAGAATTCTATGTAGGTCTAAATTAAAAGAAGGTAGCGCAAATTAAAAAGTATATAAACAGTAGAACATAGCAACGCCTTCTTTTTTGAAGTCGGTTAAAAAGGTTCTTTTTACAAATTAAAATTTAAATGGTGTATATTATTTCCATCTTTGCTTTGTGTAGTGGAATATCTTTATTTTAGCTAGTTATAATCGCAGAGAATACTAAAAACCTACGTACGTATGTAATATACGTCCTACTTCTATGTGAAACAAGCCTAATGAAGCCAATTAGCGCTGAACGCATAATTCTTAGAACTGGCTATCGTTCTTGCGTGGTTTTCTTGAAAGCAATATGTCTAGACTTAAATGCAACAGGTCACCGCTTTTTTAACCGACTTCAAAAAGGAGGAGGTTCTATGTTCGGCTGTATGTATTTTTTTTACATAGGGCTCTGTGTTGCGTTTATCACTACTTTTGTGCTACTAGCCGTAGCTGCCGCTCCCAAATAGGTCTGTTCAGTCATGAACGGAAATGCTTGACCTGACCCAAACTTACGCCACTTAAATCATCTTTTATAGATGTAAATAGGCCTGAATGAATGTGCTACTAGTTTTCCCGCTCGGCCATGATTGTGTAATGCAAAGGCGTGTAGTTATTCCGCCAAGTTCGGCAAGGAGGATTCAGCCTTGTTACGATTCAATACAGAATATTGGTATATAGTACAGAATATACACACTTTTTGTTTCCCAGATTTCTTATTATCATAAGTATAAATTGAAAAAAAATAAATTATATAATATAGTCTCAAAATTTCGCGAACTTTTAACATAATGAAACAACTTTTTAAACGGATAAACTCGCCTATATATTTTTTTAAAAACACACCTGACGTTTCGAGATCTTTGCAGATCTCGTGGTCGCAGGCAGAAATATAAATCTTTTGTTTTATAAAAATATTATATCTTCTTTTTTAAGAACACTCTCGGTGAAGTCACCTTTCAAATAAAAAAAAACGAAAAATCAGAATAAGCTTAGGTATCCGTTTGGGTACATAACGCACCTCCGATAAAATAGAGTAACAACTCAAAAAATAATGTTCAGGAGAAACAAAAATGTTCAACATATTTCTTTAAAATTCCAATATCATGCATTTTTTTAAAATTAGTGAAGTAATTAATAAGTTAAACTTAAACACCCCTTTTTTGTCGGAGGTCTTTTTCCCCTTTAAAAAGTAAACTTGCACTGGTGTCATTTTCTCTCGTGTGCCAGTTCCACACAACTCACACTCACACACAAATCAATAAATAAAACAAATGATCTAAATTTTCAAGCTCCATTTATCTAGATAGTTTTTTTCTACATTTACTGTACAATAACTGAAAGGAAAATGTGTCAGTGTTATAATAAGCACAATTGTTTCAGAAACACGAACAGGGATCGCGATGCGGCAGATGCCTTAAGTTTCATTTTTTAACACACAGGAGTTAGTAAATGGAATGTAGAACTCATACACATACAAACACACCCTCACATTCGTAAAAACATATAATATTGGTAAGACTGATAAATTAAAAATCCCCAACTACATTTAATTTAATTACTTATTGTTTTTATATTACGCTTAAGATTAAATTATTTGAAATACTGTCTCCTTTTTTTCAAAAAATCAAAATGTAGCACTGATAGTGTAAAGGTATGACCGTCGACTGACAAGTCAGAGGTCTCGAGTTCGATCCCAAGGCGCGCACTTCTGACTTTTCGTAAGTTATGTGCGTATTATAAATTAATTATCAGTTGCTACAACGGTGAGGGAAAACATCGTGATAAAACCAGCATAGGTACTTGATAGATTTTTCAAAGGTGTATAAAGCCATGTCCGAGGCCTACGGGCGGTTTAAACTCTAACACCAGGTTGTTCATCAACCATACGATAAAAAGAAGAATATAAAAGTATTTTTATTCACGTAGGCCATTTTAGGCACTTATAGTCATAACTCTAATTTTATTGTAAGAATGAGTCTACTTGCCTCCAATTGTCTCTGGTAGTTGACTCAATACGAAACGAATATTTTATGAGTCAGAGTGTGATATAAGTATTCTATACTTCTACTCAGGGCTTCATAGGATACTTTTTATTTGGAAAAAATTAGAATCACGGGAGTGAAGCCCTCTAAATGTCGCTCAAATTAACACTCCATATCTTATTACTCCGAGTTTTCAACTTCCAAGCTACGTGTGGGCGAAATTTAAAATGAAACTTTATACTAATGAGCAGTTTCGAAATTTGTTCGAATCTAATTTTAAGTTTCACAATTCCAGTTGGTTTTCGAAATAATCTATCTTCTAATTTTAGTTGGTTACTTAACAATATTGACGTATTCTGATTAAATGGAACTGTCCATCAATAGAGATTGATCGATTCAAAACCGTTTGAGAGGATTGCTTTGTCTTAACCGATCTTCAGATAGATTGTTAATTGAAATAGTGTTAATATGTCTTCTCATCTGTGGAACACTGTTTTTTTCTAGATAAAATCTAGATAAATCTAAAATCTAGATTAACCCTTAAAGCTGTTTTTTTAATGATGAATTTTCAAATGACCTTACTACCCTCTTAGGCTTGAAATTTTCACAAATCCTTGCTTATTACGTTATAACACGTATCTTTATTCATAATTACCTACAAGCTATTAGGCCCAATGGTTTAAACTGTGATAATATGTCACCCAATGTCATATGTCACCCAGTGTGATATGTCATCCATTCACACGGTCAGTTTCTCTAAATATTTTTCAAAGGGCTAAAAAAACTAGCTTATTTTTACTTTAAAATTTATCAATTACCATACGACCTTTCACTGAGGGTAAAACCTTCGAATTGAAGGATTTATTGCTGCATAAATTATGCACTCAAAATTATTTATTTACGTGTTGCATATCCAAAGAAATTTTCTTTCAAACAAATGCAATAATTTATGTTCAGTATAAAATTGAACAGATATTCTCAATACTAAAAGTGTGCATGATAATTTTCAGGACTTTTGAAAGCAAGACTTTATTTATCGTTTTGAAAATATCAACGTTTCTTATAGTCTGGACCTATAAAAAATCTGATGAGCAACCCATGGCCATAACTTGTATAAAAATCATCTTAATTAATCAGTTTGTATGTTTGTTTGTTATCTTCTTGACGCCTCTACATGTCACCGACTTCAACTACATTTACAGTCGGAGACAGATTCTATAAAGTAGCCACACCACGGAAGACCGCGTAAATTGGAGACGTAATATTTTATTGTTGTTGTATTGATGACATGTCACGTGTCAACCACGTACGGTGCCTGAAGATATGAATCAAGCTTAAAACGCATGGCAGATGACTTATTCCTTGACACCTACTATAACTCATCCTAAAATAATTTTTCATTTTATTTCCTACGAGTATACCGCATAGCGCACCGCACGCAGCGAGGGTCAAAGATTAATCAAACTGTGTAGATTCGACGCAGCTTTGTGCCCCTTAGATTTATAACATTCCATTGTTTATTGCCTCCGAAAAAATTTGATACTGAAAGAACCTTTTTGTGTGAAATCCGAAGGTAAGTCACGATATATCATTCGTAGGCGTTCTGGTCTAGTGGATTGGTAGGTTATTTTTGGTAAAATAAACAACGTTAGGGTAACTATTATTTTCTTTTCAATGTTTCTTCTAATACGAACCTACTTAGCTTGATTTTAGGGGTCACCCATATGACAACGGACCATGCATACTACTTGCTTTATTTAAAAGCTTTTTTAAGGCTTTTATAGGCATAATTTATTATTTATGTATTTAGGTAGGTTACAGCAGTTTGCCATTGACAAAGATTCTGCCGTATGATTCTACGACTTTCTATGACCATGATGATTCTACCGCATCAAATCAAGATCACATTGCTATTTAATTTTTGTGTATTGTTTGTTAAAGCGACCGCGACTACACGGCTTGTTAGCGGCCGTATTCCTCCAACCCTACTGCGGAAATAAAAATAAACACAACCAATCAAACATACGGCACATAAAACTGTCAATGTAGATAAGGTACTCTACAGTTCAAATATTTTACGATGTCGATCGGCAAATTGCTCTCCGAACAAAATTGGGAGTATGACTTCAATCTTTATGACAACTTAAGTTTACGAGCCACCGTGTCTCCGGTCTCTGTTTCAATAACAGATAGCTATTGAATAGGAATATTTTATGTTAGAAGGGTGGATACTGGAAATCACGGAGGATATTAAATTTTATGATCGTTGTACAGGCCATGTAAGGAAGTTAATGTAAGTATGTTAAACACTTGAAGGTTTTTCGTTTAATGCATTGACTCGAGTCGGGGTAACAATTATTTTATCATAGTGTTTTGTTTCTACATTTAACAAAGTTAATCTCAAGACGGTGATAATCTCGAGAAACTAATGATCACCGGTAAGGTACACGCGAGGCCGAAGCCTGATGCGTTGGTCCGATCAAGTTCGCAGCGCTCTGGACACTTCCATCCACGATGCATTGCAAGTCGCTGGGAATAGAGGAAGATGGCGTAAGATCATAAGAGATAGAATGATGGAAATAGGAGGTCACGACCTTCAACAATGAGGAACACGGCTTGCGGAGGACGAAGGAATCTCAAGACATAAGGTACACGATACCGCTTCGGCAGTTGTGTGGTGTTAACCTGCACAGGCGCCAGCACAAAATTGAGATGACTGCTCGCTGTCTTCACGTCGGGCTCACGGCTCGGAGAACACTCGCCGTCCACGATCAGCCCAAGCATTCGCATCCGTGGATATCACGCCGCAGGGGTGCGAGCATGGATCTTTTTGTCGACTTTGAATCATTCAATTCTGACAAATCGTCAATTTTGACATAAAGTTCATTAAATTGTGTCAAAATTGACGTTTAATATTGATATATTTTCGATAAGAATTCGATAAAAAAATCCATGCTCGCGCTACAACTCCCACATACGTTCCACGGGCTAAGAGAGTTTGGTAGTCGAGTGCCCGCTTGCTTGAAGCGCGAGGTACGCGAGACAACGACCGCCGAGTGGCTTGTGTGTGGCTAGCTGGTTTGCCGCGCTGTTGGCTATTAACACCCAATATGAATAACATTGTAACTTTAATTACACGTTTGCACAACTTTATCACATATGGATTCAGCAAGGTCAGACTTAATTTTCTTTAAAATCAGTATAATATTACACTTACATTTATTGTCAAGAAAAACTATATACTATAGCTGCAAATGAATAATAAACTAAGCATGAAAAGAAATTAAAATGGCTGTGCTGAAAACCAAACACATTGAGTTACGATGTTATTCATTTGGGTGTCGATTTCATTTTAAAATACATTTAAGTAAGTATAGACTACGCCTTTACACATATATTTGAATGTTCTTGTTCATTCTTTTGCTGAGCTGCGCTGTCGTGTAAGTGAGCTACAACCTTTAGGCCTCAAATCCAATAACAGCAGGCAACAGGGTACGGTGGCGCGTGGTGGCGGGCGGCGGGGGCGAAGTGGTGCATAAAAATGAATATATTTGAATGTTTTCGATGGCAGCGGCGAGGAAACAAAGTCAACGTGCGGCAGAACACAGATGGGGACTGGCATTAGGTCAATACAGATCACTAGAACAGTAACTCTAAAAATCTAGGATAATTAATTTATAATACTCACATAACTTACGAAAAGTCAGAGGTGCACGCCTTGGGATCGAACTCGAGACCTCTGACTTGTCAGTCGGCGGTCATACCACTAGGCTATTAGTGCTGTAAAAAAATCTAGGATGGTCGGTCAACATTATCTCAATTTCACCATAACTAATCCATAAAACGTACGTAATAGGGAGGCAGATGTCATACATAATTATAACAGAATCGAAATATTGGCTGAGTGCGAAATGGGTGTTGGAAGACATGGAAACGCCAAACGGTCGCAGTGCGCGACATAGCACAAAAGAGAAAAATTGCGGACTGACCGACGGTGAACTGTCAATCAATAGGTAGGTATATTATGAAACATTCAGTCAATCAGTTTCGTCCACCAGTCTGCTGCGTTCAACGGCTGCGTTATTGCCATTTTTGCAAAATAGAAATATGAAGTGACAGCTCTTTGACTTCGACTTTATGACGTCATCTATTCGAAGGGCCGCCAAGGTCTAACAAAGGAAGTTAAAACCTCTTTTTGTAATTTTTAGCGTTGAAAATGCCGAAAAAACAATTTGTTTATTTTCACGAAAAAAACAAATTGTGTTTTTTTTCCGTTTTTTTTCGAATGTTACAAGAATAATTTAAGAAAAAATCCTTTGCAAAGAATTTTTTTTTCAAGTTTTATTTAATAATTTAATATGTGTGAGTGTGCCGTTTCAAAAGTTTATACCTACGTAGTTTCCGTACTGTATGTTTATTATACTATGTCTCCGAGCTGGTCTGTGTGAAAGGACCTTAAGGCCACCACAGACGTTGCAGCAATAAAAATACAAGTCGTATTTTTACGAACATTGCTGACAAATTGAACCTCGGGAATACATTTTTAATGAACTAACAGAAATATATTTCATAAGCATTATTGATTTTGTAAACTGGCCGAGGTTGCTTTAATAACGCTATTTTATATTTTATGAGGCAATTGATGTGTAAAGTAAAGAAACCTGGGTACAAGTAAACTTGATTAACATAATTTATTACTTTACTTACCTAATTTTCATTTAAATTATTTTTTCTATCTAAAAATAGAAAAGAATACTTGCCAAATAATATATTATACTAAAGAATACTTGGTCATTTTTTGCCCCTTGCCCTGCAGTGGGAGAGACTGGTTTTTTTTATAACTTTTATTTGGTAGACTAGGTTTTGTAAATGAATTATCACTTACCTACTCCGTGTCTCGGAAAGCACGTTAAGACGTTGGCCCTGTGCCTGATCTCTCTCCGAAGTCAGATTGCCGTCCCATCAGACTATGTACTATATGAGTGTGACAAAATAGAGAGTGCACCTGTGTTTTTTGCAATATTATCTCCCGCGTAGTTAGCTTATCTCCATTGAGACCGAAATTCGGTCAGGTAGACATTATCGCTTCAAACGACCAACATAAAATATGTAAACACATACTTTTACATAACAAAAAAGAGGTTAGTACCTACTGTGGTGAGAGCTGACCTATTTGGAGGTTTACTGTTTGTAAACTGGCCATTTGTGGTGACAGCCTCTTTAAATTAAGAGGAATATAAATAAAATATAGAACAAGATGGTCTGACAACCAAAATAGATTATAAAAAAAAAGATGTAAGTTTAAAAAGTGTTAAGAAAATATAATTCATTTATTCCTAGTATAAAGTGTTTTTTATTTAAACGTAGGCGCAAAGGAGTGGCCGTGCGTCCTACAGTACATAATAATATATACATTGTACACCTTATTATGTATACACTCACGAGCTTGAAGGTTTCTTCTAAGTAATTAAGTTTCCAACTCCGTGTTAAGGGAGGCTGAATTCGGTGAACATATAATATTATTAGTTTTCAGAAACAAATTGAACTTCGTACGTGTACTGTGTAAAGCAATTATGATAAATACTTAGGTTATTAGGCTCCTTTGTTGGTACCTATGTCTTTTTAGGAGAAAATGGTAGATTATAGGCATACCAGATTTGCCGTGTAGATTGCGACCTAAGAATAGAACCACCCCTGCTCGTCCCGCGGGTGTCGTAAGAACCGACAAAGGGAGTATGGGCAGCAGCTACCTTTTTACCCGACTGCCAAGAAGGGTTATGTTTTGTGGGTTGTAACACTAATCATCTGCTACTGCGATCGCCAACCTGCTTGCCCAGCGTGGCAATTATGGGCAAATACCTCCAATGTGTGCACAATAGCGCGCATTGGGAGAGGTCTATGTTCAGCAGTGGACTAATACAGACTGATGATGATGGTCATGATGATAAAAGACCATGACAAATCCCACCGAGCGTTGAAAGGTGATTTAAACAATATGGGCAATCCCTGAGTAAAGCTGTAAAAGCATTTTCTATATGACTATGACGCAAGTACCTTTTCTTTTAAGGGGGAAACCTTCAAAAGACGTCCAGAAGAGACCGGGGAATGTAAGATTCTTAACCCACATCGTCATCAGCACATAGAATGGGTCTTTTATTTTTAGAGTGAGTCCCGGCGGCATCAGTGTTTCCAGTAAACACCTTAAAAACAGGCGTCTTTCATCGTAGACCACGACAAAACTTACCATCAGATAATACGTAATCAAAACCTGTGCCTCACAATATAAAAAAAATGTTAAAGTAAAGAATTCACTCCTTGAAGGTAAGGTAAGACAGCGCATCTAGATAGAATTCTCGTCTCACTTGATTGCGCCTTGCCTCGGTAGCTCTCGCGCTAAGAAACGAAGTAAAGGTAATAGTGGAGCTGGATACTTCCTTGCGTCACTTATCGTTACCTTGCCTTGCACGACCTCGTTCAACCTCGCCTCGCCTTACCTCGAGATTGAAGAGCCACCATTTTAGAAAGTGCCCTTTTCGCTTAGCAAATAGTAATATGTTAATCAACTTCCGTCGCCGACAATACTTTATTCTGCCATGTGAATCTAGTTTGAATTAACAAACGTACCAGCTCGGCGACTTTGGTTAATTGTGTGGTTTCCTTTCGAAACTGAGACTGAGAAGTTGGTGGTGCCAGTACGGCATTACTTGCACCTGACGATTTAATGAATGAAGATCTAAGAGAATAATATCTCAAGTTTAAAGAAAAGATACCTAAAATGAGGAATATTTACAGATATTCATAAAAAGACTCACGCCTGTTTCCCAGAGGGGTAGGCAGAGACAACGGATTTCCACTTGCTACGATCCTTGCATACCTCTTTTGCCTCTTTTTCAGGCGTGAGTCTATGTATGTATGTATGTATTCATAAAAAGATATACCTACATCATTTTAGAATAATAACTTTCGTAAGTCATACTATAATGAATATTAATGTGGCTTCACTCACGGGAGGAAATGGAAGAAGGGTAGGAAGGTCTATGCCCTGCAGTGGGATGATAATGGCTGTAAATAAAAATAAATAAATAAATTTACTCATGAGTTGATTTCGGGATTTCCCGACTAATGAGGTCCTTTGCTCTTGAAAATGTACTCAATTTGAGTTTTAAACTAGTCGAGCAATCCCGGAATCAATCCGTGAGTAAAGTCGTATTATTATTTATTAAAATGTATACTTTCATCATTACCAAAATTACTTCTACATAAATAAGTATTCTAAAAGGTTTGGTAGAGATTTTTTTTTTACAAAAATTTGACTGGAAAATGTATCAATTGCTAGAATGTTGGTTTTATTATGCAAAACTTGTTTAACCAAGAACTCATCGAAGCAAAATACACAGAGGGTTTAAGAGCCTTTAATTTCCTGATTACTAAAAAGCATCACACCGCAGTCTTTTAGCATAAAATACGATTTCACATTTACCGTTTCCATTTTAAAAGAAGCCATTTGATTCAATTGTCGCCTAAGTGTATTGAAGACTGCTATTAATAATTCATGCGACGCCAGCAAAGGGATTTCACGTTTAAAAGCCGACTCGGATATATTTTATCTTTCATTCTTAAGTTTCACCACCAATTAGGATAGTCTTCTTCTTATCGTATGATTGATGAACAACCTGGTGCCAGAGTTTAAACTGCCCGCAGGTCTTTGACATGGCTTTACATGCCATTGAAACATTATTCAGGTGTGCTGGTCCCCTTACCGTTTTAACAAGTAATAAATAATTTCTAATACGCACATCAATCCGAAAAGTCAGAGGTGCCTGGGTTTCGAACCTTTGACTTGGCAGTCCTATACGGTCATACCACTAGACTATCACTGCTAGAATTGAACTATCACTGAAGAAATTGAAAGTGACCGAAATTCGGTCAGGAGAGCATCATAGAATAGTGAATAAGGAGAATGCTGTCCATATCATTCTTCTAGCCTTTTTATTCCCAAACTTTGTTGGGGTTGGATTCTAATCTGACCAGATGTAACTAAACATCAGTTTTCTACGGAGCGACTGCTTAACTGACCCCCGCATTCCGAAGGTATACGATATTCCGAAATGAGGTCAAATGTCAGGATTTTATGACAGTACTAGCTTTTGCCCGCAGCTTCGCCCGCGTGGATGTTGAACCAGAATAAAATTTATATTTTTTGTTAATCCAGGAAATATGGTTTTTATGTTTACCGAGTTCTATTCAAATCAAAAGTGTTTAGGTAACAAACATCTTCACAAACTTTTATTAGTGCAGATTAGTAATGTTATGATATGACAGTTCAAGTCCGCCCAAGTCAGTTGTTTTTGCGAGTTTCTTATTAAGCAAAACATGTGCATAAACATTTAAATTATCCAAAATATTTATTATTGAAAACATTATATATTGCCATTAAACATTATCCAGGACGATGCAATGGATAGAGCGAAGGGGAAGCGAAAAACCCGAAAAGCAGACCCCACTATCATGTGGGAATAATTATTGCACAGGAGAGAATGAGAGATTTTTTTAAATATACCTATTGTATTGTATATGTTTTGCACATTTGAGAGCAATTATTCCAACAAAGATTAGTTTTATATTTAAGTCTTACTAATGTATAGGGCAAAAGAAAAAGTTATAAGTGCGCTTCGCATATTTTATTGCATAATTTCTGACCTAATAAAGCGAAAAACCTATGTAAAAGAACAAAAGTTTCGTATCAATATCAAATCCGAACCAGGATATTTAGAAAAACATACAGATTACTTTGTTTGTAGTTTTGCTCTCGGGAGCTAAAATGTACAGAGAGTCAGGACTGGTGACCCGAGAGCAAACGACATACAGTCTATGTGAGGAGAATCTGGTCCTGAGATCGACACTCGCAGACTTCTCATGGCGAAACAAACGCCCACAGGAAACTACACTCGCTTAAATTGAAAGGGATAAATGTGGAGAATTAGTGGTACATGGTGTAAACACTGTCTCGCCAATACCGAAACCCGTTCGAATTTGCGCCTTGATGATTTGCAGATAATTTACATTAAGCCATCAGGCCATCATTTTCTGGGTCCCTTTACACAATTTCAAAGGCGTTAAGTTCCGAAGAAGCATAATCGGGACACCGACTTTCAACTTAATGACGTCCGTCGGAAGTCCACTTGCAGTGAGGGAATTCAGGAATTTTACAGAATAATGAGTGGCGTCATCTTGATTGACAACAGTGTTTATAAATGTGTAAAACACTTTATTCCCTTTCATTTATAAAAGAATGCATTCGTTGATTGATGCAGTTTGATTATTTTTGGGCGTTTTGAGTTGGAAAATTCTTGAGCATGTGGATTCCTACTCAGCCGCCCATAATTATTGTCAAGCTCAACTTATGAATACAGAATCATAAAAATAATCGTTTCAAAGAACCATTCACCTCATCAGCCCCAGTTCCTCGCGTCACCACAGGCAGCGATCAGTGGAAATTGCCGCTGAACATAACTGTGACACCACCCATTATGTGTTGGTTCCTACGGATGTCTTTTAGAGTTCTGTGTACCGCATCAACTGCTTTTCTGTTTGCCATTATACATTCATCCCATCATACGATCAAAGAACAATTCTTAAGCAAATGCCTGCCTTGTCACTATTTCGTGACACATCACAAACAGGTGTTTCGTTGCTCTGTAAATTGATGGGAATCTTAAACATGGTGTGCGCTGTTTTGTCACCAGAAAACAACGTGGCAGTAATCGCCGAAGACGCTACTGCAATTGTAATTTTGCCCTGCCTCCCTGCAAGGATGCCAGTGGTTATAAATATTTTTCCTGTCCCATCAGGAGTATCCAAGAAAATTATTTTTCCTCAGATTTAAATCGACTCCTAACGCCATCTAGTTAAGAAAAAGGAAACATTATGTTTTAAATAATAATAATTTTAATGCTTCAAATTAAAGCGGATTTTTTTTATAAGCTGAAATTTTTAAAAGTATAATCCCACACGATGCGCGTTGCTTCCTTCGGGTTTCAAATTGAAATATTTAAAAAAGAATTCTGCTGATCTAAATAGACTCTAACGCCATCTAGAACACTATGTTTTAAATAATATAAATTTTATAAATGTTTCAAATTAAAGTGGTGACGTTTTTTACATACTTACATAGACTCACGCCTGTTTCCCAGAGGGGTAGGCAGAGACAACGGATTTCCACTTGCTACGATCCTTGCATACCTCGTTGCATATACGTTTTTTATAAGTTGAAAAATTATTAAAAAGCATGTTTCCTTCGGGTTTCAGCCGGTAAGTAATAAAAGTCATTAAGAATGAAATACCACAAAAATACATATTAATTTCAATGACAAAAAAAAAATACAAAAGAATCCACAAAAAGTTTGCGGATCTGGGGATCGAACCCAAAGCCTTACACTTCCAAGGCGTTCGCCCGACCCGGCTATGAAGTCTGTTGACATGTAGACAAAATAATCGTTCCTAAAATATATTATTATGTTATGTTATGTAATGTTTAGCTCCTTGTGGATATAGCGTGATAATATTTTGTAAATTGAAATTTAATAATATTTTTCCCAACAACAACAACAATTCTGCAGCAAATTCTAGAAATACGCTGCTTACTACAATACTGCTCATCCCCCATAATTATAAACGTAATAATTTATACCCTATAAGTTGACTAAGAATTTAAAAAGTATATTTGCCGAATTTCAACTAAATCTGTCCAGTAGTTTTCGCGCCAATCAATTACATACATACTTCGTTACGATTTTATTATATGTATAGATTGACTCTCTATATCGACAGTAAAAGATCTTTATGACTAATAATACTGAGGGTTAATAGCTATTAAGCTATTATGCTTTCCAATGCTCGTATTATAACTTCTGAAAAATCAGAGGCGCATACATCGGGTTCAAACCTGAGACACCGATTTCCCAGTCAACGGTAATACCACTACGCTTTATGACCTTGGTTATTCGAAGAAGTTGTTGGCGATTATATGGTGAATCGTTGGTGCTACTCTTCATAAAGAGCTATAAAAAAATATGTCATTGGCGAATGAAGTTTTAAATAAAAATAATCATACATTTAAATAATATTGATACGGCTTTACTCACGTATTGATTTCGGAGAATGCTCGACTAGTTTCGAACTCAAACGGAGTCCATTTTCAAGAGCGAGTGAGGTCCGCGACGCCCCGCCGCGTATTCACCCGCTCTTGAAAATGGACTCCGCCTGAGTTCGAAACTAGTCGAGCATTCCCCGAAATCAATACGTGAGTAAAGCAGTATCAATATTTAATGTATAAGTATGACTCTCGAAAGTTATTATTTTAAAAATTATCATTATTCAGAATGATTGCCAGTCTGTTTATGTTGTTTATTGGTTGCTCATGTAAATAAGATTACAGTCGCACGTGTCATTTACACGTGTACAAAACTACTACTTTGCTTGCTACGTGACATATCCACGTGGATATGTCACGCAGCACCATTTGTGTCAATATACTCATATAAGTACGTTTCAAAAGAGTGGTTGGATCAAAGGCTTGACGCAGATCGCGGGACTTCTTGACGGCCGGTCCTGAATAAACTGACCCCCGCATTCCACCCAGAGGTCGTGGAGGAACACTGTGTGGATTTTAGTCTTTGCGAGTCGGACATAACTAGCCCTTAGTGATGACTGTGGCACATGGGTGCCTGGTTGCCTGGGTGTACAAGAAAAAAAAATAGATTCGTCTCTCAGTTGGCTAGCCACCGATAGCTCGGACCCTGTTTCCGATACCGATCTTAATATAGGGATACTCGTAATTATAGATAATTCTTTTGTACGTGTATTTCTCACCTAATCCTCCAAAACGTTAAATGAAAAGAATAATTGTCCTTAACTAGTTTTTTATTAAAGCGAAATTCTAAATTCTAATATATTTGGATAGAGGCTCCTAAAACTAGTATTTGGATATAAAATGTTTAATTTTATATTCCTCCAATTTTGAGAAAATCATCTTTCTATTTATCGTACATTTATGAAGAGACTACGAACAAGCCTTTCTAAATATTAAAGTAAATGAAGGGGTATACAATTATTTTTTTAGTGGTTTCAGGTTACATATTTTTGTGGCTTTCGGCATCAGCTAGTTTCATGCTGGTTAGAATTTTCTCCGAATAAAAAACCAACCTCCATACAAAAAGCGGACAAGTCCTTTTTTGTGTGTATTTCAATGGGTTCTTTAATGGTTTAAAAATGCAATTGGACCCGGTAATTTCATTAAAACAAAATAATACTTAATACTTCTAGTAATATTTTTGTTGTAGCCACAAAATTTTCTCCTTCAAACTTCCTCGGTCCCTCGAACAAACCTATCCCTAGCGATAATTATTCAAAACCTTACCCATTGGACCGATATATTTCCACAGAGTAAAAAAATATTATATTATTTCAACTCGCTTCGTTACTAGTTTTGAAGTTAGACTGTTCGGGGTTTTATGGCACTTTGTTATTCTGTTTTCTGTTTCTGTACCCATCTGTGATGCTTCGTTTAGATTAGGGCGTTGTAACCCGCTTATACTATCCTGCTGACTCAGGCCTTATATCAGAAATTAACGACGCAGTGCGAATGAGAGGCATGGATTTGTGATAACCTTGTTAGGCCGGGACACGTTAGATGAGATGTGTTTCCATGCAAATGACAACTCGAGTGAACTTGAGCGGCGCCGCTTGATCTGTCATTTGTATTGAAATTCATCTCCTCTCCGCGCTTTTCCGCTTTGGTGGAGTCCAGGCCTTAGGCCTCAGCCTCGAATTTTGCGGGCAGCGGGGCGGTGGCGGCGGCGGCGTGGGAGCGGCAGGATCTTATGCGTAAAATCAAATGGAACGGTTCTCGAAAACCAGCGGCGCGGGGGCGGGCAACGAGCGGTGCACTCCAGTAAAACGGTGACCACCCGCGCCGCCGCCGCCGCCGCCCCGCTGCCCGCTAAATTCGAGGCAGAGGCCTTATAGTTGCAATAAAAGGCATGACACGTCAGATCGCGCCCAAGTCCTACCCGCATCAGTTTTTGCGAGCTTTTTTAATACATATTTCCATTTAATAAGCAAAAACATACACACATTAGGTATGTTGAAATAAAAATTGAAAGAAAACATTTACCAGGAGTAGGATTCGAATTTGCACTACGTACTTGGGTACTTTTACCGCTCTACCAACTGTGGCATTTTCATTTCTGCTTACTGTATAAATTAAATTAAATTTCTCCTACATTTTATGTCACTTTTACGTATTAAATCTGATCTGGAAAATAATCTACTCTATCTTCATTTTTAACCGACATTCAGAAAGGTCCCGGTTCTCAATTCGATTCGTATTTTATTTATGTTTGTCCGCCAATAGTTTAAAGAATATGCTCTACGATTAGTCCCTTACAAATGTTCTCGTGATCTGACGTTGCACTTTGGAGATACAGAATGGAATGTGATAGCAAAGTTCTCGTAACGCCACTTTTTTAATTGTCTAAGTAGGTACCGTCTAATACTGTCCCAAGATTAAGCATAACTTTCATAAGCAAATAGTTAATTTTACGATTGGCGCAATAATATTTAATATGTATTAGACGCGAGCAACTTGTTTACTAAGTACTTGCTCAATGTAAAGGCAGCATTTACGCCCATAATGACCATTTTACTTTCATACGTTTTATTCCACACCTCAGGGAAATAATTTCCCTTAATATTTCTTCCAAGCTTTTTGTTATTTGCAAAATATATTTGTTTAGGAAACTAGTTCTCAGTAGATTTGTAACATTAGTACGCACCTCAGAGCAGTAAACGTAACTACAGTAAGCCGTGATAGCCTGGCGGTATTACTGTTGACTGGCAAGTCAGAGGTCTCGAGTTCAAACCCAAGGCGCATATATCTGTTTTTTCGTAAGTTACCCTAAACACCGTATATATGTATGTTCGTAAACACCCTGTATATATGTATGTACCTATATATCAGACATGAGCAGTATTCTAAAGAGCTACAAGCTCTTTCGCTCTAAGCGTTACTTTAACATAACTACTATTTTTTTCTAAACGATTGCTTTTATGACATTTTGCATTGCCAAGATAATTTTGCCTAAAGAAGAAGCTTAAAAAAACATTACACTACGCCAGGTAGTACGTCCGCCATTTTGACCCAGTTCCCCTGGTCAAGTTTTTCAACCGGAGCGCCAAGCAATACGCGCTATGTTTTTAAATAAGTTACACCAAGTGGATTTAAGTTTTAAGCGAATGGATTTGAAGATGTTATTGCTTTGTTTCTTAGAGGATCAGATGTTTTAAACATTGTTTAAGATTTATACAAGCAGCTAGTTGAACTTACATTATAATAAGATTGAGAGAACCCCCAAGTCCAAAAGTAGCATTTAGAGACCTCAATTACCTTCAATTTCAGGTTCAGGGTCTGAAAGGAGGAACACTTACCACAGTCAAATTTCTGAAAGCTCAACCAACCTCAAGAACATTTACCTCCAGGAGAGGAACCTGCAGCGATCTATAAGCAAGTCGTTAGATCGACTAAAAACCAAAGTAGGCCGCTGTAAATAAAATGGGGTTTTATAGACCCTTCAGAAATGGTTCTAAATATATGTTTTAGGTGTTTTACACCCAGCTTGCCATAATACCAGGCACAAACTTCAAACGCCGAGTTACTGAGAATTCCCTTTGCACTTTGTTTTGGGCAAAGTTTTATATGTATAGAAAATTAATCTTAGAAACTTATGCTTAGCCACCAACCATCCGGACCAACGAGGCTTTATAAAATTACTTTAAAGTTTAAATAACTTGAATTTATTGCTACTAACGGGATATCTTTCGTGATTTTGGTTTGAAATGAGCTCCCGATATCTCGACACATGCATGTGCCACAGGCATTACTATGATTGCGGGTTTGACTATGAAGGATATCCTATTTAAGTAACAATTTAAGTGTAGTTAAAAACTGAAATCTCAAAAGTATACTCTTTAAAAAAATATAATGTGCTTCTAAATTATCTGCCACGGTTACAATGGGAGAAATTATTAGGTATATAAATTACAATAGTGAATAAATTTCTTAGAATTAATTAGAATTAGAAAAAAGAATTAGACCTACGCAATAAAACGCAGGCAAAAGAAAAAAAAATATGACGTTTGATATAAAAAAAAAATACTATTGTAATATAAATAACCAATATTATCTCCCATTGCAGCCGCGGCAGATAATTTAGAAGCACCTTATATATAAAAAATAAATCAAAAAATAGAAAGCAGTAAAGAAAATGTTACGACTTCATAGAAATACCAGCATTCTGGTTGAAGTGAACAATGCAACTATTCCAACATACTCGTTGAAAGATAAACAACTCAAATGCCATAAGACAAACAAAAAATTTGTTAGATACGTGGTTTATTTCTTTGTGAGCTACGAACTTACGAAGCAGTCACTTGAATTATTTTGTGGAGTTATGCGATAGTCACAGTCAAATTATACAAAACAAAGCATTTTGCGTTGTAAAATTAGTCTAAGGGTGCATTTTCACCAGAGATGTGCTATGCAACTTGGCAATGGATGCGTTTGATATGGACCAATCATATTCATTGGTGCACTTAACTTAGCATTGGTTGAAACGGATTCAACAAAGATAATTATGTTTTTTATATGGAAGGATGTGCTATGGATGGTCGCGAGTGGTGTAGCTACTAGCTATGTGCAGAGCAGAGCAGTGGGCTAAACCACACCGCTCTTTTTAGGCCAGAAACCACACAGCTCGGTGTAAGTCACCATAAAACATTTTTCCTCGAAAAAACTTACATAAACCAGCTACTTGTAACAGCCTAATCGCTACATAGAAACATTTCATCAAAACAATATGGCTCCACCATTTGCGTGGTATTAAAAATCGTTCAGCTCGTAAATGTTTCGCGTCTCGTTTGCATACGGCCCCTTGTTCGCCGAATTTAATTCCTCGCGGAATTTAGTAGTTTTCGAAACATGGAAATTTTTATTTCAGTACTATATTCATGAGGAGTTGTAGTACCTATCTTATTAAGTGAGGGTTATAAGCATGAATGCAACACGTATATTATATGTGTTAAATTAAATACACCGACAACCTGAAAAGGGGTCGTTAAACTCATCATTATGAACAACTTTTACTATGGGACCAACCCTGAAATCGCAAAAAAAAACAGCTGTTCCATACATTTTGTTGAGTCATGTGAACATAAATGTATGGAACAGCTGATTTTTTCTTCTATATATATATATAGGTATATATTGCATAAATCTACTAATTATAACTACTTTTTCGTATGTCATTAGTCATGTGCTGTCACTCCATACGTCTTATTTTACTGAAATAGCATAGCAATGGCCCCCTCTCCTAAAATTTCTAAAAGTTATAACTTTATATAAAGACTAATTTCAATTATTTTTTCATATTAGGTATGTCATTTGTCATTTATAAACCTTTAAGATAGTATTAAACGTATAAACCTACTTTTTTAACAGTAGGTTATTTTACTGTCCCATAATTGCCATAGCCAAAGAAGAAGATTGTATAACAGTATCGTAGTTCTCGGCACTAAACGAAGCCAATTTATTTCAACCTACGTGTTCCCGGTATTTAGAAGCTTTAGCCCAGAGCTACCTGTAGATACGTCTGTTCTCAAGGGACACCAAAACAAATGTGCGCAGCTGAGTTCGGAGCTAAAATTTATTGTGACGTCATCCACCTGTTTGCGAATGGGAACTTGGGAACGTAGTGGGTAGATATAAATAGCACGTTAGTTATCTGTGTAGTTTGTCTTATTGTTAATGTTTAGTACCCTTACTTATCATACTTAATTAGATATATCTACTGTCCCTGTTTAAATTATATCTTGCACATGGCATAAACAAAAATTCCTTTTTTTTCACATTTTTTAAAACATGTTTCGATCAAGCTGAAATTTTTGCTGAAACTTTGTAATGTTCTCCTTCAATTAGTTTGTTTAGATTTTTCTTAACTATATTGATTGATTTTATATCTTCAATGTGCGAGCGAGATAGCAGATTAGCGAGTATCTGCGCCTTAAGTGACATTTTTTTATGTCAATACAATAATAATCATTTAAGTATTTCAATAAAAATGTGGTGTAGACACCAGCTAAAAAATGTGAACATTATACATTATAGAGTTTTCTGTTACAATACAAAAAGAAGTACCTACGCACGTGGGGGATACATAATTAATTAACAAATAAATAAATCAGATCTGACACAGGACGTCAAGAATCAAGAAATTCCGTAACGAAAATAAATTTGTTCATAATGATGAGTTTAATAACCCCTTTAAGGATGCTGGTGTTTTACAAATAACCTTGTATTTTACTACGGCATTAAGTCCGCCTCTATATATTTTGTGTGCATAAAGTATAAATAAATAAATATTTAAAAATACCTCCAAGAAGGATTTTTTCACACAGCAACGTAAAATACTGGATGGTAAAAAAAAACATTTTAAATAAATCCTCTTATCCTCCTCTCACCTCAACTTAAAACGCGTAAAACAATATTAAACCTTACAATTCTCACCTAACACGATCACCAAATCATGTCAGTTCATTCATTAACTAATTGCTAGCGTGGTAACATAGATCTGTTTGCACTCTCACCTATGAGCGTTGTATGTTGCTAATAGAATTTCAATGAAAATACCCGAGGGAATTCTTGTTAACGTACGAAGAGAAGGTTATTTAGTGTAGGAAGCTGCTTTCTACCAAGGATGGGCAAGGTAGAAAAATGCCAGTGGGGACTGCCGATGCCGCGGTAAAGCTTTTGCATAGCATTTTTTTATCAACTTATGCAATAATTATAATCTTTATTGAGAAAATTATTGTTATTTACATGAATACTAAAAAATAATAATTTAATTATACTAAATAAAACGAACTATTATAATGCAATTTTTTTTATTTATGCAGTATTGACTGCATAAAGAAACTTAATACAAAATCACGTCTTGAAAAATTTTAGCAAATAATTAGTTTTCGAAATTCGAATGTTTATATTTCTAAATGTTCTGTTTTTATATACCTTATTAGTTGGTTTAAAATAGGTTTTAAATAGATTATTCTGCAATAAAGGGTGTTAGGTTTTTATTTTCGTTACGGAATTTCTTGATTCTTGACGTCCTGTGTCAGATCTGATTTATTTATTTGTTAATTAATTATGTATCCCCCACGTGCGTAGGTACTTCTTTTTGTATTGTAACAGAAAACTCTATAATGTATAATGTTCACATTTTTTAGCTGGTGTCTACACCACATTTTTATTGAAATACTTAAATGATTATTATTGTATTGACATAAAAAAATGTCACTTAAGGCGCAGATACTCGCTAATCTGCTATCTCGCTCGCACATTGAAGATATAAAATCAATCAATATAGTTAAGAAAAATCTAAACAAACTAATTGAAGGAGAACATTACAAAGTTTCAGCAAAAATTTCAGCTTGATCGAAACATGTTTTAAAAAATGTGAAAAAAAAGGAATTTTTGTTTATGCCATGTGCAAGATATAATTTAAACAGGGACAGTAGATATATCTAATTAAGTATGATAAGTAAGGGTACTAAACATTAACAATAAGACAAACTACACAGATAACTAACGTGCTATTTATATCTACCCACTACGTTCCCAAGTTCCCATTCGCAAACAGGTGGATGACGTCACAATAAATTTTAGCTCCGAACTCAGCTGCGCACATTTGTTTTGGTGTCCCTTGAGAACAGACGTATCTACAGGTAGCTCTGGGCTAAAGCTTCTAAATACCGGGAACACGTAGGTTGAAATAAATTGGCTTCGTTTAGTGCCGAGAACTACGATACTGTTATACAATCTTCTTCTTTGGCTATGGCAATTATGGGACAGTAAAATAACCTACTGTTAAAAAAGTAGGTTTATACGTTTAATACTATCTTAAAGGTTTATAAATGACAAATGACATACCTAATATGAAAAAATAATTGAAATTAGTCTTTATATAAAGTTATAACTTTTAGAAATTTTAGGAGAGGGGGCCATTGCTATGCTATTTCAGTAAAATAAGACGTATGGAGTGACAGCACATGACTAATGACATACGAAAAAGTAGTTATAATTAGTAGATTTATGCAATATATACCTATATATATATATAGAAGAAAAAATCAGCTGTTCCATACATTTATGTTCACATGACTCAACAAAATGTATGGAACAGCTGTTTTTTTTTGCGATTTCAGGGTTGGTCCCATAGTAAAAGTTGTTCATAATGATGAGTTTAACGACCCCTTTTCAGGTTGTCGGTGTATTTAATTTAACACATATAATATACGTGTTGCATTCATGCTTATAACCACTAACTCAATAAGATAGCTACTACAACTCCTCATAAATATAGTACTGAAATAAAAATTTCCATGTTTCGAAAACTACTAAATTCCACCAGGAATTAAATTCGGCGAACAAGGGGCCGTATGCAAACGAGACGCGAAACATTTACGAGCTGAACGATTTTTAATACCACGCAAATGGAGCCATATTGTTTTGATGAAATGTTTCTATGTAGCGATTAGGCTGTTACAAGTAGCTGGTTTATGTAAGTTTTTTCGAGGAAAAATGTTTTATGGTGACTTACACCGTGTCGTGATAGCCTAGTGGTGGTGACCGTTGACTGGCAAGTCAGTGGTCTCGGGATCGAACCCAAGGCGCGCACCTCTGACTTTTCGTAAGTTATGTGCGTTTTATAAATTAATTATCACTCTCCGTGCCTCGGATAGCACGTTAAGCTGTTGGCCCCGGATGTCAATTGTAGATCTTTGACAGTCGTTACGGGTAGTCAGAAGGCCGAAATCTGACAACCAGTCTTACCAGGGGGTATCGTGTAACCCAGTATCTGGGTTGTGGAGGTCTGATAGGCAGTCGCTCCGTGTAAAACACTGGTATTCAGCTGCATCCGGTAAGACTGGAAGCTGACCCCAACATAGTTGGGAAAAGGCTAGGCAGGTGCGGTGACTTACACCGTGCCGTGTGGTTTCCGGCCAAAGAATAGAAACACTCCTACTCGTCCCGCGGGTGTCGTAAGAAGCGACAAGGCAAATACTCCGAAGAATGGGCAGCAGCATTTTTCTGTGTAACAATAATCATCTGCTAATACTACGATCGCCAGTTGAATCCGTTTCCACCGATGCTAAGTTAAGTGCACCAATGAATATGATTGGTCTATATCAAACGCATCCATTAACAAGTTGCATAGCACATCTCTGGTGAAAATGCACCCTTAGACTAATTTTACAACGCAAAATGCTTTGTTTTGTATAATACTAGCGACTCGCCCCGTCTTCGCACGGTTACGCTAATATGCATGTATTATACATATAAACCTCCTCTTAAATCACTCTATCTATTAAAAAAAACCGCATCAAAATCCGTTGCGTAGTTTTAAAGTTCTAAGCATACATAGGGACAGACAGACGCGGGAAGCGACTTTGTTTTATACTATGTAGTGATGACACTATCGCATTACTTCACAAAATAATTCAAGTGACTGCTTCGTAAGTTCGTAGCTCACAAAGAAATAAACCACGTATCTAACAAATTTTTTGTTTGACGTATGGCATCTGAGTTGTTTATCTTTCAACGAGTATGTTGGAATAGTTAGTTGCATTGTTCACTTCAACCAGAATGCTGGTATTTCTATAAAGTCTTAATATTTTCTTTACTGCTTTCTATTTTTCGATTTATGTTTTAAATATTTTTTAAAGTCTTCTTCTTCTTATCGTATGGTTGATTGATAAACAACCTGGTGTCAGAGTTTAAACCGCCCGTAGGCCTCTGACATGGCTTTACACACCATTGAAAAATCTCTTAGGTGTGTTGGTTTCATCACGATGTTTTCCCTCACCGTTTTAACTGTTTAAATTTAACTGTGGTGAGTTCTTCTCCTTTCAGACCTTAAACCTGAAATTGAAGGTAATCGAGGTCTCTAAATGCAACTTTTGGACTTGGGGGTTCTCTCAATCTTATTATAATGTTAGTTCAACTAGATGCTTGATATAAATCTTAAACAATGTTTAAAACATCTGATCCTCTAAGAAACAAAGCAATAACATCTTCAAATCCATTCGCTTAAAACTTAAATCCACTTGGTGTAACATATTTAAAAACATAGCGCGTATTGCTTGGCGCTCCGGTTGAAAAACTTGACCAGGGGAACTGGGTCAAAATGGCGGACGTACTACCTGGCGTAGTGTAATGTTTTTTTAAGCTTCTTCTTTAGGCAAAATTGTCTTGGCAATGCAAAACGTCATAAAAGCAATCGTTAAGTAAAATAGTAGTTATGTCAAAGTAACGCTTTCTTTTCTGTGAGCTATTCTGCTCATGTCTAATATAGTATAAACCTACTTTTTTAACAGTAGGTTATTTTACTGTCCCATAATTGCCATAGCCAAAGAAGAAGATTGTATAACAGTATCGTAGTTCTCGGCACTAAACGAAGCCAATTTATTTCAACCTACGTGTTCCCGGTATTTAGAAGCTTTAGCCCAGAGCTACCTGTAGATACGTCTGTTCTCAAGGGACACCAAAACAAATGTGCGCAGCTGAGTTCGGAGCTAAAATTTATTGTGACGTCATCCACCTGTTTGCGAATGGGAACTTGGGAACGTAGTGGGTAGATATAAATAGCACGTTAGTTATCTGTGTAGTTTGTCTTATTGTTAATGTTTAGTACCCTTACTTATCATACTTAATTAGATATATCTACTGTCCCTGTTTAAATTATATCTTGCACATGGCATAAACAAAAATTCCTTTTTTTTCACATTTTTTAAAACATGTTTCGATCAAGCTGAAATTTTTGCTGAAACTTTGTAATGTTCTCCTTCAATTAGTTTGTTTAGATTTTTCTTAACTATATTGATTGATTTTATATCTTCAATGTGCGAGCGAGATAGCAGATTAGCGAGTATCTGCGCCTTAAGTGACATTTTTTTATGTCAATACAATAATAATCATTTAAGTATTTCAATAAAAATGTGGTGTAGACACCAGCTAAAAAATGTGAACATTATCTATACTATAATAAAATCGTAAAGGTCAAAAAGTCTGTACATTAAATAATTTTTTGGAAAAATCAGCTAGGGAGGCTAAAAATAAGCAACAAAACATAAATCAATCGTTTTTAGAATTCTTGTCTGTCTGTCTGTCTGTCTGTCTGTCTGTCTGTTTGTTACCTCATCACATGAAAACGGCTGAACGGATTGTAATGACATTTTAGGGATAAGTAGGTATTAGCTAAACTTAAAAACTGGTGTTTGTTTTATCAAAATCGGTCAAGTATATCATGAGATACAGCTTGATCCCTCTATTGTATGCAGTTTCCTAGAACGTAGGGGTCTTGATCCACTGGTAATTGAAATACGCGTCGCCGACCGACTGGAGCCGAGTGAACCCGATTTAGCGATCGACGCGACCCGAGCGTGACAGTTTCATCTGATGAACTGCGCCTAACAGCTTGACCTCTCTTTTATTAAATACATAGTTGCATTATTATGTATATTTATGTATATAATAATAATAATAATGTCCTCCTGACCAAATTTCGGTCACAGCGGCCAATCTCAACTGAGATTAGCCATCGACGCGGGAGATATTATAGTGCACATTTAGTGTGTGCGCAAACACAGGTGCACTATCTATTCCCCCACTGTCATAGTCCGATGGGACAGCAATTCGACACGACTTGGGAGAGGTCAGGCGCAGGGCCAACGGCTTCACGTGCTTTCCAAGGCTCGGAAGAAGTGATAGTTAATTTATGAAACGCACTTATCTTAGGAAAGTCAGAGGTGCGCGCGCCTTGGGTTCGCACCTGAAACCTCTGACTTGCCAGTCAACAGTCAACACACAGTGACGGATTAAGACTACTTGATGCCCATAGCAATCCATGCCTGTGGGCCCCCCTATCCGCATGTCAACTTGAATCGGTCTTTAAACCTTTACCGCCTTAGTTTTTTTGTAAAATATGATGATGAGATATAACGTACTATATGTAGAAGTGGAGTAGGTGCGACAACAATCAGTCCTAGAATTTTTGGTTTTTCATTTTTTGGGTGACGTGAGAGTGAGACGTGATGCCCTAAGGACGGTTTTTTTGTGCTTCTTCTGGTACCCCCTCAGACGTGATGCCCTAGGCAATTGCTTAATTTGATTAAGGGTTAATCAGTCACTGACACCACTAGGCTATCACAATACAAAATTATGTATATAGGTATACGAGTATATATTTGCATTTGCAGAATCGAATATTGTTTAGTAGTTAGGTACGGTTTTGTACAAGTTTAATTCGAAACTAGGTGGCAAATGTCGCACGTCGGCGTCGTTCGTTGTCTCTTCATGTTCGACTTCCACGCGAACGAAGTCGCGGGCACAGCTAGTACATTATAGAGTTTTCTGTTACAATACAAAAAGAAGTACCTACGCACGTGGGGGATACATAATTAATTAACAAATAAATAAATCAGATCTGACACAGGACGTCAAGAATCAAGAAATTCCGTAACGAAAATAAAAACCTAACACCCTTTATTGCAGAATAATCTATTTAAAACCTATTTTAAACCAACTAATAAGGTATATAAAAACAGAACATTTAGAAATATAAACATTCGAATTTCGAAAACTAATTATTTGCTAAAATTTTTCAAGACGTGATTTTGTATTAAGTTTCTTTATGCAGTCAATACTGCATAAATAAAAAAAATTGCATTATAATAGTTCGTTTTATTTAGTATAATTAAATTATTATTTTTTAGTATTCATGTAAATAACAATAATTTTCTCAATAAAGATTATAATTATTGCATAAGTTGATAAAAAAATGCTATGCAAAAGCTTTACCGCGGCATCGGCAGTCCCCACTGGCATTTTTCTACCTTGCCCATCCTTGGTAGAAAGCAGCTTCCTACACTAAATAACCTTCTCTTCGTACGTTAACAAGAATTCCCTCGGGTATTTTCATTGAAATTCTATTAGCAACATACAACGCTCATAGGTGAGAGTGCAAACAGATCTATGTTACCACGCTAGCAATTAGTTAATGAATGAACTGACATGATTTGGTGATCGTGTTAGGTGAGAATTGTAAGGTTTAATATTGTTTTACGCGTTTTAAGTTGAGGTGAGAGGAGGATAAGAGGATTTATTTAAAATGTTTTTTTTTACCATCCAGTATTTTACGTTGCTGTGTGAAAAAATCCTTCTTGGAGGTATTTTTAAATATTTATTTATTTATACTTTATGCACACAAAATATATAGAGGCGGACTTAATGCCGTAGTAAAATACAAGGTTATTTGTAAAACACCAGCATCCTTAAAGGGGTTATTAAACTCATCATTATGAACAACTTTTATTATGGGACCAACCCCAAATCGCAAAAAAAAAACAACTGTCCATACATTTTGTCGAGTCATGTGAACATAAATGTATGGAACAGCTGATTGATGGCCCCTTTTAAGTAGGTATGCTGGTGTTTTACAAATAACCCTGTATATAGATGATCCATCATTATATATTTTACTACGGCATTAAGTCCGGCGGCATTCGATATTGAAAACTTTCCAAAGTTTTCAATATGGAATTGACATCGTATTATTTTCTTTTAAACGCTGCCTTAAACTAGGTTTTAGTTTCGTCTTTTGTTTCGTCGAGTATACCTACAGTTTACAGACTTATCTAAGTATACTTACCTAATTTCACATTTATCAGTAAATTCCCGTACGATGTTCAAACGTAAAAGGACTATCGCATAACCACCGCCCTAATCGTGGCATTAATAAAATGATGTGCATAATTCCATATATTTTTACGTCTATCGTTTTGATCGCGTAAAACAATTTGCATTAATCGCGACTCGCGACCGCTAAAGCGATATTATGTTTGAATGTTATCTCAGGAGCTGGTAGCTGATTGTGATTCCACACGTTTACTTACTAAAGGTTATAGAAAGACACACTCTAGATGTTGCATGATATTGTTCTTCTAAATTTTGCAAGTACCTAGTATTTTTCTTTGAGCGAATACCATCGTCCTGTTTGCTATTCAGCCGCTAAGCAGCAGTACATATTGCTATATTCTGCTTCTGGGCGTTAATCTGAAGAACTAAAACCTCATTTTGGCTCATACATATCGAAGTACCGAGTATGGTCGCCATTTCGAGCTTGTGTACTCTATCGTAGACCACAACACTATTAATTATCGGATGGGTGTGTAGTCTAACGCTTGCCTGTGTCATAATAATGTGGTATAGTTGTAACCGCTATGTGAAATACCCCTTGGAAAGTTTGAAAAAAAAAAGTTAGAAAAAAAATGTTTTTTTATATTTTCTTGCCCCACTCTCTTGTTGGAGTGAACCGAGAATACTTACTTGCAATTTTTGTTTCGCGAACTGGTCCAAATTCCGGGGCGGGCTATATCAGCCTTCCGTGCCGGCCGTTTCTTATAATTATATGGCTTTATACCTACAACATTTTCATTAGCATACTTTCCATGCACCTTTTACAACTACAGGCGAGAGTCTATGGAATGTTATCGTTCAGTTTCCGCGGCTGGACGGGTTCGTAATATGCATCTCATACAAAATGTTATTTTCTATGGACAAAAGCTAAACAGAGCCGAATAAATGTACCTTTGCACAGTGCACCTTTTGGGATTAACTTAAAGGTGTACTGTTTAAACTTCTATCAACATTTTAAAAATTAATTTCCGAACTGTAATCAAACTTTAGCTCAATCAGCTGTCTCTATAACCACTAAATAAATCGATGGCTCCTACGCATAAAGTCGGAACATATTTTTTGAGGTCGTAAGTAACTAAAATAAGTTATTTTTATAAAATATAATATATTTTTATAACAACCAGTCTAGCATTACGTTCTTAAGCTAATTATTGATCGCATAGAGTAAAAACATCGGTTAAAAATAAGTATATTACAAATGAACTATATCATTAGGTAATCTTAACAAAAATGGCTCTCCTGAAAAAAAAACACTTTTTTGCGTTACGACTTTATGCGTGGGAGCCATCGAATGTCACTTCTACATCGCGGCGACCTCACCGGTCCCAGTTTACATCGTCAGGGGAATGAATTCAGGTGTAAAGTTTGCTTTCCCCTTGTATTTTCGGTTTGTTGTTTATTTACGTTAGTTTTGTATTGGTTGCTGAGCTTCGCGATATTGTTTAGGTCTTATTCTGTGTAGTGTAGTTTTGAATAGGGTATTAGTCAACTGCTAAAAAAGTAAACATCGTCGATTTTTTTTTTGCAATTGGCAAGTGGTTGTCGCTGCAACTTGTCACTTTTCTTGTCATATTAAATTTGAAGGAAAAAGTTATTAAACTTCCGTAAATTTCACTTAAAACACGTCATGTTTTAAAAAATGCTTAACCAGAAAGACGTATTACCTTTTTTTTACAAAAGAAAATTCTCCTATGTCGTTACAGACATAATTTCACAATGACAAAACATTTTGACCTAGACCAAAAAAAATTCTAAGGATCTCACAATTTTTACTCGCGTGCGGGATGCGAACCCGTGACCAATTGCAGAAGGTGAATCGCTTAACCGCTATGCCAATTGTGCCGTCAAAACGAAAAAACAAGTATTTATAATTATAACATGGATAGTGGTGATTGTAATGCTCGATCCTTCACCTTAAAAGAAGAGGCCTTTGCCCTATAATAGGGCAGTTACAGGCTGATTAATAATGACTATTCCAAACTCTACAATAAAGGATCTACAATAAACTGCCTCGTTGGTCTAGTGGTAGCAAGCGCGACTGCTGAGCACGAGGTCCTGGGTTCGATCCCCGGGTCGGGCAAAGTGTTATTGGGTTTTTCCATTAGGAAATTCTCAGTAGCAGCACGGAGTCTGGAATTGTGCCCGTTTAATGGCAATAGGCTCACCCCCTATTACATGGGACTTATTACACAGCCGGCGAAACGTGGGCGTACTACACACCTCTGCCTACCCCCTCTGGGGAATACAGGCGTGAGTCTATAAAAATAATATTCCAAACTCTACAATAAAGTATCTACAATAAACCAACCTGAATAAAATCTAATTCCGTAGACATTATGAATTCAGCATATTAGCGGACTTCGGTGACAGACATCCGACCGTGGCTTAAATATCCCTTCGTAATTTTCACTAATTACCCTTGACTGGGTTCCATTCCTTTTTAGTACTTTTTAAAACATTTCCGTAAAGTGACTGGGCTTTTTAGACAGTTTTAATCCGGATAATATTTTTGCGGAGGATATACTTACCTATTTCAAATTGCATTTTGTAAATTTAATATGGATAGTAAAAATATTTTTGTAGAAGGGTGACGTTTCATCTGAGGATTAAATATTTTTTGGGTGAGTTGTCAACTTTTTTTTTGTTTTTTGTCGTGTAGAAAACTCTATCAAATCAAATCAAATCAAAATATTTTTATTCATGTAGACCATTTTAGGCACTTATGAATAGTCATAATTCTAATATTATTATAGGAGTGACTCTAGTTGCCAGTTCCAAGGGCAGCCTACCCCTCATGGAGAAGAATCTGGCAAGAAACTCTATGGTTGCTCTTTTAAATAATGGCTTACAATATTTTTGGATACATTGTTCTGAGATGTTATGTGAGAACAATGCGAGTCGACTAAACATAGGTACGCGCCTTAAATATACATATATACTTTTGATAACATTACTATAACAGCTGTGGGCTGACCAGTCTATAAGAGTACCCCATCACTAATGAGCTAAGTCAAAAATGTTTTGTAAATTTTTAGGTAGGGTATGTTTTTGCTTATTAAATCATAAATTCTTTAATTATTTAGCAATTCTTATTAATTCTTAAATTTTATATAAAGTGACAGTCACTGTCAATGTTTTTTATCGTCGAGTATTCAAAACTTTTACTAAAAAAACCTTTAACGCTCTAGTGTCGTATTTTAAATTTACCGTTCGCTTTTCTAGCATGCAATTACCCTTTTTATGAGTAAGTGTGATTAAAAATAAATATTGTGTGTATGAAAAATGAGTTTCATTCTGAGTCAAGAAACTTTGAGGTGTTGGTTTTTGTAGGTGACTGTACGCGACGCAGATTTAGACGAAGCGTGTAGACGAACACTTTGTGCGACTGAATAACCTGTGCAGCCGACTGTACAAGGGGATACAAAAGTATAAGTGGTTACAACTTTTTGTAAAAAAAAAACTATCGCTTACCCCGATAATGCATTAAAAAAAATTCACATTGTTGTATTAATGAAAAATATTTAAAAATTAGATGTTTAGACTTAAAAAAAATACTAAAAATATTGAATTATGAATAAATTTTTATAACTTCTAAAATTACCTAGTTCAAATAATTGAAATTTTCACTTGCATTATACTTACCTACCTTTATTTTAGCCTCCTAAATAACAATACGCCGAAAAGACAAAAAAATCATAGAGAAATGGAAATAATTATAATGTAATGAAAAGAACAATCATTTAATTTTGAATATTATTAGGTACAGTGACGGCCAATAGACAAAATGTAGAAAAATACTTATTACAATTTTATTATTAAGTAAATAAAGAATATTTTTTACGTATACAAACTTATTAGCCCAGCTGCTTATTATACTAGTTATATACCAAATTATAAAGTAATATATACATTAATATATTTATGTACAAATATCAATAAACTAAATAATAATATATTTTATTTACATTTTATTTTAATAATTAAACATCCTCCTATATGACGATGGTGGATTTCTTCTTTATCTGCTTAAGTGCCAGCTACCAGTAACGTAACCTATTTCCTCGATCAACAGCAAAATTGATCTCAATATACACACAAAACGTATTAAATAAGCAAAAACATCGTGTTAACCTAATAATAAGTTATTAAATATCAACAAAAAGTATAATAAAAATCCGTTTATGTATACAAATTATCTTTTTAATATTATTAACCCTCCCTTCCACCATTGTTTATAATGTTGAAACAATTACTCCCTAGCCAATTTTAGATCCTTGAAAAAATGAAAAATATTTACCGTTTCTTCAATGAATTCAAACTCTATTGGAGAGGAAATATGGATTACATTTGAAGGTAATAGGTATTAAATCAACAAAAAATCAGCTGTTCCATACATTTTGTTGAGTCATGTGAACATAAATGTATGGAACAGCTGTTTTTTTTTGTGATTTCAGGGTTGGTCCCATAGTAAAAGTTGTTCATAATGAGTTTAATGACCCCTTTTAAGAATGCTGGTAACCCTGTATACATTAAAGTAAAAAGTGTTTACTTGAAAAATTCACCAATATAAACATAAAAATACAAGTCCTTTTGCAAGACACACATTTAAATAGTTTTAACACTTTTGACGTCGTCTACACAAGTGTTTGTATGCACGGTTATTCCCGTCGCATTGTGAACCCACGTCTATTTCTACACACGTCTCCACTCGCATCACACAAAAGAATACCGAGGCATACACAAACACTGTGCACGCTTTCGCTATGAGATTTCTAAAGTTTGCAGAACACTTTATGTAGCTGAAATACAGTGATAATCAAACAAACGCTTTGGAAATGTTGTTTTGGGAGACTTTATTTTGTTAATGCTCTTCTTTATGGTAAGCAAAGAAATATATTTCTTGGGAGCAAATCCTTTTTTTTAGAAAGAAAAGAAAGAAAGAAAGAAATAATTTATTCAGCTCAATGAGAGGTACCATGCACAACACAACACAACACAATATGACTAAATAATAAAACGACATGATTATTATACAAAAAAAAAAACATGGAATGCTATGCAGACTGCCTCACGGTTGTGCCAAAAAGGCGTTCAGTTCAGCGTATGCTAGACAGGAGCCGGGAGTTTACAGGGGAAACCGGGTAGTGCGGGATTCTTACCTCACAACTTAGATTTCTCTGGCCGAGCAATGAACGCGGGACCTTAAATTCAGTATTTCAAAGTCTCTCTGTCATATAGTTGGGCCTACACAGTATAACCACAGTATAATAATCATACAGTATGGTAACTACGTACAAACGCTCGAACGAACACTCACACAACCATGCGTAATATTGCTTAACGACGAGACTCCTACGCGAATGTCGCGGTACTCGCAGTATCAACGACGTGTCGTTGCCATTGATAAACAAAAAAAAAAGGGTTTTTGTATATCAATGGTCGTTGCGCATGTACAAGTGTGAGTGTCGTGTTTTCGAGCGTTTGCACATAGTTTCCGTACTGTGTGATTATTATACTGTGGTATAACTCCATGATGGATTTACCTTAGCATTTAACTTGTGAAATGAAGCATGAAATTACATACCTGCGTTCATGTTTCATGTTTAAACACCAAATCAAGTGAAATGAAACACGAGCCAAAATAAACGGATTCCAGACAGTATATTAAGGTTTACTATGCCATACACAACGTAGTCGAGGCGCACGGCGATAAATTTTGATTTAAATAAAATTATATTTCATAAAAATATAATTATTATCAATCATATGCTATACAGGGTTATTTGTAAAACACCAGCATCCTTAAAAGGGGTTATTCAATTCATCATTTTGAAAAACTTTTACTATGAAACCAACCCTGAAATCGCAAAAAAAAAATCAGCTGTTCCATACATTTTGTTGAGTCATGTGAACATAAAAAATCACGATACATGCAGGATAGATTCGGTTATTTGTCGGATCTTGAACCGAATACGTCGTCGGGTTGCACAATACCAGTATATTATAGCAAGGCTATCGGATACGGCAATGCAAGATGTGCTGTGTGAATACAACATTCGGTTTTTTCAGATCCGATAAAAATAAGATCCGGCAAATCGTGTCTCCGTGTGAACGTACCTTTACGGTAACAACATTAAGTAGGTACGTATTTATTATTAGCCTCCAAAACCCATTGTTTATTAGCCTCCAAAAACACTACCAATTAACATTATCCGATGATATGTGATTGCTAAGGTTTAAAAAAAAGTAAAAAATATTTTTCTCCCAACTTGTTCAATTTACTTTCCATTTGCTTTATTGTTAGTCTTACATCGTTTTACAATTATGTTAATGTTTCATAGATAAACGGTATTCCTAACAGGTAGTCCCAAACAACATGCAATCTGCCAACCTTCTTTGTGTAACAGATGTAAGGCTAAAGTACCTAATAATACGTTCTTGTAAGACCAACCGTATCTCTCTAACATCTCTCATTTCCGCTAGCCTTACACAAATGATCAAAGTTCTCAGACAAATGACCTGGTATAATGAGGTTATTTGAGTCAAGAGATGGTGACCATCCGACCCTGGTTGATGTCGCTTTATTAGCCTGGGAGAGATATGAGTTTATATGAACGACTACAGTCATAATATACACTCCATTCGCTCAAAAAGTTTGCAGTTTACCTACAGACTATTTTGGTAATATGTGAAAATAAATAAATACATTTATTGGTGGCAATTCTTTTGTACACCCTCTGAACTAATTTAGACTCACTATCTCTCTTTCTAACTGAAATCATTAGAAAAGGATAGAAAATTGATAGAGCTGTCAAACTAGTCAATTTGCGTGATATCAACGAGAATTTAGTTGGCATGTCATAGAGGTCTCGTCTATTTTTACATCAATTGCAAGGTCATAGACTAATTTGACAGCTCTAATTCTATATTTCAATTTGCTGTCCTTTTTTTATGGTGTTTACTAAAAAGAGATATAGTTAGACTAAAATTAGTTTAGCGGGTTGTACAGTCAACCGCAAAATTATGTACACATGTAGAGGAATTCAAATGATTATTTTTTAAAGTACAGTATTAATTTGTTAAAAAATATATAACCTAAGTATTGGTAAATATCTACTGATGCTTACTGCAATATTTTTACATTTTAAATAGGTACGCGTTTTTCTAGAACGGCTTTTGATTAACTCTACATGTTTACATGTTTTTGCTCGTGACTGTACAAGAGAATCAACACCATTGTTTCAAACTTTCGCGAACGTTTAACATAATAATACCACTTTTTAGTTGCGTAAAATCATTTAAGTATTTATTATTTCTCAAAATCTGACGTTTGAAGTGCTTTGCAGCTCTCGTGTTCGCAGACAGACTAATAAATAAGAGTTGTCCTTAACCGGTTTTTTATTCGACAAAAATTCTAACCAGCAATAAAATTTGTGTTAAATATATTTGGATAGAGGCTCTTAAAACTAGTATTATGTCATTCAATATTTAATTTTATATCACTCCAATTTTGAGAAAATCACTTTCTATTTATCGTACATTTCTAGAGATACTACGAACAAGCCCTTCTAAATATTAAAGTAAATGAAGGGGTATAAAATTATTTTTTAGCGGTTCCAGGTTACATATTTTTGTGGCTTTCGGCATCAGGTAGTTTCATGCTGGTTAGAATTTTCTCAGAATAAAAAACCATCTTCCTTACAAAAAGCGGTCAAGTCCTTTGCAGTTTTAACAAATAAATAAACCTACAAAACAACAGTTTTTTTTTTTAATTCTTGAAAACCTTATTTTAGTGGTCATTAAAATAGACAGTATGAAAGATCAACTCAATTTGACGCGTGGAAACAAGCGCATTTACATTTAGGTAGACAGGGAGCTTAGCCAAGTTGACTATCTACAATCGCTAACGCAGAAAACGAAAGAAATGTATAGGATGACATTACCTTTATCGTTATGTCACGTGACATATCGGTCGAAGGTAATGTCATCCTATACATTTCTTTCATTTTCTATTCGTTAGCGATTGTAGATAGTCAACTTGGCTAACCCCCCAGATTACGTACGAAAACTTTGAATCACCGAGAGGCGATGTCTATCTATATGTAAGTACACCAGTTTTAACGCGATGAATTCAGTCGGTCTTTTGTACCTATATACTTTGTACTTTGTCCCTCGCACACCCGTATCTCAGAGATCTTGCTAATGAGCGCGCGTCTTATATAAAAACGCTGAAGAAAAACTGTACGAGAGCAAATGACGTGTTTCGTCTTCTAAACATAGATTCTACACTTGAATTTTTTTTACATGTTAGCTTATCCAATATAATTATTTAATAAGACTTTGGAATGACTAGAGTTGATGACCAACCTGGTGTCAGAGTTTAAACCGCCCGTAGGCCTCTTGCTCACACCGTTGAAAAATCTTTCAGATCGCTTGTTTCCTCATCGTTTTAGAAAGTGCTATTAAATTTCTAATACGCACAAGAATTCGAAAAGTCAAAAGTGCTTGCCTCGGTTTCGAAGTTACGACCTTTGACTTGACAAACCAACGGTACTGTTATCTATCACTACGTACCTAAATAAATAAGCTGTGTGTTAAAATATATCTATGCGCAGGTATACTCTGTATAGCTTAAGGCACATCGCTACGCAAAACGGAGTCAGTTCCATATAATTTGATTGTAGCCCTGATCGAACGTGAGTTGATTCGTAAGGTGCGAAATAGTCCTTCTTTTTCTACCGCAAAGGGTACGTGCCGCGGGTCGCACGAATTGGCGAGCGAGCGCACTTGGTTACAAAAATAGTAAGTTTTTTTTTAAATTGTGATAAGATTATTGAACTGTCGCGTTGGCAGTCTGAATCGTGACTGCGAAGTTGGAGATCCCGGAGTAGATTCCCTAAGACTACACTTTCAGCCTCTTACAAAAAGGGCATGTCATCCAAAAGTTTTCTCCTTTAAGTTTTATGAGATCCTAGTACAACGCATACTTCGATAAAAGCGATTCTAAACCAAGGCAGCAACGTAAATAATCCTTTTGAAAGTCAGGTTAAAATCAATTTTCTAGGTCTTGACTCTTGTACTAATGTCACGAGGTGAGTGAACGATCGGTAAGGATCGTCAACACTTAAAATTAATTAAAAATCCCACTCGTCAACAGTGTGAACGAGGGGGTGTTACTGAGCGGAAATGGCCGTACATAGTCAGTGTTTTTTTTTAAGAAAATAATGAATTAGGTATAGATATATACAGGGTTATTTGTAAAACACCAGCATGCTTCAAATGAATTAAAAAAAAATATCAGCTGTTCCATACATTTATGTTCACATGACTAAGCAAAATGTATGGAACAGCTGATTTTTTTTGCAATTTCAGGGTTGGTCCCATAGTAAAAGTTGTTCATATTGATGAGTTTAATGACCCCTTTGAAGGATGCTGGTGTTTTACTAATAACTCTGTATATACAGCGTGTAACAGAAGTCCGAAATAATACTTAAGGGCATATATGTATACGTATCATGTATAGAATCACCTGTGAAAATATGGAGTAAAAAGAAGCCATTTTTTTTTCAGATCAAAATAATTCTTTTGATATAATTTTCTTTAATATTGACAGATTTCATTAACCTACGCGTGCCTAGTGCTTACCTAAAGATTTTATCAAAGGTAAATAACCTGATGCGTGTTGATTCACCTTTCAGCTGATGTCTAGGGCTGTATTTAAAAGATTTTGGTAAAATCTTTGACCGTGGTTTACAAAAATTGTTAGGAGTTCGGTTCCAAAACCTATTCTCAAAGATTGTGTATAGGGTACCTTAAACGCCCTTAATGTATGATTTCGGACTTCTGTTACACGCTGTATACAAGCTGGATTTAAACGCATGACCTACTGAATAAAGCTCTCAGTCGCTCTGCTAATCTAAGCTATAAGCTTCATATAAGCCCGTGTTATCAAAATTCTCTTCCACTTTCAACAACTCTGATGTTACAGCCACTCCTTGTCCAGAGTACTTAGAGTTAACTTAACATTTCTGTCATAATAAAGGTAGAAATTAAGTAGAACTGTTTACAATTCTACTTCCACAGTGTGGACAAAACAATTCCTCACACAATTATATGAATGATAAAAAATTAAATACTCAGATGACGGCTGATAGAGAAGAATAGAAGAAGAGGACGTTTTTTGGGCAGGCGAAAGAAACAATAAAATAAATAATGCATTCCAGCTTTATTTTATACAACTTTCTTTAACCATCATCTGCCTAGCCTTTTCCCAACTATGTTGGGGTCGGCTTCCAGTCTTACCGGATGCAGCTGAATACCAGTGTTTTACATGGAGCGACTGCCTATCAGACCTCCACAACCTAGGTACTGGGTTACACGATACCCCTTGGTAAGACTGGTTGTCAGACTTTCGGGCTTCTGACTACCCGTAACGACTGTCAAAGATCTACAATTGACAGCCGGGGCCAACAGCTTAACGTGCTATCCGAGGCATGGAGAGTGATAATTAATTTATAAATCGCACATAACTTACGAAAAGTCAGAGGTCGCCTTGGGTTCGAACCCGAGACCTCTGACTTGCCAGTCAAAGGTCACCACCACTAGGCTATCACGACTTACAACTTTCTTTAACCAATAGTGCTAAACGCTTAACATCACACGTAGCTGAAACGCCTGCAGAATACAGGATGAATCATATAACAGTAAAGAAATAAAACGAAACAGATGTACTCAGCACCTTTTCAAATAATATATTTTGATCATTTGGGCCTTATTCACAGGAGATAAAACAGATTGACGTAAAATAAGACGCGTACGTGACTTACGATAAAGCGGCGTTCGTTTTCATATTTACTGGATTTTTATACGGAAGGACGCTAACGTTTATTCAAAATTTTCCTTTCCTTATTTGTGTGTGCTAATATTTTGTCGTCAATTCGCAAAGTAATGATATTATATATTGGTATTGTTGTCGATTCTGTGACCTATGTACGAATCGCTTTTCTTTGCAAAACAGCGATTCGAACGGCGAAAGTTTTCGGAAGAAAACTGGATTTATTTATTCTTCTTAAGGCGCTGTGCACAGTCAAGTTTGGTAAACCTGAGGTAGTGAAGCAGATGAAGTGGGGGACGGTGGGGGGGGGGCGGGACGCCCATGGGTCCCGCCCCTTCCGTCTATTGCAAGCTTGAAGCAAAATAATAGATTGCGAGGCATCGCGCAAAACTCGCCATTGCGTAACGTCCATTATAAATAAAAGCGTAATTTCGCCAGTAATATCATAAATGCATTTGACCTATCGTGGCTATGGCCCGCTTGAAATGAGCGTGCCCGCGGCAACCACTAGGTTCGAACCCTATCAGACATCGTATATTTTTGAATTTTTATAATACGCAATATAATAATTAGTAATTACCTACATTCTTCTTTTTGTTATTTTTTAAAATATTTATGTTCATAATTTTGTTTTCTTATTTTTAAAATAATGAAACAATAATTGTTATTTTCTAGAAAAGATTACATCAAAATTGTGCAAAATTGAAAAAAAAACTGTAAAATTTTAAAAATAATTATTTATGTACATACATATATTATATTTATATCAAACAAAAAAATAGACAAAAAGTAAAAAAACAATTTATTTAAAAAAGAAATCTTTTTACTCCAAAGAAAAACCATTAAAATTGCATTATAATTGTTTAAAAAATAAGAAAATCAACAAAAATAAAAATATAAAAATAAAAAAAAGTAAAATAACAAATAAGAAAATCAGCAAAAAGTATTGCTCGATGCAGGATCGAACTCGATTCATTCTCTGTATTAGTTGACTATAGCAACGTTCTAGACCGCTAAACCATTTAGACAGTAATGACAGTGACTAAATTACATTTCTCCTTGACTGTCAGAAGCTTATATGGTAGTTGTCTGATTTAGATGTCAGACATCGTACATTTTTGTATTTTTATAATCTATACATATAATAAAATCGTAACGAAGTATGTATGTAATTGATTGGCGCGAAAACTACTGGACAGATTTAGTTGAAATTCGGCAAATATACTTTTTAAATTCTTAGTCAACTTATAGGGTATAAATTATTACGTTTATAATTATGGGGGATGAGCAGTATTGTAGTAAGCAGCGTATTTCTAGAATTTGCTGCAGAATTGTTGTTGTTGTTGGGAAAAATATTATTAAATTTCAATTTACAAAATATTATCACGCTATATCCACAAGGAGCTAAACATTACATAACATAACATAATAATAATATCTTTTAGGAACGATTATTTTGTCAACATGTCAACAGACTTCATAGCCTTCCGGTCGGGCGAACGCCTTGGAAGTGTAAATCTTTGGGTTCGATCCCCAGTTCCGCAAACTTTTTGTGGATTCTTTTGTATTTTTTTTTGTCATTGAAATTAATATGTATTTTTGTGGTATTTCATTCTTAATGACTAACCCGAACGAAACATGCTTTTTAATAATTTTTCAACTTATAAAAAACGTATATGCAACGAGGTATGCAAGGATCGTAGCAAGTGGAAATCCGTTGTCTCTGCCTACCCCTCTGGGAAACAGGCGTGAGTCTATGTATGTATGTAAAAAACGTCACCACTTTAATTTGAAACATTTATAAAATTTATATTATTTAAAACATAGTGTTCTAGATGGCGTTAGAATCTATTTAGATCAGCGGAATTCTTTTTTAAATATTTCAATTTGAAACCCGAAGGAAGCAACGCGCATCGTGTGGGATTATACTTTTAAAAATTTCTTCTTATAAAAAAAATCCGCTTTAAATTGAAGCATTAAAATTATTATTATTTAAAACATAATGTTTCCTTTTTCTTAACTAGATGGCGTTAGGAGTCGATTTAAATCTGAGGAAAAATAATTTTCTTGGATACTCCTGATGGGACAGGAAAAATATTTATAACCACTGGCATCCTTGCAGGGAGGCAGGGCAAAATTACAATTGCAGTAGCGTCTTCGGCGATTACTGCCACGTTGTTTTCTGGTGACAAAACAGCGCACACCATGTTTAGGATTCCCATCAATTTACAGAGCAACGAAACACCTGTTTGTGATGTGTCACGAAATAGTGACAAGGCAGGCATTTGCTTAAGAATTGTTCTTTGATCGTATGATGGGATGAATGTATAATGGCAAACAGAAAAGCAGTTGATGCGGTACACAGAACTCTAAAAGACATCCGTAGGAACCAACACATAATGGGTGGTGTCACAGTTATGTTCAGCGGCAATTTCCACTGAACGCTGCCTGTGGTGACGCGAGGAACTGGGGCTGATGAGGTGAATGGTTCTTTGAAACGATTATTTTTATGATCCTGTATTCATAAGTTGAGCTTGACAATAATTATGGGCGGCTGAGTAGGAATCCACATGCTCAAGAATTTTCCAACTCAAAACGCCCAAAAATAATCAAGCTGCAGCAATCAACGAATGCATTCTTTTATAAATGAAAGGGAATGAAGTGTTTTACACATTTATAAACACTGTTGTCAATCAAGATGACGCCACTCATTATTCTGTAAAATTCCTGAATTCCCTCACTGCAAGTGGACTTCCGACGGACGTCATTAAGTTGAAGGTCGGTGTCCCGATTATGCTTCTTCGGAACTTAACGCCTTTGAAATTGTGTAAAGGGACCCAGAAAATGATGGCCTGATGGCTTAATGTAAATTATCTGCAAATCATCAAGGCGCAAATTCTAACGGGTTTCGGTATTGGCGAGACAGTGTTTACACCATGTACCACTAATTCTCCACATTTATCCCTTTCAATTTAAGCGAGTGTAGTTTCCTGTGGGCGTTTGTTTCGCCATGAGAAGTCTGCGAGTGTCGATCTCAGGACCAGCTTCTCCTCACATAGACTGTATGTCGTTTGCTCTCGGGTCACCAGTCCTGACTCTCTGTACATTTTAGCTCCCGAGAGCAAAACTACAAACAAAGTAACCTGTATGTTTTTCTAAATATCCTGGTTCGGATTTGATATTGATACGAAACTTTTGTTCTTTTACATAGGTTTTTCGCTTTATTAGGTCAGAAATTATGCAATAAAATATGCGAAGCGCACTTATAACTTTTTCTTTTGCCCTATACATTAGTAAGACTTAAATATAAAACTAATCTTTGTTGGAATAATTGCTCTCAAATGTGCAAAACATATACAATACAATAGGTATATTTAAAAAATTCTCTCATTCTCTCCTGTGCAATAATTATTCCCACATGATAGTGGGGTCTGCTTTTCGGGTTTTTCGCTTCCCCTTCGCTCTATCCATTGCATCGTCCTGGATAATGTTTATTATGATTATATCCTGATTAATGGCAATATATAATGTTTTCAATAATAAATATTTTGGATAATTTAAATGTTTATGTACATGTTTTGCTTAATAAGAAACTCGCAAAAACAACTGACTTGGGCGGACTTGAACTGTCATATCATAACATTACTAATCTGCACTAATAAAAGTTTGTGAAGATGTTTGTTACCTAAACACTTTTGATTTGAATAGAACTCGGTAAACATAAAAACCATATTTCCTGGATTAACAAAAAATATAAATTTTATCCTGGTTCAACATCCACGCGGGCGAAGCTGCGGGCAAAAGCTAGTACACAATATAATAATAAGTAGGTAAGTACACCTACATATTTTCTTTTTGTTTTTTTTTTTAATATTTATGTTAATAATTTTGTTTTCTTATTTTTAAAATAATGAAACAATAATTGTTATTTTCTAAAAAAGATTATATTAAAATTGTGCAAAATTAAAAAAAATTTAAAATTGTATAAACAATCATTTTATGTACCTATATTATATTTATCAAACTAAAAATAGACAAAAAGTAAAAAACTATTAAAAAAAAAACTTTTTAGGTACTCTAAAGAAAAACCATTATAATTGTTTAAAAATAAAAAAATAAACAACAAAAATAAATACTGAACATTTATTTCAGACAAGAAAATAGAAAAAAAAGTAAAATAATAATTAATAACAATTATTTCAAATAAAATAATCAACAAAAAAAATCACTCGATGCGGGGATAGAACTCCCAATCGGTCGCTGTCATGGGCCACATGTGCAACGTTCAAGACCACTAAACCAATTGGACGGTACTGGATATGACGAAATTACATTTCCCAATATACAGCTTTCAACAACAAACAAGATACGTAAATAATTTCTGAGCGGGGGCGGAACAAAATGACATAGGTCCGTCTAGCAGCGCGCCTCAGCGGTCACTGTCGCTCCGCGTAGAAATGAAAGAGAAGGGATAATGGCGCGACGTTTGGTTCGACTCGTCCGAATTATTTATCAGTAAATATATTAATTCCTACTAATATCTTATTTCAATCGATAAATACAAGCGAGGGCTCCCTTTATTATTATTTATTACGTAACTGTTATAAATTTCATCAAGATTGGTTTATAAATAATAGAGATAAAATTGCAGGAATGTTAATTTTAATGGTTGTTTTATGATTTTTTTTTATCGAAAAAAAATTCCAAAAACGTGTTTTGAAGCCAAGGGCTCCGTCACAAATATGATCAAGAATAACATATATTTTTTTTGCTACTCTAAAATGTATACATTAGGCTAAAAAACTGTTTAATTAAGCCTATTTTGACTGTGCACAGCGCCTTAACGTATGGTTGATGAACAACCTGGTGTCAGAGTTTAAAACGCCCGTAGGCCTCTGACATGGCTTTACACACCATTGAAAAATCTCTCAGATGTGCTGGTTTCATCACGATGTTTTCCCTCACTGTTTTAGCAACTGATAATTAATTTATAAAACGCACATAGCTTACGAAAAGGCAGAGGTGCGCGCCTTGGGATCGAACTCGACCCCACTGACTTGTCAGTCGACGGTCGTACCACTAGGCTATCAGTGCTTATATAGGGTGGCCCATTTATAGTGGTCCAAAAAATTTTTTTACATCTAGGACATCCTGATGATTAATCTAAACGCAACATATGTTCCGCGAAAATCAGTAGTTTAGAAGTTATGATTTTTTAAATTTAATTTCTTAAAATTTCTACTTTAGTCATGTAAACCTCTTTAGATTGAAAGTGATCGCACTAAATCGAATCAAATTTGGTGTGTAAGTACTATAGACATGTAGCAAGCAAGCAATGAGCTATTTTTAAGGTTAACCTTAAATCGTAACATGGTTTTAGACCTTTCGGTGAATTATTCGTAATTTTCGATTGATTAAGCACATTTTTCAAAAAATTCTAAAGACAAAAAAATGTACTACACGAATTTTGCTTATGGTTGTAAAAACTACCTTGAAGTGTGAGGATAACATAAATAAAAAAATACTGCGGTGTAACTACAGTAAGTTCTTCAGAAATGAACATTGTATGCACTAGGTCATTAAAAACTTAAAATTTTAATTTTTGCCTAAAACATCATTTGAATAAATCCAACTTTATTATGAAAATAAAAACACTGGAATTAGTTAAATAAAGGATATTTATTTAAATTAACAACCCACCATGACAAAATAAACGCTATTACAATAAGTTTTCAGAATGTCTGTCTCTATTTTCAATGCATAAACATTAAACAGCGACGTCGCAAAAAAATCCTTTTATGCCTGTTGAAGAGCTGTCTATTTGCTTTCGTCGTGATAGCCTAGTGGTGGTGACCGTTGACAGACAAATCAGAGGTCTCGGGTTCGAACCCAATGCGCGCACCTCTGACTTTTTGTAAGGTCTGTGCGTTTTATGAATTAATTATCACTCTCCGTGCCTCGGATAGCACGTTAAGCTGTTGGCCCCGGCTGTCAATTGTAGATCTTTGACAATCGTTACGGGTAGTCAGAAGCCCGAAAGTCTGACAACCAGTCTTATCAAGGGGTATCGTGTAACCCAGTATCTGGGTTGTGGAGGTCTGACAGTCAGTCGCTCCATGTAAAACACTGGTATTCAGCTGCACCCGGTAAGACTGGAAGCCGACCTCAACATAGTTGGGAAAAGGCTAGGCAGATGATGATGATGACCGAATTACAACAGGCTTTCAACAGGCTTAAAAAGATTTGCATTGAAAATAGAGGCAGACATTTCGAAAAATTATTGTAATAGCGTTTATTTTGTCATTGTGGGTTGTTATTTTAAATAAATATCCTTTATTTAACCAATTCCAGTGTTTTTATTTTCATAATAAAGTTGGATTTATTCAAATGATGTTTTAGGCAAAAATTAAAATTTTAAGTTTTTAATGACCTAGTGCATACAATGTTCATTTCTGAAGAACTTACTGTAGTTACACCGCAGTATTTTTTTATTTATGTTATCCTCACACTTCAAGGTAGCTTTTACAACCATAAGCAAAATTCGTGTAGTACATTTTTTTGTCTTTAGAATTTTTTGAAAAATGTGCTTAATCAATCGAAAATTACGAATAATTCACCGAAAGGTCTAAAACCATGTTACGATTTAAGGTTAACCTTAAAAATAGCTCATTGCTTGCTTGCTACATGTCTATAGTACTTACACACCAAATTTGATTCTATTTAGTGCAGTCACTTTCAATCTAAAGAGGTTTTCATGACTAAAGAAGAAATTTTAAGAAATTAAATTGAAAAAATCATAACTTCTAAACTACTGATTTTCGCGGAACATATGTTGCGTTTAGATCATTCATTGGGATGTCCTAGATGTAAAAAAAATTTTTGGACCACTATAAATGGGCCACCCTGTATTATATTTATTTATTAATTTTAATCATAATATATTATAAATATATTATAAAAATAATTAAATTGAATTGTCTAGTTGTACAGTACGTGCCACTGATGTCTAAGACTGTGAAGTGGCTTTGTTGCTTAAGACATGGCTTTAAACATCTTTGAAAAATCTCAGGAGCGCTGGTTTTCTCACGATGTTTTTCCTCAGCGTTTAACAAATGATACCTAATAATTAATCTCTGAACGAATGAATTCCGATTGACAAATCCGTAAAGTCAGAAATACTTGCCTGGTTTCAAACCTATGACCTTTGACTTGGCAATCTAACCGTCGCGCGTCGTACCACTAGGCTATCACAGCTTCAAAAAAAAGATTATTGCAATAATTTAATTATTACTTTGTCTAAAAAAACGTGACTTCTTAATACTTAATTTATGTTGTATTGATCACTAGCGAATAAAGATCAATAATGTAGAAAAGTATATAAACATGTCAGAAACCGAGGCGATCAGGTGCAACGCTAACGCAATGTTTGCCCTGGGGGCTTAGCTAAGTTGACTATCTAATCTACAATCGCTAAGCTATAGAAAACGAAAGAAATGTATAGAATGACATTACCTTTATGGTTATGTCACGTGACAATACTGGTAGGTACTGTCATCCTATACACATTTCTTTCGTTTTCTAAAGCGTTAGCGATTGTAGATAGACAACTTAGCGAAGCTCCCTGATGTAGCAAAGAACTTAACGATAAAAAAAAAACTTCTGTAAGATGATTAATATACGCCAGTCTTCTTCATAATGCCCCTAATACACAAAGTTTCATCTATAATGTAATTTCGTAGCCCCTCGTAGAGTTTTATTATAAGTAACTTCAGCCGCTTCTAACAATTTTTTATTCGATACGGTCGAATAAAAAGTTGTTTGAAGCGGCCACTCCACAGCCTTAATACAGCTAAACAAATTTATAGAAACTGAAATCCGAAATTAAACAAAAGTAACCTTTTAATTTAAAAAAAAATCGAAAACAAAATCGGTTTATCTGTTCCACCGGTATCGGGAACAGGGTCCAAGCTACTGGTGGTTAGGGGTCCAGAGGAGGAACCTCCTCACTATTCGCACCGTGTCCAGCAATACTGCTTTCTGCGCCAGGCTCCCAATCCAGCTGCCTAACGAGAGCCTAATTATTATTATTATTTATTTATTTAATAAAAGGTACCTACATACCATTATAATTATAATATAATATAAAGGTACATACCAACTATACATATACTATAATATAACTATAGTTATTTATTATTTAGTAGTTAATATAGTTTGTAGTGTCATTACAATATCTATCATACTTATAGTAAAAAATAATAAATTATTTATGTAGACTTACATTTTGATACAATTGATCTAGCTGTATCATAAGCTGCATGTTATAGTTGCAGATGTTTCAGTGTATTTAGCATTTCTGTATAATCTGGGCCGGGCAATCGTCAGATGGAGTCCAAGCCATCTACAAATTGTGACAAGCTTAAGCACCTTAGAGATTCAGTTTGGACATAATTGGATGGACCCTCTGGATATTGTTAGTTTGGACTTAGTTTCAGCCTTGTCACACAGAGGAATGGGGTCCTATTAATAACTGCAAATGAGGATTGAACTAAGGTTCTGTAGAGTTGTAGTTTTGTCTTTGTCAACCATCGCTAAAACGCTATCTCGCTCGTACGTTGGAGGAATAAAATCACTGAATATAGGTATGAAATCATAAGAAAACTAGTTATGGAGAATAACATAATAAAGGTTCAGCAAAAAAAACAGTTTGATCGAAACAAGTTTTTATTCATAAAAGTTTCTTTAACTGAATTAATTTTGTTTATACAATTTTGTTACAAATATCATTGCAATTAATTATTTATTCTTTGAAATAGATAAAAGGTCGAGCACAATAATAATAACTAACTATATTTACACCTAGGAATAAACTATCTATACAGGGTTGTTTGTAAAACACCAGCATCCTTAAAAGGGGTCATTAAACTCATCATTATGAACAACTTCTACTATAAGACCAACCCTGAAATCGCAAAAAAAAATCAGCTGTTCAATACATTTTGTTGAGTCAGAGTGAGTGGGGTCTTAGTTAAGTAAGACGTATGACATTGAAAAAGTCATATTGGTACATGCCAGGTTCGAATCCACACACACGCGCTTGCAAAGCGGGTCCGTAACCAATGCGCCCCCACGACTCAATATTTACAACATAATATTTATCATTAAATTATAGTACATATATTTAAGTTACAGTACCGTCTATCGTCAGTCTATGGTACAGTACCTACGTTGGCACTTATAAATATTTATAGTTGTATTCGTACATATCTCCACTTTTGTTCCACACAGAATATTAAGAAATAACACCTACACTAATGCTAAAATCTGAACTTACTTTTGACCTTTTTTTACATAAAAGAGAAAGGTTGAACTGCTTAAATGCCCATTAAATCCAGATTTATAAAAATAACAGGCAAAAGCTCAGGTAAATGCGCCAATGTGCCTATAGTATGCTCCTTTTCCGCTCGGATTTGGTGAAAAGGCAGTTTGGCTATATCTGTGTGTGCTTCGGAAGATTTTTATTGCCACCGAGTATTTCTTTTTATATTTCTGTTGAAGTAATAAAGATTGGCGGTTGTTTTACTTAATCCCTTGTGTTTTGATTTTTAAATCTTTGTAGATAGCTCTGAAAATAATATGTGCCAAAATATAATTTTGTATGTATATACAAGCTTATTTTAAGCATGATCTAAACCTAAAAGTAGTTTGTTCAGAATCAGTAACTGAATCGATCGCAATAATTTTAAGTAAAATTAAAAAATGTACTTACAAAGTTATAAGCTTATTCTGTTGCATCGTTGTCCTCACGTAAACATGGTCACTGAGAGCGCGGCGCCGCCGCCGCGCAGATGGCTCGCCTAGCAGTACGTACCTACTCGGTTGTGTGCAATCACAAAGCATTTGTGTAATGTGGTGGTAACGTTTTGATAACGTAATTTCGACAAAATCACTGCACTGTTACGCACTATTCACACTTAAACATAACGCAGTAATTGTTCAAAGTGTCGCCTCTTTGTCAAATGCACAGACGGGCGCGCTTTCGTAAATTCTTACTTAGTTTTAGTTAGAAAATTAAAACACCATTTTCACTCCAAAAAGAAACAAAACAATAATCGACACTTAATCGAAACACGTGATTTGGCGGAAACGCGGGCGCAAGCGACACATGCGCAGTGCTCTCTAGCTTTCGGGCGACTGACGCAGCCGCGCGGGCAGCGCGGGGCGACGCACGTGATCTAATGGCGCCGCCGAGTCTGTCGGTATATGCTCCATGGTCCGCTCGCTTTATCAATGCCGCTGCCGCGGCCAGCTTGTAGCGGTCATTCAACTGATTTGCGTGTGAAAATATAAAATGGTGTAAAAATTACTTATTGCGATCGATTCAGTTACTGATTCTGAACAAACTACTTTCAGGTTTAGGTCATACTTAATATAAGCTTGTATAATACTAATGTATATTATAATAATATTGAATACTAGCTGTTCCTCGCGACTTAGTGCGCGTTAGATAACATTTTCGCACATAATAAAGATGATAATTATGATGATAACAGAAAAAGATCGAGCATTAATGACCACGCTAGCTCTCTGCGTGTAGGCTATTTCAGACTATTAAATCCAGGTTTCCTCACTACGTTTTTATTCACCGTTAGTCAGTGGTGTCTTAGATTAATTAAGAAAGTAGGTATGACATTGAAAAAGTTATAATTGGTACATGCTAGGTTCAAAACTACCCCCAAGTGCTTGCAAAGCAGGTTCGTAACCAATGAGCCACCTAAACATTAAAAAAACTAAAAATAATATTTTAATTAAATTTTGACAAACAAAAAATATTATTATAGAGATACAAACACAGATATTAGTCTCTGAACGTATAATACGAAATCTTACAAACCAGATCTCTAGATCCAATTTACAGAATTTTATTGATTTTTTGGGTAGGTAATACTAAAATTAAGAACAAAATTGCTTGCATTTACCACGCATCATGCGCTCAGGGGACACTCTTCTTAAAGGTAAAACATGTTAAATCCACGTGCATGACGTCACAACTTCACAAGCAAAGCTCTAGTACCTATAATATGTATATTATTGCCAACTTTCCAACTCATGTCGGATTTACCAAATTGTCAGCTTCGATTCGCCTCATTACCTTGAGCCCTTTGTATCAGCTCAGTTTCGAAGCTGACGAGGCATATTTTGCGTTTCAATTGTCCTAAATAGAATTTCTTTTGGAACGTTCGAGAAGGATCTAGTTTTTTGAGAGCATTCGAGATTTGGGTGGACAATGGTCTAGTAGCTATTTGCCTAATTTTGTGTAATTGTTTTCGATCTATATTTAATTTCTCCAATGATGATTGGAAGAACTATTAAAATTTATTGAGAACATAAAATATAGCACATAAATAAGAATATAAATGTCGGGTTTTACTAAACCGATAAATGAAATTGGAATATAAGAAATTCTAGCAGATTATTTAATCTTGTACTATAAGCTCAATCATAAAGTATCAAATTCTTTATTTGGCAAGGAAACCAGAGTAAAATTAGTTCGTTTGTAATAAATAATGTCATCCTGACCGAATTTCGGTCACAGTGGCCAATTTCAACGGAGATTAGCCAACTTTGCAGGAGATATTAAGAAATGAGACATGAAAGTGGTTATTGCCGGCGCAGTACACCTTTTTTTGTGGCCGGGGGAGACTAAAATGTCTACCGCATACTGCACGTCCGAGGACGTACGGTTATGTGGGGCTCGCTCCCACTAAAAACATCTCCCTCTGCGTGTTCCTCGCACTGTATCAATCGGGACCGGGTACTGCAACCACGCTTCGCAGCCTCGTCCAGTGCTTGCTTGTAGGCCCGCTCCAAAATTTGTAATCGGGGGTCAATGTCCTGGCGTCCAGGCTCCTGGATATCACTAACACGCTCTTTAGCCTTTGCCCCTATATCGGGCAAGGCAGACGGCATACCGGGTTCAGCCGCCTGCCAAAGTCTTTGTACACCTGACAACGTATAATGCAAAATTTCAGTATCGTAGGTTCAGTGGTTTTGGCGTGAAAAGGTAACAAACAAACAAAATCAAAAAAATCAAAATATTTTTATTCATGTAGACCAGTTTTAGGCACTTATGAATAGTCATAATTCTAATAGTATTATAGGAGTGACTCTAGTTGCCAGTTCCAAGGGCAGCCTACCCCTCATGGAGAAGAATCTGGCAAGAAACTCCATGGTTGCTCTTTTAAATAATGGCTTACAATATTTTTGGATACATTGTTCTGAGATGTTATGTGAGAACAATGCGAGTCAACTAAACATAGGTACGCGCCTTAGATATACATATATACTTTTGATAAAATCACTATAACAGCTATGGGCTGACCAGTCCCAACAGACGGCACCCGTTCACGGGCATGACGCATGCATCAGCCATCGCTCTACTCAACCATATTGTAGGGAATTGGGCGACCCGACACATAACGCCACCGCTATCAGAACATTTCCGTGAGCATGACATACCCAAGCTGCACAGCAATCATCACGTTGATAGTAACTAAAATAGAGGGACTACATGGTGCTCACATAATTACAACCGTGCACATATTATTATTATACAATATAAATATATATCCAAAGATTCAATAAAGTGTCAGAGCATAATTAAAATTGATTTTGAAAAGTGAAATTCAATCAGCGCTAGTGGGTCGCAGTGTGCAGGAGGAAGCAGTACGCCACACATCTTTGTCTTCAATGTAATCCTTTACTTTATAGTAGGCTTTAGACATAAGAATACCTTTGACAACTGTTTTGAACCTAGTATCAGACAAATCCTTAATAATAGAGGGAATTTTGTTATAGAACCTAATGCAATTACCCATAAATGAATTGCTGGTTTTAGAAAGTCTGTAACCAGGTACTACAAGATTGTCCTTGTAACGAGTGTTAAGGTTATGGATATCACTCTTTTTTTGAAAGCAAGCTATGTTTTTGCGAATGTACAATATATTTTGGAATATGTACAGGGATGGTAATGTAAGTATATTTATTTCCTTGAAGAGTTCACGAAGGGAATCTCGCGGACCTATATTATAAATTGCACGTACCGCTCTTTTTTGTAATAAAAAGATGGTATCAAAATCCGCTGCCGATCCCCATAGTAGGATACCATAGGACATAATACTATGAAAGTATGCAAAATATACTAGCCTAGCCGTTGCCTCGTCTGTCACCTGCCGTATTTTTCGTACAGCAAACGCAGCAGAGCTTAGTTTACCTGCAAGTGCCTCTATATGAGGTCCCCATTGCAGTTTAGAGTCTATGGTGACACCAAGAAATTTAGTAAAGGGTACAAGGCTTAACATGTTTCCATCCAACTGTACATTTGTACCTATTTGACGTACATTAGGTGCCGAGAATCTTATACATTTGGTTTTTCCGGCATTAAGCAAAAGATTATTTGCAGAGAACCAATCTGATAACGCATTGAGAGTATTATTTGGTTCCACAATATCCCTATCTTTCCTATTAATTTTAAATATGAGTGATGTGTCATCAGCAAACAGGACTATATTCGTCATGGTGTCATTAATCATGTGGGGGAGATCATTAATATATACAAGGAATAGAAATGGGCCTAAAATTGATCCTTGAGGCACTCCCATTTGAACAACTGAGCCAGTAGAAGTAACGTTGTCGATCGACACCTTTTGCTCCCGATTCGACAGGTAAGAATTTACGAGATCAATAGACTTACCACGAATACCGTAATATTTTAATTTCAAAATAAGGGTGCGGTGATCCACGCAATCAAAGGCCTTTGAAAGATCACAAAACACTCCTAGAGCATCCTGCGCTTCTTCCCAGGCTTCTAAAACAGTTTTGATAAGGGTTGAACCGGCATCTTCAGTAGATCGACCTCTAGTAAATCCAAACTGTTTAGTGTGTAAGATTCTATTTTTATTAAAATAAGTTAACATTTGGCCTAGTATTAATTTTTCAAAGATTTTGCTTAGGGCAGGTAACACAGATATTGGCCTATAGTTCGAGGCATCATTTTGACACCCTGCTTTAAAAATTGGAACAAGTTTACTATGTTTCATAAGATCGGGAAAGATTCCGTCTATAATACATTTGTTAAAGATCAATGCCAGCATTGGCGCAATATTTTTTATTATAGGTGCAATGGCTTTAGTTGACAATCCCCATAAGTCTTCTGTACTTTTAGCAGCTATAGTTTGAAATGATTTTATGATGTCAGTGTATGTCACGGAAGTAAATTCAAAACTAGGTAAGCTATTAAATTCAAAGTTTTTCTTTAAAAGTAATTCAGCTGCTATTGGAGACGATTGAAGACCTTTAGTAGTCTCAATGGGTATATTGGTAAAAAAGTGCTCAAAGTAGGCAGCAACCTCCGCTTTATCGGAAACTAATTTATCGTTAATTTTTAATGCCGCTATACTATTAGTAGCCCTACGATTACCAGTTTCGGTGTTTATTATTTTCCATGTGGTTTTTATCTTATTATCAGATTTTTTTATTTGACGACTTATGTAAATAGCTTTAGCTTGTACGCATACTTTTTTGAAAATTCTAGAATAGTTTCGTACGTAAATATGAAAATCATTGTTAGGTGTATAAGATTTTTTATCGTATAAGTCGTACATAATGTCTCTACTGCGCCTTATACCTGGAGTTGCCCAGGCACTAAAAGCTACCTTATTTCTAATTTTTTTGACTTTACAAGCTTTCTGGAACTCTATATTTATGGCATCAAATAAAGAACTGTACATCATATTAGGATTGTCATAGTGAGGATCTAATGTATATAGTTGTGACTCTAAATTGGTCTTAAAATTTTCTAAACATTTGGTTGTTAGTGACCTACATTGTATCGACTTGTGCCCATTGACAGCTTTATGATTTAATTTAATAATTAGGCACTTATGATCAGAGCGAATTCCCGATATAAGGTTTTTACCTTTTATTTTAAAGTTGGTTAAAATGTTGTCTATACATGTAGCAGAATCTAATGTCACTCTAGTGGGCTCAAAAAAATTACAATTTAAACTAAAAGATTCAAATAAAGATATAAAGTCTAGTTTATGACTGGTATCTACTAACATGTCAACATTAAAATCACCACATACTATAATATTTTTGTTCATTTTTATCCTTCGGAGGGCATCCTCCATAACGTCAAAAAATTGTAAGATATTAGAGTTAGGAGGCCTGTATACACACAAGATTACGTACTCCTCCGTCTCTGCACACGCGAGCTCGCAAACTCGTTCAACAGAGAGGTCGCGAATATCTCGTCGTTCCTTATGGACATATTGGTTATTTAACAAAATCATAGTGCCTCCACCTTCTGCTGACACTCTCTGGAACGAACTAGCGACATGATAGTCATTAATACTAAACAACATTGTGTCTGGCGTAAGCCATGTTTCGGTAAAACATAAAATGTCAACATTAAATTTCTCAATAAATAATTCTACATCTAAAATTTTGCCAGAGAAGTGATTAATATTTTGGTGTGACAGTAGTAAAAACTTAGCTTTCTTCTCTGTTGTCGAACAAGTCAGTTTAAATTACAATTAACCACATCATTATTAGTATCACTACTAACTACAGTGGAGGAAGAGAACTTCGTCATATTACCTATGACTGTGTAAATATTAAATGCTAGTAATCTAGCTATTTCGCGCTTATATCTAGTTGGCAGGTATTCATTACCTCTTGTCATTTTTAAGGTTCCAACAAAACTGTTGGTGTCAAAATATAAAAATTTATCACTGTGGTGATTTGCTAAAAACTGCATATGATTATTCATCATATGAATATGCTTATTTTGCGTATCAGCTGACTGATGGTCATAATAGGGAAAGGCACACAATATAATTCTATGACATTCCAATCTCAACAATTGAGATACTGTTTTTGTAATGTCATTTTTTTTTACATTCGAGCTATTACCTACAAATACAATCAAATTTGTATTTGAACTAAAGTTTTCTAATAAAATTGATTCAATTATCTGATTATAGGATAACCCTGGCATGCAGTAATTTGTCACAGAATGACCCAGGCCATTATTGAGTAATTCTCCAAAACCTTTTCCTATATTATCTGAGAACATTATGGTTTTTTTAAAACATGTGTTAGTACTAAGATCTGTTCTTGATGGTGTGGGTGTGGTTATATTTGTGTCAATGTCATTACAAGGGATGGAGCTATTTGCACCCCCTGACAAGCCCTGTGAGATCTCTAAGATGGGACCAAGATTGTTATTTTTTGAAATGCAAGTACATGGAGCGGTGTTGAGTGTTAATGAATCCACTCTGTCTGCATTATAATTACATAAATCAATCAAACTATTTGCTGCAAGTATATGCTCATCTATTTGTTTTTGAGAAGTCATATATTTTGAGTAAAGTGAGTTTAATGACTCCTCTAATATTTTAATCTCAGCCTGTAAGTGCTGAGTGTCAATTTCATAAATTTTTTTACTGTCTTCAAGTTTGATTTGATAATTATTTAATTTATTCAATAAGTCAATACGTTCTTTCCTAAAATTATTACACTTAACCCATTTTTTTTGTTTATTTTTGAGCATATTACACTTTTTTATTATTTTATTTAATTTCAAGTGCTTTTTTATTTTATTATGACTTACTTTATGAGAATGAGTATGTTTGATAAAGGAGTCTTGTTTTGTAATGTCAATAGATTTTATTGGGGTTCCTAGCTCAAAATCACTGTTACTACACATTAATTCATCAAATAGATGATTGGACTCTACAGCCTGGGTACATTGCCTATCTTTTTGTAACCTAGTTAATTTTAAATTTGCACATAATAATTCTTCCTCTAGATCCCTAACTTTCCGCAGAGTCTGCTCATATACAGAACTACATTGACTGAACGAGTTGATTTCATCTTGTAGTTTGTCCCGTTGACCGATGACCTCTAGGTATTGTTGGTGTAGGTCTACAAGCTGCTTTTTCAGGTTGGTGGTTTGGTCAATAATTTTCTTGACCTCTTCTTCGCTGTCATCACGTTCTTGAATTAATTTTTGACAATAGTCATTGGCAGCTTTGAGTTCGGAGAGGGCCATATTTAGTTTGACCTCCTGTTCCTGGGATGCAGCTTTACGGGTCATGATTGGCATGGTATCAGTCAGATATAGTTAGGTACTGGAAATGGAAAGTAAAGAAGGTGAGTGCGGGTACAGAACAAAGAAAAGAGAGGGTGGAATAGTAATGGATAGTTAGAAGATATTTAAGTAAGTTATTTATACTTTAATGAGAGACTACAATACAGAAAGTACAATGAGATTTCTTTTACAATTGTTTATTTTAGATGTGGGTACATAGAACTAGATTTAATGTAAAAATATAGTCAATTGTTGAGTATGAACATGGTAAATAAGTTTGTAAGGGGACAACGACTTTTATTTAAGTAATAGGTTTTGCAATTATACCTATAATTCAGAATTATATGCTATTGCTTTTAATTACTTATGTAAACAACTAAACAGTAGTTGGCTCTGGAATGTCATTACAGAGCAAGATATCTATATAGTGGGCAGATATAATGGTTATTGGGTCTAAATAACAGTATAATATCTTATTATCTATCGTGTGTTAATGTTAAATTATGAAAGTAAACAATACTCCCCGTTAAATTGAAGATTTCGAATTTGAACAACTGCCGTTGACAGGTCGAATTTTCTGTAGCACTAAATCTGCAGATATAGTGCAAATATTTTCCTGAAAACTGTAATCCTGGATATTTTCCGTGTGTAGATTTGTTTTATATCACTTTTAGTATATTTACTACACTTAAAATATTAAAAAAAAAAAAAAAAAAAAAAAAAACTTACCTACTTTCACATTTATAATATTAAAGTTAATAAAGCTATACAGCGAAGCAATGCAGCCCGCATTTTGGGAACGTTGCCTACTCGTAGCGGTCTTTTAGATTAAGGGTTTTATTTTTCTTTATTTATTTTTAAGGTACTTAGATGGATTTGTATTTATATAGATAGTTTTAAATACTTTTGTGTATTTACCGTATTTTGTATGATAGGCTTCGACCGGGCTTCAGAAAAATATAATATGGAAGGCACGCTCCTGGGTTTAAGCTTATGAAATTGTCTACATTAAATAACTTGAAGAAAGCGGTAATTTGTCAGGCGCTCACAAACTGTAACTAATAATAATTTTATGAAGTGACAGCTCATTTCCTAAGCTTGTCGGTCTGAAACTATAAAATTCATCACCTGAAATGACTCCATCTTGAAAATAAATTATCCTGGGAGATAAACTTTTGCAATTATGTGTAAGTGTAATAAAATGGCAAGTACTTATTCGCGAATAAAAAGCATCTAAGCACTTTGGCACGTTGTGTTTTTGTGCCAGAAATAGACTGCGATTAATTGGTACTCCATATCTAATACATGTATAAAAAAGACAGGGGCGTATCTTACATTTTTCCGTAGCCCGGCTTCAGAAAGTCATACATATGTAGCTCTTCTTCCTGTCAAGTCAAGATCCAATTCAAATTTTATTTGACCAATATGTGGCAATTTCAATAGCTCTGTCTGTTCGCCTCGTTGAAGTCTTGCCTGGTACACATCGCTGTACAGGATGGGCAAGAAAGTAGGTGGGGAATATCCTCCGCAATCGCATTGCACTTAAGTCTTGTCGAACATACCCCACTTAGCCAGAATATTTGCAGCGACTGAGAGAGATTTAAAAAATATAGTAATAAAACATCATCTGCCTAGCCTTTTTTCCCAACTATGTTGGAGTCGGCTTCCAGTCTTACCGGATGCAGCTGAATACACCAGTGTACACGGAGCGACTGCCTATCAGACCTCCACAACCCAGATACTGGGTTACACGATACCTCTTGGCAAGACTGGTTGTCAGACTTTCGGGCTTCTGACTACCCGTAACGACTGTCAAAGATCTACAATTGACAGCCGCCAACAGCTTAACGTGCTATCCGAGGCACGGAGAGTGATAATTAATTTATAAAACGCACATACCTAACTTTCTATAAGTCAGAGGTGCGCGCCTTGAGTTTGAACCCGAGACCACTGACTTGCCAGTCAACGGTATTACTATATGAGAGTCGTGATAGCCTAGTGGTGGTCACTAGGCTATCACGACTCTCATATAGTAATAAAACAATCTTACGTAATACATTTATTTTTACTTCAATGAAACCTTCATTGAGCTCGGGAGTGTTGTTAGGTACTAGTCACCTAGTGAGAAAGGAACCCTTTTACAATGTTATGAATAGATTTTAAAACATAACTAGTTTACAGTGTACACTTTATAACTTTGATGTGCTTCTATCCTTGTTAGGGTCAACTTCAAAGCTGATGTAGTTAAAAATAAAGTTATCCAACATGTTAGTCAAAGTAGTTTATACAGGGTTATTTGTAAAACACCAGCACCCTTCAAAGGGGTCATTAAACTCATCATTATGAACAACTTTTACTATGGGACCAACCCTGAAAATTTATGATCACGTGACTCAACAAAATGTATGGAACAGTTGATTTTTTTTTTGAGTTTTCAGGGTTGGTCCCAAAGTAAAAGTTGTTCATAATGATGAGTTTAATGACCCCTTGGAAGGATGCTGGTGTTTTACAAACAACCCTGTATATTATGTAAGAGCTGAAATTAGTATTTGATAAACTGAGCAAATTGTCAGATCATTAAAGTCAACTAAATATTTTGCAACTAGTTTAAGCCAGACAGAAGCGGCCTGGCGTGGCGTGCATCAGGCGCGCCGTGGTGAGACGGCACTCAACGCCTTTCCAATGTTCTTTGGGACATGGAGCTAAACAGATAGAAGAGGTGCGCTGATGGCGCGCCGCACCTTCCCCGTCTCTGGCCTGCGCTTTAGGTAAAGCCATGATGAATTCATAGGCCAGCTCAACCGGGGTAGTTAGTATCACCCAATACAGAATCATCATCCTCCTAGCCTTATCATTCCTGTTGTAATAAATAAATAAAGCAGCTCTTTGTGAAATAGCAATGTTTATATTTTTCATAGAACAAGATGTGTGTTAAAACAAAAAGTGTCTTCTTTTCTTTATAATCTAAAACATATCAAAGACAACAGTACAGAACTTAACTGCCAGTATTACATTGCATTGTCTTTAACACCCTCCCTCAATGTAATACCTACACAAAATAAAATACAGAATTATTGTTCATACATTCCACAGTTATTTATAAACTTTAATAATAAACTTTTATTTACTGTTTTAGTGAGCATATCAGCTACTTGATCTTCAGATTTAACGTATTTAAGTAGTAATTTGCCCTTTTCAATTAACTCCTTAATGTAATGAAATCTAATATCTATATGTTTCAGTCTTTTAACACTATTGGTATTAGCGGCCATTATGGCACTCTGACTGTCACTGAGTAGCAGAACAGGACAAACATTCTGAATACTAAAATCCTTTAACAGATTGACCAGCCAACAGGCTTCACTAGCAGCCATACTTATAGCTATATACTCTGATTGAGTGGAGGATAAACTGACACTAGCCTGTTTCTTTGAAGACCAAGAAATTAAGCAATTTGCATACATAAAACAATAACCAGTTGTTGACTTTCTATCTTTCAAATCTCCTCCCCAATTTGCATCACAATATCCCATCAACATATCATCATTACATTTATATACCAAAGAGTAATTAACAGTATGCTTAATATATCTTAATACTCTTTTTAGAGCAGTTAGCAAAATATTATTTGCATGTTTTTGATACCTGCTTAAAATCGACATAGCAACAGAAATATCTGGCCTTGTTCCTAATGCTGCATAAGACAAACAGCCTATAATTTTCCTACATGTCTTTTCTATATTTTTATCAAGAACAGAATCATTAATATCTTCTAAAATTTTAGCATTAAAATTAAGATCCATAGGGGTAGACATTTCTTTGCAATCCTGCATTTCAAATTTTTGTAAAACTTTTTCAAGATATTCTTTTTGACTTAACTTCGTAATACCATTTCTTAAATCCTGTTTAACATGTATGCCCAGATAAGTAGACACTAAGCCTAAGTCTTTCATCTTAAATTCGCTATTTAGCATTGACTTAAGGTCACAAATTTCAGTTTCATTATTTCCAAAGAACAATAAATCATCAACATATAATAGAACATATGTTCTAAAATCCCCATTACATTTTACATACAAACAAGAATCACTTTGAGATCTTACAAAACCTTGTTTCATTATCACAGAGTTAAATTTTTCGTTCCAGTATTTTGGTGATTTCTTTAAACCATATAAAGATTTATTTAATTTAACAATATTTTTGTTACTACTATATGCACCTTCTGGTAATTCTAAATACACAGTTTCATCAATATTCCCATATAGAAAAGCCCCTGTAACATCCATCTGAGAAATTGGTAAGTTAAACTTTGTAGCTATTGATACAAATAATCTAAAGGTTGTCAAGCTTGCTACTGGTGCATATATTTCACATGAATCCATCATGTCACTTTGTTCGAAACCCCTTGCTACTAATCTAGCTTTATACTGAACATTACCATTAGAATTTTTAATTTTGAATACCCATTTACTACTTACTACTTTTGTATTCTTCGGTACATCACAATTAATGTCCCAGGTATTAGTCTCTTTTAAGGTCTGCAATTCTCTATTTATAGCCTCACTCCACTTACTGGCATCCCTCCTTTTCATAGCCTCTCTGTATGTGACTGGCTCACACTCTTCACTCATGACATTGTGACATTCATAAAAAGAAGTTTGTTTTCTCACCCGTCTACTCCTTTCATTCTGGGTTGGTAATGTTTGATCCAACCCTGATGAATCATCACTGCAGGGTTCATATTCAGTTTGCGACTCACTCTCACTTTCGAGACTATCTTCATTCTGGCTTGTAAGAGTATCATTTGTGGTAATTTGAGATTCTTCAGCTGGCTGTGCTTCATTTTCTGGCACTGGTTCTTCCGGAATGCTATCTACGGTGAGTGGGCCATTTAAATCTAACATAAGTGGTGACTCTTGCTCTTTGTTTTCCTCTTGGTTTAAGAAAACAACATCCCTTTTTATATCTATAATATTCCTCTCAGAAAAATAAATTCTATAACCTTTTACATTGTCACCATACCCAACCATCAAACCTTTTTCACCTTTCTTATCCCATTTTCTTCTTTTTTCTTTTGGAATGTGTACATACACTGGTGAACCAAAAGCCTTCAGTTGATGAATATCAAAACTTTTATTAGTCCACACTTCAAATGGCGATTTTCCTTCTTTACTCTTTCCTGTCCTATTCTGCACAAAAGCAGCCGTATTTACTGCTTCTGCCCATAGTTTTTTAGGTAAATTCTTTGTGTGTAGCATTGTCCTTGCCGCTTCAACCAACGTTCGGTTTTCCCTCTCTGCTTTGCCATTTTGTTCAGGTGTATAGGTCACAGTAGTTTGATGTATTATTCCTCGCTTTGAAAACCATACTTAATTCCCAAACTTTGTTGGGGTCGGCTTCTTATCTAACCAGATGAATATCAGTTTTTGACTGCCTGTCTGCCCTAAAACCCAAAGGGAAGTTTAGGAATAATAAGGCTAGGAGAATGATGCTGGACAATGTTAAAACTATTACGTACAATCAACCGTATGACATTGGTAACACTTAAACTACAAAAAGCGCCTTTACTGCTACGCAATAAGAGTGCTGTCAATGTCAAATTGTTACCAATGATGTGCGGTCGACTGTACCTAAATATGATATTTTACTTTTTGTCCTAGTTGTTGATATAAGACATACTTTATTTATGGATTTATGGTCTACATGGATGTACATCATAAATCCAAAGGGTTAGTAAAGGGACAAGTTAAATGTACCGGAAGAATTAGGGCCGAAGTCACTTGTGTCGGAACAAGTTTCGATATCGCATGCAGACGGACAGATAGTGATGCGATTCTTTATATATAATTATCCGTAATTATCCTATCTCTACGCCTATTCTATCTTACCCTGCTATACCTCTATCCTACCCCTACCCTACCCTACCTTCCCTAGGGGTAATAAAAAAAAATCCCAATCCAATCCCCCATTGGGTTCGAATCCCATCCGTAACAGTTGTTTTTCAAAATTTTCTTACTCAATAAAGCTTTATTATTATATTGTTTATATTGTTATTTTATATTGTTTTATTATATTGTTAGCTAACAATAAGTAAAAACAATCAAAAAAATATTAGAAGTTAGTTTTTAAAAAGTAAGTAGGTATAAAACTGTTTTATGAAATATATTTTTCAATCCCTTCCCCCCTTGCGTCCGAACGTAGCTAGCCTCACCCCTACGCAAAGCATTTTGATGGCAAAGTTGAGCACCGTTCGAGTCCGCGATAGTAGATAATCAGAATAACACAACAGCAGACAGCTATAATTTATCAATTTTTTTTATAATTTTTTTTACACGAAGGCAAAGCCGCGGGCCACTCGAGATGGAAAAATAAAATATTCTAGAAACAGTCGGTCGTAAACGAAGTCGTACGTCTGCAATCGACGGGGCATGAATAAAAGGTTGTAGCAACTATGATAGCCAACTCTTTTTGAATACGTCAACTATTTCCTAAGGGCGAGTATTTGAGTGCGTATATACATAAGTACAATATATACAGAATGGTATATTTTCCTAGTCATTGTAAATGAAAGCCGTCTCTGCCTTTTTAGTTTTACGTACAATTTTTATACAACTGCGTGGTTGTGGTGGTGAGATTGTTTTATGATTAAAGAGATTTACCTAGTATACCTATATGAATCACGTTTTTCCTACCAATTGTCGAGTAGTTTTTTGGCAGTTTTTGCGTACAGTGAATGGAATAACTATCCAAAAAATAAACATTATGAATTATATCATCATCAGTCTTTATTAGTTTACTGCTGAACATAGGTAGTAGGTATTTGCTCATAATTGCCAAGCTGAGTAAGCGGGTTGGCGATCACTGTAGCAGATGATTGCTGTTGCACAGAAGGATGCTACTGCGCATTCTCCGGATCTTCCCCTTCGTCTCTTCTTACAACACCCGCGTGACGAGTAGGGGTGGTTCTATTCTTGGGTCGGAAACCATACGGCAATAATAGCAGAATAAGCAGGCTGAAGGTATTATCTACTAAATAAATTACAAATCTATAACTAAGCGATCTTTATTGAAGATATATAAACTTAACTAAAGATAAAACAAAAAACCTAAATAACTTAAAAATAAAATAATGATTAACCTATAAATAAAAAACTGAGTTTAGGTTGCTGCCTGGGGAAATCGTAAATCGTAAATCTATTAAGTAAAGATGGTATGCACTACTTTGTGTAACAAATATTTATACTTACTTTTTTATTTAACAGTTAGTAACTAGGTACTCTATTACAATATGTAAGACTCCAAAAATCTACAACACATTTAATCACGTTTGTGATACTGATAACATACCTTCATCTGAATCGAAGTTGAGATTGACCTTACGTCATTCCAATTCGATTGCCTGTTCCAGACATGTTTGTCGAAGCTTCACGCATTAATAGGCAGAGGGTGCCCTTTTGTTTGTCTTGCTTTATCCTGTATATGCCTGTCCTCCCCTATTGGTTACAGACAAATGCCTGTTATGAACATGTTAATTTGTTGTTTTCAAACGATTGATTTTTATTGTCCAGTTTTTACAAATTCCAAATTAATTTATTGCGATATTTTACTCTGTCTATACTTTCGTCTGAGCTTTAAGAGTAAGTCATAGGTCGTGGCTTCGAAATCTAGGCGCGCATCTCTGACTTTTTGAAGTCAAGAACACATTAGGAAGTATTCGGTGAAGAAAAATGTCGTAAAGAAACCAGGGGGCTTTGCCAAGTTGACTATCTACAATCGCTAACGCTATAGAAAACGAAAGAAATGTATAGGATTATCGTTATGTCACGTGGTCAAAACAAACGAATAGAATCTAATCCTATACATTCATTTCGTTTTCCATAGCGTTAGCGATTGTAGATAGTCAACTTGGCTAAGCCTCCAGTACCTACACCTGAGACAATTTTAAAAGGTGCCTACGGGTGGCCTTATTTTAGACACTAAAAAAAAGGTTTTGTAAAGAAACAATTTTTTTTACTACAAGTGCATGGCATTCCAACTGTCAGTGTTTTTCACGATTTTGACAATGGTTTTTTTAAATTGCGAGCGAATATCAACAGCAACAATAAAAACGCGAAAACACAAAAATTCAATGACACATTTCACATTATCGTAGACAGATAGACATGGTCTCTAAAGAGTCTCCAAAAGTAAGAATAAACAACCTTATCCAATTTGATTAAGGTCTGTTTTTATTTATCTAAGGATTTTTTTTGGAATTAAATTATCCAAGGGCAGTAATTCACAATCTTTCTCGGCTCTGGGCTGTACTGAGTATAACTTTGAGTTTTTTCGAATAAAAAAAGTTAAGGCTGAGAAAATATTTCTTTTGGTAAGTGTTGAATATTTTTGCGAGCAGTTTCTTATTTGGCTCGCCCGAGTTTCTTTTTTTTAAGGATTTAGTTAGTTTATTACTGCCGCCTCACGATTTACGGGGATTTTGATTGAAGTCTACTTTTTTGGGTTGCTTTTTATTCATTAGGATAGACGGGAATATTATTTTGAAGATAATTACACTTTATAAAGATTGCAAAAAGACTTTTTGGTAAAAATGTGTTGGTACCTACCGGTTTCTTGTTTCTGAAATCTGCTCCCTACGTAATATCTTTGCAAAAACATTTTTATAAAGTAATTATGCATATAATTTTGAACTTTAGTGTTCGCATAGTATGCATTATAAGTACTGTATTAAAATGTTTGTAAATCACTTCGAATAGATGACGTAGGTATTATCTTCTAATGTCGGGATCAAAAAATGGACACTCAATAACGGTGCTGATTCTCTTGTACAACCCGCTAAACTAATTTTAGTCTAACTATATCTCGTTCTAATAAACACCACAGAAAAAGGACAGCAAATTGAACTATCAAATTAAAGCTGTCAAATTAGTTTACGTCCTTGCAATTCACGTGAAATTAGACGAGACCTCATGACATGCCGCCTAAATTCTCGTTGATATCACGCAAATGGACTAGTTTGACAGCTCTAAAAATCATCTATCCTTTTCTTATGATCTCTGCTAGAAAGAGAGATAGTGAGTCTAAATTAGGTTAGAGCGTGTACAGGAGAATTAGCACCAATATCCTATTTTGCGGAAAAAGGATGGCAATAACCCTGTCTAGAATTTTAGAAAGCTTATAACTTTGGCATTAAGCAACTGATTGTCATTTATTTTTTCACACGCCAAGTTATTTTTAAACGTAAAGAGATTGGTATGGTGTATACTTTTTTAACAATTACTAATGCTACCCTTGTTTACTTTTCACTCAAGAGATCATCTAACTCGGTGCGGTTGAAGCCTTAGGATATATAACAAGGAATATTTAATAAGCTCCAAATTCTACTTGCAAATGAAATGAAGCATATTAAACACAGAATACATGTAATTATGCTTCTATTTGCTTACAACTTGCTAGTTCCTGCGGTATATTTGACGAAATGACAAACTTACTGTTGCTCTAAATACTCTAGAGCAGAGGGCTTAGCCAAGTTGACTATCTACAATCGCTAACGCTATAGAAAACGGAGGAAATGTATAGGATTTATCGTTCTGTCACGTGGTCAAAACAAACGAATAGAATGTAATCCTATACATTTCTTTTGTTTTCTATAGCGTTAGCGATTGTAGATAGTCAACTTGGCTAAGCCCCCAGGGGTGTCCAACATAATTCAGAGAGGGGCCAATATAATCATCTTTAACGTTCGCCGCATTTTTTTTATATACAATATTATTTATATCTTATATCGATTATTAGAATAATCGGCCGAGTACGAATGTTCGGTAAACCAGCCGTGTCAATTTATACTGAACATAAAACGAATACTCGGCCCATCCCTAGTAGGTACTACAAACATCAGCTCACTTTATGACCTCACTTATTATCCTCTCAGATTTGTTTCTGCAATTAATTACACTCATCCACCTCATTCACCCCATTCACAGCACCTAATATACCTTCTCACGAAAGAAGAGGCCTTACTGTAATTAACCCGATGTGTGCTCACTGGTCGTATTAAATGGGAGACTCATGATGTCATCGCGAAATATTAAGGCCGGGTTCCTATGTACGTATATAATTGTATATAATATATATATTATATAATATGCTACCACACTATATCCTATCATATGCTACAGAGATATCTATTATTTGACTATTATAGACTCGGAAACTATTACAGAGAGATTTAGAAAACAGGACTGAGATTAATATTTTCTTGAGAAAAACAGTAGGTATTAATTATTATGACTCTACATAAAACAGTTTTCAACGGACCGCGAAATTAACCAACCTAAACTTACTTTAGAGTAATGAGTAAGTCATTCCCAGTAGTGTCACGGCATCTAATTTTATATCCATATTTGTTTAGCCTGGACACCTCTCACCTAATTGGGAAAACGCTAAGCCTTTGACAAGCCCAAAATATAATTTTATCGTTTTCCCGGAATACTTTATAAAGTGGTACATTCCAATAACATGAAAATAGTTTTCAGTTGAAAAGTCCATGTCACGCAAAATTGATTTCCCAGAGGTAAAAAAGCCTTTAAACGAGGTTTTAATATTCGACCCTTCGAAGTGATGTCACATTTGCATAACATAGGCTGCTTGGATGAAGTTTGACACAAAATCGAACTTTGTAAAAGTTATTGAGAGCAAGATTGTTTAGAATCCCATTGAGATTGGCAAAAGCTACAGATTGCGTGATTTATAATACTACTAACTTCCGCCCACGACTTCGCCTGATTGGTACGTATTCCGATAGATTAGCGCACACGCCCTAAGCGTAGAAAGACATTTGAAATTTCGACTGATGCTGGTAGAGACGGTGGCTTAGCGGTTAGAGCGTTATGTTCAGTTTACAACGGTGAAACGCTGGCGCTTTAAACTCAGTTTAACACGTGAACTGAGCTCGATTTCAAATGTGAAATTGGGCCTTAGTCATTCACAACAGAGCAATCACGCCAACAGAATCTATTTAATATCAGCTTTTATCTGCTTAATATATGATCTAAATATTCCTATGATACTCCTTAAGTCTTAAAGCGGCGTGTAAGTAGCATTTACTTGCAAAATCGTCGCGTTCATTTTTCATTTAGAAATAAGACTCCGCTGAACACCGCCGAGGATTGTTTTGTTGAATTCTTATGAGACGCCTGCTTATGTGGAATACATACGGTATTGTTGTATAGTAAACTAAATAGAATCTATATTTTTTTCAAGACGAGTGTCCCCCGAGCGCATCATTACTTATTTTAATTTTACTCTATGAAAATGATAATAATGAATAATTGACAAAACAGCTTTGGCCAAGTCAACAAATTAGCGTAAGCCTTTGTAAGTCAGAGGGGTCTAGTCAGCGTCGGCCAAGCCAGCAAATCAAAGCCAACTTAGCACGTCAACGTAGGCCAAGCCTCAGAGAGGGCAAAGTCAGCGTGGTCCTAGTCAGCATGTGAGCAAGTGTCAGTTTACCTAGGTATTTAAAATTATACGACTGCTTATCGTACCCACAATCATCATCTCCCTGCCCTTTTCCCAATTTATTTGGGGTCGGCGCAGTATGTCCTCTTTTTCCATACATCTCTATCACCCGTCATCTCAGTAGTTAGGTACTTCCTTTCTCGCCATATCATCCTGTACACAATCCTTATCGTACCTTATCGTACGTATCGTATCCAAAAAATATTGTAAGCCATTATTTTAAAAGAGCAACCATGGAGTTTCTTGCCAGATTCTTCTCCATGAGGGGTAGGCTGCCCTTGGAACTGGCAACTAGAGTCACTCCTATAATAATATTAGAATTATGACTATTCATAAGTGCCTAAAACTGGTCTACATGAATAAAAATATTTTGATTTTGATTTTGATTTTGGTACCCACAATACAGAAGAATATTTAGGTCTTAGGCGTATACACTCGCTCTTAAAAATGGACTTCGTTTGAGTTCGAAACTATAAAGCCTTTTTAAATATAAATTTTTTTTATCTAATTTCAAAAACAGTAGTAACATACATGCGTCCATTTATTAATAGTTGACCAATTTTTCAGATCCAATAGAAGATATCTAACAATATTTTAATGACAATGATTGAAATGTTTGATCCAAATACCTGAAAAAAGTTAAAAGCTACACGGACTTCCGAAGTCATTCAGCCATTCGACACGTTCTTTAGTTTTTTATTTACTAGGTTAAACACTCCTGGTAGCAATATCAGCTGAAACAACATCAATAAAATTCTAAACCCTATTTTCTAATAGAAAAAGTCGATTTCACACTGCACGTGTGATTTAGATTCTATGTCTAACGTCACATTTCTACTATTTTGATTTTCAGTTTTGTTTTCAGTGTAATAAAGGTCATTTTAGATTGTATTGGAGCTGAGTAGTAGAGGAGAGAGTATTTGAAACTGGCCCCATATTTGCTTGCGTACTAGAACTTCGAACGATCGATGGGTTCTATTTGAACTTGTACGCCTTAATGTGTAAATAGTATCAAATTGCAGTTTGAACACTCCTTATATGTATCAGTAATGATAGTTTTATTTATTTTTCTGTTTAATGTGATGTCTACAATATACAACGTGTAAAATTAATGAACCGTTTAGGAACGCATCTTAGTACAAGTATGAAAAAGAACAATTTGCAGAACATTAGAAAAAGAAAGAATAAACAAGAAAAAAAAACACTTCCTATACAAACTTGCGGATCAATTGACGCTCTTGGCATATATTTTTTTTTTGGGAATTTCACATCGATCGATCGATCGGCGATCCGATCGAAGTTTCGTTCGAATTTCGTAGCAGGGCTCCAGAATATGAAGATATTGAGTGATTGATATCTTATAATAGTCATCTCCATACTATTCTTAGCATGTTTACAAAAAAAATTAAGGCGCTGTCCTAAAGAAAACGTCAGTAAAACGTCCGGTTTTCCGTCGCACAGTTAGCCGTAATTATACATAGTAACAAGTTGAAAAAAATTAAGTGTTTAGTCAAAAGTTTAAAGAAAAGACTTATTCAAAAATATTTTATAGAAATTATCTAGAATCTTAAAAAAAATTCGCAAGAATGATCATAAAAAATAATTTTCGTCTCAAAATGCATAACATTGGAACGATAACTATCTTAGTTTTTTTAAATTTTATGAAAGAAATTTATGCGCTTAAAGACATATCTAACTTTTATACATCATAATGTAGTATTTTAGTATTTTACATAAGGTTGCCTGGAAGAGATCGCCATGCTGCGATAAGACCGCCAATTGTACTCTTCTCTATTTTTTTAATGTATATTTAAAAAGTATTTTTTTGGTGTGCAATAAAGAGGATTTGTATTGTATTGTATTTTTTTTTTAAATAATTAAAAACTAAAGCCAAACGTACCGCCATTTTTAACCTTATTCCTATGTAATATTCCCTTATTCCTATAACCTTATTAACCAAAAGATCAGCTTCTCACCGCGCCTTAACCAATACAACGTCCGTCTACTCAAAAGATGGCTCAGTATCTGGCCAATTTAGACTAAACTTTTTGTTATTATTAAAAGTATCTAGTGACATCTTCAACTGTCTTCTATAATTTACTACTTCAAACATCTTTCTTGCCAAACCCTCATCTGACACTCCTTGGTAACCAAGTTCCTCAGATGTCCCGTTGGACAGTCGAGGTCTAGGATGATGAACTGAAATGAACCCCAACAAAAAACTCACTAAACCATTGACACCTAAAAATTATTTTTTTAATTACCTATATTTAAAGTTCTGGCAAAAAATACATTATTTTATTGCAAAACTAAGAAACTAAAACCACCCCGGCGATCACCATCAGCGCATGGAGGGAGGTCCCGGGTCCTCTTAAGAGACCAGCTCCGGAACCTTCCCTGCGCAAAGCCTATCAGGCACGCTCCCTCTGTGAACGGCAGCACTTGATCACCGTGATACCGTCATCTCTGAGTACCATTAGACACAAACACAACAAAATTAGTAACAATGTGAAAATGCATAGCATGGCTTATGTTAAAACGCATGACGTCATTGTTGATCGTTGAGGTTTCCAACCATCCACAGTAGCTAGCGAGCGCCTGCGCATTACGCGTTATGTGTCCTGGCATGTCGTAACAGGATGGGTGTATATCACCTTACCTATGAGGACGGACCGTCGACAATGGATGCCCGCGGCGGATTCGCGGAAGTATGCAAACAGCGTTCCCGCGATCCCGTCAATAATCCAAAGAAAAATGACACGGGGAGTTTTAGTCGGTATCTCTAGGTTAGAGAGGCCGAAATGGCTTGCATACCCCGAGTAGGATGGTATTATGCATTAAGGACCATTTCCTCTACTACAAAAATTTTAATATAAAAGTTTGTGAAAATGTATGAATGGATGTTTGTTACCCTTTCACGCAAAAACTACCGAACGGATTTTGATGAAACTTTACAATAATATAGCTTATACATCGGAATAACAAATAAGCTACATTTTATTATCATACCACGTGAGCGAAGTCGCGGAAGGTGGTTTATTTGATTAGTGATTAATGACTTGCATGGACAGTTTTATGACCACTAATAGGTACCTAATTTTATTATTTCGATTGCGTAATTTTCCTGGTAAATTCCAATGTGATAAGTAAGCTGATGCTATATCTTTTGTTTATCCTCAATTAATGAAGAGGAGGTAACCGTATATAGGTCTTCGTGCAAATATAAATAAGTTGAAGCAGACCATATTCGACGATTGGGTGAAACTATCATGACAATGACAAATATCGGTATCAGCTAAAGAAACTTAATAACAGCACGTGATATAACTGACAGAGATAAGAAATGTCAATTTTAAATGTAAGTATTTCATCTAGGTCCCAAAGTCTCCCAAAGGTTTGCAAGTCAGTCAGTTAGTGGCACGAAGCAAATACTGTTAGTGGACTCCAAGTTACTTTTTCTTAGACAATTATTTTATCTTCCTTATTTTAAATGTATGCATATTTAAAATAAGAAGAATAACAAAAGAGGTGCGCGAGCGACGCCGCGCGTCGCTGCGCGCTGTCGCGGGTACACTCGCTCTTGAAAATGGACACCGTTTGAGTTCGAAACTAGTCGGGTATACCCTGAAATCAACGCGAGTAAAGCCGTAATAATATTTAATAAAAGAAGAATCTTAAAAATAACTTGGTCTCAAAATGAGACCACGAGTGTATAGTAAACTCAAAATGGACTCAATAATCTTATTTACTTGGTTATTTGGTGGTTGAAAATTTATAAAAAAAATCAAATAGTCGAACCAAAAAAGACTTTTTGACGAAAAGTGATTTAAATATGATAAGGTATTATTAGTAATATGCAACTATAATTTTACCGCCTGCAGCAATAATTTTGTTTTACAGAGAAGTCTTTGAGAAAAATAATAGGAAATACCTACTATCATATTTTTTATACCGATAAATTATAAATAAATATTGGAAAGATTACTACGGAGCTCTTCAAAGTTCGTAGTCCGATACGCATTTGGTAGGTTTTGTTATTGTAGAAAATAAATGACCCTTAAAGAAGCTAATCAATCCTCAGTAAACAGTCGACGGTAGTCCGTTAAAGTCACGCCCCGTTCCTTTGCATCGAAACCACTAAAACGTTTTAAAGTGCATTTGTAGGAGTGTAAGCTAATTATACAGCTTATGTAACGCCAGAAACAATAGCGGCCATTTTGTGAAAATCTGTTAAAAACAATGAAGGTACTCATTACTCTTTTATCTATTGGAAGTTATTCCGTGAAGATTGCAACCGACCTATGACAACTCATTGCGACTTGCGCCTGCTTTTCCGAGTAATTTTTAATAAGGAAAACAGTCACGGCATTCTTTGTTTTTGCTTTGGCTATTTATAAATAGATGTTTTAATTTATTAATAGACATTAGATTGTAGGGGGTTTATCAAGGGGTCGTTTAACAACTAATGCAGGTGATGAATATTCGCGTAATATGCGTATTCCTCGCATTATAGTACGGGGCCGGGAAATGCTCCCGTCCTTTTTTTTCGATTCGATTCGATTTTTTATTCTGGGGTGAAAAGTTCTGAAAATGTCAGTAATAGTAAGAAAAAATTAACTCCTCCTGGCAATTAGTAAGCAGCAACGAAAATGTCGAACATTTTTTACCACAAATATCAAGAAAATTTTACAAAGGTAAATGACCTTTTGTTATTAGTTTAAATTATTTCCTATTTTTATGAGTGTAGATTAAGTAGTGTATGAAACTACACGTAACTAGGTATTAAAATACTCGTGTGTACTATTAAAAACTCACACTCGTGTTTTAATAACCCCTGTTTTGTGACAGTTTCATAAACTACTATTAAAGTATTCCTTAATAGAGTAGTCATTTTTAGATTTTGATGTCAGCAAGGAGAGCATTGTAAAATTTTATAACCATATAATTGGATTTTTCTGTCGTAGAAAGGTCACAAACTAGCAGCGATCAACACTCAGGCTTGGTGGGAGGCTTCGGACGTGGCTGGTTACCTCCCTTCGGATATAGCCCTTCCAAGCAACATTGTCGTGTTCCAGCTTCGATGGACCCTTTCTGGGAGACGGGTCTAGTATTTTGGATGATACAGTCCAATTTCAGTTCTCCTGTTTATAAGGCATGTGAGTTCTATCGAAGACCTGACCACCGCTTCCTATCAGGTAGGTTTGTTGTGAAAAATACCTTTTGCATAATACTTAATAATAAAAAAGGGTTGGTTACGTTGCTCTAGTGGTAGTAAGCGTGACTGCTAAGCACGAGGTCCTGGGCTCGATTTCCAGTTCGGGCAAAGTGTTATTGGGTTTTTCCATTAGGAAATTTACAGTAGCAGCACGGAGAATGGAATTGTAATAGCAATAGAAAGAATAGGCTCCCATGCAATAGGCTCGCCTATTACATGGGATTTATAACATAACCGGCGAAACGTGGGTGTACTGCATATACACCTCTACCTATACCCTCTGGGGAATACAGGCGTGAGTCTATGATGTCTTTTTTTAAAATATGATAAATTAACATAAAAAAAATCTAACTATTGAAAAAAGTCTTGGTATAATCTTTTACACGTAATAAAAGTATTAATTAGGTACTAATTATACCGTGGGAATTAATGATTCTTATGATTGGTGAGAATAATTTTTTTTTCTGAGTCTATACATTCTATTGTGGTCTATATAATAGTGATAGATTTAAAAAAAGACTTATTTACTTTCTTTTTAATGTATGGAAAAAGTTGTCGTTGAAAATTGCTAAACCTTTTGTTATGGAATCCGTCGTAATTTAAAATTTTTATCACTAGTTCTTCTGGGAGATTTTATATTTGAACTTTTACTTAAATTTAAAATTCAATCATGATTCGAAAAAACACTATCTATTATTATAGGGAAATTATTGCTGTTTTCCTCGGGGACAGTACCTATTTTCAGGATGAAAGGTACCTATGTCCGTTTCAAATCAATCAAATCAAAATATTTTTATTCATGTAGACCATTTTAGGCACTTATGAATAGTTTTAATTCTAATATTATTATAAGAGTGACTCTAGTTGCCAGTTCCAAGGGCAGCCTACCCCGCATGGAGAAGAATCTGGCAAGAAACTCCATGGTTATATGGTTTTTGTATACTTGACAACGTATATGCAATATTTCAAGACAATCAGTTCGGTTGTTTAGGCGTGAAAAAGTAACAAACAAATGAATTTACTTTTGTATTCGGAGCAAGAGGCCACCAACTGCTTCATCGAGTAGCAGATCACTAACTGGTGATATCGTTTAAAAATATTGGTGTTACATTAAAATAGCTTGTTTTTAAATGTTTATTTGTTGAATATTTTTACTCTTTGATCAAATAGGTATAATACCTAAACATTAACCACCTAACTACCTAACCTTAATCATCATCATCATCATCATCATTTCAGCCATAAGACGTCCACTGCTGAACATAGGCCTCCCCCAATGATTTCCAGAACGGCCGGCCGAACCTTAATAATATAAGTAAAATTTGTTTTTACGTAAAACGGTTTTGTCATCAAAACTAAAGCTGTGTACCAAATATCAGATCAATCTATCAACGGGAAGGGGGTGAAATATCGATTACTAAATTTGAATTAAATAATAAACAGGTCAATCTAAGTAAAACCGTTTAAAAATAAGATAATACTTACTACTTAGATTTAATTATAACCATTTTCTGAAGAAATCTTTCGTTTATATTAATAAATAAGCAATTAATATTTCTTCTACTTATATTCTATTTTAGTATCTGTAATTTTATTTGTTACAAATGTTGTCCTCAAGCGACACACTAACGCCTAAACAAAACAAGTAAACGACACAGTTTTACGACACATTGCGATCATACTTAAAGTATCTAGGCGTTAAAATAATGTTTATTATTCATACACCCGATTTGGAACTCATCTTTGGCAACATCGGGGGGTTTAAATAGCTAAAGAGTTTCACCAACGTTTAAAAGAATCAGGTTAAGGTGAACATAAAAAAATATGAATATACTCGACCTCTTATCTAAAAACGTGCAAGCGTGCAACAAATTTCGATCAAGCTAAAATTTCTGCTGAAACTTTGTAATGATGTCCTCTTTCAATTGGTTTGTTTCGATTTTTCACAAGTATATTTATTGATTTTATATTTTCAATGTGCGAGTGAGATAGCAGATTTATCGACTTCAGAGGAGGTTCTTAATTCGTCAGAATCTTTATTAAACGGTTTTACTTAGCTTGACCTGTTTATTATTTGGTTCAAATTTAGTAATCGATATTTCACCCCCCTTCCTGTTGACAGATTGATCTGATATTTGGTACATACCTTTAGTTCTGATGACAACACCATTTTACGTAAAAAAAAAAAAATATTTTCTTTTTTATGTAGGTATGTTCCTGAAAACGCCTGGAACGATTTGGAAAATTCTTTTTTTGTTTGAAGTTGTATAGTTCCCAGGTGGTCCTATTTCAATATTGTCATGATCTGATGATTAACTTCAGAGATATAGAACAGAACTCCTCATTGAATGACGGCGTAGTTACTTATGTTTGTGAGTTTGTCAGTTTGGCTGATAGTTAATCAATCCCGTCGATACGGCTGAATCGCGCAATTAATTTCAATTTGTTAGTATGTGTTGTTGCTAACTAACTCCCAAAAACTTTTTAATGTGTATTTAAGTTAAATTTAAAGCATACTGTAAGTAGTTTACTTAACGGGGGTGATATAGTCACATTTAATGACGAAGTCCTTAAAACAAATAAATAGAAAAAAAAAACTCTCAAAAAAGGGAGGATTGACCTCCTTGGATATTAATGAACCAATCAAAAAAAAATATTAAAAAATACGAAAAAACAAAATCGACTTCAAACACTAAAATACAAGAAAACAAAATTCGTTCGTTTGTACGTTTTAGAGCAGGTGCCTAGGGTTAGGATAAGGTGATTTAATCTAAAACTAATTAGCTGGATACCAACTTCAAAACAAATGTTTACTTTTTTAGTATTTGAAGTCGATTTCATTTTGTGAAAAAAAATATACCTATGTAGAGCGTTCTTTGCCTTTTCTTAACCTTAAATCTTATGTAAATGATGTAAAAATTTGTATAAACTTTACTTACACTTTACTTAAAATATCGATGTTTGTTAATCTTAAGCACCACTAAAAATCTTTAAATTTTTTTTTTAAAAAAACGACTTCAAAAGGAACTAAAAGGCTAGAAATAACATTAAGTCGTTTTGAAGTCGGTTCCAAGTCAAGTTCTTAATGAGAAAGTTTAAAAAGCTGGAACCGACTCCAAACCGTTTGAAAGATATTTCAACTTTTTAGTTCCTTTTGAAGTCGGTTTTTTATTTTTTTTTAAGATTTTTAGTGGTGCTTAAGATAATCAAATATCGATATTTTAATTAAAGTCTAAGTAAAGTTTTTACTTTACTTACACTTTTTTATTTTTATAGGCTTTATAGAGTAGCCTCAGTGGCCACTCACACGTGGCCGTCTAATTATAATGTACAGCGCCATTGTTTTTCGTACAGAAGTAATTGGAAACCTATTATCTGATTATTCGTCGGAGTTTTTAATAGGCGCGAAGGTGAGCTATATAAGAAAATATCTGTAGGTAGATAAATCAGAATGAAAAAGTCCATCCTAACATCCTTACGATGATCTCAGTAACGTTATGTTTACTATGGTGTGCAGTGTTCGCGTTGTGGTACTGGTTTAAACCTCGTCGGCATTTACCTCCACCTTACCCTGGCGCTTTGCCAATCATAGGGAACGCTTATCAATTCATTGGAACTCCTCGATGTGAGTACCTTTTTTTTGTAAAAAAATGCGCCTTATGCGTATCGTCCCGCTCGGGGATGCGAGACAGTTATGTCGAGAATTAAAGGGCTAACGTTAATTAACGTAAGGTGGAACTTGAACTCTCGATTCCTGGCTTTACCAACTAAGCTACCGAATCTTACCCGTTTCAGTTGAAATTAAGAATCTCTTTTTTAACTCCATAAAAGAGTGTAGTAATTCTACCCACTGCCGGTCCCATGTTCCAAACATTTCAGCTTAGAAGGCATAGAAACGATATTACCAATTTTTTATTTTATAAATTTTGTGTACGTTTTCTACATGTTGATGTACAGTCGGCAAAGGAGTTAGATTGACAGGTCCGCTAGTAAAGGATGAAGTTTTTTATGGAAGCTTGAATGTGGTGGTGTAAAATAGTTTAGTTTCGTAAAGGTTGAGTCATACCTTTTCAGAAAATATGGTAAATATTGATGACACCTTGAAAAAATTACTACCTTAACTAGCGCCCCTAACCAACCCAACTCCTTTGCCGACTGTACATGTTTTGCTTATTAAATGAAATTATTATTTTCAGATATGTGGGAAAAAGAAAAGAGAGCATACGAATATGGCCTGAAGATTGGTGATGCCTTCAATTTACAATTAGGGCTGCGTGATTATTATGGTAAAACTACAATATTTGTAATTAATAAATAACCCGGGCAAGTGCGAGGCAAGACGGGTTCCTTCTAATATTACAATAATATTTTAACCAATCAATAACATTTTTATTGATAGTTATGGAGTAAGGTTTTGCAAACTAATCTAATTCCGTGACATTCTTAATTTAGTAGCATTAACTTTTTTACTACTTGAATTCCACTTTAAAAAAATTATAGTAGGTCTTTAAGTTAATACTACCAAATTACGAAAGTCACAGAACTAGATGAGCCTACCCTACCTAGAGATAAAAAAAATCTTAAAAGTTTATGAATTTATTTAATTTTGACTGTCTTATTTTAGTGATATCAGATCCAGATGATGCTCTGACAGTAGCAAACACCTGTTTGGATAAACCAAGTTTGTACCATTTGGGAAAAGATCCTTATGACCGGGGATTAGTTACATCGAACGGTAAGAAATAAATAAACTCTAGGTAAAAGGTAATATTAATAAACTAGCCAGTAACTGTCAGGCAAAGGCCTCTTCTCATTCAGAGAAGGATCGAGTATTTATAATCACTATGCTAGTTAGTACTTCTGTGAAATCTATACATATAATAAAATACATATAATAAAATCGTAACGAAGTATGTATGTAATTGATTGGCGCGAAAACTACTGGACAGATTTAGTTGAAATTCGGCAAATATACTTTTTAAATTCTTAGTCAACTTATAGGGTATAAATTATTACGTTTATAATTATGGGGGATGAGCAGTATTGTAGTAAGCAGCGTATTTCTAGAATTTGCTGCAGAATTGTTGTTGTTGTTGGGAAAAATATTATTAAATTTCAATTTACAAAATATTATCACGCTATATCCACAAGGAGCTAAACATTACATAACATAACATAATAATATCTTTTAGGAACGATTATTTTGTCTACATGTCAACAGACTTCATAGCCTTCCGGTCGGGCGAACGCCTTGGAAGTGTAAGGCTTTGGGTTCGATCCCCAGTTCCGCAAACTTTTTGTGGATTCTTTTGTATTTTTTTTGTCATTGAAATTAATATGTATTTTTGTGGTATTACATTCTTAATGACTTTTATTACTTACCGGCTGAAACCCGAAGGAAACATGCTTTTTAATAATTTTTCAACTTATAAAAAACGTATAATTATGCAACGAGGTATGTAAGGATCGTAGCAAGTGGAAATCCGTTGTCTCTGCCTACCCCTCTGGGAAACAGGCGTGAGTCTATGTATGTATGTAAAAAACGTCACCACTTTAATTTGAAACATTTATAAAATTTATATTATTTAAAACATAGTGTTCTAGATGGCGTTAGAGTCTATTTAGATCAGCGGAATTCTTTTTTAAATATTTCAATTTGAAACCCGAAGGAAGCAACGCGCATCGTGTGGGATTATACAATTAAAAATTTCAGCTTATAAAAAAAATCCGCTTTAATTTGAAGCATTAAAATTATTATTATTTAAAACATAATGTTTCCTTTTTCTTAACTAGATGGCGTTAGGAGTCGATTTAAATCTGAGGAAAAATAATTTTCTTGGATACTCCTGATGGGACAGGAAAAATATTTATAACCACTGGCATCCTTGCAGGGAGGCAGGGCAAAATTACAATTGCAGTAGCGTCTTCGGCGATTACTGCCACGTTGTTTTCTGGTGACAAAACAGCGCACACCATGTTTAGGATTCCCATCAATTTACAGAGCAACGAAACACCTGTTTGTGATGTGTCACGAAATAGTGACAAGGCAGGCATTTGCTTAAGAATTGTTCTTTGATCGTATGATGGGATGAATGTATAATGGCAAACAGAAAAGCAGTTGATGCGGTACACAGAACTCTAAAAGACATCCGTAGGAACCAACACATAATGGGTGGTGTCACAGTTATGTTCAGCGGCAATTTCCACTGAACGCTGCCTGTGGTGACGCGAGGAACTGGGGCTGATGAGGTGAATGGTTCTTTGAAACGATTATTTTTATGATCCTGTATTCATAAGTTGAGCTTGACAATAATTATGGGCGGCTGAGTAGGAATCCACATGCTCAAGAATTTTCCAACTCAAAACGCCCAAAAATAATCAAGCTGCAGCAATCAACGAATGCATTCTTTTATAAATGAAAGGGAATGAAGTGTTTTACACATTTATAAACACTGTTGTCAATCAAGATGACGCCACTCATTATTCTGTAAAATTCCTGAATTCCCTCACTGCAAGTGGACTTCCGACGGACGTCATTAAGTTGAAGGTCGGTGTCCCGATTATGCTTCTTCGGAACTTAACGCCTTTGAAATTGTGTAAAGGAACCCAGAAAATGATGGCCTGATGGCTTAATGTAAATTATCTGCAAATCATCAAGGCGCAAATTCTAACGGGTTTCGGTATTGGCGAGACAGTGTTTACACCATGTACCACTAATTCTCCACATTTATCCCTTTCAATTTAAGCGAGTGTAGTTTCCTGTGGGCGTTTGTTTCGCCATGAGAAGTCTGCGAGTGTCGATCTCAGGACCAGCTTCTCCTCACATAGACTGTATGTCGTTTGCTCTCGGGTCACCAGTCCTGACTCTCTGTACATTTTAGCTCCCGAGAGCAAAACTACAAACAAAGTAATCTGTATGTTTTTCTAAATATCCTGGTTCGGATTTGATATTGATACGAAACTTTTGTTCTTTTACATAGGTTTTTCGCTTTATTAGGTCAGAAATTATGCAATAAAATATGCGAAGCGCACTTATAACTTTTTCTTTTGGCCTATACATTAGTAAGACTTAAATATAAAACTAATCTTTGTTGGAATAATTGCTCTCAAATGTGCAAAACATATACAATACAATAGGTATATTTAAAAAAATCTCTCATTCTCTCCTGTGCAATAATTATTCCCACATGATAGTGGGGTCTGCTTTTCGGGTTTTTCGCTTCCCCTTCGCTCTATCCATTGCATCGTCCTGGATAATGTTTAATGGCAATATATAATGTTTTCAATAATAAATATTTTGGATAATTTAAATGTTTATGCACATGTTTTGCTTAATAAGAAACTCGCAAAAACAACTGACTTGGGCGGACTTGAACTGTCATATCATAACATTACTAATCAGCACTAATAAAAGTTTGTGAAGATGTTTGTTACCTAAACACTTTTTGATTTGAATAGAACTCGGTAAACATAAAAACCATATTTCCTGGATTAACAAAAAATATAAATTTTATCCTGGTTCAACATCCACGCGGGCGAAGCTGCGGGCAAAAGCTAGTTTCGAATAAAATACTCTAACTATTGTTTTATGTATGTTTTTTTAAATGTTTATGCACATGATTTGTTTATTTAATGATTTTAATGATTTTTTTAGTCTAAGTAATCTTATTTCCCCATATAAAATTCGGACCCCGTTTTAACCCTTAGGGGGTGAATTTTGAAAAATCCTTTTTTAGTGCACCAGACCTCATGAGAAACCTACGAGCCAAATTTAAAATCTCTAGACCCAGTGGTTTGGGCTATGCGTTGATATGTCAGTCATTCAGACAGTTTCTTCTTTGTATATTATTTAGATAATTTTTCTCGCATTTTTAGGACCACAATGGAAAGCCCACCGTAAGTTATTAAATCCAGCGTTCAACCAGCAAGTTTTAAATGTATTTATGGAGGAATACAGTGCCCAAGCAAGGAGACTGGTTTCTCAACTGATGTCGGAGGTAGGACGAGAACCTTTTGACGTCCAACCATACTTGGTCAACAACTTATTGAATACCGTATGCCGTAAGTACTTCTTGATGACTTTCTATTGATGACCATTTAAAGTTTATTTAAAATATTTGGTAACTTAAAATACAAATAAACAATACTAAATAAAACTATCTATATAAACAGGGTTATTTGTAAAACACCAGCATCCTTAAAAGGGGTCATTAAACTCATCATTAAAAACAACTTTTACTATGGGACCAACCCTGAAATCGCAAAAAAAAATCAGCTGTTTCATACATTTATGTTCACTACATGACTCAACAAACAGCTGATTTTTTTTGCGATTTCAGGGTTGGGCCCATAGTAAAAGTTGTTCTTAATGATGAGTTAAACGACCCCTTTTAAGGATGCTGGTGTTTTACAAATAACCCTGTATACAAATCTAACTACCTTATAAATATAAAGAAAAATAAAACCGCTACTACTACTAGTAGGCGACGTTCCCAAAATGCTGGCTGCATATGCATATGTACTTCTTCAACATAATATAATATTCCTAGATTTCCTCCAATGGAAAGGAGTTATAATTCTAAGTAAGACTTAATGTTTCCTTTTTTTCAGGGACATCACTTGGTTTACAGATGAGTGAGCACAGCACGATTATCAAAAACTATTCACATGCTACCGAAGAGATATTCAATCTAATTGTATTTAGATTATTTCGAGTTTGGTTACATTTACCCTTCATTTTCAATTTAACATCTTACAAAAAAAAGCAAGTTGAACTCACGAAAATTGTTAGGGACATCACAACTGCGGTAATTACTATATACGGTTATACAGCGTGTAACAGAAGTCCGAAATAATACTTCAAGGGCGTATAAGGTACCCTATAAACAATCCTTGAGTATAGGTTTTGGAACCAAACCCCAAACAATATTCGAGTAAACCACGGTCAAAGTTTTCACCAAAATCTTTCAAATACAGTTCTAGAAATCAGCTGAAAGAAAAATCAACACGAATCCGGTTATTTACCTTCAATAAATTCTTTAAGTAAGCACCAGGCACACGTAGGATAATAAAATCTGTCATTATTGAAGAAAATGAAATCAAAAGAATTATTTTGTGTGAAAAAAAATGCCTCTTTTACCATCAATATTTTCACAGGTGATTCTCTTCATGATATACATACACGCCCTTAAGTATTATTTCGGACTTCTGTTACACGCTATATAGTGCCTTGTGTGTCAGCGATTAAATCTCATAAGCTACTACACAACAAGCACTGCAAATGATATCCCACTAATCTCTCAACTAAGTTCAACTTATATTACTTCTATCAAAAAACAATAATATTAATATAGTCTCAAACTTTCGCGAACACTCAACATAATGAAACAACTTTTTAACGGATATAACTCGCGTTTTTATTTTACGTCTATTTATTATTATACGTTTTATTCTACGTCAGGATTGTATTATCAAAATAAAAACGCGAGTTATATCCGTTAAAAAGTGGTTTCATTACAATAATATTAATTAAAAAGTTATCTTATTTTCATGTTTCAGGTGATTTATAATCGTAAAGCAGAAATAAAAGCAAATGATGACCAGAATAAAATCGATATTCAAACACCAGGTATATTTTAAAAATGCTACTTCCTTCATGATCTCGTTGACTGTAATACTGTAGTATTAAGGCCACTAGCGCTCATTCCAATTCTATTTCATCATCATCATCATCATTTCAGCCATAAGACGTCCACTGCTGAACATAGGCCTCCCCCAATGACTTCCAGATTGGTCGGTTGGAAGCAACCTGCATCCAGCGGCTTCCTGCGACCTGTATTATAACAATTCTATTTCTTTTTAGAAAAGTTCAAACCGCTCTTGGATCAAATGCTACATTTAGCTGATAAACAAGAACTCTTCACAGATGAAGAGATAAGAGAACATTTAGATACAATAGTAGCAGCTGCGTACGATACAACTGCTACAACTCTCACGTTTACTTTAATACTGATTGGAACGCATAAGGATGTACAAGAAAAGGTTTATAAAGAGTAAGTATAAACTCAATCCTCTCTCTCTATTGCATAATTGGACGTGGTTAAGCGGAAAGGACCCAATCCACAATATTGACAAAAAAATATATATTTGTAGTGTTCCTAAAGTGCCTGCATTTTCAATGAGCAAAAACAATCCAGGCAAAAAAACAAATCCGATATACTTTTTTGACTGTCGGATACCATCACAATGTATGGGCAGGTTTATACTTTACCAAAACTTTTAAGTGCCATATCTCAAAGTGATTTGATGTTTGGATCTATTTCGCTTAACTACGTCCAATTATTACTCAATTTCGTTACGTTGACATTTGCTAACAAATTGGCAATCTATTAATTGCTCCTGACAAATCGTAATTAATTCGTCCGTAATTGATTATTTTTTTTGTAATGTGAATGGAATCGTGTACATAACAAATAAACTCTAGATCTCGGTCTTTCGATGGTCATTTGCATACAAAGTCCAATTTATTTTTTTGCAATTCCGAAAACTCTATCAATATGTTCTTAATTAAACTGTTAGAGGTGGCAGGTTTGAACCCTTACTCCGTGCCTCGAAAAGCACGTAAAAGCCGTTGGCTTTGCGCCTGATCTCTCTCCGTTTGCTTCGGATTGCCGTCCCATCAGACTACGAGAGTGAAGAGTGTACCTGTGTTTGCGCACACACTTGCGCACTATAATATTATATCCTGCGTAGTTGGCTAATCTCTGTTGAGAACTGTTAAGAGAACATTACTGATAACAATTTTTTTTCAGGCTACAAGAAGTTTTTGGAGACCAAAATAAAGATTTGAACAGACATGATCTGTTAAAACTTGAGTATTTAGAAGCCGTGATAAAGGAGAGTATGAGGGTATACCCACCGGTACCTAGAATCGCAAGGAACTGCGAAGGTGTTAAATTGAGTATGTATTTTATTTACTTCGTAAAATAAGGGACAGGTTTGACACACACTAAATCATGCAAATGTTCTACGTAACTTTTTCTTTATCGTATGGTTGATTAATAAACCTGGTGTCAGAGTTTAAACCACCTGTAGGCCTCTGACATGGCTTTACACACCATTGAAAAATCTCTCAGATGTGTTGGTTACCTCAGATGTTTTCCTTCAACGTTTTAGCAAGTAATAATTAATTTCTAAAATGCACATGAATCAGAAAAGTCAGAGGTGCGTGCCTGGGTTTCGAACCTACGGCCTTTGACTATAGCTATCGTAACTGCCCAACCTATCCAAATTAATTTCCTTTATCATCTTAAAGACGTATTAACTCAGTAATTAGACACTGACTGCCTCGTTTGTCTAGTAGTAGCAGCACGACTGCTGAGCACGAGTACCTAGGTTCGCTCCCCGGGTAAAAGTGTTATTGGCCTTTTCCATTAGGAAATTCTCAGTAGCAGCACGGAGTCTGGAATTGTGCCCCATTAATGGCAATTAATAGGTCTCCTGTTACTTGAGACCTATAGGTAACATAGCCGGCGAAACGTGTGAGTACTGCATACACCTCTGCCTACCCCCTCTGGGGAACACATATTTAGACACTACTTAATCGGAGATTTTTTTTAAAAAAAACGTTGCATTTTTGACCTTTACCTGATTTTCTTATTAAATAAACATTGTTGTATTTCAGAAAAATACACACTGCCACCTAACTGTGGCTGCATTTTAGCGCTATATGCTCTCAATCGCCATCCGATGTGGGGCCCTGACGCGGACCAGTTCAAGCCGGAAAGATGGCTAGACCCAGCCAGATTGCCTGACAACCCTAACACCTTTGCCACTTTTAGTTTAGGCAAACGTAATTGCATCGGTACTTATATTTTATTAATAATTTTACTAAAAAAGAAAAAAAAAGAAAGGAATTTAGGGTTCGGTTTGTAATAATATCCTGATAGACATTATCTATCAGATAAGTTCATTAACAAAAAAAACCGACTCAAAACGTTTTAAAGTTATTTCTAACTTTTTAGTTCCCTTTGAAGTCGGTTTTTTTTTGTAAAAAATTTTTTTTTCCACGATTTATATTGGTGCCTAAGATTAATCGTCCCAGACTTTTGTAAGGCTCATATTTGAAATCCTTATGAAAAGCCATATAGCAACGATACCCCACACGATATTTTACGAGTCCTCAAAACGCTGGCTGCATTGCCACGTTGGATGGCAATGCTAAGCCTTTGAGCTAGGTATAGGCCAGTCTTTTGATCCCGAGTAGTTTCTTAGTTTTTCAAGTAAATGTAATGATTGATTTTAGAAAAAAACAGTATTTTTATCAAATTCCTTCGAATCTATTTGATATTTAAAACGTTATTTTAATTAATTGGCAAAGACATTTGCCTAAGCATACATAGGGACAGACAGACGCGGGAAGCGACTTTGTTTTATACTATGTAGTGAAGTAAAAGTTATTTGCTGATAGAAAAATCTGCTCTTGCTGCTATTACGCAAATTTTCTAGTCCAGTATTAATTATGTCTTCATTTCTTGCAGGTAAATTATACGGCATGATGGTCGTGAAGACGACGCTTGCGTACATATTACGACAGTTCCAAGTTACAGGGAATATCAACAGTGTAGTGACAGCATGCGATCTACTACAAAAACCTATCAGTGGACATCACATAACTTTAGAACTAAGAAAACAAGAAAAATAATTTTAATAAAATAATACGTTAAGTTTTTTGTAAGAGGGAATCCTCTTGGCATAAAGTTCTAAGGCATAATAATTATCGTTTGGCATAAAGTTTTCGCATAAATTTAATAGCATAATATTTTTTTTTTCATAATGCAAAAGGTAGGAAATAATTAATAAAGTAATTTATTTTGACATAATGTATAGAGCTGCATAATTAAAATTGGGTAATAGCTTTCTCGTCGGCTTTTTTTTTGAACCCCAGAATCACTTGCATGCTTGAACAAAAACGTTATGTATAAATATCATTATGCGTTTATAACATTATGCTTCATTAGAAGAATGTCAACAGTATTAAATACTGTTTTTATATTATTAATAAAATACTGTTTTTATTTTACTTCATTTAAATACTGATTTTATTAATAATAAATTTTATGGCAAAACATTTATGCCATAAAGTTATGCGTAATGATAATATGTAAATTATGACAATATAATATTTTATACTTATGATTAGTAAAGTTGTAAAATCGCCACTTGGTAATTGTAATTGACACAGCTGGTTATGTTAAATCCAAGTTGCGATTTTGTAGTTTGCTTGCTTGTAATAGATGCAAATAACACTAGCCCTAAGTTCAAATATATAAATAAAATTCACGAGAGAAATAATAAACAAATTCGATTATTTTATTTTCTGAGATGCAAATGAGAATGTGTTAAACACACACAGAAAGACAAAATATTGCTACAGACACGCTCATACCACAGATTAAAAACTCTTCTCTTTCCCTATGATATTTAAAATAAAAACATGTCCTCCAGACCGAATTTTGGCCACAGCGGCCAAATTCAACGGAGATTAGCCAACGGCTCAGAAGATATACAGTTCACAAGTGTGTGCGCAAACACAGGTGCACAATCATTCCGTCACACTCATAGTACGATGGGACGGCAATCCGATACTACCTGAGAGAGATCAGGCGCAGGGCCTTCCCGAGGCACAGAACAAGTGATAATTAGTTTATAATACGCACATAACTTACGAAAAGTCAAAGGTGCGCGCCTTGGGTTCGAACCTGAGACCTCTGACTTGCCAGTTAATGGTCATACTAGGCTCACCACAGCACAAAAAATGGTTAAATTAGCTTAATTGCTGCCGGAATAAAATGGCACTAGCCTTTCAACGATGAATTGAACGTAATTTGGCAAAAGTCTTCAATTTACTAAATAACTTTTCCAAAAACTCCTTGGTAACAGACGGGAGTAGGCAGCATCGGTATGAGTAGTAGGACAATTAGACAAATCAGACGTTGTATCAACTAGTAGTTGCGTTACGTTTTAGGCACATTAGTTTTAAGAGATGGTCCTTCTGTTATGGAGCGGTGGCTAGTGCTGTCGAGAGGAGCGGTTTACCATCCATTTTGTGAGATCGTCCTTTTGATATGGAGCAGTAGCTAGTGGTGTCAAGAGGAGCGGTTTACCACCGCGAGTCGTAAAAAGCTCTGAGGTCTGGTGGCCTTCACTGACTAACCAATTAATGCAAGCAAGGGTTTCAAATCCTGCAAGCGCTGTTAGGGTTCTTCAGCTTCTTATATTGAGCTGGTTTAAGAATTTTCAACTTTCTTACAGTAAAAATAAGATAGAGATTTAATAAAGCCTTTCAATACGACAAGGTAATTATTATTGCCATCGTACTAATTGTTATTCAAGGAACAAAATTACTGAAATTAATAAAGATTTATGTATGAACTATCAGCGTAATAAAAGAAATGCTCATTGTTGTCTATTAATTGCTATTGGAAAGAATGTGCTGATTATGAATTTCTTATACTAGGTACGATACAATGCTTTTTCCTTGATAATAAAAAAAACATAGGTAATAAAAAAAATTGCATGTTTTATATCATTTTTATTATCTTTATTGTAGGTATTTTTAAATACATCCGCTATAAGGTTGGCAATTATCGTTAACTACAAATAATTAAAGATGCTTTTTATCACTTCATCATTTAGAGCTGTGAGATTCCTTATAATAATATTTTAATGACATTTTAACAAACCTCAGAAGCTGATGTTAGTTTCCCTCTAGTCTTATTTTGATTGCGTTTTACGTGCTTCTTATCGGGGGACACTCCTGTTAAGCCCGTTCGTTAAAGCTCCATACATTTAAGTTCACATGACTCAACAAAATGTATGGAACAGCTGTTTTTTTTTGTGATTTCAGGGTTGGTCCCATAGTAAAAGTTGTTCAAAATGACGAGTTTAATGACCCCTTTTAAGGATGCTGGTGTTTTGCAAATAACCCTATATATTAATACGTGAAGCGAAAACTGTGATCCCTTATTAAGAAAATTACGTGCACGGAGGAGTGTGAAACTTGGCATATTAAAAGTTTATATGGAGAAAAGTGCAGAAAGCTTAATTTTTTTTTTTAAATACGGTCGAATTTTTTCCACTGACTGGACCAATAGTTCATTTAAAATAGCTAAAAAAAGAGTAACCACGTTTACTGACAATTGGTTATAACGTTTATTAAAACGTAATTAATTTCAATTGGTTAACGTTTATTAATTTTTAATCGGTGTCAATGGTTAAACACAAGACCTTTATAACCATTCATTAAAATACTCACTAAGAGACTCTACTTAAGACAGATGGGTCAAGGAGTTAAATGGCAAAAATAAACGATATCGCTATGGTATAAAATTAAACAAATCAGCCTGCAAATGTCCCACTGCAGGGCGAAGGCCTCTTCACACACGGAAGGATCGACCATTCATCACTACGCGAGCTCAATGCGGGTTGGCGATTTCAGAATATTAGTCAGAATATTAGAGTCCAGGTTCCCTCACGATATTTTCGATTATTTTGATTTTGATTTGACAATATTTTTCTGATTAAAAAAAACTACCTAGTTAGATACATTGTGCTATTTTTGCAGGTATTTTTTTCAGAATGTTTTATTCCTGGACACAGCACGCATTGTCACGAGGATTCTCTAAATGGAGCCCTAGCCACCAATACCTTGGACACTGTTTTCGATACCGTTGGTTATGTTTTATACTTATATTTATAAATACAACAGTATATTATAATTATTTAATAAGAAAATTTGATAAAACAACTGATATGGATGCATGTGCAATAACATGTAAAAAATTCACAAAAATACAACAGTATATTTTTTTATACGTAGAGTAGATGGAATCTACACCACTATCCACGGCTACTAAGCCTCCTCGCCACGATAAGGCGAGTACCCCTTTTGGGGGGATATTCATTCACAAGGAATAATAGAGTTTTTGCTACGTAATGTATTTTATCTGGAAGTCATTGGGGGAGGCCTATGTTCAGCAGTGGACGTCTTATGGCTAAAATGATGATGATGATGAATGTATTTTATTTAAATAGCGAAAAATAATATTGACATGTAAATGTAGTAGTAAAAACCAATTTACAGAAATAAATTACGTTGACTTTGAATAAGTATTTAGATCATTCATTATTCTATAGTAACATAACCCAGATTGGTACCGAAAATTTACTAGACACAAGTACCCAATACTTCTTTGCTCGACCCGGGAATACGCCATTAAAATGCCGTACAGCCTCCAAAACAAACGTGCGAAAACTATAAGTAAAAGTTTTCTCAGATTAACTGATTTATATTCGCCCCTCGTACTTTCTCTTCTAAGACACGTCCACGATTGTTGCCTATGTAATAGGTAATTTCCTTGAATAGTTTCCTTCCAGTGATGAAACGTGTTACTTTGAAGACGGGACGACAAAACGTGAAGTATTCAACCCTTTTCAGAGTTATGTAACTGTTGCTTAGGCTTAGGCTTCTCTTTCAATCTTCCTTCGTCTTAAAGGTGTCTGCATAACAAAGTGTTTTACAACATACAGTAAAGGCTCTTACGCACTATACAGCCTCAATCGCTAATAGACGTGGTCGTTGCGTGTCGTACCCTTGTTGTTGTTCATGTGCCTTTGGAATAATATGATATTAACTGATAAAATATCGGCTTGATAACTTACCATCCTCCTGTTCACCACCCGCCTGTTCACTTGATCTCTTTTTTTGGTTAAAAATCTGTCTTGGGTCCCGCGTCTAAATTAATTACCACAAAATGGTAGAATGAAAATGTGCAGTAACAAAATAGATTTGCAACATATACTTATAGGAATCTTGATATATTTACATTTTGCAGTCTTCAGTTAGTTCAGTTCATTGGATATGTCTACAGCCGCACAACATGCAAACTTCTCATAATAGGTATAGCCATTGGTAGTTGCCAATATTTCTTGCAGTATTCCAATGCGCTACAACTAGTCATATTACACGCAAATTGCTACCGCTGCGCTGGGGGTTTATCGTAAAATTTATTGCGCGACAAAATTCCACCATTTACTTTACAAAACTAAAACAAACTTGTAGAAACGCAACGAAAACAATGATTTATGGATTCATTTTTCTACGCTTTAACAAGATTTGAAGTACGTTGTTGTAAATAAATTTTAGAAGTGAAACCCTGTTTTATTAATATCTTAATATATTATTACACCCTGGGATATGTATATTTTAGGGCTTGGTTTATTTTGAACTAAAGTTTAATAGTACTTTTGTTGATTACAGAGTATTTTAGTGAATATAAAACTCATGTTTTCCTTAAGAAAGAGGGGGTAACAGAGACCAACAATCAACAAGTAAAAATTAAACAGACTTGAACTAGTTTAGATATTTTACAAGACCATGTTGCATTAATTAAGATTATAAGGCTGGTCAGGGGCGTGCGTGTACAGACATTTTCGACAGGGTGAGCAGTACATACAATTCCTACTTAGTTTCAACTGAACTTTTTACTGAAACATTGTAATGTAAATCTCCCTTGGTTTTTTCGACTTTTCATAACTATATTCAGTGATTTTATATCTTCAACGTGCGACAGAGATAGCGGTCTAGGCGCCTTAGGAGTACTAACTTCTTACCTTCTTAAGGGTAAATTGTTTGTTTTTCACCTCCCTTTGGGAAATAACCGTAGTTTGTCATAGTATGACATGTGCCTAGCTCCTAAGCCATACATCTTCATACTCGAGGGAAATGACCGATTTCCAGAAGGTTGATAAGTTTTACTACTAAGTTAGTTGTTCGCTTTAATATAGGGAGTTCTATTTTTAGTAATAATAAATAAGTAGAAACCAGATCTTAAAAAAAAATATTTTTATAAAAAAATGACAGTATCCCACAGCAGAATAAAGGCATCTTTTCACACAGAGAAGGATCGAGCACTAATCACTATGCTTGCTTTATTGTATATGGGCGATTTCAGTCAGTGGTTAACTAAGAAAAAATACATATGACGTGCTTGCAAAGTGGGTTCAGGCGGCGCCATCATGCCATCAGTTTTTATCACTACAGAGTAATGGTAAAAGTTAATATCAAAAGGGATGTATTTCTTACGGAAGTTTTGTTCAAACTTAAGGTTTATACGAAACAAAAGAATTTCAAGATAATTTGAATTTAAATAAACAATAACTACATTTTTACTATATACCCGACGCTTTTTTTTAGTAAATACTGGATTAAACTTTAATAATCCGTCAAGCCATAAAAAACAAATCTTGATATTAAATTATTTTATTACAATAATAATAAATACATACAAAGATGTCTAAAACTAATTTATCTTTAACGGACACTAACAATCTGCATAACCCCTAGATATTAGAATAATAATTTACAAAATCTTAATAGTCTGTAACATTAGTTCAAAGGAAATAAGAATTAATTAGTTAATTATGTGTACTTGGATATTCAAATCCTAAACTAATGTTAAAAATTATTGAGTGTCTAAACTTATTTTTAAATCTATGGATTTAGAACTTAGAACGCCAAAAACAATCCAAATCCTAACAGTCTTTAACTAAGCCTCAGAAACACTCTCAACTTCTATAACATGTCTATGCTTTCTCTTCTTGTGAATACCTTCAAACTCATTCTGTATCTCTTGTAAAGATCGCCCTTTTGTCTCTGGTACAAAAAAGTAGACAAATGCAATACCTATTATACACGTTATCGCGAAAGCGCATAACGTCCAACCTGTTTCAATTGTATCAACTAAATTCTGATACAATTTCGTCACACCGAAGGCCAAAAACCAATGAAAACCAGCCGTTAAAGCTGTAGCCCTCCTAGTCATATGTGAAGGGAATATTTCTCTAAGCATCAACCAAGGTATGGGACCTACACCAGAGGCGTAAAAACTAACAAAAAGACACAAAGCAAACAATGGCACCCAAGTACTCTTCAGTGACATACTAGAAGCCTTCAAATGATAATAAATTCCTAAACAAGCTAAATTAAAAGCCATAGCTGTAAATGATATCATTAAAAGCACTCGTCTTCTTACAACCTTTAAAAGCATAGAAGAAAAGTAAGTAGATGTTACTAAACAGAATCCTAATATAATAGCAGCACTAGGAGGATTTAGAGAAATGGCGAAGTCTTCGAAAATTTTCTTAGCGTAGAAAAGGACGGGGAATATGCCACTCATTTGCTGAAACACCATTAGTCCGAAAGAGACAATGAGAGCCTTTACTGTAGATCTGGTTCCAAAGAGTTCCTTAAAAGTTACTTTAAATTTTGCAGAATTTCTTAAGCGTTCTTTTAGTTCTTTGATTTCTGAGTCGATATCATTGTCTATGCCTCTAAAGTACCGTAATGCTGCTTTTGCTTCGTGATGTTTTCCTTGAGATAGTAAGTAGGCGGGTGACTCCGGTAGAAAGATGAAGCCAATGAAGAAAGCTGTTGGTACACTGGCGCAGAGTACTGTCAACCATGAAGTGTTCTCTACCAAACCTGAAAAAAATAAAATGAGTGTTGAATAAATGAATAATGTAAATGAAAACAATCTGGATAGGCGATTATTTTTAGGAAATTTAACAGAAGTTTCGATAAAAACTGGTTTCATATTTAGGAGTTTAGATCTTAATGCTATGACCATAGAACTACATTTTGATCTAGAGGCTGCTGCATTTGCATCAATAATCTTCCAGATTCTATGTCCAGATTAGTTTTTCTATCTGGATGTCTTCAGTAGCAATATGGAGTTTACTGATCTGCGAGTTGTGACCGGTACAATGCAATAGGTTTCCCTCGTGATTAATGGGACTCATAACATAGATAACTCGCAAAAAATGAATTTTGGAAAACCCTGGGCAACTCGTTAAAAAAATACTTAAAGGTTTCATGATATACCCATCAAATTTTATTGAACAAGATCAAAGAAAAAGTAAAGGTCGAGACCCATAAGGAGGTTTAGGAATTGACCAGTGATAAGGAGAGCAGGACAAAGCATCGAGAAGAGCGAGCTCTTAAATTGAAGATGATGATATTTCATTGCTAGAGACAAAAGAAGCCAAAAATAAAGAGACTCCATTTACCAATGATATATCCAAATAGAACTCCACAGCTGAAGTGGACGTGGTAAAAGTTAGCCAGTGTTGACAGTAGCTGCTTCTCTGCTATGTCTTCTATGTAAGGTGGTATGCCAACACTGAATGCCCCAAGCGCCACTCCACCGACAAAACGTCCAACGTAGAGACCGTACACGTTTGGACTGAAATAAAAAAAAAAATACTTCTCAGTTCGCTTTATAATGATAAGCTAGCTAAATAGGTGCCTTAAAAGATGCGGCTTGAACTATCTTTTGAGGCACCTATTTAGCTAAACCGCTATCTCGCTAGTACATTGTCTACAACATACTTCTTTTGTAGAGAAAAGGTAAAGAAAGAAAGAAAGAAAATATATTTATTTGACGGATACAAGCTGATGACATTTACCGATTTGGATGAAATTTTGTATTTATATTTCAAAGGGTCATCCGAAAAGTGCCGCGGATCGGGTTAATTAAGAACCACGGGGGGCGGGGGCCTGTAGTCGGATGACACACTCTCCGGTCGTGTCGGATTGCCGTCCCATCGGATCATGAGAGTGAGGAAATAGAGAGTGCACCCGTATTTGCGCAAACACTTGTGCACTATAATATCTCCTGCGTAATTGGCTAATCTCCGTTGAGATTGGCCGCTGTGACCGAAATTCGGTCAGGAGGATATTATAATATCATTCACTACTATACAAACGTTCCGTAGGCACATACCTTGAAGCGACGAGTATCCAGGAAACGACAAGTGGTAGTGCCAAATACAGCAAGGTCTTCTTTCTGCCAAAGTATTCAGATATAAGACCAGTAGGCCCAGCTCCCCAGAGCGCTCCAAGGCACAGCAAAGATGCTACCCATGACGCTTCTGACAAGCTTATCTGGAAAATAATTAAGGAAAAAACATTATTAATCCCGTTAAAGGTTAGAATAAAGAGGAGTGGAAAAAGGGAAGGGAGGCAAAGGCCCTGCAGTGGAAAAACTTTGGCAAATAATAATAAAATTAGATTTAAGTTTTCAAAAGGGCCTCTGCATGTTGGACCCGTGTCCCCAAGTAAGCCCTCCAAAGGACCCGGCCTCTTTCTTTTGAAAGAGAGCCTGTGAATTTAAAGAGATAAAAATAATAATAAAAAGGATAAATTATAATAGATATAATATTATGTTCTGTAACCAAAGGATTGGCAATCTTTTTAAATTGGATCAAAATATCCTAAAATTGGTAAAATTCAAAAACATTATCCAGGAGTTCTTAACAACATCAATGTACCTAATTTACTTAATTCATTTTTCTTCGAAACTTACAGATTTTCTTGAAGGTATGGTAAATGCGAGAAAGCCGCAAAAATACAGGTGATAAAAGTCTACCTTTACCTTTTAGCTAAATAAAAATTTAATAGTAGACAATACCTAGGTACATATAATTATGTCTTCATGTTATAAGTGCAAAAATTGCAAGAACTTAATAAAGATCAATTGTGGTGACCCTTTATATAAAAAAAAGGAACAGATCAAAATGATATCGTTAACATACCGTTAGTTTTGGATGAGGATCAATAATTATGCTTGGGGTAGAAGTTTCTGCTGCAATCACGTCTCGAGATGTCGGTATTGACTGTAAAACAAGAAAAAAATATTTATTAATTTTTTATCAATACCGGTTGACTGGCAAATCAAAAGTTTCCGGTTCGAACCCAAGGCGCGCACCTCAGACTTTTCGTAAGTTAAGTGCGTATTATAAAATCATTATCACATACTCCGTGCCTCAGAAAGCCCTGAGCCTGATCTCTCTCCAGACGTGTCAGGTTGCCGTTCCATTGGACTATGAGAGTGAGGGAATAGAGAGTGCACAGACCTGTTTTTGCGTACACATTTGTGCACTATAATATCTTCTGCATAGTTGGCCAATCTATGTTGAGGTACTGTCTGTGACCGGAATTCGGCCATGAAGACACTATTATACAAATTTTTTCGTGAAAAATAATTTAATAAGATCGAAAGAAGTCCTTCTCCTCCACAAAGAGAAAATAAACCGGGTTAATGAAGCCATTCGCGATTCTTAGTTTTTTTAAGCTAAAAAAATTTAAGAAGTATTTTGTATCGGTGTTTTTTTTTAATATTTAAATTATAATTGTTACGTCATTTCCATATTATGTAGGTACCTAATAGTACCTATGCAACAAAGCCTCAAATCTTAAATACAAATGTGACATTGCAGAGCCCTAATATCAAACTATTTAGCTACAAAAATATCTCCATTTATCTTAATAAAAAAAAACAGACATTTATTCCTCCAAATAGCACTGCAGTGGCAACAATACTCATAAATTCCAAAAGAAGTGGATATATACGTCACAGAGACGTCCACAAGTAAAATAAATAGAGCTTGTATTAAATTATTGCAGCCGCATTGCCTGCACAAATTGCCTACAGGAACACAGGAACAATTTATACTCCATTTAGTGGGCAAATAGCTAGTATTTAGTGGGCAATTAGCTGTCAGCATGATGTAACCGTCAATATACAGGGTTATTTGTAAAATACCAGTATCCTTAAAAGGGGTCAATAAACTATAAAATGAAGAATTAAAAACCATGTTGCTGTCTTGGAAGGCCGATCAGGATACCACTCTTAATAAGTTGATGTCAGAGGTCTCTGAATTAAAACGCCAGAACAGCGCTATCCAAAAATCGAACCAAGAGATAGAAAAAGCAATTCAATTCTTCAGCGCTAGTTTTGATGACATTAGAAACCGCTTAGATGTTTTAGAAAAAGGGCACGGTGAGCACGCCAAACGTTTAAATAGTATGGCTAGTGGCTGTTATGACAAGACAGTTGCTACTCTGGAGGCTAAAATTGACTCAATGGAGCAGCAGGCGCGCCAATGTAATATAGAAATTTGTAACTTGCCTGAAAAACGCACCGAGAATCTGCTTACCATAATGGAGTCCATAGGTAATGCTATCAATATGCCAGTACCTGTTAGCGACATTGTATCAATTCACAGGGTTCCTCATGCACAACAGAACAATAATAAGCCCAAAAATATAATTGTAAAATTTAATTCTCGTATTACTCGTGACAACTTACTAGGCGCCTACCGTAATACAAAGAGTCTCAAGTCGGACCAACTAGGAATTTCAGGCGCTCCGGTGCCAATTTACTTGAACGAACATTTAACCCTAAAAAATAAGACTTTATTTCGTGAGACCAGAAGTATTGCCAGCAAGTCTGGATTTAAGTATGTTTGGGTCAGGAACGCCACAGTACTTGTGCGTGAGAGAGAGGGGATTTCAGCAGTTGCGATACGTTCCGAAGAAGACCTCAAAAAATTGGCTGCTAATCAGAAAGTTGCCACTGAAAAGACATTGTAATATGGATAAATATATTAATGTATTTTGTATACTTATATTGTTGTCCTATTTATCTGTATATTTAGTTACAGTTTTGTTTGTTTCGAGTGCAGGATTACATGTTCCTTTGTGCCTAATCATCATGTTATGTTTATCTTTTTCTGTTAAAGTGCGTTTGCGTTCAACTACACTGTATATTAAGCACTTGCCTAATAATTTTCTGTACATTATGTCGTGTCACAGAATCTCGTTAAGAATATTACATAATTTTGCTATAGAACTAAGGTTTGTATGTTTAATGGGGAGAGTGTACCCAGAGAATTATGTGAGCTGTAATTTTATTGCCATGTACTTCGAACTCAGAGCTATTATTTTAATATCGTTTACCGCTAAATCTTATGCTAGACTTATTTGTTGTTGTGTACTAACCGATGGCTGCTAATAATATTATGATTTATTATCAGAATTGTGGAGGGATTCGTACAAAGTTACATACACTCTACATGAATATAATGTCATGTTCTTATGATGTTATTATATTAACGGAAACTTGGCTTATTCCTAGTATCCAAGACAATGAATTTATTGACGACCGCTACATAGTCTTTAGATGCGATCGTGATCGTCTGGCTACCAAAAAATCTGAGGGTGGTGGTGTCTTGGTTGCTGTGCTTCGAGAGCTAAGACCTACTAAAATCGTATCACAACTTCTTCAAAGTGAAATCGAACAAGTAGTGGTCCAAGTGCCATCTCAACATAGTACACATCATATCATTAGTGCTGTATATATACCACCGGGTACACGCGAAGAAATATATACACATTACCTAAACTTGTTACAAGGCTTCGCTAATGACCCCTCATGTGACACCTTTTTCGTCGTAGGAGATTTTAATCGCCCTGATATTGACTGGTCGGTCCAGGGTAACCATGTTACTGGAAAAGCCTCTAACCTAACTGATCGAATTTTATTAAATTTTATAAGTGTAATTAATGGTTTGCAATTTAATACTCTAAAAAATCAACTTGGTCGAATCTTAGACCTATTCATTTCTAATATAGACTGTCAGACAGTGTATTGTAATACTCTCCTTAATCCTGTCTGTCATCATCCCCCGTATTCCATATTAACCAGTTTGGACATGCAGTTCACTCCTTTGAAATATCGTTCAGTTATTAGACACAATTTTTATAAAGCGAATTATGACAACATAAATGATGAGCTAGCTGGAATTGATTGGGGAAAGGAACTCTCTCATTTGTCTTCGGAACAGGCCGTGCACATATTTTATGAAATATTATATAGTATAATTAGATCGCATGTACCTTTAACTCGTCCTAAAAATTCTAACTTTCCTGTCTGGTTTTCCCCCTCACTTATAAGAGTTTTTAAAACAAAAGAAAGAGCGTGGATTCGTTGGAAAAAATATAGCAATCACTATGATTATTTTAAGTTTTCCAGTAACCGCAACTTGTTCCATCGTGAGTCCACTGCATGTTATCGGAATTACATAAACTCGGTCGAGGATAGTATACCTAAAAATATTAAACACTTCTGGACCTATGTTGCGGCAAAAAAAAATAAAGGGAACCTTCCCGCTAATATGTATTTTAAAAATATCACTTGCGATAATGCCCCAGATATATGTAACTTGTTCTCATCATTCTTTCGTTCTGTTTATGAGTCGTCAACTTTTAACCCTAATGAATGGCAGCCTGGTAATAATTATGCTGATAACTCAAGTTGCATATCCGATATTTATTTATCTAAAACGGCTATATCCAAAGCGCTTTCATCATTGGATCACTCGAAGGGAGCTGGGCCAGACGGTTTACCCCCTCTACTATTTATAAAAACAAGTGACACCATAAGTACGGCGTTACATATAATTTTCAATAAGTGTCTACTTGAGGGAACTTTTCCGAATATCTGGAAACAGGCATTTATTACTCCTGTTTACAAAAGTGGGGATAAGAGCAATGTAGAAAATTATCGACCCATCTCTATCCTTTCCACGTTATCGAAGGTTTTTGAGAGTCTTGTGCACGGTGCATTATATCCTCAAATTCGCGGGCTCATAATACCTGAACAACATGGTTTTGTCAAACGTCGCTCTACTACTACAAACCTTATGGTATTTACGAACTATCTTTTTGAACGTATGGAACAACGGGTCCAGGTAGATGCCGTGTACACTGATTTTCAGAAGGCCTTCGATAAGGTGGATCACACTATACTTATGGAGAAAATTGCCTTTAATGGAATACGTGGCAACTTACTTCGTTGGTTTGTTTCTTATATTTTCAATAGGACTCAAAAGGTTGTTGTGAATGGGTATGAATCTGACTCTATAGTTGTTGAATCTGGTGTTCCCCAAGGATCTATATTAGGACCCCTTCTTTTTATAATATTTATTAATGATATAAACCAATGTTTTACTAATTCACAATTTTTAATGTATGCAGATGATATCAAAATGTACACTTCCTGTACAAATTTAGATGATTGTTTACGCCTTCAAGATGATCTAAATAGACTCCATACGTATTGTATTAACAATAAACTCTTTCTTAGTCTTCCTAAATGTCACACCATCTCATTTACAAAGAAAAGGAAAAAAATTAACTTTGTTTACTCAATAAATAATACTAAGTTAAACAAGGTGAACTCAGTTCGTGATTTGGGGGTAACCTTGGATTCCTGTTTACATCTTGATTTACATGTAGATAATGTAGTTAATAAAACCTTTCAGATGTTTGGTTTCGTTATGAGATCTTCTCGTGACTTTGTGCGGCCCTCTACCTTTCTATTGCTATATAAAACTTTGATACGCTCCCAGTTAGAGTATGCAATTCCGATCTGGAACCCATTCTACGACAAGTACAAATCTAGACTCGAAATGGTACAGATAAAGTTTCTTCGCTCGATGAATTATAAATGCCATCAATCCAAAGTCCCTTATGAGCAATTACTTAAGCGGTATAGAGTTCTGAGTTTGGAGTCTCGGCGACTGTTGTTGGAGGCTTTAATGTTACACGGCATATGTAATAACAGATTTGACTGTACTCAGTTAACAAATAAGCTGTGTTACATAGTGCCCAGAACTGTTGTGCGGCGGGGAGTGCGCGTACCTCGGCTTTTTCACACAGACACGTGCAGAAGTAATGCCGGGATACGGGCACCCCTTCGTCATCTTGTTGAGACATTCAACAAGCATTTTATGAGCCTAGATATATTTTCCTTAAACATCAATCAATTTAAACGCAGTGCCATAAAATTGTTAACTGACAGTAGCGCATTTGTTTAATCTTTTTTTTATTCTTATTATTTTCCATTTAACCTTTATATTGTTCATTCGTTTTTCTTTGAATTCTTTTGATAACCTGTGGATAATGGTGTGGGTTACATGTTTGTTAATCTAGTTTAGCTACTTTTTTTGTATAATCCTTAGCATGTAACTGTTTATTGTCCCAAATAAATAAATAAATAAATAAATAAACTCATCATTATGAACAACTTTTACTATGAGACCAACCCTGAAATCGCAAAAAAAACAGCTGTTCCATACATTTATGTTCACATGACTCAACAAAAACCCTGAATATTATAATTTGTCAAACTTTGTAATGGGATATAATAAGTTTGTACTATCAAGAGTTTAGACTGTATTTTGGTTATAAAAGCTAAGCTAAAAGTTTGCAAAAAAAACAGCATAATTATTCATTACGTATAACGCAGACGGTTTGCAATATACAACACTTATACAAAATTTAATAAATTAATTATTAAATTAGTTTATTTCATTTTTGACTAATTTTAAACTAATTATTAAATTAGTTTATAAATTTTTTAACTGCAGCTTTCGTGAAGCCAGCCACGAATAGCTTTGTAGCAGAGTGACTGAAGGCTTTACCCAGTAGGTCACGGTTCAAATCCCGCTCGTCATCTATTTTTTTTTCTACAAAATGTAGAACTTTAGCGTTCGCATAGTATGCATAATAAATACTTTATGTATTTTAATAAGAAACTTGCAAAGACAACTGACTCGGGCGAGACTTAAACTCGCAATCTCAGGAGATTTTTATTAAAATATTTTCATTTAAATATGCAAAATATATGTGCATAAACGGTTGTCTAAAAAACATAAATGTAAAATGTTCCTACCAGTATAACACTGTTAATTAAACATACGCAAATTATGTTTATGTATTAATTATATTTTTTTTTATTCCTAAATTATTATTTTTTTTTAAAGCGGATTTCAAAACATGTTTGTGGCATCGTAGTTCCCAAATGGATGAACCAATTTTGATATAGAAATTTTTATCTCAAAAGTGACTTGATCGAGAATATTTTTAGCTAAAAAAAATACATCGTAGATTTTTTTTAATTTTTACTGTGAGTTAAATATCTGGTGTTGTTAAGTAATTAATTTCATAAACAAGCTATAAAAATCCAGTATAAGCTCACATCTTGTTGTACGAAGAGCCTATACAGTGCGAGGTCAGTTCATACTGGCTACTAGCCTTCTTCTTCAGTCTATAGCTTGATGTGTAGCCGTATGTACAGACCTTGTATAATAGCAACTATCGCAAAATTTTCGCGTGCTACAAACCGTCCACGACCTATTTAATACAACTAGCATTTTATCTCAACATAAACTTAAAGGAAACTGCACTGTTCAGTATCAAAATTACGGCCCGAGTAAAACCACAAAGTTCTTCGCTTTCAGCTTCATATATTCAAAAGTTACTTTTCACAACTGGGTGGCATTTACGCTCCTGTCAGCGGTGGTAAAGTTTTCATGTTGGTAGACTTGAAAGTAGCGCTTTAAGTGCTGTGATACAGCGGTATTTTTAACTATAAGGAATTTTGAACAGCGGTTAGCAAAGGCACATGTCCGTTTGTAGTATTCTACTTTGGGTAGTAGGATGCTAAATTATTTTAGAGACAATTAATATTACCATTAGGTTCATTTTCCAAGAATCTCCTAATCCTAATTTAATATTATATGCGAAAGTAAGTTTGTTTGCTACCGTTTCACGCCTAAACTATTGAACCGATCATGCTGATTTTTTGCATATACGTTGTCAGGTGTACGTGTACAGAAACAAAACGAACATAAGGTGCCTAACGTTCATTTAAAAAAAAAGTAATTTCCCCGAAGATAACAACAAGAATAAACTTTTGAAAATAGATCTTTCGAATCATGATTGAATTTTTCAAATTCTAAATTGACGCGAGCAAGAGCTAGTACCCCATAAGTCTAATTATGTTTACGTTAAAAGTCGGTCTATTTAAAAAAATATCAAGAATTTCCCCAAGTCCAAGACGTCCTAGAAGACCTTAGAGTATATAAGAAAATATAGAGCAACCCTAGAGAAGTATGAACCGTGAGCACGGGTATGAACAACGCGGCCGCGACACGAGCTCCGTTTGCGATCATACCTCGATCGACTGCGGTTTAACTAGGCTCCACAAGCGAAAAAGTTACATTTTAGCTTATATCATAGTTAACTGCTGAGTTTTGAAAAACGTCTAGAAAACATAATTTGAAAAAATGACATTTTAACATTTGTATGGTGAGACCTGCTTTCGCTCCGCACAAGGCAATGTGGTTGACGTTATCACTCTATATTTTCTTAAATACTCTATGTAGAAGACCTACTTAGGTAGGTACTTATTATTGTCGTAAGATATTGTCGTACTAAGTCCGCATTAATTATGAGACTTTCCCAGTACGCCCACGACCTCAGATGGCTTAGAAATTGTAGGGAACAGTACATTTTCGGTCTACCTACTGGTGTCTACAGACAATTATTATGATCTTTGGACAGTGAATCTACTAAAATGTATGGATTGGCGGTTTTATTATTTCAGATTTTAGAGTGGATCATCTAGGTACTTTTTTTTCTCATGAGTATCTTTCAACCCAGCTAGTTTCAAACACAGGTGCACACATTACTTACGAATTTCAGAGGTGCGCGCCTTGGGTTTGAACCTAAGACCTCTGCCTTGTCAGTCAACGTCATACCACTAGGCTATCACGATTCAATGTGCTCAATTGCCCCCATGATGATGATGTTATGTCATGTCATGTTAAATAAAATACAATAAGATTTATGCGACAGTTTTAAACTACAATAAAAATAAAAGTTTTGGTAATACAGCTCTGTGCAATAAATTCGATTCCAACGTTAACTGATGAGAATTCATATTGCATGTTCAACGATAATTCCATATCATTGGAACTGACTTCCGAACAATCGAGTAAACTCAATAACACGAAAAAATAAAGAATAACAGCTGCATACAGCAAATAAAACCGAGTCACCTGCATTGCGCATTTCGAGGGTTAACAAACAATTTCAATTTCAAACTAAAACGAGCAAATTTGGACCTTATTTTCTAAGCAGTAAAGGTTATTTAAACGCTGAGTTATTAGTGTATAAAGTTGCAATATTGTAACTTTATAAGTCATGGCTTCTACTTCACCGCATACGGCGTGCTGTTGGTTCTCGACTTCGGGAAACTTCGGCAAAGTTCGAGTACTTAAAGTTTCCGCTGCGTTTAGTAAAGTAACAAGCAACTAAAGGCAATCATTTGAGATTGTTCAAGAATTTGATCGGTGAACCAAGTTGAACCTGCACCAATTAAGTCTTTGTCTGTTTAATAATCACTTCGGTAAAGGGATTATACATTCAGCAAACAGTGAAGGAGAATATCCTAACTTAAAAATTCTCATAAATGCGAAAGTAAATTTGTTTGTTACCATTTCGCGCTTAAATCACTGAACCGATGATCTTGAAATTTTGCAGTGTAAAGAAACGGACATATTAGGTAGGTACCTTTCAACAAAACAACTATTTGTTTTTTTTTATTTTATTTTAAATTTTGTCTGTCTGTTTGTTACCTCATTACTAAAAACGGCTAACGGTTAACGGCAGATATCAATATTTTTTTAAATTTAAAGCTGGCGTATAATAAAACTTTAGAACTAAACTAACTACTAACTAACAAAAAGTTTTGTTTTATCATCAAAATCGGTCAAGTTTGGTTTAAGGCATTTATTTTCTATAAAGGATTTACAAAGTAATTCATGAGATGCAGCTTGACCCCTCTATTCTTTCAGTTTCTTAGAACTTAGGGTCTTTATCCACTGGTCATTTAATACCTACACATTGCCGATCAACTGGAACCTACATACTGCAATAATGCACCATTAATAATCCACACCACCATGCGCAAGTGGTGCGCGTCCTTGGTGCGCAGGGTGCGGGCCAGCTCGAATACTGTCCTGGCAATGATTGCAGGCCGACTGGACTGCCCTTACGTCAGGCATTGCTGTGGCAGACATGCTGCCAGTACTTGAGCCTGATTGTTTTTTTTTATGTTTAATAATGAAATGTGTATATATTTGATGAATTAATTTTATGAATTTTATTTGAATTTGAATTTTATGTGATATTATGTTGATTTTATGTTTTATGTGATTTTATTTTTGTATATTTATGTTTTACTAGCTTCCGCCCGCGGCTTCGCCCGCATGATATGTTGATAAATTGTAGCCTATGTGTTATTCTGATGTATAAGCTATATTGTGGTGAAGTTTCATTCAAATCCATTCAGTAGTTTTTACGTGAAAGAGTAACAAACATCCATACATCCATACATCCATACTTACAAACTTTCGCCTTTATAATATTAGTAGGATTGTATGGGTGTCATATTTGCCTGAAATAACAGATATTTAATTAATATTTTGTTGCCTCTCCATTTTATTTTTTGACTTTCACGCGAACAAAGTCACGGGCACAGCTATTATTAGATAAGCCCGACACAAGCAAAAGTTTTTAACTCGTGGGTAGATCCAGTAACCAATAGACAGATAACTACTAGGTAAATGTGGGCGTCACATCCATTAAAACTAAGTATAGTATTGATCTAATTTTAATGAGAACGTATTGAACTTAAATCCGAAATAGAATGTGGGTTTACTGCTGACAATAAGGTTTTAAACATAGGTACAATAAATTGTGAAATAGCCGATTGCTTACGTTCAAATAACTATTGTACGGTGTTCGACTATGAAAGTTGATTCAAATAGCAAGCCAACAAAATTCATTCGTTGATCAGATACGTCGTTCACCTGTCCAGAGGTCCGGCGAAGGGGGTCCGTAACTTAAGTCTTATATGTTTGAAAGGAAAGTCGACTGAACCTTCGAATGGAACTTCTTGCGAAACTACCTTTTATCGCCAAACGCTACTTTGAATAACGATTAATCGAATATTTATTAATCTATGGACTGCTCTTTCGAATGAGTTTTACTAATTGCATACCTACCTAGTTTATTAATTGAAATAGATTTATAAAAAACCACCATGTGGTTTTTACTCCACGCGAGTCGGACATAACCCCATCACTGGCTCTTGATAGTGGAGTACCCTTAAGAGGTTTTTATACACGATAAAAAAGAAAAAAGGGTTACGTTCGCGCATACCACACGATAACCGAAAAATGTACGTTCACTGACGATTTTTTCTTGATAATTAATGCGTTTTTGAAACATCAATAACGCAGAATAAGCTCTAACTTACAGTATCCCGTAGGTATTTGCGAAGAGGCTCAGGCACTTAAGTTGCGCACCAAATTTATTTTTAATTATTTACTTTTCGTAAATTATGTGCGCATCAAAATAATTATCACTTGCTTCGTGCCTCGAAAAGCACTAAAGCCCTGCGCCTGATCTCCCGGTCATGTTGGATTGCCGTCCCATCGGACTATTCGAGTGAGAAAATAGGGAGTGCACCTGTGTTTGGGCACGCACTTGTGCACTATATCTGCTACACAGTTGGCTAATCTTCGCTGAAATTCCGGCTGAAGTACATTATGCTATGCCATCCATGAATAAAATCGGGTGTGACATTTAGGCCTTATCACTTTTTACTAAAACCACCGACAAAACCTCGATAACTTTGTCGGCCACTTGAAGTTTTGATTTTCAAATGTCATTTTAATAATTGATAGCAATGCTACCCGATTAATGTAATAAATTGTCTCGTTGTTATCAATACCAGACGTGTCTCTGGTAATGAGGTCGATCATTGCCCTAGTTAGAACATCAGGTGACTATATTTCTCACTTCAAGAATAACATTATAACCATAAATATAAAATAAAAATAACATGGATACACTAAGTTTATATCCTGTCTCCAATAAATAGATATTAAGAGCAAAAAATAGGATACGAGCAGGAGTTAAACCCGCGACACTTGCCGTACTCAAATTAAGATCTAGCTGGCGTTTACGTTGTCCTATCAAAATCTCATAGAAAAAAATCACTGGCGCACTTCTCATACTACAATTTAAATTACAAGTTATTTGGTGCCTACATAATTATTTCTATGACGAATTTTTGGTCATCAAATAAATAATCACTTTGAAACTCACAAACTTAGTTTTTCTCGCCTTAGACTCTTTTTTTCCAAGCTGTAGATTTTCCGATTTTTCAAATCAATATTTCCAATAATTCGGGGAGACCAAAGATAAGATGCATGAAGTAAAATGTGAGGATGATATGAATGAAAAAGGAGTAAATGCTCCGATGACGGCTGATAGAGAATAATGGAAGACGGGAGAAGACATTTTTCACCGACTCCAAATAACATGGGACCAGCAAGACCATCAGCAGCAGGCAGGCAAAAAAATAAAGAAACTAATATCATGTGCCAGTATATAACAGTAATAGTAAAACCTCACGGATTCTGTGTTGAAAAAAAAAACTTAAGAGAATTTATTTTAGGTGAATATTTCTGTGCGCTAAGATTCATAAACTTCAAGTTTGGGTATAAAATTACAATGGAACTAGTTAAGTCTGAATATACACGAGCGGTTTTAGGCGAGGTCCCAATGTTGACACTCCTCATTTAAGATTTACTGATTGTTCACTTTAAGCCAACGCTTTTTATTGTTTTTTATTCTGAAATTTCGCTTGAAATAGAAAAAAGTTTTTATAATGAATCTTTATTAAAGAAAATCTAAATTTATTATTAAATGAAATGCGGTTTTCTTGCGACGCCTTGCTTTTTCGTTCTGTTACTGTTTCGTTCGTAGTAGGTAATGGCAGGTTCCCAGGGAAAAACTTGACTTTTCAAAATCGGTGCTAGGATGAAAGTAATTAAAACGGTGAAAGGAAACACCATTTGAAAACCAGCACACCTGAGAGATGCTTTCGATGGTGTGTAAAACCAATATTATAGTTTAAATCTGACAATTTGTTGTATATCATCCACAAGATCAATAACCCTTCCTGACAGTCGGGTAAAAAGATCAACCTTAAAATAAAATAATAATAATGTCCTTTCAACCGAATTCCCGAATCTCAACAGAGATTAGTCAACAATAAAGGAGATACTATAGCTAGTGGACAGGTGCGTTCGCAAACACAGGAACACTCTCTATACCCTTACTCCTATATTTCAATACTTTCCAAGGCACGGAGCAAGAGATAATTAATTTCTATTATTCAGATTCTTACGAAAAGTCAGAAGTATAGCCTAAGCTATCGGGGTTCCCAACAGCATGGCATATAATAAGAACAAGAACAATGAATAAAAGATATAAATTTTACAACAGCAATTCACAAAAGTAGCCTCTAAGATTGTGATAATCAAATGTAACTTTTGACAACAAATTTGAATATTTTTCAGTAGCCCATTGGTATTACGAATTGTAATCAACAATTTGAACAAGATTCCCCCAAGGATAAGCCAGAAGGTTTTTAAGACGTTGTCTTTGTTCAGTGTGACTCAAAGTTTTGTTCTTTGATTACAAGTTCCATGAAATCTGCATAATTGAATTGACGAGTCAGCCATCATACGAAATGAAAGGAAGATTTCATTCCGTAACGAAATACGGTCTTATTTTGTCATCTTCCAACATTTGCTTAACTAAGCCAATTATTCATTTGTATAAAGTAGTCTTGGTGGATTTTGTGTTTCTATTTTAGCCTTTGAACTCTTGTTAGTGTTGAAAAACGAAAGTTTAGCCTTCATCCCTTCATGGTACGCGGCGTATGATTTTCGGGAGCCAACAGTATTTTTTTATGGTTCTACAGGGTTATTTGTAAAACACTGGCATCCTCAAAATTGGTCATTTTATGAACAACTTTTACTATGGGACCAACCCTGAAATCGCAAAAAAAAAGTTTTATTGAGATAAATGTATGAAACAGCTGATTTTGTTTTTACGATTTCAGGGTTGGTCCTATATTAAAAGTTGTTCATGACGATGAGTTTAATGACTACTTTTAAGGATGCTGGTGTTTTACAAATAACTTTGTATATTATCTTATTATCAAGATATTAATTTAAGTAAAACATTAAACATAAGTTTACAGCACAATCAATCAACACGGCTTACCGCGGTTCACTGATTGACGGTTCTGCTTTATTAATGAATTAAACGTCCAGAAGCCGCACCGGCGGGCATCCGATAGCAATTAATTTTTCATTGTGATTCGTTTCTGCTGCTTGAATGGTTGAAATGCTACAAGTTGTAAGAATATCACCTATCTCGTCAAAAACAGCGAACAAAACGCAACGTCAGAACGCGCGTTTACTTTTACAGCGGTTGTGCGCTTAACCAAGCTTTAATTTATTAGTGGTCGCTAATGAAAACATTATTTACGGTCTCTCCGTGCTCCGCCCACAAGCACTTGCGTATAAATCTAGCCGTAACCCCTTTCACACGATCCCCTGGAAGGATACACGGGGTACACTTGAAACTTTCCGGATAAACTTGAAAGTTACGATGAAGATTAATCGACGCGAAAAATCTCTGTTGTCTCTCATGTTTGCTTTTGTAAGGATAACGTAGAACAATGTATGTAAATAAAATGCAAAATTGGCATTCCTGTTTGCTTATTCTGCATGTCCTGTTCACGACTTTTTGAAATAGAGTAGATGACTACTTCATGAAATGAATGCAGATTCACCTTATGAAGGCTTGTATAGTTTTATAAGTACCTAGGTACCTAAATTTTTCCTAGTTTGTTAGCCCTCAACATTTGCAAAAACGGCTACTGATTTTAAGGTACTCTACAATTTTAAAAACACATATGTAACTATACACTTGGTTTGCACATATGTTACTATACTATGATTCGATTTGGTGTAACCTCTGACAAAAATGTTGAAATTGGTTTATTAATGCTCCGTTACATGCTCTCAAACTTTCTGGAGGGGGTAATGGCTATTCTCTTCGCGAAAAATGACAATCGCTTCGATTCTTAAGAGCCAGCTATCCTAAATACCTTCAAAACAGTTCCGTAACTGACTGACATATGGACCTAGGTATTTAAAATTTGGAGAATATATTCCTCGAATACCCTAAATTCACCTAAGTTAAATTGAAGGATGAAAAATCTGAAATCGACGCGGATAACGTCACGTGCGAAGAGTTAGTCTTTCTCCAATTCATTCAATGCCATTATTTTATTAATAATTGACTTACCTCTGAAGGCATGTGTATCAGTAATGGTAGTGCTGATGATGACCAAGCTACACACACGCCTGCAGCAAACGCCCCGAGATTCACTGCAACCAAGAACTATGATTACTAGTCGGTCCAGTGTACAGGTGGTTATATACCGGCGAGGAATGGATAAGATGGAAGAGAATTGATATTTGTATAACAATATTTCTTAGTCAATGCTCTCCAAGTTTGCCAGTTCTGCGCCTGGTGTAGAGCCCCCTGAAGGTTGCGATGGGTGACTGACTTTATAACATCTGACTTTATAGCATCTCATGGAGGTCACGCCCCTCAGTCATGAGGCATCGACAAAGAAGAAGAATAATAATATTTTTATCCACGTCCTACCCATCTTTGATATAAAAGGTCTAGATGCTAGATGATATTTCAATTCTCGCCTCGTATAGACCATTATGCGAGGCGAGAATAGAAATATTTAGTAGTACATTTTGTTTTGTTCGGTGCTATAATCAAACCCGCGACATCAAGAGCAGAAGGCAAATTACTAAACCGCTTCACCAATCGTATCATCAAAATTTCTCAGATATTTATCAACAAGAAAATAATTAGAACTATTTCATTACCAATCCCCGTCGCAATGTACTGAGTGGTGATGCCTGATGTGTCTCTCTTGATATCAGGGACGGTTTCCAGTCGTCGCAGTATCTTCGTGTTGCCATTCTTGCTCTGTGGTTCTTCTGGAGGTTCCTCATGCCGTGGCGTGCCGGCTTCAGCGTCTAGTGATGAGGAGCTTTGCTCGTCCACTGTAAAAACATGTTTTTGATTATGGTTTGCCTGGTGATCTAAAAATGTCGTGGTGGTGGAATTAGTTACAGCTCCATCGAATTTGCAAGCACGGGGGTGTGGATTCGAACCTGGCAAGTACCAATGTGACTTGTTCTTCCGGTGTTCGTCCACGAACCTCTGGGCGGAAGTACCTACGGGTTTCACTTGCGCATGCACCATACGCCTGTTTACCGTTAAGACATAGGAATAGGATACTTACTATATTTATTTTGGTTGTGCTAAGACCTGCCTAAACTTTAAACTGTCGTGGTGTCTCATTAGTTATGGATCTGCTTTGAAAACATGTGGGTGTGGGTACCAATGTAACTTAACACGGGTTTGAACCTGGCACGTACCAATGTGACTTTTTCAATGTCAAATATACTTTCTTAGTTAATCTAAAACAAGCGTGTTAAAGTAAAAAGCGGTTTTTTAATTATGTAAAAAAAATTAGCACAACTTTAAAACGCGTTGACTATTTAAGCCATTATCACATCTCTAATGACAGGCTTGCCCTCTGTCTGCACTTACTTATCATAAGATTAATGAACCATCTAGTGTCAGAGAACCACCTATTGCGATTGAGATAGGTCATTTAATCTCTAACACATACACACCACGTCTTCAAAAGAAGGAATTACGAGATAAAATAGGTTTCGGGTATAAATTGGTCATTATACGGATGAAAGAACGGCCAGTAACAAAAGTTATTCTTTTGGTCCTGAAAGGTTAATGTAAATGCTGGGAAAGGACAACGTTCTTCTAAAAGGTCAGTAGTGAAGTGCTCGCAACAGGCATAGGTGTGTCACAACAACATTCGTGAATGTAGAAAAGGAGACACGGAAAATAATGATGATGTCCTCCTTGTCGTATTCGTCGACGGCAACCCTATTTCTTAGACTGGCGAAGCCAAACTTTGTCTTGGAAATGCGGTCGCACGGTGATGGAAAATACTAGGTTTCTATTCTATAAATAAATATTAATAAACCAGTCTGTAACTGTCGCACTGCAGTGCAGATGCCTCTTCTCATACAGAGAAGGATCCAGCATTAATCACTACGCTAGCTCACTGCAGATTAGCGATTTCAGACTAAGTCCAGGTTTCTAAGACTAAATATAAAAGCACATATGACATTGAATAAGTCACATTGATATATCCAAATATTGATCCAAATGTGTCGAATCTACACCCAAGTGCTTCCAAAGTTTCCGTAACCAATGCGCCACGACGACACAGTTTAAATAAATAATATAATGTTTTTGTATGTATAAATGGTAAGTCTGGCTTTATTAACTTCCGATGCAAAAGATGTAGTTGTAGATTACGAAGTTTGTCTATCTATAAATTGGATCATTGGATGTCAATCTGTGGCTTAGTAACTCTCAATCAGATGGATCTATTTCAACGAAGTTTCTTTTTAAATTTATAAGGTTTAATCTGGTTGTGTTTTTGCTATCAGAAAATTGCTGCCGGAATATTACATTTTGTAAATTTACAAACACATGCGCTGATAATCGTCTTCACAACTAGATTTTTGAATAGAGACATAAATCCATTACCACGCTACGGTTGCATTCCTTTGCACTTACACACCTACACACTAATTAGTGTGCAAAGTTTACACCAAATAGTTACTATTTGAGAGTGCAGTACCTTTTAAAATTTTACAACATTTTACGTCGTCCCAACATTTCATGTAAAGCAAAATATGGGGTACCCATTGTCGGAAAAGCTTCGTGTAAACTATTTGCTGCGGCACATAAGATGCCGCAAATTGAAACTTGCTAGAACCACTGAACGTGGCTACACTGCAATTTAGGTAGAGTTAGAAAGCGATACATGTTATTAGTATTTGTTGAAGTTTAAGGAAACTTTTGAACACAAAGAAAAATAATCTAACTCTCTTATTGTGAATTTGGTGGCGTGTGGTTTCCGGCCTAAGAATAGAAACACCCCTACTCATCCCACGGGTATCGTAAGAAGCGACAAACGGAAAAATCTGGAGGATGAGCAGCAGCATACTACTGTGTAATAGCAACCATTTGCTACTGCGATCGCCAACCTGTTTACCCAGCGTGACGATTATGGGCAAATACCATGGTTTGACTATGATTATTTTCAGAGGATGTGGACCCCATTCCAATAGTATTTCGTAACTTGGAAACTAGATAAGCTAGAAATGAATTTAATGATAGAATGAATTGAAATGTAGGCTGATTGATTGACCTCCAGAGATTTCGTATGTTTTATTTCTTTTCCCAAAAATTTTATTATCAATCTTTTTAACAATTATATGCGTGACCTTTCGGGAAATACTTGCGATACGGTTGTTATCGTATAGGCAGTAACAGAATTCAATTTTAATGTACCTAAGTAGAAAGATATAAATCTAAGTTATCTACGAACGGATTGAACGTAAACAACATATTTTTAACTTCACCTTTCGATAACTTTAAAGTAATGACAATTTATTATATAAGAACGAGATAGCCTGGTGGTAAACGTTAGTAAATCAAGTCAAAAATTCTTAAATTCAAACCATATATGCGTTCCAAAATATTTTACGAAACTATACCATTCCGTTCCCAAGTAAGCGAGTCGATATGTTCGGCTCTCCGACCTAGAAAACCGTCTCTAGGACTACTAGAGAGCCTGACTTAACAGTCTACCAAGGCGGCCAGCATGGCATACTGACAAAAAACCATCTTGTGTTACTTTTCATTCTCATCCGCATAGTGGCAGAAACGCTATTCCTCTTACGGCGAACCCACTTCGGAATTCTATTGCCAAACCCTCCTTGAGGGGGTGGTGATACACACCCATACTCCGTCTCGGCACGTCAAGACACACAGTGTGCCGAGACCTCGAGAACCATGTGCAATGGACGCCAGACGTCTCCGTGCCTGACGTTTGTGTCTCTGCGGCGTGGTGGGACAGACGAGTGGTCCCTTGGCCGCAGAAGATATTATGGAAAATGGCGTGTCGTAATACCGACACTTCTCTTCCCCTGCCTGGCCCCATCTTGATTACTTTAACAATAAATACGTCTCGCAGAAAGACGTGTTGTTTTTGATCGTTTTCGGTCACAAATATTAAACATAATTACTCAATTCACTTGCTAAATGCAAATGTAATTTGTCATTTCTAAGTCTTCTTTGCTCTATGAATCACAGACGTAGAAATTGCCTTTACAAAACTATAATCGCATTGGAAAAGATTTTTAGTTTTCCAATTATTTTTAGTTTTACCTTCGAAGCGAAATACCTACCTACGAGACTATATTGACTACCGTTTAACTCGATTACTGCAAATTGCCTTCCTATTTACTCGAATAGCTATGATTTTCGAAATAAATAAGCCTAAATCTTCTATACGAACGACTAGATTTGGGTTATTTCTTTTTTAAATGTCCATAATATGGTCCGACTAAGGATAAATGGTAAACGCAAATTGGATTTTTTTTTTAATTGGCAGTCCAACCGATGTCACTAGGCTATCAATGCTTGATGATGCTTGTAGTAGTTATGCATATTTTTTAGTAAAGACAAAAATAATTCGTAAAAAAAATATAAGTAAAAATTTTTTTGTGTAAACTTGTTTTGTCATCAAAACTAAAGCTGTGTACCAAATATCAGATCAATCTGTCAACAGGAAGGAGGTGAAATATCAATTACTAAATTTGAACCAAATAATAAACAGGTCAAAACCGTTTAAAAAATCTCAATGATTTACTTTAAAATAGTGTCTAATTTTCAAATATCATCAATCAACAAAGACCTATGACCCCCAAAATTATGTTAAGGCCAGAAGGAGCGACATTGTTGTAAATAGCAACATACTTGAAGATGACGTACTTCTATAAATTATTGTTTTGCTACTGTATACGTCATTGTGAATTATTACGTAACAAATGATTCGCGGGATGATTGCCTGAATTCAAAAGTCAAGAATAAAATTGAGTAATTATGCATTGTCACTACATAGTATAAAACTAAAACTAAGTCGCTTTCTCTGTCCTTATATCCCTATGTATGCTTAAATCTTTAGCTCAACGGATTTTGATGCGGTTTTTTTTAATAGATAGAGTGATTGAAGAGAAAGGTTTATATATTATGTATATTGCACCCGTGCGAAGCCGGCGCGGGTCGCTAGTATAATAGGCATATTTAAGAATATAAAAGTATGAGCCAACGGACATAATTTGAGACATTGGGAACAAGGTCTAAGCTACCGCTGGTCATTATTATTAGAACATATAAAACTTCTGTTAAAAAGTGTTATTTTTAAAACGATTGTTTGTGTCATAAAAAAAATACTAATTATACCAAAATAATTATAATTATAATATAGCACTAAATGACTTTCATACTAATGTAAAATAAATGAATTTTATTGCAATAGTTTCAAACAGAAGTTACATTGAGACTTAGTGACAGTTTGAAGTAAACAAAAACATTATATTCACCATTTTAGATACACCGGCTCGGGCTTTGAATGTCCTTTTGATAGTAATTTTGTTTTACCGCCTTTATACAGGGTTATTTGTAAAACACCAGCATCCTAAAAAGGGGTCATTATATATATATCGTTAGAGCCAGTTTGAACTTTCAAGAAGCCTATATTACGCTAACAAAACGGACACATAAATGCCGGAGTACAGCTTCTTGGCAAAAAAAAACTAAAGGTACTTTTTTAAATTCTCCAGTCTATCGATCACGTGATCGCTATAAATGTTAAATACATGTAGTTAATGAGACTGTTATCTTAACATTTATAACTTCATGTATTAACATGTAGGTTATGTATGCCGATAATATCATTAAGATTTCTTCGGGTCACCCTTACAACTTCCGCGGAATAATAAATGTGGTAAATATAAACATGGCGCCAAGTGGACTTTATACGAGAGCCGCACACACAAGATAAATGGAAATATTTCCACTCATTTAGGCCCAATTTCACCATTCACTTTAATAACCGAGTTTAATAAGACTAAGTTCAGCCATACAAAAAATGCAGTTCTGAACTGAGTTAAACGCTTGAACCGAGATTAACTCGATTGATCGCGTTTAGTGTCAGTGGTAAAATCGGCTCTTAGGCGCATCGCTGAAGCTTTTGCTGAATCGCTGAAGTCGATGTGAAGGAAAGGCTAGCGCTTTTTATAGCGGTGGCTTTAGGCCTAAGACTACTCGTCCCGCGGGTGTCATAAGAAGCAACAAAGAGAAAGATCCGGAGAATGGCCAGCAGCATCCTTCTGTGTAACATCAATCATCTGCTACTGCGATCGCTTACCCGCTTGCGCAGCGTGGCGATTATAGGCCTCCAATGAGCGCACAATAGTGGCGCGCATTAACAGAGGCCTATGTTCAGCAGTGGACTAATACAGGCTGATGATGATGATGATGAAACGTATGGAGTGAAAAGCAATTACACAAGTTTTTCTGCCAGAACTGATCGGATATTAAAAAACTACCGCTTTTACACTTTTCATGTAATTCCTAAATTAATAGAGCGGATTTTTTTTATTTTGAATATCTGAATTGGACGGTGGACCCTTAGTAAAGATTGTAAGTAGTATGAATGAGTTCTTTCACCTCTACAATGTTTAAAACGACAAAAATTGTAGTGTCTATGAATAAAAATTCTAAATTTAAATTCAAAATTAAACAATAATTTATGAATAGTACTTTTTACACGTTATCACACACACCCACGCAAATTAAGCTTCTGCATCATCACAAATTCAAAAAAAGAACATGTACTTTTTAAAACATCACTATTTTCAAACATGATTAAAAAAGTTCACCTACTTTGATATTCAAATTTGAAGTACACTCGAAAACAACAGCACTTTAAAAAAAAGTCACAATTAAAAATAAAATGTCAGAGTAGTTGCATCGGCGACTGGCCACTCAATAACATAATCTTGATAACACCGGACGTGGATACGTCAAAAATAATAAAACAGGGGTGAACAAACATGGATGCTTTGAATCATATCGTCAACCTTAATGCTGTAAACTCTCTATTGTAATAATTGTTAATTATATTGATTTTTAATACAAACTAGCGACCCGCCATAATATTGCACCCGTGCGAAGCCTTCCTCTTCAATCACTCTAACTATTAAAAAAACCGCATCAATTTCCGTTGCGTAGTTTTAAAGATTTAAGCATACGCATAAGCATTTATTTAAGGTTACGAACAACGTGAAATATATAAAACAAATACCTAATACTTATACCAAAATAAAAATAAAAAATAAGTAAACCACGCGCACACTGCAAGTATATGCACCTAGAATCCGAGCCTATTCGAATATAAATAAATGTTTTATCGTTAAAAAAATTTAAAAAATTGCAAAAACGAAAAATAATACGAACGAAATTTCGTGGAATAGCGATCTCTAGTTAGAACAAATCGACCAAGCCGTTAATTTGTTATTAATTGAAGTGAAATTAAGAGGGGCTATTGTGATCTTTATAAAGATAAGTATTTGTATTGTGTTTTAAATTTTAAACATTGGTTTAGTTAAGCAACTTCTAAATTTAAACGTTCAGAACTTAATAAATTATAAATAGAACATAATTTTTGTATTAGGGTTGTTTTATTGCTTTATTTTTAAGACTGCCTCATCGGTCTAGTGGTAGCAAGCGCAACTGCTGAACACGAGGTCCTGGGTTCAATCCCTGGGTCGGGCAAAGTGTTATTAGGTTTTTCTATTAGGAAATTCTACTATAGTTTCTTTGTTAGCTCATCATAATATCTATTTCTATCAAAAAAAGTTTATATTTTCTAAAACTAGTATAAACACAATATAAATCACGACCGACGCTTACGCACCCCTGCCCAGATACCCCCGGACCGTCGCGTAACCTCACTCCTATCTGTCTTAGCGCTAAACGCCCATAAACACGAGCAGATAAGCTCCAATATCAACGACGTGATTTTTATGAACTGGTTCTATCATTTATATTATGTTTATTATATATGGTAGACTAGAGTCTTGATGCTAGAGAGTCGTTATAGCCTAGTGGTGGTAGCCGTTGACTGGCAAGTCAGTGGTCTCGGGTTCGAACCCAAGGCGCGCACCTCTGACTTTTCGTAAGTTATGTGCGTTTTATAAATTAATTATCACTCTCCGTGCCTCGGATAGCACGTTAAGCTGTTGGCCCCGGCTGTCAATTGTAGATCTTTGACAGTCGTTACGGGTAGTCAGAAGCCCGAAAGTCTAACAACCAGTCTTACCAAGGGGTATCGTGTAACCCAGTATCTGGGTTGTGGAGGTCTGATAGGCAGTCGCTCCATGTAAAACACTGGTATTCAGCTGCATCCGGTAAGACTGGAAGCCGACCCCAACATAGGTGGGAAAAGGCTAGGCAGATGATGATTATATATGGTAGACTGGGATCAACCCGAAATAACTGAAGGATTAAACGTTTGTTTGGTTTTTTTCAAACTTTAAATACCTAACCTCTTTTAAGGGTTCCGTACCTCAAAAGAAAAAAAATGGAACCCTTATAGGATCACTTTGTTGTATTTGTAAGGCCCTTTAACTCGGGAACGCATAGAGGTATCGCGTTGAAATTAAAACTATACAAGGTTATTTGTAAAACACCAGCATCCTTAAAAGGGGTCATTAAACTCATCATTATGAACAACTTTTACTATGGGACCAACCCTGAAATCGCAAAAAAAAGTCAGCTGTTCCATACATTTATGTTCACTTGACTCGACAAAATTAAACAAATACAATAAGTATAGTAAGTTTTACAAATATCTCTTGAAGCTGCAGAAAAAGAAGATTAAAAAAAAAATACCTTACACAATGAAATCTATCAACCCACATTTTTTTTATGTCACCTAGAACACTTGAAGTAATGAGACAAATCTAACAGTACCTTAATTAATACAATCCATTGAATGGTTTGGAAGATAAGACGGAATCACTACATAGTATAAAACAAAGTCGCTTTCTCTGTCCCTATATCCCTATGCATGCTTAAATCTTTCAAACTACGCAACGGATTTTGATGTGGTATTTTTAATAGATAGAGTGATTGCAGAGAAAGGTTTATATGTATATTGCACCCGTGCGAAGCTGGGCGATTCGCTAGTAAAGAATGTTACAAATAAAGTTAGGCGCGGAAAACATAACCCTTTCGGCTTTCCTTGCAGTTGGGTAAAAAGACAAATTTACTTGGATTTTTTACGAAACACTAGCACAGTTTGTGAGTCCCCCTGTGCCGTTTACACTTTATCTAAGGTGGTACCGCCCGTCTAAATGGGCTCGCCATTATCATTGGGGCAGACAAAAAGTTTTTTTATCTCACCCTGTAAGAGATAAGTTGTGATTTTTTTGGGGATTCCCAACAATTTTACAGATAAAGACTGTTTTTAGATCACATTTTAGTTATTATTATTATTTTGCCTGTAGCATCCCACTCAATAGGTGCAGTGATAGCCTAGTGGTATGACCGTTTGACTGGTAAGTCTTAGGTTCGAACCCAAATCACCTCTGACTTTTCGTAAGTTACGTGCGTATTATAAACTAATTATATTATCACCTGCTCCGTGCCTCGGAAAACATGTCAAGCCGTTGGCCCCGGCTGTCATGAAGATCTTAAAGTTAAAGGGAGTCAGTGCCCACATAAAATCCTGACAACTAATCTAACTTTAGAATATCGTATCCCTTTTTATTTTTTCATTGGACTATGAGAGTTGAGAATAAAGAGTGCATCTGTGTTTACTACACACTTATGTACTACTAACAATATCTCCTTCATAGTTAGCTAGTCTCTATTGAGAAAAAAATATTTGAACAAGTACTCCAGTCAGTGGTCGACACTCCTGCGTGCGCGCAATATTCTTAAAAAGGGATCCACAGTTTGCGCTTTACGTATTAACATATACATAGATATTCGAAACCAAAAATTAATATGAATAATTATGCAAGTTATTCTTTCATTAATATTTTTAAATGTATTTTTTTTTTAATTGCTTATTTAGAACACGATAGGTTTTTGATAACACGGAGTGAATCATGAATTGATTGCATGCGTAAGCGCACGTATGCCATATTGCCATCGTCTCTGGAATGTTACGAAATGTTTTTGTTGTGATTTTTCAGTAATTATTGTGGTTATTTATGATTTATTACCAGGCTCGCACCTCTGACTTTTTGGATTTATGTGTGTTTTAGAAAAGAATTATCACTTGCTAATAAAATAAGTTTTTATAAAAAAATCGTTTTACCCAAGCTTTTATAATGGTTATACTCGTATATCAAAACTAAATGTATATGCAATACTTAATTTGTAGAGACGTGCTGTTGACCGCTAAATAGTTGTTTTAATTGGAGTCAATCCTGGATATCGATTCAGGTCATGCTTATCATAAAATGCATTGTCATCGGAACTGAACTAACATGCAAATTCAACTCCGTAGGATAACAGGAAGTGGTTCTAATTCAGCCTGCAAGATTCCACCTAACTAACCTAACCTAAAAGCTTGTAAAAAAGAAAAGTGTAGTGTAAGTAAGAATGAAATTTATTTATCTACTTATGTGTCTATTTCAGTAGACCAAAGTCAGGAATCAAAGACATGATATTACAAATCTTTATTACAAACATTAAGATACACAAACACTGTTTTTATTACATTTATCTTGTTTCCAATATCTTACGACTTTCCAATCTCCTTAACGACTGTCATAATAATGATAAGCAAATTTATACAAACAAAAAATATATTTTAATTAAACACTGATATGAGGGTTGCATAATAATTTTATTGCTTAAAGCCTAGAGAGATACGTAGATAAAAATTTGTTGCAAAAAATCAATTTAGTTGAAGATAAAGGTCAGATTAAAGTTATACCTAGCTGATTTTTATTTAATAATAACTCGGCGTCAAGGCAGACCACGAAAGAAATGGCGGGACGAATTGGACAGAGCCAATAGTGACTGGTGTACACTAGCTCTGGATCGAAAGACATCGAATCCAGAGGGAGAGGCCTTGGTCCAGCAGTAACATATTGAATGATTTATAAATTAATGTAGGTACTTACCAATTTTCAAAAAAAATATAGTATAAAAACTAAAACCCGACTACTTAAAATCTAAAAACAAGCTTCTTAGATTTGAAATAAAATTCTGTAGTCGGAGGCCACCAAATTACAAAGTATTTACCCTTGGAAGATTATCTAGTACCTATTTACCTATAATACATTAAGGCCTCCGACTACAGAATTTTATTTCAAATCTAAGAAGCTTGTTTTTAGATTTTAAGTAGTCGGGTTTTAGTTTTTATACTATATTTTTTTTCAATGATTTTTAGTGGTAAAGAAACCAATAAAATTCATTTTAATCACAATTTTTTAGAATGTGGTAGTTCTTAAATAGGTAGATTTCTTTAACTGTCAACTTCGGTTCAAACCTTTAGTCAATGTCATGTATTTTTTAAATTAAATTTATTTCAAAGGTGTCGTCCGCGACTTCGAGCTATTAAAACATGGCCTCATATATTTCTTAGAAGTATACATGAAAAGTAGTAAGAAGTACAGCTTGGCAAAAAAGAGTCTGGAAAAATTGGGGGCGCCGCTGTCGCACTTTTCACACTACAATTCAAAATTACAAGTTATTAAGTGCTTACATATTTCTATGACGATTTTTTTATCATTAATTATAATCAAATGAATCATTTTTATTTTATTTTAGTACTCACAAACGTAGTTATTTAAGATTTTTATTTTTAGTTCCAGCTGTCACCACCTCAGACTCTTTTTTGCCAAGCTGTATAAGTACACATGAAACCTTTTTTGTGGGATATCATCATAGATAGAGTACATTTACCTAAAGTTCGAGGAAGTAAGTAACATGGAGTTGATAATACCTGCTCTAAAATCCCGAAATCATAAACATTACAATTAATTCCCGAAATAAGAAATTAATTTTACGTATAATTATTTAATAAGAAATTTGAAAAAACAACTGATACGGATGGGATTCGAATCCACGATCTCCGGTGTACCGTGCCGACGCTCTAACCGCTAAGCTACCGTATCCCATCAGAATCAGTCGAAATTTCAAATCTCTTTCTACGCCTTAGGCGTGTGGTAATATCGAACGGAATACATTAATTATCCGACTCAGTGTTCTAAACTTTGCAGTTTTTAGAAGGCACCGATAGATATTACCACACGCCCTAGGCGTAGAAAGAGATTTGAAATTTCGACTGATTTTGATGGGATACGGTGGCTCAGCGGTTAGAGCGTCGGCACGGTACGTCGGAGATCGTGGGTTGGAATCCCTTCCATATCAGTTGTTTTTCAAATTTCTTATTAAATAATTTATTATATTTAATAAGCAAACATGTGTTAAAACATGTAATAAATTCTCCAAAATATTAATTTTACGTTTTAAATACATATGGACTAAATTATTACAATAAAAAGTCTTTATTATGTTTTTAGACATCGGTAACAGATAATGTAATACTTAAGTAGTTCGGTACTAAAACTGTTAAATTAATGAGTTTTATTTTACATACAAAATTAATTCTAATAAAAACTATAGGTCAAAATCCAGTCCATATTAATAAAATCCCGGGATTTAATTGTTATGTTTACGATTCCGGGATTTTTGAGGAGGTATTTTTAACTCTATGTTACTTACTTCCACAAAACCGCAAACCAACGCCATCTAGTTACGAAAAAGAAATCTCAATTTAATTAACATTATTTTAAAATATAATCATAATTTAATAGGCAGTGATGTGTAGAAACTTTAATTTAATTAGTAAATATTTATTGTTATCACGTTTTCACATTGTATGCAGTGTTATAATCACATATATTTATGATAGTCGTAACGGGTAGTTAGAAGCCTGATATTCTAAGAAGTGGTCCAGAATATATAGATAATATATACATATTCTGAATGTGCTCATCAAGACCTTCCATTTGATATCAAACACGATAAATTTACCTTAACTTTATTTTTTTCGAGCTGACTAATTTATTTTTAAAATCCACCTTATTTGATTTTACGAAATTTCATAAATCCTATAACCCGCAGACCATTAAGACGCATCGATAGACACCTTATTTATTGAATTACAACAAATAGTTTAGGAGCTACGAGGGAACAGATGAACAAACTTACATACATACATACATACATACATAGACTGCTAAAATCATAACCCTCCTTTTTTTGTAGTCGGGTAAAAATTTATCGATGTTGTTTGCAGTTAGACTAATTATTATTATCGATGTAGAATTACATGTAGCATTCATCACAAACCTTAGTGGTTTACAAATGCTATTTTACTTGTATTTTTTTCTGTACTTTTAATATGAAAATAAATAAATAAAAATAAAAAAAAAACTTTTGTGCTCAATAATATTATACATATAACTATGTAATACCTGTAAAACCTAATCTAAAAGACCGCTACCTGCAAGCAATGATCCCAAAATGCTGGCTGCATTGCCTCGCTGGATGGCCTTTGGACAAGAAATAGACCAGCATTTTGGTCACGAGATGCCTCGACCAGACATGTCCTTATATCTTTATAAATTTTTTAGGCCTCCGGCCTCCACGATCCCAGCATCTCCACCCCAAAAAGCTCAAATACAGGCAAAAGTAAAATTATTTTTATCTTCTTATATTTTTTCTACACTCATTTAACAAAATTATTTATTTATTTTATTTTTTTACACGCTTGACATTGTTTCATACTTCATTATTATCTATATTATTATATTTATGTGTACATTAAATTGGTAGAGTGTCGTACACAGCAGTTCGTGACGTCACTACACTACAGGATCTATCAGAATAACAGCGCTTCTGCATTCTTTAAAAATTCTGCTGCAACATCACGCTAAGATTGGGCCCCTTGACATCGTACAGGTATGTCTTAGTATTTTTTGCAACATTACTGATGTTGTTGTAGGTACTTTGCGAGTCCAGAATAATATTTTTCTTTCTTTTTTATAATTATAATACACTAGCTGACCTACACACGACTCCGTGTGTTTGCAAATGTTATTCAACGAATGCGGTGACGAATTTCATGCTGTAGTCGACTCCGCATTCATGCATTAGCACTCAACTAGTTATGCGGGATTGTACATTTGCAAGTTAGAGGCTCCGTACTGAATCACTTACGGCTTTGTTAGAGCTTACGAAGGTATGTAGATTTGAAACCAATGTATCGTTGAGGTTGGCTGAATTGACATACCTAGAATTTATAAAGGTACAATTATTCAGAGTATTGCAAACTCATCTAATTCCGTGACAATCTTAATTTGGTAGCATTAACTTTTTTACTACCTGAATTCTCCTTACAGAAATTTATAGTAGGTCTCAAAGTTAATACTACCAAATTACGAAAGTCACAGAATTAGAAGAGCCTACCCTACGACAATTTATTTATTGATATCTTGCACATCAATATTATTTGGGGTCAAATAATATGATAAATAATATGTCGTGCCTCGGAAAGCACGTAAAGTTGGTCCTGCGTCTGATATCTCTCCGGTCGTGTCGGATTGCTGTCCCATCGAACTAAGGGAGGGAAGGAATTTAGATAGAGAGGGAACTAACGAAAAGTAAAAGACGGCGCGTCTTGAATTCAATTCTAAAGCCCCTGACTTGCCAGTCAACGTTCATAGGTTCATACCACTAGACTATCATTGCACACTGGGTCGTTAGTATTACACGGCCTAAGTACATTGTACACACCATTTTAGCGAAGTAATTAATCGTCCATCATTAATTTATGAGATACGTAAAGATTATTCAGACCATTATGGTACCGTGCTACATTAATTCAAGCCATTAGGCTCGGTTTATCAGTGTATGCAGGTCGAAGTGATATAATGTAGGTTTAATGTCCTGGCTATTACGGTATATAGTATTATTTCCTTCATTTTTACTTGACAACTAATTATACGCGATAGAACTTAGAAAAGGAATAACGCGCCGCCATATTGTTAATCTATTTAAAATAACTATAAAACCTAATCAAATTTTAATCGATTTTGTAATACTAACTGCCTCATTGGTCTAGTAGTAGCAAGCGCGACTGCTGAGCACGAGGCCTAGGGTTCGTACCCCGGGCTGGGTAAAGTGTTATTGGATTTTTCCATTAGGAATTTTTCAGTAGCAGCACGAAGTCTGGAATTGTGCACGGTTAATGGTAGTATTATAATTTAGCCGGTGAAACGTGCACCTCTGCCTATCCCCTCTGGAAAATATAGGCGTGAGTCAATGTTATGTGTATGTTCATAACACAAAATTTCTTCACTTACACCATAATTCTATTTGATTTAAATATCTGATAAGTATCTTTAAGATTGGAAGAAGTAAATCAGTTAAGACGTTAATTCAAATTAAGAATATAGCCAAAGTGTGCCTTAGACGTAATTCAAATTAAGAATATTATGGCAAAAGTGTGCCTTAGAGGTAATTCAAATTAAGAATTTAGGAATTAGGATATTAGGCCTAAAACTTTTAAATAATTTAGAAAAAGAATACATTAAGCCAAATAGCCCTCTTCTTGCAAGAATGACAGTTGACAAGTACTCTCTACCTGTCAACTGTCACTTGGAAAGGATTAAAAATAAGACAAGGCTGTATAGTTCAAACCTTTGCCTGCCTTTTGGTGAATTATAACAACAACATCACTTGAAAAGGGCGCGAAAAGATTCCATGCACAGCCCTGAATCATAGTAGGATCAAAGTGCGTTACAATTACATCATTACGTAACTGTTTGTCTGCATGTTTAGTCTAAGAAGCCGCCCGCGCCATCGCGCCAAGCCTTGACCTCCGGTCAAGTTATCTATTGCAACACTATCTGTATGCAGACGCCAGGAAATGAGGTGATTCTTATTATAGATTTACTTACTTTAATTATTAAAATACATTATATTTGTTAGTTCCACTTTCGGAAGTAGTGCTGTGAGTGAGTCGAGAATACGTGATGGCCTTTTGGTATGACCGTTGACTGGCAAGTCAGAGGTTTCAGGTTCAAACCTAAGGCGCGCGCAACTCTGAGTTCTTGTAAGTTATGTACGTATTATAAATATTCTTAATTATAACATATTCTTTGATATACTAGTAACGGTTTACAATTATTAATTATTACTCCGTTCCCCGGATAGCATTTAAAGACGTTGGCCCAGCGCCTGATATCTGTATAAACTGTGTGAAGAAAATTGGTGCCTCTCAAAAAACTTTCCGTACTCGAAAACTATCACACAAAGGCATCCCACAAATCTAAATTTTAATCAGTCTAACCCAGTCTAGATAACCGTTTTAAGTGTCCTATCCCCAGATCTTATAGATTAGAATACTTAAGAAAAGCAGTGTAGTTCATTCGTTTCCTATCTTAAATTACAGTTTCCAAAAGTTTTCGCTCTTAATCTAATCACGGCCTAACGATGGTCGTAAACAAGCCACGTAAAGCCTTCAAAAGTTTTGTTTAGTAACTCATTATGTGCAAAAGTACGTGAATAACCTTTCAGAAGGGCAAAGGGTTTTATTCTACTTAAATAAATACTGAAAACTTCGGCTTGACGGCGAATGAAATGATTTTGTATGTTCTGATGTTTTTCTACTTTCTACCTAAGAAAAGTAAATTTTGGAATTTGTTTTTCGTCAAAAGGTTGACCTTTTTAACTTGCCTACAGCTAATAATTTAGCTAGAAAGTTACTTAGTTGTTTTAGCTGACAACGTGGATGTAGCAAAATTTTTGAATGGATCTTCAATAGATGATTTGATTTATGACATCCTGGTATCATGGTATATAGTATATATATATAGTATATACGAGTATATAGTATGGTCATAACTAGTAACACATTATAATGCATATTAGTATGACATATTTCACAATGGTTTCACGTATGAGACATTTTTTATATCTACCCCACGATTGAGGTAGCGGGTACTCCTGTTTATTATTAAAAGTACGCTATACATATTATATCGATTTAATAATATGTATTAAGTAACTCAATAAAAAACAAAAAAAAAATATTTTTATTCATGAAGACCATTTTAGGCACTTAAGAATAGTCATAATTCTAATATTATTATAAGAGTGACTCTAGTTGCCAGTTTCAAGGGCAGCCTACCCCTCATGGAGAAGAATCTAGCAAGAAACTCCACAAAAAATAACAGTTTACATTATGATCACATGAGGAACATCGATGGGGTCAGACTTACTCACCGTGCTTGGTAGTAGTACCCATAAAATCCCACACGTAAAAATTCAAGATTTTTATTATGCACGAACATCGTTCGAAAACAGAATACTTATTTACGTTTAAAATTTCGAATTCACATCTTAACTTAGTTTTAAAGTTTCCAACTTCGTGTCAACTTTTCCAGCCAGGTCCCCAGTCACCTATTCTATGAATACAGCGATAATTTCAAACTGAAAAGCTTTTCAAAATTATCACATGCCTTGTTTTAAATTCTGATAGATTACTCGTAGAGTCGTAGCTAACGAGTCGTTAGGGAATGAAAATGAGGCTTTCTTTTATAATTCTGAAGAGGTTTTTAATGTTTGAATATAACAGTTAGTGATTAACGATGATTCTTTTAAACAATAAGGTTAATAGATAAAAACAGGGCGTTTCGCTGTCGGCAATTGTGCGAGCTGTAGCCGACAGCGAGAAGTATTGGGAGGTGTGACAAAAAAAATTGCTTAGGTAACCATAATTTAGAAACCATCGGAAACAATATATCTTCATTATTCTTTGGAATTGTCTCGCAATCGTTAATCGTATTACTTACTTAATTTTAAAAAGAATTTTTAAACGTAGATAGGTTCTTAAAATGATAAATACATAGCACAAGTACACTGTTTATCGTTTTTCTTAAACGTAAATCCTAAAATCCTCTCTCTTAAAATGATTTAAGTCTGCTTTAGTTGGCCATTCAAGAAAGTAAGGTACTATCTAACAAGTAGCTTACTTGATGTAATCCATTGCCTCTAAATAGATTAAGCGTTAGTACTAGCGGTTTTACTTAGCTAAATTACTTCGGCAAGTGGTTGGCAGCGCCATCTATCTTTGCAAGTGTGAACTACACGAGAGTGTTGAAGATATTATTATTATTCATGTTTATTTGAAGGCGCTTCTAGACGCGTGGAATGGTTTAAATGCATAATTTTTTTTAGATTTTTTAAAACTTTTGAGCATGTTTACAAGAATCATTCTGGGAGTAGGTAAAGATTTGGGAACCATTTTATTTTTCCTGTGATATTTCAATTAATTATGTATTTTAAATCAGCATAAATTCCACTGTTAGGGAAAGTCCTTCTCACTCAAATTGAGGTGGAGGATAAGAGGTTGTATTACTGAACCTAACTCAGAACTCAAGTATTAGGACTTGGGACTAGTTTAGTACAACTAAAACTAGTTTCAAATAATACTTGATTTCTGAATTTAGGTTCTGTAATACGACCAGCTATACTTCACCATGTTGACTAAGTGCGGGTTGGTTTATACACCGTGAAATATTGGTTTAATGGTTATTTTTTTCGAAAAGTAGTATGAAGAATAACTTCTCCAGCAGCTAAAAGCTGATTTATTGTTTTTATGATCTAAATCGTGTGTCTTAATGTGTAAACAATGTGACAATAGGGCTGCGCTACTTTAAGGTGCCAATGCCATTCCAACCTCGACTGCAGGCTGCGGATGCAGGCAGCACATGCAGCGACTGCACGAAGCCGGCTGCGGCTACACGACTGGTTATCTATGAAGTATTATGGATTTCTTTCAAAAAAATTCCGAACGCGGCTGCGGCTGCACCTGCTGCCGTACCTCATGTACCGTACAGCTTGGCAAAAAAGAGTCCGGAAAAATTGGGGGCGCCGCTGGCGCACTTTTCACACTACAATTAAAAATTACAAGTTATTTAGTGCTCACATATTTCTATGACGAGTTTTTTGTCATTAATTATAATCAAATGAATCATTTTTATGTTATTTTAGTTCTCACAAAACTTAGTTTTTAAGATTTTTATTTTTAGTTCCAGCTGTCACCGCCTCAGACTCTTTTTTGCCAAGCTGTACGTCATATGCGTGTGCAACCTGCATTCGCAGCCTGCAGCCGAGATTGGAATGGCACCTTAATACTCCAGGGACCACAAACGACTTACACCACTTTAAAAAAAAATATAAACATTTAAAAAACTTTCGCATATCAAACTTCAACGAACGAAAGACTCATATTCAACAAATTGCATTTAGTGACAACAAGAGAATGGGATTTTTTTAAGAAATCGCTTTAACTCCACGGCGAAATATCAATTTAACTTATCTCCTTTGGAAAGAAAAACTTTCCATCTAGTCGTCGTCAAGTTGGATTTCGATTACTGTTAGGGTTGCCGAAAGTTATAATTTTATGTGCCATTTATGATAAATGATTTAACACAAATGGCACACTTTGATAAATGATTAAATGATTTGTGCCATTTGTGTTGAATGATTTAATACAAATGGCACATACAATTTAACTTAAATCTCTTGCAAAAGTGCTAACTTATTAGGACTAGAGATGTCACTAATAGCAAAAATTGCCTTTGATGTACCGACTAACTTTCGAGGCGATAGATACTCACATATTTCGCTTGACATTTGTACCTATCTTCTAATTATTGCCAGAATGCGTTCTTGTGGCAAGAGAATAAATAGAATTTGATATATACATTTGAGACTAGCCTGCAATCGGTGAGACGAGCACTTAGTCTAGAATTATTTTTCTAATATGTATTTACATACTTTACTGTATATTGTTTTTATTTCTAAGGACCTGTTAATAGCTGCCTGTTACTAACATTTAACCTCAATTTTGAGTCTGAAGCTGTTGGTCTTCCATGTACAAATTAATACAAATAATAACTAGTATTTTTGTCGCACTAATTTAAGCTAGAGAATAATTGACATTTCCTATGGCAAATAGTTGCCTAACTTTCCAAAAGCTTTTTCTTTTTTGATTTAGGGTCAAGGTTTAGAATTAGATAGTTTAATAAAAACTAGAACAAGTGGGTTCTACGTTAGTACCAAACCGATCCAAAACGATCATTTTTGTGTTACTTACTTATATTTTTATTTTTATAGACAATTAAATGACAAAAATTATAATTAACTACCAAACCCACTTGACCAAAACTATTAATTTGATATTGTCTAATGGCAATAGATTAATAATTATGAATGCTAATGTGAGATACATTAAATATTAATTAGGTATTTGGTGAAATTGAGCCTAAATATAACAAGAATTGACAACCCTAGTTACTCCACAACCCCGTCCGATTGCTGGGGCCTTAACTTTGCTGAATTAACACCCTGTTATATATTTGAAGAAAACATGTTTTATTTCAAGTTTTTTTTTTTAAGATAAGCGTAGTTTAAATTAGTTTTTACTGAATTCATTGTAGACTTAGAATTATTAATGTCGTGAAACTTGAAATGGAGATATGTATCGCTTCTTTTAAGATGAAGGTGAACTTTTTTACCTTTACTTGTGGAAGTGTGGAGTCGTGATAGCCTAGTTGTGGTGACCGTTGACTGGCAAGTCAGAGGTCTCGGATTCGAACACCTATGACTTTTCGTAAGTTATGTGCGTATTATAAATTAATTATCACTCTCCGTGCCTTGGATAGCACGTTAAGCTGTTGGCCCCGGCTGTCAATTGTAGATCTTTGACAGTCGTTACGGGTAGTCAGAAGCCGGAACGTCTGACAACCAGTCTTACCAAGGGGTATCGTGTAACCCAGCATCAGCAGCAGCAGCACCCAGATGCAGCTGAATACCAGTGTTTCACATGGATGTAAAAGACTGGTATTCAGCTGCATCCGGTAAGACTGAAAGCCGACCCCAACATAGTTGGGAAAAGGCTACGCAGATGACCTTGTTATTGTATTTACGCGACGTTTCAGCTGAAATCCATCAGCCGTGGTCAAGGAGCGACTGAAATACTGGGAAATCATTGTCGACAAGCGCGAGCAGTTTTAACAACTTTTTTTTTAAATTTGTTGTTCAACTCGAGTGAGGGTTCACTTGAGATGTTGAACAACAAATTTTAATCTAAACCTTCAAACACTGAGACATGAGACACAAGGAAATCAATTGTTATTTGACGCCGGCGTCCTTGCGGGAGTCAAAGGAACAAAGGTGATAAATTAATATCTAACATGCCCATAACTTTCCTCAAGGCTCTTCACTCAAAAGAACTAAGCAAATATTTTCCCCGAAAGTTCATTATTATAATTACTTATTTAGTTTAATATTGAAATAACTGTTTGGCATAGTTACGAAAATGTTGAATTGTTAACGAAATATTATTAAGTTTTGACAAAAGGCCCTTATTTTTGGTTCGTATTAGAAGTTGAGAATTTCGTTAATAGTTTTACAGAAGACCTCTATGAATAAATTTAATAGAATTTGTGACTGGCATTGTTTACAAAAAAAAATATTTTTCTGAAAAATTTATCAATAAAAAAATATACAATACCTATATTAATATGTATTTGAACTTACAATACGTAACTAAAGAAAAGTACGTTTGTTTTATTATAGTCCTGTCAATTTTAAAATGTTTTCAATTCAGAACTTCCTTTTTTTTTAACGTCGGCTAACAAAATACATGAACAAAATCGAGCTACAACATAATCGTGAAACAAATTCCCTCACTAAAAATCACAAACACTCAAATAAATCGCGTACAACCGTAAAAATGGCCCTAAATTCCGTCGAACATTAACAGTGTTAGCGTGCAATTGAAACTCAAGCCTTACGTACCAAAAGGGAGTCCAAAGCACTTATTGTGTGAGCCCTTGATTTTTAGGGTTCTGTATCCAAAGAGTAAATACGGGACCTTATTACCACAGTATAATAAACTTACAGTACGGAAACTACGTACAAACGCTCGAAAACGGCACACTCACACAAACATGCGCAACGACGCGTCGTTGATACTGCGCGTACCACAGATATAGATATCTATATCTGTGGCGCGTACCGCGAAGTTCGCTTAGGAGTCTCGTCATTACGCAATATATTATTACGCGTGTTTGTGTGAGTGTGCCGTTTCGAGCGTTTGTAAGGATTGAAAATGGTGCCAGAAATATTTGCTTCTCGCTCGCACACTCACTATGTCTTTGATGTATCTCGTTCCTACTTGCACATACAAGTTATAATAATATAACTTATAATAATATAACTTGTATGTGCAAGTAGTGTGCAAGTGTAGTATGAGGAGGAGACGTCATTTTCAATTCCATTCTTAATCCGCACGGTTAGTACGGACTCCACTGTCCATCTGTCTATCACCAGGCTGTATCTCATGTAACATGGTAGCTAGACAGTTGACATTTTCACAGATAATATTGTATTTCTGTTGCCGCTGTAACTACCAATATAAAAAATAGAATAGTAGAAATATTTAAGTAGGTCTTCCATACAACAACTGGCAATACAAACAGGCAATGAACTTGCTCGATATAAAAAAGGTTATAATTTATAGTGCCTAATGATGTATAGATAATGGGCACGGAACCTTCGTGCGCGAGTCCGACTCGCTTTTGGCCGGTTTTTTATACCCCAAACCACCAAATAGCCCCATATAATTCTTTTATGACCTACTAAATTTTCTCTTTTCATTCAATACTAAGATTTTCCGGGGTTTTCCTAGTATTGTCCCTAATCTTTTGCTAATTTTGCCTTAAAATATTAGGTACTTGTGGTCTTAACGTATTGTAATGTCGCTATCGCTTTTACCTCTGTTTAAATTGGTTTTATAGGTTTAGGAATTAGAAACGTAGAAATCATACTGAATTTTTAACCCATACGCAAAACTGCCCTACTGAAATATTTACGTTAGTTAGTAGTTTAGTAGTTAATTATTCTATTTTATTGCTTGCAGACATGTCTATTTTAATTTTAACTATATCTTAATTATCTTTTGCATGCCTATTTGGTGAAATATGGTGATACTACCACTTTGAAAATATCTATGTAGGTACTACCCATATTTGCAAATAAATGATTTATGAATTATGAATTATAAATTTAAGTAAATAATGTTGATAAATTGTTGAAAAGAAAAAAACAAGGGGTGTCCAAAACGAAAGTATGCAAATTTGTATCCCCTTCCCGTTGCTTGTCCATCGATCTCTCCTTCCGTTTACTTAGTAGCCCTAACGCGAATTTTATCCATTTTTAGTAGATCCCGATTCCATCAATCATGCCGTATGGTATTCGTCATCGCTGCCCGGCATGGAATTTAGGCAAAGTTGAAGCGCCATAACTTACCTAGGCCTTTACGTATTTTTAACTTACTTGCAAAAAGGAGGAGATTCTCAATTTGATTCGTATCTTTTTATTATTGTACACCAATAACTCCCTATATTTAGAGGGCCAATTTGAGTTTTTTTTTTATGTCCGAAATAGTATTGATATAAATTGGTCCCATATAGGTACTTTAATATAGTCATGATATTCTGATGATGAACTTCGGAGCTACAGAATAGAACAGAACTATTCATTGGATGATAGCTAAACTTACTCTCCTAACCACTAATTTCACTACCGTTACATTCAGACAGACGCACAGTCAGACATACGAACAGAGTCACAGACAAACAACCGCATAGACAATCAGACAAAAAATCGATCTGATACAGTGTAGGTACTGTCTTATTAAAATTGCATTGACAGTCGAAGGTGGCGCAGTCCCACAAAAAACCAAGGCATATAATGATAAATGTTCCTTCCAGTGACCTATGTGTCCCGGTTCATCCCAAACCATCAATCACTTACAGATAACGCAACGTGGTTGCGGCTAACTTGACGTGGAAACAAGTCTTGTCACAAGTCATTAAAAATTTGAGCTCCTATCGTGTGGGGAAACCATCCAATAGTTGTCCAGCATCCACCGGTTACCCGCGATCTTAACAATATCGTCGGTCCACCAGGGAGGCCTACCAACGCTACGTCTTCCGGTTTATGGTCGCCCCTCGAGAAACTTCCTTCCTCAGCGGTTATCGGTTCTTCGGCGATGTACTCACCCATTGTTACTTTAGCTTACATATTCTGAGAGCTATGTCGGTGACCTTAGTTCTTTGGCGAATATCCTCGTTCTGGATTTTATCGCGCAATGAAACTCCGCGCATAGCTCTCTCCATGGCCCGCTGTGTGACTTTGAGCTTCTCTAGGAGGCCAGGAGTTAAGAAATTGATAAATGTTATAAAAACAAGCAATAAGTTGTTTTTTTTATGTATGTTTTTAATATGTTTATGCACATGATTTTTTGCGAATTTCTTATTAAATAATTTCATTTAAAAAGTTGTCTGTAAATAAATCACCGTAATTACCTAGGTATATCTTTAATTTGTCAACAAAACTACAAGCAATCCGAAAAGATTCAAATATATACGTAGAATTTCCTACTTATAAAAAAACATCTTTTGTTCTAAATGAAATAGCACTTTTTTCAGTTGATAAATCACAGTAACCGCGCCTGCTATTAATTTGAATTATAAACCATCGCCTTAATAATACAATTAGAAGCGCGCCTTGATTGCGGGAGTGAGGAAGTAAAATCAAGCAGGCGTTTAGTGAGACGAATTCCTTTCATTTTGTTCTATTAAAACCTCTTTTTACCCGACTGCCAGGAAGAGTTATTAGCTGTATAATCGTATGAACATGGCTTATAAAACTTGACCGACAGACTAATCTGCAGTTGTATCAACTACGTCTAAATATAATGTTATAATACCTGTAATATAAATAAATATATACCTATAAATAGTATGCATACGCACATTCTTATTCGTATTTCTATAAGTATACAGGGTTAAAAAAAATCAGCAGTTCCATACATTTTGTTGAGTCATGTAAAATAAATGTATGGAACAGCTGATTTTTTTTGCGATTTCAGGGTTGGTCTTATAGTAAAAGTTGTTCATAATGATGAGTTTAATGACCCCTTTTAAGGATGCTGGTGTTTTATAAATAACCCTGAATATTATACAGAAGGTAGGTTTGTATATAGTTTCAGTTATATAGTGGAAGGAGTTGTGATATTTCAAGAAGTCACAAGACAAGCGGAGGATAGAGAGAGGAGGCGATTACTCCACCGACAAGATCCTAGCTTTTAAATATAAGAGAGATACAGTTTCAGACAGGAAGCAGCCTAGTGGTATGATGACGTTCACTGACAAGTCAGAGGTTTCAAGTTCAAACCCAAGGCTCTGACTTTTCGTAAGTTATGTGTGTATCACTCAAAGATATTTAATATTTCTATGGTATCACTACATAGTATATAAAATAAAGTCGCTTTCTCTGTCCCTATATCCCTATGTATGCTTAAATCTTTAAAACTACGCAACGGATTTTGTTGCGGTTTTTTTTAATAGATAGAATGATTGAAGAGGAAGGTTTATATGTATATTGCAACCGTGCGAAGCCGGGGCGGGTCGCTAGTTACCTATAAATTTAGTTATCACCTGCTCTATGCCTCGGAAAGCACATGATAACAATAAATATTCTACACGTCACTGCATATAAATTTTTTTTGTGTTACGTAATACATAATCATAATCAACTCGCCGCTTCGTTTGCCACTTGTATGATGAATTATCTTCTCTCCACATTGGTGGAAACCGGCCCCTGGCGCGGGCACATCAACGTTATGTATGTGCTTGTACCTGCGTATGCGCAGCGTGCATCTGTATGCATAAGACGGGCAATCCGCAAATTGTGGTAGGTTAGGGATAACGTTAGAAATATTTAAAACAATTATATCGTAATTACTTAATATGAACAATTTGCTCAAATGACATTATATGGACTACTACTTTTTCTTGCGGCTTTGCTCTATCGTACCTATTTAGGTATTTTAAAAAAAAGTACCCTATTTCACTCTCATACCTACTCATAAAGTTTTTTATAATTAATTATAACGAGTTATTCATCAACTGGGCCGAAAGAATCTTGTCCAACGGCCGAGTTGGCACCATTTATTTTTTATTATTTTTCTGTTCATCAACTCGTCCGAGTATCTGTAGTACAGTCTGTTCAAAAGTGCTTAAAGTATTTATGGTCAATAATATTTTGAAATGAAATTTTTACAATCACGTTCCATAGGTACTTATATGAATTTTTCGTTTACACAGAAACACTAATTACTCTCATATAGAAAGTCAAAAGAATTAAGTCAGAACAATAACCGTATAATTTTTATAATTTAGTTAATAATGACCCAATTGTTTTAAAAATTCAGATATTTTTTATTGTTATTAGATTACGTTTGAAATAAGACCTTATTTTATATTATGTTGATTTTTTAAACAAAGAAAATAAGTTGCATTTGATTTCATTTTTTTTATGCGACGAAAAACGCAGGGTTTTCAATCATATACTTAAGTACTTACGTATTTTTTGTTTTTATAATTAGTTTGTGTAATGTACTGTTTATCAGGCAATAGATAATTTAGTTAATAACTAGCCAAATGCTTTACAAGTTGTGATATTTTTTGTTATTTTAGACTAAGCTTTAAAATAGACCATATTTTATATTATGTTGATTTTTTAAACAAAGGTGATATTATGTTAAATTTGATTTAATTTATTTACCAACGAAAAACGCAGAAGGTCTTAAATCCTATTCATATTTTTTGTTTTTATAATTATTTTGTCTACTATTTATCAAGCAATAGAAAATTTAGTTATTAAACTAGCAGAATGCTTAAAAATGTGATATTTTTTTATTATTAATAGAGCTTTAAAAATACTAATTACGTTAATTACTAATTAAGAATAATTATGTTCATTTTTGAAACCAAACTGACATGCTGTACATGTATTTTAAGGCTTTCTTTGAGTTTTGTTTTTACAATAATTGTTTAGTATTCATAAATCTTTAAATAATTTATTCACATTAAGCATAATGCTCAACAAATTGTGATACTATTGATTAACATTAGGTTAAGTTTTATAGACCACATTTTGTATGTACAGGCTGACTGGTGAGACACTAACAATACTGAAGGAGGGGGTACTCAGTACCCGATTCTCGTTATATTTACATCATAAAAAAGGTATAAATATTTAATAAGCTAACATGTGCTAAAACATGTAAAAATTTCACAAAAAATATAAAAAAGGTACTTAATTTTTGAAAAAAATATCCTACAAATAATTTAAGTGTGGATTGGTAATTTTTCGCTAGGACGTGTCACTGGTAATGTTAAGTCAATGAAGTGGCCAAGCACGTGCTGTGGGGCCAGCCGCCCTCTAGTTACTGAAGGTAACGGTAACGGTAACTGTAAATAAATTGTAAATTGAAATTATTTAATAAGCAAAACGTGAATAAATATGTAAAAAATATACAAAAAAAAAATAAAGTGTAAGTTTTGTAAAGTGTAAATATAACGAGAATAGAGTACCGAGTACCCTCCTTCAGTATTGAACGTGTCTCACCAGTCAGCCTGTAAATATATCTTTTAAATTAAATCTATTTTATATAATACATTTAGTTTTATTAAGACATATTATTATTTTTATCAACAGTTTTGTACTTGACTGTACAAAAATACTTAAAAATTTTACGTCGGCCGAGTTGATGAACGAAAAAATTATTAAAAATAAATGGTGCCAACTCGGCCGTTCGGACAAGATTCCTTCGGCCCAGTTGATGAATAACTCATTATAACTTACTCCGTGCCTCGGAAAGCACGTAAAGCTGTTGGCCCTGCGCCTGATCTCTCTCCGATCGTGTCGGAAGACCGTCCCATCGGACTATGAGAGTGAGGGAATAGAGGGTGCACCTGTGTTTGCGCACACACTTGTGCATTATAATATTTCCTGCGTAATTGGCTAGTCTCCGTTGAGATTGGCCGCTATGACCGAAATTCGGTCAGAAGATTATTAACTCATAAAGTATCCACCAAAAAAAAATGGTATGGACATGTTATAAGAAGAGAGGAAAATCATGTTGTGCGAAGAGATGATATGGCAAGAAAGAAAGTGACTACTGAGATGACGGGTAATAGAGATGTGTGGAAAAAGAGGAGATACTGCGCCGACCCCAAATAAACTGGGAAAAGGGCAGGAAGATGATAATATAAAAACTTAAACAGCGCGGCGATTAGTAAGAAAGTGTATTTTAAAATTTGCTTGTACAATTTTTTTTTGCGACTAACAAATTGTACAAGCTGTCAAAGTACAGCTTATAAAAGCAGATTAATATGACAAGCCTTATAATAAGCAATTAAATGTAAATCATGCATAAAATAATAAACTATGACTTGGCGTTAAAAGTTAAAATTATAATACGATGGTAGGTATTTAATATTAAGATGTTATTACATGACATGGCAAATAAATGCTGTACCCATAGGAAAACGCTATTAAACACGGATTGAATGGGCTATGGGCTATGGCTATTTAATGTCAAAAACATCAAAAATTTAATATTATTTAAGGCGCCTCTTTGCACTAAAGCTATCTCTATAATTCTAACATTGGTGTACACGGTCCTCTTACAACCATTTTGAATATGACACCTTGGGTAGTATTCATAAAAAGATATTATCTAGTTTTAAGTAACACACTCTAATTCTAGTTTTAAGTAACACAGTCCTTTACATTAAGTATTTTAAGATTTAAATTTTCAATTGTTTTAAATTTAAAACAGTTAATTTTTGTCCCCAGTCCCTACTAGTATAAGCTATGTACGCCTATAATCTGTGTATACATCGGAACTATTATCTGTAATTTCTATTATTTAATAATGTAAAATGTGTATGCTGTTGGTGTATTATATAAATAAATAAATTAATAAATCTAGCTCGCATATTGAAGTTAATTGAAGATATAAAATCAGTGAACACAGTTATGAAAAATCGAACTAAACCAATTGAAGGAGAACAACATTACAAAGCTTCAGCAAAAATTTCAGCTTGATCGAAACATGTTTTCAAATATTAAATAGCTTTAAATTAATTTTATCCTATTTTTTATGTACGAGCGAGATAGCAGATTAGCGAAGAGGCTTCTTAAATAAAATCATTATTTAATTTAAATAACCAAGTTCCAAAATAGCACGTCATCAGGAGACTGAGCGATTACTGCCTAAAATGTTTTTTTTTCGTACCTAATATTTTAATCTGATATAGCTGATGTTTTTATATTTATAAACTCACGCCTGTATTCCCCAGAGGGGGTAGGCAGAGGTGTGCAGTACACCCACGTTTCGCCGGCTATATTATAAGTCCCATGTAATAGGGGCGAGCCATTAACCTGGCACAATTCCAGACTCTGTGCGTGTGCTGCTACTGAGAATAACGTAATGGAAAAATCCAATAACACTTTGCCCGACCCGGGGATCGAACCCAGGACCTCATGCTCAGCAGTCGCGCTTGCTACCACTAGGCCAACGAGGCAGTCGCTAATGTTCGAGATCATTTATTGATTTTTAACACATTTTGCCATATCATGCCTTAGAAAAATTTGAGGAAATTGGAAAAAAGATGGGATTGCTCTAACCACCTCAGTTATCGTATCGCTGTCCGCACCTATCAAATTTTAAGTCCCCTTTCAACATCGTCTTGAGGAGATAGATAGGTGCGGGCAGCGGTAGCTCAGTTAATGAGAGCATTGCCACGGTACAAGTGTCGCGGTTCAAATCCCGCTTATATCCTATCTCCTTTTCAACATCCTCATTTTTTTTGCTGTTGGAAAATTTGTTATACACCATTAATACTCACAGATTCACTGTAGGAAATTTTAGATGTCTAGTGAATCTGTTTTTTTCCTCTATTAACTTCTTGCTTAAATCTTAATTCAATTATCATTAAACAGGGTTATTTGTAAAACATCAGCATCCTTAAAAGGGGTCATTAAACTCATCATTATGAACAACTTTTACTATGGGACCAATCCTGAAATCGCAAAAAAAAATCAGCTGTTCCATACATTTTGTTGAGTCATGTGAACATAAATATATGGAACTGCTGTTTTTTTTTGCAAATGCGTTTTGCAAATAACCCTGTATATGTAAGAGATATTCGAATATATAAATTTACAATTTAAAAAAAAACAGGTAGGTACCTAACAAATATGGATATACATCTATACATCAATTGCTGTCGGTAAAGGGGTTCGAACATTTTTGTATGGGAGCTGGCATAGCGGGCCGTCGCCATTTTGATTTTTTTTCAAAGTGGCGGCGCAGGATGAGACTAGACTACATTTGGATAGAGGACATTTTAACAAACAAAAAATGTTAGCAGCATGATGTCCTAAAGTGTCACGTTTTCGAGATATTTGAAGTTAAAGATCGTCATATCAAAACAATGGCTATCATTTAAAATTAACTAATTACGGGTTTATATGCCTTAGGTTGAATTCGAATAATAGTTCTTACGTGATTTACAATTTTTTTCGGAAAATTGTAAACCTAGGAGCACAAAAACACAACTTTAATTAACTTATCAGAATACAAAAAGTTGCGTCGCGTGATGATAGTGGTATATATGGATAAAAGACACATAAGTAAACAAAAAATGACAGAAACACGATGCCCTTAAGTGTCACGTTGCTAAGATAAATTTGGAATTAAAGATATGAGTAAAATTATCTAAATAATTAATTAAAGTTGGTTTCGGATACTTAGGTTTACTCTCGTCTAATAAATATTTAAATCACCTGAAAACTATTATGTCAATACAATCTAATGCATTTAGAAACATACGTACTTAGTTTATTTTGAATTATTGTCTTTATCTTCAAATATTTCATCAACATGACACTTTAGAGCACTTTTTGTTCATTTAAGTATCCTATAACCAAATATCTTCGTGCGCCGCGACTTTTAATGTTTTGATAAATTTATTTAAAGTTGTGTTTTCGTGCTCCTAGGTTTACAATTTTTCAACAAATAGGTAAATCATGTAAAAACTATTATTTGAATCCAATCTAAGGCATATAAACACGGAATTAGTTCGTTTTGCGTGATTGCCATTGTTTTTATAATAAGACAATCTTTAACTTCAAATATCTCGAAAACGAATACACTTTAGGACATCATGTTGCTAACATTTTTTGTTTGTTAAAAATAATACGTCCTCTAAATAAACGAGCCTCATCCTGCGCCGCCACTTTGAAAAAAAAATCAAAATGGCGACGGCCCGCTATGCCACAAAGGTTCGAATTATGTATAAGCCAATGACGTACATATAGGTATGTTTTTTTTTTCGTTCATTGTTCATTTGCAACAAAGTTGTAACTTATCGTAATAAATTTAATTGTATACAAATACGTACTTATCTATGAAGTATTTAAAGATAGAATCTCAGTTGATCGCAGCACAGTTACCAGTTAGTCGTTAATCATGTTTCTAGTGGTGTTTCTAGTATTTTTGTTTTTTATATTTTATCTGTGGTGGTGGTTGAAGCCTAGACATCAACCTCCTCCGTCTTACCCTGGAGCACTGCCGTTCATTGGACATGCGCATATGCTGATCAAAGATGATTTAGGTAATATTTCTTCTTCTAAGTCTTCTCTATAAGTCTTCGTGATGGTTAATGGTCATTGTATCCAATAGCAGTTGATCTCCCAAGACAGATACTGACCCTCAATCAGTCTGCTATGGTCTTTAGTCTTTAGTATGGTTGATGAGCAACCTGATGTCGGAGTTTAAACCGCCCGTAGGCCTCTGACATGGCTTTACACACCATTGAAAAATCTCTCAAATGTGCTGGATTCATCACCAAGTTTTCCCTCACCGTTTTAGCAACTGATAATTAATTTATAATACGCACATGTAACTTACGAAAAGTCAGAGGTGCGCGCCTTGGGATCGAACTCAAGACCTCTGACTTGTCAGTCGACGGTAATACCATATGTTAATGCTAATGCTATGCTAATTATACTTATGTACACACACTATGTATTTTATACATGAAAGGTCATTTGTATAGAATGAGGTGGTATAAAAATTTTCCACCATACCGTGTCGCTTTGACCGCGTATCTCACGCCCTTTAAGGCGTAGAAAAAGATTTGAAATTTCAGCTGATTCGGTGGCTCGTATTTTCCGACCATTTAGCAACCCTGGGTATGGCCTGGTCGATCCGGCCTATTCATACACGGCTCTACTTCCTACAAAATGCTGCGACAAGACCACATTTTACTAGCTTTTTAGTTTCACCTGTCCCGTTGCCTGTAATGAAATCTTGCAAATTAAATTTACCCCACTTCCCAATTTCCGATTTTGCTGAAATTTTGCATGCATATGTATATTGCGTGACAATGCAATATTATGATGACGTGGAGCTGATTTGATGCTGGAGCTAGAGGGTGAATACTATACAACCCCATCGATTTTGGACTCGTTTGATTAGTCTGGACGAGTACTTTTTCATCGTAAGCATGTTGCAAGTTTTAGCTCCAGATAAAGAAACCCTTCAACGGTCAACAGCACAGATACAAATTTTTGCATGTATGGTTAGTTTTGATATTCCAATATACAAGCTTGGTTAAAAACGTCGTTAATAAACAAATACCTTAGTCAAAAAATAAAAAAAAAACGTCGTTTTTATTAAAAATTATTTAAGTAATTATTTCTTCCTTTTCAGGAGTCTGGGATTTTGAAAATGATTTATATAAGTTTTGTACAAATAACGGCGGAATCTGTGTAATATATCTGGGACCACATCCTTTGTATGGTATGTATTATATATATACTTTGATGACAGTATAGTCACCTGGTGTACAAGTAATAATTTTCAAATATTTTAGAGCCGATTTCACCACTGACGTGATCAATTCAGGATAAACTCGATTCAAGCGTTGCTTTTGTACCTACTTTCTTTTATTTTATTTTTTTGTGTTTATTACTTACATTATTTTTATTGTTACGTATCTAAATGAATAAATAAAAATAAAATAAAGGCTTAAAATTTTTTAAGCTCTCAAAATTTCTAGAGAGAATTTGCTATTGTTTTCTCTCGAAATGACAATTGCTTCAATCCATATGTTAGCATTTTATTATTTTATTTTAAGATTTTTTTTTAGTTTAAAGATTTCTTGGGACGTTATATTTTAATTTTCTTTGTGATGATATCAAATATGTTATTAATTTTAAACAGTAGGTTTCATTCCTGTTATTAAAACTAAATTTAATGGGAAAAAAGTTATGTCAAACGAAATTCTTTGAAACTATTGTCTGTTTAAACATGATAAATCAATTATAATATTTTGCTACAAAGTAACTAGGTAAATACTGTCCACAAACACGTGTAAGAGTAATTATTAATAACTGGCTACTGTACACAATCAAACGAGACATGCAGATAACAACGAGTTACAATGTTGTTATAGTCATTAAATCTTTGAAATAATTAGTAACAATTGTTTACAAATTATCTTACTATGTTTACACTGTCTAGTCAAATACGAGGGTAGATGAGACAATATATACATAATAAAATAAATAAATCAGCCTGTAACTGTCCCAATGTAGGGCAAAGGCCTCTTCTCATACAGAGAAGGATTCAGCATAAATCACCACGCTAGCTCACTGCGGGTTGGCTATTTCAGACAATTAAAGTCCAGGTTTCCTTACGATGTTTTCCTTCACCGTTAGTCAGTGGTTTTTAAAATAATCCTGTATATAATACCTACGTATGACCCTCGAAAGTTATTATCCATAAATAATAAGTATAAAAATTATGACTATTCTTATGTGCCTATTGTTCTATATGAATGATAATAATAATATAATAATGTACCATGTTTAGTATATACTATTCTTTACATGTTCAACTATAAATTATTATTATTACAATAACATTATTAACTACTAGCTGTTCCCCGCGACTTTGTCCCCGTTTAATTAAATTTTCCTGTAAACACACGTAGATAAGCAGCCAGATAAACAAAACTTAAATAAACTTCAACTTTTTCAGAATAAAAAATAGCCTATATCACTCAGGGATAAAGTAGCTTCCTATTGGTGAAAGAATTTATAGGATTGGATTGGTAGTTCCAGAGATTACCCCTGACATACCTACATACAAACTTTACCTCTTAATAATATTAGTATAGATTATAATAAATTGCATATTATGATTTTATGAGCTAGGGTGTTCCGCAAACGGTTTTATGACCACTATAAGTAATGGTATTAAATCATTTGCGTAATTTTCCTTGTAATTCCCCATGAGATAAGGAAGCTGATTTTAAATCTTTTCTTTATCCTCAATGACCTGGCAGTAACTAAAATGATTAAGATCAATTAACGTAGATATACCACGTAAGTATCTCCTCGAAGGTCAAAATATAGCTAATATATAAAATACTAGCGACCCGCCCCGGCTTCGCAAATTACGCTAATATGCATGTATTATACATACCTATAAACCTTCCTCTTGAATTACTCTATCTATTAAAAAAAACCGCATCAAAATCCGTTGCGTAGTTTTAAAGATCTAAGCATACATAGGGACAGACAGACGCGGGAAGCGACTTTGTTTTATACTATGTAGTGATAAACCTACAATAAACAATATTAGAATTAATAAATATTATTTAATAATTCTACTAATTCTAATTAAATATTATTTATTGCTCTACTCACGTAGGTATTGATTTGGGGAATGACTGACTAGTTTCGAACTCATCCTATCATGCTCTAAAAATTGTTCAGTTTCATGGTAGACTGACCTCCTAAAGGGAACAACACTATTTTTGTTACAAGTTGTATTTATCATTGACTTTTGACATAATATTAAGGTTTTTTTAATGCAAAATATGCCATAAACAATGTTAACTTTTAAATTAAGTAAAAGTTTTTTATGTAATAAGTTATCAAGAAAAAATATTTCTTAATGACTTATTACTTAATATTCTTATAGAGAGATAGATTTGACCAGTGGTTTATTTTTAGATATATATATTTTTTATAGACTCACGCCAGTATTCCCCAGAGGGGTTAGGCAGAGGTGTGCAGTACACCCACGTTTCGCCGGCTATGTTATAAGTCCCATTTAATAGGGGGCGAGCCTATTGCCATTAGATAGAGATTAGAGTCGTGATAGCCTAGTGGTGGTGACCGTTGACTGGCAAGTCAGTGGTCTCGGGTTCGAACCCAAGGCGCGCACCTCTGACTTTTCGTAAGTTATGTGCGTTTTATAAATTAATTATCACTCTCCGTGCCTCGGATAGCACGTTAAGCTGTTGGCCCCGGCTGTCAATTGTAGATCTTTGACAGTCGATACGGGTAGTCAGAAACCCGAAAGTCTGACAACCAGTCTTACCAAGGGGTATCGTGTAACCCAGTATGTGGGTTGTGGAGGTCTGATAGGCAGTCGCTCCATGTAAAACACTGGTATTCAGCTGCATCCGGTAAGACTGGAAGCCGACCCCAACATAGTTGGGAAAAGGCTAGGCAGATGATGAGCCTATTGCCATTAACCGGGCACAATTCCAGACTCCGTGCTGCTACTGAGAATTTTCTAATGGAAAAACCCAATAACACTTTGCCCAACCCGGGGATCGAACCCAGGACCTCGTGCTCAGCAGTCGCAGGCAACGAGGCAGTTTTTAGATATAGATTTTAGATTTCTTTAGAGGTTTATCTATATGTTTAATGCAACTGCCAATTAACTGCCATTACTAATTGCAACGTTTTGTTTCAGTGATAACAGATCCGGAAGATGGTTTTGCAGTAGCAAACACATGTTTGGATAAACCATACATCTACAAATTTGGCAAAGAAATGTATAACAGGGGATTGGTTACAGCGGATGGTAAGAATGTTACAAAAAGTAAATTAAAACGAAAACGAAATACTTTAGGAAATAGATCTTTAGGTTGCTAAGCTGCTTTACAACAAAAAAAAACATTCTTAAAAAAAAAAATTCAAATATGATTCCAATGATTTAGATTTGTAGAAAGCCCTAATTTCGGCGGCCAGGCCACGTGGTCACGAGTGTATGATCATGACCACTCAGGGCCCGGAATTTATAAAGAAATAAATATTTTATGCTACGAGAACAACAATAATTACTTATATTAATTATATTATTAATGCAGTCCAATGCGTTGGCCCAACATGATCGTCTCCACTGGCAATAGTCCTAGATGACGCTCATTCATAGATTACCGCATTGCTGAAGGAGGAAGTCATGACCCTCAAGAATAAAAACAAATCAAGGATAAGGAGATAATATAACTTTAAAAAAATATTATTACGACTTTACTCACGAATTAGTTGCCAGAGTAAAGCCGTTATAATGTTTTATAATATATAAATATGACTCACGAAAGTTCGAAAACTTAACAATTTTTTTTTGTATCTTAGTAACCTAACCTAATAAAACGGTTAGCATTAATAAAGTAAGGCCTTATACTACGTATTTATGCTTACACTTATAACATGTAGCCATAATAATTCAATTTATTAATTTTGTTTTATACATATAATTAAACATTTTGCAGCTATGTTATGGAAAACTCACCGTAGACTGCTTAATCCGGCATTCAATCAGCAAGTACTGAATACTTTCACTGAAGACTACTGCATTCAAGCAAAAAATCTTGCGTCACTACTTTCTTCTAAAGTAAATAAAGGTCCATTTGATTTACAACCTTACTTGGTAATTCATTTATTGAAGACTGCTTGCCGTAAGTATTTTCCATACTTAAGTAATTTATAGACCTTTATGTTATACCAAAAAAGTAAACTAACGTGTTAATTTAGAAACACTTTAAGAATTACATTCATAATCCGACAACTTCAAGTTGTTAACATTCGTACAAAGAAATTGAATTAAATTATTTTTTTTGTGTTGGTAGTCTTTTGCAAAGTTTAAAATAATATAAGTAGCTAATATGATCAAATACTTCTTCTTATCGTACGATTGATGAACCACCTGGTGTCAGAGTTTAAACCGCCCGTAGGCCTCAGACATGGCTTTACACACACTTGAAAAATCTCTCAGGTGTGCTGGTTTCATCACGATGTTTTCCCTCACCGTTTTAGCAACTGATAATAATTTATAATCGCACATAACTTACGAAAAGACAGAGGTCGCCTTGGGATCGAAAAGGCCACTGACTTCTCAGTCGACGGTCATAGTACTAGGTTATCAGTGCTCAATATTATCAACTAAACATAACATAACAAACTGCATACAATAGAGGGATCAAGCTGTATCTCATGATGTATATGACCGATTTTGATAAAACAAACACCAGTTTTTAAGTTCAGCTAATATCTACTTATCCCTAAAATATCATTAAAATCCGTTCAGCCATTTTTACGTGATGAGGTAACAAACAGACAGACAGACAGACAAGAATTCTAAAAAGAATTGATTTATATTTTGTTGCTTATTTTTAGCCTCCCTAGCTGATTTTTGCAAAAAAAAATAATCAATGTATAGACTTTTCGACCTTTACGATTTTATTATAGTTTAGATGACATGTATGTATCTAGGGATAGTAAATAATCTGTTTGAACGTATTTTAAGGTACGTCGCTTGGAATAAAAGCGAATGATGACAGCGAGTTGATCAAAACCTACGCTAATGCTAACAAGGAGTTATTTGCTCTTTATTTTGCCAGACTCAAGAGAGTTTGGTTACATTTGCCGTTTATGTTCAATTTATCTTCTTATAAAAAGACACAAGATGATCTTATGGACATACTGAAGTCTATAACAAAATCGGTAATCAAAATTTTCTTGGTATTCATATTTCCATATTTAAAAATCTATGTGTATTTCTAGAAAGTGAAATTAAATCATAACTAAAGATTAGAGCAAGAGTCATAGCATATAATTATATTAAATACTAACGGCTTTACTCTCGTATTAATTTCGGGAATGCCCAACTAGTTTCGGAAATGCCCGACTATTGACCTCAGTGAGGTCCGCTACGCCGCAGCCACCGCGACTACACTCGCTCTTGAAAATGGACTTCTTTTGGGTCCGAAACTAGTCGGGCATTCCCGAAATTAATCCGTGAGTAAAGTCGTTAGTATTTAGTAATAATATATTAGTATTACTCATGAAAGTTATTATTCCAAAATAGTCATAGCATAATTTGTAACTTGTCGTGTAAAAAAGTAGTTACAAATTATAGTAAACTAGCGACCCGCCCCGGCTTCGCACGGTTACGCTAATATGCATGTATTATACATATAAACTTTCCTCTTGAATCACTCCATCTATTAAAAAAACCGCATCAAAATCCGTTGCGTAGTTTTAAAGATCTAAGCATACCTACATCGGGACAGACAGACGCGGGAAGCGACTTTGTTTTATACTATGTAGTGAAGAGTTTTATTGGATCTTTTTATTACTTGTTTATATTATTATTTACTTAATTTTCAGGTAATTGGTAAACGTAAGATTGAATTAAAAACAATTACAAATCCCGACAACGAGAAAATCTTCGAGTCAGGTAGGTTACATTTAATTAAATAATTTCTTTTTCACCATACTTGCTCGTAAAAAGGAATATTGCTTGCTAGAAAAGCGACACGTAAATCTAAAACATGTTATTCGACCCTAGAGCGTAATCGTTTTCTTTACAGACATACCTTAAAATTTATGGAAACTATTTGATTTCAGATAAATTCAAGCCATTACTTGATCAAATGCTGGATATGGCTGACAAACAAAACGCCTTCACAGATGACGAGATTCGAGAACATTTAGACACGATTCTTGCAGCAAATTTCGATACAACTGCTACCGCACTTGCATTTATGTTTATAATGATTGGAAAGCACCAAGATGTACAGGAACGGATTTTTAAGGAGTAAGTATAATTTCCAAGTTTTTTTTTAACGGCGTTCAATAGCCTTAAATAGCAAGTCAAAGCTCTCTCAGGGGCTCTACTCTGAAAATCGAACAACGATGTTTCGGATCGGAACTTAATAATGAAAACCATCAAACACAATCCTTATCACCAACTTATCATTGTTTAATTATACTTAGTGCTTCCTCTGTCGTTTCGTTACAAATCCATAAGATAAAACAATCTATTAGAAGGTAATTTAACGAACAAACATGCGATCAGACAATCGAAGCTTCGTTGTTAAAATTTCGGAGTAAGCCCCCAGGTTCGATTGCACTTCTGTCTTTTCGGAAGTTATGTGAGTATTGTAAATAAACGCAACCGAGGCGAGGGTGAATGGTACAGTTGGAAGGGGAAGACCTAGACGAACATTCTATGACCAAGTCGGGGATGTCCTTGAGAAAGGTCAGGTCAGGAGTACCCTAAACCGACGAGCATGTATGAAGAACGTAATGAGAGTGAATGAGGCAAAAGAGGTATGCAAGGATCGTAGCAAGTGGAAATCCGTTGTCTCTGCCTACCCCTCTGGGAAACAGGCGTGAGTCTATGTATGTATGTAAATAAACTAGTTGTAAATAAATTATCACCTTTGACAGTCTATATAAGGAGTTGTACCCTCATAAAATCCTGACAACTGGGTTGCGGGAGTAAGGCAGTCGCTGCGTAGAAAACTGATATTCTGCTGCATCAGATATATTAGAAGCCGACCCTAACAAAGTTTGGGAATAATAGGGATGTTATTTAATTTTTTTTTAAATATTGAAAAACAAAAAACCCGACTGCTAACTAAAAAGATAGAAACAAGTTGGTTATAGATAGATCATACTTTACACAGTGTTTACAAACGCAGTCGGAGGCATTAACTATTCACTCTCTCCCTCTCTAAACCCAGAAGAGTAAAACCTAAAGGATGCCTCCGACTGTGTTTGTGAACACTGTGTAAAGTATGATCTATCTATAACCAACTTGTTTCTATCTTTTTAGTTAGCAGTCGGGTTTTTACCCTAACCGAATCAGTTGAAATTTCGAATCTCTTTCTACGCCTTGGGCGTGTGGTAATATCTACCTAAACACATTACGTATCGAGGCACCAATGCGATGCGATTTTACCAATTTTTCTTGATTTTTTAAAATTATGCTAACATGTGCTATGACATGTAAAAAATTCACAAAAAAAAGGATGTTGTCTAAAATTTATTTTACAGGCTGAAAGATGTTCTTGGGGACGTAAACAGAGATTTGAACAGACATGACCTGCCAAAGCTTGTGTACTTAGAAGCCGTGATAAAGGAGAGCCTCAGACTATACCCCCCTACCCCAAGGACCGGCAGAACTCTATCCTCTAATGCAAATATTAAGTTAAGTACGTTACAACTTAATTTTCTTAATAATTTTGATACAGTATTAATTTAAAACCACAGACAGACAGACGACCTAATAAAGGTCACAGGAAGCTGCTGGATGCAGGTTGCTTCCAACCGGCCAATCTGGAAGTCATTGGAGGAGGCCTATGTTCAGCAGTGGACGTCTTATGGCTGAAATGATGATGATAATTAATTTAAAATACCCTGTGACATAAAAAGCTGCAATTTTTTTTTATCTAAGAACACTCTCGATTAGGTCACCATTCAAATAAAAATTAACCAAATCAAATTCTGTTCATCAGTTTGGGAGCTACCATGTCACAGTCTCACAGATTCAAACGTTAAATTTATGAAACCCCTCTTTTTTTATCTGGGGTTAATAAAATAGATCAAAAAAAAAAAAAACAAGGTAACAGATTTTTATAACTGTCATATTGATCGATATCAACGAGAATTAAAGTCTGTGTTTTTTTTTTCAGGAAACTATACTCTGCCAGTAAATGGCACTTACATTATATCGTTGTATGGTATCAATCGCAACCATAAAATATGGGGCAAAGACGCGGATGAGTTCAGACCGGAGCGATGGCTAGACCCTGCTACATTGCCTGCCAATTCGAACGCATTTGCTAGCTACAGCTTAGGCAGGCGAAACTGCATTGGTAATCATTTATTTGCCTATAGTTTCTTGGGGAAATCTTATTGTATGGTTGATGAACAACCTGATGTCAAAGTTTAAACCGGCCGTAGGCCTCTGACATGGCTTTACACACCATTGAAAAATCTCTCAGGTGTGCTGGTTTCATCACGATGTTTTCCCTGCAACTGATAATTAATTTATAATACGCACATAACTTACGAAAAGTCAGAGGTGAATCGAACTCGAGATCTCTGACTCTTCAGTCGACAGTCATACCACTAGGCTGTCATATACAGGGTTATTTGTAAAACACCAGCATCCTTGAAAGGGGTCATTAAACTCATCATTATGAACAACTTTTACTATGGGACCAACCCTGAAATCGCAAAAAAAAATCTGCTGTTCCATACATTTTGTTGAGTCATGTGATCATAAATTAATGTATGGAAAAGCTGATTTTTTTTTTGATTTCAGGGTTGGTCCCATCGTAAAAGTTGTTCATAATGATGAGTTTAATGACCCCTTTGAAGGATGCTGGTGTTTTACAAATAACCCTGTGTATGGGGAAATTAAAAGCATGATTTTATACCGTAAATTGGTCATCGTCCTAAATGCTTGCAAGAGTGTCAGCACTCCTATGTGGACGATAAACATATCTTACACATTATGAGTATATTCTCCTGACCGAATTTCAGTCACAGCGGCCAATCTCAACGGAGACTAGCCAATTACGCAGGAGATATTATAGTGCATAAGTGTTTGCGCAAACACAGGTGCACTCTCTATTCCCTCACTCTCATAGTCCGATGGGACGGCCTTCCGACACGATCGGAGAGAGATCAGGCGCAGTGCCAACAGGTTAATGTGTTTTTCGAGGCACGTAGTAAGTGATAATTAATTTATAAAACGCACATAACTTACGAAAAGTCAGATGTGCGCGCCTTGGGTTCGAACCCGAGACCACTGACTTGCCAGTCAACGGTCACCTCCACTAGGCTATCACGACTCATACATTATGAGTACCTATGTACTTATGCGCACACACTTGTGCACTATAATATCTCCTGCGTAATTGGCTAATCTCCGTTGAGATTGGCCGCTGTGACCGAAATTCGGTCAGGAGAACATTATTATTATTACTTATGCACAGTTCACAATTTTACATAATTATTATATCAACCCTTTCGAGGTTTTAAGACGACTAAAATTCCACAAATTAAAGAATATTATTTGATATTTTCAGGTAAACTATATTCCATGATGTCTATGAAGACTACTTTAGCTTATATAATACGACAGTACCGAATCACCACCGAAGAGGATAAGTTGCGGATAATATGTGATATACTTATAAAACCGGTCACTGGACATCTGATGACATTTGAATTAAGGTCATGAATATTCTAAATAGTGCTGACGTTTTAAGCTTTATGTCAAAAAAAAAATATTGCGAAGGGTCAGTGGTGGTGTGGTGGTAACAGCTAAAATAATATTGTTGTTATGTTATATTATTGTTATGTTTAATCTTCTTCTTATCGTGTGGTTGATGAACAACCTGGTGTCTGAGTTTAAACCGCCCGTAGGCCTCTGACATGGCTTTACACACCATTAAAAAATCTCTCAGGTGTGCTGGTTTCATCACGATGTTTTCAACTTATAATTAATTTATAATACGCACATAACTTACGAAAAGTCAGAGGTGCGCGCCTTGGGATCGAACTCGAGACCTCTGACTTGTCAGTCGACGGTCATACCACTAGGCTATCAGTGCATTGTCGTTTATGTTATGTAATAAAAATTTATGAGTCGGCTTGGAGTTTTTTTTACTTGAAAAAAAGGGGCAAACGAACTGACGGATTGGTAGATCCATAACCACCTTAGAGTAAGTAATCTTTTAGTGTTAGCCTTATAATCGCACCTTCGGTAAGACAAGGGCCGAAGTGCTAAAATTTCTGAAAATAAGTTAAATATGCCAAAGTGCCTTAAAAACTGATTTCTACCTGTAGGAACAAAGACATTCACTAGATTCAGTTTATTTTCGCCAGAGGGCAGCAGTGCCTTTGTACCATTCGTTCGTTTTTTGAATGATATTGGCGCGACAAAATCTCATTGGTAAATATGCCCTTTTTTGTTTTATATTTTGGAAAGACATGGTCACATTTTGAGTAAGTAGGTACTTATGTTAATTTTTTAATTGTAATGTTTTTTTGTCAGTGATAAAGACGTTCCTAAGAAGAATAATAAAGAAGTATAAAATAAGTAGTATTTTCAAAATACTACTACTATAATGGTGATACTTTGGTCACAATTGCACAATCATTTAAATGTTGGTAGAAAAAGGGCATAGTTGTATGCATACATTAATATTTAATTAAATATAGTATAAATGAATAAATAACTCACTCTTTTAAGTTACATATTTATATTCACAAATGTATAAGGTATATTTCTGCTAAAAATAAAATGCTAATTTACATTAATATGGGGAGAAAAACACAATATAAATCTATAAAAACCTTAAATCGTCTGTCCTGAAAAATTTGAAAATTAGCACTTCGGCCCTTGTCTTACCGAAGGTGCGAATATGTAAATAAATTATAAGTCGTAGTATTATGATAAAGTCGCTTTTACACCGAGGCGTAGCAAACGCGTTCGTTCATCATTTATTGGATTTACTAATTTCATTGAGCTGAAACGGGAGCATCGAGATTAACGCTGCCTCTCACACCAACGTGTAAGGGTAATTTGATTTGATTTTTTCTATTTCTTATTAGTTATTTCTTAATCAATTAAAAAAACCTGATACAATCAAAATTTTTAACACTTCAATCATTCAGGTTGGCTTTCTCAGGTAGTATTTTGTTAAAATTGTATTATCAACTTAATAACAAATCAAGGAATTTCGATGGCCTGAATAATAATAATGAATAATATAAGGTATAATAATAAAATATAAATAAAATCAATTTAAATTAACTTCACGTTTTCACGCCTGAATAATCCAAAAGATGAAAAAAAACCCTTTTATTGCAAATGTGATAAATATATCTAAGCTAAGTAGTTAGTTATATTTTCTGTTACCACCAACCTTCAAGGCCACTGACTTCTCAGTCGACGGTCATAGTACTAGGTTATCAGTGCTCAATATTATCAACTAAACATAACATAACAAACTGCATACAATAGAGGGATCAAGCTGTATCTCATGATGTATATGACCGATTTTGATAAAACAAACACCAGTTTTTAAGTTCAGCTAATATCTACTTATCCCTAAAATATCATTAAAATCCGTTCAGCCATTTTTACGTGATGAGGTAACAAACAGACAGACAGACAGACAAGAATTCTAAAAAGAATTGATTTATATTTTGTTGCTTATTTTTAGCCTCCCTAGCTGATTTTTGCAAAAAAAAATAATCAATGTATAGACTTTTCGACCTTTACGATTTTATTATAGTTTAGATGACATGTATGTATCTAGGGATAGTAAATAATCTGTTTGAACGTATTTTAAGGTACGTCGCTTGGAATAAAAGCGAATGATGACAGCGAGTTGATCAAAACCTACGCTAATGCTAACAAGGAGTTATTTGCTCTTTATTTTGCCAGACTCAAGAGAGTTTGGTTACATTTGCCGTTTATGTTCAATTTATCTTCTTATAAAAAGACACAAGATGATCTTATGGACATACTGAAGTCTATAACAAAATCGGTAATCAAAATTTTCTTGGTATTCATATTTCCATATTTAAAAATCTATGTGTATTTCTAGAAAGTGAAATTAAATCATAACTAAAGATTAGAGCAAGAGTCATAGCATATAATTATATTAAATACTAACGGCTTTACTCTCGTATTAATTTCGGGAATGCCCAACTAGTTTCGGAAATGCCCGACTATTGACCTCAGTGAGGTCCGCTACGCCGCAGCCACCGCGACTACACTCGCTCTTGAAAATGGACTTCTTTTGGGTCCGAAACTAGTCGGGCATTCCCGAAATTAATCCGTGAGTAAAGTCGTTAGTATTTAGTAATAATATATTAGTATTACTCATGAAAGTTATTATTCCAAAATAGTCATAGCATAATTTGTAACTTGTCGTGTAAAAAAGTAGTTACAAATTATAGTAAACTAGCGACCCGCCCCGGCTTCGCACGGTTACGCTAATATGCATGTATTATACATATAAACTTTCCTCTTGAATCACTCCATCTATTAAAAAAACCGCATCAAAATCCGTTGCGTAGTTTTAAAGATCTAAGCATACCTACATCGGGACAGACAGACGCGGGAAGCGACTTTGTTTTATACTATGTAGTGAAGAGTTTTATTGGATCTTTTTATTACTTGTTTATATTATTATTTACTTAATTTTCAGGTAATTGGTAAACGTAAGATTGAATTAAAAACAATTACAAATCCCGACAACGAGAAAATCTTCGAGTCAGGTAGGTTACATTTAATTAAATAATTTCTTTTTCACCATACTTGCTCGTAAAAAGGAATATTGCTTGCTAGAAAAGCGACACGTAAATCTAAAACATGTTATTCGACCCTAGAGCGTAATCGTTTTCTTTACAGACATACCTTAAAATTTATGGAAACTATTTGATTTCAGATAAATTCAAGCCATTACTTGATCAAATGCTGGATATGGCTGACAAACAAAACGCCTTCACAGATGACGAGATTCGAGAACATTTAGACACGATTCTTGCAGCAAATTTCGATACAACTGCTACCGCACTTGCATTTATGTTTATAATGATTGGAAAGCACCAAGATGTACAGGAACGGATTTTTAAGGAGTAAGTATAATTTCCAAGTTTTTTTTTAACGGCGTTCAATAGCCTTAAATAGCAAGTCAAAGCTCTCTCAGGGGCTCTACTCTGAAAATCGAACAACGATGTTTCGGATCGGAACTTAATAATGAAAACCATCAAACACAATCCTTATCACCAACTTATCATTGTTTAATTATACTTAGTGCTTCCTCTGTCGTTTCGTTACAAATCCATAAGATAAAACAATCTATTAGAAGGTAATTTAACGAACAAACATGCGATCAGACAATCGAAGCTTCGTTGTTAAAATTTCGGAGTAAGCCCCCAGGTTCGATTGCACTTCTGTCTTTTCGGAAGTTATGTGAGTATTGTAAATAAACGCAACCGAGGCGAGGGTGAATGGTACAGTTGGAAGGGGAAGACCTAGACGAACATTCTATGACCAAGTCGGGGATGTCCTTGAGAAAGGTCAGGTCAGGAGTACCCTAAACCGACGAGCATGTATGAAGAACGTAATGAGAGTGAATGAGGCAAAAGAGGTATGCAAGGATCGTAGCAAGTGGAAATCCGTTGTCTCTGCCTACCCCTCTGGGAAACAGGCGTGAGTCTATGTATGTATGTAAATAAACTAGTTGTAAATAAATTATCACCTTTGACAGTCTATATAAGGAGTTGTACCCTCATAAAATCCTGACAACTGGGTTGCGGGAGTAAGGCAGTCGCTGCGTAGAAAACTGATATTCTGCTGCATCAGATATATTAGAAGCCGACCCTAACAAAGTTTGGGAATAATAGGGATGTTATTTAATTTTTTTTTAAATATTGAAAAACAAAAAACCCGACTGCTAACTAAAAAGATAGAAACAAGTTGGTTATAGATAGATCATACTTTACACAGTGTTTACAAACGCAGTCGGAGGCATTAACTATTCACTCTCTCCCTCTCTAAACCCAGAAGAGTAAAACCTAAAGGATGCCTCCGACTGTGTTTGTGAACACTGTGTAAAGTATGATCTATCTATAACCAACTTGTTTCTATCTTTTTAGTTAGCAGTCGGGTTTTTACCCTAACCGAATCAGTTGAAATTTCGAATCTCTTTCTACGCCTTGGGCGTGTGGTAATATCTACCTAAACACATTACGTATCGAGGCACCAATGCGATGCGATTTTACCAATTTTTCTTGATTTTTTAAAATTATGCTAACATGTGCTATGACATGTAAAAAATTCACAAAAAAAAGGATGTTGTCTAAAATTTATTTTACAGGCTGAAAGATGTTCTTGGGGACGTAAACAGAGATTTGAACAGACATGACCTGCCAAAGCTTGTGTACTTAGAAGCCGTGATAAAGGAGAGCCTCAGACTATACCCCCCTACCCCAAGGACCGGCAGAACTCTATCCTCTAATGCAAATATTAAGTTAAGTACGTTACAACTTAATTTTCTTAATAATTTTGATACAGTATTAATTTAAAACCACAGACAGACAGACGACCTAATAAAGGTCACAGGAAGCTGCTGGATGCAGGTTGCTTCCAACCGGCCAATCTGGAAGTCATTGGAGGAGGCCTATGTTCAGCAGTGGACGTCTTATGGCTGAAATGATGATGATAATTAATTTAAAATACCCTGTGACATAAAAAGCTGCAATTTTTTTTTATCTAAGAACACTCTCGATTAGGTCACCATTCAAATAAAAATTAACCAAATCAAATTCTGTTCATCAGTTTGGGAGCTACCATGTCACAGTCTCACAGATTCAAACGTTAAATTTATGAAACCCCTCTTTTTTTATCTGGGGTTAATAAAATAGATCAAAAAAAAAAAAAACAAGGTAACAGATTTTTATAACTGTCATATTGATCGATATCAACGAGAATTAAAGTCTGTGTTTTTTTTTTCAGGAAACTATACTCTGCCAGTAAATGGCACTTACATTATATCGTTGTATGGTATCAATCGCAACCATAAAATATGGGGCAAAGACGCGGATGAGTTCAGACCGGAGCGATGGCTAGACCCTGCTACATTGCCTGCCAATTCGAACGCATTTGCTAGCTACAGCTTAGGCAGGCGAAACTGCATTGGTAATCATTTATTTGCCTATAGTTTCTTGGGGAAATCTTATTGTATGGTTGATGAACAACCTGATGTCAAAGTTTAAACCGGCCGTAGGCCTCTGACATGGCTTTACACACCATTGAAAAATCTCTCAGGTGTGCTGGTTTCATCACGATGTTTTCCCTGCAACTGATAATTAATTTATAATACGCACATAACTTACGAAAAGTCAGAGGTGAATCGAACTCGAGATCTCTGACTCTTCAGTCGACAGTCATACCACTAGGCTGTCATATACAGGGTTATTTGTAAAACACCAGCATCCTTGAAAGGGGTCATTAAACTCATCATTATGAACAACTTTTACTATGGGACCAACCCTGAAATCGCAAAAAAAAATCTGCTGTTCCATACATTTTGTTGAGTCATGTGATCATAAATTAATGTATGGAAAAGCTGATTTTTTTTTTGATTTCAGGGTTGGTCCCATCGTAAAAGTTGTTCATAATGATGAGTTTAATGACCCCTTTGAAGGATGCTGGTGTTTTACAAATAACCCTGTGTATGGGGAAATTAAAAGCATGATTTTATACCGTAAATTGGTCATCGTCCTAAATGCTTGCAAGAGTGTCAGCACTCCTATGTGGACGATAAACATATCTTACACATTATGAGTATATTCTCCTGACCGAATTTCAGTCACAGCGGCCAATCTCAACGGAGACTAGCCAATTACGCAGGAGATATTATAGTGCATAAGTGTTTGCGCAAACACAGGTGCACTCTCTATTCCCTCACTCTCATAGTCCGATGGGACGGCCTTCCGACACGATCGGAGAGAGATCAGGCGCAGTGCCAACAGGTTAATGTGTTTTTCGAGGCACGTAGTAAGTGATAATTAATTTATAAAACGCACATAACTTACGAAAAGTCAGATGTGCGCGCCTTGGGTTCGAACCCGAGACCACTGACTTGCCAGTCAACGGTCACCTCCACTAGGCTATCACGACTCATACATTATGAGTACCTATGTACTTATGCGCACACACTTGTGCACTATAATATCTCCTGCGTAATTGGCTAATCTCCGTTGAGATTGGCCGCTGTGACCGAAATTCGGTCAGGAGAACATTATTATTATTACTTATGCACAGTTCACAATTTTACATAATTATTATATCAACCCTTTCGAGGTTTTAAGACGACTAAAATTCCACAAATTAAAGAATATTATTTGATATTTTCAGGTAAACTATATTCCATGATGTCTATGAAGACTACTTTAGCTTATATAATACGACAGTACCGAATCACCACCGAAGAGGATAAGTTGCGGATAATATGTGATATACTTATAAAACCGGTCACTGGACATCTGATGACATTTGAATTAAGGTCATGAATATTCTAAATAGTGCTGACGTTTTAAGCTTTATGTCAAAAAAAAAATATTGCGAAGGGTCAGTGGTGGTGTGGTGGTAACAGCTAAAATAATATTGTTGTTATGTTATATTATTGTTATGTTTAATCTTCTTCTTATCGTGTGGTTGATGAACAACCTGGTGTCTGAGTTTAAACCGCCCGTAGGCCTCTGACATGGCTTTACACACCATTAAAAAATCTCTCAGGTGTGCTGGTTTCATCACGATGTTTTCAACTTATAATTAATTTATAATACGCACATAACTTACGAAAAGTCAGAGGTGCGCGCCTTGGGATCGAACTCGAGACCTCTGACTTGTCAGTCGACGGTCATACCACTAGGCTATCAGTGCATTGTCGTTTATGTTATGTAATAAAAATTTATGAGTCGGCTTGGAGTTTTTTTTATTTGAAAAAAAGGGGCAAACGAACTGACGGATTGGTAGATCCATAACCACCTTAGAGTAAGTAATCTTTTAGTGTTAGCCTTATAATCGCACCTTCGGTAAGACAAGGGCCGAAGTGCTAAAATTTCTGAAAATAAGTTAAATATGCCAAAGTGCCTTAAAAACTGATTTCTACCTGTAGGAACAAAGACATTCACTAGATTCAGTTTATTTTCGCCAGAGGGCAGCAGTGCCTTTGTACCATTCGTTCGTTTTTTGAATGATATTGGCGCGACAAAATCTCATTGGTAAATATGCCCTTTTTTGTTTTATATTTTGGAAAGACATGGTCACATTTTGAGTAAGTAGGTACTTATGTTAATTTTTTAATTGTAATGTTTTTTTGTCAGTGATAAAGACGTTCCTAAGAAGAATAATAAAGAAGTATAAAATAAGTAGTATTTTCAAAATACTACTACTATAATGGTGATACTTTGGTCACAATTGCACAATCATTTAAATGTTGGTAGAAAAAGGGCATAGTTGTATGCATACATTAATATTTAATTAAATATAGTATAAATGAATAAATAACTCACTCTTTTAAGTTACATATTTATATTCACAAATGTATAAGGTATATTTCTGCTAAAAATAAAATGCTAATTTACATTAATATGGGGAGAAAAACACAATATAAATCTATAAAAACCTTAAATCGTCTGTCCTGAAAAATTTGAAAATTAGCACTTCGGCCCTTGTCTTACCGAAGGTGCGAATATGTAAATAAATTATAAGTCGTAGTATTATGATAAAGTCGCTTTTACACCGAGGCGTAGCAAACGCGTTCGTTCATCATTTATTGGATTTACTAATTTCATTGAGCTGAAACGGGAGCATCGAGATTAACGCTGCCTCTCACACCAACGTGTAAGGGTAATTTGATTTGATTTTTTCTATTTCTTATTAGTTATTTCTTAATCAATTAAAAAAACCTGATACAATCAAAATTTTTAACACTTCAATCATTCAGGTTGGCTTTCTCAGGTAGTATTTTGTTAAAATTGTATTATCAACTTAATAACAAATCAAGGAATTTCGATGGCCTGAATAATAATAATGAATAATATAAGGTATAATAATAAAATATAAATAAAATCAATTTAAATTAACTTCACGTTTTCACGCCTGAATAATCCAAAAGATGAAAAAAAACCCTTTTATTGCAAATGTGATAAATATATCTAAGCTAAGTAGTTAGTTATATTTTCTGTTACCACCAACCTTCTTATTGCTCGATTGGTCAAGCCGCTCACTGTCAGCGATAGCTGGTACGCCTAGGAGCACGAAAAAAAAAAAAAAAATCAAACGACATACCACAAGTCAAAACCAGCGAAGCGGTGGGATATGCGAGAAAATTGTGTTAAGTGGTAGATATCCACAACCGGTCTCGAATAGCGACAAGACCGGGAGCTTCCCCTCACTAGATAACAATTCTTCCGACCTTACGGTGTGATAGTCAGTCAAAATTTAAGCCGCGTCGGAAATTATGTCGAACGACTTTATTCGTTATTATCATTTCCGAATGGAAACGCACTTTGAGGACAAATCTGTAGCTTTTAATAGGAATAATGCCCAAAAAGAAAATATTATTTCACATCATGTAACTTTCGCAGCTGAAAATACGTTTTTTTTTTTCAATTTCTGGAGCCTTTACAAACTATTGAAGTACAAATCATTCTCAGCCTCGTACGAAATGAAGTAAGTCGCAGGCGCATGCATCTCCAGCGCATTAAACATTAAACTTTATTTTTCTGAATTATTTTTTATAAGCTGCTATAAATATCTGGTTTACATTCTTTTAGTAAAATAATCCTTTCAGGCGAAACAGGGGTAAGATTCTTGGAAGACCCATCCAAAAAATTTTCCTCCGTGCTTAGATTTATGTCATGTTAATTAAAAAATGCATTAGGAAAAAAAAAATTATGTACTTTATACATTAGAGACAGTTTGTGATGAAAACTGTAATTTTCATAGACCAGCAGGAATATTGCTATGTTTAAATAAGCGATAAAATATAATTATTTAAGCTAAAATGTATCACATGTAAAAATTCACAAAAAAAAAATTAAGCGATAGAATATTTCTTATTTTCGATTTCAATGAGCGCCTACCTAAAAACCTTTTGCAGTAAGTTGACTTTATAATATTCTAGTCACAATATACGAATGACTGACTGATGGGAGGCTGCCAAAGAAAGAAAAATGTTGAAAGATTTGGGAGAGACATTTGCCCAGCAGTAGGACAAATAGAACAATAAAGGTTAAGAAAAACCAAATGTCATAAAAATATACGTATCTTTATGGGGCTTTCATTTTTCCTTATTTATACAATGTGCTTCGAAAGTCCTCGAATAGAAAATAATGTTTACACTCTCTATGCTAAAGCACAAGGTCCCAGTGGCGGAGGGTGAACTTTTCCAAGAGGAAGAAGAACCAATGGCACAGTCAGTAGGCATTATTGACTGTGCCATTTTTCAATGGGAAGCCGGTAAGAAACAATGTTACCTAAAATATTACATTTAAACGAGCAACCATGGAATTTCTTGCCAGATTCTTCTCTAACTTGGAACCGGCAACTAGAGTCACCCTTTTTTTATGGCCGGGGGGAGTAAAAAATGCCTTCCACATACCGCACGTCCGAGGATGTACGGTTATGTGGGGATCGCACTTACTAAAAACGTCTCCCCCCTGCGTGTTCCTCGCACTATATCGGACAGGTCCGGGTACCGCAAACGCGCCTCGCAGCCCCGACTAGTGCCTGCCTGTAGGCTCGCTCAAAACTAGAGTCACCCTTAAAATAATCTATATTAGAATTATGACTATTCATAAGTGCCTAATGGTCTAAATGTTTGTGATTTTCATGGGATTTTGAATCGAATTATATGGGGCCTCCGCCACTGCAAGGTCCCATATCTTTTTATTAATTTATAATAACACATTTTTTAACCAACATGATCTTTAAGCTGTTTTATTGTCAAAGTAGTACAATATACTAAATTACAAAATACCTGTGCACCAAAACTGGTCATAAATCACTTACCAGAATAGATAACGAAACAAATAACTTGAACGTCTTTAGTCAAGACAAATATAAATATTCTGTTTCTAAGACATCGTTACGTTAAGCTGATGTTCGATTCGGAACGTAAATTGAACGTTATTCTGACACAAAGAGGGGTAATGAGAATATTGTTCCATCGATTGTACCGTTTCGGCTGATTAAAATTTTGTCCTAATTCCTTATCATTAGGGTTGCTTCTTCTCTAAATTATTTTAAAAAAGATTCAAAGATAAATTATCATATTCTTAAAAAAATATATTAAAGGAAATTTTAAATGAAATAGCGGAAAGGTAGCGGGGCTTGAAAACGGGAGTTGCATCGTAAACTTATAGCGCTCTTCTTCTTCTCTAATAACTAACTATGCTGTGCCCGACAGGGTCCATAATTGATACCTTATCCACCTGTTATGTAACTTATATACCAACTGTTATGTAACATTATTGAACGCAATAAAGAATTGGGAAATTGAAACTTGCTGTACGGCAGTAGGTACTTACAGTGCCACAAATTGATCTAACCCGGTGAGTATAGTCAAAATCAAAATTAAAATCAAAATCAAAATATTTTTACTCATGTAATATTGTTTGTTGTAAGAGTGACTCTAGTTGCCAGTTCCAAGGGCAGCCTACCTAGAATCTGGCAAAAAACTCCATGTTTGCTGTTTTAAATATAATGGCTTACAATATTTTAGGTTATAGTCACAGTATAATAAACATACAGTACGGAAACTACGTACAAACGCCTCTGACTTGCCTGTCAACGGTCATACCACTAGCCTATCACGACTTAAAAATAAGCAATAAATAAATAAGCAAGAATGATAACTATTCTAAATGTCATAAGAATAAGCATAATTTATTAAAAACTTTTTCAATATACATTACATAGAGTTAATTTACATTATCATAAAGGTTAGCTCACGTTATTTTTAAGCTATTGCATAGCAGTTATCGCGGGCTTTGACCGAATCAAGAAATTCCGTAATGAAAATAAAACCTAACACCCTTTATTGCAGAATAATCTAATTGAGTGTTTAAAACCTTAACTAACAAATAAGGTATATTTTATGTTGACACATTAAAAAACAAAACATTTAGAAATATAAACATTCGAATTTCGAAAACTGATTATTTATAATTATTTAATAAGAAAATTTGAAAAAAAAACAACTGATACGGATTGGATGGGACTGATACGGACAGTTGTTTTTTCAAATTTTCTTATTAAATAATTATATTTAATAAGCTATCATGTGCTATAACATTAAAAAAATTCACAAAAAAAACTGATTATTTGCTTAGATTTTTCAAGACGTGATTTTGTATTAAGTTTTTAACCTATTGAGTGCATAAATAAAAAATAAATAATTATAATTGCATAAGTTAATAAAAAATGCTATGCAATAGCTTTACCACGGCAGTTCCCGGGTGCCACACTTTTTTTTGTTTATTTTTTTAAAAGACTTAGCTCTTTCGTGCAACCCTACGCCATTCCGGCCGTTCCTCACAAAGACCTCTCTTCTAATTAGTAATTTAATACAGCCTTCTCTGTTGAAATTCCCGTGGATCGTTCTACCGTAGCTAATGATAGCGTCTTTATGCGTCTTAGCGTTCATTCTTTATCTTTGGTCCATACAAATTAGATTCAGCCGGCAATTGTTTTAGGGAGATATTGTTTGCGTGATAATATTTACTGGGTTGAGCTGATTAATTGAGTAATTAAGAATCAAACAGGTTGGGATTAAATAAGTAGAAATTAAAATTTGCGTATTTTTTTATACCAATGCTTTTCCTATGGATGGCATTTAAAAAAAATATCGCCATGCACAATATGCACATAGAGAACCTCCTAAATTCTAAAATCGATCAAGTGGGGGTCGGACACGTGCACGAAGGGTTCCGTACCACATAAGACAATTAGAACCTTTTCTTAGCTGCTACTGAGGATTTCCTTATGGAAAAACCCAATAACACTTTGCACGACCCGGAGATCGAACCCAGGACCTCGTACTCAGCAGTCGCGCTTGTACCTACTTGACTAACGAGGCAATCAGACACAAAGACTAAAATAATTACCTAAATTAAATTAATTAGATCGCAGATTTTAAACTTCAATTTCCATTCTATTTAATTAAACCCGTCTGGATTAGCATATCGTGTGGCAGAGTAAGTCAGTTGGCAAATTTCCAATAACCATTGATCTGGCCCTAACCATCGGATAGGCTGGCCATTTTGTACCGGGATCCGAGAAAAGGGCAATTTCAATCCCTTCTTTGATTTGTGAAAAAATATACGGGCGACATGAGTCGTAGTAGTTTATGTGTATCATCTGTGTGTTAAAAGACGCAATTTTGGCCTATCTCTGTGGTGTCTATCAGAAAAAACCACAGGAAAACTAGTCTGTAACATAATCTTAATTTATATAGGTACGAACTCAATGTCACCTTGCTGCGCCTGAAAAATCTACGCCTATCCGTTCGTAGCGCTACACCGTTATCTCATTAGCACATTGAACGTTTTATAATCACTGAATGTAATTATGAAAAACTTTACAAAATTTTAAAAAAGAACAGTTTGATCGAAACACGTATTTTTTTTATTTTTTTTTCTTCTTCATTGGCAAGTAAACACGTATTTAGATATTTACCTACACATAAAAATTGCTTCAAATGAATTTTGTTTAGGGCCTAAAATATATATAGGGTTATTTTTAAAACACTGGCAACCTGAAAAGGGTTCATTAAATCAATCGCAATAAAATCAGCTGTTCTATACATTTATGTTAACAAAACTCAACAAAATGTATGGAACAGCTTATTTTTTTTGGTTGGTCCCAAAGTAAAAGTTGTTCATAATGATGAGTTTAATGACACTTTTCAGATTGTCCGTGTTTAAAAAATAACCATGTATACATATTATAAAAAATATTTTCAAAATGGAACAAGTGTCTGCCTAAACTCTAAGCAACAAGTGCCTAAACTGAAGGCAAAAACTTGTTCCGATCAAACTAAATTTTTTTTGAAACTTTTCTCCATAACCTGTTTTTTTACGATTTTTCATTTTAATCAGTGATTTTATAAATCCAATATGCGGTATGAGATAGCGGTTTAGAGCAATAGGTGCCTTAAATAGGATGGTAGATCTCCCTACTTATATTTCATTTCAAAAACTACCAAAAGCTACTAATTTTTAAAACTTTATCTACCAATTCATTAAAATGGCAAACTTTGGCTACTGGTTACGATTGTTGAGAGTGCGAATTACACGCGTTGAAAACTTTTCTTGCTGAGAACATCTAGACCAGATAGAAATAAAATATTTTCCTCATACACACTTTTATGCAAAGGTGTTTTAAGTCTGAGTGGTTACTACAACTATAATTAGTGATTACGGGTCAGTGGGTTGAAAACAATTACGTACTCATACAATTATATGCCTTTAACAACTTTGTTTAAATGCTCTCCTGAGACCTTTAAACGCGATTAGATCGTACTAACAGTTTTATATTAATGTGCCGTGTGGTTACCGGCCCAAGAATAGAACCACCCCTACAAATCCCACGGGTGTCGTAAGAAACGACAAAGGGAAAGATCCGGACGATGGGCAGCGGCATCCTTCTGTGTAACAGCAATCATCTGCTACTGCGATCACCAACCCGCTTGCCCAGCGTGGCGATTATGGGCAAATACCTCCAATGAGCGCACAATAGTGGCGCGCATTTGGTTGGCGGATTGGCAGTAGTAGATGGTTGCTATTACTAGCAAGATGCTGCTGCCTATAATCCAGATTATTCCCTTTGGTCGCTGGATGAGTACGGATAGTTCTATTCTTAGGCCGGAAACCACACAGCATAATAGATTAATAAAAGATTCATAAATTACCACACTTTCAATTAAATCAAGTTCCATAGCACGTAATTTAGTACGGAACCTCTATAGTCAGGTAATTGATCCTATAAGTAGATTCATGTCGTTAGAGAATCAAGATTAAGTCTAGTTTTTATAATTACCCTCGGGTTTATAAATAGATTGGATTCAAGCATTTATAAGGACTTTGTAAAGATACTCAAAACGGAAGCATCTAATAGTAATAATTTTTTACCCTTAAAAGTACATATTGTGCCGATAATTTTGTACTATTACGATCGCCATTGAGTAGGTTCTTGATCCGGAAACTACTAAACAGTGAACAAAATTGCCTGAGCACCAAAAAAGGTGTTATCAAAATTATTTTTCATAGACGTTTTAAAATCAGTTTATTAATAACAAAACATTTATGTACCAAAAATAAACTTATATTAAATATTTTCCACTCGGAAGAGAAGTGATGTTCTTGCAATACTAGTCATATTAATATTTTTTTAATCAATAATGTATTTATTAGTATTCATTTGGTCTATTTTAATCATGACGTGGGCGTGGATGACATTCAATCATTTAAATTGTATGAAGTCAATGAAGTGATATCAAAATAATCATACTACGTAATCATACACACGGTTGTGGTCGAAAAAAAAAGGATTATGTAAGTACTATCCTTATTTATTTATTTTATAATCTATATGGCTCTATTTAAGGCGTACTTATGTTTAGATGACTGATATTGTTCTCACATAAGACCTCAGAACAATGTAACCTAAAATATTGTAAGAGCAACCATGGAGTTTCTTGCCAGATTCTTCTCCATGCAGGGTAGGCGGCCTTTGGTACTGCCAACTAGAGTCACTCTTACAATAAACAATTTTAGAATTATAACTATTCTTATTTTGCCTATTGGTTATTTTTTTGTGATTTTTTTTATCTCAAAATAATTATTTAGTAGGTATCAGAATTATTAAATTCATTTTCTTGTAGAAAATATAATGATTTATAGGTATATATTGTTAGCTACACACCTTGTCGTCACCCACAAACTAAGATAGGTACATTCATACCCAACTTGAGGCTTAAGTCAAATTTTAGAACCAAGAAGTAACAGACAAACTTCCATATTATTTATCAATTTTAGTTTTAATTTAAAATTTAAAAAAACGAGTTACAGAAAAATCTCTTTTATTTTAACTAAAAACAGTATCGCCCAAGTTACCTTAGTTACCAAAGAAAAAAACTAAATCAAAATCGGTTCATCCGTTTGGGAGCTACAATGCCACAGACAGACACACAACACGTCAAACTTATAACACCCCTCTTTTTGCGTGGCGAGTTAAAACGCGTCGCCTACTTTTCCGTACGCGCAAAATTCTTAAAAAGTTACCCGAAGTTCTCGTTTCATAAAAACACGCCATCTATTGCAAAATCTTAATACTGAGCCGAGAAATAGGTAGTACCTTGTTTGTGGAACATTAAATTTGAAACCGGTGGACTTCGGAAATAGTTATTGTGCATAAAGACAGATGGCGCTGAACAGGGCAGGTTAAATAAAATAAAACAAATTTTTTTTTAATAATTTTGACGTATCACTAAAATAATGAATCAGTCAGCTACAACGACAAATATGGTGAACGTCAAGATAGCGGGACCACCTTAGGGACCACATTGAAAATAGGTGGCCAATTCTTGCCCTCAAAATCAATCCAGAACGCTGGAGACTGCAGTAATGACTACAAAGTGATAATTACTTTTAAAATAAAATAAAATATATCGCAACATTCATATTTCTCTAGAGCATGCGAGGAAAAATTGCAAAAAATATAATAATATGATAATTGATTTGTGTGGTATTTATGTTGATTGGGTTTGCCTTTAATCAAAAATAGAACGATTTTAAATTCGTAATTTTTTTTTTCGTTTATGGCTTCAACTATTCGTACTTTTCCACAGAGGATTTATTTTTTGGACGGTTCTACATTTGAACTTGTGTTTGGATACACACCTAAAACAACGCGGTGCGGTGACAAAATGATAGTGATATTCATTATGCATGTGTGTATCTGATCATTCTATAATTATTTTACGATTGCAAGGCAAGTTCAAAAAAAAGTATAAGTAGTTTAACTAAGGCAAACAATTTATTATAGCTTCGTAGAAGTATAATATTAAAGCTGAACAATATTGTTAGCCTCAACTATAATAGTACTTCATGCAACTGTTGTATAATAAGGGGTATTAAAACACGAAGGTGGGTGTGATAACGGTATCACATGAGTGTTTTTTTTCAAATTCAAATTGAAACGCGCGTGAAAGACCATGTTCTTTTTTTGAAATTCATACATAGTCACGCATCGATAAGTAAGAATGTGGCTGTCTGCTAAAACCCTTTGCGCAAAAGTGATCGAAAAAAAATGAAATTCAGTACAACATTATATTATCATCCGTTTGGATGATTTATTGGTTCTTTTAATTGGGTTTTAATTACATTGGGTGTTTTAATGTTGGCAATAATGTAACTGTTTCTAATCTTTTATAGAGGATTTAAAGTGGGAGTAGATAAAAATAAATATCATAACGTCGACGGAAAACACGGGCTGTATGGACTAGATTCATTTGCCTTTCCCGCGCTTTTGGATAAACTAAATAAAAAAATATTTAAAAAAAGCAAAGTCTTGAGCTGATCTGATCACGTTTTACTGTGCTATTTTTTTGTGACTCCGTTATATATATTACTTGACCCGCCGCTATCGTCTATTAGATTTTCGTTTACGCCTTTGATGTTAATATTCTGCTGTGCATATTGGACTTGTTACTCTGCTTACGTTTTGGATTCGATGTTCACGATGTCAAGATGTCTGAATTGTAATCTACTAATCAAATGCGAAGGCATAATATAACAACTTTAACACCGCAGTTACAAAATACATTGTCTGAATGGCTTGGTATACTAGAGGTAGGTATGCACCAAGTGGTATTTATAATCATAATTCACTTTACCTGTCATTGATATATTTTTTACTGGCAAAGTAACTACGAAAATGCTTTACTAACGTGATGATTTCGGGATTGCTAATTGATAGTTTAAAACCGAGTTTACGGCGGCGGTGTTACGGACGCTCTTGAATTAATATCTAGTTCCGTTCGAGTTCGAAACTAGTCGAGTAATTGCGAAATCATACTGTAAGTAAAACTGGCTACTTAGATAACTTTAAGTAATTATTTTAAAATATATCTTTCATATTTTTCAGCTTCCCACAAATGGATTGATTTGTAATGCCCGTAATGTATTGTTGAACCAACGGTTAGAAGAAGGTACCTATAAATGGCAGAGTTTTCGCCACCCTGGTGTGTGTTGGTTGCGGACGCTCTGTTATGGGGAGCCGTTACGCTGTGCGACACCATACTCTTGAAGAAAACAGTCAATTAATAAGTATTTTTTTCTCATGGAATAAAAATAAAGTACTATTTCAGTGTTTTATTATTTCCCTTTCTTCACTTCTGCTCATGTGTAAAAAAACGTGTAAGAGAAGTAAAAGGATGAGTAAAGCTTGCTCTCTTTAGCCATATAGCTTCGTCAGGTGCTGCTTCACACCCACGGGGGCTGTGCAGCTACCCCAGGCACCGCCTCGCTCCAGCGTAAGCCGCGCAGCTACCTAAGGGGCGATATAGCGCTAGTGGACACACTATAGCGGCATCACGTGTAGGTAATTTTTTTCAACAACAATACCAGGACTACAAAATCTACTTTTATACAATAAGGCATTCACTAACATCGGCTACGCTATGGCTTACAACCTTTAAGCAGCTTCTGCTCATGGATTCGCTTCAGGGGACAGGTCAGCATAAAAACCCTTTCCATGAACGAATGATATGAAATGATAAGTGGTGTGTCAATGGGTGTGGTTGTTTATCAGCGTCATATATATATACACATATACCAACATCTACAATATAGTTTACACATATAGATTTAGTTTTCGTCACGTACCAGTGAGTTTTTTCTGATGTTTTCTTTTTATATTAAAGTTCCAGAGCGTAGTGCCTTGCAAAAATTGTTAAAATGCAGGTTTGTAAGTTATTGCTATTTATAATTTGTAGGCGCTAAAATATTTTTTGGTAAGCAAATATAAAATCCCTCGCATGCTCTCTCATCGTAAAACTTACACAATTAAAAACTTAAGCCTGTAAACTATAACGTAACATACTATATGTGTCTACACATTGAGTATTTATTGAGGGTACAGCGCTATCCAAATTCTGTCCATGTATTTTAATTAGGTAGGTACTAAGTACCTAGTATTTATGTATTTAATAGCTTTTCCTAAGACATCACTCCCGTTTAGGTTTTCCCGGAAACGTTAATGTAAGTGGGATTTGTTTTTATTAGGTTTACTATAACTACTATAAGTACTATTTAATGAAATAATAATACTACTTAATTAGGAACTAAATACTAGTAATGGTAATACATTTTAGCTTATAACATGGTTAGCTGCTGTGTAAAATGACTAGAAAACAAAATTTAAAAAATTATGTTTTCATTTCATTATCTTTTTTCATTACTGCCTCGTTGGTCAAGTGGTAGCAAGCGCGACTGCTGAGCACGAGGTCCTGGGTTCGACCCCCGGGTCGGGCAAAGTGTTATTGGGTTTTTTCATTAGGAAAATCTCAGTAGCAGCACGGAGTCTGGAATTGGGCCCGGTTAATGGCAATAGGCTCGCCCCCTATTACATGGGACTTATAACATAGCTGGCGAAACGTGGGTGTACTGCACACCTCTGCCTACCCCCTCTGGGGAATACAGGCGTGAGTCTATGATTGATGATGATGATGATGTTTTCATTTCAATGGTGAGATTTGCTCACGGTCCGCACAAGGCAATGTTGTTGACGTTATCACTCTATATTTTCTTATTTATAGGTACTCTAACCACACCATAATTTATAACTAATTTGGTAGTCTGCTTGGCGACTTAATTTAAATAATAGTTTATATTTTCACTAGTAATTTAGTTAACAGCAATAGAACACGTGGAACTAATAATATAACGACGCGATTAATACCCGTTTTTAAACAATCTTAAACTTAACACGTGTCAAAATTTAATACGCCTAAAAGAAAAACCCAATCGTAGCAGTTATAATTTTACATGAATAAATTCATAGTTAATTTAACTAAACCAATAAAACTGTCGGTTCCGTAGCCAGTAACTTATGAATAGATTGAGTTCATCAATTCAAACAGCAGATATAATTTAAAATCGAAGGCTTGAATGAAATAATTTAAGTAATTTTTTTTACGTAAAACGGTTTTGTCATCAAAACTAAAGCTGTGTACCAAATATCAGATCAATCTGTCAACAGGAAGGGGGTGAAATATCGATTACTCAATTTGAACCAAATAATAAACAGGTCAAGCTAAATAGAACCGTATAAAAAGGTACATATTAAGAATTTATTATCACTTTCATGCAGAAACGACGAAGATAACTAGCAAATCAAAGGTCTCAAGTTCGAAACCAACTTTTCGTAAGCTTTGTGCGTTTTAATTCATATTGCCTCGACTGCTAAGCATGAGGTCCTGGCTTCGCTCCCCGGATTGGGCAAAGTGTTACTGGGTTTTTTCTATGAGGAAATTCTCAGTAGCAGCACGGAGCACCCCTATTACATGGGACTTATAACATAGCCGGTGAAACGTGAATGCCGATCACCGAAATTCGCAACTAGAGTTTCTATGCCTATGCAGTTTCTTAAATATGAAAATTGTCATAAACAGCTGGTTTCTGCTGCTTCTTCTTTTTATCATTTCGATAGCAAACAATTTTTTTTTTATTACTTATTATTGAAGTGGCCCAGAAAGTAACGACGCTGACTGCTTTATCGGAAGCAGTCATTAAACCCTCCTGATTAGAGGTTTTAGGGCACGCAGGGCATGATGATAGGTGAGATATTTTAAAATAATAATTTTGATGCCTGTTGCTGCAAAGCGAAGACCAAAATCACCCGTCTGCGTCCGCCTTATTCTTCCTTAACCCTTTGATAAATTAGCGCGGTTCATATAGCCCATCAAGTCATTCCGCGAAGTTGATGACCTTTCATAAGGTTAACAGTTAAACAGTTACTAAGTTGTTTAAGGTACATTACTATTCAATAAATACAAAATTATAATATTCCTCACGTGTTTTTTAACCAAACTAGGTACTTAATAACCAGTAGATAGGTGTCGACTAGTTTTAAAATAAAATGTTAACCTTTAAGGTTCTGTAGATAATTTAAATGCTACATTTAGAAGCATCGTTAAGGTTCAGGGGTATTTACTTGAGGCTATAATTGGTTACCCTCAAAAGTCATCATCATCAGCCTGTATTAATCTATTAGGCACTGGAGGTATTTGCCTATACATATAATCGCCACGCTGGGCAAGGGGGTTGGCGATAGCAGTAGCAAATGATTGGCTGTTACATAGAAAGATGCTGCTGCCCATCCATCTTCCGGATCTTTCCCTTTATCGCTTCTTACGACACCCACGGGACGAGTAGGGGACACTACCAAGTGAGAGACCGAAAACCACACGGCACCCGGAAACCACACGGCACAACACCCTCAAAACAAAAATACACGTGATAATTAATTCTTGATTAAGGCAATTTTTATAAAATTTAGTAAAAAAAAGCCTCAAAAAGTCAAAAAATTGTTTGATACGAAAGGGTGTGCAAATGTGTATTAACAATGTTTGATTGTAGCAAGGTGCGTTTTAGACCATTTATAGGAAAATGTTTTAAAATAAATAATGTTTTAATGAACATGATCAGTTTAAATTAAAAAAAAACTAATTTGGACGTTCTGAAAACGCTGCAATACAATTTGATTGCTATACTAAACCTAACAGCTATGTACAGACTTTATTATTTTCTTAGGCAACCGGGCTTTTAGGCTTGTACGGTAGACGCGCCACTACCTGCACTAAAACAAAAAGTTTAAGATGGTTTTTGGTCAAATCAAGGTTAGGAGCCACTCAACACTATCTGATCAGCTGTCTCCACGTGATTTGTAAGTACATAACCGATATTCTTTTCTCATTTAACACAAGATTAATAAATCATAAATATCTTGTTTTATATTTTAATGGTTATAATATGTCTTTGCTAAGTCACATAATCTCATACAAATGGTGCCCTTATGGTATAATGTCTATAATAAGAACCTTTTATGGGGAACCTTGAGAGATATGTAATTATCACCCGGAGTAGGTACCTACAGTATTCAATAGTTATAAATATTTATGGGTTTTACGTTTTTCTGGTGTCAGTCATAGCTATTACACTTAACTTGTTTTAGCTTAACTTTATTTCATTTTCTAAAAACACCATACAAAATATATTATTACAAAAGGTATAACTAATAATGCTCAAATGTGACGACACCCTCTATTGCCTCATTCTCATTAAAGTCGACGGGATCCTACAAATGGACTAATGGATAATATTTAATAAGAAACTCGCAAAAATAACTGGCTGAGCCAGGACTTCAACTGGCATAGGCCTTTGGAACTGGCAACTAGAGTCACTCTTACAACAAACAATATTAGAATTATGACTATTCATAAGTGCAAATATTTTGATTTTGATTTCATAGAACACAATCTATAGAACTAATTTGGTCATGAAAATTGTTTTTTAACATGGTATTTAACAATTTGTTATTGTAAGGTAATATAATAATAATAGCCTCAAGGAAGGTTTGACTAAGAAAATTTTTTGAAATACCAATTTTTTTTTATGCTGGTGGAGCTGGTGAGGTGGTTAGAACAATTAGCAAGAATGGGCCGGCTCAGCTAGAAGTAGATTTGTTCTGTTAAACAGTGAACTATAAACTATATCAGCTTGTTGTTTAAAAATATATCTGGCTGCTTTCTTCTTTATTTATGGTATGGTTGGTGAAAAATCGTGATAGCCTAGTGGGTGACCGTTGACTGGCAAGTCAGTGGTCTCGGGTTCGAACCCAAGGCGCGCACCTCTGACTTTTCGTAAGTTATGTGCGTTTTATAAATTAATTATCACTTTCCGTGCCTCAGATAGCACGTTAAGCTGTTGACCCCGGCTGTCAATTGTAGATCTTTGACAGTCGTTACGGGTAGTCAGAAAGCCCGAAAGTCTGACAACCAGTCTTACCAAGGGGTATCGTGTAACCTAGTATCTGGGTTGTGGAGGTCTGATAGGCAGTCGCTCCATGTAAAACACTGGTAGTCAGCTGCATCCGGTAAGACTGGAAGCCGACCCCAACGTAGTTGGGAAAAGGCTAGGCAGATGATGATGGTTGGTGAACAACCTGGTGTCGATTTGACACACCGTTGAAAAATTTGTCAGATGGTGGTTTTTTCACGATGTTTTCCCTCACCGTTTTAGCAAGTGATAATTAATCTCTAATACGCGAATGAGTGCGTACACGTATTGATACAGCATGACTTGTGGGTTCTATTGAGCAGCGCAAGTGTATGCCGACGGGCGGCGCGGGTGGTGCTGCCAAAAGACGGCACTTGCGCAGCCGTGTGTACTGACCAGGTAAAGGAGTAGGATACATGGACAAGAGGTTATTGACCTTATTCTTTAATAAAAGAAAATAATGGATTAATTATTCCACCTATTCTTAATTATTACTAACAAATTGCAAAACAGGTCTCTTTATCAGTCAGACATGTTTTAATTTAGCAAATCAAGTTTGCCTACCGATATTTAGTCTGTCAGACGGCTGCAATTTTTTTTATCTATTTCTAAATAATCATTGACTGTTTTTGCTACAATTTGTCTGTTTTATTGACTACCTTAAGTAGCCACATTTAATTGCGGGATTAATAATGATCTCTGCCTGTTAGAGTGTTAGCTCTAGGCTATTAAATATTATTTTTTTCTCCATCTAGGCACAATACTATCCACGATCTTTGAGAAGTTAGTAGCGGGTGGTATTTGTGGTAGAATATTTACGTTTAAATATTTTTCCAGGATTTTATGAGCTTATCGAGTCCCTGTATCGACTGCTAAAGATCTTCATGACAGCCGGAGCCAACTGGTTATCGTGCTTTCTGAGGCATTCAGATAATTAATTTATAATACGCATGTACATAATATGAAATCGCAGATGTGCATGCTTTGAGTTCGAACCAGAGACCTCTGACTTAACAGTCAACGGTCGTACCACTAGGCTATCACGATTTAAGTCATACTATTCGTGTGAAGAAGCTCAATCTACTGAAGAAACTAAACAACATGTGTAGAACATCAGTTTGCATAAAAAATCTTTTTAACAAAAAAAATAACCGACAAAAAAAGGGAACTAAAAAGTAAAAAATAAGTAGGTAATGATTTTTAAAGGTAGGTACCTACACATTTATCATTTATTTAAATACCTATTTACAAAAACCTGATTTATTTGGAGTCTGTGCCAGCTAAAACAACAAAACAAAAATTAAGCACACAAATAGGTCTAATAACCTAAACTTACTTAACCTAACATAAACCTATATCGTCGAATTGATAACCTACTCCATTTTTTTCGTCGGTTCAAAATACGTGAAAAAAAGTTTTAAAAAATTAATTATGACTTCCGTTTCAAACAAACGATCATATAAAACACAATAACAACAAACAAAAAACAACAAAACAAACAAAATTGGCTAATATGGAAATGTTATAAAAACTATTTGATACTAGCTTTCGCTCGTATTTAAAATTCAATCGAATCGAAGACACGTGGCGCCATCTGTTATCATAAAAACGTTATTGTTGTTTTTTCAGAAACCGACCTGACACTTTTTTTCGTTTTTATAACCTGACAATGTTTTAAATGCAAAATTTCAGGATGATTGGTTCAGTGTTTTAGGCGTGAAAAACAAACAAACTTAGTTTCGCATTTATTATATTAAGTTAGGATTAGAATTATATTTTCAACTTGGCTCACGTGATCAGTCACTTTGTATGAAAAGCTAATTTCCGATTTTCAGTTTTCCTTGGAAAAAGTTTATCAGCTTCATGGGACCTTATTACTTTCTTGCTGGTCTTTATTAAATCACGTTGTAAATCTACCGTCTCAGATAATCGGTAATAATAAAGTGAGATCTTATATTCAATAAGTTGATAATAAAGTTGATACAGTTCAAAAAAAAAACAAGGTCACGATACATTCCGCAGAAAAAAGTTGTTGATATTTATAAAACAAAAAAATAAAACCTGTTTAATATTTTTGTGAATTTTTTACATGTTATAGCACATGAAAGCTTATTAAATATAATTATTTAATAAGAAAATTTGAAAAAACAATTGATACGGATGGGATTCGAACCCACGATCTTCGACATACCGTGTCGACGCTCTAACCGCTGAGCCACCGTATCCCATCGGCATCAATCGAAATTTCAAATCTCTTTTACACGCCTAAGGCGTGTGGCGACATCTATCGAAATACATTACGTATTCCGACCCAGTGCTCTAAACTTTGCAGTTTTAGCAGACACCGATGCGATATCACCAATTTTCTTAATATTTTTGTGAATTTTTTACATGTTATAGCACATGAAAGCTTATTAAATATAATTATTTAATAAGAAAATTTGAAAAAACAATTGATACGGATGGGATTCGAACCCACGATCTTCGACATACCGTGTCGACGCTCTAACCGCTGAGCCACCGTATCCCATCGGCATCAATCGAAATTTCAAATCTCTTTTACACGCCTAAGGCGTGTGGCGACATCTATCGAAATACATTACGTATTCCGACCCAGTGCTCTAAACTTTGCAGTTTTAGCAGACACCGATGCGATATCACCAATTTTCTTAATATTTTTGTGAATTTTTTACATGTTATAGCACATGAAAGCTTATTAAATATAATTATTTAATAAGAAAATTTGAAAAAACAATTGATACGGATGGGATTCGAACCCACGATCTTCGACATACCGTGTCGACGCTCTAACCGCTGAGCCACCGTATCCCATCGGCATCAATCGAAATTTCAAATCTCTTTTACACGCCTAAGGCGTGTGGCGACATCTATCGAAATACATTACGTATTCCGACCCAGTGCTCTAAACTTTGCAGTTTTAGCAGACACCGATGCGATATCACCAATTTTCTTAATATTTTTGTGAATTTTTTACATGTTATAGCACATGAAAGCTTATTAAATATAATTATTTAATAAGAAAATTTGAAAAAACAATTGATACGGATGGGATTCGAACCCACGATCTTCGACATACCGTGTCGACGCTCTAACCGCTGAGCCACCGTATCCCATCGTATCCCATGTGCTATAACATGTAAAAAATTCACAAAAATATTAAGAAAATTGGTGATATCGCATCGGTGTCTGCTAAAACTGCAAAGTTTAGAGCACTGGGTCGGAATACGTAATGTATTTCGATAGATGTCGCCACACGCCTTAGGCGTGTAAAAGAGATTTGAAATTTCGATTGATGCCGATGGGATACGGTGGCTCAGCGGTTAGAGCGTCGACACGGTATGTCGAAGATCGTGGGTTCGAATCCCATCCGTATCAATTGTTTTTTCAAATTTTCTTATTAAATAATTATATTTAATAAGCTTTCATGTGCTATAACATGTAAAAAATTCACAAAAATATTAAGAAAATTGGTGATATCGCATCGGTGTCTGCTAAAACTGCAAAGTTTAGAGCACTGGGTCGGAATACGTAATGTATTTCGATAGATGTCGCCACACGCCTTAGGCGTGTAAAAGAGATTTGAAATTTCGATTGATGCCGATGGGATACGGTGGCTCAGCGGTTAGAGCGTCGACACGGTATGTCGAAGATCGTGGGTTCGAATCCCATCCGTATCAATTGTTTTTTCAAATTTTCTTATTAAAAAACCTGTTTAATTGGCATTATGAGACGGACAGAAATAAAACCAATTATATATTTTTTGGGAAATTTTCACATGTTTTAGCACATGTTAGCTTATTAAATATAAATATTTAATAAGAAATTTGAAAAACACGTTACGCCGAAGATCGTGGGTTCGAATCCCACCCGTATCAGTTGTTTTTTCAAATTTCTTATTAAATATTTATACCAATTATATAATTAAAACGCATAACGTCTTTCTTTAAACATTTGGCCTAATAAACCAGTTTTATTTTTATTTATTTTTATTTTTATTTGCTAAATAGGTATAATAATAATTTCCATAAATAAAATTAATTAATAAAAATCAATTCAAATCATTAGGACCTACAATATTAATAAAAAAAAACGGAAATACCACCGAAATACGGAAAAAACATCAATGGTTTTATCAAGTTTTTAAATCATAAATATATTAATATATAATTAAAACAATGCCCTGAGGCTTGAATCAGTTTAAAAAACGTAGTTTGTTGTCTCATTAAGAGTCCAATAAAAAATCCTTCCACGTGCAAGAATAAGGACTACTACTTTTATATTAGGTATACACAATTTTATAAGATTAGAAATGAGTATACATATAAGAGGGAGTCTGAAAGTAACACCGGTTACTGAAAAATTAAAAAGTAACCGGCTGTCTTGGTATGGGCATGTGATGAGAAGAGAGGAAAATCATGTTGTGCGAAAAGTATTAGGATTGGATGTGGATGGATACAAGAAAAGAGGCAGACCTAGGAAGAGATGGATGGATTGTGTGAAGGATGATATGGCGAGAAAGGAAGTGATTACTGAGATGACGGGTGATAGAGATGTATGGAAAAAGAGGATATACTGCGCCGACCCCAAATAAATTGGGAAAAGGGCAGGGAGATGATGACACAATTTTATTTAAATTCTTCTCCACGTTCCTACAAATGAAATCAAAATTAGGTCCATTGGTAGGTCTTGGACGGACTCTTAAGGCTTATAAGGCTCATAAAGCTCAAGTATTGAAGATATAAAATCAATGAATATAGTTATGAACAATCTAAATAAACCAATTGAACGAGAACAACATTACAAAGTGTCAGCAAAAATTTCAGCTTGATCAAAACATGTTTTCAAATACCTATAAAAATGGCATAAAATAAAAATTAATTAAAGTTATTTTTTTTATTTTTTTATACTCTATCTCACTCGCACATTGAAAATATAAAATTACTGAATATAATTATGAATAAATTAAACTAAAACGAGTATTAAGTGCGTCATTATTTTTATTTATGCAGCCGTGGGACATAAATCTCATGAATTGGAATTTTTAATTGTTAGAAAATAACTTATTTGTATATAAAATATATAAAATAACAATTATTTGTTTCTTGTTTTTTTCTTAATTATTATTATTGTTTTGTTTGTGTTATCGTGTGCTTTCTCAAATAAAAAGTTTTCATTGATTTATTCATTCACCTTGTAGTTATATTTTCTCGACATTTCGGCTGAGTTGCATCAGCCGTGGTCACGGGATGACTAAAAACCAGTTATGGACAATGATATTACTAAAATTCACCAAAAAAAAACAGTTTAATCAAAATAAGTTTTATACCTTTATAAAAATTGCTTAAATATTTTTTTTCATATTTTATTTTTCTACATGAAATTTGTTTTGATCAAGTGAAAAATTTTAAGATTTTCATTTTTAGTTCCAGCTGTCACCGCCTCAGACTTTTTTTTGGCCTAGCCGTACTATTTAGAATAGGACTCAAACTCAACAGATTTAACCTTAAATAATTTTATACAAAAGAATACTTATAGATGGCCGCATCGAATAAACGTGCAAGTGAAAAACGTCAACTTTACAGAAGAAAATAAAAATGTTGAATCCCTTTTATAGAAATCCTTAATATATAAAAGAAATCAAGTACGATTGCAGACGTATTTTTGGAATAAAATTTATTAAAAAAATTGGGGGGTAGGGAAATGGGCTAAGGAATAGCAAAAACTGAAAATAAAAATCGTGTAAGAGCTCTTGCACGTTTATTCGATGCGGCCATTATTATGCACAGCCTGCTAATATTTTTAACACGTTTGCCTGGCACGTCTAGGTTTTAAATAACTCTTTGTTCTAGTTTTTAAAATAGAGGCACATAAAAAAAATACATTAATCTTGTCGTGTATGATTAAGATAATAAAATTGTTGCTAACGATATTAAGTAGTGTTTTAATGGCGTACATTCTGAATCAGCCTATAAAAAATGTGTTGTAAAGATATTTTCTGCTGGCGGTAGAGCCAATCAGCATAATTATGTGGACCGGCTCGACTGAGGTGATGCCACCCTCTCATAATATCGGTGTGAAATATCCCGGGATCTTGAAATCCCAGGATCCCGGAATCCCGGCCGTTTTCTATCCCCGAAACTCGTGGGAGTGTGTGCTTATCTCAGGATTTGATCAGGAGTTGCACCTTAAAAATGCCATTGCCTATAGGTACTATCTTAATAGCATTAAGTACATAACGATTAACGACTAAAAACAATCCTTAGGTATGCCGTACGTGTGATATACTACACACGTATACACAACCGTTTGCATTGTTTGTATTTTTCCATTGTTTGCATTGTTTGTATTTTCGAAATTCTAAATAAGTTTTATGTTTCGTCTTTTTTACCTATTTATTACAAAAGTATTGTTTTTTGTTTTGTCTTTTTACTTTTCTATTTTTTTTTTGTAATTCGTGTTTGTAATTTTAAAAATCATTATTGAAGAAATTACTTTAGCTCATTTGAGCCCAATTACTAATCACATAGACTAATCCCGGGATAGCCCAGGGATCCCGGAATTACGAGTCAAAAATCCCGCTAATAATCGGGAAACTTTTTATGACCATGCCAACAATGAACATATTTATGTAAGTACATTATTTGCTATGCAATGTACGAGTATTTACCGTCTTCAAGCAGGCAGTTATTTTGAACAAGATTTTAACGGTAGCTCTTTAGAATCTAATATAACGTTCCGTGGGATATCTAAATATTAGCAAGATGTGATTTTTTAAAATCAATTCAAATAATCATCTAAAATAATACAGTCATGACCGTGACTTAACCACGTTGAAAATAGAGTATTAAAATGATTTTGTCATTTGTTGTATTCTATTGCTTTCCATTTCAGTAATTATGTCAGTAATTTGACTTATAAGTCATATCTAACTACCAATACGACTTTACAAACTCGACCGTTGACTGACAAGTCAGAAGTCTAAGGTTCGAACCCAATGCGCGAACTTCTGCCTTTTGCTACGTTATATACATGTTATAAATTAGTTATCACTTGCTCCGTGCCTCGTAAAGCACGTAAAGCCGTTGATCCTACGCCTGATCTCTCTCCGGTCGTGTCGGATTACCGTCCCATTGTATTAAAGAAGGGAATAAAGCGTGCACCTGTGTTTACGCACACACTTGACACTTATGCACTATAATATCTCCTGCGTAGTAGACTAATCTCCGTTGAGATTGACGCTGTGACTGTAATTCGGTCAGAAGGGCTTCATGTAATAGGTAGAGTATTACACTGTACTAAATATAAGCATATTGATACCTAAATTAATATTTTTGGTGAATTTTTTTATATGTTAAAGCACATGATAGCTTATTAAATATAATTATTTAATTTGAAAATTTGAAAAAACAACTGATACGGATGGGATTCGAACCCACGATCTTCGACGTACCTACTGTGTCGACGCTCTAACCGCTGAGCCACCATATCCCACCGGCACCAGTCGAAATTTCAAAACTCTTTTTTACACGCCTAGGGCGTGTGGCGACATCTATCGGAATACATTACGTATCCCGACTCAGTGCTCCAAACTTTGCAGTATTAGTAGACACCGATGCGATATTACCAATTTTCTTAATATTTTTTGTGAATTAGTTAATTAGTTATTAGTATTAAATAATTATACCTAAATTAATGTCATTAGAAAAAAATGGGACCGTTCCCTGTCCTCAGCATTTAAAAGGACAGGTTATTTAATTTATGCCCACATTTTTGTACAATTTATGTTCAACGATTTCAACCTCTGTCTTTATCAGATCAAGGTTTTTAAGGTCGTGCTAACCTGACAACTGCCTGATGCCGAAAAATATACATAAAATCCTGTCTTTTAGCACAAAAAAATAAGGTTTAGGAGGCCAGCTCAATACATACAGCTAAAGTCTGAAAGAATAACACTGCTCTGCGATTTTTTAATAATTGCAGGTCAAACGCGTTGGTGTTAACCTATATGTAGCAAATATTAAGCTAATTTTATTGTATCACGTCACATTTTTTTGTACTTAAGTTGAACAAATATAGGTCTTTAATAAGGAAAATTCGCATGTTTTTAGCAACATCCAACAATAACATGGAAAGATCCGGAGGAAGGGTAGTAACAGCAATCATCTGCTACAGCGATCGCCAACCCGCTTGCCCAGTGTGGCGATTATGGGCAAATACCTCCAATGAGCGCACAATAGTAGCGCATTGGGAGAGGCTTATGTTCAGCAGTGGACTAAAACAGGCTGATGATGAGTGGATTTATGGTTCTATATTATCTGACCATCAAACTGTATTGCTTGTTTGTCATCTTTGTTGTAGTAAGTAAGAGCCCGTCCAGAAAGCGCGATTTACGCGCGTGTCCACTCGCGCGTACTGTTACTATCGTGTGAGGTTACGCGCGAGAGCATCTGGACGGAATGTACGCGATGTACGATGGACGCGTTCTTCGCGCGAGTGCGCGTGAGTTCTCGAGATACTAGAGCTACATACATTCCGTCCAGATGCTCTCGCGCGTAACCACACACGATAGTAACAATACGCGCGAGTGGACACGCGCGTAAATCGCGCTTTCTGGACGGGCTCTAAGTGTCCTCTCACGGCCGAATTCTTAGAGGAAACTCTGATGAGTTATTACGTCATGTGAATATTATATCTACAAGTTTGCATATGAATCATTTAATATAAATTATAGTTTAGATAATAACGGTCACCAACACCTACTTAACTTCAAATAAATCTTGGCGATATGCAAATTGAGGTTGTACAAAAAAAAGGTTGTACACGCTCTAACTTTTGCTTTTATTTGTTTTATCCATTCTTATGTAAAAACAGTTAAAAATTTTTAAATAAAAAAAATAAATTCTTAAGTAAAAAAATGTTACAAATGTTTTTAGAAAAAAAAACGATTACGAGCAGGATTTGAATCTGCTACCTGTTAATTAAGGCGCCTATCTTGCTAAACACCTATCTCACTTGCAAATTGAAGATATAAATTTGCTAAATATAGTTATGAAAGATCGCAAAAAAAAAACAAATTAAGGAGAATAACATTACAAAGTTACAGCAAAAAATATCAATTTGATCGGAATGCATTTTAATTTATAAAAATTGCCTAAAATGAATTTCTTCTTCATCTATATTCAGTGATTCTATATCTTCAATGAGCGAGCGAGATAGCCGTTTAGCAAGATTGCCCGCCGCGAAGTCAACATTGCCCGGGATCCATGGATCGAACCCAGGACCTCGCATTCAACAGTAGCGCTTGCGACCACAAGACCAACAACGACGTTAATTTATCAATATTAATGTAGCAATATGACTATTCAATCGAAGTTAATTTATCAATATTAATTTATGCGTAGTATCCGTAGTAAGGCGTAGCCCACTTCGTAGCAACTATTCGTAGAGGAATTCGAATTAGAATAAATAAAAACTAATGATGATACATTGATTTTTAATACCTGCATGTTACGGCCGTGTAAAAAATCGAATAATTAACAGACTATTTATTATAATACTAATTTATTTAATCCTCCAAGTAACAATGACTCATACCTACATTAATTTAAATATCATTAAATAATAATTGACAAACACACTAAATTTAAATAATATAAGTATTTTTTTTACGTAAAACGGTTTTATCATCATAACTAAAGCAGTGTACCAAATAGCAGATCAATCTGTCAACAGGAAGAGGGTGAAATATCGATTACTAAATTTATAAACTAAATAATAAACAGGTCAAGCTAAGTTAAACCGTTTAAAAATGTCACAATCGAATAAATAAAAATAAATTCATATTATTAAAATAATTGATATAATAATATAATAAAATTAATAAAAAATAGTTTAAAGTTTAAAATAAGTGTTTATTTATAATTGTGAAAGTAAATTTCACGCCTTAATCATTGAGCCAATCATCTTAAAATTTTGCATATACATAAGAAACGGACTTATGATATCTTTCATCTCGAAAAAAGTACTGATCCCGAGGAAAACAACAAAAACATTCTTATGATAGTAGATGGCACCACGTTTCTTTCGAATCTTGATCGAAATTGAAATTCTAAATTAACACGAGGGAAGCCGCGAGAAAAATCTAGTTTTATATTAAGGAAGTGAAGTATTTTACGAATCTAGTTTTCCGTGAATATTATTATAATTAAATTCATTCCGTAATGTTAAGTCGCAGATCCTAGATCAAGACTTATTTTGTTGTTCCAAATTTAATAATATTAATAAGACTTATTTTCATCTCAAATAGCAATGATAAGCTCATCTTTTTTTGGAAGTCGGTTATAAGATTATAAAAAACGAAAAAAAAACGTCCTCTCGACCGAATTTCGGTTGGAGATTAGCCAACTACGCAGGAGATATTATAGTGCACAAGTGTGTGCGCAAACACAGGTGCACTCTCTATTCCCTCACTCTCATAATCCGATGGGACGGCATTCCGACACTACTGGAGAGAGATTAGGCGCAGTGCCAACAGCTTTACGTGCCTTTCGAGGCATGGACTAAGTGATAATTAATTTACAATACGCCCCTTACTTATGAAAAGTACCTTGAGTTCGAACCTGAGACCTCTGACTTGCCAGTCAACGGTCATACCACTAGGCAATCACGACTCGATACAATAAGGTTGTTAGGTCGTTAGTGACATGCATTTACACAAAAATTGAGTTTAATCCAGGATATAACAGTCAAATAATAAATAAAGCATGTACATGTTATGCCTGTCAAGACATACAAATTAAAACAAACAGAAAACGAAAAAAACTAGTGCGCAATTTATTAATAACTAGCTTTTGTCCGCAGCTTTGCCCGTGTTAATTAAGAACACGTGGCGCCATCTATTAATTATCATAAGAATGTATGCATGATGACCGCTGGGCAAAAGCTGCCACAATATGGGTGCCTGAGGACGGACGAAGACGCCGAGGCCGGCCTAGAAAGAGGTGGCGGGATGACTTAGACGCCTATCGCGAGGACTGGTTCGGGTGGCGCAGGAAAAAAGTACTTGGAAGGATATGGGGAAGGTCTTTGCTCAGCAGTGGGACAGTAGGCTAAGCAAAAAAAAATGTTATTGTTGTTTTTCTCAGGAACACTACTTTTTTTCGGGATGAAAGACAGCCAATGTCAGTTTCTGTATACATCTGATATCGTATATGCAAAATTTAGGATGTTCGGTGGTTTAGGCGTGAAAAGGTAACAAACAAACGAACTAACTTTAGCATTCATAATATTAGTTAGGATTAGGTTAGGTTTAGTCAGAAACAATAAAAAATACATCAATATTTATAACTAAATAAACATTTTAATAACTTAAGTCAATGTAATCAAGTAATAAAAATGACAATAATTATTGAAGCAAATAGTCATTCCACTTTAATACACAGAATGTAATGTCTGAATGTAATGTAATGTAACACATTAAACGCAACCTCTCATGAGGTGACTCAGCCCATTAAGGAGCGCATATACCTACTCGCTAATCTGAAGATATAAAATCAATGAATATAGTTATGATAAATCGCAAAAAACCAAGTTAAAGAGAACTTTTTTTATAGACACGCCTGTATCCCCAGAGGGGGTAGGCAGAGGTGTGTGCAGTACACCCACGTTTCGTCGGCTATAAGTCCCATGTAATAGGGGGCGAGCCTATTGCCAATAACCGGGCACAATACCAGACTCCGTGCTGCTACTGAGAATTTCCTAATGGAAAGACCCAATAACACTGCCCGACCCGGGGAACGAACCCAGGAGTCGTGCTCAGCAGTCGCGCTTGCTACCACTAGACCAATCACATTACAAAATAACATAACAAAATTTCAGCAAAAATTTCAGCTTGATCGGAACAAGTTTTCACAAATAAAGATGGTATAAATAAAAATTCATTTAAAGTTATTTATATTTTTGCTGAACCTTTGTTATGTCATTCTCCATAACTTGGTTTGTTGCAATTTTTCATAACTATATTCACTGGCTTTATATCTTCAATGTGCGAGCGAGATAGCAGATTAGCGAGTATCCGCGCCGCAAACTAAAAAAACATTTATTCTACGATTTATCGTAATGCGCAAAAAAACTGTTCCGACCGCGTTGACGGAGAATACTCAATACGTCAGCGGCCCGGGTCAAGTGCAACCCGCGTATAGACGAGCGATCGGATTCGCTTGCGCTGGTTCCTTTCGCTCGTCCCGACGCACCTGCTTGCGTCAATGGAGCCCGTCGCCAGGTCGGTGCCAACCGTCCCGTTCACTAGTCCGCCGCGCCGTAGAGCACACACAGTAGGGGAGAGGTTCCGGTACCAAATTGAAACCACTTTTCTTCAAGAGTTCTTCCTTTTATTCTTGCTTCGTTTCTTGAGGTGGCTGAGCTCGAACTGTGCCGGCCGTACAAACCGCCCTTTCTTTTATACTGTTTTCCGCGGAAAAATGTGGGCGCTCTGATTGGTCGACCAATGAGCGTGCGTGATTTTTAGCCAATCAGAGCGCCGTCCTTTCATGTGTTTGTACGGCGAGCCTATTCGTGCGTGAGTCACCTAATGTTTACATTTTTATTTTTCTACAATTTTCACAACTTATAATACTTAAAAATATCTTATTTTAATACAGTATTACGCCTAATAGAGTCTATTTTGGTTTTCTTATATGATTCTTATATGACACTTATAAGAATGCGAAATGTGATAAAAAATTCTATTCTTTTTACAACAAACAACTTGTTTCCTAGTTCAATTAGTAAGTAAAATGGAAAATAAAACTCTCCTAACTATTTACAAGTCTTATATACTAAGCCCTATGTACTTAAAAAATATTATTTATTAGAACTTATACTTATCTACGTAATTACTTATGAAATCTAAACGTAATCGTGTTCAATTATACTATGTTAAACATAAACAATATGAAATTAACAATAAAACATTCAAAAAATACGAAAACATAAAGAAATATAAATAATTTGACAATACGAAACAAATCAACTATGTACAAATAATCCCGTTCGTCCGCTACTCGCGCCCGTGGGTGTGCGCGGCCACTACTTCTACCTAGCCGCTTGCACGACGTCCGTCGCTGTCTGGTCGCCGACATTCTCCCCCTCGTGCGTCGCACCATCCTCCGGACTCGGCGAATCAGCTGCCACCAGCAGCACGATGCGGGAACTGGGTCGTCTCAGCACTCCTCCTTTGGTCTCGACATCGACGATCCTGGTTCTTCCGTCTGGACCCGGGTGCACGTGCAGGATCTTCCCTCGTGGCCAGGTGCATCGTGGCAGCGTTGCGTCCACGATCAGTACCACGTCGCCAATCTTCAGGTCCGTTGCTTCTGGCCGCCCGCTGATTCTACGTGGCAGCAGCGAAGGTAGGTATTCTCGCAGCCACCGTTGCCAGAAGTGGTCGACCAGCCGTTGCGTCGTCTTCCAGGTGTCGCGTCCCACCAGCTCGTTGTCTTCGAAGTCGCCGATCCTCGCTGCGCCGCACGAGCGCCCGATCAGGAAGTGGTTTGGCGTGAGCGCTTCTTCTTCTAGATCTCCCGACAGGTGAGTTAGAGGTCGAGAGTTGACGACATGTTCTGCTTCCAGAAGAAGTGTGTGGAGTACTTCTTCTCGCGGGTGCCTTTCCTTCAGCGTGGCGTCTAGTGCGGTTTTGATGGATCGCACTAAACGCTCCCATGCGCCTCCCATGTTCGGCGCTCCCGGCGGGATGAACTTCCACTGCACGCCGATCTTCTCGACTTCGGAGACCAGGTCTTGATTCATGTTTCTGACGGCTTCACTTATTTCTTTGTTCGCGCCGACGAAATTGGTGCCGTTGTCACTGTAGATGATCTTCGGCATCCCTCTTCTTGCTGCGAATCTTCTCAAGGCTAATATCATGGAGTCTGTGGAGAGTGACGGTGCCAGCTCTATGTGCACCGCCCGCGTAGTCAGGCAGGTGAAGAGAGCTCCCCATCTTTTTTCGTGTCTTCTTCCCACGGTGACGCTCAGGGGCCCGAAGTAGTCGACGCCGGTGCACGTGAAGGCCGGAGCGCCGTGATGGAGTCTTTCTTTGGGTAAATTTCCGGTCGGTATCTCTTGTGGCTTCGCTTTCTTGACTCTGCACCACTGACAACGATGCCGCACTGCACGAATCGCCGATCTCAACCCGACGATCCAGAAGCGTTGTTGGAGCTCGTTCATGACTGTAGCGTGGTTCCCGTGATTGAACTTCTGGTGATAATCTTCAATGATGAGTCTTGTGATCCTGTTCTTGCTGTCGAGTACCACCGGTCGCTTGCAGTCCCTGGCGAGTTCCCGTGCTGCGTCGATTCTTCCCTGGAGACGTAGTAGTCCGTCTTCAATCTTCACATCGAGCTTCTTGAGTTTGCTGCTACCGACGAGTCGCTTCCCTTGCTGCAGATGCTGGATTTCTTCACCGAAGCTCTCTTGTTGACTTCTCTTCAACAGCAGTACCTCAGCCTGTTCCAGTAGCTCGATGGTCAATGGGATGAATGACGTCCTCTTCTCGTCTGTCGTTCGCAGATATGGCTTCGGATTCTTCTTGACCCCTTGTCTTTTCCAGTCTGGATCTTCTTTGCAAGTATTCACCTTTTCCGGCTTCTTGTGAAGACGTATAAACTGCAGGATCCTGGCTGTCGTCCTCAAGAGGCGTCTCCATTGCGAAAACCTGGTAGGGTCGGGCGTACTGTGACTGCTATCGCTCGTTCCGACGGCCACCGTGTCGACTGTCTTCTCTTCTCCGGTGTTCTCCTTTTTGAAGCTTCGAGGTGCAGGCCAATACGCTTCTTCTTTTGCCAAAAATTCTGGACCTTTGAACCAACGGTGTTCTTCATCAAACTCTTCTGGAACGCCGCGGGTCGCGTCGTCTGCGGGATTCTGCGCTGTAGGTACCCATCTCCATTGTTGAGGACGCGTGAGGTCTTCTATCTCGGCGAGGCGGTGGGCGACGAAGGTCTTGAATGTCCTGGGGTCCGTCTTGATCCAGGATAACACGATGCTGGAGTCCGTCCAGTAGATCTTTCTTGTTACTTGCAGGTCCAGCTCTTCTTCCACGGAGTGCGCGAGTCTGCTTCCCAGGAGAGCGGCTTGCAGCTCTAATCTTGGCACTGATACTGGCTTCAACGGCGTCACTCTTGCCTTTGCTGCTACCAGGTGAGTGTTGTAGACGTTGGGCTGATCTTCTGTACGCCAGTACACTGCTGCTGCATACGCTGTCTCGCTGGCATCCGTAAACACGTGAAGCTCCCCCTCGGTGCGATGTGGAGCCACGCACCGTGGAACGTGTAGATTCTTCAGTAGCTTCATGCTGTCCAGGTAAGATCTCCAGGCTTCGTATTCGTTCTTCTCGATTTCTTCGTCCCATCCCACGCCACTTCTCCATATTCCCTGTAGCAGCTTCTTCCCCCGGATGAGAACCGGAGACACCAATCCGAGTGGGTCGAAGGTTGACATGACTGCGCTGGTGACTTCACGCTTAGTCGGCACTTTCTTCCCCGTCAGCACCTCTTCTGAAGTGTTCCTCAGGTTTGCACGAAATCCGATGTTGTCTCTCTCCGTCAACCAGCGTAGACCTAGAGTCTTCTCTTCCTTTTCCCCAAGCTCGATTTCCTTCTTGTCCGTAGCTTCTCTTGTTGCCTGTTGCAGAAGATCCGGTCTGTTTGATGCCCATCCTCTCAATTCGAAACCAGCCTTCTTGTGGATGTAGTCCACTTCTTCGGTTATCTTCAAAAACTGGTCTTCGGAATGGAAGCTGTGTAAGTAGTCGTCCATGTAGTGATTACACTCGATGGCTCGCGCTGCGTCTGGGTACTGCTCCTTGTAGTCTGATGCGTTCTTGTTCTTCACGAAGATTGCTGTACTCGGAGAGGAGGTCGCGCCGAAGATAACTGACGTCATCCTGTACTCCTTCGGCGGTACGTCGCGTCGATCTCCTCGCCACAGGAACCGCAAGCTGTCTCGGTCTTCTGGTCTTATCCTTATCCTCAAAAACATCTCCTTTATGTCGGCTGCGACTGCTATGGGACCCTGGCGAAACCGAAGCAATACACCGAAGAGTGACTGCAGCAGATCTGGACCTGGCAGGAGCGCGTCGTTCAGGCTTCTCCCTTTGGACTTGGCTGCAGCATCGAAGACGATCCTTACTTTCTTCTTCAAAGGGTGTACCACTGCAAAATGTGGAAGGTACCACTTCTTCTTTGAGCAGCTTTCCTCTGGGGCTTCCTCGGCGTATTGGCTGTCCAGCAGGTGTTGTATCTGCGCGTTGTATTCCGTCTTCAATTTCGGGTCCTTGTCAATCTTCCTTTCGATGTTCTTGAGTCTGTTCGCTGCTGACGCGTAGCTTTCCGGCATAGGATCTGCTTCATCCTTCCAGAGTAGTCCAGCTTCGAAACGACCGTCTTCCAACCTCTTGCAGGTTTTTTCTAAGATCGCAATCGCTTTTCCTTCAGCATCAGTTGTTGGTCTTCTTGCTTGAATACCCAGAGCTTCGATCGCGAAGTGTTCCTTGATGGCTTGATGCATATCCTCTTCTACGGTGTTGGCGTGTAGACAGCTGTTCAGGAAATGTACTGGTCTTGCGCTCCCGAAGTCTGTGCCATGAAGTACCCATCCTAGTCCAGTCTTCGATGCCACTGGTTGTCCGGGTCTTCCTCTTACGGTTTCTTGAGACACTATCAACTCCCAGTTGTCTTGTCCGATGAGCAGTCGTGGCGGCTCCGCTTCGTAGAACAGGATATCAGCCATCTTCTTCAGGTGTGGCAACTCTTCTATCCTCTTCTTGTCGAGGAACTGCGGTGTTAGCTTCAGTTCTTCAACTGTTCTGACTCTTCTCAGCATCTTCATTTCTGGCTGGTGAATTCCTTTTATCTGAAAATCAATTTTCTTAGAATTCTTCTTATTGACGAGCTTTCCTCCTATGGTTTCGATGATCAGCTCCTCTTCTTCACCAACCGCTCCGATGTAGTCAGCTACGCCGCTGTCCAGTAATGAGATAGTTGAGCCTTCATCCATGAGCGCCATAATCCTTGTTGCTCCCTTGGGTCCATGTACCTCCACAGGAGCCATCTTCAAATAAGCCCTCAGTGTAGCCACGTTGTTCACTTGCGCAGTCATGGTAGCCACGTCGTGGTGAACTTCCTTCTTGCTGGCCTCTTCGGTTACTTCCTTCTTCTCTCCCATGTCCACGTGTAGCTGGTGGTGATGCCATCTTCTGCAGATCTTGCACGGCGGTTTCCTACAGCTCTCCTTCCTGTGCCTTCCCTGCAGACATTTGAAGCAGACCCGGTGCTTCTTCACTGCTGCCCACCTATCTTGAACCGACATCTTCTGGAACTGCTGACAATCGAGAAGGGTGTGATCTCCTTGGCATTGTTGACATGCTTGCTTTTCTTTGCTTCTGTCTTCTCTTGCGGTGTGTGTCGCTTGTCGCGTAGTGCGCTTGTAGTTGTTCTTCTCTTCTGCAATCGCGAAGGCTCCACACTTGTCAGCTTCCTTGTTCAAAAACATCGAGATCTTTGATAGGTCGGAGAAGTCACCATCTTCTGTTTCTGCAGTGTGATCGTACCACCGGAACTTCAGGATCGTAGGTAGCTTGTCGACGATTTGCTTCACCATCTCCGGGGAGTAAAGATATTGAGGCTTCTTCAATCCTTTGATTGCTGCTACACTGTTGTTGACTTGGCTAGCGAAGATGCATATGTCCTTAGGGTTATCCGTTATTCTTGAAAGCGCCTTCACTTTTTCCAGCTCTGCTAGCACCAGTGCATCTGGTCTTCCGTATCTTCTTTTCAGAGCTAGCATCACTTCCTTTGGAGAGGCTTCAGAGTACAGCAGACTCTTGATGGCTTCTCTTGCGTTCCCCTTCAACGCTCTTCTAAGACGCGCCATATTCTGAGCTTCAGTGAACATAGGTGCCGTGTCTTCGTATACCACCTTGAAGGCCAACCACTCGCTGCTAGCCCCATCAAAGTACGGCAGCTCATGCATGTACTTGGGCGGCGGGGCTGGATATCCTCTTGTGGTACAGGCTTCCTTGATAGCGTTCGCCAAAGCTTGAATTTCAATCGTAGCCCTCTTGGTTTCCGAGTTCTGTTCTACCTTGGCCGCTGGCAGGTCTTCTGGGGGGGGGTGACTGAGCGGCTCGGGCTTGTCACCATTCCTTTCTTCGAGTATCGACGTCTGGATCCAATTCTGCACCTTGGCTGTTCGATCCTCTTGATCTCCCAGGTCTTCTTCTACTGAGTCTTCATCATCACACTGCGCCATCTCCAATCTGACGCGGGCTAGCCTCGCTGCTGCCTGTGCTTGCTCCAGCTCCAGGCGGGCCAGTTCCTCCCTGGCTTCTAGCTCGCGTCTTCTGGCGGATGAGCTCGTGGTCTTCGTTGACCTGGCTCGCCGACTCAAGACCCTGTGCTGAACTGGTTTCCCATCCTTCTTCAAGGCCTCTTGCTGGCCCCGGACAGTTCGTGACGTCGCCGTTGTTGCTTCCTCGGTGATGGTACCGGAAGTCTCCGTGGTCGCTGATGTGCGCTCAGTGGTGGTGGCGGACGTAGTGGCAGAGGTTACTACCTCTCGGTCATATGGGTCCCGCAACTCCTCCGCTCGGGCTTGGGGTTCCACAGGCGGTGACGTTTCCGTCGGTGCCTGGGTTCCCGTAGGCCGTGAGGGGGGGCGCTGCGGTACCTCCTTCTGGGACCTGGTGACGGGCATGTCGCAGGATCCGGCTCGAAGGACCAAACTTTGTTCCGACCGCGTTGACGGAGAATACTCAATACGTCAGCGGCCCGGGTCAAGTGCAACCCGCGTATAGACGAGCGATCGGATTCGCTTGCGCTGGTTCCTTTCGCTCGTCCCGACGCACCTGCTTGCGTCAATGGAGCCCGTCGCCAGGTCGGTGCCAACCGTCCCGTTCACTAGTCCGCCGCGCCGTAGAGCACACACAGTAGGGGAGAGGTTCCGGTACCAAATTGAAACCACTTTTCTTCAAGAGTTCTTCCTTTTATTCTTGCTTCGTTTCTTGAGGTGGCTGAGCTCGAACTGTGCCGGCCGTACAAACCGCCCTTTCTTTTATACTGTTTTCCGCGGAAAAATGTGGGCGCTCTGATTGGTCGACCAATGAGCGTGCGTGATTTTTAGCCAATCAGAGCGCCGTCCTTTCATGTGTTTGTACGGCGAGCCTATTCGTGCGTGAGTCACCTAATGTTTACATTTTTATTTTTCTACAATTTTCACAACTTATAATACTTAAAAATATCTTATTTTAATACAGTATTACGCCTAATAGAGTCTATTTTGGTTTTCTTATATGATTCTTATATGACACTTATAAGAATGCGAAATGTGATAAAAAATTCTATTCTTTTTACAACAAACAACTTGTTTCCTAGTTCAATTAGTAAGTAAAATGGAAAATAAAACTCTCCTAACTATTTACAAGTCTTATATACTAAGCCCTATGTACTTAAAAAATATTATTTATTAGAACTTATACTTATCTACGTAATTACTTATGAAATCTAAACGTAATCGTGTTCAATTATACTATGTTAAACATAAACAATATGAAATTAACAATAAAACATTCAAAAAATACGAAAACATAAAGAAATATAAATAATTTGACAATACGAAACAAATCAACTATGTACAAATAATCCCGTTCGTCCGCTACTCGCGCCCGTGGGTGTGCGCGGCCACTACTTCTACCTAGCCGCTTGCACGACGTCCGTCGCTGTCTGGTCGCCGACAAAAACATTGGGCTTTCTATACAAATTACCGCGATCGTTAAATTTGTATGGGAAGTCCAATTTTTTTTTAGGAAATTTCGGAAACTTGTTGAACAATTATTGGTTTATGAGTTGTTGGCGTATTAAATTATTGTTTCATGAGTTAAGTCACCTCACGAGAGGTAGATACTATCGCGGTCTTTTCCACCTGATCACTTAAAAATTTTTTTTGCCTAAATCTCGTAGCGGCGCCAGGCCACGCCACCTTAAAGTTTTCGTACATGATGCTGGGGCTACACCCACATCTTAACGCACTAATTGTGTTCCTGTCTTTATGAACCCAATAATGTCCAACAGCGATAGCGTGATAGTTATTGCGTTAATTATCGCGTTAAGACGCAGGTGTAGCCTGCGCATTAGGAAAGCAATAACGCAATTTGTCTGCACTGCGCAGCTTAGTGACATATCGCGTCACTCCTTTTGTGAATTTTACGGGCGAACTATTTGACTTCTTGACGGGGCTAAAGATCGCTTCTAGTTTTTGAGTGCAAGCAAAAATGAACTTAGTGGTGGTCAGGCGGAAATGTCCGCGATATGTACATGGTGTATAATATAGCTTCCACTCGCGGCTTTGCTTGCAAAGTCCACGATTACTTTAGAGCACATTTTAAACGGTGTCCAGTCCAACTATATTATGTTTACACCTAAGCTCGATAGATGGCGTGCGGATCGAGTTAGATGGCGCTATCAAGTGGTGCACAGCATTTACATAAGTAATATTTACACCTAAGCTCGATAGATGGCGTGCGGATCGAGTTAGATGGCGCTATCGAGTGGTGCACAGGATTTACATAAGTAAAATGATAATAAATATTATTTTGAGGTTACAGAGGTCAAAAACAAAGTGTCTTGTCTTATTTCAAGTACACCCTTCCTCCATATAGGACGCGAATTAAATTTGGATCTGTTCATGGTCCTTCGGCGCGGGTGTTAATTACCAGCTTCCAGGCGTGAAGGCGGTGGTTCCCGAGAATACTCCCTACGGCGCACCTAGGGGCAGTGGATCGCTGCTCGGGGCGCAATCAACCAGTGGCTGTGGCGTGGACTGCTGTGCTGGGCTTTGCTGTGGCATGGTAACCGGCAGTGACGACGCGTAACGTGACGTGTGAGTTTGTGAAGTTCAAAACTGTAAGTACATTGTCTACTAATTTGAACCTTAAGTTCAAGAGCAAAATAACTTAGTAAATTTAGTAGCAGTGATCTTGGACTTAGAATAATTTGTGAAAAAGTGAAGTGACGGTGACTCTATGCCCGAATTTTTACAAGTGTTTTGGTTTTAAAAGACTTAGAATATTTGTGAAAATTTTGTCAGCGACTTAGAAAAATATTACAAATTTTTGGGAGTCGTCAACATTTTTTCATCAATAAAATCTTGAAACAAAATTTCAACATTTTATGTAATTGTCGACTTAGTAAAGTATTTTGGATCACAGTCGGACAAACAAATACAATATGGAGCACTATTGGAAATTGCAATTAGACTTAACCAAGAGCATATCACGAGCTTTGTCTAACTATAAGAAGTCACCTAAGGAGCGTATTACTGAAAGCTATGTCGAAGTTCGGTTAGAAAGTCTCGAAAGTCAATGGGTATCATTTATCGAAACCCATCAAAAGATTCTAAGCGGCATTTCGGACACAGAATATGACAAATCACCATATTGTACATCCGAACTGTATGAGAAAACAGAAGATCTGTATTTTGATTACAAGACTGAATTAAAAGAAATGCTTGTAAAACTCTCTAAGAAAGAATCATTGCAAAATGTATCACAGTTAAATTCAAATGTAAAATCTAACGTTAAAACTTGTAATGTTAAGTTACCTAAAATTACGTTACCGACATTTTCGGGTAAATACACAGAGTGGGTCAGCTTCCGCGATTTATTTTTATCACTAATTCATAATAATGAATCCTTAGATGATGTCCAACGTCTGCAGTATCTTAAAAGTCATTTGTCCGGAGAAGCCGATCAACTCTTAAGAAATGTACCGATTACTAGTGTAAATTACAAGACTTGTTGGGAGCAGTTAAACAGTCGCTACAACAATAAAAAGTATATGGCAACTTGCATTTTAAAAAGATTTCTAAGTCAAAAAACTATTACGGTTGAGTCAGCAACTTGTCTTAGAGAATTGTTGGATACAAGTAGTGATTGTTTAAATGCACTTGAAAATTTAGGAATAAAGGTAGATTCATGGGACATTATTGTCATTCATATTTTAAGTTTGAAGTTAGATGTTGAGTCTCGAAAATTGTGGGAAGCAAAAATTTGTGAATTTTCGGAAGATTTACCCACACTAGACCAGTTTAAAAAATTTTTAGAGCAACGTTTTAGGTCTCTAGAATTTTTAGACAAAGGTTGTTCAAGCAATGTCAATAAAAATGTTCCTGTGAAAACCTTGCATGTAGCTGCAGTGTCTTGTGTATTTTGTAAATCTGACCATAAACTAGGTCACTGTAAAAAGTTTTGTAATGAAGATGTCACGTCGCGCCGTAAGTTCGTCCAATCCAATGCGTTATGTTTTAACTGTCTCGGGGTAGGCCACGCAGTTTATGCCTGTCGTTTACCTACTAGATGTCGCATATGCAAAAGAAAACATCATTCTTTACTCCATTTTAATGAAGCGTCCGTATCAGCTGACTCGAAAGAAGAACCTATGCAATCAGTTGATACAAAACAACAAGATTCAGTAAACACGGTAACAAGTTGTGCTGCAACTTCTAGCAGCCATGATTTGTTACCTACTGCCATAGTGAAAGTTATTTCCGGTACAGGCACGAAGGCAACGCTACGTTGCTTACTGGATCAGTGTTCTCAGGCCTCTTATATTACGGAATCAGCAGTACAGCTCTTAGGTCTGAAAAAGTACACGAGCTACAAATCTTCGCTTAGGTTAGGAGAAGATGATAAGGGAAGCGCATTGACTTCTAAATATATTGTGTTCATAAAATTGCAATCAATGCGCAACCCTGACTTTATTGTAACAGTAAAAGCTCATGTTCAAAGGAAACTAACCTCGAATCTTCCCCCTAACAATATTGAGTTTCCACTATGGGAAGAACTTAAGAATTACGAATTAGCAGACTCTACTTGGAATACTACGGGGAAAATTGACATGCTTTTGAGTTCCTCGGTGTATAGCAAAGTCCTTAAACAGGGACTTCGTAGAGGTCCACCTGATTCGTTAATTGCGCAGGATACTGAGTTAGGGTGGATACTGTCGGGGGAGGTACCTGAAAGGAAAGATTTAAAAAACAAAAGTCTTAACTATTTAATTTTAGAAGCAGATCCAAATGATCTTTTAAAAAGATTTTGGGAAATAGAAGAAACTATTGTAACAAAAAAGCATCTTACCGAAGAGGAGCAAGAATGTGAAACATTCTATGAGCAAACAACTCAAAGAAATTCGGAAGGTCATTATATTGTCAGGCTACCCTTCAAACATACACCACTCTGCGTACAGGGTCAAACTAAGGATATCGCCTTACGTAGATTTTTGTATTTGGAGAAGAAATTAGCGAAAGATATGGAATTGAAGAGGCAATATGCGGATGTAATCAAAGAATATATTGAACTGGGTCACATGGAAGTAATACCACCAAATCAAATAAACAAATCTGAAGTAGTATACCTCCCTCACCATGCAGTGGTGAGGGAGGACCGAACTACAACCAAGGTAAGGGTTGTATTTGACGCTTCAGCTGCGGGAAAAAATGGTATATCCCTTAATAGTGAGCTATTGGTAGGACCCAAACTCCAAGCCGATTTGAGGCACATCATTATGAGATGGCGTATGCATCCCATTTGTATAAATTCCGATATAATCAAGATGTACCGCCAAGTGATTGTGTCTAATAAAGACGTAGATTATCAAAGACTTTTGTGGCGAGTAGATCCCAAAGATGAAATACAGCATTTGCGGCTTTTGAGAGTTACTTTTGGGACGGCATCAGCTCCATATTTAGCTGTCAGGACACTGCAACGAATAGCAGAAGATGAAGGTGAACACTTTCCTGCAGCACGTGACATTGTCCTGCAGGACTATTACGTGGACGATTTGATGTCCGGATGTCAAAATGTAACAGAAGGGAAAGAGATCTACAGTCAAATGAAGCAGTTATTAGAAAAGGGCGGTTTTAAGCTGCAAAAGTGGAATAGCAACAGTTTAGAGTTACTAAAGCATATGAACTATGATAAAGCAGCAGAAAAGAGTGTAGAATTAAAAGTTGATGAAGTAACCAAAATACTAGGACTTACCTGGTCCAGAGAATCCGATGAATTTGTATACTCCGTGAAGCTACCAGCATTGAAGGCACCTGTAACTAAAAGAACTGTTATATCTCATATATCAATGTTGTTTGATCCACTGGGTTGGCTGGCACCTGCAATCATAAAAGCAAAAATATTAATACAAAAAATATGGTTATCTATGATTAATTGGGATGATGAACTACCAGCTACATTATTAAAGGAATGGTGTACTTACCGCAATGAACTCGAGCAATTGGTCCAGTACAGAATTCCTAGATGGTTGCATACTTACCGTAGTAATGCACTCGAACTACATGGTTTCAGTGATGCATCTAATCACGCCTATGCCGCTGCAGTGTATGTACGGGTATCTGACCAGCAAGGAAATATTTTTACCAACTTGGTGACTGCAAAAACAAAGGTGGCACCAATCAAGCAAATTTCTATTCCTCGGCTGGAATTATGTGGGGCAGTATTATTGGCCAAATTACTACGAGAAGTATCGCAAATATTAAAAATCGAAGCATCAAATATACATGCTTGGACAGACTCCACTGTAGTGCTGGCGTGGCTGAGTAAACATCCATCTAATTGGCAAACGTTTGTTGCAAATAGAGTATCTGAGATCTTGTCAATAACAGACGGTGTGCAATGGTCGCATGTGAAGTCTTCAGATAATCCTGCAGATGGTGCTTCTCGAGGTTTGAAACCAGCTGATTTGATTAGTAACCAGTTATGGTTGAAAGGCCCAGATTTCCTGAAACAAAAAAATATAGATTATGGTAAAAGGAAGGAGTGTTCAACAGATTTAGAAGAAAAAACTAAGAAATGTAGCTACGTTACAATGAACAATGAGGAAATTTCTTTATGGACAAAATTCTCATCTTTTAGGAAATTGATTAGAGTAACTGCTTATTGTATGCGCTTTAAGCACTTGACACAAAACAGCTCTAATAAATTTCCTAAATGGTTAACAGCTGAAGAGCTCAATGAAGCTTTATATGTCTGTGTTAAGCAATGTCAAAGGCAATATTTTAGCCAAGAAATAGACGATCTAAAGAAGACAGCCAATGTTCATAAGAAAAGTGTACTTACCTCTCTCAATCCATTTGTAGACCATAACGGGATTCTCCGGGTCGGTGGTCGCATAGAAAGAGCTACAGTTGAGCAGGATATTAAACATCCAATCATTATACCAGCAAAATCTTATTTTACGGATCTTTTGATAGCTGATGCTCACCAAAAGACACTCCATGGAGGATGTCAACTGATGGTTCAGTATTTGCGAAGCAGATATTGGGTTTTAGATGCTAAGAACCGCACTAAGTTTTATGTGCGACAATGTATAACCTGTGTACGTCATGCTGCTCGTTTTCGGCAGCAGCTAATGGGTCAGTTACCTAAAGCCAGGGTAACAGCTGATCGTCCTTTCCGCCACAGTGGAGTTGACTATGCCGGTCCGATAAATATACGGACCACTAAAGGGAGAGGTCATCAGTCTTATAAGGGCTACATTTGCCTCTTTGTGTGCATGGTAACGAGAGCCATTCACATAGAAGCAGTAAGCGACTTGTCGTCTAACGGATTTCTGGCAGCATTTAAAAGATTTGTTGCTAGACGTGGACATTGTTCAGACCTTTATAGCGACAACGGAACTAATTTTGTCGGCGCTGCGAAAGAGCTGAAAAAACTTCTGGCTGCTGAGAGATCCACCGTAGCTAAAGAAATAGCTAGCGCCTTGGCTGAGAACGGAACTAACTGGCACTTTATACCACCTCATGCTCCGAACTTCGGTGGGCTATGGGAGGCTGGTATAAAGTCTACGAAACACCATCTTAAGAGGGTTATTGGACATAATACCCTCACCTATGAAGAGATGGCGACAGTTTTGTCTCAAATTGAGGCCTGTTTAAATTCACGTCCCGTTTCTCAGCTAAGTAACAATGTTCAAGATCAGGGTCCACTTACGCCAGGGCATTTCTTGGTCGGTGAACCTTTGTTGCTTGTGCCGGAAGTCAATTACGAACAATCGAATCTTTCTAGTTTAAAACGGTGGCAACTAACTCAACGTATGGTACAGGATTTTTGGCGCCGCTGGTCAAACGAATACCTCACGCAACATATGAATCGCTATAAATGGGCGTATCAAACGCCTGAGCCAACTATCGGCGATGTAGTTTTAGTAAAGGAGGATGATTTACCTCCAGCCAAGTGGCTTTATGGCATTATAACTCAGAAGCATCCAGGATTGGACGGAATGACGCGTGTTGTTAGTTTAAAATGTAAAGGATCTGAAATTAAGAGACCAGTGTCTAAATTGTGTATTCTTCCTGTTAACGACTAAGTTTAGGGGCGTACCTAAGTTTTCATATTGTTATTGTGTGTGTTTTTGTTATAGTTAATTAGTTATATTGTTGAATTTAAGTTGTTGAATAGTTGATAGGTTCACCACTTGTATTGTGTTGTGTAGCGCAATCTATTGAGATCCTTAAATAGCCATCTATTGATTTCACCAAGATTTTGCACAATTTTGTATGGCCAAAATATTAGGTCAAGGTGGGTGGTAATATTTCAAATTTTGTCCATGGTGGGCGGTATGTCCAGTCCAACTATATTATGTTTACACCTAAGCTCGATAGATGGCGTGCGGATCGAGTTAGATGGCGCTATCAAGTGGTGCACAGCATTTACATAAGTAATATTTACACCTAAGCTCGATAGATGGCGTGCGGATCGAGTTAGATGGCGCTATCGAGTGGTGCACAGGATTTACATAAGTAAAATGATAATAAATATTATTTTGAGGTTACAGAGGTCAAAAACAAAGTGTCTTGTCTTATTTCAAGTACACCCTTCCTCCATATAGGACGCGAATTAAATTTGGATCTGTTCAAACGGTAAACTTTATAATATACAATTCAATGAACTTGAGTTTTGTTTAAAATAAAACAACATAAAACTTAATTTTTTAATATATTACTTAATATTCTAAGTAGATTCTATCGTTCAAAACCTAAATAGTTTCCAAAAATAGAATAGTTCGACATTTTTATAGTCATAAAAGATCAATTACGAGCGGGATTTGAATCTGCGACCTTCTGGGTAAAACCCCCAGTCGCTCTGCCACTAAGCTATTCCATTTTTTCGAACACTAAAGTTTATGTAGGTAAATATAATTTATTTTTATGATCAGATAATATTTTTAAAAATTAAGTATTTTCGTACTGATGAATAAAATAACTGAACATATTAAGAAAATTTCCAACATTTTTCATTTACAAAATCTACATAGTCTTTCAAAGATTGTCAAAAAGCTACATTTTCTAGATTACCCAGTGTTAATTGTTGCTTAATTTGCTTTAATATTACCAAGAGTCCTATAAAGAATCTAATTAGGCTAATTTTATGGCTAAGTGTCATTCCTCAAATACGATTGCCTACATTATTAATCTTACGATTGTGTCAATTATAATGCGCATCCTTGAAGCCTAAACATTTAAATAATTTTGACTTCTTACGTATGTTTTGATCCTTGTTACTCTATTGCATGTAGTGAGCCGGTTTCCTTCGACATTAAGATGAAACGGCCGGCCCCAAAATCTAACACTCTTAAATAACCCTTCCTGCTGAATAGGTGGCGATATAGTTGTTCTAAATATTTTTTTGCCGTACCTAATAATTTATTTTTTATTTTATTTTACTAATAAATAAAATTTTATTTTTAATTTTTAAACGCACGGGTTACAATTTAATTTATTATTATTTTATCAAGGAGGAAATTTAAGTGCAAATATTAATTTATTAGTTCATTAATACAATGTTAGCGTTAATTTTGGGTGCAGTGTCGTGTTTTTTATATGCTTTGTGGAAATGGTTGACGGTATATCGACGGTTGAAAGCTGATAATCAACCTCCTTTATATCCTGGCGTTTTGCCTATCATCGGCCATGCACATTTACTCATCGGGAACACCACGCGTAAGTTTTTTTTTTAATAAATAATTTAAAACGCACTAAAAATAACGAAAAAAAAACGAAAATCTTGTATTTTTTTTGTATTTTCCTTATGGTGTACAATAAAGAATACTCTACTCTACTCTACTCTAACGAAAGTGATGCAGACTTACTTTTCTAAAAACAAAAAGACAATTACGAGCAGAAATTGAACTTGCGACCTTCTGGTCAAAATCACCAGCTGAGCTGAGCTGTTCGTAATCCTCTTGAGCTAAATAAATTCTCTGTTAATTTATTATTTTAATTTATTTTTTTACCGTGCTATATTTTATTTTTTATTGTTTTAATTTGCTCCTATATTTTAAATTTAATAATTTTTTCTACTTAAACTATACTTAGTAGATTTTTTTTAAGCGGTAAAACATTTGTTAATACTTTTGTCATTGCTCATTTAATTGTCTGAATTTACATACTTAGGTACACCATAACAAGAATATAAACTAGCCGTGTTATGCGATACGCTCTGAATTTAAGTTCATACATCAGAATTACAGAGAAAATGGTTTAGGATTATTCTTTGATTATCTGATTTCAAAAAAATTCTTCCTTAGTTGACGCTTATGTTTAGTATTTGATAGAATTTGATATGTCGGATTAAACCAACTTATCCTTATATGTATAGATTCAATGTACAGTTTTTACTTCGTTACGATTTTATTATATGTATAGTTATGTAGAGACTAGCCGACTTAACTGTGAATATAAACTATAATATATGCCATATAAACCAGGGACCCAGTCAAACACACACAGATGCGCGGACATACATTTATGGCAATTGATTTTTATTCATATAAATTGTAAATAATGTATAGTTTGCGAAATATATGGCAGCTGTACCAGTAGTAAATGTTTGGTATTATTTATAATGACGTACTTTTGAATCACTTCGACGTCACACAGTTCTGACGCGAACTCCGTTCATTAGTATTGAATTTCTGATTTTGATCATCTACTTTTGCTGTTGACTGTACACCCACGTTTCGCCGAATATAAGTCCCATATAATAGGGGTTGAGCTTGAATTGAGTTGAGCTCGATCTCCGGGTCAGTCAAAGTGTTATTGAGTTTTTCCATTAGGAAATTCTCAGAAGCAGCACGGTGCCCGGTTAATGGCAATGTGGCATGTGGTTTCCGGCCTAAGATTAGAACCACCCTTATTCATCCCGCGGGGGTCGTAAGAAGCGACAAAGGGAAAAATCTGGAGGATGGGCATCAGCATCCTACGATGTAATTGCAACCATCTGCTACTGCGATCGCCAACCCGCTTGCTCAGCGTGGCGATTATGGGCAAATACCTCCAATGAGTGCATAAAAGAGGCTTATGTACAGCAGTGGACTAATATAGACTAATGATGATTATGATGAATGGCAATAGACTCACCCTTTATTACCTACACGTGAATTTTTGACGGCGAAACGTGGGTGTACTTCATACACCTGTGCCTACCCCCTCTAGAGAATATAGGCGTGAGTCTATGTAATATAAGTGTTCGGTTTTCACTCTTCTAAAATGACAGAGTATATATCATTGCATCTGACTTAAACTGTTAGTATTCTCGTAGTTTGCAAATTCGTACTAGGCCAGATGAAGAATACGATCTCAATTAATTACCCTTTAGATATACAACCTGTTTTAAAGACCTGCCAAATTTTAGGAGGTGATAAGATTCATGTAACTGAACAACTTTCCCCAAGGATCATAGGTCGAAGTCTTGAAACAAAAATCCAACTTCTCTTAGACACGTGTGTCACGTGACCAGTCACTTGTATAAAAATCAATTATCGATTTTCAGATTTCGACCTACGTTCCTTGGGAAAAGTTGTTCAGTTTCATGGACCTTATTCATCATCTGCCTAGGCTTTTCCCAACTATGTTGGGATCGGCTTCCAGTCTTACCGGATGCAGCTGAATACCAGTGTTTTACATGGAGCGACTGCCTATCAGACCTCCACACCCAGATACTGGGTTACACGATACCCCTTGGTAAGACTGGTTGTCAGACTTTCGGGCTTCTGACTATCCGTAACGACTGTCAAAGATCTGCAATTGACAGCCGGGGCCAACAGCTTAACGTGCTATCCGAGGCACGGAGAGTGATAATTAATTTATTCATTCCATTTCATGGACATTATTACCTCCTAAAATTTGGAAGGTTTTTAAAACAACAAGGTGTATTTTGAATGATCTTTTTAGCCAATGCCAATAATATATTATTTCAATTACGCCTGTATATGTATTTATGTATTTCAATATATTTAATTATATTTTAATTAAGCTTAATCAGGGTCTAAACTATGTTTAATTTATTTATGGTACTTAAAACAAATACGCATTTTGACAAGGTTGCTGTCTATCCAGTTAATAATTGAATAATTTTAATAATGATCAAAGCCGGATACAAAATTATTTTTAAAAATGCGTGCTTTATGATAATCAAAGTAATTTTCATACTTGTACATAATTTAAAGTATTCTAGTTTTATTAAAACTGGTTTCTGTCAAAGCAGGTTGTATTAAAATATGCAATTGTCACTTGTCTATGGCTGTTAGAAGATATATTATTCTTTGTTTATTTTTAACAAGGTTAACATAAACATTTGAATTTTGTATTTTTTTCTAAAGGTAGGTTTACTGTATTTGTAATGATATGTAATAAATTCAACTGCCTGGTTGATCTAACCGTTCGCGTCGCACGCGCAGGTGTTGCGAAAATTCAAGTATGAACATGTTGTTAAGAGTATTTGTAAATTCTAAGAATATTATACCTACCTAGAGTATTTTCTATAACATGGAAGTTGACAATTTGTCGGTGCTAGGCACCTCTGCCTTATGATGAAGTATTCTGAGAAAATTGGCTCATAATCTAGGTACCTAATACAGTGTAATGGTGTTAGTTAGAAATAAACATTTAAATGAAACTAGGCTAACAGATTCATTTAATTCTAATTGATAACAACAAAATTATATACTCAGAGTAATACTGCAACTAAAATAAAATCTAATCTTATATATAATCTATATCTTAATCTAAAAGACCGCTTCCAGTGGGCCTCTATTTAATTACGCTGAAAATTCGATAAAAAATTTCACTCCCTACAAAAGACATCAACGACATTTCGACGCTTGAAGTTGAATCATGATATAATAGCTAGTATATTATATTCTTATATCTCAATTTTCTCTTACTTTAAAAGAAACATTAGGAATATAACTTTGTATTAGCCTTTAACTGTCCCACTACAGTACAAAGGCCTCTTCTCATACAGAGAAGGATTATGCAAAAAATCACCAGACTAGCTCCAGGTTTCCTCACTGCACCTTAAGTTAGTGTTCTTTGACTTTTTAAATGTCATAAGTACTTTCTTAGGAATGTACAATTATGACATTACATACATAATTATGTACACACACATATGTGAAAATACATAATGTACTTTCTTAGGAAAGTACATATGACATTTAAAAAGTCACATTGGTATGCAAAGTTTTACGAATTGACATGCTTCCTTAGCGTGTCTGAAAACTATTAACCAACCCGGCTCTTATAATTATAACTAATTTTTAAAGTTACAGTACTATAATACTGATTGTGTGTACCATTTTGTGCAGGTTTATGGAATCAAGTAAAGAAAATGGCGGCGGAAGCCTTAAACCAAGGTGGCATTATCACTGGATTCATTGGCAATGATGTGTATTACCGTAAGTCTCAACACTATTGTATTTTTATTTTATTTTATTTAGGCAAATTAATGCCTTTGTCCAGGCGAGAGCTGTTCCCGGGTTAGGCAAAGGCACGAAACCTGGAGGGAGTACTTTTACGACTTGTAGAGGGAGAGGAGTTAGTGCTATTGTTACAGGACACGTAACTCTAACGTACCAAGGAGGGGCCCAGGAGACGTTGCGCCCCGGGCCCCCGATCCTACGAGATCCCCAAAATCTCGATATGTTCCCCGCTGAACTTTTTTTTTTTACAAAATGTACACTACAAAAAACGTCAATTATTGAGGGACTAAGGGCCCCAAGGGTTTAGTCCGCCTCTGCACTAGGCAGAATAACATAAGCATCTTTTCTTTCTCTATTATGTAGTTGATGAACTACCTGGTGTCAGAGTTTAAACCACCCACAGACCTCTGACAAGGCTTAACACACCGTAGTAAAATCTCTCAGGTGTGCTGGTTTCCTCACAATGTTTTCCCTCGCCGTTTTAGCAATCGATAAATTCTACAACGCACATAAATCCAAAAATTCAGAGGACCTTTGATTTGGCAGTCCAACTATCATACAACTAGGCTATCATGTTTATCAACATCTGCATGCAATAACAAATGTTTCATGTGATTAGTGAGAGCATCTAATGACCAAACGAAACCTAACAGTACAAATATAGTTATTTTTATGATATTCTGTGTGAGGTTAATACTACCACGGTCGACCAGCCGGTTAGAGCTTAAACCACCATGACTACCATTCAAAAAATAATCCATAAGACATCTTTGAGACACCCAAAAAGCAAATTATCCTCTAGTTATAACAAAACTGCACCAAGGCCGCTTTAATAATTAAAAATCTAATTCGATAATATCCCAAAATGACAACCTGATTATCAAACAAAATGGTGCGCATATTTTATGTATTTTCAAAAATGTTGAAATACTAGTATTATTTGAATACCGGATGTACGATTTTATAAATACTAATGTAGGTAATATAGTCGGAAATGAAACAGATTAGGTAATTTTAATAGAACGGTTCTTGGACTTGAAGTCTCGACTCTCTAGTTCCAAATCCATTTTCTCCAATTCTCGACTCGACTCGCTATTGATAAAAATTTTCTCATCAATTTGTGACTGCCTCGTTGGTCTAGTGGTAGCAAGCGCGACTGCTGAGCACGAGGTCCTGGGTTCGATCCCCGGGTCGGGCAAAGTGTTATTGGGATTTTCCATTTAGAAATTCTCATTAGCAGCACGGAGTCCGGAATTGTGCCCGGTTAATGGCAATAGGCTCGCCCCCTATTACATGGGACTTATAACATAGCCGGCGAAACGTGGGTGTACTGCATCTCTGCCTACCCCCTCTGGGGAATACAGGCGTGAGTCTACACAATTTGCGAGTTCTCCCTGCCTCATTGGTTAATGATCTCCATTCTTCTTTATTATTTCCATACCTTCTAAGTTTGGCTTGTAATAATCTGACCAGTTGGAAGAGAATATCGAAATACTTTGGATATCAGTTATTAGATAAGATCAGTTCGTACAGGATTTGTATAGCTTGATGATTATTACAGTAATAGCAGACCCCGAAGACAGTGTTACTGCTGCTAACTCCTGTTTACAAAAACACTTCGCCTACGACTTTGGGAAGCCTTGGATGGGAGAAGGATTGGTCTTGGCATCAGGTAATTATACAAAAAAAGCTTATTTTAATTTCAGTCTAAATAATATCATAGTGACGAATTTGACTTAAATATTAAGTCCTCAGAATACCAGCGCTGCAGCATTTAATATTCTTGCTCGACATGCTGAGATGGGTACCAATTTGGGTGCCGTGTAGTATCTAGCCTAGGAATAGAACAACCCCTACTCGCCCCGCGGGTGTCGTAAGAAGCGCCAAAGGGAAAGATCTAGAGGATAGGCAGCAGCATCTTTCTTTGTAACAGCAATCATCTGCTACTGCAATCACCAACCCGCTTGCCCAGCTTGGCGATTATGGGCAATAATTGGGAGAGGCCTTCAGCTGTGGACTAATACGGGTTGATGATGATGATGGGTACCTTTTTCCGCCTCGTACAGGTACCATGGTTCTGTATTCCTTATTTCTCATGTATTTACCTGTGCGAGTCCTTAACAAACAGTTTTCTTTCTTTCTTTATTAAAAATTCCCCAAAGGTGCTCTTATCCGTATATGGGGGACCTGGAAATTTTAGTTGAAATTAAAACAAAATTTAATTTCAGGTCAAATATCATTAATATATTTTGACCACAACTCATTGTGGCAATGAAGAAGTGTCATGAAGAGAAGAAGTCAAAACTTCTCCCTCAGACTTCTTCTCGAAAAAGGAGATGATGACAGTCATCATCTCCGTTGATTTCTACAATTTTCTTAAAACATTGTTCGTTATCTTTCCAAGGTCCAGTATGGAAGCGCCATCGTAAGCTACTGAATCCAGCGTTCAGTCTCCAGGTGCTGCACGGTTTTCTAGGAGTTTTCAACATTCAGGCGAGACGGCAAGTCAGCCATTTTGATGCAGAAGTCGGCAGAGGCAAATTTGATCACCTAGCATCGTTGAAACATATTGCTCTAGAAACAGTGTGTTGTAAGTATTCGTTATTAATGTAATTCATCTGCCTAGCCTTTTCCCAACTATGTTGGGGTCGGCTTCCAGTCTTACCGAATGCAGCTGAATACCAGTGTTTTACATGGAGCGACTGCCTATCAGACCTCCACAACCCAGATACTGGGTTACACGATACCCCTTGGTAAGACTGGTTGTCAGACTGTCGGGCTTCTGACTACCCGTAACGACTGTCAAAGATCTACAATTGACAGCCGGGGCCAACAGCTTAATGTACTATCCGAGGCACGGAGAGTGATAATTAATTTATAAAACGCACATAACTTACGAAAAGTCAGAGGTGCGCGAGACCTCTGACTTGCCAGTCAGCGGTCACCACCACTAGGCTATCACGACTCTCTTAGTCATTAATAGTAATTAATCCTTACTAATTTAATGTGAAAGTAAGTTTGTTTGTTTACTTGCTTTTTACGCCTAAATATTGAACCAATCGTCCTGAAATTTTGCATATACCTACGTTGTCAAGAGAGAGATTTGAAACTTCGACTTTCTGATGGGATACGGTGGCTCAGCGGTTAGAGCCGGTACGCCGAAGATCGCGTGTTCGAATCCCATCCGTATTAGCTTTTTTCAAATTTCTTATCTATACTTATAAAACAGTACCGTGACTGACTGACTGACAGACAACGCACAGCCTAAACCGGTGGACCTAGAGACTTGAAATTTTGAGACAATATTCTTAAAGTACCCTAGGGGTGCACTAAGGAAGGATTTTTGGAAATTCCACCCCTAACTGGGTGAAAATACTCTACCCCTACCCTACCCTACTCTACCCCTACCCTACCCTACTCTACCTCTACCCTAACCTACCCATACTCTTCTACTCAAGGTGGAGGCCGCGGCAAAATCCAACAAATCAAAAACCATGAAAATCGGTCCAGCAGTTCTCGAGTACACCTACTAATTTTCATGACTTCAACTTTTAAAATGGCAGAATTTCATTTAAACTTTGATCTCCTATATTTTCTTCCCATAGTGATTGAATATCGAGATATCCGTTAATTAATTATGCTACTTTGATTTTCTTTCTAATATTGAATTTCCTACACAAACTTTCACCCCCGCCGCCCCTTTCCTCCCTAATAGATAGAGTTTTCAAAAAGCTGAAACACTTATTTGTTAAGTAAAAAGCTAAATACTAAGTTTAATGACGGATTTTTGTACCTACAAACTTTAGTCCCCTTTTATATCTCTTTAGGGGGAAAAAAATCACAAATTTTTGATACACGTCTTTCTTATTTTTAGCGCATAAGCTTAATACTTATTTTTATACCTGTAACTTAAAAAATAACGAATTTTCCATACAAACTTTCACCCCCTTTTTTATCCACTCAATGGTAGATTTGAAAAAAAAATAACTATGCTCGTCTTTCATCTAACGACCGAAAAGCTGAATACCAAGTTTCGTACATATAACTTTAAAAACGACGGACTTTCATACAAACTCTTATCCCCCTTTTCACCCAGTTAGGGGTGGAATTTCCAAAAATCCTTCCTTAGTGCACCCCTAGGGTACTTTAAGAATATTGTCTCAAAATTTCAAGTCTCTAGGTCCACCGGTTTAGGCTGTGCGTTGTCTGTCAGTCAGTCAGTCACGGTACTGTTTTATAAGTATAGATAATATCCTAAGTAAATTTTTTTTAACGTAAAACGATTTTGTTATCAAAACTAAAGCTGTGTACCAAATATCAGATCAATCTGTCAACAGGAAAGGGGTGAAATATTGATTACTAAATTTGACCCAAGTAATCAGCAGATCAAACGAAATAAAACCGTTTAAAAACCCTGTAGTTCCTTGTAGAGTCATTTATATTATACCGAGAAAAATGTACTAGGAATACACGAAAAAATGTATTACTTGGATGAATTTCACTGCCTCGTTGGTCTAGTGGTAGCAAGTGCGACTGCTGAGCACGAGGTCCAGGGTTCGATCCCCGGGTCGGGCAAAATGTTATTAGGTTTATCCATTAGGAAATTCTCAGTAGCAGCACGGAGTCTGGAATTGTGCCCGGTTAATGGCAATAGGCTCACCCCCTATTACATGGGACTTATAACATAGCCGGCGAAACGTGAGGGTACAGCACACCTCTGCCTACCCCCTCTGGGAAATACAGGCGTGAGTCTATAAAAAAAATTCACGAAAATTTACCAAAAAGTTAAGGATCTCATTTGTATCACCGCGTAATTCGCTTTAAGCCAGGAAGCTTATCCATTTTAGGTTTCATGTATAAAATACTAAATATTATCACGGCAACTTATAGATAAGGTAACTGTTTAAAAGTTAAACTAATAAAGTGTTACGAAATTGTTAACTTAATTCATGAAATTCACCCACTTACAAACTTGCTCTTGATTTAATAATACAACTTTGAACACGTTAATCTTTAGTAGTTGCTAGCTGCGCCTGCGCAACTTTGAGTGCAACTCACAATCCGATACAACCAGAGAGAGATCAGGCGCAGAGCCAACAGCTTAACGTGCTCCGAAGCACGGAGTAAGTGATAATTAATTTATAAATAAGTACGTAACTTAAGGAAAGTCAAGAGGTGCGCGTATTGCGTTCGAACCTGAGACCTCTGACTTGCCAGTCATCGGTTATATCACTAGGCTATCACAACTCAAATTCATAATTTATCTTACAAAGGATGTGTAACTTTAGATTTTTTTGTTTTCTTATCGCATAAAAGGCAAATAAAAAAAAAATCAAAAAGTATATTTTACGGTCATATCAACACACAATATATCAACATACGATACTTTTTTGTGAATTTTTTTTACATGTTATAGCACATGATAGCTTATTAAATATAATTATTTAATAAGAAAATTTGAAAAAACAACTGATACGGATGGGATTCGAACCCACGATCCGTCGACACGGTACGTCGAAGATCGTGGGTTCGAATCCCATCCGTATCAGTTGTTTTTTCAAATTTTCTTATTAAATAATTAAACATACGATACATTAACAAAAAACTAAATGACATATAAATTAAATTATCTTTTTTATTTTAGGGCTCTTAACTCCTGCATTTTAATTTTAAAAAAGGTCTATCTCCACAGTATTAGATACTTAAGGACAAGGGTCCAAATTTATTGCCCATGATTTAAAAAAAATCTTTAAAATGTTGAAGAACTGGTTTTGTACCATAAAAATGTAAGCAAACCTTATGTGTAGGTACCATAGCATTTCCCTTACACTTATACATATTTTAGGTTTGCATACATTGATGTATTAATACTATTTTTTTACGTTTTATAATAAAATATAATACCTTAATAGTATACACAATATAGTACCATAATATACTATAATAATATACTATATACTTATACATATACTATAGTATAATACTATTTAAAAAGCACTGTCGTAGATCCCGTCTACTTTGACGACAGTTACAAGGGTGTAGACTATTTTGACAGCTCTAGCTCTAATAAAACCGTCAAATTTTCTGTCCTTTTTCTGTGGTGTATGATAGAAAAGGATATAGTACTAACTACTACGGTATATAAGCACTGTTACTAGTAATATATCATTTTCTATCCTAAGGCTGAAGACCGGTCAGCCTATGTCGTCAGTGGACGTCTACTGGCTGTTAATAATGATGATTAAAAAAATAAAAATTAAGAGCCAACAGGCATTGCGAAAAGGGTCCAAGCTACCGGAAGTTAAAACCATGTGAATAACAATTTGATATAAAAAGAGTGTAAAAAAAACGTGATCTCTATGTTGAACACGTGTGAATCTTATATATTCATAAAAAAAATAATTTATTCATAATATTAATATTTTATTCATCATAATTTTATAATTATGATGAAAACAGTTATATTATTAGTAGGATAGGACAAAATTGTAAAAATAGGACACAAAAAACCTTTAGCACATTTAATGATTCCCGCAATAAATTTATGCATAAGATGCGAACAGTAAAGTTCCAAATTTTATTTTATTAGGTATATCGGCGTATAGGTATGTGGGTTGTGGAGGTCTGATAGGCAGTCGCTCCATGTAAAACACTGGTATTCAGCTGCATCCGGTAGGACTGGAAGCCGACCCCAACATAGTTGGGAAAAGGCTAGGCAGATGATGATGAGGTATATCGGCGCAAACACAAAAGATCACCAGCAATTACGTTTAGGAATCTGATTACTAGTTTATAAATCGTTTATAAATCGCAAGCGCGTCGAGTCCTATAAATACGACCGCACTGTCCGCGACCGAGCCTAAACGATACTTTGAGTCTGCCGTCCGCCATCCTAACCCTCTGTTAGTTTCGGCCGTTAGTTACGCTCCCTCTCGTATCTCCAAGATCCGCCGTCCGAGGCACGCGCTCACCTACCCCGACGATGATATCACCATTTGTCAGGTAGAGACCGCCGAACGAGCAAAAGCTCTAAACACTGCACAGAACCGCCCGATTTTCCGTCCTCGCCGACGAGGCCCGTCGCGAAGACCCAGTAATTGTCCTCCCCGACCCTTGCTTATGCCAGCCCGGGCTGAGCCTGTAGCCATAAACATGTCCCTAAATAATCAAAATCAGATCCAGCTAGTCCCTAGCATGCCCCCAAGCAACGCCCTAAGCCGAGGCCCGAGTCCCATTAGGGGGCGCCCTTAGCTGCAGTTGCTTTAGGTTTAGTTTAATTGCTTTAGCTGGAGGCCTTTAGGTCTCGCTAGAAGTCCGGTTAATCAGTCTGAGCTCCCTAGAGCTATAACTGAGAGAGACCACGTAGAAAAAAAAAAAAAAAAAAAAAAAAAAAAAAACGCGCGCGACCGAGCATTCGTAATCGAGCCGCCGCACAGTACGGACCTCTCTAGAACACTGTTACGCTGCCCGTTGAATATACGAAACTTATCAAGTACTCTTGAAGTTTTCTTTCGAAGACCCAGACATGAGCTATCTTCATCAAGATGACAATTGTGACGTCGGCGATACTGACGTCACACTTTTCAAAAACGTTACGGAGGTTCCTTTTCCGTCAGGTATATTATAGAAAAAAAATCGCTTACGATCCGGATTTGAACCCAACTAAGCTATTCGTAACCCGTGCTATCGAAACTCTTCTACATTCAACCATCGGTAGGTATGTTCAAGTTACTAAATGACGGTAAATACCTAAATAATATTGGTTCATTAACATAATAATTATGTTTCTTTCAAATTAGGAGTCAAACTTGAAAGTTTATGAAGATTTGCATATGTTTGATTGATACTCAACGGTTGAATGGATTTAAATGAAACTTGACAATGTATCCAAAAATATTGTAAGGCATTATTTAAAAGAGCAACCATGGAGTTTCTTGCCAGATTTTCTCCATGAGGGGTAGGCTGCCCTTGGAACTGGCAAAAGAGTCACTCTTGTAATAATATTAGAATTATGACTATTCATAAGTGCCTAAAATGGTCTACATGAATAAAAATATTTTGATTTGGATTTTGACAGAGAGATAGACCTTATCCTGGATTTAATTTTCTATTCTATTCCGACTTTCGATGCGGGTAAAGCTAGTGTGTAGCACTCTTAAAAGCCGACAACGCATCGACACCATAATCTAGATCCTATTCAACTAATACCTATTCTTTATTTTTTCTTTTTTTTGCATTGGTATCGATGCCTTCTAAAACTGCAAAGTTTGGAGCACAGAGTCGGATACGTAATGTATTCCGATATATACACACGCCCTAGGCGTAGAAAAATATTTCACATTTCGACTGATTCTGATGGGATACGGTGGCGGTTAGAGCGTCGGCACGGTACGCCGAAGATCGTGGGTTTGAATCCCATCCGTGTCAGCTGTTTTTTCAAATTTCTTATTAATTAATTATAATACCTACTTATTCCTTATTGTTTCTAGTGACCGCCTTCGGCATCACTGCTGACGAAGATAAGGATTTTAACAAACTTTACATGGCTGCGGTAGACCAAATCTTGAACATAATAGCTCTGAGGTTCTCAAACTTCTGGCTCCAGAGCGAATTTATCTACGGCCTCACAGACCTCAAGAAGAAGCAAGATCAAGTCGTCAAAGTTTTAAATACTATGTCTACTTCTGTAAGTATACATAATTACATAAGTGTAAATACTATTTTTAATACAATACCTACAGACTTGAAAATATGCAAACATTTTTTAAAATTAAGTTCAACTATCATTTACACTTAGGGGAAGAAAAATTTAATTATGAAACTAACTTACATATTGCCCTATAATTCCAGGTCATCCAAAGGAAGAAGGAATTGATGAAGAGCATACCAAGAGAGGAATGGGAACAACAAAGAGCACGCACAGGTAATGTAACAAGTGACAAGCGGTACTAACATGTGACAAGCTACCTAAAGATAATTTTAATTTGCGAGACTTAGTAAGTCATCTCAAAAACCTCTGACATGCTTCAGACTACCTTAGGCAGTCTAATTAGGTTATTAAATATAATTAATCACTATCCTAGATTGTCAAATATTTTAATTAAAATATACCTAGTCAAAAATGTTAATAAAATATTTTAATTGAAATGTTTGACAATCACTGTCCAGCAAAAAGCTGTTAAATGTTAAAAAATAAGTCATTGCGTGAATAAATTTACGACGAGACTACGCATGCGCTTGTAGAAAAACAAGAATTACCTTATAAGGCTATTTATTATATTACTTCTATGACAGCTACTAATGGGACTCGGGTCTCGGCTTAGGGCGCTGTTTGGGGACATGTTGATGACTAGCTAGAGCGAGGCGCGGTTGCGGTAACCGGCCCCGTCCGATACAGTGCGAGAAACACGCAGGGGGGAGACGTTTTTAGTGGGTTGCGAGCCCCACATAACCGTACGTCCTCGGACGTGCGGTATGCGGAAGGCAATTTTTACTCCCCCCTGCCACAAAAAAAAACAAAGGACTAGCTTCAGAACGTAGTGATAATACTCTTTGCTAGCTAGATCTGATTTTGATTATTTAGGGATATGTTTGTGGTTACAAACTCAGCCTGGGCTGGGATAAACAAGAGTTGGGAAGGCAATTTTGAAACATTTGAATCTATAGTCATTTATCGTGCCGATCGTTATTCTTATATTTTCTCCTTCCAGGAATAAAATGCAAAGCTCTAATGGATCTTTTGTTAGAACTGTCAGAAGACAACACTCTGACTGATAAGGAGATCAGAGAAGAAGTGGATACTGCTATCGTTGCGTCGTACGACACCACGTCGTGTTTGTTGGCTTACATCATGATGCTGCTTGGAACTTACCCTGACGCGCAGGAGAAAATGTATCAAGAGTAAGTATGACACACTATTATACATATACACCAGAATTCGGTGTCCCGACACAGTAAAAATAACAAAAGCTTGTACCATATGTGATTCGTGGGACAGTGAATGGTTTAATACTGTACTGTAATAATAGTTCTCGTGATTACAGTCGATGCAATAAGACTAAATCGTCAAGATTAATAATACAAACATGATTGCAATTATTATAAACTTCTACAATATACTCTTCTTGTATAGGTATAGTAGTCGATATCGAGAAGTCAGTAGGTCTTAAAAAGTTCATAATTGATCTAAACTCAGAATATAGTAACCCTTTTCTTCTTCTTCCTTCTAATCGGTCCTTTCTGCTGAGGATCGTGACTCTTCATTCTATCAACTATCTGTCTCCATCGGTTTCTATTAGTAACCGCATGGAATGCGACGCTAATAGGTGAGTAAGAGGCATCTCCAGCTGTTTAAATATCTGGTCTGACCATCTATTGGGACTCCAGTCTCGAGATCTAGATATATAGCCATATAGATGAGCTCGGAAGTTTCGGTGGTCACTAAATTCGTGCCTCAAATTACTGAAAATAAATAAACAAAATATATTCTGTACTTACTTACATATTTAGTATGTCAGTGCTCTAGACTCAGTAAATTAACTAATTAATAAATACAGGTAAACTTGCCAGTGTTGTGTGTATTTCAAACTTTTTTGAAAAAATCTAACGAAACTTAATGTATTAATTTAAAACTTTTAACAGATTGCAGGAAGTATTTGATGGTACAGACAGGGATGTGACTAAAGACGATCTGCCTAAGATGGTGTACACGGACGCCGTAATCAAGGAGACTTTGAGGCTGTACCCCACAGGACCAGTGGGACTCAGATACGTGGACAAAGATGTACAACTCAGTAAGTTAATAAGACCTTTAATTTTGAAGATTATTACGTTATCTTACGATCTGATCTGGCTCCTTGCAAGGCGATTGAACTTTTACGTTCAAGTTTATGTCTAAGTTTAACACACTGATTTTAACACCAAATTGTATTTTATTAAAATGATTAATAGCCGTAATGGTAGGTAATTTAATGGTATGACCCAAAGATAAGATTTAAATCCAGGCATTAACTACTATCCAAACCAAACAAAACCAGCGGACTTGAGAGTTTTTCCAACATTGTGTAAAGCCATATCAAACTCCTTCGGGTAGTTTTAACTCTATTAGCAGATTGTTGATCAACCATACGATAAAAAAGATTATAATAAATTAAAGAAAAAAAAATAATGCTGTCGTGCTAAAGAGCTCCTTGAAATATGTAATAGCAAGATGTAGAGTCAAGTAATTGTATTATTGGAGCCTGAACACTTTGTAAAAATCCAATTGCCTTACGCTGACCGTTATCACGATCACTATGGTTAAGTGACATTTGGCGCGATCACTCACTTATTGCATTTCAATTGAAATTTCTCACGTGCTTTGGAATGCAAGTAATTCAAGCAATACTGTGCAATAATCTTAGAACCATGCAGTTTGGCATGGGACGATGGTATGAGACCTGACGTCATGACTCTAATTCCGTGGAAGATAGGGAGGCCATAGGTATGGGATACCATCTTCGTTGACTCACTGGCGCCGTCTCAACTTCCGGGAACACAATGTAGGGGAGGCGCGGCGCGGGCGGCGGAATCAGCTGAGGATCTCAAAAGGCGCAAATACTTTTTACTTAGTACTTTAGATAGCAGATACTTAATCAAGCCCTTTGGGGTCTAGACGCTGAATTTTTTTATTTGTATTTGCTGCGTTTGTTAGCTAGTCCCTGTTGAGATTGGCCGCTGTGTTCAATGAGGAATATTTCATTACCTATTTGATTACGAATACATGATGTAAGAAAACAGCGTTACCATTGTTTGTTGTTTAAAAACGTTCAGGCGCTTTTCGCCTTTAAGTCATACAATATTAAACCTTGATGCGTACATTTTCATTTCCAAATTTCCATGACAATCTGATTAGGTATACTTACAGAAAATTATATTTTTTAATAAATTAGGTTTGGAACTCCGCCTTCTCCCGCAATTTACAACTCACGTGACGCACTCTTGGCTTATTTTTGTAATAATTGATGTTTGCAATTAGACCCGGTAGGTCGCGCTGTTATCGGGTTAAATTAAAACGGAGGCGAAGCTGCATTACTGTGAACTTTGTACTGATTTCTATTGTTTCTTTCAGAGAACTACACAATGCGCGCGGGCAGTCAGTGCGCGCTACTAATATACGGCATCCACTACCACCCAAGCTGGGGCCCTGATGTCAACGAGTTCAAACCAGAAAGGTGGTTAGATCCCAACAACCAGCCCAATCCCAACATGTTTGCTGGCTTCAGCATAGGAAAGAGAGCGTGCATGGGTTTGTATACAATTTTTCAAACTATGATATAGATATAATATAATATAGATGTATAATAATTATCACCGTAAGTTCGAATTAGCAGCAGAGCGACTTGGACTTTGCTCAGAAGATCGTGGGTTTAAATCCCGCTCGTAATCATATTTTTCTTTCACCTACTTCCATCTAATGGATCCAATTGCGAATATAAACCATCCAGGGACCCACACAAACCCACACAAAATCATTTCATCAAAATCAGTCCAGCAAACGTTTGTGGCAATTGATTTTTAGATTGATTGATTTAGATTAATTAGTAAATGGATTTTAACTGATTCCAGTTTAAGTTCCGATTAAGGTTCAGCCCGTTTGCTCTTAATCGCCACGCCTGGCAAGCGGGTTAGCAATCGCAGTAGCAGATGGTTGCTATTATCGTAGGATACTGCTGCCCATCTTCCAGACTTTTCCTCTTACGACACCCACAGAATAAGTAGGGGTGGTTCTACTCTTAGGCCGGAAACTACACGGTACCAATTCAATTCATGCGTAGATGACTAATTTGCGTTGCAATAATATAGATAGGCTGTTGTGACCGAAACCTCGGTCAAGAGGAGATTACAGATACATAGTGTTTATAACACTAATTTTAACACAACTCCTAAATTTGCAATTCATCTTTTTTCTTTGTTATTACAGGACGAACATTCGCCACGTTATCGATGAAGACAACTCTCTCTCACGTTCTCCGACGATACAAGATCAAGGCTGACGTCAGTGAACTTAAACTTAAAATAGATTTCCTACTCAAACCTGTCTCGGGGTCTCTCGTCAGCATAGAGAGGAGAAATTAGTTTTTAATTAATTTAATATTTACATAGTCGGGTTACTAGTATTATATTATCTGTGGTCGGGTTATTCCGTTTATCCACCCTAGGATACTCGGAAACGCAAATTCACCTTTCTACCCTAGATGGGGTGAATAATCAGAATTAGTATATTATTTTTCTTCAGATTTTTTCCCTCTGCTGTGTACAGTATATTATACATAGATTACAATGAATAGTAAACAAACAAACTTACATACATACCTACATAGACTGCTAAAATCATAACCATATTTTTTTGTAGTCGGGTAAAAAATAATAGAAACTCGCCCTATTCGATTACACGAATTCTAATAATTATCCACCCCGTCTAGAGTGGATAGTAAACATGCGTTTCCGGATATCCACACTATCTACCTTAGGGTGTGGTGTTAACGTCATACGGTTAACCCACACATTGGCGAAAGGAAGCTACACACAGCGGGCTACACACTTACGGTTTTAATATTTAAAACTGCACGTGTGTAGCCCGCATTCGCCCTAGCTGTGAATGAAAACCAGCAGATGATGACGTATTTAACTTAGTGTTTTTAAATCAATAGCCCGCAATAAGACAGTGGAATTTACCCTTAGAGCCGTCCAGAAAGCGCGATTTACGCGCGTATCCACTCGCGCGTAGGCACTCGCGCGTACTCGAATTACTAGAGCTACATACATCCCGTCCAGATGCTCTCGCGCGTTACCTCACACGATAGTAACAATACGCGCGAGTGGACACGCGCGTAAATCGCGCTTTCTGGACGGACTCTTAACATTGTGAGAGGAGGCCCATTACTGCCGTGGGTCTAATATATGAATAGTTTTTTAAAGGTAGTGTTTAAAAAATTCTGTTTAAAATTAAGTAGTAATACGTTTATTACATAAGTGATTTATTTAATGTACTCATATAAAGCTACTCCCTAGCATGAAGTGTACATATATGTACCTACAAATGTTTTTACGATTTTTATGATGAAAACATTATAGTCGACCAAGAAATTACTTTACCACTAAAGTTTACTTATGTCAAATGAAATTTCAATCTTGGAAGTAGGTAGTATTTGGCGAAATTTTCCCTCCATGACTTCAATTTTTTTTAAATTACTGGTAGTTTTAAGTGTTAAAAACTTTTCTTGTCGACTATACAATGCTTGTCAAAACTCTTTGCAATTTTTTTTTACTGTTTCGCGAATTGTGAAGGTTTAGTAGAGAGTAGGCAATTTAGTTGACACTAAACTTCATTATTTAAATTAATTTGACTATCTACCTGTATCTAAAATAATTGACCAAGTGCTGATGTAAAAAATAGTACAAAAATTTTTGAACGTCAATACCAAGATCAGTACAGTTACAAGCACAATTTTTTTACAAACTTGCCGAAAATATTTAGTGGGCCTTAGTTACTAAGATAATTAATGTAACAGAGATAGTAGGACAATCCAGTCTATACATAGACATACATTTATTATTTCTATACAAATTGGATAATCTAATTTATTGGCGATTTGTGTGAAGTGTATACCTACATATTTTTGTGCTCGTGATTGTACATACGGCTACATATCAAGCTATAAATTTCCAGTATAAGCTGACATCTTGTTGTACGTAGACCCTATACAATGCGAGGTCAGTTCGTACTGGTTATTACCTATAGGCTTGATGAGTACTTTTGTCTGGAAGTGATAACTGCAATCATAAAAACTCACACTCACCCAAAATTAATGTTTATGAAATAATTATGATATTTAAAAAAGATAATTAGGTATTTATAATAAAGATATTTAATACAATACTGTTCAACTATTTTTTATTAGTGTTGTCACCTATTAATTCCTATCGCCTGTTTTTACCGTTGATTATTATAATTATTTAAATACAAAATAAACACAATATAATAATTAAATATTTTATAATTGGTAATCAATTGACGGAATAAACTAACGGTGTACTTAAATATACCTAATTCTACGTTTTTTTGAGATAAATTTGACTAATCGACGGAGTCTCGTTCAATTAAGTCGGGCTCTTTCATGAAGATACAAAAATCAAATGTATTGGTATATACCTACTTATACGAGATACCTACTAAGAGAAAATAATAATGAAGAAGATTTAATATGACTGAACTAGCGCTACGCTCGCGATTACAGATTTTCCATATCCTACTTTACCCCCTTAGAGGTGGAGTTTCCAAAAATCTTTCCTTAGTGCAACTCTAGGGTACTTAGAATATTTTCTCCAAATTTCAAATCTCTAGGTCCACCTGTTGGTGTTTATAGGGTTACCAGGCCCAAAAATAGAAAAGCCGGACATTTTCCCTTGAAAACGTAAGCGTAAGTTCCTTACACACTGGTTTAAAAAAAATGCCTAACTGTTTAGGCTGTAAGTAATGCTTGAGACTTGATTTACGTCGAACCTATAATACGACCCTAATAAATGCCTATGCAAATAAAAAAATATGAAACGACGAATAAAATATAAAATATTTATTATTTAATTGCTTTTTTTATTATTGTATACGTATTTACGTAATCTATTATCGATAATTACCGATACCTAAAAAAAATAATCACCGTCTCACTAGTATTTCTTATTTAATTGCATTTTTTTATTATTGTACACGAATAATTTTTATTAGGTATCGATAATTAAAATAACCGATAAAAAATAAGTAGTAAGTATCACCGTATCGCTAGTTTGTCAATTTTCGCATAATTAAAATAAAATATTATGTTATGTTCATCAATCACGTAATGTTTTTGTAGATTTTTACCTCATACTTTTCAAATATCTAATATCACGTGTCAAAGTAATTATTTTTGTTTTTATTGCATACCTATTTCTCAAATTGCCCGACTGGTCTCGTGTCGAAAATAATTAAAGTCACGGATAGATTCACAACACTTATAAATTACTAGCTGTTGCCCGCGACTTCGTCCGCGTGAACCACTCTTATCACCTAGGGGTATAAAATTTAAATTAAAAAGAATGCAAGCCTAAACTCATAAAAAACCAACAGGACACCTTCGTGCAATGTACTAATCACATTGAATTTATTGTACTAATCAAAGTTTCCCGATGACAACGCCTCCCGTCCCGTTTGTGCTGCCCGCACTCGCCTAGGAACCGATTGACTTCGATCGAGATGGCACCAAATTCAAATTTAAAAACCTATTGGGATGACGCGGATCTCATTCCGTACCTCAAAAGGAAAATATAGAACTGTTAGAGGATCTTATAAAACGTACCTTCGTTTTTAAGCTAGAAGGTTTCATTGCGATTCTTAGGTACCTACCCAAAAAGTATTTATCGTCTATGTCGAAGCCGTCCTGCCGCTCTTCGAAACCTGGCTGAACAGAAAAGAGCGCAGGTACAGGCTGACTCAGGTGCTCACCGGGTACGGTTGCTTCGGTGAGTACCTAAACTGGATTGGTCGAGAAGCTACGGCAAGTTGCCGTGTGTGGATGCAGTGTTGATTCTGCACAACACACGCTCGAGGAGTGCCCTGCGTGAATCTCCGAGCGACGAGTCCTGACGGACCGGATCGGCAGGGATTTGTCTCTGCCCGTAGTAGTGAGGGCTATGTTGGCAGAGACAGATAACTGGAGAGAAGTAGCCTCCTTCTGTGAGACCGTAATGACTCAGAAGGAAGCCGCTGAGCGGGAGCGAGAGAGAGCCAATCCCGCTCGGAGGAGAAGGAGGCGTCGACGACGCAACCGCCTTGGCGTCTAATACGCAGAAACAGCAGCAGCGCCCGCGATCCCAAAGGCCCCGCCTGCAGCAGCAGCAGCAGGCGGGGCCTTTGGGATCGCGGGCGCTCAGATTGGGGAGTTTGTGCGCCCACTGAGCGACCCCAGAGAAGACGGTGGCAAAGTGGTCACATGCTACCGTGCACAGCGAGGCTCAGGAGAGACCCCTTTACAGTCTCTCCGGGGATGTGCCTAACAGGCGTTGCGCAGGGGAGGTTCCGAAGCTGGTCTCTTAAGAGGACCCGGGATCTCCCCTCATGTGCTGATGGTGATCACCGGGGTGGTTTTAGTGAGGTAAGAATCCCATACTCCCCGGTCTCTTCCCCCGGAGGCCGGGTGCCTTTTGAAGGTTTCCCCCCGTAAACAAAAAAGAAAAAGAAAAAAAAGGTACAATAACAACTTCATTTGAAATAACGAATATCTTTTTTAACGGCTTAATCGCTTGTGATGACATCTACCAGAGTACTGCTGCACTGCTGGTCCCATGACCTGAACATGACATGGCATGAAACGGGCAGGACTCGGTAGCTTAGTTGGTAAAGCGATGGCACGCCGGGGATTGCGGGTTCAAGTCCCGCCCGAGTCAGTTGTTTTTGCGAGTTTCTTATTAAAATAATATAATTTAATAAGCAAAACATGTATCTAAACATTAAAAAATATACATAAAATATAATATTTAAGAAAAAACACATAACACAGAGTAGGTACAGCTTGGCAAAAAAGAATGAGGCGGTGACAGCTAGAACTAAAAATAAAAATCTTAAATACTAAGTTTGTGAGTATTAAGTAATTCAATTGAATATATTTGATGACAAAAAATTCATCATAAAAATATGTAAGAACCAAATGACTTGTTATTTTGAATTGTAATATGCGAAGTGCGCTAGTGGCGCCCCCAATTTTGCAGACTCTTTTATTTTCGATAAAAAAGTTTCCATAACACCTTTGCGAAACGACTGAAAAGTATGACTGTATGACTGTATATATTTTTTTGATACGCTCAATGTTTATGGCAAGACGTTTCGTTTTACTTTGTTTTTAAAATGAATGGCGCGACGTATTGAGTGGTGAGGCGTATGTGCGCTAGTATTTATTTATTTATTTACGGATGGAAAACCAACAGCTATTCATATGTATAATTACAGTGGAATAGGATACATGGAGCCAATTACAAACGGAACGTTTATTAACTACTCAATATGTCATCCGGTGTCAGTGCCGTTTTGCTAGACTGGCCAATATGGCAACTGCGATTTTGTCTGTCAGCATCATTAAAATTTAACAAAATACTCGACAATCCTAATTTTGCGGATATATGTTGTCGACTCGAAATCTTTATTTTTTCATATTTTATTATTCTGGTGAGGTTTCGATCGAGTCTACCGTACCCCTTGACGAAATTATTAATATCGATTTCTTACACTTTTAAAATAAAACCGTTATTTTACTTTAAATATTAAAGATAGATATATGGTGTCACGGACTTTTTTATAAAACTAATAAAGGCTAATATTTTTGCTAAACATTATAGTCACTTATTTTAAGCCGTTTAGATAGCGCACGTCGATAAAGCAGCCAGAAAGCATTTTTTTTCTGACTTGGATCACGGATATTGTTATTTCTTGCTGATAACTTATCTTTATCAGAATAAAAGATAGCCCATAGCACTCAGGAAGAATGTAGCTTTCTATTACTGAAATAATATTTTGAATCGGACCAGTAGATCTGGAGATTACCCCCGACATACATCTATACATATAATAAAATCGTAACGAAGTATGTATGTAATTGATTGGCGCGAAAACTACTGGACAGATTTAGTTGAAATTCGGCAAATATACTTTTTAAATTCTTAGTCAACTTATAGGGTATAAATTATTACGTTTATAATTATGGGGGATGAGCAGTATTGTAGTAACTAGTAAGCAGCGTATTTCTAGAATTTGCTGCAGAATTGTTGTTGTTGTTGGGAAAAATATTATTAAATTTCAATTTACAAAATATTATCACGCTATATCCACAAGGAGCTAAACATTACATAACATAACATAATAATATCTTTTAGGAACGATTATTTTGTATACATGTCAACAGACTTCATAGCCTTCCGGTCGGGCGAACGCCTTGGAAATGTAAGGCTTTGGGTTCGGTCCCCAGTTCCGCAAACTTATTGTGGATTCTTTTGTATTTTTTTTTTGTCATTGAAATTAATATGTATTTTTGTGGTATTTCATTCTTAATGACTTTTATTACTTACCGGCTGAAACCCGAAGGAAACATGCTTTTTAATAATTTTTCAACTTATAAAAAACGTATATGCAACGAGGTATGCAAGGATCGTAGCAAGTGGAAATCCGTTGTCTCTGCCTACCCCTCTGGGAAACAGGCGTGAGTCTATGTATGTATGTAAAAAACGTCACCACTTTAATTTGAAACATTTATAAAATTTATATTATTTAAAACATAGTGTTCTAGATGGCGTTAGAGTCTATTTAGATCAGCGGAATTCTTTTTTTAATATTTCAATTTGAAACCCGAAGGAAGCAACGCGCATCGTGTGGGATTATACTTTTAAAAATTTCAGCTTATAAAAAAAGTCCGCTTTAATTTGAAGCATTAAAATTATTATTATTTAAAACATAATGTTTCCTTTTTCTTAACTAGATGGCGTTAGGAGTCGATTTAAATCTGAGGAAAAATAATTTTCTTGGATACTCCTGATGGGACAGGAAAAATATTTATAACCACTGGCATCCTTGCAGGGAGGCAGGGCAAAATTACAATTGCAGTAGCGTCTTCGGCGATTACTGCCACGTTGTTTTCTGGTGACAAAACAGCGCACACCATGTTTAAGATTCCCATTAATTTACAGAGCAACGAAACACCTGTTTGTGATGTGTCACGAAATAGTGAAAAGGCAGGCATTTGCTTAAGAATTGTTCTTTGATCGTATGATGGGATGAATGTATAATGGCAAACAGAAAAGCAGTTGATGCGGTACACAGAACTCTAAAAGACATCCGTAGGAACCAACACATAATGGGTGGTGTCACAGTTATGTTTAGCGGCAATTTCCACTGAACGCTGCCTGTGGTGACGCGAGGAACTGGGGCTGATGAGGTGAATGGTTCTTTGAAACGATTATTTTTTTTTTTATTTTTTTTTTTTTTTTTATTTATAGACTCACGCCTGTATTCCCCAGAGGGGGTAGGCAGAGGTGCAGTACACCCACGTTTCGCCGGCTATGTTATAAGTCCCATGTAATAGGGGGCGAGCCTATTGCCTATTTACGATTATTTTTATGATCCTGTATTCATAAGTTGAGCTTGACAATAATTATGGGCGGCTGAGTAGGAATCCACATGCTCAAGAATTTTCCAACTCAAAACGCCCAAAAATAATTAAGCTGCAGCAATCAACGAATGCATTCTTTTATAAATGAAAGGGAATGAAGTGTTTTACACATTTATAAACACTGTTGTCAATCAAGATGACGCCACTCATTATTCTGTAAAATTCCTGAATTCCCTCACTGCAAGTGGACTTCCGACGGACGTCATTAAGTTGAAGGTCGGTTGTCCCGATTATGCTTCTTCGGAACTTACCGCCTTTGAAATTGTGTAAAGGGACCCAGAAAATGATGGCCTGATGGCTTAATGTAAATTATCTGCAAATCATCAAGGCGCAAATTCTAACGGGTTTCGGTATTGGCGAGACAGTGTTTACACCATGTACCACTAATTCTCCACATTTATCCCTTTCAATTTAAGCGAGTGTAGTTTCCTGTGGGCGTTTGTTTCGCCATGAGAAGTCTGCGAGTGTCGATCTCAGGACCAGCTTCTCCTCACATAGACTGTATGTCGTTTGCTCTCGGGTCACCAGTCCTGACTCTCTGTACATTTTAGCTCCCGAGAGCAAAACTACAAACAAAGTAATCTGTATGTTTTTCTAAATATCCTGGTTCGGATTTGATATTGATACGACACTTTTGTTCTTTTACATAGGTTTTTCGCTTTATTTGGTCAGACATCTATACATATAATAAAATCGTAACGAAGAAAAAACTGTACATTGAAAATTTTTGGAAAAAAGTAAATGCGACGTGTTCGGGGAACGATACTGAAGCCGAATATGAAGAAAAAAAAAACTTTGTCTGTCTGTTTGTATGTAATTGATTGGCGCGAAAACTACTGGGCAGATTTAGTTGAAATTCGGCAAAAATATTTTTTATATTCTTGGTCAACTTATAGGCTAAAATTATCACGTTTATAATTATGGGGGATGAGCAGTATTGTAGTAAGCAGCGTATTTCTAGAATTTGCTGCAGGATTGTTGTGATACAATGAGAAAAATGTTATTAAATTGCAATTTACAAAATATTATCACGCTATATCCACAAGGAGCTAAACATTACATAACATAACATAATATCTTTTAGGAACGATTATTTTGACTACATGTCAACAGACTTCATAGCCTTCCGGTCGGGCGAACGCCTTGGAAGTGTAAGGCTTTCGGTTCGATCCTCAGTCCCGCAAACTTTTTGTGGATTCTTTAGTATTTTTTTTTGTCATTAAAATTATGTATTTTTGTGTTATTTCATTCTTAATAAAAAAAAATTCTTACCGGCTGAAACCCGAAGGAAACATGCTTTTTAATATTTTTTCAACTTATAAAAAACGTTACCACTTTAATTTGAAACATTTATAATTATATTATTTAAAACATAGTGTTCTAGATGGCGTTAGAGTCTATTTAGATCAGCGGATTTTTTTTTTAAATATTTCAATTTGAAACCCGAAGGAAACAAGGTGCATCGTGTGGAATTATACTTTTAAAAATTTCAGCTCATAAAAAAATTAACGCTTTAATATGAACTTTAATAATTATATTATTATTTAAAACACAATGTTTCCTTTTTCTTAACTAGATGGCATTAGGAGTCGATTTAAATCTGAGGAAACATTATTTTCTTCGATACTCCTGATGGAACAAGAAAAATATTTATAACCACTGGCATCCTTGCAGTGATCAGGAGGCAGGGCAAAATTACAATTGCAGTAGCGTCTTCGGGGAATACTGCCACTTTGTTTTCTGGTGACACAACAGCGCACACCATGTTTAGGATTCCCATCAATTTACAGAGCAACGAAACACCTGTTTGTGATGTGTCACGGAATAGTGACAAGGCAGGCACTTGCTCAAGAATTGTTCTTTGATCGTATGATGGGATGTATGTATAATGCAAAGAGAAAAGCAGTTGATGCGGTACACAGAACTCTACAAGACATCCGTAGGAACTAACATATAATGGGTGGTGTCACAGTTATGTTCAGCGGCAATTTCCGCTGAACGCTGCCTGTGGTGACGCGAGGAACTGAGGCTGATGAGGTGAATGGTTCGTTGAAACGATTATTTTTATGATCCTGTATGTATGGTTGAGCTTGACAATAATTATGGGCGGCTGAGTAGGAATACACATGCTCAAGAATTTTCCAACTCAAAACGCCCAAAAATAATCAAGCTGCAGCAATCAACGAATGCATTCTTTTATAAATGAAAGGGAATGAAGTGTTTTACACATTTATAAACACTGTTGTCAATCAAGATGACGCCATTCATTATCCTGTAAAATTTCTCAATTCCCTCACTGCAAGTGGTCTTCCGACGGACGTCATCAAGTTGAAGGTCGGAGTCCCGATTATGCTTCTTCGGAACTTAACGCCTTCGAAATTGTGTAAAGGGACCCGGCTCAATGTAATTTTTCTGCAGAGAAACATCATCAAGGCGCAAATTCTAACGGGTTTCGGTATTTGCGAGACAGTGTTTATACCATGTACCACTAATTCTCCACAATTATCCCTTTCAATTTAAGCGAGCGTAGTTTCCTGTGGGTGTTTGTTTCGCCATGATAATCAATAAATCGCAAAGATAGACACAGAAGTCTGCGGATGTCGATCTCAGGACCAGCTTCTCCTCACATAGACTGCTACAAACAAAGTAATCTGTATGTTTTTCTAAATATCCTGGTTCGGGTTTGATATTGATGCGAAACTTTTGTTCTTTTACATAGGTTTTTCGCTTTATTTGGTCAGATATGCAATAAAATATGCAAAGCGCACTCCTAACTTTTTCTTTTGCCCTATAAATTAGTTAGACTTAAATGTAAAACTAATCTTTGTTGGAATAATTGCTCTCAAATGTGCATAACAATATATTTAAAAAAATACCTCATAATATTACAAGTTTACCATAACAAAAATGTAGGAAAGTTCTGTATATCTAGCTGACAGAGAAATGTTTCTACCTACATAATGTAAGTAAATTCTTAAATGAAAACTAAATAATGAAAAGAAAAATTAATATATTTGATTAATTGTAACTATAGGGAATAACGATTTAATGTAATGGCAATATATAATGTTTTCAATAATAAATATTTTGGATAATTTAAATGTTGATGCACATGTTTTGCTTATTAAATGAAAATAATTAATGAGAAACTCGCAAAAACAACTGACTTGGGCGGGACTTGAACTGTCATCATATCATTACTAATCTGCACTAATAAAAGTTTGTGAAGATGTTTGTTACCTAACCACTTTTGATTTGAATAAAACTCGGTAAACATAAAAACCATATATCCTGGATTAATAAAAAATATCAATTTTATCCACGCCATATGACATCCACGCGGGCGAAGCTGCGGGCAAAAGCTAGTTATGCAATAAAATATGCGAAGCGCACTTATAACTTTTTCTTTTGCCCTATACATTAGTAAGACTTAAATATAAAACTAATCTTTGTTGGAATAATTGCTCTCAAATGTGCAAAACATATACAATACAATAGGTATATTTAAAAAAATCTCTCATTCTCTCCTGTGCAATAATTATTCCCACATGATAGTGGGGTCTGCTTTTCGGGTTTTTCGCTTCCCCTTCGCTCTATCGATTGCATCGTCCTGGATAATATTTAATGGCAATATATAATATTTTCAATAATAAATATTTTGGATAATTTAAATGTTTATGCACATGTTTTGCTTAATAAGAAACTCGCAAAAACAACTGACTTGGGCGGACTTGAACTGTCATATCATAACATTACTAATCTGCACTAATAAAAGTTTGTGAAGATGTTTGTTACCTAAACACTTTTGATTTGAATAGAACTCGGTAAACATAAAAACCATATTTCCTGGATTAACAAAAAATATAAATTTTATCCTAGTTCAACATCCACGCGGGCGAAGCTGCGGGCAAAAGCTAGTACATACATACATACATACAAACATACAAACTTTACCTCATTATAATATTAGTATAGATATAGATAGAAAAATCCAATCCGAATAAGTTTGTTATTTGACAACTTAATCTTCTTAATCTGTTTTGAGAGTTGCAGTCATAAAGTCGACCACAAGAAATCAAAGTAGGCAGAGGCGAATTATGCCTAGGCAGAGGCGAATTATGGCTAGGCAAACTAGGCACGTGCCTAAGGCCTTGGGGCGCGTGCGAGGAACACGCAGGGGGGAGACGTTTTTAGTGGGTGCGAACCCCACATAACCGTACGTGCGGTATGCGGAAGGGTCCGTGCGGCATTTTTTACTCCCCTGGCCGGCCACAAAAAAAATAAAAAAGGGCCTTGGAGCGCGAGGTTACAAACGGGCGCGTGCAGAAGTTTTGGAACAAGGAAAAAAATGACATAAAATTAATTCTGTAAATAAGTATGCACCTTTTTTTTGTCGTGAAACCTTTATGAGTATCAGAGTACCCCATCACCAAGGGCTTGCGATGTTATGTCCGACTCTCACGGGCTAAAAATACGGCTTTCATTTGCGAATTCATCGTACCCCCACCCTTAAATACTTTAATTCTATAGAGATGTAGAGCTTCCGAAGCGTACTCTGCCTTCTTGATTATTTCGAAATTTCCTAATGCGCTCTCGACATTTAATCCGCCTAACATATCCGCAGTAACGTGCCTAGTATCTGACAACTGTGCAAGCCCAACTGGGCTTAACTAACTACCCCAAGGACGCCGGCGACCGCGAAACAATTGATTTCCTTTTGTATCTCATTTCTCGGTGTTTGACGGTTTAAAGTTTAAAAAAATTAACCAGCCTGTAACGGTCCCACAGCAGGGCAAAGACCTCTTTTCAGGAGGACGTTACTCTTACATCATCCTTGCCATTTATAAAGAAAAAGGCCTGCATAGAACATAAGACGCTTAATTTAATTTTTATTTTAGGTTGACCACAAATTAATAAATTCTTTATAAAAAGAGGTTTTTTTTTCCAAAACACGGAACGTGCGATTTAGCTCTAAAAATACGAATGCATGTAAAAAAAAAACTCACGTGTTATAACCGTGTGTGGACTTACACGCACACGAGACGTTAAATTAAGCGCATCAATAAAACGGCGTCTAAATTGACCAATTAATGAGTTTACTAATGAAAACTTCAAATATATTGTCAAACCTTAATTAACTCCTAGGTGTAACTCCTATTTTTTGCTCTAAAATGGTGCATCGAATTTCGTAAAAAGTTTTTACTACAAACATGCTGTCAGTAATCTATATATATAAAAGAAAGTCGTGTTAGTTACTCCACTTATAACTCGAGATCTGCTGAACCGATTTGGCTGAAAATTGGTGAAGAGGTAGCTGAGAACCAGGAAAAGGACATAGGATACTTTTTTTTTTAAGAACGGCTGGACCGATTTTCATGGTTTTTGATTTGTAGAGGTAGCGTAGGGTAGGGTAGGGGTAGAGTAGGGTAGGGGTAGAGTAGGGTATCGGTAGCGTAGGGTAGGGGTAGAGTAGGGTAGGGGTAGAGTAGGGTAGAGTAGGGTAGGGTAGGGGTAGAGTAGGATAGGGTAGGGGTAGAGTAGGGTAGGCTAGCGGTACAGTAGGGAAGGGGTAGTGTAGGGTAGGGTAGGGGTAGATTAGGGTAGGGGTAGGGTGGGGTGGGGTAGGGTAGAGTAGGGTAGGGGTAGAGTAGGTTAGGGGTAGAGTAGGGTAGGGGTAGGGTAGAGTAGGGTAGGGGTAGAATAGGCGTTGAAGTAGAATAATCATGCGTACGAAGTCGCGCGGGGCAGCTAGTTTAAAATATATGTATGTACAGTTGGCCAAAAAAGTGGTGTATCACCCTAAGGTTGAATGCCGCTTACAGGTTCATAGGTTATAAAGATTAGTTTCGCTTGCATATCGAAATATATGTATGTACAGTTGGCCAAAAAAGTGGTGTATCACCCTAAGGTTGAATGCCGCTTACAGGTTCATAGGTTATAAAGATTAGTTTCGCTTGCATATCGATGTGACACTTTTATTGCCATCTTTTTAAATAGTTTTTATACTTTTAAATTTAGAAACATTTAAATTTTCTTTGCAGAAATTAATGTCTTATCCACTTAAAATAAAAGTTAAAATGTCGTGCACTTATAAGGGTGAATCAACTTTTAAGTCACCCCTTTGGTGTCCCAGTCATGGAAGTTGCATAAAATTTATATTTCTGTACAAATTTAATTTTTTTTCTCATAGGCACATAATAAAACTTTTAGTTAACATGCCAGTATAATCATTTTTTTTATTTTAGAGAAAGATTTATGAAATTTTTTGATAACTCAGGGGAAGAAAACCAGTCTCCATACTAAAAATTCTTGTCCCCGAGGCTAGGTGATGTAACAAAGTGTACAATTTCTTTAAAAAAATGTATGAAAGCATTAAATATTTACGAAGTATTTCGATTCAGAATGAAATAAACTTCACTTTGAAGTACAAAACTACAGTTATTTTAATAATATAGAATTTATTAGACGTCCCTAAACATTTGTCCTAATTATTGTCAAAAACATCTACTCTACTGCGTTGCTATAGGAAGTTAATGACTGTTAATAAGAGATGGCGTTTAATTCTATATAAGTAAAAGCGACTATTGTCTAGTATTTCGTTAGATTGGTCCGGCAAGACCAGACTCGTGCCACCCGCCCCTCAGTCCACATTGAGCTTTCAAGTGGTGAGCGTGGCTTAATTGCTGTTCAACAGCGTTACGGAGGAGATCACGGTAAATCTTTAAACTATTTTGCTTTGCTTTTGTTAGAATGTTGCCCATGCCGTCTGATTTTAAGGTTGTACTGAATTTAATTGTCAGTTTTAATTGTGTAATCAATTGTAGTGTTTTTAAGTAAAATTTTCCCCTGCGTTATTGGTAACGCATAAGAAATATTCTCAGGAGTTACCGATAACATAAGGGAAAGTAAGGCAGAATGTCATAGCTAATTTCAGCTTTTTCTGTTTGAGGGATTAATAATAGTTTACTTTTTCTCAGATTTGGGCAACATAAACTAAACTAAAGTTCAGCAGAAAAACAGAAACGGTATAGAGAAAGACTATAGTTCTAAAGAAAGGCTAGTTCATCGTCCCTTAAAGGTCGAAGAAGGGTTTATTTTTGGTTTTGGTTTCGATGTGTCTATGATATTATCTAAAAATGCTGAATAAAATTAAGGCCTAACTTTTGAGTGGAAAGAGAAAGACATTCAAACAAACAACAAAATCTGGGAAAGAAAGGCAAGTACCTAATAGAGAAGATATTTGAAACTGTGGAAGTTAAAGACTCACGAATCAAGAAACAGATACTTAAAGAGAGTTTAGGCACCGTATTAAAAAAGAAAATTAAGGTATTTTACTTGAGATCACGCGCTACCGCTGCAGCTGGTAAAAAAGGAACGCTTACAAAGGCAGGGAAAGCTCAAAAAGATTGATGCTAGATACCCACAATGAAAACTTGTTTGAAGGTTCTTCTTCTTCTTATCGTGTGGTTGATGAACAACCTGGTGTCGGAGTTTAAACCGCCCGTAGGCCTCTGACATGGTTTTCCACACCATCGAAAAATCTCTCAGGTGTGCTGGTTTCATCACGATGTTTAAACCTTCAAACACCGAGAAATGAGACACAAAAGGAAATCAATTGTTACTCGACGCCGGCCGGCGGGAGCCAATGGTTTAAAACTTTTATGAAAGAAACCCCGATCTTCGTTGCTCATACTCTTATTTCACCTAGAATTAACATTGTGCATGCGTCTTCCTCTCAAAATAACTGATTTGACATATTGTTTTAAAGTAAATATTACATTATTTAACGGTTACTACCTCATAAATCCGCCATGTGGTTTCCGGCCTAAGAATAGAACCACCACTACTCGTCCCGCAGGTGTAAGAAGCGACAAAGGGGTAGAGATCCGAAAAGACCTGGAGGATGGGCAGCAGCATTCTTCTGTGTGATAGCAATCATCTGCTACTGCGATCGCCAACCCGCTTGCCCGGCGTGGCAATTATGGGCAAATACCTCCAATGAGCGCACAATAGTGGCGCGCATTGGGAGAGGCCTATGTTCAGCAGTGGACTAATGCAGGCTGATGAGGATGATGATGATAACTTCATAAATATATTTTTTTTATTCTCAGGAGTTACCGTCTTTTCTCTGGCGTTACCCCTGTGTCCCTTAATTTGTATTAAGATTTTTTACGATATCTCGGGTTGCGATTTGATTGTATTGTTAAATACTTTATATTCATTAACTTCAGGGACAGAATTTAACTTAAAAATATGAAAGGTATGACTGAATGTTATATAAAACATTTTATATTAAAGTTAAGCATTTAATATTGACCAAAGTAACGCAGTGAAGTGTTAAACAGTTCTATTTAATGTTATTATTATTATAAATTTATTGTTGATTAATAACAAGACTGCATTTTAAGTCTAAATAAATATTTACTTAATATTTTTTTTATATTTTAAATTTTAATTCATATTTTTATACTTTTAAAAAGGTAACACAGGAGATAGTTTTTCGACCCGTTGGCCAGTTTTTCTAAAAAAACTCGTTATTACTAATTCAGTTTTCGCGGCCAACTACGAAACATAAAAATACGATAAATAATTGAACTAATAACACTTAACTTTCATAAGAATTCTCAATTTTTTTTTTTAAATTTTCTTTTGCAAAATGTTGTCAAAGGGGTGACTTAAAAGTTGATTCACACATAAGTGACTTATGACGTATGAATACTTTGTAGTGATATCTTTTAGTAGATATGAACCTTGTAATTTTCGATGACTAGGATACTAAATCAAAACTGATACACCACTTTCTTGGCCGACCGTACCTATAACTATTGAATTATATAAGCCCTATTAGAGTTAATAAGAAAAGTGCTAATGGACACATAATAGTAACGACATTTTGATAAGCTTTTGTTTTTAATTACACAGAAGCCACAACAAACTATAGTTATTTAAATATAATTATTATATACTATACCTACGAAAAACAATAAAAAAATAAACAAAAGAATAAAGGTAATTAATATGCGTAGGTACTAGCTGCCCCGCGCGACTTCGTACGCATGATTATTCTACTTCAACGCCTATTCTACCCCTACCCTACTCTACCCTACCCCTACCCTACTCTACCCCTAACCTACTCTACCCCTACCCTACTCTACCCTACCCCACCCCACCCTACCCCTACCCTAATCTACCCCTACCCTACCCTACACTACCCCTTCCCTACTGTACCGCTAGCCTACCCTACTCTACCCCTACCCTATCCTACTCTACCCCTACCCTACCCTACTCTACCCTACTCTACCCCTACCCTACTCTACCCCTACCCTACGCTACCGATACCCTACTCTACCCCTACCCTACTCTACCCCTACCCTACCCTACGCTACCTCTACAAATCAAAAACCATGAAAATCGGTCCAGCCGTTCTTAAAAAAAAAAGTATCCTATGTCCTTTTCCTGGTTCTCAGCTACCTCTTCACCAATTTTCAGCCAAATCGGTTCAGCAGATCTCGAGTTATAAGTGGAGTAACTAACACGACTTTCTTTTATATATATAGTTAAAATATATGTATGTACAGTTGGCCAAAAAAGTGGTGTATCACCCTAAGGTTGAATGCCGCTTACAGGTTCATAGGTTATAAAGATTAGTTTCGCTTGCATATCGATGTGACACTTTTATTGCCATCTTTTTAAATAGTTTTTATACTTTTAAATTTAGAAACATTTAAATTTTCTTTGCAGAAATTAATGTCTTATCCACTTAAAATAAAAGTTAAAATGTCGTGCACTTATAAGTGACTTATGACGTATGAATACTTTGTAGTGATATCTTTTAGTAGATATGAACCTTGTAATTTTCGATGACTAGGATACTAAATCAAAACTGATACACCACTTTCTTGGCCGACCGTACCTATAACTATTGAATTATATAAGCCCTATTAGAGTTAATAAGAAAAGTGCTAATGGACACATAATAGTAACGACATTTTGATAAGCTTTTGTTTTTAATTACACAGAAGCCACAACAAACTATAGTTATTTAAATATAATTATTATATACTATACCTACGAAAAACAATAAAAAAATAAACAAAAGAATAAAGGTAATTAATATGCGTAGGTACTAGCTGCCCCGCGCGACTTCGTACGCATGATTATTCTACTTCAACGCCTATTCTACCCCTACCCTACTCTACCCTACCCCTACCCTACTCTACCCCTAACCTACTCTACCCCTACCCTACTCTACCCTACCCCACCCCACCCTACCCCTACCCTAATCTACCCCTACCCTACCCTACACTACCCCTTCCCTACTGTACCGCTAGCCTACCCTACTCTACCCCTACCCTATCCTACTCTACCCCTACCCTACCCTACTCTACCCTACTCTACCCCTACCCTACTCTACCCCTACCCTACGCTACCGATACCCTACTCTACCCCTACCCTACTCTACCCCTACCCTACCCTACGCTACCTCTACAAATCAAAAACCATGAAAATCGGTCCAGCCGTTCTTAAAAAAAAAAGTATCCTATGTCCTTTTCCTGGTTCTCAGCTACCTCTTCACCAATTTTCAGCCAAATCGGTTCAGCAGATCTCGAGTTATAAGTGGAGTAACTAACACGACTTTCTTTTATATATATAGTTAAAATATATGTATGTACAGTTGGCCAAAAAAGTGGTGTATCACCCTAAGGTTGAATGCCGCTTACAGGTTCATAGGTTATAAAGATTAGTTTCGCTTGCATATCGATGTGACACTTTTATTGCCATCTTTTTAAATAGTTTTTATACTTTTAAATTTAGAAACATTTAAATTTTCTTTGCAGAAATTAATGTCTTATCCACTTAAAATAAAAGTTAAAATGTCGTGCACTTATAAGTGACTTATGACGTATGAATACTTTGTAGTGATATCTTTTAGTAGATATGAACCTTGTAATTTTCGATGACTAGGATACTAAATCAAAACTGATACACCACTTTCTTGGCCGACCGTACCTATAACTATTGAATTATATAAGCCCTATTAGAGTTAATAAGAAAAGTGCTAATGGACACATAATAGTAACGACATTTTGATAAGCTTTTGTTTTTAATTACACAGAAGCCACAACAAACTATAGTTATTTAAATATAATTATTATATACTATACCTACGAAAAACAATAAAAAAATAAACAAAAGAATAAAGGTAATTAATATGCGTAGGTACTAGCTGCCCCGCGCGACTTCGTACGCATGATTATTCTACTTCAACGCCTATTCTACCCCTACCCTACTCTACCCTACCCCTACCCTACTCTACCCCTAACCTACTCTACCCCTACCCTACTCTACCCTACCCCACCCCACCCTACCCCTACCCTAATCTACCCCTACCCTACCCTACACTACCCCTTCCCTACTGTACCGCTAGCCTACCCTACTCTACCCCTACCCTATCCTACTCTACCCCTACCCTACCCTACTCTACCCTACTCTACCCCTACCCTACTCTACCCCTACCCTACGCTACCGATACCCTACTCTACCCCTACCCTACTCTACCCCTACCCTACCCTACGCTACCTCTACAAATCAAAAACCATGAAAATCGGTCCAGCCGTTCTTAAAAAAAAAAGTATCCTATGTCCTTTTCCTGGTTCTCAGCTACCTCTTCACCAATTTTCAGCCAAATCGGTTCAGCAGATCTCGAGTTATAAGTGGAGTAACTAACACGACTTTCTTTTATATATATAGATAAAATATATGTATGTACAGTTGGCCAAAAAAGTGGTGTATCACCCTAAGGTTGAATGCCGCTTACAGGTTCATAGGTTATAAAGATTAGTTTCGCTTGCATATCGATGTGACACTTTTATTGCCATCTTTTTAAATAGTTTTTATACTTTTAAATTTAGAAACATTTAAATTTTCTTTGCAGAAATTAATGTCTTATCCACTTAAAATAAAAGTTAAAATGTCGTGCACTTATAAGTGACTTATGACGTATGAATACTTTGTAGTGATATCTTTTAGTAGATATGAACCTTGTAATTTTCGATGACTAGGATACTAAATCAAAACTGATACACCACTTTCTTGGCCGACCGTACCTATAACTATTGAATTATATAAGCCCTATTAGAGTTAATAAGAAAAGTGCTAATGGACACATAATAGTAACGACATTTTGATAAGCTTTTGTTTTTAATTACACAGAAGCCACAACAAACTATAGTTATTTAAATATAATTATTATATACTATACCTACGAAAAACAATAAAAAAATAAACAAAAGAATAAAGGTAATTAATATGCGTAGGTACTTTTCCGCATAACATTTTAATAGTTTAAGTTGAAATAAATTACTTATTAGCATATTTATAAAGCTAGATTGTAATAATATTACCTAGGTTAAATTTTTATACGATGTACACTAAAATAAGGGGAAAAAAATCTAGTAGATTCGAAAAAAAAACACAAAACTTTACCGCTAAACCATAAAGTTAACAAAAATTCTATTACTATTGCTTAAACAAAATAGGTACTGCTCAAATTTTTTGTAAGTAATTTAAGTAGGAAGCAAATATTTTCTATAACGGATTGTGATTGTGAAGTGATTGAAGTTTTATATGTCAAGAAATCTCTAACGTAAACATACTCAACACTTATATAACCGTAAGAATAATAAAATCACATAACGGTTGACAGACATACGGTAAATATGATTTACGATATTGAATGTCGATGTCACCATCGCAGGTTACTATGTAGTTGCCAGTTGTCCCGCTTTTCACCCCTCTTAGGGCGCGTTCCCACCGTGTCGTGACGACAGATAATCGTGTAGTTTTAAGTGTCGTGGCTTATATGTTTAAATGGAGGTGTTCACATTTAGAACGACACAATTTAAATAAATTAGTAAATAAACGAACGATAAATTAGTCGTTACGACATAGTGGGAACGCGCCCTTACGACATATCCCGGAACGCCTAACATCCCGCTTAGGTAGGTACCAACTTAAAAAAAAACATTCTTAATTCAACTAAAGAATATATACTTTTACTTCGTAATTATACAGTGAGATTGATGTCAATAAGTCGGTGATTTTGATTTTTCTGCGTCCCGATTGTTTTGTTTTCTTTTCCGTTTAAGTCCACATAATTATTACATACTATAGCAAAAGCGAGTCAACATCTCCTGAAAGGCGAGTGATTTGACACATAATTTCGCATGCTATGAGCCTGCTCAATAATAATAAACCAATAACAATTACCTACGGGATAATACCTCGCTCGTAGATCGTGATCAGTCGTGCTTGCCGCAACTGAACTAACAAGGCATTGACTTAAATCATGCTGACAGTATTTTTTCATACGCAAAACCCAGACGGGAACTATAATGTGGTCCTGGCAAATATTTGACGTCTATAAGGAAAGACAAACAGTTTGCAAGCATAGTCTAAAAGACTACATCAACAGATCATGACATTTGTATGGGACCAACCAAAGAATAATAATACCTATTCTTAAAAAAAAGAACCACTCAAATCGGCTCAGTAATTACTGAGTAATCGGTGTACAGACGAAAAAAAAAACTAACACAATAACGCATTCCTCTTATTTTGGTACTCGGTTATAAAGTTCTTTTGGATAACAACGTTTTACAACTGCCTCGTTAGTCCAGTGGTAGCAAGTGCGACTGCTGAGCACGAGATCCTGGATTCGATCTCCGGGTCGGGCAAAGTGTTATTGGGTTTTTTTATTAGCAAATTCTCAGTAGCAGCACGGAGTCTGGAATTGTGTCCGGTTAATGGCAATAGGCTCGCCTCCTTTTACATGGGACTTTTAACATAGTCGGGGAAACGTGGGTGTACTGCACACCTCTGCCTACCCCCTCTGGGGAATACAGGCGTGAGACTATAAAAAAAAATGATCTACATAAAGTCATAAAGTGTAGGACATTAGTTCTACTAAAAGGTATGTGTAGACCTTATGTTCTACAAACTTAATACTTAGCATCAGGTGAACAAAGGTAGCGTGTTCGTAAACAATTTCGATTTAGAGAATTTCGTAATGGAGAAACCCAATAACAACCCGACCTGGGGATCGAACCCAGGACCTCGTGCTCAGCAGTCGCACTTGCTACCACTACACCAACGAGGCAGTCCCTTACAATACTATTAGATCTTACAATAATATTGAACTTTATCTTTACAACGTCCATTTCTGGTGACGCGCCATCGCGGGGATTCTGAGAATCCTTGATAGGTATTCTCATGAAGGCGCGTCAACCATCTCTTTCTTTCCCATTAGAATCCTCTTTCTTCGACTCCGATCTGAGCGAGAGGTCGTTAGCCTTGACTTGTTGGTTTTCAAATCAAACTTACGTCATTGATGAATACTCAACTACGCACACTACGCACCGTGCTTACACTAAGAAACGTAATAATATAATAAACGGAATAATAAAAGAAATATTACAATGTCAGCTAAAATATTAAAATATCATTCTAATTAAAATTGCTTTAGGATAAGTGCTACAATACTATTTTTGGCTACATACTGCTAAATATACCTACTCGAAAATAGTTGAGAATTTTTTAAAAACGTTATTTAAATATAGTCCCGAAATAAAATATCGTGATTTCTTGAATACTAGGTTGAAGACCAAAAAAAATAATTTTAATAACTTCGTTATGTTATTGGCGTTTAGTCGCTTAATATATCAGCAGTGACGTCATTACCATATCGCCTGGCATTTTGGGCGATTGGGTTTTTTGCAACAGATAAAAAAAAAAACAATTTGATAGGCTCGAGTTTTTTTTAATACCTAAAAATACCTAAAAAAATTTGTTTGTAGCTAAATGTCGATCTCTTTTATCAGGTAACAGGGACCAAAAAGATTGAATTTTGGCGCTTTTTAATGGGTAGATGCATAGAATCCTTCCAATGTCTTTGGCTAGATGCATATCACACAACACTGACCGACTACTGTTGAAAATGAAAACTCTCTAGTCTCTAGCTAGGGGTATAATAAATCCTTTTTTTTCTATTCTGCTATTCTAGGTGGAGACAAATCCAACAAATCAAAAACCATGAAAATTCGTCCAGCAATTAAAAATGTCGTGTAAATAACCAGAGTTTCTTTTATGTATACAGGTTTAGATTCGATTTCACCACTGACACTAAACGCGATCAATCGAGTTAAACTCGGTTCAAGCGTAACTGAGTTCAGAACTGCAGTTTGTGTATGACTGAACTTATTACCCGACTACGGCGAAGCAAAAAGGAGGGTTATGATTTTGACCTGTATGTATGTATGTATGTATGTTTGTATGTGGGTATGGATGTTCATCTGTTCCCTCATAACTTCTAAACTAGTTATCATAATTGGACAAATGAGGTGTTGTTGGAAGCCTCCTGATTGTCCGCTGGTTATAGGCTACATGACGTCACATAATATTAATCTCGGTTTTAAAGGTGAATGGTGAAATTGGGCTTTAGAGAAGAGAAGAAAAGTCACAGCATGTACGCTGAGAGACTAAATATTTATGTAGAATAGTGGCACCCACCCACACCTCGGAAATGAGAGTCAGAATTCGAAAAAAATGCAATCAATACAATCCATTAAAATATATAAATATCCAGATGTTAATTTATTTCTCAAAACGTTTAAAATAATATAATATTTACTTGGGTAAGCAATTTTGTGATATTAGTTACGGTATATTTTTTTTAAATTAATGAATGACGTCTTTGATTAAACTTCATTAAAAAGTTGCGTTTTATCTGCCTTGTTAACGTTTTCAAAATAAATTAGAATAAATGTATAGTGAGGATTTTTTGTGAGTGTTCCTATGAGACTGGCATTACTGACATGGCTGACAAAAAAAAATTGACTATCTAAAAAGACAAATACCTAAAATGGTAGATTTTCAGAGAAAAAATAGAGTCACGATAACGGCTATAATCTTAATCCTAACTTCCTATAAAAGAACTGGAGGCTGGACCGATTTTCATGGTTTTTAATTTGTTGTATTTGTCTCCGTCCCGATTATCAAAATAAAATATAAAAAAATAATGGAATTATACCCCTAGGGTAGGGTAGGGTAGGAGTATGGTAGTGTAGCGTAGGGTAGAGGTAGAGTAGGGGTAGAGCAGGGGTAGGGTAGGGAAGATGTAGAGTAGGGAAAGGTAGGGTAGAATAGAATAGGCGTAGGGGTAGGATAATTTTATATTTTTATTTTTATTTATAGACTCACGCCTGTATTCCCCAGAGGGGGTAGGCAGAGGTGTGCAGTACACCCACGTTTCGCCGGCTATGTTATAAGTCCCATGTAATAGGGGGCGAGCCTATTGCCATTAACCGGGCACAATTCCAGACTCCGTGCTGCTAATGAGAATTTCCTAATGGAAAAACCCAATAACACTTGCCCGACCCGGGGATCGAACCCAGGACCTCGTGCTCAGCAGTCGCGCTTGCTACCACTAGACCAACGAGGCAGTCTAGTCTAGTCGAGGTAGGATAATCACGCGTACAAAATCGCGCCTCGACTGCCTCGTTGGTCTAGTGGTAGCAAGCGCGACTGCTGAGCACGAGGTCCTGGGTTCGATCCCCGGGTCGGGCAAAAGTGTTATTGGGTTTTTCCATTAGGAAATTCTCATTAGCAGCACGGAGTCTGGAATTGTGCCCGGTTAATGGCAATAGGCTCGCCCCCTATTACATGGGACTTATAACATAGCCGGCGAAACGTGGGTGTACTGCACACCTCTGCCTACCCCCTCTGGGGAATACAGGCGTGAGTCTATAAAAATCGCGCCGGGCAACTAATAATATTATAAATGTGAAAGTAAGTTTACTAACATAACCTTACTATCTTAGATTAGAAGACTTTGATTGACGTGAAAGATTAACTAGGTATTACTACTAAATTAACTACTACTAAAACTGGGGAAAACTTAACTAATAACTTACAGCTCGTTGACGATGTTTTTAGCTTCGCTGGACTTGTCTGAAATATGACAAATCTACTTTGTTCAGATTTCACTATCATAAATAGGCAAATACAAAATATTTCAGCCTCTTCTGTTTGTGAAAAGATTTTTTTTTAATTAGTAGCTATTGACGAGCTTTAGTGGTAAGTTAACCAGCCTGTAACTGTCCCACTGCAGGGCAAAGGCCTCTTCTCAGACAGAGAAGGATCGAGCATGAATCACCACGTTAGCTCACTGCGTGCTGGCGATTTCAAACTATCAAATCCAGGTTTCCTTACGATATTTCATTTACCGAACGAGACAGTAGTGCCTTAGATTAACTAAGAAAGTCGTATCATTGAAAAAGCCATAGTACAAGCCAGGTTCGAACCCAATCCACGTGCTTGCAAAGCGTGTCTGTAACCAATGCGCCACCACGACACATTTGTAACAAATTTAAAAAAATAAGGTCAATTTTCAACCAATTGGCCCGACACTAGTAATAAATTAAGAAGATAGAATATTTAACCAAACAATTAGTCAACCCTAATTGACAAAAACGACATCTGTCGGTTCAAAATATTACCATTCGTCGCTTGTTCTGACACGGTGTATAAACGGCTTATAACCGCTAAAACCACAAGCCGAAGGCTATGCAATTATCTTATATATATCTGAACTTAGCAAACACTTCAACCAAATCGTTTTGGTCATCCGTACAACTAGGTCGGAAGATGATCGGACTTATATTATTTTTCGTATTAATATTCCTGAGTGTGTTGTGGACCTGGATGGTATTTATTAAGAATGGAAGACATAAGCTGCCCCCAATATATTCAGGAGCGTGGCCCATCATTGGGCATCTTCATTTGCTGGTTGGTGATGGTTTAAGTAAGTTTTGCAATACGTTTTTTCGTACTCAAAATATAATTAGATACAGTTTGGCAAAAAAGATTGGCGCACTTCTCATACTACAATTAAAAAATTACAAGTTATTTGGTACTAACTTAATTCTATAATGAAATTAATAACTTTAAAGTTATTTTAGTACTCACAAACTTAGTTTTTAAGATTATTATTTTTAAATCCACTGTTCCAGCTGTCACCGTCTCAGACTCTTTTTTGCCAACCTGTACCTACTAAATTAGGTGCATTTTAATACTTAGGATACGTTTCTAGTAAAAGTTTCTAGTAGAAGTTACGATTAATGAAACAACTTTTAAACGGATAAACTCGCGTATATTGTATTTTTCAAAAACACCTGACGTTTCGAGATCTTTGCAGATCTCGTGGTCGCAGGCAGAAGTTGTTTCATTATGTTAATATTCGCAAAAATTTGAGACTATATTTAATAAGAAAATTTGAAAAAAAAAAAAAAGATTTGAAATTTCGACTGGTGCTGGTGGGATACGGTGGCTCAGCGGTTAGAGCGTCGACACGGTACGTCGAAGATCGTGGGTTCGAATCCCATCCGTATCAGTTGTTTTTTCAAATTTTATTATTCAATATTTAATAAGCTATCATGAGCTAAAAAAAAATCACAAAAATACTATATTATGATATACGATTATTGGAAAACGTTGAATAGTACCTTGTTTATTTTCACAACAATTAATTAAGAAAGATTCATGCCAATCACGGATAGTAATAAAATGAACCGAATTATTAACGCAACTAGCATACAGACTTCTCACAATACATACGAGTTTTTTTTATGCTGGTAAAGCCATGCTTGTTTCAGCCAACGGTTTCAGCATGAATGGGCCGACCGAAGTAATATCACCTTCTCACAGAATATTAGCTAAATAAGCTATTGAAAAAAATAACGTTGAATAGCTTTCTCTCCCTTATAAAAAGGGCATATCATCCAAAAGTTTTCTCTTTTAAGTTTTATAAGATTCTATAACGCATACTTCGATAAAAGCGATTCTAAACCATGGCAGCAACATAATCACCCCCTTCTTTTGAAAGTCAGGTTAAAATCAAATTTGTAGTTCTCCCGTCCAGAGGTCCGTTGAGGAACTCCGTGTGGTTTTTAGTCCGTGCGAGTCGGACATAACTCCATCACTGGCCCTTTGGTGGTGGAGTAATAAGGGGTTTTCCACACGAAAAAAAAAATAAAAAAAAAAAAGGTCTTGACTCTTGTACTACACACTCATGGGGTTTTTTGCGGGAAGAATATAGCAATAGCCCCCTAGAATTTTAGAAAGCTTTACTTCGGCATTATTTCATTGATTATAATTTTTTCAGATGATATTATTAAACCTTCTTTATTTACTAGCTGACCCGACAGATGTTGTCCTGACAAAATTTAAATAAATATATAAAATAAACGCATTTAACCTTAATTAAAATCTTATTCGTATTAATACCCTACCTAACCCCTACCCTATCATGCGCTATAGGTATAATTCCATTTTGTTCCGTCCATTGTTCTATCTGCTATTCTATACGGAAATCGGTTCAGCAGATCTCGAGTTATAAATGGCATAAATAACCCGACTTTCTTTTATGTTTAAAGATTTATTCAGGAAACCAGTAGATTAACTCAGTAGAGTTAGAAAAAAAATAGTTTAAAAAGAGACAATAAAAATGTTGTCGTTCCTGTTTTAATTAAACATTTATTCCTCTATACATTTTCTGCGCTCATTAGAAGGTATTTGCCCCGTGGGCAAGCCTTACTCATTCCTCTATAATTTAATATTTAATATAATTTATTATTTATATGAATCAAAAAATTCACAAAAATAACAAAAAGTTTTATAAGAAGGTAATAATTATAATGTATCATTTGCCGCAAATCATCTTTGCAATCTTTTGTAGTAGGTACCTCCTAAAAGATTTTGCAATCATAAAGGGAGACCTTATTTAAAAGACAAACATAACTTTTTTACCGTACTCACGGTGACCTTCAGCACTGAGTGGTCATGGCCCCATTACCTAAACAATCAAATTAAATCAATAATCCTTAAATATGTTTGACAAGTTCTTAAACTAATTTTCGCAAAAAAAAATATCTGTTATACAAATGGCTTTTTTTGCGAAAATTTTCTTTTGTTAAGATCATTGAGCAATTGTATTTTGTTTAAATAAATGAGACCTCATCGGAGTCTTATTCATTATTTTGTTGTATTGTTTCACATTACAATTTTGTTATGAAGCAGACTAAATAAAGAAATATGACTTGTAGGTATGTTATTGTATGCCTAAAGCCGGGTATCCACTGTGTTCGCGAACCTCTTCCGCTCCGCGCTCCTGCAACTGCTCCACATAGTGGAAACGTTTACGCTCTAGGAGTGCTAACGTATCCACTATGCGGAGCAAGAGGTTCGCGAACATAGTGGATACGTGGCTTAATAGGCGGGACACAGCTGAACACCTTTGTATTTTTATATGAACAATTGAACATCTGTATTCTTTACCTAGATACCTATGATCCACAGTAAAGATTATGATCGATTGATTTTTCCGAAGAAAATTCTAGGTGTTTTTTAAAAGATGCACTCATCGCTTTACCAAATTATCAAAAATACATACAATATAAAACAAAGAATCAACTTTTACCTTGAAATAATAATGTTTAAAAATTACATTTGTAATCATAAAATGTAACGACTGGCAAATTTATTATGACAGACAATTTATTTCTTCCTGAATTATTTATTTTTATGTAACGTCAAAAGTTTAAGGATTATAACTTAAAGTATATTAGTTATACTGTAAAAGTATTTTTTACTTGTCAATGCACTAGAATCAACCTTTTTTATTTTTAATAAAAGAAGTAAAGTAAAAGTAAGGCTATTTTCTTCTTTTTCTTCTTTCTAGATAAAAAAGTAATTTAGGTAAAAAAAGTGTCATCTTTCTTATGTATAAGTAATAATAATATAAGTATACATGGCTCGCATAGTCAGGCGGTTCCTCTCTGGAGGCCTAACCACACCGGTAGCTACTAAATTTAATATTTAACATTTTGTCGAGTCTTGTGAACATAAATGTATGGAACAGATGATTTTTTTTTTTGCGATTTCAGGGTTGATTCCGTAGTAAAAGTTGTTCATAATGATGAGTTTAATGACCCCTTTGAAGGATGCTGGTGTTTTACAAATAACTCTGTATATTTAAAAAAATATTTTATATGTATTTGAATAAATGAAAATAAATATAATGTACCTACCTAAATTTAAATTTGTTATTTTATGGTTTCCATAGGTCTATGGCGTGTTGTGCAGTCGTTAGCCGAAGAATGTTTGAAGCAAGGTGGAGTTTCTACCGCCATATTTGGGACTCAAATATATTATGGTGAGTCAGTCATCAACAGCTTGAGAGCATGAACTTTTAACCTCTATCTTCTTATCGAGGGACGAACTGCTTGAGTTTTTTCTAAATTTCGCAATAAGTAGGTACCTAAGTGACGTCAATTCTTAAGGAGATTACAGACTCCATTTACGGACAGGCTTATTCTACCATTGCAACCAACGAATGGTCTTTTTTTACAGTCATAACAGATCCTGAAGATGCGCTAACTGCCTCAAACTCCTGTCTCAAGAAGCATTTCGCGTACGATTACGCCAGACCCTGGCTTGGAGAAGGATTGATAACATCTTCAGGTTTGTGAGTTTCCTTTACTGAGCCTACACCGTCTGTCAGGCTATCAGTCTGATGTCTGTCAGTCTGCCAGTCTGAAGACTGTCGATCTGTTAGTCTGCAGTCTGTCAGTATAGGTAGAGTCCTCTAAAAAGGGCTCTATGACCACAATAGGTGCAGCTGTATTTTTTACAGAATATAAATAAAATCTGTACAAATTCTACAATCTACGTGAACAAAGCCACGCGGGAAAAGCTAGTTAATATAAGTATAAATTTCAATATCCATTTTTAAACCTTGTTCAACAGGATTTCGAATAAAGTCACTGGCATTTTATGCTCAAACTATTAAGCTGTAACTGCTCTACATATTTTCATCTCTATCCTTTCATCATCATTTAACCGGAAGACGCCCACTGCTGAGCAAAGGCTTCCCCCAATCTTCTCTTTTCTCTTTCTACTACACATAAAATATCTTTAAAATTCATCATATTGTTTTTAGGTGAAGTGTGGAAACGTCACCGTAAATTGCTAACCCCTGCGTTCAGCCTGCCAGTGATGCTCAACTTTTTGGATATCTTCAACAGCCAATCTCGACAGCTAGTCCAGAATTTAAAAGCTGAAATCAAGAAGGGACCTTTCGACCATACTGTCTATTTGAGGAATATTGCCTTGGAAACATTCTGCTGTAAGTATCACTATCACTACATAGTATAAAACAAAGTCGCTTTCTCTGTCCCTATATCCCTTTGTATGCTTAAATCTTTAAAACTACGCAACGGATTATGATGCGGTTTTTTTTAATAGATAGAGTGATTGAAGATGAAGGTTTATAATTATGTATATTTCGGGTCGCTAGTTAAGTTATAACTGGAAGTTATTATTTAATATTCACGCTTTAACGGTAAAAGGGACTTCGATGAAATTTGGCACATTGTTACACCATAACCTGGTTTAAAACTTAGAATACTTTTTAGCATTGTTTTTTATTATTGATTTATCTTATTTCATTTTAGTAACTGCATTCGGAATAACCGGTTTCGAAGATAAAGGCTTTATCCAAAAATATATGCACGCAGTTGACAGCATCCTGACCATCGTTACTCAAAGATTCCAGAACTTTTGGCTGCAGAGTGACCTCATATTTAAGTTATCTGGCTTAAAAAAGAAACAAGATAAACTTATTAAGATCGTGAATGATATGTCTAATAAGGTAACTTTTATTAATCCTTGTTACAGTCATTCGTTTATTAATGTCGTGGTGGCGCATTGGTTACGGACCCGCTTTGCAAGCGCGTGGGTGTGGGTTCGAACCTGGCATGTACCAATGTGACTTTTTCAATGTCATATGTACCTACTTTCTTAGTTAATCTAAGACATCGCACTGACTAACGGTGAAGGAAAACATAAGGAAACCTGGACTTTTAATGGTCTGAAGTTGCCAACACGCAGTGAGCTAGCGTGGTGATTCATGCTCAACCCTTCTCTGTATGAGAAGAGTCCTTTGCCCTACATTAGGACAGTTACAAGCTGATTTATTTTATTTATTACAGTCATTCAGTTTGCTATAGAAAGAGTTATGCATTCTCTTTTTCATAGATCATATAATAATATACCTAATTGAAAAAAAAAACGGAAAATAACCGGACATACCGACATAGCTTACAGAAAAAGCCGCTGAAGTTGCAGTGAACTAGCCATAATTGCCTTGTCTGTAAAAACCTTGAAGGACTCTAGTAGACTCTACCTATAGTTTTTCTTATTTTTTAGGTTATTCAGAAGAAGAAAGCAGATAGACTGATCAACGGGAGCGCATATGGCTCAGGTTCGTTTTTAATACATTTTATAATTTTACGTCTAATAACACCATGTTCCCGTTGTCCCATTAGCTATATTCCAAAAGAAAGTCTTAAGGCGCGGATACTCGCTAATCTGCTATCTCGCTCGCACATTGAAGATATAAAATCAATTAATATAGATATGAAAAATCGAACTAAACTACAAAGAACAACGTTACAAAATTTCAGCTTAATCGAAACTAAAAAAAAATATTAATGAATTTTTATTTTATGCCATTTTTAGGTATGTTTGAAAACAAAATAATGTTTTGATCAAGCTGAATTCTTTGCTAAAACTTTGTAATTATAATGTAGGTAATATGAGTGCTATATAAAAGTATCGTCTCTAGATTTCTTATAGACATCGACGGGAGAAGGTTAAATTCTTAAATATTAGACAATCATATTCATTCTTTTTCAGGATTGAGATACAAGCCGTTCCTAGATCTCCTTCTAGAACTTTCAGAAGACAATGCGTTAACTGACAAGGAGATCCGAGAAGAGGTCGACACAGCCATCGTCACCGGCTTCGATACGTCTTCTAGCTTGCTGAGTTATATCATGATACTGCTGGGGACCCACCCTCATGTCCAGGCCAAGATTTGCGAAGAGTAAGTTATAACAATTAAGCTGATAATCGTCAACTTTCCCTTTGCCACTAAGTATGGCACTAAGTTAGGTTAAAAGAACTGATAGCCTAGAGGTATGACCGTCGACTGACAAGTCAGAGCTCTCGAGTTCGATCACGAGGCGCGCACCTCTGACTTTTTGTAAGTTATGCGCGTATTATAATATTATTATATAATTATTAGTTGCTAAAACGGTGAAAGAAAACATCGTGATGAAACCAACTCACCTGAGAGATTTCTCAATGGTGTGTAAAGCCATGTCCGAGGCCTACGGGCGGTTTAAACTCTGACACCAGGTTGTTCATCAACCACACGATAGCGATAAGAAGAAGACTGCTTTAGGTACTTAGATATCAAATCAAATCATTTATTTACTGAATATGTGTATACATAATAGGTATAGGTACTCTACTTTTGTCGTGGATAACATTAATATTTATTTATTTATTTATTTATTGCTTACATGTGGTATCTTAGGTGGTATTTATCTTATAGTGCCGACCATGCACCCCGTTAGGGTATTGCAATTTATATTTTATATAAACTTACTGACTTAAAACTAATATTCAATCTATTAATTAACAATAATAACCATCAATATTACTTGGTCTACAGAATCAAACAAGTATTCCCAACGGACAGAGACGTGGGGAAGGAAGACCTTCAGAAGCTGGTGTACACAGAGGCGGTGATCAAGGAAAGCCTGCGGATCTTCACTACCGGACCAGTCTCTTTGAGATACGTTGACAGCGATGTCAAACTAAGTAAGTCTTTATCTTCACCAAACCGAATTTCCGGAATAGGTTGAAATTATAATAGGTATATAAGGTGCTTCTAAATTATCTGCCACGGTTGCAATGGGAGATAATAGAATTGGTTATTTATATTACAATAGTGTAGTAATTTTTTTATCTAAGTACGTCATTTTTTTTTTCTTTTGCCTGCGTTTTATTGCGTAGGTCTAATTCTGCTCCATGCTCCAATTTTTTTTTTACTATTCCGGAGTACTGAATCCCAATACTTTCTCCCATTGCAACCGTGGCAGATAATTTAGAAGCACATTATATATAGACTCACGCTTGTATTCCCCAGTATGCAGAGGCATGCAATACACCTACGTTTCGCCGGCTAAGTTATAAGTCCCATGTAATAGGGGTGAGCCTTTTGCCATTAACCGGGCACAATTCCAGACTCCGTGCTGCTACTGAGAATGTCCTAATGGAAAAACCCAATAACACTTTGCCCGACCCGGGGATCGAACCCAGGACCTCAGCAGCAGTCGCGCTTGCTACCACTAGACCAACGAGACAGTAGGTTTGAAATTAATTGAACTGAAATTACTTATACAAGAGATAATAATAGTTATAGTCCAGTTATCAGTGCTCCCCGTAGGTACAGTACAGAGCAGATGATAATAATATTATGTGTTTACTTTCTAACAGTACTTACCTATAATGAATTCTATTTTTAACTTTGAGTGAACCGTAAGGACAAGCTTAACTCTTGACCGCAATGATCACAGAATTGACCACGAATAGTCATTGACTCACACTTACTAAAAAAAGACGCGTACCTATGTAAAAAATATGGAACCTCGTAACAATTAATATTATGAAAACACTTCTATTATGAAAAGTCTACTTTAGTACTTTAAATATACTTATAGGTACTGTACCTACTTAACCTTAAATTGTAGTGGAATTCTTGTCTGCAGTTATTATACTATCGTAGGTATTAAGAGAGAACTTTTAATAATAGCACGAAACCGCAGTCGCTTGAGAGTCGTTTTATTGGGTTAGTAGTTTTAAGAATACATCTCGATATGACTAGATCGCGTTTGGACTAGATCGCTTTATGACTAGATCGCGTTTGGACTAGATTGCTATAAGTCCAGATAGCGTTATGACTTCATGAAGTTTTAGTATAATTTTTTAAAGGAGGTTTAAGTACAGGTAAACATCTTTACTTATCGTCGGGGATACTGCAATACCGCGTAACTAACAACAGTCAATAAAGCATAACTTAGATGTGGCAAATTTTATAAGAGAACGAAATAAAAAGCTAGAAATGACTCAAAAACGACGATGCTAAGCTTAGAAGCGGTTTCCTAATTAAATCAACAAATCTACTTATTCTAAGCCAAGGCACAAACTCCAAAACGACGTTTTTGAGTCATTTCTAGCTTTTTATTTCGTTCTCTTATAAAATTTACCACATCTAAGTTATGCTTTATTGACTGTTGTTAGTTACGCGGTATTGCAGTATCCCCGACGTTATGTAGGTAGCTACCTATTTGAAACTTCTCACTGGGATTGCAATCTTCTTCCAAATACTCTTTTAAATATGAAGATCGCTAAGTTAATAATCTGCAAAAGTAGCATGCAAAAAAATACTTAGGCTCTAGGTATACATAATAACACTTAGACTGCCAGACAGCAGACACAATGCAAATGCTATTGTTTGTCGGACACCATGTGTCCTTCATGGCATTTAATAAATTAAGTATATATAATAATATCAAACACCGTTAACCTTTAAACTTTATGTTATTTAGAAAACTACACAATGCGAGCAGGCAGTCAGTGTATCTTGCTCCTCGTCGGAACCCATCGAGACCCTGCATGGGGGAAGGACTCGGAGCAATTCAGACCGGAGAGATGGCTCGACCCTAGCTCGCCAGTCAAAACTAATGCCTTCGTCGGGTTTAGTTTAGGAAAACGATCGTGTTTGGGTAAGTAAGATCACAAAAAGAAATACCTATGTGGCCTAAGAAATAGGTGATAAATAATTAGGAACCATTCCCATTTAGGCACCTGGCACTAATCTGTTGGCACCAATTTAATTGTTTTTGTTCCCATCAATCTTTAAGAAACAAGTTTCGATGTTTTATCATAAAGATAACACCACTAGAAGGCGAATAATCTTTGGTGCCAGAATGGAAATAAAAATTATTAAATCGGCAATAACAGATTGGTGCCAGGTGCCGAAATGAGAATGCTTCACAATTAGCCCTAAGAACTTTGTGACGTTACTCGGAATCGATAAACATAAACATTGTAAAGACTAACGGTGAAAGAAAACGTCATGAAGAAACCTGGACTTTATAGGACTGCAATCGCCAATACGCAGTGAGCTAGCGTGGTGAACTGGTGACTAATGCTCGATCTTTCTCTGTATGAGAAGTGGTCTTTGCCCTGCAGTGGGACATTTACAGACTGGTTTATTATTATTATTAGGTACCTATATTATTACATTGAATAATTAGTAGGTACCTATAGGTGCCTACTTAGGGTCCCTAAATCTCATTTAAAATATCATAATAAAATATATGACTTCGTCTTTGCAGGCAAAACTTACGCCATGATATCTATGAAGACCACACTCGTTCATTTTCTAAGAAGATATAAAGTCACAGCCGACGACAGCAATCTACACCTCAGACTCGACTTCCTACTGAAACCTGTGTCAGGCCATGAGATCACTTTGGAAGAAAGAGTAGAATTAGGATCAAGTAAATTAAGTTTCCGTGGAAATTAAACACGTAGGATTATAATCTATGCTATTTCCCATACGTTTCTAGCGCAGAATATAATCGAGACAATTTTATTTGCTGGCTAATGCTACAAAACATTCTTGACGAGATTAGGTGAGGCGAGGATTGTCGAGAAAGTGTCCTGCCGTTGTTCAATTTTTGACTTGCGTCTGAAAACTCAAATGTCAGAAAGGGAGTAGGTAAGCAGTGACTTGACTGGTAATATGAATGAGGAAGAAGAAAAATTGTACCGACCATAAATAAAATTAGCAGAAATAATAATAATTATGCCTAAAATACCGACTTCAGCGCGGCTAAAGAGGCTAGGCGCGGCGAGGGCCAAAAGCCCCATCTACATTCTCGAGTATTCGCTACTTCGTCTCGCCTTGTAAAGTACTTACTCGTATGAAAAGGTAGCATGACGTGTATTAGTTTTTCTTTCTAAAATATGCTCGGCTACAAGATGATGTATGATTAATGATTTGTCTTCATTCTGCGCTTAAACTTTCTCCGGTCTTTGTATTGTACTTAGTCATTAAAATTAAGAGAGAGAGAAAATGGAGAAAATAAATCAAGGCACAAATGAGTACCAAAAAGAATTTCAAGGGAAACCAGCTAGGTGACTCTAAATGTTCATTGCGATAAGCCAATGAGAAAGATCTCCACTAATCGGTCTACAGGAAATGTATAAAGACAATTAGGTAGGTAGGAGCGGAAGTTCAGCTCGCGACACAGGTCGAACCGTGGAAAAGAATGGTGGTAGTTTCAAATTGGTATATAATACCCGATAATTTGAAATTAGATATGGGTAAGTATGGGAAAAAAAACCCGATTGTATCAAGTGGTAAGTTGCCAGTGGGAAAAACAGACTAGGAACATACTTTTTTTCATAATCGCAACGCATCTAAATAGTGCGAGAAAATTAGCACTATTACCGTAGTTTTAGATTTTTTTATAAGTAGATATTTACTTTATTATACTGACTGAACAAGTTTTTGTATTCTCATTTTATCCTTCACTTCTCTTAGGTAAGTACGGTATTTTATATTAATAGGCTATGTACCTACAGTTAGGTAAGTACACAAATAACGTAAAATTCTTTTGTATTTCGTTTTACAAGTGGGTAAAACCTGTATTTTAATTTTTAATTTCAAAATTTTAATGGAATTTTGACAAAATAAAATTATTATTTTTGAATTCTGACAAACCTCTAGTTGAATTTTACCTAACTAAAATTATGATAAGGCTGCGTTTGCGTTTAGTGAGCTCCATGCCGTCGCGAGACATCATCCAGGGTTGCCAACCCCAAATTTAACCAACACCAAAAAAAACTAGGATTTGAAGTTGACCAGGATAATTCAAAATAATAGAGCACCTATCTTTTTAAGACAGCACGTGGCAGCGTGGCTGCGCGAACACACGCGAGCCTCTCCCCTGTAACGTAAGAACTGTAAGACATGATCTTATCAGGGCGCTTTAAAAACTCTCCAGGACGTCCCATTCGGTCACAAGATACTACAAAAACTAGGACATGTCCTGGGAAAGCAGGACGGTTGGCAACCTAGGTACCTCTGATGTGTCAGAACGTAGTTCTAAGCTATAAAATTGTGCTACTGTAAACGTAGATCCACGTCGGAATTTAATATACTATACTATAAGGTAAAGGATTAAGTAAAATACACATTATTATGAAATATTTACTAAAATAAAACGAAGGAACAGAAAACTGAACAAAATAATACAATAATATTACATTCTCTTCACTATTTTCCCATAAAATAATGCTTTTTTTATACTAAAACCCGCAAGTTAGCTTTGACCCTACAATGGTCTTGTAACCAACAATCCGATCCGATATTTTCTTGTCAAGTTTCGATACTGACCTTTAGGTTCTCCACCCAAGACCGAGATTATCGGTACGATTTCTTCACCGCCTTTTATCACAGATTTTTTGACAGACTTTTTAAAGGTTGTGTGCGGTGCAGTTTTGCAGTTTTTAATTTCATTTTTCGATAAAACATCGGTCATTGATTATCGATCGTGGGCGGAGGAAAAACAAAGGTATCGGTTTTTTTCTTACAAAATATTAAACTTTACGATATTAATATAACTTTAAACTACAAACAAATCGCATTCTGTGTTTATCAAACATGAGCTTAAGGTACGCTCACACAGACTGGCTCGGAGAAAGCAATTTTTTATCACGATTAAAACAGTTTAACAGTAATAAGGTTTACTTTTACATGTCACTTCTTTTATTATTGAGAATGCTTGAGAGCAAACCTAACACACTTAGTGTGAAATAATAAGAGGAGCCGACCGGTTGCCTCTGATGACGTACTGCCGCGCTCGCGCAGCCGAATGGCTCCGTTCGCATGCTCTTGCGCAGCCGGTCTGTGTGAACGTACCTTTATAAATTATTACTAGGCACTTCCAACTACCAACCCATTTCCTTTAGAATTTAAAACTTCATACAGTGACAGTATTTTGCAAGTACTCTTATATATAAATGCCATAGGGTTTAAAATAATGCATCACGAAGAGGTTTAGTTGATCTTCCTGAAGTACTCCTTGCTGCCTTGTGGGTTTGGCTTGATTGTGGCAGCGTTCGTGTCCGGGTTCCAGTTGGCTGGGCACACTGGTAGGAAAGAAAAGATATTATATCAGATATTTTCTTGACATATTTCATAGATATCGACTTTCTCTGCCCACTATACTTGCGCCAAATTCGATAGCGAATGAAGGTAAACAAACCGACTTAGAGTTATCACAACTTACGTTAAACAAATCTTGTATTATTTTCATAATATAGCCTGTTACATGCTAATAATTTATTAACAACTCTTATTACAATATTTGTCACTCTAATCACTCACACAACGTTTTTAGAACATTGTCATTTCGAAAAACCATTTAAAAGTAGTCATTAATTTTACACCACAGCCCTATAAAACAAAATAACATGGCTGAAATTCAGATATTAAGAACATTTTGGATAATTTAGATTATACTTTCAAATAAAATTGACGTTTGTTGTATGACTTGGTTGATTAAACTACTATGTTTACCTGTATTCTTTTTGGAGTTTGGCGCAAGTATACTGTACCTACTGACTTTTTGTCAGTCCGAGAATCAAGCCGATTTTCTCACCGCCTTTTTACTGATATTTTGATCGACTTTTAAACCGATTTTTTTCCTGATTTTTTGATCGCCTTTTAATAGATCGTGTGTGCGTTAATTTTGCAATTCATGTTTAATTAGTTGGCAAAAAAAACGGTTAGCGAATATCGATCGTGAGCCTTGGGTCATACAGAACTCCAATATCTAAATTGTATTACATGGTTTGCCAATTTCGGTAGAAAAGAAAAGGGCTATTTTTGAGGGCTACTTCTTTTAAGCTTTAAACCATTGGCGTCGCAGGCTGATGGATTACCACTTACCAGTGACCGGAGTCAGGTGATTGATTCGGCTAATGCAACTTCGATCAACAATACTACTAGATTAAGGATTAGGAACTAAAACGTATCGTTCAAACGGCCAAGATTGCATATACTTATACATTTTTCACTACATACTATAGAAATAAGGTTCGAAGTGTGAATAATTTCAGTTGATTATAAACCTTATTACTTTAACTTAAACTTCAATAACGTTTGCAAAATATTTAAGGCCAGCCGGACCCCTTCTCTATAGAAGAAATAAAAACAATAAATGTAATGTTTATTAAAACAAAATATTAAAATAAGTACTAAAATAATAATTCTAAAATAATTCATAATGTTCAAGCAATAAGGTTGAAAGTAATACGTTAACATTTGATGGTTACTCTTACTTTTTTTACTCTTCTCCTTCTCCTTTTTGGAAGTCGGTTATAAACAGTCTTATTCCATGCGTTCCCTGTTCGAAAATAGCAAATGTTTGATACAATGGTTCGCTAATTGTCCCAAACATTGGTCAAACAAACTTTACATGTTAAATTCTTATTACTTCTTATTATATTCAACATTTTTGAGCCTATGTTTGAGTTTGTGTTGGCTATTATTCGACCATACTAAATAAAAAAAAAGTATAAGAGATGTCACACGGGCGTTGCGGCTACGCTGCGTCGTCGCCACGCAAATATTTCAACGCAGTCAATGCCACACGAGCGCTGGCGTCGGCGCTGCGTCAACGCAGCTATATCCGATGTCGCAACGTTGGTGAAGGATATCTGTCTTTGAACTGTTGTTCAAAGATCGAAGGTTATTGCCTTCGATGGGCGTAGCGCCAACACAACCCACAGATAACTCCCTTGCGGCACCGTGTGAACACTATACGAATACGACGAGAACAATTACGACACTCAAGAGACGATTAGCGCCATCTCTCCACAATGATAAACAACTCACGACAAGCCTGCATCGCGCAATCAAAGTTCGCACAACAACTAAACAAAATATTCTACTACCCAACTACCACCGTAGGGCAAGTGCCCGCCAGGTAGAACACCCGCCTGGTCGGAGGATCCTCCCTTTTAAATGGAGGAACGCCCACACCGTTTCTCAATAAATGGAAAACGACGCAGTGCTGACGCAACGCGCCGTGTGGACGTAGTCTACGGGTTCCGTTTTTGCCATTTGGCTCTGGAAGCCACGAAATGGTTTATGCTCTAACTTTTCGAGCCGTTTTTGAAGCACTTATCGGAAATCTAGTACTATTATTGATCGAAGATGACACCTATATGCAATCTTTGCTGATTACGGTACACAGAATGAAAGGAATGGGGATCAGAGGGGAAGGATACATTTCTGCAGAGAGTCAGAGGTAATGATGAATGAATGAATGGAGACCTGTAGAAATCGAGTTGTATGGAGATTTTGTTACTTCTGGGGAACTTATAAATGGGGACCATCTGTCAAGATATTGATCTGTAACCGTGCCATATTCAGGCAGGTATCTCTGATACTGAACACGAATCAGCAAAAAAATCAATTCCGCAGCCGCTTAAAGGTACAAAAAAAAATTACCTTCTCCATGCTTATCGGCGAATTGGAAGGCTTTGACAAGCCTGAGGGTCTCATCCACTGATCTACCGACAGGCAGGTCGTTGACAGACATGTGCCTCAGGATACCATGCCTGTCGATGACGAATAGACCTGCAAATCAATGACGAAATGATGACTTAAAATAGAAAAATATAAAATACTTTTATTCTAATGCTTGCTCTTTACTCCCGTCGAGGTCGGGGTGCTCGCCTCGCCTCGTTTGCTCTCGCGTTGGAGTTGGGTTTTTGGGCGCGAGTTAACTGTCGTGAGGTGAGACGCAACGACTACACTCGCACTTTTCACTAAGTTTTCAATCGTATTTGGTATAGAGAGATATTATTGAATTAAAGTAAAGTTTGTTGACTTGTATCAATTTAGTGTTCTTTTACGATTTATAGATTATCTTTATCATTGTCTTTTTCTTAACCGTTTTTACAAGAAACCAAAGACAAGAGTGTAGACGAACATTCCTCGTGCCACCTCGTGGAACTTCACCTTGCATAAATTTGTTGAACCTCGCCTCGCCTAACTTCAACAAGAGTGAAGAACTAGCGTAAAAAGTTCATATATGTATTGAAAACCTTTTTTGTAAGGTTGTTATCATCAGTGATGACAAGTAAAAATAAAAACTTCAAGGAAAGAAGACAATCTCCGAAAAGAACCTTAGCTTAGCTGTCCCTGGTTGAAAGATGCAAATGCTTACCACGAAGAGCAAAACCTGCATCGAGGAGAACATCATAGTCCCTTGAAATTGTCTTTTTGTAGTCCGCAAGAAGAGGAATATCTAGTTTTCCTAAACCACCATCCTGAAATATTAATTAACCATGTTGGTGACTGACTAATTGTATTATTAACTTATTATAATTCATACTGGTTTAATCGCTAGAAATTAAGGCAGGGCTTCCCAAATTCCCCAGGGGAGTCGCGAAGTACACATACACTGTCGTACACAGATTAGGTAGGTACCTGTCTTTAACGATACGACTGACTGACAGTCGATTCTGATCTTAGTTTTAAATTATAACTGTTATTTAGAGTTTTTTTATCACTTCCTACTAGACTAGAGCTATATACTAGTAGGTACTTTTTGGCTAGGGGCAGGCAAAGATATAGCAAACTCCCAAGGGCGTCACGTGGTGTAGATCTCCCGCCTCCCATTGGATCACTTTATCACATCTGACGTTAAAATGGTTTGCAAACCACGCAAATATTCAGTTTAGTGACACGTAATATACCCGTCTCATGTTTCGCGTAGTCTTCTAACTCGTACTAGGGAAATAGGTCTTGGACTCTGTTAAAGCTCTACTCCAACTGCCATTACAATACACATTATTATAAGATTAAGAATAAAATGTAATTAAGCTACATACCTTCCTAGGCGTATTATTCCATGCAAGATGGCTGAACTCAGAATCTGTGGAGACTCCAATTATTTGGCAGTCAATACTGGCAAAGTCTTTAGCTCTGTCACTGAATGCAATCAATTCAGTGGGACACACAAATGTGCTGGAAAAAGAAAGTTATGTATACTTTTGAAATTTTTGTGACTCGTGAAATTTTTACATGTTTTAGCACATGTTAGCTTATTAAATATAAATATTTAATAAGAAATTTGAAAAAACAACTGATACGGATGGGGATTCGAACCCACGATCTTCGGCGTACCGTGCCGACGCTCTAACCGCTGAGCCACCTTATCACATCAGAATCAGTCGAAATTTCAAATCTCTTTATACGCCTAGGGCGTCTGGTAATATCTATCGGAGTACATTACGTATCCGACTCAGTGTTCCAAACTTTACAGTTTTTAGAAGGCAACGATGCGATATAACCAATTTTCTTAATACTTTTTGTGAAATTTTTACATGTTTTAGCACATGTTAGCTTATTAAATATAAATATTTAATAAGAAATTCTTATTAAATATTTAAGTTATGTATACTTAAAACTTAAAAGGAGTGATTGTGAGAACATATAATAATATTCTCCTGACCGAATTTCGGCCACAGCGGAGACTAGCCAATTACGCAGGAGATATTATAGTGCACAAGTGTGTGCGCAAACACAGGTGCACTCTCTATTCCCTCACTCTCATAGTCCGATGGGACGGCCTTCCGACACGATCGGAGAGAGATCAGGCGCAGGGCCAACAGCTTTACGTGCTTTCCGAGGCACGGAGTAAGTGATAATTAATTTATAAAACGCACATAACTTACGAAAAATCAGAGGTGCGCGCCTTGGGTTCGAACCCGAGACCACTGACTTGCCAGTCAACGGTCGCCACCACTAGGCTATCACGACTACAACACTTGTGAGACACTTGTGAGAACATACTGAATGTGCTTGAGAAGTTCATACATAGTTTTTATGATTTTTTTGAGTGGGGTGCTAGTTAAGGTTGTAATTTTTTAAGAAATCATTAATAAAATTTAATTTAAGTACTATATTGTTTTAAAAGATATGACTTCTTTCTTTCTTTGTGAATCAATGGCATTTTTAACTTTTTTTTAAATTTTTTTTTTTTTACTTCAAAACTATGCCACGCGGACCGCATCCCCAAATGCAGTCATTAGGTCATCTAACGAGCAGGTGTTATTCCCACCATCACGCAGAATACGCGCTAAGACGTGGACCTGCGGAAAACAGCCCGCCATACCAATAACAATACCAAAAACGAGCAGGTGGCAGGGTATGCAACGAAGATGACTGAAGCATATAACATAACTGTACAATTTTGCACAACCACATTCAAACTTTTACAAAAATCTTTATCCAGCAGCCCTGCCAACCTAACTCCTTAGCCAACTGTACAATAAATTAATAATCATTGTTTAATAACCACTGACATGTAATGAAGTATGTCAATCATACTCACAAGTCCAACGGGTAGAACATAAGAACAACGTATTTGCCGTTGTAGTCTGACAATTTCAGATTGATAAATTCTCCATTCACGACTGCTGTGGCCTCAAAGTTTGGAGCTGGTTTCTGTACTTTTGGGACTAATGCTACGCTGCCTGAAATTAATTAATATTATAATTATTGATGATCCTTCCATCATAGATCTATAATGCTTTCCATCGCGCAAGATAGAGGGCAATAATGGATGATCAGTAGCTGCAACTGTGGGGCGTAAAACTATAATTTTGTACTCCTTGAAGGGTCAATAAAAAAAAGTTTTTTAACAATGTTTGTAACTTATGTAAGTGTTGTTAAAAAAAATGTTTCGCTTATAGACTGGGCAGATTTCTGACATGATCTATAATCGATAATGAATAACTAAGAAGATAATAATATGTTGTCATAAAAGATGATGTTTCCGTACATTTTAATTTAAATATTAAATGTTACCAGCAAGAACCAAAAACCCTTTACAAATAGTTACCAGGTACATATTGGTACTTAACCAATAAAAAAATAAGTTTATAGTTTTATAAGTGATAATCATATTTATACCATTAAATCTCACTTCTTTATTGATCTCAGGTACTGCAGGTGTTACGTTACTGCTGGGCATTTCTTTGTACTTTTCAGTCAAAAGCTAATTGTGTCCTTGTCCCGGATATTACAAATATAAAACTACTTTCTAAAGCTTTTTGTAGTATCTCTGCACCAGACAGCAGAGGAGTAGTGTAGTTTTTAATGATATTAATTAGTAATATAAGTACCTAATTGATTCTATTCTTAAGTTTGAGTGAATGGTACCTACACACTTAACTCTTGGCCCAATTTTTCAAAGAAATGCACTGTCCAGTTATTTATTCTAAATATTTACGCCTCTACCTCTTTCTACACGCATGGTTAGCGACATAAAACCGGTATTTAGGTTAACTTTTTTTAAAGGTTAGTTAGTGATGTACATGAGAGGTGGTAATAAATAAAATAACAGGAATTACAGACTCCTTTGTTGAACATCTATCTATTCTACAAATTTCGCAAAATACACTGACTCTTTGAGTGTTGTTACGTTTTAAACTTGTCATGCAATAAATCATTTAACTTTTCTTTTTTATAGGTTATGTAACAATATGAAACTGAGAAAAACAGTATAACTTACTAGTGGAGAAATTCAAACTTTTTACCGACGAAACTGCTGGAGCGAAGACCTTTAAAACCGGAAAAACAATGTCAAGTAGGTCACGCAACGAAATACAACGGAAAAGATTATTAAGTATATTAATTCCTATTAAGGATTTTTACTTACCCTGCGAGCGAGTTGTTTTACTAAGAAAGACATGATGGTTACAATTTTATTTTAATAATAATTTTAGCGATACAAATGCCGGAAATAAGAAACTTTCTCTAGCGGCACAAGAAAGAAGAACAAGATTAATGAAATATTGATAGCTTTTCACTGGTTAACAGACAACACACAACTTGACACAACACCGACAGTCAGTCAGTGACAGGCGTGACAGTGACAGGCTAGTGACAAGTTGACAAGGTCAGTGATAATTTTGTAAATGACATTTTTGTTCAATAGTGTGAATCTTTTTTATTGTTTGTTTCGCTTGCCTTTCTCTTAATGAACTATGTACTGGATTCGGACATGTCTTATTTATTGCCTAATTTACATCTGCAATACATTTTTTAGACTGTAATCAGCCTGCTAGCTGGGTGGCATGCAGTTTTTGAACGAACAAGCACACGTCAACTGTCAAGTGGCAACAAATTGATGTCAAGTCAAATGAGAAATGGTGTTCAACGAAAGTTCAACGTTTCCGAACATTTCATAATATAATTTGTAGGAATAAGTAGTACGTTTTTATTTCGATTTATTAATTTATTTCTTACACCTGCAATTTTGTAACTTCCTATTTTATTATGATAATTATAATGATTAATATGTTATACTTTTTAATTAATTATGTAAGTTATTTGAACAGTTTTCTGAACGAATATAAATATTGCTACTACACTGGATTTTACAGTAAAGGGTGAAATACACTTTTTCGGAACCGAAACAGAAGAAATTGATGGAGCTCAATTATTATTGTAATTTCCTTGTACCTATTTATGTTGAATGCTATTTGCGAGTTGTGTAGAAGTTGAAAAGCTCATTGATTAAAATCGATTACTACTCTCAATCAATGTAACCAACTGCCACCAAACTCGGAGGCAGTTGCTGTTGCCAAACAAAATAAGAGAAATCCTCTTCTCATATTTTGTTTGCTACAAACCATACCTACAAACCTAATTAGCCGGACAGACCAGCCAGTTTGGTCGGACATTTGGGTAAAAAGTAAAAAGGCCGAAATTATTGAGGATTTTTTTGTCCGTTGTTATAGGTACCTACGACAAAAAAAAAATGTGTAAAATTCAAGCTTTTTTTAAGTATTAGGTAGGTAGTGTAATTACCTACCATTTAACTTGATTGAACAAGCACGTCCTATCCATTGAATTATAATCTGTGGTTATAAACTAAATCTTTGAGCCGGCTGTGCTGTGGCAGCTGTACTGTATGTAAACTACCCCTAAATACTTGGGCCTCAATATAACCTTGAAATTGTATTTATCTGATGTAAACACATCTATTCAAAACTAAAATTACATAATTTAAATTTTCCACAATCATGAGTGCGGCCCGGTGTTCGACGATAAGCGCGCGCGTTCTTTTTAACTCGCATTATTTACTGTCAAATGCCAGTACTGCTCGCAGCCCTAACTTTTTTAAGTGTGCCAGAACTTTTTCAATTTCAAATAAAACCATGAAGTATATTCAATTTTCTCACAAAAATTCAGATGAGATTCGAGTTGGTTATGTAGACGGTGAGAATGTCGTCGATATAAATAAGGCTGATAGCTCATTGCCAAGTACTATGCTGGGAATTTTGAGGAATGATGTTGCTGATAAAGTTTCTAAGTAAGTTCTTGTTTTGAATTTGTATGTAATTACCTTATGGATTTTCTCCTTTAGAGATGTACTAGGTATTTTTTTAAGTGAGTATGGTACAAAATTATTAAGTAGGTACTTACAAGTTATAGAACACTTCCTGTAAGGCATTGTTTATGGGGAAAGTTTTTGGAAAAGATATCGAGTTTTTGACCCACCAACTAAAGGAGTTATGGAAAATCTCTGGTAGAAAGAGAATTGTATCCTAAACAATGAATATTATCCATAATTATCTACATACAGTGGTAGACCCTGGACACAATTAGAAATACCAAGTAAGACTTTTATTTTTAATATGAATTAACTTGACATTTAATGTAGGTATTACATGTCATAGAGGGCTTATGTTTATTTGTCTATAATGCATCTCCATCGTGAACAATTATTGAGTCCGTTTTGACAAATATTTTCTTTTGTTTTCCTTTCTATCTGCAATCAGCCCCACGGCTTTTATCAGATTTGATTAGGTTTTTTGAGAGTGCTCATCCTACTATGTGTCATCTTTCATTATTCTAGTGTTCAGATTAAGGCTAGTTAAATTCTTTTCATTCTATTTTCTTTTCATTTCATCCCGAAGTATGCAGTCATTTGTGTTATTTTGTTTTGAAACCAGCATTTTAGAAAATAACATAGCAAAAATTAACATTGGCGGACTGTCTTAACTGCATTACTTTCTAGCAAAAGGCTTTTTTCTATTTTACCTAGGGTAGGTATGAAGTAAAAAAAATATTGTTTTAACTAACCACCTGCATCATTATTTGGTAGTTTCAATATAAAGGTAGAGGAGACTGATTCCATATTCTGATGACAAATTGACATTCATTTGGATATTTCACACTTTTCGGACAGAATCCAATGTTAAAGCATTTCTAATAGATCTATTAGTTTCAGCGCTAGAGAGGCCTTCAAGAGGTGATTTCACCGCGCGCTGACACTAAACAAAATCAATTCAATTAAATTCGATTCAAGCATTTAATTGAGTTCTGAACTGCAATTTGGGTAGGGCTGAACTTAGTTTTATTAAACTAGGATTTTAGGGTAAATTATGAAATTGGGCCTAAATAGTCTAAATTTAAATTCAATTGAGAATGTGTGGTAGAACTGGTACAATGTAAAGGAAACCTTAACAAATAAACTATCATTAATTAACTTTATGATGCCTTTAGAGAAAATTTGAAGAAATCATCCTCTGATAAATCTGTCTGTGTGAATATCTGATGAAAAATTTTTTTTTCAGATATAATACCATGATGGGTATCATTTAGAAGGGCATGCTTTATGGGTTAAGAATCTATTATTTGTACATTTTTAAGACCTTTCGTCTTATACGTAAAAATGTGCAATAAAATTCGGTCCTCCATCCCCTTCTATTTCCGAAGTTTGTTGACCAATAAATCTGAAATAATTCACAATAATAGCTGGCTTGCTAAACTTTCAAGGAAAATTATAACGATATTTTCAATTTTCGTAAAATAAATAAAATATGAAATTGTAAATTTATATCTCTGCCGGTAAAGTGGGAGGTAAACCTTACCTAATTATTGCAAAATGCGATAATTTGATTAAAATTATACTTATTATAACTTTAACTTATGTAACCTACGTGCGCGAGTCCCGGTTCGAACTTGTCTTGTTTTTATCTTTAGGATACCTACCATGTAATGACGTCAGCTAGTCATCGATAAATATGTATTATATCTAATCTAGCATCAATAAGTGTCTCAAGTTCAAGATTAGCGTACGGCGTACCACACAAATTGGAGATTACCAAGATTACCATTACAATAGATTACCAGCCATCCTCTACAGACTACATGATCCAAACCTAAAACATAATACAGTATCACCGGTATCTTGCTAGTATTTCTTGTAGGGTTAATAAGAGGTCCGTATATTATAATATCAGGCGTAGTACTCGTAGCCGGACGTAGATAGAACATGATTTAAAAAATAGTAAATATTGGAATTAACCCCTCCCCGACCCTTATGCCAGCGCGGGCTGAGCCTATAGTCATAAACATGTCCCTAAATAATCTAAAACAGATTCTGGTAGTACCTATCACGTCCCCAAGCAACGCCCTAAACCGAGGCCCGAGTCTCATTAAGTAACGCCCTTAGCTGCTGTTGCTTTAGGTTTAGTTTAGCTGGAGGTCTTTTAGGTCTCGCTAGAAGTCCGGTTAAACAGTCTGAGCTCCCTAGAAGTGTAAGGAATAACTGAGAGAGATCACGTAGAAAAAACAATTGAACTAAAGCCATATTGACTTTTTAATTCTCACTCTTTTCTCACTAATGGTTTCGACTACTCATCAGTGATTATAATTTTACCTAATTATAAAGTATCTTAATTCATACTTACCATTTCAACTAAAATAACTATTTGTAGTTTTCTCACTCCGTGTATTTGCTGCATTATGTATTGACATAATAATTATCATACTTATCATATACCTACATATAAATAATTTTTAACCATTAACCTTGTTATTCGATAAAAATATAAATAATATATTATTAATTATTAATAATATAGTATTTGCCCATAATCGCCACGCTGGGCAAGCGGATTGGCGATCGCAGTATCAGATAATTATTGTTACACAGCTGGATGTTGCTGCTCAATCTCCGGATCTTTTCCTTTGTCGCTTTTTACGACACCCACGGAACGAGTAGAGGTGATTCTATTCTTAGGCCGGAAACCACACGGCACTAATAAAGCTTAATTGTGTATTAATTTTGTGTAAAATTTGTTCTAGATTAAAGAATTCAAAACCAGAATCGGTGCCCCTCTCATCGGTGACGTTAGCAGCGCCAATTTACGGTGTCGACAAAGTCTTGTGCGTCGCGCTAAATTATGCAGATCACTGCAAAGAACAGAATATCGCACAGCCTGCTATACCGATCTTTTTTAGCAAGTTCTCCAGCACCATCATTGGACCAAATGAGTGTTTAAGACTGAGGACCGATATTTGTAAGGTTAGATCATTTAATTTCTACTTCAAGCTTAACTTTTTGTGGTTAACTATAGTTTAGCTGCTCTTTTCAAAGTCGATAAGTTTATCACCATTCACCATCTTCATCTACAGCCTGAATCTACCCTCTTGATATGTCTCTCTTTGCTTTTGCCACTTTCCTCGATCCTGTGCTAATTTCGTCCACATATTCCCTACAACTAAACGGTAAACGATGACATAAGGAGAGAGAGAGAGATGGCCAATATACGTCAATTTTTAATCTGTGAAAAGTGTTAAGTAAACCCAAAAAGCGAGTTCTCTTTATAACTTACATATTGGCAGACTGCGCTGTCATGCACCCTCTTTTTTCTTACTGATACCTGTTTAGCGCGAATTTAGGTGAGTCCTTCCAGTAAGACATGACCTTGTGTCGCCATCTTGGAGGCCAGGATACTGCGTTCCATACGTGTAAAACAAACCGAGCGTAGATCTCTGCTGAGGCCTCATATTCCATATCAGGGTATCGAGCGCAAATATGGGGAAAATTCATTATTATTTATATTAATTCCAATCTCCAGACTTTTATTGTAAAACCAATCCGTTTATGGCCTTGATCCAGTCTGGACAAGGAACGAGGAAAAAATACGATGTTATCATCAAAACGAAAATAAAAATTGCATTATTGGATAGACTGAGCACAATAGGTAAACTATTAGAAACATGAGAAAGGGAACTAGGATTCGAGAAACGTTTGATCTATCAGTTTTGGAATGAACTACAGACACAGGCTGAGAGCCATAACACGTTTAACTTTGTTCCATGCAATGTAACTGACTGCTTTCCAGCAGGCGCTGGAGTTAATTTGTGCAGCAGTAATAAAAAAAAAGGAAGTGCAGTTTTGGAATGGCAGACAAAGAGGCCGAGGCGCTTATAAACTATGCCATTCATGGAGAACATCTAGTGAATCGATCTGGACCGTAGACGGACAATGTTATTACTCAAGTTTTAGACCAAAAACGTGGCAGAAATCTAAAGATAAAATACTTTTTAGGATTTTTTTAAAAGAACCGGCATTAACTGTCACATCAATAACTTGTCTTTTTTGATGAAATGACAGAGTTCAACTTTTCGAATGCGTTTTACTATTTCCTTTAGCTTATTTCGATCAAATAATATAGTGTTATAATCTGAACACTTTTTAATTGAACTTCATAACAGAGAAAAACTAATAAAACGACACTGACCAACTAATTTCCTTGGGAATGTGTAAATTTCTAAGTGCAGGAAGATTTGAAGTAAATGCTGTTGCTGCTGGGTTAACAGTAATGAATACTATTAACAACAACAATCGCCGTTTCTGATTTTTATACTAAATTCAGTGAATAATTGAACACACACCTATGTTTAATGGTCAGCGCCGATACCGTGTAACATTAAACTGGCTCGTCTGGGTGTTGAATCGTCTTAATTCCTACATGAAATGTAAAAGAACTCGACATCGTAAATAAAAGCTTACTCAAGGATATGATCTTCAAAACTGGGATTTACGGTACTCTTATTATTAAATTATTACACAAACGATATCTTATGTATTTACGTTGAACACTCCTGCTTGCGAAGTGAGTCTTGATGTCTCCTCTCTCGAAAACTAGACTCTGTTTTGTTACCATGATGAGATAAAGGATTGATCTGTAAGATCCCTAATATTATGTGTACCTTGTTACAGAGAGTACCACATTTAATCCTGAATAAATCTCAGAATATCGTATTGCGAATACGGCCGGCACCGCCTGTAGAAAACGAGTATTTAGTTCAATCAGGTTTGACTAGGAGCCTTTACCATCACGTTTGGAAATAATTAAGACTAGTAAGAGTGATAAAAAAAGATCACAATCATGATTGCGCTCCAGTTAATGACAAAATGCGCGCGTGTTCTTCTAGCCACGAACTGTAACTTTTGCATATTTAATGCCAGAACTTTTTCGGTCTCATACAAAAACCCGAAGTATATTCAGTTTACGCATAATGATTGTCCAGATGAGATTCGCGTTGGGTATATAGACAATGGAAAAGTTGTCGATATTAATCAAGCAGATTGCTCATTGCCAAGTACTATGCTGGAAATTTTGAGGACCGGTGCTGATAAAAAAGTTTGCGAGTAAGTTTTTTAAAATTAATCATCAACTCACGTAGCGTAATAGTTTAAATTTTAAGGAAATTGAAAAAGAAGTACTACAAGTTGCAAAAGTTGTCACCTGATGTTCTTTGGTTATATATAATTTTTATAAATGAAAAACTGAAATTAATTATGTTTATTTAATGGTTTCATTTTTCTTTAAGTCGAGAAAGTGATATCGGCTAAGTGGCCGGTGCCAGAGTTGATGGATATTCTTTTTGAGGGCTTCAAGAGTCTGAAGCTTGTTCACTTCAACTTGTTACTTCAAAAAACCCTACAAAAAGAACTCTGGAACAGTTAAATAAATCAAATACAACAACACGCCGAAATTCCGCAAAAAAGCGAAAAAATTAGTTATTATAATGAAACAACTTTTTAAACGGATAAAACTCGCGTATTTATTTTTATAAAACACGCCTGACGTTTCGAGATCTTTGCAGATCTCGTGGTCGCAGGGAGACCACGTGCTTCATTATGTTAAATGTTCGCGAAAGTTTGAGACTACTTATATTAAATTAGTTATTATGCGTTATTCAGGAATATAGTAATCCATACATCTTGTTGGCGTGAATTTAGTATTTGTTTACTTCACGAATGAAAAAAAAATAGCATCTTCCGATAGAGTGATGACTTTTGCGCGAGCTTGTAGATACGAGCGGTGCTTGTACCTTCAACATTCGACGAACCGTAGCAAACTAGTAATGCTCTAAACAACTGAGCTATCGTATCGTTATCGTTCGCATCCTTATCTGTTATTTTAAGTGCCCTTTCTAAATCGACTTGTAGAAGACGCTTGTAGTTCAAGTTTTTATTTAATCATTTACATTTCTATTATTTTTTTTTCAAGAAATACTTTTAATGGGATTCTAGAATTTTATTTTGAATCCGATTAGGCCCTTTATTACGCAGAACCAAATAACTATAGTTGAAGGTCTTCCAAATTAGTTAATGACAGCACATAGGTACGCAGGACTTTTTTGTGAAAGACAAACTAGTACTGAGACGATAAATAATGGAAACCGGGGTACTGTTGTCAATGTATACATTACAGGAAGTTTATGGAATTCAGCGCTAAATGGCCTATTGTCACAAGCAAAGAAAGTCCGCTGAGGAGTGACCGTTGTTGACGCTCTATGAATAGGCATTTGCAGATATTTGATGTTTCATTCTACCAGCCAATCGGCGAAAGATACGGCGTTTAATTCTTATGTCCCTATAAGACCTTAAAGGAATGGTAATAATATTTAATTTGCTTCTAGATTAATGAATTCGGATCAAAACTCGGTGCCCTTATCTTCGATAGCGTTAGCACCGCCAATTTGCGGTGTCGACAAAATCTTGTGTGTAGCACTGAACTACGCTGACCATGTCAAGGAAATGAAAATGAAAGATCCTCCCTTACCGGTCATTTTTAGCAAGTTCACCAGCACCATCATTGGGCCAAACGATTGTATAAAAATAAGGACCAATGTTTGCAAGGTTAGGTGATTTAATTTACCTATACGTGTTTAGGTACATTATTTTAATTGTTTTCGTAAATTGACAGATCAGTGGGTAGGTTATTATGACGTGTTGTAAAGAGCAGTGGCGGAGGATTCATACAACTCGATTTCTTCCGTCCGTTTGAAAAATAGCACTGTCAATAATGCCTACTAACTGTGCTATAGGTTTTTCTCCGGATTATTTCCGAAACCTCTTGGGAAAATTCACCCTCCGCCACTGGTAAAGAGTAGCCAAAAATGAAAGGTAACCTAGCATAATCAGCTCTAGTCGAAGTAGTTTAGTAGTAGCTACTTTAGTTTGCTTTGTCATCATCATCAAGTCGAGGGTGACTTCAGGGAAGGATTTTAATGAGCCTGACAACCAGGGCGTAGCTACCGGAGGGCTAGACGGGGCAGCGCCCCGGCCCCAAGCAAAGGGGGCCCTTCGGACTATGACTTACTAACTGAAAATTGAACTAGTAAAAATTTCTCCCACATTCTGGATATAAAGACATCAGATTGCAGGAACGCGCCTTTAATAATCGCAACTTAGTTATTTTTTTGGCCCAGAGTCTTTGGTTACCTAACTTCGCCACTGCTTACAACTCTAGCCTAACAATTCTTTGTGTAGATATTTCAGTATAAATAAAAATACAACGTTCTGTTTATGAGTAACCATGGTGACCGTGGATAATTATAGTGATCGGCACGAGATGTGAACACAAACTTTAGCCTCGAAGAATAGTTACTGAAACTCGAATGCCCTTGACGTCCAACAACGTCGCCGTCGAGCGATGCTCTATAATAATAATAGATACCTATATCTGATAACAATCTTAGAATAAATAAATTTAATTAATAATTATTTTTTTAAACTTGAGCGCATTTGACTGGATCTCGCCTGATGGGAAGTGACGAAACGTAATGATTGATACAACTCACATTTTCTTTACGAATCAATCTTTTTTTTTTTCATTGACAACATTGATATTCGACGAAGAACCTTAGATAATTCAGTAACAGCCAGATATCAGACCCTAAAATACTACTACTAGTGCCCGACTTCCCCAGTTTAACGACCTACGTATCAACTACAAAATTAAGTAGTCGAGGTCAAAAATTCTTAGTGAATCACAGGTCTGCTCTGACCTCAGTGCGGCACAAATTGGGGTCAATTATTGAAGTAAATTGACTTCATAATTCTTGTGTAGGTGTAGGCGTGATGAAATAATATCACTGGTGTTTAGTTCTTTACGTCTTCCGTTGATTTAAGCGTACTATTAATTTCGTGTACATTTTTCTAGTCTAGATCATAATTTCTGTGCTTAACAGAAACCAGACTTGCTTACCTATGGCAACACCACTTAGGAAAATATTCCATAACTAGCAAGCCTTTTGATGGTTCTATAGATTTTATCCAATCTCACTTGACTAGTCCAAACCGTCTGTTTTTGTTTAGACGATTTGTTTTTTGATACTTGACGTTATATTATGTTTTGATTAGCTGTTAAAACATTAAAGATATTTATTCATTATTACGTTAATATATTTAAATTCGTTTTATTCTTTATTTATGTATTGGTCACTATTGGTGCCCTTCTGAAAAATAAGGATCAACTTCAACCGATGGTTGAATTGGATTGATTGATTGATTTGATTAGTTGAATTAAATATTACTTCAGATTGATGACGTTTATAACTTAAGTTGCCAAACAATAATGATGTAAGCCCAGCATAAACTTTTTTTAATGTCATATATTTTTTCTTATTAAATCTAAAACTGACTAATAGTGAAGGGAAAAATCGTGAGGAAACCTGGACATAATGTCTGAAATTGCCAACACGCATTGAGCTAGCTTGGTGATTAATGCTCGATCATTCCCTGTAAGAAAAGAGGTCTTTGCCCTGCAGTAGGACAATAACAGGCTGGTTTAATATTATATGTCACAGATGGGGAGAGATTTTGGTTCAAAACATAATCTGCATGAAAAAATGATAAACATAATCTATATTGTACTGTATTCACTAATTACTGAATCAGTGCGCACACCTGGCGCGGTCGAGGTCTGGACGTCAAAAGCAATGTGTTTCCTATACAGTGTTGCCACGTAGACAGTTCATAGACAATCCCGACTCGAACTACTGACTCAAAAACAATAATCGATTTGATTGATCGACTAACTTTAAAACAGCCGAGGGTTCCCTCAAATCTTTATAGATGGCGCTACCTACCTACTAAGTAAACAGACTTCAGAATAATCTGCCCTCACATATACATTACGAGTCATGTCATCTGCCTAGCCTTTTCCCACCTATGTTGGGGTCGGCTTCCAGTCTTACCGGATGCAGCTGAATACCAGTGTTTTACATTGAGCGACTGCCTATCAGACCTCCACAACCCAGATACTGGGTTACACGATACCCCTTGGTAAGACTGGTTGTCAGACTTTCAGGCTTCTGACTACCCGTAACGACTCAAAGATTTACAATTGACACCCGGGGCCAACCTCTTAACGTGCTATCCGAGGCACGGAGAGTGATAATTAATTTATTTTTATAAAACGCACATAACTTACGAAAAGTCAGAGGTGCGTTGGGTTCAAACCCGAGACCTCTGACTTGCCAGTCAACGGTCACCACCACTAGGCTATCACGACTCTCTAGACATATACATTACGATACCTTTTTATATTAAATCTTTTTACTGTAATTACAGAAAGTAGATTGGGAAGTGGAGTTGGCTGTGGTAATAGGAAAACGAGCTAGTTTCGTGTCGGCAAGTGACGCTTATAACTATGTGTTCGGATACACAATCGCTCAAGATATTAGCGGAAGGGACTGGCAGAAGGATAAGAATGGGGGACAATTCCTCTTGGGAAAGGTTTGTGATTTTGATTAATTATTTTTATCATGGTAAAAAGGGTTATTTTATCACAAATTCCCTTGATGGTAAAAGAGAATGACCAAGCGACTAAAGCCAAGGGAGTTATTTATTATAATACATGATATCTATATCAATACATTTCATCTATATCTAGTACTCAAAGAACGAAAACTTATTAGAGATATTGTTTTTCTGCTAACTAAACCTATTTGCTAATAAAATTCTACGCAATGGAGGTATCCCAAGTACCTATAGCTAATCAGCCTCACTGCTGGAAAAAGCCTTCTCTCACAAACTAAAGGACTGAGGACATACCTAGTTGTTAGAACATTACACACTACTAAATTTGGGCAATAGATGGCGCTGTTCTTTTTATTGAGAAAGCTGAATGGCGCTATTAAGATTTTCAAACGATTCTATAAGACATCAGTATTTTTACATTAATAAATATTTAGTCCAAACTGCTGCTGGAGTTTAACTTAGCTGTAGTTCAATAGTTCATACCTACCGCTACGACCACTTCACTGACTCAGTGCATGAAAATAGAGGTGGGTGTGTGGCTTAAGATTTTTTTATAGCTATATAAGGCTTTCAGCTCGGTTTAACTGGAAAATTAAGTGGTGTTTACTATACCAACATTATTTATAACACCAACTTTTTAACAAATAACACCAACTTTTTATAACATGTAACACCAACTTTTTACAATATGTAACACCAACTTTTTACAACATGTAAATCTAACTTTTTATAGCAAATAACACCAACTTTTTATAACATAACTCTTTTTTTTCAGTCGCAAGACACGTTCTGTCCTATAGGTCCGTGTATAGCGACCACTCAAGAGATTTGTGACCCGCAGGCCCTTGGCATTAAGTGTTCAGTCAACGGGGTGGAGAAACAAAATAGTAATACTTGTAACTTGATACACAAAATACCGAACCTTATTGAGAGAGTGTCCTCGTGAGTATTATCTTCAAAAATAATAAACCTTGAAGAGTAAACGTATTTTATAATAATAACTAGCGACCCGCCCCGGCTTCGCACGGGTGCAATATAACTACATATAAACCTTCCTTAAGAATCACTCTATCTATTAAAAAAAACCGCATCAAAATCCGTTGCGTAGTTTTAAAGATCTAAGCATACATAGGGACAGACAGACGGCGGATAGCGACATTGTTTTATACTATGTAGTGATAATTCAGCCTGTAACTGTCCTACTGCAGGGCAAAGGCCCCTTCTCATACAGAGAAGGATCGAACACGCTTGTTCACTGACTGGCGATTTCAGACTTATTAAGTCCAGGTTTCCTTACGATGTTTTCCTTCGCCGTTAGTCAGTAGAGTCTTAGATTAATAAAGAAGGATACATATGGCATTGAAAGTCACATTGGTACATGCCAGGTTCGAACCCACAACCACGTGCTTGCAAAGCGGGTCCGTTACCAATGCGCCATCACGACACTTACGTATTAATTTATACCTACCCTCATTTTGCCAAATATGTTTAAAGGTTCAAGAAAGAGCTTTGGAGGACTAGTCTTTCTATCCAGAAAGAGTTCCTTTACGGACTGGGGCGTGATTCTAAAACATGAATTTAAATCTTATAAGTTTATAACAAGAAGTTTTGTTTTCATTTTAGATATTACAATGTATGTTTTTTTATGGCACGGCGCTCATCCCTGACGTGCTAAGGATCGCGGATCCCGCCGAGTCAGTTGTTTGAGTTTCTTATTAAATAATTTTATTACAATGTATTAAAAAAAAATTTCAGTGTCATGACGCTTCTGCCCGGAGACCTTATTCTAACTGGCACACCCAACGGAGTTGGCTTGCATCGTAACCCGCCAGAATTCCTGCAACCCGGTGACGTGTTGCGCAGTGAAATACAAGATATTGGCTGTTTCGAAGTTAGAGTTGAGAAATACTAAGGGTTAAGAATTTGGTTCGGAAATCGGGACTTTATTGTGAAAAACGTTTTGAGTGCTCTGAATGTAGCTTTATTTCGACTGTGAATGGGCTGCAGAGATTTTCGCCCCGTCTTAACTGCAGACATTTTGGATCCGTGACATCACTCACTTACGGTAGCGTTCATGTTATTACATTTACCGGTACCTTTTTAAGGTCTAGCAACACTTTCGCTTTATTGTCCCTTTAATCAGATCCTCGGTATCAGCCTGCCAGGCGTAAAATGAGGTATCAAATGTTCAACTTTAATTATTTGATCAGAATTATTTTAAATGGACATATTACATTGTAACTACGTTCAGAGCGCGCAAAAAGTTTTGAATACTTTTTTTGCTGAATGTTTTTTTTTATTTTTCCGCTGTTTGGTGAAAAGATGAAAACATATTAATATTTTAAACTTGAAGTACGAAACTAGTGAGATGCCATCTTCATTGAAGATAAAAAAGAAACAAATTAAGTATCTTTAAATCTTATTAAAAATATTTGTTTAACTTTATAAAAATCTATGGTAGGTAAGTAGGTAATCATCCAAATTCAAATACGTTGTCAGTAATTGAAATGACAAATTAATGTTGCCAAAGCAATTATGCCAAGTACTTTTTTTTTATTTACTAAAATTTTAAATTCAGTTTAGTAATATGTTTCACTGTAAACTGAACTCAAACTGAAATTATCAGTGCTATAACCACTGATTTAAATTTTTTTAGAAGAAAATACACATTACTTAATCTTTATTTAATAACACTAGGAACCAATGTTACCATAAATGTTAATCAAATATGCTTTTTATAATTTATGTTTTTGTTTTTTTTTATGTTATACAGTTTATCAAAAATATATTATTTAGTTTTTAAAAAGCCGTTTTTAATTTCGTATCACATCAATTTGTATGTCACCTTTTGTATCTATCTTTTCTTTTCTCTATGGTTAAGAAATCTATTTAAAAAAACAACACTATTTTAAATTCTACCCACATAATGCAGGCCTGTTTTATCTCACTACGTATGGTCCGTAAAGTGTAATTAAAGTAATTAGCGACCGTCGACCGTCGTAAAATGAATTAACGTTCTACTCTACGCATTCATTGTTGTTTTATGAGATCAGCCGTAATTCGTAACAAACATTTAAGAAGGCACTCTGTATTAAGTCTGCTCTGACTTCCATTATTCTGTTAATAAGTAGAAACAGAAATTTAATCATATATTTAGAAGCCTTCAAACATTTCAAGTGGACTTAAAATATCCAAAGAATATCCCAAAAAGTTAAACCTATAGAGATAATAATCCGTAAATGTGGGAATAACTCAGTAAAAACACTATCGTTACTATTCTAATTAGAGTTTTGTCTATAATTCCGACTCACAAGACCATTTCATTCTACTGTTGTAATAATTTAAATAAGGAATAATGGGTTATAAAAAGCAACATTTCCGATACATCTGACCTAAAAACAACCGTATATAGCTTGGAGATTTGCGACTACAAATACCAATTTTAAATTGTACAGGTTGACCTGCAAGCATATAAGAACGCTGATTGGTGAATGGGCCGCACAATTGAGCCAATCGCCGTCTTCCGTTCGCTCACAGGAAAGACCATTTGCGCTCGCGCCGTTCCTTTTCATAGACTATTAAATTTAATGCCAGCCAAGGGGAGTTTTATTGAGTTAAGTGGTCTATACGGGTTGTTGAACCAGTTTATACTGATCCTCCATTTATCAATAATAGTATGAAACTGTAGTTGAGATTACAGTGGTGTTATATGTTTAACGCCCGCAGATTCTAAGCGCGTCTATTCGCGACGGATATTCATCGTTATGGATATTATTTCGAGCAATTTTGTTGTTGAGGACTATTTGGTCGTTATTGGTTGTAGTATGCAATTTGTTGATCGTTATGCAATTTAGATTTATTTGTGCAGTGATACGTCTATAAGTGAAAGATGGCTCTGTCATATGGGTGCGTTGTTGTTGTATTAACTTAGCCTGTGTTACGTATTTCCTTGCAATTTGGTCTTTCAATTGCTATTCAGATCCTTGTTAGTGCATACTTCGTGATGGTTATTCAATTCAGCTTTATTAGTACTGTGATTGAAACTAACGTCATCCATCAAGTAAATAATATCCTTCACATGGCTGTCAACCGAAGTGCTATTTCCTGTTTTAGGTCAAAGTAATTTGGTCTTCGTTACTGCATCCATTTGGATATAGTCAAGTGTACATTTTAAATTAGCCTCTCATGTAATTGTCACGTTCAGATTAGTTCCTCTAGTTTGCAGTTTGTCGATGGTTATTCAATTAAGCTTTATTGGTGCAGTGATTTATCCTCGCGTTATTCAATAAGTCGTAAATAGGTCGAGTGTCATCACAACTGATTGAGTAATTTGGTCCTTCTCATCACTTGGAGACGGTCTTGAGATTGTTAGTAGTTACTTCTTAGATTTGCAATTCCTCGATGTTTATTCAATTTAACTTTGTTGGTGCAGTCATTTACAAGACGCGTTATTCAATAAGTAGAAAATAGGTCGTAATTGATGAGCAATTTTTGTCCTTTATATCTCAAGGTTCACTATTTCTATTTCTGAAACAAGAATCTTAGCTACATATACAGGGTTATTTGTAAAACACCAGCAGCCTTAAAAGGGGTCATTATACTCATCATTATGAACAACTTTTATTATGGGACCAACCCTGAAATCGCAAAAAAAATTAGCTGTTCCATATATATCATACATAGGTAGGTAGGCACATTTATGTTCACATGACTCAAGAAAATGTATGGAACAGCTGATTTTTTTTTGCGATTTGATGTCACGAATGACCCCTTTTACCTAGTGGCCACGACTTCGGTCTAAGGCGGCGGCGACGGGCTAGGTCTGCGAGCGGCGCGATGGCCATGCCACGTATTTAGACATATTTAGACGTATTAAGATGGTATTTAGACGTCTTTAATATTTTCTAATGATATTTTAAATTCGACGGATGGAGTTCACGAAATCAATACAAATCATTTTAAGTATGGAGAATGGAGAAACCGCCGCCGCCGCCGCTGAGAGCGGCGAGTCGTGGCGTCGTTGAACATTTTTGTACATTTGTTCTTACCGCTCGCCGCGCCGCGCTAAGCCGCCGCTGCGAGCGGCGAGTTCGTGGTAAGGCCGTTAAGGATGCTGGTGTTACGAATAACCCTGTATATATCTTAGTTATTTAGCTACCTACGCATGACGCTGAACTAGCCCTAGCTAGATAGAAATAAAATTCACGAATTATGATTCTGACAATTTTTTCTTAAAAACCAATGTGAAGTTTTCTTGGTCCGATCCGTAGCCTATGTAGGATATGCGAACTTTACAGTACCTACGTTTTTCGAGAATGCAACAACAATCTTACCTGGTTTTTCAATTTTACGAATTTTACGAGAAATTGTAGCTTATACAGTCTTTAATACAATACCTAAGCATGATATTTTTGACCAAAATATTACTATTCCTATAGGACAACAATTATAAAATCACTATAATATCTCCATACATTTTTGTAGTATAAAACAGATGCGCCGCGCGATTATTTGCCATTCCGTGCTAAGACGTGCTCGTGGACGCAAGGGTCTAGGTATCGCTTTTTGGAAAAAAATAAACTTCTTAACTGTAACTCTATAATGTACTCGTACCTACTTACCTTTTTTTTTTTTTTTTTTTTTTTGCAGAAGGGGAAATGCGCCTTATGCATACCGTCCCCCTCGGGGATGCGAGACGGTTATGTCGGGCTCTCCGGCCTAGAGATGGTAGGCGGCCAGCATACCGACTAAAACCCCTTCTGTGTCACCTCCTTTCCGCATAGTGGCGGGAACGCGGTATCCCTAGTGTACTACATCCGCGAACCCGCCGCGGACGTCCGTCACCGGACCCTCCTTGGGGTGGGGTGATTGCCACACCCACCCACCGTGACCACTTAGAGGACCATGTGCAATGAGCGCCAGACGACCCCGAATCTGACGCCCATGGTCCTCACCTCGGCCGCAGAGGATAGGGAGAGCGGCGCATCGTAATACCGACACTCCTCTTCCCCTGCGGCCCCACCGTGTCCGCAATCCAGCGGTTGCGGCCCCGCCGAGGCCGCGGAAGGTAGGGAGAGCGGCGCACCGTAATACCGGCACTCCTCTCCCGCCGCGGCCCCGCACTCCTCAGCCGCGATGTTGTTCCTACAACACCGCGGCCCGCCTTAGTTGCGGTGCTGCCGGGTGCTCCATCCATGCAGCACCGCAACCCGCCAGGGCCGCTCCAACGCGGGCTTCCGGCTCAAAGCCCGCAGGAGCGGCGCCTCCTTGGGGTTCCTCTTAGCTTCGCCGTGTGCCCAACCACGGCTACTAAGCCCCCCCGCCACGACAAGGCGAGAACCCACATTCGGGGGGGCGTACCTACTTACCTACATTTATAAAGTGTAAGTGAGGAGTACTTGCGTTGGAAAAAGTTGATACTATTTGGAGTTTCGAACCGAAATAAAAGTAAATACAAGAACCATGCGCAGTATCTGAATTTTTCTTTTTCATTAAGTAGGTACGTAGGTACATGGTTGTCATTGTATTCGGATAAGAATACAATAATTCGGTACCATTGTAGCGCACTGCCAAAAGGAGGTAGATAGTGGAACTCTAATTGCTACTAGTTAACCTCTCGAGTTTGGGCTCATTTAATTTGTTTTAAAAAGTCCTATACATGATACCGACGGTCTGATGATAGAGCCAGGAGCAAGCTAGTGGCACACCTCAATGGCTACTAGTAAACCCCTCGAGTTTAGACTCGTTATATTTGTTCTAACGAGTCTCATATATTATACTTGGTAACGAAGTCCTGATGATGGAATCAGGACGTAGATAATGGCACTCCATAATTACTACTTTTAAACCCTCCAAGTTTGAGCTCATTTAATTTGTTTTAACGAATCCTATACATTGCTCTTGGTAAGAAGGGGCTGGTGATAGAGCCAGGAGCAAACTAGTGGCACTCCTCCTCAATGACTACTAGTAAATCCCTCGTGTTTGGACTCATTTAATTTGTACTAACGAGTCTCATACATTATAGTTGGTGATAGGGGTCTGATGATGGAGCCAAGAGGTAGATAGTGGCACTGCTCAATTGCTAGTAGTAAACCCATCAAATTTATTTTACACCTTTTTTCCAATGAATAAATCGATGCCCGCAACGAATAAACGTGCAAGAGCTATTACACGATGTTTTTTTCGTTTTATCTTCTTTAGCCCATCCCCCTACCCCCCAATTTTTTTTTTTTCAAAAATACGTCTTCAATAGTACTTGATTTCTTTTATATAAGTAGGTTTTAGGATAGGATTTTTCTATATATATGATGATTAAACGTTTTTCTCCTGTAAAGTTGACGTTTTTCACTTGCACGTTTATTCGATGCGGCCATCGAAATGATGTAAATGTAATGGACTCTGTTTATTGCTAATCATACAATTATTGACACTCTTTATACTTCCTCAGTGATCCTTCGAGACCTGTCGTGTATCACCAAGTAATGTCTCGTTTGTTCACCACTATATCTAAGGCTTGCAATCCGTCAATGGTTATCCAATTTAAGTTTGGAGCTGTGATTGCCCTCATAGGTATTATTCAATAAAGATGCCATATCTCTGGTCTTATACTATGTAATCATCATTTGCTATAAATAGTTTTATACTGACATCCTGTATCAAATAATCTTATATCAGGTCGAGGATTTAGGTAATACAATCATATTTTATAATCTATTAGTCAAATCAAATCATTTATTCCTTCATTTCGGGTGTAACGTCTGTAACAAGATCATAAGTTTTGTTTGTTTAGTCCTTACTCTATCTATTCTTGGCCCTGACAGAATAACAGCGGTGCACGCTGCTCCATGTAAATGGGGTCTTTAGTTTTTTAAATATAATTATTTCATAAGAAAATTTGAAAAAACAACTGATACGGATGGGATTCGAACCCACGATCTTCGACGTACCGTGTCGACGCTCTAACCGCTGAGCCACCGTATCCCACCAGCATCAGTCGAAATTTCAAATCTCTCCTAGGGCGGTTAATTATTAAAAATAATTATATTTAATAAGCTATCAAGTGCAAAAAAAAATCACAAAAAAAACTTTAGTTTTTTGTTAATGTGCGTAAGCAAAATAAATGTTTTTCTTTCTTTCTATCCTTTATCAAAAACTAGCTCCTGTCCGCGATTCTCTCGCGTGACTTTTGAATATGAAAAAAATATATCTTGATTCGAAAGACACGCGGCGCCATCTATTATCATAAGGACGTTACCTACTGTTGTTTTCCTCGGGAACAGTATTTGTTTTTTTTGTCATGATACCATATGTCCGTTTCTGTACACCTGTCAACGTCTACTTATGAAAAATTTCAGATTTTCAATTTTCCTTCTGCGAGTCGATCATCTCGCTGAAGAACGCGAACGCCGCCTCCTTTTACTCCTCGCTGTTGGACCTGGATGACACCTGGAGAAGTATCATAATTATAACATGCATAACTTTTTGGCTCTCAGATTACTAACTTTTAATTAATTTACAAAACATTAGGTACCTATCATACAAAAAACCCGCCTGAGATGGATTCGTAAACGCTGCCAATACAGTTAATTAAGAGTCGATAGTTATTAAATTGAGGTTTATTGGTGCAGTGATTGATCCTTACGTGATTCTCAAAGCATAATATAAAATTTGACTTCGAAAAAAACCGGCCAAGTGCGAGTCTGACTCCCGCACAATGGGTTCCGCTTCCGTACTATTATCTATACAATAATAGACAGAGAAATGGCAAAGAAATCACGTTTGTTGTACAGGAGCCCCACCTAAATATTTATTTTATTCTGTTGTATATGGCTAGTACAATTTATTTATTTAAATATACATGCACAACATTACAGTTTGCAGGAACAAATGCGTTGTACCTACAGTTACTTACGTACTAAGATTAAAACATGAAAATACCTACACAAATTATGCTATTATTATACAAATAATTATCAGTCATCCATCATCTCGCAGACACTTCAGACACTCACAACACACTGTTATTTATCACGATGCAAATAAATCGCAGTGCGGTGCTGATGTCAAAAGGTCATTCAACAATGTGAGAGCGCGAACCAATGGAGAATTAGCGTAGGTAAGCCACTTTAGGTGTCAACGGTGTGCTGCGGAAGGCGCACTTGCTCCCGCGACCCTGGCCCACGTGCGAGAGGGAACACCGGGGTGGTTTTTAGTCAGTAAGAGTCTGACAGACCCCTCCGCCCTTCCCCAGGGCGAGGGACATCCATGAGGATTTTCCACCCTGGCACAAAAATAAAAAAAATAAAAATGGTGTCAACGGTGTAGCCAGTATTTGATGTTTACGTGGCCTTAGCTGGTGCTTGAGAGAGCAATGTAGAGCCGTAGGCGGTGTTAAGTTGTGAGAAGCCCAAGTTCGCATCGACGACTGACAAAAACATAGGCTAGGTTTATAAATAACCTTACCTAGGGCCTGTTTCACAGGTTTCTGGTAAGTTCCTGTTATCTTACCTGGCAGATCATTTTATACAAATTTTATTCCATTTTTGTATACCTTGTAGTTAGAGCCTATCCGTAGCCTGTGACTCATAGTTTTCTATTGCTGTTTATTTTAACAGTATATATTGAACCAGTTACGGAAGTTACTGAAGTGCATAATTAGGTATTATAACCTTTTCTTGTACATAAGTACCCACTTATTTCTTTGACGCTTTAAATAGTCTTCTCAATTAAAAATTAGTCTTGGGTGCTAAATAAAATCTCCATGATTATCTGTAGAACCTCTTTTTCGCTTTAATCTCAATCGAAGCTTTAAATTCATTAAGATATTGTGCCTAAACCTTACCTTCTATTACTTTGTACTATATATGCTCTCTATTATACCAGTTCTATGCTACGCTTACGCTATTTTCTTCGCAATGTTATACTATACTAGGCTTTCACCTTTCAGCAGGCTCAACCTCCTTCGCAGAGAGATACGAGAGAGAGAGTGTAACTAGGCTGCCACCAGAGATGTGTTGTGCTGCGAGGATGTAACAGAAACTATGTGACCGTTTCTATTGATACTGAGCTATGTAGCGGTGCGAGTAAGATGTGCTATCAAGATGCACCGCCGCAAAGTAGCTGCGTGAGAAACGCGGACCTACTGTAGGTACTCTACTCTGCACATAGCTACACCACTAATGAATATGATTGGTGGACATCAAACGCATCCATAGCAACGTAACATACCAAATCTCTGGTCGAAAAGGACCCATACACTAGAGATGGCGATCTAGTCCAAACGCGATATAAAGCAATATAGTCTTATCGAGATGTAGTCCTAAAGCTTCTAACCCAAAATAATATTATTAGACCTCTTCTTAGCGAATCAGTGGCAATTATTGTTACTTTTTAGATTTGTCTACCTGCTACGCGGACTGCATTCTTAGATGCAATCATCAAATCATCTGACGTACAGGTGATAGGCCATGCTACGCAGGACAAATAAACTTACCTAATCAAATAATTCTCTTCTATGTTGTTTTAGTACTCACAAACTTAGCATTTAGGATTTTTATTTTTAGTTCCAGCAGTCAGCGCGTCAAACTCTTTTTTGCCAAGCTGTTATCTTTAGTCGACTGACATTTGTTCTCACGACCCCAGAACAATGTAACCCATAATATTGTAAGCCATATATTATAATTAAAAGAGCAACAATGGAATTTCTAGGCAGATTCTCCTCCATAAAGGGTAGGCTGCCCTTGGAACTGGCAACTAGAGTCACTTACCTACAATAAATAATTGATTTTGACTTGCCAAATCTGGTAAGTTTTAATAAGAGCGGTATCCACTGGCTTGGCGTGAGTTGAATTACTCTATATTGGGCAAGCATATTCGTGAAAAGTAGAGCGCAATCCCAGATGTAGAACTCGAGGAGTAGCCCCCCAATAATTAGTAGCTGTAAGGCGATGAAGTAGATTATTTCTGGAATTAACTTTTGATTTCAGGCAATCTTTCCTGTAGGTAAATGAGCGGTCTAAAGTAATTCCTTAATATTTTTGGGTTGCTTTATTTTTTGATAAAATAAGCAATTAAGTACGTTACAGAAAATGAAGCATAATATTATTATTTTCAAGAAAATTACCTTCAAATAGATGATGTTTTTCATAAGTGTACAAAATGTCAATAATGAAGACATACTTAGCTCTTTATACGTGGTTACAAAACAGGCTTACGACTGATACAATAAAATGAAAAAAGAGAGCCATGTCCCTGTAAAATGTAATGAATAGGGAATTCCATTAATAAAAACGTCTGTATAAAAATTACTAATTTATTTTTTTAATTACATACATACAAACATTCACATAAATTCATGCCTTTTTCCCATGGGGGTAGACAGAAACTACAGAACGCTACCAACTACGGCTCCTACATTCTCCTTTTACCTCGATCGTCTTATTAGGCATAACAACAAATAAACTTACTTTTGCTTTTATAATTCAAGCTTCCCCTCGCGGCGTCGCCCGCGTGGTATGTTTATAAATTTTAACCTATGTGTTATTCTGATGTAAGCTATACTTACTATAAAGTTTCATCAAAATCCATTCTGTAGTTTTTGTGTGAAAGAGTAATAATTACCCATCCATCTCATTGATATACAAATATCAATGATCCATCTTCACAAACATTCACATTTATGGTATCTAATATTAGTAGGATTAGTTAGGATTTGCAATGCAACGACGGACATACTAATTACAGGAGTAATTAAGTAAATGAGAAAACGTAGATACAGTCATTATCCTTGGCCTTTGCCAGTTCTTTTCATCCGTTCATGAACGGTTGGCGACGATATGGCTAATATGGATAGACGCAGATCAAAGCGGCTCGATTTATATTTATTAATTTATTCGTATCGGGCAACAGACCCATAAAAAATAACACACACACATACTAAAATTAAAATATCTTATAAATTAATACACGAAGTAGCGTCGTGTGTCGCGAGGTATCGGGTAGCCGGCCTCGGAATCGCGGGAACACAACACCTCTCGGCCAGGACTCCTGCTTCATGAAAGTCCACAGATCGGTCGGAGGTCTCACCACAAAATAATTGAATTTCGCATTATGGAGAGACTCCAACCGTCCGACTGGGTAAATTTGGTCTTGATGTAGACGTACTCTACAACCTCCTCAACCTTTGCAGAGTAATGCAGTCGGGACACGTATAGCGATTAGCGACGTGGCACGACCGGACGCAGCAAGTGGTTCGTTCCTGTCGGTGCGGTACCATTCTGGTTCTGCAAGTGAGCATTTCGTTCTTCTCAACTTTTGTGAAGCCCTCCTTGTCTTCTTTTGGCAGATCCCTGTGAATGGGTTAACTGTAGTTCGGCAGTCGGCTTTCTCCCTTTTTGCTGCTTATTTAGACCTCAAGTCGTCCATGGACTGCAGAGTGGATTAATCTAACTTCAGAATATCGTATCCCTTTGGGTTGCGGAGGTCGGATAGGCAGTCGCTCCGTAGAAAACCGATATTCAGCTGCATCTGGTTAGATTAGAAGCCGACCCCAACACTATTTGAGAATAATAAGGCTAGGAGGATGATGATGAGGAACTTTTTGAAGGCTTTTAAGGTAGTTCCTTCACCTAAGTGCCAAACGCCTAACTGAGAATATTAATAAAGTAAATAACTAACAAGTAAATACATTCTAGTATAGCTAGTAGAGATTATATAGGTAGTCTACAAACTGAACGAAACATTACGCTATACAGCTTGCAAGATGCACCGGAAGTTATCTATTGTAGGGACCTTGTAGACACTATATTATCTACTTCCGTGCGTTAAAGCAAGTAGGTACCTATCGGAAATACACTAATTAGGCCGTACAATACTTAAATATAGATAATCTAGTGGTGGTGACTGTCAACAGATACACAGACAGGAAAGACGGGCAGTCGCTCCATAGAAAACTGATATTCAGCTGCATCTGGTTAGATTAGAAGCCGACCACAACAAAGTTTGGAAATAATAAGGCTAGGAGCATGGTGAATGGTGATGTTCAGTATCTATGCAGTGCAAATAAATTATTTTTCTTTCTTTCTTTCAGTGATAAAGGGAGGTGTCCCTGAACGGTTACAAATCAACAGCTTACATAATATCAATTTATACAAATCATAAATTATAAGCCCAAAATTGCAGAGACGGTACCGAAGACCATGCACAAAATTGATAGATAAAGATAGAGGTATTTATTTTGTAAAATGTAAATGAGAAATACAGTACAAGGCATAGCCTGCAATGTACCTAGATGTTAAAAAAAAATACAGTCGAATTGATAACCTCCTCCTTTTTTGAGTCGGTTAAACATAATGTTTAAATAGCTACATGTTTTGCCAAATAATGGCGTGTTCTTTACATTTAAAATGAATTATAAATGTAAACGGCTTCTTGCCTTCGTTAAACATATTAATTTAGTACAAAAAAAAATAGAAATTAAATATCAAAAATTAGCATTAGGTACCCACAAAGATTTAACACAATATAATTATTCTGAGATCTGAGTAGTAAGTTACTACAATACCTACATACATTATAAAGTAGGTAGGAGGTACACATAAAACAAAATAAAAGTAATCTTGACGTATAATCTTGACGTAATTCTTCCAAATCTTCTGTAGCGTTGAGTCACTAAATACTCATTGATAAGCACTGAGGCAGCAGGAGAAATGACAAACACTCCTGCGGCACTAGTACTTAGGAACAAGATTTAGCTTGCTTCTCACTTCAACTTCTTACTTCTGAGCGCTTCTTCTTCTTATCGTATGGTTGATGAACAACCTGGTGTCAGAGTTTAAACCGCCCGTAGGCCTCTGACATGGCTTTACACCATTGAAAAATGTCTCAGGTGTGCTGGTTTCATCACGATGTTTTCCCTCACCGTTTTAGCAACTAAGAATTAATTTATAATACGCACATAACTTACGAAAAGTCAGAGGTGCGTGCCTTGGGATTAAAATCGAGACCTCTGACGTCATACCACTATGCTATCAGTACTACTACTGTTTTGAGCGCTGAATACTGTCTTGTTACAGCTTCCTCTGTGTTCAGTTAACTGCTAACCTAACAGATGTTGTCCTGCCAAAATTGTAATAAATATAATTATGAAAAAGCACATTGAACCTTAATAATACTCTCATTCGTATTATTAACCTACCCTACCCTACTCTACCTACACCTAATCTAACATACACTAAGGGTTTTCCTTTACCCCATATTCCTTTTTTTTAATTCTATTCTGTTATTCTAGGCGGAGATAAATCAAACACCATGAAAATCGATCCAGCAGTTCTCGAGTTATAAATGGTAGGGTAGAGTATGGGTAGTTTACATGAATAAGATTTTATTTTGGTTGAATATTTATTAAAATTCCATCCAGTTCTCAAATTCCATCCAAAGGTTGTCAGGAAGAAATTGCCAAGTGCGATATGACCGCCCATTGTACTTTATCTTGTTCAATGTATCGTTATCTAAAAAATTTTATTTACTGGTGTACAATAAAGATGTATACCTAAAGAAATAAATAAAAATAAAATTTTGACCGGACAACGTCTGTCGGGAAATCTAGTAAAAAAATAAATAGATATACCTAAGTTAAATAATTTCTTTCAAATTTCAGTTATTTCACTAAAATTCCATTGCTCATTGCAACTGAAATATCAACGTACAAACCCATGGTGCTAAACAGTAATAATGTCAATTAAGCGTATTATAACACCATGGCGGCAAGTGGTAGTAGTACATTTATGATTCCGTATGAATCATTCATTGACCGCAATACCACACCACACGTCATTTAATAGGTATTGTGAAGAATCTACATTGTACATATTTGACGTGTCTAGGTGCACAGCATTCAGCATGTTATGAACCACAGCAAAGCTATAAGGTTAGCAGGGGCGCTCATCCCCGAGCGGGACGGTATGCATAAGGCGCATTTTCCCATCTGCGAAAAAAAAAAAAAAAAAAGGGGCGCTAGATAAGGCTGTGATTTTTTCAAGATGTCACCAATACAATTTAATTTTACCACATTTTCTGAAAAGGTATAACTGAAACCTATACAAAACTAAACGATTTTCACAATCACATGCAAATTTCTACAAAAAACTTTATTAATAACTGGCAGCCCTTAATGTTCGGCGAATAAAGTTTTAAGCTATTAAGCTTTGCTGTGTGTACCTATGAATAACTTCTACTACCCCTAGTACTCCGTTCAAGTGGTGGAGGAACTACCATTTGAAACGGTTGAATGCTGAAGAGAATTTCAATAGCACAAGCAGTTTACGACATCGACACACGAGTCACGACAACTAGAGTCACTTATAATAATAATAGAATGATGACTATTCATAACTTCCTAATGGTGTACAGTCGCGAGCATAATTATGTATACATATAGAGGAATTCAAATGATTCTTTTTTAAAGTACTTACAGAATTAATTAGTACAAAATTATATAACCTATTGGTAAATATTAACTGATGTCATAACTGCAATATGTTTACATTTTAAATACGCGTTTTTCTTGAATTGGCTTTTGAAAAACTCTACATGTTTACATATTTTTGCTCATGACTGTACATGAATAAAAATATTTTGACTTTGATAATTATTGCTATAATAATATTAATCGGTCGGTAATGTCTAGGTGCAAACTATGCACATTTTGATTAACTACTTATTATAAATGATTATTACTACCTAACTTTAGAAAGCTTATCGAGAATTTTCGTATGTTAAGATTAGTATAATTGAGGACCTTACAAGTATCAACATTGCGAATAATTGGGTGAAGGAACCTGATGATGACGCGACAAACTTTATCCCAGCAGTAGCCAAGGGTAGTTTTTAGTAGAAGATAAGCTAATCCGGAGAAAAACAATTATGGCATACCCGGTAGATATTTACTGTGCCATTTTTTAATGGGAAGTCGGTAGGAATCGAGTTGTACGGAGCCTTCACCACTGAATTTCCTAGCAGATATAAATTAGGAGTAGTTTTAGTTAATCTTTTGGTTGTAAAGCCGATTTCACCATTCATTTTAAAAACCGAGTTTAATAAAACTAAGTTCAGCCCTACGAAAATTGCAGTTCTGAACTTATTTACCCAGTTAAACGCTTAAGCCGAGTTTAATTTCATTGATCGCTTTTAGTATCAGTGGTGAAACTGAAATCGGCTTTAAAAGCCGATTTAGTATCAGTGGTGAAATCAGACATAGCAAAGACATTGACTTAGCTCAAAAGACTGCAACGCTGAAACGTGAGTAGGCCGGCCACATCTTTCGCATGCCTAATGAGCTGTGGGCCAAAATAACCACCAAGTGGAGCCTTGACAAACTAAGAAAGAGAACAAGTTGAACAAAACAAATAGCAACTAGTCCACACTGGCTCTGGAACCGAAAGATGTGGAAATCAGGGAGAGAGGCCTCTGCCCATTATGAGATATGGGCTCACATTACTGTGCTCACTTACACAATAAGAGTAAGTATAAATAACTTGTAACTTGAAGCGCACTAAGGCAGATGGGTGACTAACTACTAATTAGGTACGATGCGTAATACATCGGTGTTCAATTTTATGTCATTGCACTTACTCAATATCCTTATATTAAGTAGGTACCTACGTAATTGATTGTAAGAGTCATACAAAGCCCGATTGAATACCGTCTGAACTTTTTAAGAATTAGAATTCCTATATCATCATCATCATCTGCCTAGCCTTTTCCCAACTAAGTTGGGGTCGACTTCCAGTCTAACCGGATGCAGCTGAATACCAGTGTTTTACATGGAGCGACTGCCTATCAGACCTCCACAACCCAGTTACTGGGTTACACGATACCCCTTCGTAAGACTGGCCTTGACAGCCGGGACCAACAGCTTAACGTGTTATCCGAGGCACGGAGATTTACGAATTCCTACAAGTTTCTAATATAATACGGTTGAACTTGAAAAAAAAAATTGCAGTTGATCTCTTTTTTTATAAAATAAATATCTAATATAAAGTTTTCGTCTTTCGCAACGTAAGTAGTATTTTTAGCCATAATAATTTATTTTCTTACCACATTATATCAATACATAAATTAATTTTGCCATTATACAAGTAATTTCGCAATGAGCGTAATTTTATTACTTTAAAATTACATTAAATAAATTAAAATTAATTATGTATTATTGGCAATAGCCATTCCTAATATTCATTATCATCTTCCTGCCCTTGTCCTAATTTTATTTAGGGTTAACGCAATAGGTTTTTTTCTTCCATTCATCTCTATTAGCCGTCATGTAACTGATTACTCCCTTTCCATCCATGTTGCCTTACGAATTGTAATCCATCCATCCATCTTTTCTTTGGTCTACCTCACCCTTATAACCATCCACATTCATACTTAAAACCTTTCTCACAACATGATTGCCAATATTATTACTTAATCGTAATATTACATTATAGTACTAATTACAAATAGTAATAATGTTAAGAAATATTATATTTATAGTATAGTTAAGTACATTTGTGCCATCCAACGTGGCAGTGCCGCCAGTCTTCTAGGATCGGTACCCGAGGACCTCTGTCCTCGGGTAGCGTGCCCAGAATGTGTCAAAAAACTCCTCCTCCGAGTTTTTTGACACGTTAATTATGTTTTTTTTTTACTTGAGTTTATTATATTACTCTATAGGAATTAGGTAGTCAAGTAGTTTATAAGTTTGTAATTAATTTATTGTATAGGTACCTATATTATTACTAGAGTAGTGAAATTGATCCTAGTACATTTATAATACTGTGGGAGACTGGTGCCTAAATTGAGCTCTAGGCATTTTAGAACAACTTATGACTATTATAAAATCCTAGTCTTGTAGTTAAAAATATCAAAATAATTCACAGTTCAAAAGAATGTCAGATAAAACCCTCTTGATTAAGTTTAAATTCTAAACGAGTCGTTCAATTTAAACTATAAACGACAATTCATACTCGCTCCGTGCGCACACGCAGGCTCGCGCGTCGCGACAAACATCTGTACTAAATAATTGTGAATCCAGACAGAGTTAATTGGTCCTCGTGTCCGTGCTGGCCACGTCTATGTATTTTTGATTGACAAGTATCTATAATGTTTGTGGAGAATGACACATGTAAAATAGAACCTTCTCCTTTTTTGGAGTCGGTTAAAAAAAACGGACGGCAAACGGACGTTGAATAAAAACGCACATAGCAAACTTATATTATTTAAATAAAAAGATAGACACTGGTCCGGATTCTCTGGAACATCACGCTAAACCAATTTTAGTCTATTTCTCTTTCTAATAAACATCATCAAAAAAGGATAGCAAATTGAACTGTCTAATTAAAGCTAATTAATCCTCGCCAGCGCCCTTGCTATTGGCGTAAAAAAGCCAAGATCTTTATCATGCCAGTTAAAATTCTCGTTGATATCAAGCAAATTGACAAATTTGACAGCTCTAAAAATCTTCTATCTTTTTATAATGATCTCTGTTAGAAAGAGATATAGCGAGATCAATTATTTTAGTGCAATATGCAAGCAATTAGCACCAATGGTATTCTCTGAAATCATGAAAAGAAGAATAAGAATATTATTTCTTCCTTATTTGAGTATGGTCGATTCGATAAAAACGTTATCAGAGTTTAAGCCGAGCACAGGCCTAGGCTTAACACACTATTGAGAATATCTCTCAAGTATGCTTGTTTCCTCACGCTGTTTTCTTCCGTTAGGTATAATTGCAATTGATTAATTAAGAAAGTCAGCGATGCGTACCTGGTATCGAACCTTTGTAACCTTTGACTTGGCAGTCTAATGGTCACGGGTCATACGACTAGGTTATCACTGTTAAATTATTAAATAGTACTTAAGAGAAGTCAGAGAAACTGCAAAATTAATCTAGCTAAGTATGCTAACGCTCAAAGAGAATATAGGTACAACCCTTACGTCCTGCTTACTGGTCTATTCGTAGGTAATCCTGCTCGAGGTATCGAAATATTCTCTTCTACATCAGTTACATCTAGGTACTTACCTCTTGTACGAAGTACTAGTAGTAATAAGCAGTGGTAGCCTAGTGGTATATTGGACTGTCAAGTCAAGGATCGTAAGTTCGAAACCCAGGCACCTCTGAATATTCGGATTCATGTGCGTTTTAAAAGTTAATTATCATTGCTCTTGATTAAACGGTGAAGAAAAACATTGTGAGGAAACCAGCGCACCTGATAGATTTTTCAACAGTATGTAGCCATGTCAGAGGCCTACGGGCGGTTTAAACTGACAACAGGTTGTTAATCAACCCTAAGAGAAATGACAATAACAAAAAATTTACAGAACCGTTTCAAGATATTTAAACTAAAACATCAAATACTTGCTCTTTTTAACTTTTTTAAAAAGTATGTTCTCATTTCACTGCACAAAATAACGACTAAAACTTCTTTGGAAAAATAAACAAAATACGGCGAGCACATGCAAGCCGACTTCAGTACACAGAGTATCAAGATCTTCAATTTTATTGCTCAATTGGTGGCATCCGTGCTACAAGGACCGACGCATCTATTAGAAGTGGTCTGACCCGCCTACGTAGAATCACTAAAATTTAACTAGCGTTAATTTATCTAATCCGATCAATTGTTCAACGCGAGATTTAAACGGTACCTACCTTCGATCGTAATTATTCTATTAGTGGTTTTCAAATCAGAAATAATAATTACAAAAGTCTTAAATAGTTTGAATAAGTTTAAGAATTCTTTCGAATTGTTTTTTTTTAAATAAGTCAAGCGATGCAGATTAAGATTCCTCATCATATTAGGCCTTGCCAATGAGGCAATGACTGCAAAACGAACGCTTTTGTTTTATTTTATAGGGCTTGAAGTCAGTTTTTTTTTGTTTTTTTTTTGGTATTGATTTTTTACTGATTCATGTTCATTATCAGTGATATATCTAGTCACCTCCCTGAATATGGCACGGATACAAATCAACATCTTGTATAAGTAAAGATCATAATTTTTGACTGTCTCTACCATAGAAATATTATTTCCAATATCTTTGGTCTCTACTAACAATATCCAGTTTAGTGAGTTTCTGTTAATAACAATGAAAGAACAGCCCTCTATTATCGAAAATTAACTGGTCCTTTGAGACGGACTTCGAACTTATACGACAAAAAAGACGAAAGGAAAGCCAGGAAATCTTGCTTTTGCTCTACATATAGGTAATTTCCTATTTCATATTGCAAATACTTAGGTATTACATCTATTTATTTGAGTGTATAAAAATCCTGGAGCCACTCATTGATTATAATGGTATAATATTCATAGGCATAACAAAAAATATGCAAATAATGCACGTGGCTATTCTAAAACATTATATCGTCGCAGCGGCAACGTGCGCTCCCATATGGCTTCGGGATGAATGACCAGCGTTTTCGGTAGCGCGCCAACTGATCGCAATTAAAAAAATATATAATACAAAAGTTTTAATTGCCGCGGTAATGTCAAACGTCAAAATGTGGCTGACTGAAGATAATAATTTGCTAAAGAAAGAAAAATAAAGAAGTTAGTGACACTGGCAGCTAGATGATGCTAAGTGGAATACTAACTTGTAGTGATGGGTCATTGACGATTCTTCCGTTAACGTAACGTTAATGTTGATTTGCATTTGTCAACTAGTCTATTAACTAGTTAAATTCGTTAACTAGTTAATGTACTACAAATTTAAACTTACATTCATGAACGCTGAGATGTTTAACGATATCCACTTCTACCATATATCTAGGTATTTCTACTGACGCTATAACTTTTTTTTAAATACAAGATATAATGGTTCTACTTAGATGGTCTTCCCTTCATACTTTTTCCGGCTTGGGACACTTACTGAATATTATAATTCGCTATTAAGCATACTTTATACACGAATCCTTTTCTTAAAAATATATACATAGGAACTCTCGCATACATTCTTGGCTGGCATAGGTACTCAGCTTAGCGATCAAAATTCGTAAATGTTGTTCATCAAAACTCATAAAAACAATAAAGCTAGTTGATTCGTAGACATTTGGTAAATATTTGCTATAACAATATAGAAGTTGTTTTAAAAGAAAACTATGTTTATTTAAATTATTTTTTTAAAATTATTCAATGTTCTTTTTACATCTTCGCCGTGCAAGTAATACTAACCCAATTACATAGACCCTTTTTTCTTATCTCATTTCGATAACCTTGAGTGTCATTTTCACCCAGTTTGATTATTTTATGAAAAAAAATACAACCGCTTAAGAACCTCATCCAGTTTTTTTAAGTCGATTAAAAGAATGAATAAAATAGTGGATATAGTTATTAAAAATAAATTGTAGAAAATTATACCTAAAATCAGAACTCGTCTAAAAAATCAAAGAAAAAACTCGTTTAAAAAACAACACTGTCAAAGAATAAGTATAACTAAATAGTTATTACTTTGACACAGTTGAACTTAAAATCACAAGATTTTTCATATCGGTTTTTCAGATTCATAGACAAAAACGGAAAAAGTAAGTATGTAAATACACTATTTAATACTTTAATGTAGTCGACAGACGCGAAGTCAAAACAATGCCAGTCGTAAACTATAAATTAATAATAAACCGCTGTTTACTTCGGCCGCAAGTTCATCACACTGTCGCGTTAACTTTATCTGCATAATGCTCATCTTTGACATTTGCCCCTACTATCTGCCGGTCGAGTTACCACCCCGCTTTATCAAATAACGCCCTATAAACAGTCTTCAATTTATTTGTTCATTGACAGTTTCCTCACAATGGGCCAATTTATTTTTGTAAATAGAACATGCTTCATTCATGCTTTTTATATGCAACTATAATGCTCTATTGAAGGCAAAGATGCGAAAATATTGTGCCAATAATAAGATCTTTGTGTGTGAAGAATTAAGTTTCTCCGCGTCGATAACATAGATAATAAACGTACTCTGCACAATGCACTTATTGTGACTTTGTAGGTTGTAATTGACCTACTAAAAGTATCCGGAATACTAATAAATAAAGGCTTTTAAAATAAAATTAATACCTTTGTTACACTGAATTATTTGCACTAGTCATTTATGCTGGAGTAATAAAAAACTACATTCAACATTCTAGAAAATATTGCAACGGTAATAAAGAATTTGAATAAAAATTAACTAATAAAGTTTCATACCACAGACTAATTAAAATTGACATCACTTTTGGATCGGCTAAAGGCAATGTCACTTTTAATTTGTCTATTTTAAGCTTTTAAATTATAAATGGCGGTTTATAGAAGCAACCGTATATAACTTATGTTCTTTCGTCTTAGTATCTCTATCTATTATCGAAAAATCTCCTTTAACGTTAACTATTATCCTCCATATAGATGATTTCTTTTGAATCCCTTCGTAAACCCTTAATTGAAAGAGATTTTAGCTGCCGAGAGAGTTTCTAGCTGCCTCGCTTTATCGGAATCTTCATTCTTAATTTGTTTTTTGGACTTGTTTCCCGGAAAAGTTAGACCAACGTCTTTCCATAACAGTTGTAAAAGATATTAATTAACTATACCTATCAACTAAGTGCAGATCTCTTCCTAAAGATAAAACTAACTTTTTTTAATCTTTGGAATACCTATATTGATATTTGGAAGGAAACTAGAGTTTATCAATAGACATCGCGGTCTTCGTTTTTCCTTTCTTCTAAATTTCTAATTGTCTTGCTACACATACGACTTTTTTATTGCAATGAGGTTCCAAACGTTCTATTCACATCTCGTGATGAAATTGCTCTTCATTTGACACAACCATGGCCATTTATAACGTTTTTTTCTCCTCAAAATGATTGAAACTTTCAGTACGCAATAGGACTAAAAGACCAAGAGTCGGAATACTGCAATTTAAAGGAACATGTGACACCTAGGGTGATTGATGAATGATTCACTGCCACAGCCGTTATAACAATCTAAATGGTATGATCACGTCATACAGTTATATAGAGCATTGTCGATGGAGTTGAATGGACAGGACCATTAATTTATCCTCAAAATATTTTTCCTACTGCGTTATGTTTTAGTTGATGTGACGTCAGTGTTTAATTAGATATGTTTATGGTAGGAACTTACTATTTTAATCAAGTTTTCCAGTAGAAATCGTGCGAGAAGATTTTATTATATTGAAATCTTTATCAAAAGAGCTTCATTATAACCAAACTGCATCTCTCAATATACAACGCTTCCTCAACTAACCTAACCTCTTCCTGATCTCCACTTGACATTCCTTCCTCCTATTTTACTTTATTTTTATTTTATCTCCTATTTTCTAAAGTATCATAGCCATAATTTTTAAAACCGTTTTTTTACCAATCTTCTTTATACCAATTTGAGTATGGTAGAGTTTATGCGACAAAAGGAACAATATAATGAGAAGAGTACAACTGTTGTAAATTTAGACGAGTGGTATGTCAAAGCATAATCACATATTGACCTCTCCGTATAAATAAACTTATCGCACGAAGAATTATAGTAGACACCTATATGCTTAAAATAAATAACTTTGTCACACAAATAGTATAAGAAATTCTCTTTGTTTACTACATAGTCGTCAACTGGTAATTAAATGACTTGTAAACACTCGCATTTGGAGCTTACAATTGTAAACAGATAGGAAAATTCCTGTTGTAACTAATAAATAATCGCAAATGTGCGTTCTTGTAGACGTGATAATAAATAAGTTGTGTCAAGAGTTCAGCCTCTTTCATCAGTATAAGAATTGAGGATGAATCAATTTAGCCTGAGTCTATTCCGAAAACAACAATTAACGCATTAGGCCTAAAGCATAAAGCTAAAACAACCCTAAAAGAATTCCAACTCACCGTTCCAAAAAAAAAAGAAGACGGTGCATAAAGTATATCCATTTCCAACTGTCACTGCTTTATGTCAAACTGAACACTTGAATTTTGAACGACCGCCACGTTCGATATTTAAATTAAAACTGCATAAAAGCCAATATGGCGGAGGACGACGTGCGTCGCCAGCGCACGGTTACTGACTACTCCCTAACAAAGTTTGATTAGCTTTAAATAGTGATGCCCACATTATCTACTTATTCCATTGAACAGCCGCGGGGAGGTGTGGGACTCCCTTTATTTTGAGGACTGTTATGCAGCCATGTAAGTTGACTACTTCAAAACGACCCTCTGACAATTGGGAGGAAAGTGTTGATTTATTACATCGAGGATAAAGCTCCAAGTTTATTATTAGATTTATTATTATTATTTTGTATACGAAACTTTAAACTACTACTTTTTAAAATATACACTTTAACTCAAACATCCTCAACGTTACACTGTGAAAAGAATATGACTTAAATACCTAAAGCAATAGGTTTTGCTTTCGTAAAACACATGTCTTTTGTTAATGATAGGCGCTTAGAGCAATATGTCTCGTATGAAACCATGTGCTCATTATTATTACTTAAATAATGCAATAGGATTTGCTATCGATAAACACATGTATTTTGGTAACGACAGGCGCTTAAAGCAATATCATTCGTATGAAACCCTGTGCTCTTAAAGTTAATACCTAAATATTATTACTTAAATAAAGCAATAGGTTTTGAATTTTTGATAAACACGTGTCTTTTGATAACGATAGGCGCTTAGAGCAATTTGAGCTCTTAACAATAGTGCAGTATATAGGAGTAATGTTTATAATCTTAACATTATTATAAATAACTGTATATAAGTATTTAATTTATTTTATTAAGTATAAAAACTCAAATCAATTAGACTTTACCAAGAAAGGATCCAAAGTGGTGTCTACGCACTTTCCGTTAAGGGATATACTTACATCTTTATGATCATTATGGAGGGTATTATCATCTCTATCAGATCGGATGTCAAAGTTTGAACTACAGTAGCACCCAATTTATTGGTTTTAAGCAAATAGGCTACTGATGGATATATTTTTGGTCCTTCGAGCTTCGGTTCCAACTGTTTTAGTGGGAGTTTGCTGGTCCTACCTAAATACGCTGATAGTGAATGGAAGCTGGTACTGTAGAAGAACTCATAGTTACTCTTATATTAAATAAACTAAACCACCTATTGCCCACGGGTTTGCCTGCATGTAGACCGAACTGGGTGCCAAGGTTCACCTAAATCCATTCAACGGTTGGAGAGACAAACATCCAAACATCTTATAATCTTTCACATTTATTATTAGAACGTAACAATTATTATTCTTTCACATTTAGTAGGATAAAATCCTTATTAATTATAAATGAACCTACAGAACATTTAATTGGTTTGTTAGCATTTAGGTATAACTTAAAAAATAAAAAAAATAGTCCAAAAGATAGTGAGCCGTGCAATAATATTCATTTTGTGCAACGCGAAATCGATTTACTTATTTAGGTCATACTATTAACATGGGCATTTTGCAATTGAGAATGACAAGCTATCTATGAATTGAAAGATTGCTGTGCATAACACAGGGCTGGTATGAGATGGATTAATCTAAATAACAGAGGGTTTGTTTTACTACAATATGAAGGCAAGAATGGCAAGACCTAAACCTTAAATAAATTAAAAAATGGTTGCCTGTAAAGTCGGTTTTACGGGCGAAGATTTTACGTGACAACGTCTTTTTCTCGGTAGAATATTTATTGATATAGGCATTCGGCGGGCCTCTCTCTCGTTCGGTGACTCATCGTAACGTTACCGAGCGTTACACTTTTTCATAAGTGACTCCCAGCCGCAACCTAATTTAAGACGTTGTCACGTCAATAATAATTAATTAATTAATTAATTTTAAACTAATAATTTACTTAACACTATCAACATTTATCAATAGTATGACATAACCTATAAACTCAGTTTCTCAACTTTTGTGTCAATCTAACAATTAATCAATCAATCATAGTTTACGATAATGAAATATCAGTGTACAATTATTTACCTTTATTGTTGTAGTTGTTGTAAATGACGAATCTAAGCACTCCACATTTTCACTACAGACACAGCTGACGATACTTTAACCACACGTGTGAACTTGTATTATGACGCTTTCTTGTTTTTCCAACGCCAAGAACGTTCGAGAAAGACAAAGACAGAGACACAAGCATGCGCCGATTCAATGCGCCTAATTCTCTAGTGCTGCGCGCGCGGCAGACCGATCATAGTTGAGTGGGAGAGAGACGCAAGGCATTCGGCGGGCCTCTCTCTCGTTCGGTGACTCATCGTAACGTTACCGAGCGTTACACTTTTTCATAAGTGACTCCCAGCCGCAACCTAATTTAAGACGTTGTCACGTCAATTGAGTGGGAGAGAGACGCAAGGCATTCGGCGGGCCTCTCTCTCGTTCGGTGACTCATCGTAACGTTACCGAGCGTTACACTTTTTTGACTCATCGTAACGTTACCGAGCGTTACACTTTTTCATAAGTGACTCCCAGCCGCAACCTAATTTAAGACGTTGTCACGTCAAAACTTTAAACTTAAAACATAAGATTTAGATCTGCTCAAAGCTTTCGAACTTGTTAACATAGTGCATGTACTATAAAACAAGTTTCTATTCTGTAGTTATATCTCTTAGATGGTTTTCTTCGTATTTTTATCAATGTACGTAAATATTTCAAGCTAGAATTTACTACTGCCAATAATGAAGTTCTAAAAATAAGGGTAGGTGTGCCTCAAGGAGCTGTTTCCGTGCCTATCCTATAACCTAATAACAGAATCAAGAATACAAAACTGTAAACTCCTCGACTGTTTTAATTTTTTTTTTTTATTACAGAACTACGAAGTTTATATTTTAATTTTACAGAATTATGAAGATTTAAAAGTCTAATCGAAAAAAGATCGGCCCAGTAATAGATACCTCGCTTAGTCATTGCAAAATTTAAGCATAAATTGCTGCTGTGGATAGACTATGGAGGTTTAATTTTAGTATTATTGGATTTTCGGTCTAGATGTTTTTAGTAGCAGTAGAATGGCATCAGGCTTGCTCTCTGTAACATGTGACTTTTAACATAACCTTCAAAATGTGAGGGTAAATCATCTCTCCCTAACTCTTCTCTCTCTCCTTACAGTTATGTAAGGTTAATTCCTTTGGTTGCGATTGGCCCTTTTGTAACGCATATCATTACGATATCTCGCTATGTCAGTTTATTTCTGTTCCACGTGAAATTTTTTGGTATAAGTACCAGCTATTAATCTTAGAAAACTGAAGAATTACTGTAACTGAGAACTGAATGTTTAACAGCTATAACGCCATGGGGGACACATGGTGTCCGACAAACAATAGAATTTGCATTGTGTCTGCAGTCTGGCAGTCAAAGTGTAAACGTGTCAATCTCAGGAGGTATCGAACTACATACAAATTTAAAAGAGGAAGGTTGTAAGCTTACCTATGAGATGTACTTAATTTCACGTAGACGAAGTCGCGGGTATCAGCTAGCAGCAATTCAACTAATTTACTATTTCAAACAACAAATAGATTTTAGATTTCATTATAACGGAGCATCCTTGTTACAATGCCGTTTCCGGCGGAAGCTATACGTATTCTTTTATAGGTATAATTGAATTTGACTCAATTAGCTTCGTCACTTCATACTGATTAAACGATTCTACTTATAGTAGGTTTGTCTATTTTTTTAAGTGTTTTAAATTTATTAATAGGTAATTTTGTACTTCTCCAAGGCAAAGAGGTATTTTCTCTGCTGTGCGACAACATGGCCATGGCTGTCATGGTGAAATTAGGGATAAAGAAGGACCTTCTTACCCACCACCCTTGTCTTACTGTGTCGGACTGACGGTTGAGCTGTGCATTAATCTTTTAGATAAGACTCCAGATCTAGCTCAGCCACCTGCCAGTAAGCCTGCGATATCTACTTCTGGCATAGTTCTACCTCTTTACGATTCTTCTGTTACAATGCAACTTCTGAAAGCCAGGATCTTTTTTGTTTCTGCCCCGAGCACTGAATATGACACTCGGTGCGCACCGGAGAAATAGAGGCTGTCTTGTAACTTGTTATGTTGTACGGTGTGGTTAATACATTATTAATCAGAAAAGTATTTAATTAAAAGTAATCGCAATATTATGATCACATTGATCTTGAACTTTAATGTTTTGAATACAATAACTACTTAAATAACTTGAATGATTTTTTTAATATATCAACAAACTTTTTTCTCCTCAAATACTTTACATAAAAATAAATAAAATAATTTATCTAACATTCGCGAACGCTAAACATAATAAAGGATTTACGCCACGTTTTATTAACGTGTCAAAACCTAACTTTTCTAAAGCTTTGCAGCTCTTGTGTGTCTGCTTGCGACCACGAGTTAATAAATACATATAATCCGACGAAAGTTGTTTTGTTATGAATAAAATAAATCAAAATTTAAATCATGTTAAAAAAATCTTGTTTTGGCAAACCCTATCTGCCACGATACATAAAAAATAGGTATAACATACCAGCCACCCAGCGATTCACACCGAGCGTCGATTTAAATCCATTAGGGTTGGTCTGCACTAAGTGATAACTTCCTTATTGGGGACCGTCGCGGCCTTTGTGATTTGATGCAGTCGCACAATGTAGGCGGGATGTTCTAGATTGATAAATGCGAGAATTGCAGTCTATATACTCGGTATCACAATTTGCATATTTATTTCTTCAATCTTCATTGCACGCAAAGAAATGGTACTTAAGGCAATCTTACTGATGGTGCCTACACCCAAATTCAGGTCAAAACCTAATATAAACAAAACAATAATATATTTTGATATCATTTTACTATAATCTTGTTTAAACTAAGGCAAAGTACTTACACTCTTTACATCTTAGCCTCAGAAGCTGTAAATTTTGATGAATTAAAATTTCATAAATGTCCTGCTAAGTGAAGTCCCACTGAGATTAGCATTAAATAAATGAATAAGTACTTAATGGATGGAATAACATAAATAACAATAAAAAAAACATTAAATTAAAAGTAATACAATAAAATAAACATTTAAAAACATTATCGCATCTTAGCCATCAATTAAAGTATGAGACGAAGGGCTGAAGTTATGAAACAGCCGATCGAAACGTACTTAAAATGATAACTTCATATATTTGTTTACAACAGGAATTAATCATTTTTATAATTATGAAAAGTAATGTTGATGATAATATTGGAAGTAAACTAAAGTAGGATTCGTAAAGCTTTGATTGCAAAAAGCTAGACGAGTTCTACTTATGGCTACTACCAATGATAATAAATACACTCAAATTAAAACTAGTGGTTACATAACCATGAATACTGAAGTTCATATATTCTCGCCACCAAATAGTGTCACAATTTTGACGTCAGCGTAAATAGGATTTGTACAGCTTGCAACGAAAAAAGCTGGACGAAACCTACTTATGCTCACGACAATATTATACTTCCTGATAGTGCAAGAATCTTCATAAAAAGCTAATGTAGTTGTGCTGCCATCAGTCGCACAAACAAACAAAACACTGGTATTCTGCTGCATCCGGTAAGACTGGAAGCCGACCTTAACATAGTTGGGAAAAGGCTAGGCAGATGATGATGTAGTTGTGCTTAGAAGTTGTGCTAGAAGTTAGCAAGCTTTGTTTGAAGAAGATAAAAAAGCTGGACATCATCTACTTAAATTTACACCAATTTTAAACTGCGTTATGAGTCCTAAATATTTTGTAGATAATACAATAGAAGTTGTGAATTTTATAATGGACAATAAGCAGAGAATGTTCGGGTTCGTATGAGAAAAAAGCCGGACAAAATCTACTTATACCCAAAACAAAATATTCTCGAACTGAAATTGATGTTTGAGATGTTACAAAACTGTAGACGACTTTGCCATAGCTATAAGTAGGAAAGTTTCGGCTTACTTGGGACAAAAGCCGGAAAAAACCTACTTAGAGCCAGAACAAAATAGGGATGACCAGAACAGACAAAAACATGCATAAATAATATACAATATAGTTTAATAGAACGCAGCATTTTCTGAGACTGAATAAAAATAGACTGTTGTATAGCTTTGATTGCCCCAAAACGCTAGACCTAATTAACTTCAACCCAAAATCGAGGTCAATATTTACTTAACAATAATTTTAACATAGTGGAAACAAATATGAATTATAATTATTTAATAAGAAATTGGGGGAGGCCTATATTCAGCAGTGGACGTCTTATGGCTGAAATGATGTTGATGATGAATAAGAAATTTGAAATTGAATAAAAAATAAAAACTGATCAAAACAACGTAACGATTCATCAAAACGATAATTAATTAGATAAAATGTTCAGACAACAACAATAAATAAAATAAAATAATAAATTTTAGAGACGTTGCTGCAGCCTGTACCTACCAGGCTTAAGCTTAGTAAATCTTTATCCTGTAACGTCCGTTTATGTAACATTTAACACTAGATGTGAATACTATTGATCACTTATTTTATTTTCTACCAAACACAAACTTTCCTACCAAACACATATCTTTAACTGAACAAGATAAAAGTAAGAAGTAAACTGATACATACTTTTGTAAAACAGAAGTATTTATATTCAAACAAATGTAATTAACGACAGTAATTAATACTTATGGTCATGCTATGGTGTGATCTTCATCATGCTTCTTTAAAACATAATCTAGATCCTAATAGATTTGTTTTTATTTATTATCATTAGCGATAAGGGTGTGTAATTAGTCTATGGCTAAGAAATGTAAAGGTTTGTAATGTTTCTTATCTCTGGTCAATTGAAAATTACTTAATGAGTTTATTTTTGTTTTATTATGTTTACTATTGTTAATTATTTTACATATCTCTTGCTCTGTAAGTACACCCTTACACCCCTGAATGCCGGGGTGTATGACTATCATTACAGCATAGGTTTTGGAATTTGGAATTTGGAAAAAAGAACTGTCATACTCATACTGCACAAAGAATATTTTTAAAAAGTTAATATTTTTTTTCTTGGTATCGATTAATTACTCGAATCGGAATCTAGACAATTTATTTTATAAAGATTTTATTTTAAATATGGAACTATTTGTTTCCACATCGTATGTTATATGGAATCGATTTAAAAATCAAACTGGCCAGCAAGATTTGACGCGCTTGCGTGCGTGAAAAAAAAAAGGCAGTCTACTAGATTCCTAAAAAGAACGTGACCATATCTCTTACAAATTGTAATAATTTTACTATTAATTTTAATTAAATACACATTTTTTTCTTCTTAATAAATGTTCATTGAAACCTGCTGTCTTGTTGTTTACTTACCTCACAATCGATATGTAAAGCAGAGTATTTATCTCGGGCGTAAGCATCAATTGCATACTCGGGTTAATTAGCGCCTTCGCTTCGCTCAGGCGCCAAAAACCTCGTATGCAATTGATGTCATACAGCCCTTGGTTAATAATCTACTATTAAAAGTAGAATAAATTATTGCAGAAATTATTGTATTTATTTTTCTATAGTTATCATTGTTTTGGTCTGGAGGTCTAGATTCTTTTGGTGTGGAGTAAAAAGAAGTAGAGACTTTTAAATATTAAATGACTAATAACGAATAAGTATATTATAATCTTCTAGTGACATGTTTGATGATCGATATTGGAAAAATGTTAAAGCATGTTATTGAACGCAAAATTTCCGTCTCATATTCATCAGTGGTTAGTGTAGTAGTAGTTAGTAGTATAGGTAACTGACCACTGATACTGATACTGAACCATAAGACGATACCATTAGGCTCGCACTGTCAAAATATTATCAGATAAGCTTCTAACTCTACACGCTCCTAACCCTATAAGACCTAACTTCATAAACTCTACATCTTAGTCAAAATATGTGGCTACTTCGTGGCCACTTCACGATCTTAGCGCACTACCGTGACTACCGACACTACCCCAGATTTTGGCTTAAGATACATACGTAGGTATGTATGACACACCAAACATCCAACCTTCCACAGCTTACCAAATGCCAGCTTACCTCATTTCGTTGATTTTTAAACACATTTTCGTATACGGCTCGCAGCAGCATCGGCTTGACCTGGGTAGTACCCAGACCTCTCACATTCTCTCTTGTGACTCGTGATAGCCTAGTAGTATGAACGTTGACTGGCTAGTCAGAGGTCTCAGGTTCGAACCTAAGGGCGCACCTCTGACTTTTCATAAGTTATGTGCGTATTATAAAATAATTATCACTTGCTCCGTGTCTCGGAAAGCACGTGAAGCCGTTGGCCCTGCGCCTGATCTCTCTCCGGTCGAGTCGGATTGCCGCGGACTATGAGAGAATAGAGAGTCCACTTGTGTTAGCGCACACATTTGTGCACCATAATATATCCTGCGTAGTTGGCTCCGTTGAGATTGGCCCATGTAACCGAAATTCGGTTAGACATTCAATAGTATTATAAATTAATTATCGCTTGCTACGCTGAAGGAAAACGTCGTGAGGAAACCAGCAGACCTGAGAGATTTTTTAGCGATGTGAAGCCATGCTAAAGGCCTGCAAGCGGTTTGAACTCTGGCGCTAAGTCATAAACCACCACACAGCTTTATTTTCTTCATCAAAAGTGTTTTTATAACTCTGTGAATACTGACAGTTTATAAAAAGTATTATAGTGTACGTGTCTCGTTTTTGGGGTTCCGTAGGTACCTTAAAAGTAAATAACGGAACCCATATAGGATCACTTTAAAGGACCAACTATCCTGATGTTTATAAGAATCTGGGTTCGAGCCAGCTTTATTTAGGTCTCATATTTTAGCGAGTACCTTCAGCTTAGGTACTCCAAAATATAGTCAGTGCAATAGTCTTATAATATAGAATTATAGACCAAGTTTTGTGATGATTCGCTTAATTAATTATCTGCTAAAAGCAATAAGTACTACTAGATTCCTATGAATAGGGCAAAATTAAATGAAAACAACCATTCTTCACATGTTAAAAAAATTATATTTATATTTTACTAGTTTAAACACCATACAAATACCTATTAATAACAAAACAGCAATTAACATAACATAACATCACGCTTGTATTCACCTAACACTGTACGGTAAAGTTGTTATTACAGTCCCATGGGTATGACCGAGCCACAATATAATGTGACCAAGCTGACTGAGCATGAATTTACCATTTTACTTGCTCAGATTATTTAGGGTTTGTTCCAAAACGAATGCACTTTATTTTTTTAAAGTTCGTTTCTAACTTGTCTAAAAGTTGATAATATTGTCGAATCTCATTATCGAATGACATTTTGGCCAAGACAGAAATTTACCAAACGAATCGTTTGATGCAAAGGTAATCACAGATCACATACATAATTATTATACGACTTTAACATTGGCAGAGTGATTATAAATTAATTATCACTCTCCGTGCCTCGGATAGCACGTTAAGCTGTTGGCCCCGGCTGTCAATTGTAGATCTTTGACAGTCTTTACGGGTAGTCAGATGCCTGAAAGTCTGACAACCAATCTTACCAAGGGGTATTCTGTAACCCAGTGTCTGGGTTGTGGACGAGGTCTGATAGGCAGTCGCTCCATGTAAAACACTGGTATTTAGCTGCATCCGGTAAGACTGGAAGCCGACCCCAACATAGTTGGGAAAAGGCTAGGCAGATGATGAACATTAGCAGAGTTGTTGACCATCACGGCAGCAAGCTTAGTTAGCTTAGTAACATTAAAAATAGGGTAGAAAAGAATAATAAAAATACGATTCTTGCTTAAAACTGTAAAGGAAAACATCGTAAGGAAATCACACTTGAGAGATTTATGTTCTTGATGATTACATTTAAGGCTTTACACGCCATCAAAATAGTGTTGGCTCCTGACATAGCTATGTCAAACGCCGAAATCGAAATTGATTTTGACTTAATTTTAAATTGACCGGTTAATTGATGACCATACTACCTATACCTAAGCAAAAAGAAGTCAACACAATATGAAAACTACAGCGAATACAGCAGCGTTATTATAATCTTCAAGTTTCTTCCCGGAACTCGACGAACGTAGAATATAGTTAAGCGAGTTCATTTTGCGATCGTCAAAACGAGCAAATAGTCACATCACTGCCCGTTAGTGACGGTCACAAACCAACTTCGCTCAACAAATCATCTTCTTCTAAATCTTCTAAATTGGTCCTTTCATTGGAAATTAATAAAGTCCCGGATGGTAGTAGAACTTCTTCATTGATCTTATAAGATAAGTCGTATTCAGCATAACTGTCCTGAGTTTGTTTAATAGTTTTCTTGTCTGTAAAAACTTAGAAAAAAAATTAAAAATTTTCTTGCTATAAACACAGGAACCAGGTGCAGGGAAGAGTTTATGAAGAACCCTGATCCCCTGAAAAAACCAAATGACTGTCGCGGTCAGTTAAAATCAAAATGCTGCTGGAATCTGGCGGACAGGACAGACTGCGGCTACCCGTCGTACAACTGAACTGTGAACTCAAGTAAACTGGCCTCTTTACACTCTAATTCAGAGAGCCCCGTCGTATAACTGAACTGAAAACTTTAGTTAACTGGTCTCTTTACACTCTAGTTCAGAGAGCCTAAGACTCTATATTTATGCAATGTTTAAAAAAATAAGTACCTAGATAATTTATCGGTTGGAGTGTACGAAACGGGGCACAGGAAAAAACAGAAAAATTTAGACGAAAATATTTATTTTTTTAATATCGCGTTTTTTCGATTCTATCGTATAGAACACCTAAATTTAAGACTAAAAGCATCTGGGTGATTTTTGTCTCCAACCATCGGTTCGCCGTAAAACTGATGAAGAAAGGATTTCATTTACTAAGGCGTAAGGCAACCAAAAAGCCGAAACTGCGGAGTCGAGCGTCATAATATGGTTAACACCCCGACTCAGAGTACCCCGACTTGTTTAGGTTAGGTTAGAAGGGGATGGCGGGGTCGAATAGACCCCGCCATCCCCTTCGTGGTTATTTTTTTATAAACCACCTAGAAGTAGGAGCCCCGCGAAGCGGGGCTCCGTCGACCAAGCCCACCCTCGACCATGCGTAGAATAAAAATAAGTCTTTTTTTCATAGTGCCCCGTTTCGTATCCTCTGACCAATTTATCTCTAAATTCTCAAGTATCTCAATACTTAATACTTACTCAAATATTTATTGCATTCCACAATGTAGCACTTACGTGGTAACTTAAAATTATTATGAGATCATTATGGACCCTGTCGGAATAAGGAATTGATTCTTTCGCAGTACCACAGATTACTAAATAGTTACTTCGTGCAGTACTGCAAAACTCATCCTTCAATTTGGACTTACCTACAGTAAATAGTTTAGTTCACTGGACATAGCCCTCACCTCAATTGTGCCACATCTTCCGGTCTTTACAATTTTACAATACAATCGGAACATGAACTACATGTAATTTATATATTTTCTCGCTGCATGAATCCGACCCCGGGGTTATGTATTTGATTTGATTCTAATTCGTGAAAGTTCTATCAAAACGAAGAATCATATGCAACTGAAATACTAAATAAAAGTACCTATCCTGGAAGAAAATAATGTTATCGAAGTAGGAACAGTGATATAATTATGGGAAAACAAGGGTAGGAACTTCTTTTTTCTTTTTTCTTCTGCTTTCTTTTTGCGATTCCAGTCTGTAAATGAAGTATCTAAGTCAATTCAATTACTTACTAAAATATCGTATAGTCAGCAAAGGAATTACAGGAAGTTACAAGGGGCGCTAATTAAGGATGAAGTTTTTTGTAGAAGTTTGCATGTGGTTGTGTCAAATTGTTTAATTTTATACAGGTTTCAGTCATACCTTTTCAGAAAATGTGGTAATATTTAATTGCATTAATGACATCTAAAAGAAATTAAAACGTTAACCAGCGCCCCTGGTAACTTAGCGTAATTCATTTAACGACGTAATTATTTACGTTTTAATCCTACTAACTATTCAATCTTACTTAAGTACATATATTCTTTAAAAAAAGATAGCAAATTATTACAGGTTTTTAACTTATTTTTAACTATCGAGTTCCATTAAATTTGTCAAGGCTTCACCTCATATACTTACGTGTATTAAATTCTTTACTTTTACCATATTTCTCGATCTGTGGAATTTAGATACCGTTTGCAGTTTGCAATTATGTCCAGTTGATTGTTCATCTGAAAAAAGAAAAAGAACTTTAAGTTTCAAATGCCGTACCGTTATAGACACTAAACTCTCCCGAAGTTTTTTTTACCTCTAGCCACAGCCTCTAGCTAACTGTTTATCCTATCAAGGAAATGAAAGCGTAATGTTATGTCATTAACGGCCTATTTTACATGTAAACACCATTTACTGATAGCTTTTGAGTTAATGTGGATTTAGTTAATTTCTTTCGTTGGTTTGTCGTCATTAATCATTTATATTTACAAACCCAGGGTCTGTAAATATTATAATGATTTATAAACAAAGTAAATATTTTGGAACATGCTTCACACGAACTTTTCTAGATGTTTAGTTAATCCTTATCTCTTTATATTCAAAAGAATTTGTCAGGAGTCAAAATGGAAGAAGGCATTAGACTGCAAATAAAAATGAAAAAAGAGAATGCAGTAATTAGCTAAAGGAATAGATTACTAGAAAGTCTAAAAAGTTGTCTAAATTGCAAAATAGTGCAGTTTTATAAAACTTATAGGTAATTAGTAGGTAGGTACATACTTATTAAATTTTACATTTCTTTCAAAATCTACTTCAAGACTCACCCAATGGTATTAAATTGGTCAATGGCATTTGGCCAAAAAATACCGAAAAACGCACCCCTGGTCACGCGAAGTGTCGAAGACCAAATAAATCATTTAAAATACTTATTAGTGTTTTTGCTTTTAATGAAATCAAGTTTTCACAATCTAATGTTACAATGAAAATATTGGCTGTACATACCTACATAGGTACTGTAATTCCCGCGCGTCCGCGTCAAGACATCCTTTGTAAGAAGATCGAACTGAATGACTACATAATTTTCGATCCACTTCTGAACCTCTGTCTGTACCTACACACTTGCGCAACAACTCCAAAGCTAATAGCAACACAAGAAACTTCGTTGACACTGCAGAATCGACATTAAGTACAAAGTAAGTACAAGTTAGTAAGTGTAAGAATATCTTTGGGCTCTTCCCCGACTGGGTACACAACGTAGCTACCAGACGAGGTTACACAACAATACGTCTGCTACACTTGAACAAATAACATCAGCTCGGTTTGACTCATTTATACGAATTTGTGTAATTTCTCTTTGCAATGGACAATACGAGCGAAATGTAGAGGTGCTTTATAATTTATACAAACAGTAATATCTTACTGGATTCATTTGTGATAATACTATTGTAGATTGAAGGGTTTCGCTGTTACATTCGTCAGATTCGTCTGTGTAAATAAAAATGAATCGCGCACGGAATCGCAATTAATTTACAAAAGAATGGTTGCAGGTCCAAATACCCTCTCCCTACTCTTAAGTTTTGTAAGTAGTTCAAATAATCTATTTTTTTACAGAAACATTACCGCCAGCGACGACGACGAATCTAAGATCTGTTTTTTTAAGAAAAACGACCACTAAGTTGCAAAATGCACTGATGAAGAAACATCTATTATACGAGTATATAATACCTAGAACCAGTGTTCTTACATGTCTAAGTAAAGCTTTCTTCACTGGGCTAAAGTTGTCCTTAGATTACTAGTATTTTTCATAACAAAAATCATGCAAAAAAAAGTGGGTCGTAACCTGGAGGAGGCGGAGTATTGAGTTGACTCCTACCACCCAAAAACTTCAGTCGGCTAAACACTAAATACCTAATATTACAAAAACATGTCACTCTTAATCACTGATTAAATTATCCCTGTCCCTGTCATTTGTACGCCAATAAATAGAGATGACAATTGACTTGGTGACGTTTATGTCATTTAACTTTTGATCATATAATGTCTCATCAGCAGCTACTTTAAAAGAACATGTTTTAGCTAAGACAACTAAACGACCGATTAAACCTAAACAGATTACACAGAATAAAAAATTCTTACCTTTGAAAGATAACCAACTGGAATTTTCTATGTAAAGTTTCCACTTACATTAATTTTATTGAAAACATTAGGAGATCCGATTGAGAAGGTGATCGGGTATGAACTGAGTCGGATATCGGCTGCGGTTCTACAATGTAGGTCTTGGAGCTATACCATACAGCCTTCGAAGCGCAGGGCTGGATTCGGGCATATTGACCGATTCAGAAATAGATTAGTGTTATGACCTGTATTTAGCTTAGCGTAAGATCGTAGAAATCAGCTAAAATTTTAATAAATGCCAGAGAATTGTTTTGTTTTTGTGTGGGCCTTGAACAGGATGGAATTTTACGTAATTTTTGGTAGGTAGGTCCACTAAGGCTGATATTTATATATTTTGACTTTACTGGTAAGATCGGTATTTAGAAAGCTATCTTGGAATTCGTCTGAAGTTTGTTTGAATACGAAGCAAAACCTAATTTCACATTTAATCGGCGATTTACCAAAAACTTAGACTAAGTAAGTAACTAATAATATTATTATAATCATCAGTTACAATTAATTTTTTTAAAGTTATACTAAAGCTAAATTAAAGCAAATGCAATGTTCGCTCTACTCTATAGATCTTAGACTTAGTCATACAACAAACCACACGGTGCGTTAAAAGTTAAAAAAACATCATGGCGTAGACCTGAGATTTACAGATGACATTACATCAGGTTTCATTGGAAAATCATTTACCTAAAACGATGCACAAAAGTTAACCATCGATTGTTGATCGATAGACCCATTGATTGCCTTTCAAAAAAAAAACACGTTCTCTCTCGCTATTTTACTTACAATTGAATAGAATACTATGGATTCATCTAAAATCAAAAAATGACACATCAACGAATAAATCTTAGTACTTATTGCTAGGGAAGCTTTAAGTAGAGACGAAAATGATCAGCGATCAGCGGAAAATACTTTTTCTTTTCAATTTTCTAATAAATATACCTAATAATTAAGTAAGTATCACTAATAAGTATGGAGTACAACCCTGCATTCGTGTGGTTTCATGTGTGTTCAAGTGTCTCCTATATTTGTTCTAATTCCTGCGTAAGAGTAACTCGCAACACGTCGCATTATTACTGTCTTAACCACTCGATACAAGTACTCCTCGATTTATTATAATAGTTTATAATCCAAATAGAACAAGATGAATGAAAACAGATTACGATTGAAACAACATTAAACATTTTTATGAAGGTATGAAGCTTCCACCCGCTGCCTCCCCTGCTTAGTATGTTGATAAATTGTTGCCTACACGTGGCGCCATCTATTATCATAAAAACGTTATTGTTGTTTTCTTCGGGAACAGTACTTTTTTCGAGATGAAAGGTACCCTATCTCCGTTTCTGTACTATTACTACTACTCCTGACAACGTCCTTTATGCAAAATTTCAGTAGCGGTTCAGTGGTTTAGGCGTGAAAGGGTAGCAAATAAACAAACTTGCTTTCGCATTTTGCAAAACTAAGTTTCGCATGGTATGCATAAATATGTATACTATGCGAACCCTAAAGTTCGAAATTTAAAAAAGAAACGATTAAGCTACGAGCTAATTGGTTACGAATAGCTTAGTGGCAGAGTGACTGGGGGCTTTAAATGTTTATGCTCATGTTTTTGCTTATTAAATGATATTATTTAAATAAGAAACTCGCAAACACACAACACGCAAGTCAGTTAAGTTGTTTTTGCGAGTTTCTTATTAAAATAATATCAAAACTTTCGAACTTTTACTATTGCAAAAAATGTTTGGAAACAGACATTGAAAGGCGTGATGAATGATGAAAATTATAATTGATGAAGTATGATGGATAAAAAAACGAGAAGACAGCTTCAGAAAGCACGTAAAGCTGTTAATCCTGCGCCAATACTTACATCTTTCGCCGGTCTTGGCGGATTGCCGTCCCATCAGATTAGGAGAGTGAGGGAATAGAGACTACCCCAGTGTTTTTTAAATCTCCGTTGTATTTGATAAAAATATAATAAAATAAAGAAAAAAGTTCACGAGTAACATAGAGAAGGCAACATGGGTACGATAATTGATTGAAGTTAGAAAAGTTTTAAGGTGATATCGGACCGATTTCATTATTCCTCTTAAATTAAATCGAGTACCTAGGTACTATGCGATTTGAATAAAGATTTATACAGATAATGTATTTCTGTTACCGCTGTAACAACAAATTTTTATTTTCTTTATTAAAAGGGATTTTGTCGCAAAGACGATGCCAACCCACAAAATTGTTACAAACAGAGTAAAATAAATACATAGGTACCTATTTAAGTGGGGTGGAGTTGTGATAGCCTAGTGGTGGTGACCGTTGACTGGCAAGTCAGAGGTCTCGGGATCGAACCCAAGGGCACCTCTGACTTTTCGTAAGTTATGTGCGTTTTATAAATTAATAATCCCTCTCCGTGCCTCGGATAGCACGTTAAGCTGTTGCCCCGGCTGTCAATTTGTTGATCTTTGACAGTCCCAGTCTGACAACCAGTCTTACCAAGGGGTATCGTGTAACCCAGTATCTGGGTTGTGGAGGTCTGATGGCAGTCGCTCCATGTAAAACACTGGTATTCAGCTGCATCCGGTAAGACTGGAAGCCGACCCAAACATAGTTGGGAAAAGGCTAGGCAGATGACATACAACAAACGTGATTTTATTGTCGTTTTTGGCTCTATATTAATATCTAACGGCAACAGGTGGACGCTTAAATTTATTCACAGAATATTTAGTTAGATATTCAATTCATAATATTTAATTAGTGCCTTCAATTCTTAATAGTTATTTATCTAATCTTATTTCAAACGGAGTAGGTATAATTCTTACGTTTGTTTCAGGAATTTCATGCGCATTGCATAAAGTGGACATTTTATACCTAGCTTCCATGTACAAACATACAACATACATTTGTTCAAATATTTCGCAGCATGTTTGCCTTCGACCTGTCCTCCTTCCCCTCCAAGGTTTGCTTCCAATTAATTACAAATAACTAAACACAATGGTTTGTAATTATTCATGCTTCTAATAAATTTTACGTAAGTAATAATAATGTAGTAGGTACTTTAAACTGAATTATAAATGTAACTCAAAGGTGTCGCAAGCGCAGGCTGCCGAGCCTGCACGCTGTTCACAGATCGCATGTAGCTAAGTTTTTGTAGTATCTGAAAATGTTCGATACACCCTTTCTTATCGTGTGTAAAACCCTTTTTACCCGACTGCGCCAGAGGGTTATGTTTTTCGAGTGTATTGTATGTAGGTATATTTCTTTGGCACGGCCTACTGCATAAACTACTTGACCTAAACTACAGCCTAAATCTCTTTACCATCGACCTACTGTGGCTCGTAGATAGAGACATACCTTCTGACTAACAAAGAAGGAAGCGACAGAACACCACGCCCTGCGGCCAGAAGTTCTCTTCCATGACGAGATGCAAGAAGCAAGTTCGAGTTTCCCTTGCACATATACACTCACGCCTGTATTCCCGAGAGTGGGTAGGTAGGTTTATGGCTATGTTATATTATAAGTCCCATGTAATAGTGGACGAGCTTATCGCCATTAACCGGACACAATTCCAGACTACCTAATTAAAAAAACCTAATAACACTTTGCCCGACCCGGGGATAGAACCTCGTTGCTCAGCAGCCGCGCTTGCTACCACTTGACCAACGAAGCAAGTATCTACAATCGGCGAAAAAGGGGCGGAATAAATTAGCTAATCATCATCATTGCGTATTCATGCATTCATCCTGGATCAGATCTCTATATCCAAGTTTTTCAGCCAGCCTACGGCGGCAGGTGTAAGTTTGTGGACTTCCGACATTCCACCTGCACCGGGAAAACAGCGAAATGGGCATTCGTTTACCACGTGGGAAAGGTTCTGGCAAGGTGCTCCGCAATCGCACTGTGCTGACTCCCTTAATCCCCATTTATGGAGGTGGTAATTAGATTTCCCGTGGTACGGAACGGTATTAGCCAATGAGATCTCTCTGACTTGTGATTCAAAAGAAAAATTGTGACTTAACTTACTTGAAATAGAAATAGAAAATATTATTGCCTCAGCAGATGTTTATACAAGTTGCAGTTAATTATTTCAGTGTGTCAGCTTAATGTCTTACTGACACACTAAAATAAGTATTTGCAACCGTTTAATCGGTAAATAAAAAATATAGGTATTTAATTTCAATGTGTAAGATTATGGTACAATACGATTTGAACTAAAAACTATATATTTTTATTATTTATATCTTTATTATCAAGCTACAAAGGCTCAGAGATAATTACCTTAACCTAAACATAAATAGACAAATAAACAAAGTTGTGTTAGTAAATAAAATAGAGCTTAAAATTATGTTAGCAACACTTCACTTCGTACTCTATCGTCTATTTAACTACATATTTACACAATACATACATTTTTTTTACATTACAAATAGAAAAAAAAGAAAGAAAATTTTTAGGAAGACTCAAAGCCTGTATTCCTCCCCATCGCTGTCCAACCGTGCCCAGACTGGCACAATTTAACTACGCTGGATGCACTCTGCTAGGTGGTAAGTATGTAGACTAAATACCTCCCCATCATTGTCACCCACAAGAAACGTGCCCAAGAGATTGGCTAGTAGATGACAATCTGCTGAATGGCATTTAAATAATCGGCCAAATGCGAATCGGACTCACGCACAAAGAGTTCCGTACCATTAGGTATCTACCTATACCTACAACTATATCAATATCTAGAAAATTTAAGACGGACAGCCTTCTGTCCATCTGTCTGACAGTGGAGTAGACACTTGGGCAAAAGTATTTTCTTCTATACCTATCGTGGGTGGGTTCAAAAATCGAAAACAGACCCACAGATGCAGCATTACTATTGTAATAAGTATAACGAATTAGCCCATGGCTACTTCTTGCGTTTCGCGGTTTCACCCAGTAACCGCAACTGGATATGAATTACTGCCTTAGTAAAGCATATCATTCGATTGGTACCTACCTACTTATTCAAAGTCTTCGCTACTTATAATTATATCTATCTATAATACCTTGAACAGTGATGCCCTAAGCAATCCATGCCTGTGCCCCCTATCCGTATGTCAACTAGAATCGGTCTTTAAACCTTTACCTACCGCCTAAAAATATTAGTTTTTCGTAAAATAAGATGATCACAATCAGATCTCAATCATCAATGATGATGTAACAATCAGTCCTAGAAACTTTTTTGGCGTGGCTTTTGGTGACGTGAGAGTGAGACGTGACGCACTAAGGACGGATTTTTTTGTGCTTCTTCTGGTGCCCCCTCAGACGTGATGCCTTAGGCAATTGCTTAATTTGATTAAGGGTTAATCCGTCACTGACCTTGAACTATTTTTAGTTGCTCTATGACCTCAGGTTCTCAGGTTCGACCCCAAGGCGCGCACCTCTGACTTTTCGTAAGTTACGTGCGTATTATAAAATAATTATCATTTACACCGTGCCTCGGAAAGCATGTAAAGCTGTTGGCCCTGCGCCTGATCTTTCTCCCGGTAGTGTCGGATTGTCGTCCCATCAGACGGCTTAATAACGTGCTTTCGGAGGCACGGAGTAAGGAATAATAATTATAATATTAGGTAATAATTTATAATACGCACATAACTTACAAAAAGTCTGAGGTGCGTGCCTTGGGTTCGAACCTGAGACCTCTGACTTGCCAGTCAACAACCACTATGCTATCACGACTCAAACTTCCCTTTCTTTCAAACTTCCTAACTAACTACAGTAAGTTGTAATAAACTACGTATATGAATCGAACTCTTCACGTCATTGCAATACCGGTTCAGTAATTAGAAAATGACGTCATATTTTGTTTTTAACCTTTATTAACGCCATTAGTACGTATATTATTGGAACTACTAAGAAGTGATTATGAATTAGGGAAACTCATAGGATTTCTATTAATTAGTTTATTTAGTTATAATATTGTAATGAACATCGTTCAATGATCCTCCTAAAATATCTACACCCTTGGCTTCTGGTAGAAGGCTTCAGCCGTGGCTATTGACGACCGGACAAAATCGTTCTGTATGGACACGTAAACCTATGGTCTGGATTCCGGACTATACTGTCTAACCTCTGTCCTCCAGAATTGAAAGTAGGTGAGCTCCATCTTAGACTACTAATCGCTTACAACGACGTGGGTTCGTGGGACGCTTGCCTTTTTTATATTATTTCACCAATCTATTTTCAGAAATAAAACTACCGCCTCCTAAACTTAAACTACCGGTCGTAATCATGTTGTAATAATAGTTAATAAACAATATCTGTGTTGTCATGAACTCCAAATATTTTGAATTATTAAAAACGTAAAGAAACGCTATTCTACGTTCCGTACGTAGTTTCGAAACTCATGATTTAATGATTTCTGAACGAGTTGTTTTTTGAGAGTCACGTCAAAACTGACATTGTCAATTTGACAGAATTGACAGTAATCAACAAGTTGTGTTGGGAAGTGGTAGTGATTGCCCAAAATTAATTAATTACGTAGTTTTAAATGTATATTTACGAGCTACCGTTTGAGATAAATAAAGAATTATGCAGGCTACTCGACGTAGAAGACTACTGGAAGGAGTTAGCAGGCAACCAGATGCAATTCTCGGCATTTGATGTAAACGTACGTAAATCACTCATATTTTGACGTACTTAGGTATATACGAAGTTTGGGTATTTCCTGGGCGCTAAACATCACTTAAATACGCTTTCTTGGGATTCCCGATTAATTTTACGTTTTTTACTTCTTTGATGTGATGATATAATCTACTTGTATTCAGAAATGGAGTACCATTGTGGATGGATATATAGAAAAATATCTATTTAGGTACATAAAATTGTTATTTTTATAAAATATGAACAGAAAAGCGCTCGTGGTGCACCCTCCGCCCCTAAAACGACACTAACCGTAGCAGTATGGGCATACCCAGGGGGACCAGTGACCTTTCCCCCCTGTGCAGTGGCCAGCCTGAACATTTATTTCATCATTTATTTATTATAATATTTTAACAGGAAATTTCTCTTTCCCCCCTCTGGGCCTAAGTGAGCTGGGTACATTACCAAACCTGGTACTTAAACCAATCCCACCAACATGCTGCATACACCAGTATGGTGGAGTATGACTTAATCTCTCGAAAGAGGCAATAGGAACAGTAGGTCTATACCTAATATCATAATAACAATTTATTAGCGCTAGACTAGACTGTCATGTATGAGTCATCATTCACAGCTGGACATAGGCCTATAACTTTAATATCTTATCATTATTCTTATTTATTAACATCAGTCAGCATCCAAAAAATCTATTTTAATTGAATTGAACAATTATTATTAGGACATGGAACAAACCGCTCGTCGCCTTGCCGTATCGCCAACAGACCAATTGTTCACAAGATGGGGACAGCTAAACCATAGAGTAGAAGAACTTTTTATACTATTGTACAGGATGAAGCACGTACCAGCACTAAACTGCCTGAAACCTGTTGTAAATAAAGACTTTCATAAATTGTTAAGTAAAAGTAGAATTATTAACAGTGGGAAGGAAAGGAACACAGCTGTTGTAAATGGTAAGCAGTACTTATTTATTATTATAGACTCACGGCTGTATTCCCCAGAGGGGGTAGACAGAGGTGTGCAGTACACCCACGTTTCACCGGCTATGTTATAACTCCCATGTAATAGGGGACGAGCCTATTGCCACTAACCGGGCATAATTCCATACTCCGTGCTGCTACTGAGAATTTCCTAATGTAAAATCTCAATAACACTTTGCCCGACCCGGGGATCGAACCCAAGACCTCGTGCTCAGCAGTCGCGCTTGCTACCACTAGACCAACGAGGCAGATTTTTTTGTGCAATTAAAACTTTAAAAAGTCTCTGAATCGTTTTGTTTTGATAGAGGGTAGCTGGATAATTCTAAATTAGTTTTACTGTTTCAGATAATTCTTATAAGAAAAGCTCACAAAAGACTGATGGTAACTTTGGATCAATACCTTTACCTGTCATGCTAATAGAAAAGGTAAGTGTTTTTAAAATTCAAATCCCTACAAATGTGTGATTGGCTCAGGCGCAAAATGTCTCTTTCGCAAAATGACATACTGGAATTTCGCAAAATGTCACATTCTCAAAATGTCATATTCTCAAAACGCCACATCGCAAAACGTCATATTAGCAAAATGCCATTTTAGAAAAATGTCATTTTCGCAAAATGCCTTATCGCAAAATGCCATTTTCGCAAAGTGCCATTTTCGCAAAATGCCTTATCGCAAAAAAACATCTTGACAAACTTTCAAATAATTATAATATTAGTAGGATTGTTTGTGGTCACCACTCAGCAGTGACCCAGACAATGTTTCCATATTATGCAGGAACCGCAAGCCAAATGCCTGTTTGCAAAAAAAAGTAACATCTTTTGAAAATTATTACCTATTTACCAATACTCAATACACAAACATTTATTGCCAACTTATGGCTAAAAGAAGTCTTCCCATTGCAGTGGCAAAGGCTCCATAATTATAAGTCAATTCCTACTATCGGTATCTATTGATGTTTTTTGTATAGTCAAGTGTTTACTATTGCCTAATAAATTTTTTGTTCGTTAGATTCAGGTTTACCTCTTACATAAATTGACCCTTCACTGCTGACCCATTGATATATTATTCAAATGAGATACTAAAATAATCTATGAATAGTATAAAATTTTGATTACAAAATAATTTAAGTTTTCCTGTTATTCTGTTCAAAAGCGTCTAAGGAAAACTATTCATAGTTAGCTCTGGCTAATGGCCAATCTCTGAATTTTATTGTTGTAACTATTATGGACTGCATATTCTTTGGCATGATTATACGTGAATATAAGTGATTTATACATCTTTGTATAATTAACTAAGTTCAATGACCCGATCGCGTAAACATTCAGAATGTATGTCTATCTCAATGGAGATTGGCCATCAACGCATAAACGGCCATCTGTAGAGCAGCACCCACCAATCGAATGGTTCGAACCTGAGACCTTTGACTCACTAGTCAACGGTCACACCACTAGGCTATCACGACACATCAGAATGTACATCAGAGCGGCATTAACTAGGTACTAGGTAAATTCAAAAATAGAACATATTTTTTATGAGATTATCTGCCAGGTTATTAAATTACACTCTAGGGCCTGTAGGGCCTAAGGGCCTGTTTTACAGGTTACTGGTAAGTTCCTGTCATACAAATTCTATTCCATTTTGAATTTGCCTAGTAGGTAGAGTAGCCTATAGCTATAGCCTATCAAATTGGGCCTATATGTGAAGTTAGCTTACTTAACCGAGATCAAAAATATAGATCCCGATAAGCATTCAACGGCCTGCTCACTCACTAAATAACTTTAGTGAGTATTTTGACTGCTGAATGTATCATCGCAATAGCGTGACAGAGAAAGCGGCGCAGGCGCCGATCGGTAAAACAAAAACCAGTCATGAATGACTCGGTCGACGTGTGCCGAAGTATGTGCCAGTAACCTGAATATGGTTTTACAAACATTTTTATGTTATGAGTAGATATTTTGTTAAGCTTAATCTCAAAACTGACGTAATTGTAGTAGTATATTCGATAAACATACTTATTAATCTTGAGTTAAGGATCAATTTACAATTTCCATTGCGTTAATGTTCTATTAACTTTAACAACAAAAACTGGTGATGCTTCTCTTTCAATATTAATTGACCCTAACATTAATTTTAATCAAATTCCTATAATTAGATTACCTTATTCGAGAATGGATGAAAAATAAGTACTGGTTTTTACACTTCTTAAGCACCTACGCAGTTTATTATCCTCCTCGCATTATTTTTCCGAAACTTTATCATAAGGTAAACGCAACCCAAAGAGAAACGAAATTCTAAAGTTTGTCAGTTACTTCGTCTTCGTCAGAATATAAATTTATATAACTTAGTTCCATCACACTAAGATTTTCTTGTATTATGGTGCACAATAATAATGTCCTATTGACCGAATTTCGGTCACAGCGACCAATCTCAACGGAGATTAGCCAACTATGCAGCAGATATTATAGTACACGAGTGTGTGCGCAAACACAGCTGCACTCTCTATTCCCTCACTCACATAGACCGATGGGATGGCCTTCCGACACGACCAGAGAGAGATCAGACGCAGGACCGACGGTTTTACGTGATAATTAATTTATGATATGCACATAACTTACGAAAAGTCAAAGGCGCGCCTTGGGTGGGTCGGACCTGAAACCTCTGACTTGCTAGACAATGGTCATACCACTAGGCTACGACTCTTGCACAATACACAAACACTAGACTGGAATACGCACAATGACAATACTGACAAGTAAAGGTAAAGGTTAAAAATGTAGACCTCTGACGTGGCTTTGCCCAACTTTTGGGAATATTCCTCAATCGCGCAAGTTTCGTTACGTATTTTCCTTTTGTGTTTTGTTTCGGTTTAAAGAGTGACTACGTCAGTCAGGACAACCGGACCATTGAAGTAATACTTACTTTTTTTTACCTATATATTGTCCCAATGCTAGGCAAAGGTTTCCCCCAAATCTTTCCACTTTCTTTCCTTGGCAGTCTCCCACTGCACCAGTCGTTCTTGATAGTATCGAGATCGTCTCGCCATCGCTTTCGTGGAAGACCCCTACGTCGCTTCCCGTCTAGCTACCCAAGTTGTAATGGTGCTTGCTCATCTTTCCGGAGGCATCCGGCTATGGTATCCTGTCCATTCCCTATTACTTAATACTTACTATACAAACTAAATCCGAAAGTGTGTCTGTTCGGTCATTTATTTTTACCTAGGTCTTAGTTACACACCATCCTTTTTGTGCCACGCGATCGAAGCTGACATCAGCTACTTAATAATTTTATATTTCTCATAATATGCCGTATTTTCCTTTTATTCAAAGTTGCAACTTTATTTTAAGGTGTTTGCCCATTACATCGTACCTACCATGACAGGTACCTTTGAACGGTCATTTGGTTCGTGACGAAACGGTCTGTGGGCGTTATTTTATATTCAAACTAGCAGTCCCGCGCGACTTTTTACGCGTGATTATTCTACCTCTACGCTTTTTCTACCCTACCCTACGCTACTCTACCCTACCCAACCCCTACTCTACCCATAATAGATATTTTCATAAGTTCTGTTACCCCTGTGTGAGTTTGCAAATCACGCGAATGCCGATAGGTTTGATGAATGACATAATTTTATGCCCTTTTCTATCCTCTCTGGGGACTATTTACTTAGGAGTAAAAACAGTCGGTACTGAACTACTGATACTGTTATGTTTATGGTAAAGCCTTAACTTTTTTTCAGGGTGCCCAATTACCAACTACCAGTAGGATACAGAATGGCAACTCGCCGTCACCAAACTATGAATCTTCTACGGATATAAGCAAGGTAAGAATCAAGCCAATGTTATATTTCTGTTATTTTGGAACATGAACTTTAATGCGATGTATAAAAAGTATATTTTTAATGAAACAACCTTTAAACGGATATAGTTCGCGTTTTTATTTTGATTAATACAATCCTGACGTTTCGAGTACTTTGCAGCACTCGTGGTCGCAGGCAGACTGAGGTTGACAAGCGTCTGAACAGTTATTTAAAATTATTTTTGATCTACCGTCAACTTTATTTAGTTTTTGCCCATAGATATTATGTGAATTTTTAATTTTATTGAAATTTTAAAAGCTATTATTAAGATTTTTACTACCGTTTCCTAGTGCTTTGGCTGAAAAGAGAAGAAACGGCGAAACAAACTCTCCAGCAGCACCCTACTGTGAATTATACAAAACTAATGTCAAAATATAAAAACAATAAACAAAACATTTTTCATTTTAAGCAGTAGTCGCTCACTGTGTCTTGATTTTTAACAGTATGGTGTGACATTTGGGCCTTTATCATTTTCATAACAGGGTTCCAAACAGGTGGTACTTGCCAACCATCTTCTCTATTAAAATTTGGATATTTTTTAATTTCAATAGCCTCGCGGAGCATTCTGGCCGTATACCGGTTTTCCTTTGCGAGGACTTGTGGACGATCAAAGCGAAGATAATGGTTGGTATTGTCTATAGTGTGTTCACATACTGCAGACTTTGTTGAGCGTCTATTTTTGACGTCAGCTATATGTTCTTTTACCCTGGTGGCTATACTACGCTTTGTTTGGCCTATGTAAGATAGCCCACAATCACAGTCAATCTTATAGACCCCTGCATCTTGTAAGGGAATGTGACATTTCACCGGTCTCAATATTTGGCTAATCTTTCTATGTGGCTTGAAATAGGTTTTGATTGAAGCACGCTTCAAGATATGACCAATCTTGTCGGTGACCCCTTTGATGAAAGGTAGAACAACAGGTCGGCGATCAACTGTGGTGGGCTTCAGGCGACTTCTGCGACGGGGATGTGGAGCACGTAAGTTGTTCTGCTTGAGAACTTTCTTCACATGTTGAAGTTCCCCTGCCAGGTGATCGGCGTCGCAGATGTGATTTGCTCTCTGTAACAAAGATTTGGCCACGGTAGCTAACTGACATGGATGGTGATGAGATTCACCGTTAAGGTACCTATCTGTATGGGTGGGCTTCCTATACACAGTATGACTAACTGAATGGTCAGGATTATGTATTAACAGTACATCAAGAAAGGCTAGGGACCTATTTTTCTCCAATTCCATAGTGAATTGAATTTTATTGTGAATGGAATTTATATGGTCTAAGAAAGCAGGGACATTACTGTGAGGTAAGATGGTAAAAGTGTCATCTACGTATCTTTTGAAAATCTTCGGCACAGCCGGGGCCGTCTGGAGTGCTCTTTCTTCAAAATCCTCCATGAAGATGTCAGCAACTAAAGGAGAGACGGGTGAACCCATAGCTACACCGTCGATTTGTAGGTAGAACTTATTGTCCCACAGTAAGTAGCCGTTGGTAAGGCAGTGTTCAAGTAGCTCTGCATATTCAGGAGACATGTTATGGTCACATAACCGTTTCTTGACAACTTCCAAACAATCCTTTATAGGTAAGTTAGTAAATAAGGATTGGACATCAAAGCTGACCATCACTTCATTTTCAGCCAATTTAAGATCTTTGATTTGGCTGATAAAATGATGGGAATCCTTCACATATGTGTTAGACTTCTTGCGAAGTATTGAGAGTGTCTTCGCTAGGTGTTGTGCCAGTTTGTAAGTTGGTGTGTCAATCTGGCTAACTATCGGGCGTAGAGGAGCATTGTCTTTGTGTATTTTCGGCAACCCATACAGTTTAGGCGGTTTCGCGCAAGATGGAATTAATGTTTTGACGTCCATTTCTAAAGTGTCGGAGTATTTAGTTATTAATTCTTTGGTTTTCTTAAGAATTTTGTTGGTTGGGTCTGTGTTTACTTTTTTATAAGTACTACTATCCGACAAAAGATCTTGAATTTTCTGATTATAATCGGACGTATTCATTATCACCGTCGCGTTTCCTTTATCAGCACGAAGGATTGTAAGGTCTGGATCTTTACAGCTTGGCAAAAAAGAGTCTGAGGCGGTGACAGCTGGAACTAAAAATAAAAATCTTAAAAACTAAATTTGTGAGTACTGAAATAACTTAAAAATGATTAATTTGATTATAATTAATGACAAAAAACTCGTCATAGAAATATGTAAGCACTAAATAAATTGTAAGTTATGAATTGTAGTGTGAAAAGTGCGCCAGCGGCGCCCCCAATTTTTCCAGACTCTTTTTTGCCAAGCTGTACTAACGTCCTTGAGAGCAAGGTATTCTGCGCGTGAGAGATTCGGTTTGGGTGGTTTGCTTCGACGTAACACGGTCGATACATCTTGGCGAATTGCCTCCAAATCTTCTTTTGTGACGTTGTTTTTGAACAAACAGTCCTCAACACTACATATGATGTCTTCGTGCGGGATTTTTTTCGGTGCTAGTGCGAAATTTAGGCCTTTTTGTAATACTTTCACGGTGTTTTCGTCCAGAGTTTTATTTGACAGATTTACGATCGATTTTGACAGCTCAGCCGGAGTGTTGTTTATGTCCGAATTGTGAAAGTTTGAGACTATATTAAGTATATTTTTCTCTGCAACTTAATATTTTAAATCGATAAGTTCTAGTGATTCTGATAAAACTTAATTTACACCTCTGTTTATTTGATATTTGTGTGAAAAACCACCTTTGTAATATTTTTTTTACATATCGTGGTGGCACATTGGTTGAGGACCTACTTTGCAAGCACGTAGATGTGGGTTCGAACCTGGCTTGTACCAATGTGACTTTTTCAATGTCATATGTACTTTCTTAGTTAATTTCTTAGTTAAGACACCACTGACTAACAGTAAAGGAAAACATCGTTGAGCAAACCTGAACTTAATAGTGTGAAATCGCCAATACTCAGTAATCTAGCGCGCTAGCTGATGGCCTCTACCCTGCAGTGAAAGTCTCACTGCAGGGTAATAATAAATAAACCTGCCTGTAACTGTCTCACTGTGAGACAGTTACAGGCTGGTTTATTTATTATTATAACTCCATTCTCAGATTTTCACCTGTATCGTGGTTGCAATTACTCTTATCATTTCACATTACACAAACATCCAGTGCGGAAAAAAAACCATTATCACACAAATACTTGTTCCGTGCACCAAACCCGCTATAGGTACTAAACGTGTTTGTGGTCACTGATTCTATGATACTATACCATTGTAGTTCATATGAATTAATTATAATTTTCTTGCGATTCTTATGATTCATCCTCGTCGTTGGTGGCTGATTAACATATAAATCTTTTACACGTGTTTTATTTGATTCGTTTAGTCTTAGTTTCGTTAAGTATTTGGCCGCGTTTTAATTTTCTTAAACTGTTACATAATCATGAGGTTATTTTTATATTTTACAACTTGATTTGCTTGTGACTTTTCCCGCGAGAAAGCTTCGCGTGCGATGAAATGTTTCCACGCCTGGGGGACTCCCACTGACCTGTATTATAATTAGAGGTCAATGGGGACTCCCCACTTAAACCGTTGGATTCAAATTAGAAAGAATTTGATTCTAGATTTAGAATCATGTATTTGAATCCATGGTTTAAATTTTCGTTGCGCTGTTCTTTATTAGACCGTGTAGGTATAAACTCATTCGTCTTATCCTTATAATAATACGCACACAAAAAACTGATTTGGGTTTTGTGACTGCTAATGTTTCTCTAACCCGATTAGGAGTTCTAACTTTATGATGATGGCATACTCGTAAGTATAAAAAAATACAAAACTAAAAGTGCCCGAAGGAAATCTAATACAAACCGTGAACCTAGTCTACAAAACAAAACTAGTACAAAACTAATTTATAGGTATAGAAAAACTCCACCTACGCTTGAGGAAATACAGGCGTAATATGTTATTAAAATATGACTACTAAAATACGGTTTCAAACAAGATTATGAACTGACGTTCTGATTAAAATACGTGAATCATTTATCATACGGAAAAAAGAAGTACCTACATTACCTACTACAGCAAAATAATCTAATATTATCACTATCAATGTCAACCATCCCAATTATCAGCTCTCAATCAGCTTTCAAATTTAAACAAAACATTAAATCGTACTTACCGTTAAAGGGCTACGATCTCAGAGTATTTCTATATAAATACTACAGAGACGTACAAACAATTTAAACTCACAATATACTTTTAAGAACTTTTATTTCGCTGGGGTCAAATCTTGTAACAACTTCTTTTTTCTTCGCAAATTAAAACCTTGTAATATCACATTTTGCGTCAAGGATAAAAAACTTAAAATACTGTCTCGTTTTCGTCGAGGGTGAAAAGCTTACCTATAACATCTCTCCTTTTTTCGTGGGGGGGGGGGGGTGAAATCCTTATAACATCTCTTCTTTTTCGTCGGGGGTGAAAAACTTACAACATCTCTTTTTGATCATCGGGGATAAAATAATGCCACTCTTTTTTTTTGGGGTTAAAACCATAACTATCTTATCACAGATATATATCTATATCTGTGTATCTTATATAGTCAGTCGTCCGTTTGGGGAACGAGCCGCCAAAAAGTCTAACCGGTGTTTTACTCCAATCTATATACCTATAACATCGCGTTGTTTTGTGATTCGGATTCCTGTAGCGAGCACTTTTTATAATTCTGCAGAATAGACTCTATACCGACATTCTTCATTCTAACAGGCGACAGTATGTGTGTCATGTCAATACTCTCGTCTGTTTGGACGTATAACACAATAGTTAACATCATCACCTGCCTAGCCTTTTCCCAACTATGTTGGGGTCGGCTTCCAGTCTTGCCGGATGCAGCTGAATACCAGTGTTTTACATGGAGCGACTGCCTATCACCTCCTCCACCTCCATAACCCAGATACTGGGTTACACGATACCCTTGGTAAGACTGGTTGTCAGACTTTCGGTCTTCTGACTACCCGTAACGACTGTCAAAGATCTACAATTGACAGCCGGGGCCAACAGCTTAACGTGCTATCCGAGGCACGAAAAGTAGTTAACATATTCTGTTACAAATTAAATTGTTTTTTTTTTCAGACTTCATCAACACAAGGTGACAAAGGCAACGAAGACGATGAAATTATGAAAAACGTATCCGCCATACCTAAGATGAGTTACGAAGAACTAAGAGAAGCGACTGGCAACTGGGCTGACAATAATTTATTAGGAAGAGGCGGATTCGGACAAGTGTTTAAAGGTATGTTGTTGTGTGTGTTGTTGAGAATTTTCTTCGGTGTAAATGTAATGCCATATCAGGGGCCTACCAGTCCAAAGGCCGCCTACGGGCTGTTTAAACTCTGACACCAGTTTATCAACCATACTATAAGAAAGGAGGGATTTACTTACAGGCAAATAAAGCCCTTGGGCACACAAATAGAAGCGTTAACAAGCGTATGAATATGTGTATGTTTAAGGGAAGAATAGATTTGGAGTGCTGTACCTAATGACCACTAATTTGACAATTTTAAAGGTAGCACTTAAGTCACGAAGAGTCTTCCCCTAAACTCGTACGCACAATTATTATTATTATTATTTTCAGCCGTTATCGTCCCACTGCAGGGCAAAAGCCTCCCTATCCTCCTTCCATTCATCCCGGTTCTGCGCTTTCTGCGGCCAATCCTCCAAATAAGTATCCAGCTTAAAAAAAAAAAAATTTGTTAGTTTATTAAACCCACCATGTATGTTCGCAGGTGAATGGAAACATCTGCCGGTAGCCGTGAAGCGTCTTCGAGACAACAACGACCGGAACAAGGAGTTGATTCGTGAGATGTGTCTCAATCAGTACCGACATGATAACATACTGCCGCTATATGGATACTCTTTGGGAGGTATAGTGCCTTAGATTAATTTGTAAATAGGGGGAAGGGGTATTGAGGGTCAATAACCTCCTTTTTGAAGTGGGATTTTGTAAATAAAGATTAATTTTTAATGTCCTAGGGCCTATGGAAACCTTACTCAAGGCCTGAAGTCAAGTAATATTAGCGAGCTAATCTCCACTGAAAATAATAAAAAGAAAAGTAATAATAATAAAAAGTAAAAGTAACCCTTTTACTTTTACTTTTAAAGCTTAGGATGACAATTGACATGACGATGAAAATTAACTAAGTATACACAACACATATACAGAAAAGTTCTTATACATAGTATAGTAGGTATCTAGTTTTAAATTCCTGAAAAAAAAAGAGACAAAATAATAACCGATTGTCAAACAACATCCAGGTTAGAGAAAAGAGTACCTGGAGGGTCCAGGTCTTGGGGTCCTCTTCGTTTATAGGCAGTATAACTTATTATCTTTTTTCTAGGGCCAGAAGCATGTCTAGTGTACCAGCTAATGGGGGGAGGGTCTTTAGAACAGCGGCTTCGGGGTAAGACCCACCATCCGCCGCTGTCGTGGTCACAAAGATTTAACATAGTGCATGGTGTTGCTAGGTATGTATGTTCTTTTTCTATGTATTAATATGTTAAGAGAAATCTTTGTACACCTTTGTGAGTTTTTGTTTTTAAACAGATTGCAAGTTGAAGTGTGAGATTTGGATTTAGTTACAAAATCCCGTAGACTTTTATAACTTTAACCAAATAACCGTACCAAGTTACCGTAACCTAACACTTCCAACATAGAGGTATAACTTTTTACCGACTCTGTAGAAAAAAATTCACCCTCGTTTTAAAGAACCTTATGCTGTACCTAGTATAGACTCACGCCTGTGTTCCCCACAGGGGATAGGCAGAGGTGTGCAGTACACCCACGCTTCGCCGGCTACGTTATAAGTCCCATGTAATAGGGGGCGAACCTCTATTGCCACCAACCGGGCACAATTCCAGACTCCGTGCTGCCACTGAGAATCTCCTAATGGAAATACTCAATAACACTGCCCGACCCGGGGATCGAACCTAGGACCTCGTGCTCAGCAGTCGCGCTTGCTACCACTAGACCAACGAAACAGTTATGCTGTAGTCTCTAAGAAAACCCTCTGTTCGGGCTGATACCACAACTTGAACTTGTGCGATGTCTTGATATAGTATATTTTCTTTCACCTTATATATCTTTCCATCTCATTTCTTCAGAGGCCTACAATTCCTCCACACGATGGCAGGTACCCCGCTAATCCATGGTGACATTAAGCCGGCCAACATACTGCTAGATACGTGTCTTATGCCGAAGATAGGCGACTTCGGCCTCGCAAGGAAGGGACCGTATGGAGAAGATAGGACCCATGTCAAAGTTTCAAGGTATGTACTTAGTTCCTAATATTATAAACTTGCCGACCCTCACCCTTCGTCTCTTGGTTCAAATTTAACCCACTCGCAAATAAACCATCTAGGGACCCACTCAAATACTTACAAAAAATTCTATCAAAACCAGTCCAGGCGGTTTGAAGTGATACACGGACAAACATTTGTGGTAAATGTTTTTTAACCGATTTCAAAAAAGGAGGAGGTTCTCAATTCCTTTGTATGTTTTTTATATTGATGTGTTTGCGAGTTTGCAATCATCATTAGGGTTAGTAATAAGGCTGAGCGCAAACTAAAGACACCACAGTCTCAAGACAGTTTTGCGTCGAGAAATTTGCGGGTAATCTTCAAATTAACAGCTCAACTAACCTTTTGACCTTACAGAGTATATGGTACAAAGCCCTACCTCCCAGATGAGTACCTTCGCTCACGCTGCCTCTCCCCAGCAGTGGACGTGTACAGCTATGGAGTAGTTATGGTGGAGATGGCCACGGTTTTAGCCGCCATAGACAGGGCCAGGCCGGAGCAACTGCTCAGCATCTACATACATCAGCAGTTTAACCAAGGACTTGATATGGGTGAGTCAGGTGTATCTTTTGTGAAGACATGTTTTTTATTTTTAGAATTTTAAATTGGAAGGGTACTTAACTTTTGCTGGGTCACAGGAAATTTAAAAAAAAATTAAACTACTACATATGACGTCATTTGGCGCTTACATCTTTTTAGAACACATCGAGTTTCAAATTTAAAATAAGAATGAAAGTACATTTAATGCGTGGCTGTTCGCATTAATTCATTCTTCTGTACACTGTACTGTACATAATTTTTTAAAACATTATGTAATATATGAACTGACGGCCGATGAGGCAGAAAGGTTCTGGAATGGAGGAAGCGCAGAGTAGGACGACCTTGTGGGTACAAGGTGGATAGACGACCTAATAAAGGTCGCAAGAAGCTGCCGGGTGCAGGTTGCTTCCAACCGGCCAATCTGGAAGTCATTGGGGGAGGCCTATGTTCAGCAGTGGATGTCTTATGGCTGAAATGATGATGATGTAATAAATAAATACACATAAGTAGGAGCCAACTGGCATCAGTAGCCCCTCCCCCCCCGTAATAATAAGCTCCCCCCCCCAATAAATAAAATTTGTTAGGTCCTTGAAAAAACTTCCTTATTAAACATACATACATATGTATACATATACATATGTATAAAAGACAACTATACAAGTGACTGTAATTCTAGTTCTTTTTTAGCAATCAAAGTATCAACAGATAAAAAAAACTATATTTTTTATTACAGCATCACTTGAAGATCCAGTTCTTCGCAATACACCACATTCAAACCCTGCGATGTGCCGTGCATTCATCGCCATAGGACTACACTGCACTAAGTTCTTGAGACATCAACGACCAACTATGTTAGAAGTGTATAAACAACTAAATGATATGACTTTGCCTGTCAAAACGTAAATGTAACAAAGTAATTTAGAAACAAACATAGACTCACGCCTGTATTCCCAAGAGGGAGTAGGCAGAGGTGTATGCAGTACACCCACGTTTCGCCGGCTATGTTATATGAGTCCCACGTACTCGTAATAGGAGGTGAGCCTATTGCCATTAACCGGGCACAATTCTAGACTAAGTGCTGCTACTGAGAATTTCCTAATGGAAAAACCTAATAATATTTTGCCCGACCCGGGGATCGAACTTAGGACCTTGTATTCAGCAGCCGCGCTTGCTACCACTAAGCCAACGAGCAGGTAATTTTAATATTAAATATTGTAAATACTTTATGTTTTGACTTGACATAACATCACGACGTTATTACGGGTTAGGCAGAGGCTTATAAACTCGGATCCATAATTAGGCGAAGTAAACTGAATGAACTGCAATAACTAAGGTTAACTTGCAAAATAATGTTACTACATATAATATATTTTTTGATAATGTTTCTATTATTAAAGAAGTAAAAAACGTCACAAAACTATTTTTGTATAAATACTTTTTTTGGCAAGGCATTTACATATTTGATAATTGCATAAAATAATAGAATTTTATATACAGGGTTATTTGTAAAACACCAGCATCTTTAAAAGGAGTCATTAAACTCATGATTACGAATAACTTTTACTATGGGACCAACCCTGAAATCGCAAAAAAATCTGCTGCTCCATACATTTATGTCCACTGTTATGTGCTGGTGTTTTACAAATAACCCTGTATAGTCTATATAATATTTAAGTAAATATAATTGTAAGTGTTGATGTTTCAACTAATCATGAAATAACGGAATTAATTAATTGTTTTAAATCTCTCACGCAACTTGTAAAAAGTGGCAGGTGTAATCTAATAATTTAAGTTAATTTAAATCCTGGGTTATCCTTAGGCATTTATCCACAAAGTGCTAGATGGTATGAAGGTGGCGACCACATCGCAGTCAGAAAATTATTTATCATCCCATTTCTTGAGGTGGAAGTAGCACCAAAAAAGGAGACAAAATTAAAGTTTGCTTTTACGGCATGAGGAATTCGGCACCTTTTCCAGCTAACATATAATTAAAATGGTTTTTAACAACGAGGTTTTTTTGGCACCTGAATTGTCAAAAGGACTAGTTAAGTGTCCGACCTAAAAAATCACCTTCGGACCCAAAATGGGTCATTGGCCGAAGCCAAATGTTTTTAGTAAGCGCCGAAATTAAACCAACGACGTTGAATTATTTTTAAGTAAGTAAAGATTATATCGAAGGAAATCGATTACCTAGGTACGATATCCCTAACGAGCCTTCGGCTTTGGCTGAAGGTTGTGACCATAGCCCATTTATCAGCTTCGGCTTAAGCCAGAAATCGACCTTTAATCGTAAACATTTATTCTTCTTAAAGAAGGTGTAGTAACACACATAAATAAAGGTCATCATTTCTAATGTAATGGCATAAGGGGGAAGAGATAAATATGTTTAAGTTTAAATTAGGTTTAAATTGAATTGATTTATTGAATTGATAATGAAAAAATTAACAAGTCACCAATATAACGTCGAACAATAAATATAATAAAAGGACTGAATACTGAAGCATTGTAAATAATTGCATTCACTTAACCATGTGCACACTAGCGAGCCGTAACTGTTACTATTACACGTTGCTGTAACCAAAAATCATAATGTACTTGATTATCTCATACTCATAATGTACTTAAATTAATTAAGTGTACCTAAAGCTAAAAAAAAGATATCAATTATTTTAAACTAAATAAGACGAAATTACATTCTGATAATCCTTAAATCATATGGATATCATATTTTTTTTTATTTATTATTGTAACTTAAAATACAAATAAACAATACTATATATTATAGTGTACCTATAGTCACTATAATCGCCAATAAATTGCTATGATTAATATGTAAAAGTAATGTAGGTAATTATGTCGATATGTAGACTGAGTTGTCCTATTATTTCAATGACATACTAAATTAAAGACCCATAATAATTTCGGTAAGTTCGCTAACGGTAACGTTCAACGGTTATAAATAATTACGGCTTGCTAATGTGTGTGTGACTTTGGAGATAAAATGAAGACTCAAGATGCATTAATATTGTTAAACTTGAATGTTCATTTTAACTTTGTGAAGTTTATTTCTACATGTAAGTAACTATTTTATGTTTAAATTACATACATACTTCGTTACGATTTTATTATATGTATAGATTAAAATAAAATATTTTTTTATAATAAATATATTTTATTATATTATATTATATTTCTATTAAGTACATTATATCATACGGTAATTTACATAATTAAATCACATTGGAGGCGTGCGACGCAAAGTTTTGGGTTTATATTCATTCCCATAGAACGAACGCCGTGCGAAATCTCGATAAATGGCGCCAACGTTTTGTTATGAGGACGTTGTTTGCCACCAGGGCGGCGCCACATTTGTTGGGCTGACATTTAACAGATCTGACAAGATCTCTTTGGACGGAAAAGTTTAAAATGGATATAATGTCCGCCCAGTCCAATCAAGATAAAGCTGATTTTTTTATTGCCTTCACTAACCCTATTTACTTTGATTATAATAATCAAAGCCTATTTACATCGGTATTCCGATTCATACAAAACAACTCTCGCACTAATGTTTTTTTTAAATAATCTCATTTAAAAAAATATTTCTCTCAGTTGTGGTTCTGCAGTGGGTTGTAATGTTCTCGTAGCTATTAATTCCTTGTACCATAGAGCCGAAGACCTTGGTCTACGGGTCCTCTTGTCATCTTTGAAGTCCACTTCGAAGAGACCAAACTTAGAACTGAAATTATATTAAGATTTGTTATTGCTTGTTAGCTTGAAAACTTTTTTTTTTTCATACAGTTTTCTCTGCTGCCACTGCATACCTGACTTACGTAACCCAGAGATACGATATTATATGAGACCGAAGTCCAAAATTGTATGAGGGAATGATGCTGAATTTTCCGTGTGGTTTTCAGCCTAAGAATAGAACCACCCCTACTCGTCCCGCAGGTGTCGTAAGAAGCGAAGTATATTGTTTGGAAAATTGTAGCAGTACGTAAAGCACGCCTATGACAGAGACTGCCTATGACTGACATGGTTTACACATGGTTTGACAGGTTTTATGGTAGATACAAATTGTCACAATAATATATGACTGCCTCGTTGGTCTAGTGGTAGCAAGCGCGACTGCTGAGCACGAGGTCCTGGGTTCGATCCCCGGGTCGGGCAAAGTGTTATTGGATTTTTCCATTAGGAAATTCTCAGTAGCAGCACGGAGTCTGGAATTGTGCCCGGTTAATGGCAATATTTCAAACAAATTCAGGAAAAAGTGAATGTCATGTCGTATCAAGAAGTTAAAGAATTGGCTGAGAATAGAGAAACTTGGAGGAAGCTCCACCGACAAGAGCAAAGCTCTTAAATAAAAAAAAAATGGCAATAGGCTCGCCCCCTATTACATGGGACTTATTACATAGCCGGCGAAACGTGGGTGTACTGCACACCTCTGCCTACCCCCTCTGGAGAATACAGGCGTGAGTCTATAAAAAAAATAAAAAAAATATGGGGGATGAGCAGTATTGTAATAAGTAAGGTTACCGAAATCCACGCTAACGTAGTCGCGGGCGAAAGCTAATATTTCAATAAAATTAAGTACCTTAATCCGGAGTCCCACTCAAAGTTGTCCATAAGACTCCAAGCAGTGTAAGCGATGACGTTACACCCATCGACCTCAACAGCGTCCAGAACTGCATTAATATACTGCCGGTAGTAATCGACGCGATCGGTGTCGTTCAAACCACCAAATGTGCCGTAACCATTTTCAGTGATCATAACCGGTGGATTGTTGTAGTTTTCTCGAACCCAGTTCAGAGACTTACGAATACCGTTAGGTATTTTCTAAAAAGTGAATGTGTCTTTTAAACATCGTTTACCAACATCGAATTTCTATAAGACATCTCAACTCGCATGCACATTAGGTACCCAATGCTGGTATCTATTTGACTGATATTGTTTGAAACACATCAGGGAAGACTCAGCAGTGATTTTTGCTCTTTATCGCACTGCTCAGTTGTCCGCCATCTTGCTTGCACCTTGAAAAGACTACTACTATATACCTACTAAAGTTACTACTACTATGTAGTATATGTACTGACCCACTAAAGTTAACTAAAGTAAAAGTTAGCTAAGCTAAGCTAACTTTCAGCTTAGCTAAGCACAGCACAGCGTAGCATAGCTTGTAATATAATAATAATAATAATAATAAAGCCTTTATTTCCGAACTTTTAACCATTTTACACTCTTAAAACTAATTAGTATAGATAAAAGTAAACTAAAGAAAAGTAATTTTACATAAACTCTACACTAAATTACAAAAGGTCTCTCAATTCGGTGTGCCTTACGGCAAAGGCCTCCTCCAACTCTTTCCACTGCTTTCTGTCTGCTGCCACTCTTGTCCAGAGCGGACCTAAAGTCATTTTCAGGTCATCCTCCCATCTTCTCTTTTTACGACCTCGACTCCTAATGCAATCTCTTGGGTACCAGATTGTCACCTGTTTACTCCATTTCTCCTTTCTACACCTGAGCATATGTCCAGTCCACCTCCATTTAAGTTGATCGATACGAGCCAGGATATCAGTTAATTTTGTTTTGTGCCTGATGTCTGTATAGCATAGCTTGTAAAGTCACCGTAAATGATAGAAACGAGCATGCTTTCAGAATTTCTTAGTCCTTAAATTGGGTCTTTGGATTTATCTACTAGCGTAGCAATTATTGCAGTTTTCGTAGAACTTCAGTTCTTTTCCGGTTCAATCAATTAACTCAGACTATTTTTACGTAGCTATATATCGCCTATTACACTACAAAATGTAGAAACCTCTTAAACTTACGGTAGTATGCACAACAGGCCCCACTTCGTACTCCCCGTATGTTCCTACTGCCCCGAGATCATCTTCATACGAAGGCACCATGAACATTCCCGGCTTGTAGCCATCCGCCGTGTAGAACTTGGTAGAGTAATGATTGAAACCGAAAAAGTCACTTGTGCCTAAAATATAAAGTTATAGGAACATTTTCAAATGATCAAAGAAGATTAGAAGGTAGGTTATAGGTAGGCAGACAAAGTCGCGGCTGGTAATCGTAGCGTTAAAAGCACTATCCTTATCTCCAAGATCGGAGGCTGAAGGTCAATTGGATGCTTTAACTTCTTTTTGCTGAATGCCCAATTTCCAGTAAATGTGGACTTCTAGTACCGAGATGATCCACAATCAAAAAAATCTAAGACTTAACATGATTTACCTCGTATAAACTCTATGTCTTCTTGCGATAATTCCGGTAACCTACTTCTGGAGAAACCCTGTTCTGCACTTCTTTCAGCGATACGTTTTACAAGCCTCTCCGGGAATCCTCCAGTACTTGAAAATATTGGGTGGCTGTAGAAACCTATTTCGAAGTCCATAGCCAATTTGCCTGCTTCTACGTCCGCGGGAAGATCAGTCGCGCCTTCACGATAGTCCGTCGCTATTGTGATACCACAGACGCCTGAAAGAATAGGTTTCAAGAAAAACAATGGCAGATATAGATAACATGGACTCTTTTGAAGATTGCTGAAAGAAATACTCTTCTGAACGAGGTAAATAAACAAATAAGATTGATATAAAATCAGTACCTACCTTTCTGAGTAGTCCTGTACTCATTATTGTACAAATGCCAAGCTCTTGCATGTGCCAACAGCAAGTTTTTCACAGCAATATAGTCGCCAACTCCAGGTGAAGAGAAGTTAGGAGCAAATCTATTCATTCCATATCCGTATATCGCAAACTGCTTCGGCTCATTTAAAGTTATCCAGGTCTTTACTCGGTCACCTAATGCATCATACAATACACGAGCATAGTCTTCAAACCAATTAGCAATTAAGGGATTAACCCAACCTCCCAAATCTTGCAAACTTTGTGGCAAATCCCAATGATACATAGTGACGACTGGCTCGATACCATTGCCCAGAAGTTCATCAACCAATTTGCTGTAGTAACCGATTCCATCTCTGCTAATTTCGTTTGAAAATCCCGTTGGTAGGACCCTTGGCCACGATATAGAAAATCTGTAGAAGTCAACCCCTAAAAACTTCAACATTTTTAAGTCTCGTTGATAAAACTCGTAGGATTTGCACGTGTCGTTTCCATCAGTGCCATCTTTTATTACTCCCGGAATGTGGCTGTAAGTATCCCAGATGCTTGGAGATTTGTCTGAAAATTACAAATCTTTCGGTTATGCAGTAAATTATAACGCACTTTAGCCGTACGCAGGCCGCCGAAACCTGTACTTCAACCACACTTCAACTCTCAAGCAGTTTCTGGGAATAAGGGCTTACACACACATTTAAAGCAGACGGATTAGGTAACGGTCCCGATTTTCATTATACGCAGATACAAAACCTTATATAGTGCCCTATAATTATTGCCAGTTTCTTAGATGTAGTTACAGGTATACTTAAAACAGGTGCAGGCTACATATCTAATTTCTAAATGATCAGGCTTAGACCATGGAAGAATTTTGGGGGAGCTGGTCTCTTAATAGAACCCGGGACTCTGTGCTGATGGTGATCATCGGGGTGAGTGAGGTAAGAATTCTATACTACCCGATGTCTTTCCCGGAGGCTGCATGGTTTCCTTTTGAACGTTTCCCTCGTATACAAACACTTTGGCAACAATCCCAACACTTTTGTCTCTTAGATAAAATAAATTTCGCAACAATAGAAGTAGGTAGGTACTAAGTGTACTAACCTGAAGCATTCCAAGCACCCTCTATCTGAAATGCAGCTGTAGCCACACCCAACTTGATTGAATCCGGAATCTTTTTCATCTCAGTTTTCGCAGTACTTCTATCACACGCAGCCACCAATGTAAGCGCTGCTATTGCAGATAACAGCTGGTATATAATCCTAGAACAAGACAATAATCATTTAGGAATATAGATGTAGGTAGTAGGTACTTACTTACCGTTACCTATCTATATGAACTCCATCATAGTCTTTCTTTTAAATTTAAGGAGTAGGTATGCTCTTCTCGGTGAAGTAAGTATATTACATACTAAATTAGCCTTAGCAATTTTCTTTTGCGTAAAGAAGGAATTTTTCTTACTACTTACCTCGAAGACAGTCTTTTTTGTAGCCTTATCTACTCTAGGGTTTATTTTTCCTGATTACAACGATGCTAATTTCTGTATTTATTATAATTTTAGTTTGAAAATGTTTTTTCTGTTTTGAAGAATGCCTAATTCGTATGTTGTGACTAACACTTTCGCTTTCATTATGTTCTAAATAATTACGAAGTTAAAGTTTTATTATTTCTTGGTTTATTGATCTAGTAAAGATAGAAAAAGATTAAGTACCAAGATTAGATAACGTGATATATGCCAATTTAATAACTGTGTTGTTTGTTATGTAAGACATTATTTGCGCATACTCCTACCTAATATTTATGAGGTAATGTGATAAGTGCTGGGTTTCCAACATGTTTATTATAGACTGCAGATAAAATCCTGACGACTAATCTAACTTCAGAATATCTTCCTTTGGATTGTGGAGGTAAGATAGATGGCATCCAGTTAGATTAGAAGCCAACTCCAACAAAGTTTGGGAATAATAAGACTAGGAGAATAAGTTATTATCAACAAAATAATCGAAGTGACATATTGGGTGATAAGTGAGGTTTGCTATCTTTCGATGAGGAGTTCCGTTCTGTATCTCCGAAATTTATCATCAGATCATAACAATATTTATAAGGGACCACGTAGGGGATAATCTGTGGACCACTCAAACAGTTTTTTTTTTCGTACAAAAAAAGAATTAAGTAGACTAATTGGCCCACTAATCATGGAGTAGGTATTCGGTGTAAGTACAAACATTTTAAAAAATGTAGGTACGCATTACGCAGTACGCATTGGAAGTCTAGCATGTATGGCTAACTTCCAGCGTAGATAGTGGTGACATATTCCGAGGCCTAATACCCATGTAATGCCCTCTTGTTTACGACTTGGTCTACTTAACAAAATCGCTAAGCCTCAGATAATTATTTGCTATTTTTTTTAACTTAACCTATATTGTCCAGTTTGGGGTCCAGATTTGGGGGAGACCTTTGCAGTGGCAAAGGTCTCCCCCAAATCTTTCCACTTTTTTCTTTCCATGGCAGTCTCCAACCAGTCATTCTTGAAAGTATCTATACCTAGAGATCGTTTCGCTATCGCTTTCGTGGCCGCCCCCTACTTCGCTTCCCATCTTTGGGCACCCAAGTTGTAGCGGTGCTTGCACATCAGCATTTAAAAATTAATTTTAAATTTAAAAAATTTAATTTTAAATTAATTTAAAAAATTTAAAAATTATTTTTAAAAAATGTGCTATAATTACATTAACATTTGAATAATCCTTTGATGTGATAAATGTGGTTTTGAGTGTAACAAACACCGTACACCTCATAAGGTGCTAATGCTGCTATCTATGAACAGAGCTGCCAAATTAATCCCGCGAGCTACCAAGTTTATCCCACTATCTACCAAGATAACTAGTTAATCCCACTAGATCCGAGTTTGTCAACTGAAAAACTTATACCTACCTTCTCTAATCTGGATTTCTAAAAGAAGGCCTTTGGCCGACGCGCGCGACGCTGGTTTTTGCCATCCATATTTTAAATCTTTTTAGAAATAGGTAGATACTACTTGTTGATATCGCTCCAAGGGGAATATTCTTATTTTTAAGGTGAACCTACTTGCTCTAGGGAATTAAAGAAATTACTTACTTCTTATTCCTTCTAGTAAAGTTTTGTAAATTCATTTTAAACCGCGTGCGTTGATTAAAATATAGGGCAAGACTTGCTCCTGAGACAACAGCCCTGGTTGCCCACCCCTTAGGCAAGAACTGCCTTTACCCAGCAGTGAAATGATGGAGTCCTAAATAAGCTTATTTACATAACTCTAATAATAAAAAGTTAAGTATAATTATTTAATAAGAAAATTTGAAAAAACAACTGATACGGATGGGATCTTGGGATGGGAGTTGTTTTTTCAAATTTTCTTATTAAATAATTATATTTAATAAGCTATCATGTGCTATAACATGTAAAAAAATTACAAAAATAAAAAGTTAAGTTTTTAAAACTCACCTCATATTTACTTTGATCTTCGACATCTCGTGTGATACCTTTACGATCTACCTAAATAATAAACATCTATTCGTACGTATCTATTTCTATAAACCTTATCTCATATTTATTGTTGTGCACAATTGGCAAACTTTATCTTAAAACTTCAAGACGTGTGGTAGCTATCAAGAATAAAACACCAATGTTACAGGTAAAGTCGAAAGTTTAGGTACCTACTTTATCGCAGGGTGTTCCGATGTTTCTTTTCAAGGTTAGTCCAGGTAGGAAATCCATGTAGCTAAAAAATAAATGCACCACGAAAAGGATACTGTTCCGATCGTAGACGGTCCGGTTCGGTGAAAAGGACGCAGACCCATATTCCGAAATTTGAACGACCGCGACAAAGCGTCGCGTCGTCGACTGTCGGATCACTTATAATTTTTGTTTTGTAGATTTACAATGAAACTTCAAACTTTAGCTCTAAGTAAAAAAAGTAAAGTAAATTATGGTTTGGGTTTGATGGTCTTCGTTATTACTTTCGATCCGAAACATTGACGTTCAATTTTGGGAGAAGGTTCAAATTCTGATTACAGTCGGATTCTAACGTTTTAAAATAGTTACCTAAAAGATTTAAGCAGTGATTATCATAGGTAGGTATACAGCACGTACATAATAAGAATGTCCTCCTGACCAAATTTCGGTCACATCGGCCAATTTCAACGTACTCTTCGCAGGAGATACTAGGTATAGTGCACAAGCATTTGCTGAAACACAGATCCACTCTTCATTCCTTCACTTTCACAGTCCGTTTGGACGGCAATCCGATACGACCGGAAAGAGATCAGGCGCAGGACCGACGGATTTATTACGTGCTCTACAAGGCATGAAGCAAATGTTCATTATTTATAATACGCACATAACTTACGAAAAGTTAGAGGTGCGTGCCTTGGGTTCGAATCTGAGACCTCTGACTTGTCAATGTCCACGGTCATACCACTAGGCTATTACTGCTAAAGGTTCAAAACAGTAGTTATTGACTAGGTATCCCCCGATGAAGTTAACTATGCTACTCAAAACTAGTGTTAGGTTAGGTTAGCTTTTTACTCAACTTAGTACTGCTTAACTTACAAAAAGTCAGACGGGCGAAATATGTAGGTATCTACCTACCTTGGTTTCGAAATAGTCCCCAAACAAGGTTCCTTTGCAGAAACATGTGTCAAGATTTTATGATTTCCTGTATCGCATGAGAACAATGTCAAGTTAGGAACCTACATTACTATCATCTACGTTTGTAGGCTCAATTTGGCGAAATAATGTAAATAAAGATAGGTATAATACCCACTTCAATTGATAAGATGTTTTCCGATACAAAATCTACATTATAGATTTACCTAATCTAAGAATGTAGATTTGATCGGAAAAATCTACTTATTTATCTCTCTACAACTTACCTAGGTACATCCTAACTATGAGCTATTAAACTTAACGCGAAAATTTTTTTTGTCACGTCTTCACGTCTAAACCACAACTGATCGTCCTGAAATTTTGTTTTTTTTTTTTTAAACATCCTAAATTTTTTCGTTGGCTGAGGCAACGGTCCGGCAAACTGTACCTAATCTAAAACTACATAGGTATATGACTACTGCGTGACAAACAACAATCTTGCTGAAGTTGTCCAACTATGTTGGGGTCGGCTTCCAGTCAGCTCTGTTACCTACCCTAAATATTCATTTGGGGTAGCGTTTTAAGGGAAAGCGGTGTTCCTCGACAAACCTCTGGACTGGTACGGGATTCACCGCTCGAGGTTTTGAGTATGACCTGCCAATGATCTAAGCGGTTTCTTCCTTCTCGAGTTGCCTGCGAGGAACACGATGCACCAGCGCCACCATCTCAGGCTTACTTATTGCTGATCGCGTGACGGACTGCCATTAACAATTTAAACGCCATGACGGATACATGGTGTCCGACAAACAATAGAATTTGCATTGTGTCTGCTGTCTGGCAGTCAAAGTGTTAAGCTTGACGCCCACAGGCCAACATGTGGGATACATAGGTATTATGTGGCGTTCGTTCGAGCAAGCGAGCTTAGCTATTTGAAAGGTCATGTCAGGAACAATTCAACGCTTCATTTCTGTCATCATGGTTTTTATGTTCATGTTCAACATTATTAAGTATTATACGTATAAAAGTAAGTAAGCCTACAATTATTATGTTTTATTTTATATCCAAACACATTAACTTATGCAAGGTTATGCGGTTTCCGATGGGTGACCTAGAACTTTAGATCTTCGGGGGAACGACACGTAGGTAAGGTCAGGTTCCACTTCCTATCAAAAATCTGTTCTTATAACAATAATTTATTGTGATGACAATCAATTGTTATTGCAGCATGCGCTGAGGGGCCATTTTGGGTCTCGTGCGAATTGGTGAACAAATTGGATTATAGTGCTCTACGCGTAACTTAATTATATTCTACATACCTGCGTATATTTTCATTTGATAAACATTTAAGGCCACTTAAAAACAGTGATAACCCGTTGACTGGCAATTCTCAGGTTCGAACCCAAGCCACACACCTCTTTTCGTAAATTAAATTATCACCTGCTCCGTGCCTCTGAAAGCACGTTATGCCGTTGGCCCCGGCTGTCTTGAAGATCTTTGAAAGTCGATATAGGGAGTCAGTGCCCTCATAAGTTCCTGACAATTGATTTAACTTTAGAATATCGCTTGGGGTCAAATAAACAGTAGCTCCAAAGAAAACAGATATTCACTTATTCAGTTGCCTCCGATTATAATAAGGCGAACCCAACTAAGTTTAAGAAGGCTTGGAGGATGATGATGATTTCAAAATGTTTGCTGTCTGCACTCGTCCATATAAAGGTAGTAATCATTATGTACACACTGTACATACTTAATGATTTTTAGAGGCACAAATTTAAAAATCAAAAGATCGATCGAAACTACAACTAAGGTCGTGGACCTGCGCGAACTTTCTCCCACACGCCGCTTGGTTCACAAAGGATACATTTTGTTGGGCTAGCACATGCACACAATGGCAAATACAATATTATAGAGATAGTAGGTATACAAAACAGGCCCTGCTATTTATTCCAGTCAGGACTCCTGCAGTCCTAACTCAATACATATACCAACTAAAGAGACAGCATAATATAAAAGAGGCCCCACTACAAATTGACCCCAGTGGGACTCCTCTTAGACAAGGGATCAATATACCTATTATTTAGGACTCAACAGCGTATGCTGAGGAGGCACTACTATTGGCCCCTATTAGCCTCCCATCTCATGTACTTGATGAATCAGATTGAATGTAGATTGTTGTAGATAGATTCCAGTCAGGACTCCTGCAGTCCTAGCTCAATATACCGACTAAAGAGACAGCATATAAGAGGTCCCACTATAAATTGATCCCAGTGGGATGCCTCTTAAATAAGGGATCAATATACCATCTCAGATTCAACAGCATACACAAGAGGCACTATTATTGACCTCTAAGACTCCTGTCTTGTGAAGAATCAGATTGAATGTAGGTAATAAAGTAAATGAGCATTAATTTTTTTTTTATTAAATGGAGAAATAATTAATTTTTAAGCATGACATTACTAAACTTATAAATGAGAAAGTAGGAAAACTAGAAATAGTTGGTAGGTACGAAGTAACTATTTATTAATAAACATGCTAAATATTTGCAACTAAAATTATTCTACTTTTACGGAAACTAAATTAATGTCTAACAAGAGGTTTCTTTCTCGTAATCCTAAATTCTTCTCTAGTATGGTAAGGTGCATACGGGTCATCAACATAATGTTTAGGCCTCTTCCAGAAATGAGTGACCATTTTATCTAACATGGTATTTTGAGTAGCATTGCAGAAGACATGTTGCCTTAGACGTCTCTTATTAGCTGCAGATTTTTTCCACAACTTCTTCTGTCTGCCAACCTTTGTTCTAATCCATCCTCCCCAGTGTAATCTGAAGAATCTTCTTACTGCTGCCTTTACTGTCTTCCTTTTACCTGTTTTCAAGCTGAATTTCGTAACAGTTCTAACAGGCACAGCACCGATATTATTCGCGATGTTCAAAATTTGATTATTATTCAACAAAAGGTTCTGTTTCAAACCAACACTGGAAGAAAAGTTGCATACATTTTTCAGTGGCGTATACTTCTTTGAGTTCGTAAAAATAGTCCTGGCAGCATGCAGATATGGAATAGTAAGAGGCCGTAAACTGTTTACAGCTGAAAAAGAAAAAAATAACCTCAAAACAAGCCGTCACAAACAAGTTGGTAAAATTGTATAAATAGAGGCCATAAAATTATTATTAATTATAATATTATTTGGGTTTAATTAGTGCTCTTTCAATATAAAAATAGGATTTACCAGAATACGCAAAACGAAACATTTTCAAGATACCACCATCGATACACTTTTTTGGTTAGTGATGTGTGATGTCATAAAATTGAATTGATGTTTTTGCCTTTTGATGAAGCTAAACGACAGAGTTGTCAAGTTGACAAATTAACTTCACCAGCATCAACTATAATTTTTATAGCGTACGTCTGATACATTTTGTAATTGTTTTAGTTTTAAGCGACTGGTTTCTTTTAATCTTCCATAAAATACGTGATTTTCAGGTAGTACGTAATCGACTAATATATAACGAAATGAAAAGAGATGAGTAATAGCTATGAAACTCTCCTGCAAAAACACAGTCTATTCTCCGTGGTCGCTCGCTATTCTCTAGTCTCTGAATTTTGACAGCCCAAGTGGAAAGAGATTCGTGCCGAAAAATGTATAAATTTACGAATATATCTAATTTTAAATTAATTTTGGTAAGTATTGTTTCAAATATAATATTACATTCAGAATCGTATATCTTTCACTCTAGATAAAACTTTAACAAGTAGTTTGTCAGACTTAGTTTGCACCATTTCTCTAATGTTTTGATTGTTATACAGTGTTTTCCTTTATTTAAATGATAGTAACTTCACCAAATATTCTGTTGTTATTTAGGTTTGCTACTATTATCAATAACAAACACAAACCTTGATATTGTTGTCCCTTACATAACAATGTTGGGACGTCATTTTCGTAATAACCTACAAACTGTTAATAGTAAGGCGGTGTACAGACTACCGATATTCATATAAGTATTCCGATAGTCGCATTGATTTTTTATTTACATATATCGCATTTTATGGCTTTAAAATCTATTTATTGGCTTTAATCTATGAGAAATTAAAAGTACACTGCTTTTTTTTTTGTTGTTTTTTTAAGTTATGTTACCCATTTTCTAACAATTCGTCAAAAATTGTATTTAGTATTTTTTCAGTTTATTAAATCTAGTTATTATTATTATACAGGCTAAAATAATAAATCTAGTTGCTTTTCCCGCAATGAAAATGCCAAACTTTCGTAGTATCAATAAATACAAAAACTTCCTTATCATAATTTCCTTAAAATTGCAGGTAAGACGGCATATGGGCGATGGCACCAGCGCCGCCTTAGTGGTGATGCGCACACCGCAGCGGACATATGCGATGGACAGCATAGACAAATGCCGAACACCCCCACCAAAGCCTAAAAGCACCAAACTGTTCTGGGGGGTAATCGGAGCTACCGTTTTCACTGGTGCTGCGGTGGTTTATGCTAAGTAAGTATTTTCTATTGTATTGATTATTAAATTTGATTATAATTTTGTGTTATTTCAAGTTCTTTTTATTTTAAAGTTGGTTTAATTCTTTCTTGGAAGGGTGTGATCTGAGTTGATCATTATCACCACCCTGATTCAACTAAGAAATGTCTAATTTCTATGGTGCATCGCAGCATGGAGCGATGATGGGGTGCATTGCTTGTAGAAAAATACAGGCCAATACAAATTGGCATCATCCCACACGTAAACAACCCCACAGTCCACACTGCACCTCATGATTGATTGGCCTAGACAGCTTTCTTGACTTCGTTTTGTCTTCAGGAGCAGTCCTGTCGCTCGCAACTGGCTAGAGTCAAACGTACCTTGGGCTAACAACTTCGTGGCTCTAGTATACCAGGAAAACACGACGTACTGGAAAGCTGCCGCAAACCAATTCAACAAGACCACTACATATCTAAGCCACTTTATGTTTGGAAAGGTAATATTTTCTGCTTGGTTATAGAAAATTTATAATTAATTATTGGGCTTTTTAAAAACTTTGTTTATAAAATATAGTAAGTATGCATTATGTAGTTGTGTCAATGTGATGCAAACAGCATGTTGACAACTTCTCACACAGACAGTGTAAACATTACTTTAGGATTAGGTTCAGTGGTTTATGAGTTGCATAACAATGGCAGGTAGTGTGAGTGGACGACATTGAAGATCAACTGTTGCCTAACAATAATGTTGATGATCTGTTGCCTAACAATAATGTTGATGAACTGTTGCTCAATAACAATGTTGATGAACTGTTGCTCTATAACAATGTTGATAAACTGTTACTCAATTACCATGTTGATCATCTGTTGCTCTACAACAATGTTGATCATCTGTTGCTCAACAACAATGTTTATTATCTGTTGCTTAACAACAATGTTGATTATCTGTTGCTCAACAACAATGTTTGAACATCTGTTGCTTAACAACAATGTTTGAACATCCGTTGCTCAACAAAATTTTACCATCAAGACGGTGCTTATGATTTACGTACCAGATCAATAGGTTACGTTTTGTAATTCCGGATTTTCGCTGACTCGACTTCAGATCTCGTAAGTGTCGCGGGTTCGATTCTCGCAATGAACAAACATGTCTGGAATCAACAGATATTTGTTCCTGGTCTAGTAGGTTGTACAGGAGAAATTTCTAATGTGGAGCTGTGAAAAATAAGAAGATTGACTTGTTTTACAGGAAGGCGTGTCCCCACCAGACAATAAAAGTCGTGTTGAACAGGACATGGAGCAGGATGCCATAACAATCTACACCAAAAGGGACTACCAACGTAAGTTTACAATTATAAAGTTACTGTTTGGTTTCTCATCGCACTTTGAGCTCTTTGTATATTGCGGCCGATCTACCCTTGTGCGAGTTTATCAACTACAGTAAATAGGCCTTGCTTGTCAGGCTTTTATTTTCAGGCAGGAATTTTATTCCTAACCTAAATAATTAGTTTGGCAAAAAAGAGTCTGCAAAAATTGGGGGCGCCACTAGCGCAACTCTCATACTACAATTCAAAATACAAGTTATTTGGTACTTACATATTTCTATAACGGAACTTTTTATCATCAAATATAATGAAATGAATCGCTTGTAAGTTATTTTACTACTCATAAACTTAGTTTTTAAGATTTTTGTTTTTAGTTCCAGCTGTCACCGCCTCGGACTCTTTTTTGCCAAGCTGTACTACGACCCATGCTGATAAAGAATCGGGAAAATGGCGCCAGAACTATTTGCTTCTCGCTCGCACACTTTATCTTTGATATATCTCGTTCCTACTCGCACCTACAGGTGATATGAGGAGACGCCATTTTCAATCCCATTCTTTATCCGCACGGGTAGTATCTGTGTTTATTTCAACAATATTAATTGAAAATTCTCTTTGCTCTTTAAGTATTTATTATGTTCTTGTTAGTCAACAAGTCAAAATGTATGGGAAAATGGACCATTGGGCCCAACCCAATAAACAGTATGACAGTATTGAGATTGTTCCAAATTAATGTTTCGAAATTCAACAATGCAATTTTTTCCCCCGGACTGCCAAGGAAGAGTTATTTTAAGATTTTTGTCTTCTAACTATGAATGGATGAGTTGTAAGCAGGTTTTCTTGTGGGCTGTGCTATCCATTGAGTACACTATCCCTGTTACACGGGTCGAGCAAACAGAAAATAGTTCAGTACTTACCATTTTCTTTTCTGGTTGTAAATCGATATTTTTATTTAGTAGCCTTTGACGAGCGTTAGTGTTACCAGTAAAAAAAATACAAACAAAAAAAATACGGTCGAATTTCGACCAGTAACTATTTACTTTATTTTTTGTCGACTGCACATCCACACAGATTTTGCTGAGAGCACTTAATACAACATTTTTAACTAACGTTTTTTCACAACTGCGCCTAATACGTTCATACTAACATAACATTTGTATGTGTGTTTGCTTAACAGTGCCACCGCCATCATTTGAACCTTTGTATGTCGAAGAAAAAAAGTTAGAGAAGCCAGAAATTGAAACTAAAGGTAAGTTCACAAAAATGTCATGAACATTGTAAATGTAAAAGCTCCTCTACATTATCGGCCATGATATAGCATTAATATTTTAAAATTTTAATATATATTATTTAATATTTTAATATTTAATGTTCTGTGGGGTTTATATATTATAATAATATGTATATTGTATGTTTTGTTAATTCAATAAATAATAATAATAATAATAGCATAAATACATCAAAATAACACATTGCCTACAATTTAATAATATATTATCAAAGTTAGTATTAAATAAAAACAATGAAAATATAATTCTAATCAGATTGGACGTGGATAAATAATTAAAATTTGTTTCTGCAATTAACTATTCACTCTCTCTCTCTAAACACAGAAGAGTATTACCTAAAGGTTGCCTCCGACTGCGTTTGTGAACAATGTGTAAAGTATGATCTATTTATAACCAACTTGTTTATATCTTTTTAGTTACCAGTCGGGTTTTTTGTTTTTTAATAACAATTATTTTTTAACGTCTGTTTACGTAAAAGAGTCACATAACGGTCACATCGGATCTCGTGCTTCGGTTATCGCATTTGCAGTGACTGCACTGTAGCATACCTTCCGAAGCATTTTTGTCCACCTTACTGATATAATATGTAATAAGATATGAATATTTAGATAACTTATCAAATGAAACAAATAAGACAGTTGATATTTTTATACAAAAAGTGCTATTTTCGGATACATACATTACGTCACGCTCGACTTTAGGGTCAGCGCACACTACATGTTTTTCAATGCTGCTGAAGCGGCTCCGCGCTAGCACGTGGTCCGTGTGCGAGATCCCTTATATAGTTTTTTGACGTTCGACGGTTCGAATTTGAATTTTTAATACATTTTTGGAGAACTACGTCACAATGTATGTAAGCTCCACCCTCGCCTCTTCGTTGCACTTGACGGACTCCCTTCTCCCTTGCCGTGAGACGTTATAATATAAACCTGCCTTTTCCAAAGCTTCAGGCCTAAAGGCGGTAAGAGACCCAAAAAAAAAATTAAGTTATAGTGGTTTGTAGGTAGAAAAAATGGGGGCGCTAAAAAGTAATTTATTCTGAAAGTCGGCAGTAGACAAAATAAATTTGGGAACCCTGTATAAAAAATCAGCAGTACCATACATTTTGTTGAGTCATGTGAACATAAATGTATGGAACAGCTGTTTTTTTTTGCGATTTTAGGGTTGGTCCCATAGTAAAAGTTGTTTATAATGATGAGTTTAATGACTCCTTTTAAGGATGCTGGTGTTTTACAAATAATCCTGTATAAACCATCTAATATTTATAATCGTGCTAAAATATGTATCACTTTCCAGCTACGCTTGTCCAAACTGACAAGTGTGAACCTGCTGCGCCGAAGCCAGTGAAGATCACCAAAGACATGGTGGAATTAGAACATGATATGCATGAGAACACCAAGGTCGCGATAGACAACTATAAGCTAGCGACGAAGTACTGCTCGGAGTATAACAAGGCCTTGTTTAGGGTATGTTTGAATTCTTTGCCAGTCAAATTTAATGGATTCATTGACCTACAGTGGCTAGATTGGCTCGCTGGTTGACACAGTTTATATTGTCTACAGAATTAAAAAAAAACGAGTGGCACTCGGGGACTGCCACGGTAAAGCTAAAGTGTTATTGGGTTTTTCCATTAGGAAATTCTTAGTAGCAGCACGGAGTCTTGAGTTGTGCCCGGTTAATAGCAATAGGCTCGTCCCCTATTGGATCGGACTTATAACATAGTCGGCGAAACGTGGGTGTACTGCACACCTCTGCCTACCCCCACTGGGGAATACAGGCGTGAGTCTATAAAAAAATACATATATTATAATTTCAATTTAAGTAATTAAAAATTATATTTACAGATTGTAGAGGCTTCCTTAGTCGACTTGGACAGAAAGCACTTCGCGTCGTTGCAAGGCTTGTTGCGGCAGAAAGATACCGCCTACTCTAAAGCTAAGGAAGCTTCCACTAAAGCCAAATGTGCTATTGGTATGTTTAAATTCAAATTCAAAATATTATTACTTACATAAAAATAAATAATAATGTCCTCCTGACCAAATTTCGGTCACAGCGGCCTATCTCAACGGAGATTAGCCATCGACGCAGGAGATGAGTGCACAAGTGTGTGCGCAGTCAGGTGCACTCTCATTCCCTCACTCTCATAGTCCGATGGGACGGCAATCCGACACGACCGGAGAGAGATCAGGCGCAGGGCCAACGGCTTTACGTGCTTTCCGAGGCACGGAGTAAGTGATCATTCATTTATAAAACGCACATAACTTCGAAAAGTCAGACGTGCGCGCCTTGGGTTTGAACCTTAGACCTCTGACTTGCCAGTCAACCGTCAACACCACTAAAAAATTCATTTCTTTCACACATTTATTGTGATAACTCAACAAAATGTATGAAACAGCTGATTTTTTTTTCGCGATTTCAGGGTTGGTCCCATAGTAAAAGTTATTAATAATGAAGAGTTCAATGACCTCTTTTAGGGATGCCTATGATTTCAATTTCACTCTGTATAAACTACGTTTTTCATTCCACAGAAACTCTAGACCGTATGATAAAAGCGGGCGTGCAGGCTCCGCCCGAAAGCGTGGCGATGACCAAACGTTATATCAAGCAGTTCCGCGATGATCTCTCTGAGGCTGAGGACGAGTACAACATCGAGAACAAGAAGTCTACGCTCAGCGAGAAGTATTGGAACAAGGTACGGCACAGTATACTGTTAATACCATAGAGTATTCAATATAGAGTGATAACGTCAACTACACTGCCTTGTGCGGAGCGAAAGCAGGTCTCACCATAGAAATGATAAAATGTCATTTTTTCAAATTATGTTTTCTAGACGTTTTTCAAAATTTAACTCAGCAGTTAACCATGATATAAGCTAAAATGTAACTTTTTCGCTCGTGGAGCCTAGTTGAACTGCAGTTGATCGAGGTATGATCGCAAACGGAGCTCGTGTCGCGGCCGCGTTGTTCATACCCGTGCTCACAGTTCATACTTCTATAGGGTTGCTCTATATTTTCTTATATACTCTAAGGTTAATACTAAGTTATAATACGCGTCACGGATCTCTTAAGTCTGTGAAGTTAGCTGCGAGTGGCTTTTGCACTTGAAATACTCGCGTTTAAATGTTCCCACGTACTATCGCGGACAAGAACGGTGCACCACTTAGCGATCAAAATGCTTTGAACGATGCTACGTGCGTAGGGGCGGGGCTAGCGCTACGTTCGGACGCCAGGTGCAAGCGATTCTAACCTTAAGAGTGGTGCACCGGCTTTGTTCACGATAGTACATGAAAACACGTGAGTTGCATATAGAGCTTTATTTTGATCTCGGTAAATAATATACAGGCTGACTGGGGAGACGAGTAAGTTTGTTTGTTTCCAATCATAATTGAATTTAAAATTCTAAATCGCGAGTAAAGCCGCGGGCAAGAGCTAACTATTGTTGTGTCAACTGTATTTTTTTTAAAACTGTTCCTATATCATTGTCTCTAGGTGGAACAAGCTCGCAAGATGTTCAAGGAGGAGTTGGTGTCGCTGTTCCCGGGCATAGACCTCTGCGCCAAGAAGTTAGACATCAAGAGTGACACCGATCTACTACTCGTGTACGTACTTAAGAGGGTATGTATATCCTTTTATACGACCACTCGCGGCAATAGAATACATTACACTTTCAATACGGGGGTACGAGCATGGATCTTTTTGTCGACTTTTTATCGAACGTTTATCGATTTTAAACGTCAAGTTTGACATAAAGTTCATTAAATTGTGTCAAAATTGACGTTTAATATTATTATATTTTCGATAAGAATTCGATAAAAAGATCCATGCTCGCGCTACGGGACAGTGATACTAGTATCATCGTGACAAATATTGATGGACTTAAAAGCTATTCGAGTGCGAGTGGGCCGTGCCCACCCCAGGATGATCTAGTGCCCACCCCAAAGTATTGGGCTACCAATTCGAAATTCTATAATTCTTTCTACAGCCATGGAATGTCAGGATCTCCACCTGGAAAATAGGGTTAGTTACGCCAATGAATGTCCTCCTGACCGGATTTCGGTCACAGCGACTAATCTCAACGGAGATTAGCCAACTGCGTAAACACAGGAACACTCTTTTCCCTCTCTCTCTTAGAGGAATAGAACAGCAAGAACTTTTAGTGCTCTTCGATGCATAGCGCAAGTGATAATTTATTTATAATAATTTTCGTAAGTTAAGTACTTATGAAAAGTCAAAAGTATACGGCTTGAGTTCGAACCTGAGACCTTTGACTCAATAGTTTATTGCCTTTTACATGTGTTTCAACAGATCTTAATAATATATTAAAAGTTCACGTGGATCCAGTCGAGCACAACAATTTAAAATCTAAGTTAATTTCAAATACACTATACTACTCATAGCCTAGTGGTATGACTGTTGACTGACAAATCAGTCTCGAGTTCGATCCCAAGGCGCGCACCTCTGACTTTACGTAAGTTATGTGCATAGTATAAATTAGGTGTATTAAGCCATGTTAGAGGCCTACGGGCGGTTTAAAATCTTACACTAGGTTGTTAATCAACCATACGATAGGAAGAAGATTTCAAATAAATACCAATTTCCAGGTCAAGACCAGTGTTTATGTTTTTTTTTAATATTCACGTATTGCTATTTGCTATTGTGTTCAGGTACAATACCTCCAGAACGAAATAGCCGAGTTACAGACGGTGCGAGAGCTTCAGATCTCCAGGGCTCTTGAATGTAAGTTATAAAGTAATATCTCACAGAGTCGATAATTCCTTACGTTTTCACGATAGCTTGACATAATGAAACAACTTTAATAAACTTCCCCAGATTAGTCTTTTCAAAGGGGTTAGAACGTTTTTGTATGGGAGTTTGCACAGCGGGCCGTCGCCATTTTGTTTTATTTATTTTTTCAAAGTGTCGGCGCAGAATGAATCTAGTATATTTGAATAGAGGACATGTTAACAAACAAAACATTTTAGCAATATAAATGCACGGTTAAAAAACCGCCGCCGTTGTCGTGTTTTTTTTATATTAGGGCAACAACACACTGTTTTTACGAAATCGGCTCGTCTTAAAACTGACGTAAACGATTAATGCTCTGTTTTACTGTGATGCATGTACGTTATAAGCCAGGGCTTCCCGGCGCTGTGGCATCACCCCACGGGCGTTGTCTTTAACGATACGACCGAGTAGTATAAACGCTGTACGCATTGTGATCGTAGTTTCGTATAAAAACTATAAATGTTATTTGGAGTATTTTTTGATAACTTGTTCCTTGGCTAGTGCTACATACTGGTATATACTTTTTGGTCCGAGGGGGGACGCCGCAAAGAGATGGCAAACTCCCAAGGGTAAATCCCAAAAATAAGTTTAGAAAGCCCTGTTGTTAGCAGTTTTGCAGTACCAAAAATCAACCGCTCACAGCTGAATAGTGCGGCCGTGACCTTGACATAACATCTAGACGATGGATGATAATGTTTTTTTTCCTACAGGCAATGATGAAAAGGCGATAATAGAAGCTAAGGCAGACGATATAGTCAGGCAAGAGAGGATGAAGAGGGAGGAAGAGTATATGAGAAAGGTAACTTTTTTTTAAATAATTTCCACTTCAATTTACTAAAATAAATAAATCAGCCGGGCAAAGGTTTTCTCGGGTTATTACGTTTATCCACCATAATCAGCCACCCTAGGGTGGATATTCATTATTTGGATACTATTGTTCATTCATCCACCCCAGATGGATAATCGGAATTCGTATATTCGCATATTTTTATTTTATTTTATTTATTTATTACAGTTTACAGTAGGTACATAGTAAAATAATGCTCCACAAAACCGGTTTAGCGGTTTGACTGTGGATAAGTCTATGGTATACTAATATCTACTATAATATCTACTAAGCGCAACCAAAAACTACTACAAAAGCTATCTTGACAGTGAACGATAACTTGACTACTGTATCGTCGCCTTAGAGTGAAAACCTTGTATATGCAAAATAGTTAACTTTAGAGGAGGTAGAAAAAACCGTTCCCTAAAAGATTTTATGATCACAGTTTTTTTTAATGTTAAATCACTACATAGTATAAAACAAAGTCGCTTCCCGCGTCTGTCTGTCCCTATGTATGCTTAGATCTTTGAAACAACGCAACGGATTTTGATGCGGTTTTTAATAGATAGAGTGATTCAAGAGGAAGCTTTATATGTATAATACATGCATATTAGTGTAACCGTGCGAAACCGAGGCGGGTCGCTAGTAAATAATTTTTTTTTTTTTTTTTTATGTTATAACTTTTAAATGAATGAAACTTGGCTACGTTTTCAGATCAATAATAGTCAGAACTTATGTTTTTATTAATTTAACCAGCACGTTGCGCATGCGCACCCTCAAGTTTATCGCATAAGACTGACACTCGCAAATACACACACAAATAAAAGATAAGAAATAAAACGACTACCTTCTATCACTAGCACCTGGTAACTAGGCCCAGCAGTGCTTCTAAGAGCCTTCTGAAATTAGAAGTCTTTAATATTTGCAGAGTATGGAGATCCAGGCCGAAGCAAACAGGCACACAAGAGAAGAACTTAAGAAACAATGTGAGATTCAACAAGAAGTATTACAGGAGACTCTCGCTAAGAAAGAAAAAGAGGTATTTATGGTTCTTGTCTGTGGTCCGGGTGTCATTTTGGTCCTATGAGACGGACACTAAACTATATTCGCTAAATTGGTAGGTATTTAGGCAATTCGCCTAGCGACTTGTTCATGGTCTTTCGATATTATTACGTTCATTTTTTTTTTAAATTAAATTAAAAAAGTAAGCCTCCTGCGAGGTTGGACGCTGCAAAGGGTGCTAAACATCAGAAAAATCAATAAAATGCGAGTATCACATACAAATGTCACATTGAGAATTCTCTTTTCGTATTAATTCGTCTCGTAAAACTAAAATGACACTTCTGATTCGTATAATAGTTGTATTGTTTACTAATCTTGCATAAGAAAAGACGCGATTAAATTTAGGCTTACGTTGCCACTTCAGAATCGACCCATGTCGTTCTTAGGTAAACATAACATCACCAGACATGTTGGAAGAATTCAAGAAAGAAAGAGATAAAGATTGAAGATATAAAGGAGTGGACAGAAATCTTCTTTGAAAATTTTTTCTACTTGGGAAAAGAAAAACTGAAGACAAAGGCTGCCTGAAGTCTCGAATCTTCGAAATTCATTGATTTTTCCAATGTATAAAATTCTACCTTCAGTCGTTGATAGTACATATCCATTGTAATAATTGAATAAGACGGCTTGTTTTAAAAAAATGTTTTAATTGGCGAAACCGACGTTACACGCCGCACAGCGCGTATGCAAAACTTGCAACATTTACTTCTGTATTTATTAATACTAAGAATTCTAAATTACGGCGCATGCGACGCGTATAGCTTGGCAAAAAAAGAGTCTGATACGGTGACAGCTGGAACTAAAAATAAACAAAGTTTGTGATTACTAAAATAACTTAGTGATTCATTTGATTATATTTGACGACAAAAAATTTGTCGTAGAAATATCTAAGTACCAAATAACTTGAAATTCTATGAGAAGTGCGGCAGTGGCGCCCCCAATTTTTCCAGACTCTTTTTTGCCAAACTGTACTATGCTATCCAGCGAGTACTTGGTCGATGATCACTTGAATGAGCTGCCTTTCTTTAATCTTTAAAATAATCTAGAGAACTGGAAGATATGACGTAAGTATAACCTTATTTATGTAGGTACCTTGTACCTTGATTTATACATTGTCCAGTTTATTATTATTATTCGCCGTATTCGGTCAAAACCAACTTGAACAAGCTAATTCAGCTAATAAATCCAGTTAAACGCGGCCGACGCATTCGGTCACTGACCTAATGTAAACGCGCTATTACATACATCTTTATGCAATACGTACACGTACAGTCGGCAAAGAAGTTAGGTTGGCAGGGCCATTCGTTTGGGATGAAGTTACTCATAGAAGTTTGCATGTGGTTGTGTAAAATTGTTTAGTTTCAGTCATACATTTTCATTAAAAAAATGAAATGTATTAATAGCTTCTTGAAAAGATGACAACTTTAGCTAGCGTCCCTGCCAACCTAACTTATTTGCCGACTGTACCAAATATAAGATGCTTCTAAATTATCTGCCACGGCCGCAAAGGGAGATAATATTGGTTATTTATATTACAATAGTGAAGTAATTTTTTTTATTTAATGTCATAATTTTTTTTCTTTTGTCTACGTTTTATCAAGTCTAATTCTGCTCCATGCTCCAATTTTTTTTTTACTGTTCCGGGGTACGAAATTTCTTCACTATTTTAATCTATATACCCAATACTTTCTCTCATTGCAACCGTGACAGATAATTTAGAAGCACATTATATATTGGTGCTGATTCTCTTGTACATCCCGCTAAACTAATTTTAGTCTAACTATATCTCTTTCTAATAAACGCCATCGAAAAAGGACAGCAAATTGAACTATCAAATTAGAGCTGTCAAATTAGTCTACGTCTTTGCAATTGACGTAAAATTAGACGAGACCTATTACATGCCGACTAAATTCTCGTTGATATTACGCAAATGGACTAGTTTGACAGCTTTAAAAATCTGCTATCCTTTTCTAATGATCCCTGTTAGAAAGAGAGATGGCGAGTCTAAATTAGTTTAGAGCGTGTACAAGAGAATTAGCACCATTGTATACCAAAAAAGACGAGAAAACAAAAATAAAACTTATTTTGTGTTAACTGCATATGGTATTGTACGTTGTCAGTATTAGTGGTTGTTCACAGTTAATGGTAAACTTCAACCGCGTGGTGTCCGAGCAAGTTGAGGCGGAACGCGTCGAGTTCAAGAAAGAGCTCGCCGCTATGGCCGGGAAACTTAAGGCCATTGAGGATACGTTAAAACGTTAGTATAATTATTTGATACGTAACACCCTACGTTAACTATTCGTACTATACTTGCGCCAAATTCGATAGCGAATGCAGGTAAACAAACCGATTTAGAGTTATCACAACTTACGTTAAACAAATCTTGTATTATTTCCATAATTTATCCTGTTACATGCTAATAATTTATTAACAACTCTTATTACAACATTTGTCACTCTAATCACTCACACAACGTTTTTAGAACCTTGTCATTTCGAAAAACCATTCAAAAGTAGTAATTAATTTTACACCACAGCCCTATAAAACAAAATAACATGACTGAAATTCAGATATTAAGAACATTTTGGATAATTTAGATTATACTTTCAAATAAAATTGACATTTATTGTATGACTTGGTTGATTAGACTACTATGTTTACCTGTATTCTTTTTGGAGTTTGGCGCAAGTATAGAGCAGTGGTCACAATTGCTGGAGAGGGATGGAGGTGTGTAGTAAAGTGTTTTAACTAATCATATAACGTCCTGACCGAATTTCAATCACAGCAGCCAATCTCAACGGTTATTAGCCACCTACGCAGGAGATATTACAGTGTTCAAGAGTGCGCAAACACAGGTGCACTCTCTATTCCATCACTCGCATTGACCGATGGGACGGCAATACGACACGACCGGAGAGAGATCAGGTGCAAGGCCAACCGCTTTACATGCATTCCGAGGCTCGGAGTAAGTGATAATTAATTTATAAAACGCACATAACTTACCAATAGTCGGAGGTTGGGTTCGAACTTGGACCTAAGACTTGTTGTACTATTAGGCCAGGAATCACCAATTAATTTAATTGGGGGTCCGTTTTAATAATATAAACGACAGTCAAGTATAGAAGTCAGTGTCACGCGCTTGGTAGATGATGGCTGCCAGCAAAGCTTTAATTATAAGGCGCGCGCCTTGGGTCCGAACTTGAGACCTCTGAGTTGGCAGTCTACGGTCATCAGCACTAGGCTATCACGGCGAATTAATATTTGGTAGAGCGTGCGGCGGCGGAGGCGGAGGCGCGGCGCTCGCAGTCGCTGTGGGCGGCCGCCGAGGCGCTGCTGGCGGCCACGCGCCGCACCTCCAACAGCTGCAGCATTGACAACGAACTTAAAGCGCTCGAGAAGGCCGGTCAGTATACTACTCAACATTACAACAATATATGTTCACACACAAGTCCATTAACATTAACAATATGAAGCCTTTCGCGCACAGCTGCAATGTAACAGTCAATATTTTAGAATAATAACTTTCCTGAGTCATACTAATATATAAATATTGATACGGCTTTACTCACGTATTGTTTTCGGGGAATGCCCGACTAGTTTCAAACTCAAACGGAGTCCATTTTCAAGAGCCGGGTGTATACGCGGCGGCGTCGCGTTTATATAACAGTCGATATTAACGCGAAATTGCGTTATTGAGAAAATAGCTCCTGCGCTCTTGCCACATAGCTGCACAGCTGCGTTTTAGGGTAGCTACACACATAGTCGATTTGTAGAAGAAATTTCATCGGGACTTCTTCGAAAATACCCAACCACACCAAAATACAGGGTTATTTGTAAAACACTCGGAACCTGAAAAGGGGTCATTAAACTCATCATTATGAACAACTTCTACTATGGGATCAACCCTGAAATTGTAAAAAAAAATCAGCTGTTCCATATAACTCAACAAAATATATAATAAACTATTATAATCCCTTCGACGACTAAAATAACGATCCCTTGTCAAGTTGCGGGTGTTTTGCAAATAACCCTGTATATCAAAAAGAAAAACAAAACAATTTGGGATATTTTTTCAGGCAAGGATGACAAACTTGTGGAGACAGTACTGAAAGGCATTCCACAGGATATCCGCGAAAAAGGCATTGCCACAGAGAAAGCGTTGCGAGAAAGGTTCTCGAAGGTACACAATTTTTTTATGTATGTCCTTTGAAATAAGGTTAAAAATAAATGAACATATCTTTTGCAGGCCGTCTATTTATATGTTTTAAAGATTAGTATTTAATATTTTAAGAATAATATATATATAAGATCAAAATACGAAAATAATTGAACACGTCAGGGTTCTGATGTTGATTTATTATTGTGCGCTCATTGGAGGTATTTGACCATAATCGCCCGACTATAATTGCTGTTACACAGAAGGATGCTGCTGCCTATCCTTTTGATCTTTCCCTTTGTCGCTTTTTATGACACCCGCGGAACGAGTAGGGGTGGTTCTATTCTTAAACCGGAAACCACACAGCACAGTTATTTTATATATTAATGTAAATTATTGCAGATGGAGAAGACAGCCGTAAAGGTAGCATTGGTTGGTCGTGAGGGTGCCACGCTCCCCGTCTACTTCATGTCCTGGCTCCAATCCAAACTATTGTTTCAGAAAGTTAGTATTACATATAATATACAATATTATGTAAAAAAATATGCATTGAATTGATTAAAAAGAAGAAAATAACTCATTTGGGAAAATATGTCAAAATTTAATACTTAATATATTATTCATTATATTATGAATATTTTATTCTGTTTTCAGTTTTCTGATATCCCTAAGGACGAGCTAGACAACAATCCAACAGACTTCACAAAGTTAGACACATTCGACATCATGCAAAGGGCGAGGTGTGTATGATACCTATGTATATGTGCCGTAAGTTCCTGCTTGGTGTTGTAGTAGTACAGGGGTCTACATTACCCGCAGGTACCACCTGGACCACGGCAACCTGCCGGGCGCGCTGCGCTACGTGAACCTGCTGCAGGGCGCGGCGCGGGCGGCGGCGCGGCCGTGGGCCGACGCGGCGCGCACGCACCTGGAGGTGCGCCAGGCCGCCGAGGCCGTCATGGCGCACGCCTCCGTGTCGGGCCTGCTGTACCTGTGAGCGGCCTGCTACCGCTCGGCTTCAGGGGACGACCGTCGATCAAAGAAGAGGTAGAGGTTTGCTCCCGCTTCAAGGGGCGAATCTTTCAACTATAAATTGACCGTTAATCTAATGAGAATAGAGATCCGGTCGTTTATTTCGGACTGGCCGTCTTTGTGAGGATGCTTATTCGTAATTTTGGCGTAAGTTATTGAAATAAAAATTAATGAAATAATTTACTCCAATAGTAGTATTCGGAAGTTGATTTCCGTTACAGTCTAATATCACGGGTGGAAGTTGAGCGGTTAAACGAAATTCACTGTAAGAAAACATGGATGGACTATTGTCGATGTACTATTTCTTCAGCACACTTCCTCGCAAAACGAAAGTTGACAGCAAAATTTACTAAATCTAATCAATATTTTGGCACTTATAATTATTGCTCGTGTAATAAAATATTTTGTCAAACTCGAAAAATGAAATTTAGTAAACTTATTGTGACCAACAGTTCAATGTTTTATATTGCGATTTAGTGTGCTAAAGAAATTAAAATAAAATAAAAATATTGCTAACTTGTCGCGATGAATATACAACGCAACTGGTTGTATATTACATATGTTGAGTTTGACTTGTCAATAACAACTTTAGTCAACAATTTAGATTTGTAGGTAATAATGTCGCCACTAAAGGCCTGGGCCTATAATATTTAACAGCTTAACTGCCTTTAATTTATAGATGCTATAAATAAGTACCAATTGTGGCATGTGACCTTCAAAAAATGTGTAAGACGTTTATTTGACAGCGTTAGTCGGTTATTTATTTCATTCAATATAATTTTGTACCTAGATTATTTGGAATTGTTTTTTTAAGAAAGCAGTGCTGTATCGAAAGGTACCTAAAAATTGAAAAATTCTTGAAGTAAAAATGAGTATTCGCAAATAAGTTCACAGAAATAATTGACATTAAATTAGTTTTATTTTAAACAGTTATGTTTTGTTAGCACAAAAGTGTTTGCATTTATTCCAAAAAACAACGGAGCCTTTAGATTCAATAAATTATGGTGCCAGTCAAGTGGATATGTGGAGGTTTTCTTTAATTTTAGTAATTTATGTAAATATAAAAATATTGTATGTAATAAATTAAAAGATGATTTTTATGTCATTTTCTTGTTTTCTTTTTTGTATACGATCCCGGTGCGGCTTAATCTAAAGTTAAGGATGAAATACCTATAGTTTTAACCAGGATAAGAAAGAAAATAACAGAAACAGAAGGCCAGAATTGAAACTTTATGGCTAGATTATGCCAGAATTGAAAATTTATCGCTAGACTAATAGATTTTTTTCTTTCTACAAAAATGTCGAACTTTAATGTTCGCATTTCGTACGTATGGTTTGCATAAATACTTTATAAAAATATTTATGAATTCATGGTAAATAGGTATTATTCGACAAACGCTGTTGCGACCATAGATTTAGAGTCACGAGGGTACCTCTATATCTATGGTTGCGACACAACAAATCTCTGATAATTCGAAGAAATTTCGACACAATGAGACAATACGTTAAACTTGGCATGATTGAAGCCCTATTTTTTCTAAAAATTCTTACTCGAAGTACTTGATGTCACGGACTCTTAGGCATTTAACTTTTGTAAGTATGTACTATCGTGGACATGAACGGTGTACCACTTTGCGATCAAGATGCTACGTAGGAGCGGGGCTAGCGCTACGTTCGGATGCCGGATGCAAGCGATTCTAACCTTAAGAGTGGTGCATTGGATTTGTCCACTAAATAAAAATCAAAATATTTTTATTCATGTAGACCATTAGGCTCTTACGTAATAGTCATAATTCTAATATTGTTTGTTGTAAGAGTGACTCTAGTTTTCATTGAGATTTATAGCAATTTTTATCACATAGCGTAATTTTTTATTTTATTTAAATTTTAATTCTAAAACGTTAGTGATTAAATACTCTATGCTAAATACTTGACACTGGCAGAATTAGTACTCTTTGATAAATTCTTGACACTGGCAGAGTTAGTAGACATTGAGTCAGCTTGGTTGCCAAAATAAGAAGAAGAATGAATATTTGTTATTATAGAATATCAAAGTCAGAATGAGAACTGTCAAACGAAATTAAAATACAGCTAATAATTACAAATTAAAATTTCTTTCGACATCAATCTTTCACTATTATAAAATAAAAATAATGTTGAGGGCCACGTGTTACGTATTATCAGTAAGGACACTATTTGTAAGTATCTAGAGCCATAAATAAAAATTGAATTGAATTGTATCTAGAATTCACGGATATTATGATCAAAGGATAAACCTTTGATTATATATATGTCTAGATAGAGTGTCGCGCTGTAAAAGCACCCAAAAAAATGTGCCAACTTTTTATACTGGTGTGCGTTGACAGCTACGTCTTACACAACACGACTGTCATTCTGTTTTCCTAGTGTGCGTGAATAATGATACCAGTTGTTGAAATATTCCCATTGAATTAGAGGAAAAATTCCATAGTGAGAATAAATTTTAATCTAAATAAATATTCTCTAAAACGAAAATAATAAATGAATTAGAATTCAGATAAAATATAAACGTTTGTACGTTACGTTAGTTTATTTCGGAAACTTTTTGCCCAGTTTTGATAAAACTTTGAATGTACTTACTTATATTAACCTCAACTATGTTTCGATACATAATTTCTTAATGGAAGACCCATTAATACTTTTCCCGACACACGAATTGAACCCAGGACCGTGTATATTCCGTAGTCGCGCTTGCGACCGGTAAACCAACGAGGCAGTTCATTAATTTTCAATGACTGGCGCAATTCGTCTCGCAGCTTGACATATTCGTCACAAATATTATTTAAGAAATTTAAATTCCCGTAAATAATACCCACCTAATTTAATTTTTTCAAAAAATTACACTTCCGCCATCACTAAGTATGTATTAAACTACTGGACCTCATGGGAGTTTGAATTCATAAACTGGCAACACGGACGTCAAAGACAAAATGTCGGAAAAAATATTAATTTATTTTCAAAATATTTCAATGGCTTATTTTGCTGAAATGAATACAAAATAATGTTGTTTACCTGTGATATTTGACTTTTTTTGTTTTTTTTTTATCGATCTTTGTAATTTCTGCATATTTTAATGGCACAAATCGTCCTTGTAAAAAAAGATTTTTGCGATACAACTCGAGCATATCTCGTGACAGTGCAACTGACACTAAACGCGGCGAAGCGGTTTAGTGGCCAACAGTTGGTTACTAAATTTATCGACGCTTTTACAGCTTTGACTGTCTATCTAGACATATAAATAATCAAAGGGATAAACGATATAATGATAGAACCGAATTTGTACTACGACGATTATCATAGTTGCAGATTTAGTAGTGTAGGTACTGTATGGGGGTTACATTTTCGTTGAGCTACGAAATTCGTCTCTATGTATCCTAAAGAAATATGGTGGCACGTGCTAGGCTTTTATATCTATATCTCCTCCTTTGCTGTCTAGTCGGACGAGGAATCCGAGGGCTTGAGTTACATTCCCAGGTCAGTCCGTTATTAGGCTTTTATCTCTTGGAGCTGTTCCCAGGATGGAGCAATGTGGTCGTGCCCTAAATTGTTTGGTAATTGACAAATATAGTTTCGGACTTCGGTTATGCCTCTGCGCATCATCCCTTCAAGCATGATAATGAATTATGACTTTGAACACAGTATCGCCGGCACCCAGCAGATTTCCAATTTGCGACAATCGCACGATTCCCACAAACCGTAAGGAATTATAATAAGGGTCCTAAGGAGCGAGATACATGCATCCCGCCCTGCCCTCCGCCGCCGCCACCACCCAAAGATGACAGGCTTTTCTGGGGAGCCATGACCTTGCTATGTATAGCCGGAGGTTTCGTCGCCTATGCCAAGTAAGTGCTCAAACATGCATAATTTATAATTCTTGAAGAATTGTAAAGTTACGAGATTGGCGAGGAATTCCCAAGTTTTTCAGTAGGGCTACTTAACTGTGAACGTCAGATACATAATACAGTAAATATTTTTTGAGTATAAATTGTTTCTCTACACTTTTGGTTTGTCTTGTTAAAATCACGTGATATGTAACATGTAACATTTATTTATTATGTAGCTATAGTCCGATGTTCCTCTAAGGAACAAAACAAAATAGTAGGTACATCATCGACATCAGTAACGTTACACAAAAAACTAGGAAATACCTGTACGGGGCCAAAAAGGGGGTCTATCTCAGCATAATGCTGCAGCAGAATTTTTAAATTTTGCTGTAGCGCTGATATTTTGATAGGTCCTGTAGTGTAGTGATGACGTCACGGACAGCTGCGTACAACACTCTATCAATGAACACATAAATAAATAAATATAATACAGTAGGAAACTATCATTGCAAAATTTCGTCATAAAATTCATCCCACTTAATAAGCCGATTCATATCATAAATATTCCAGGGGTTCACCGGAAGTTCGGGACTGGTTAACAATTAATGCGCCGTGGATCGATGATATAATTGCGGTATTGTATCAAGAGAACATGACGTACGGAGAGTTTGCCGTTACGTGTATCGAAGATACAAAGAGGTACATTGCTAGTCTCACAAGCGACACCAAACCAAAGACGTGCTCGCTTGACGGCGGACCTGTTCCTAATTACGGTAAATATTCAGATATCTTACTGAAAATGTGTTAATGAGCCTTTACATTATAATGATGAAATAATATCCATGCACTTCTCCCACTGGTAGTAACAAGAGTAGTATTTCCAAGTGGTCTTTTACATTTGGGGGAAGGAGGGAGGGTATCTAAATGGAATAAGAAGTAGGCTAATAAAAGGCCGTCTGTAGAACTATCTTCGCTCGCGTGGGTGGATGTACTTCCATAATAACAAAAACCTGCCCCGGATCTAGGGGGGGCAAGCCGGAGCCCATACCCTGAGCGGCAAAGGCATCATCATCATCAAATGATGCTTGCTTAAGCCTACATAGGCTTAACAGAGAAAGAACAGCGCCACAACGACCGTGGTGTTCTTTGCGGGAGGCCTGTGTCCATCAGTATCCTTATGGCTGAAACAATGATGATGATGATGATGATGAAGGTAAAAATATTGACGAGTGGTGGCAGCATTTTTCAATTTTTGCCCAGCCTCCAAAAAAAATCAAGTTTCGCTGGCTGGCAATAAGCAAGTTATTTTTTTAAATAAATACCCAGGCGGTATTGATGTTTTTGCCGAAAACAACAGACTTTTTGAATCTGGAATCTGGTGCCACTCCATTGCTAGAGGTTCATAAGTTCATTTAATTATAATTTAATCTTACTTGCAGATGTCCCTGAAGCACCCAAAGAAGAAAAAGAGGGTAAGAAAAGAAGGCCTTCCTTTATTCAAGGCTTAATGCGATACATATATAGCGATATCTAACTTAATTTTATTTTCACTCGGTCTTTAGTGTAAGGTACCTATTTATTTATATGAATAATTTCTACTTACACATTATTTCTAAGCAATTTGTACCGCAACATAATATAATTATTAATAATAAATTTGTATTTAAAATTTAATTTGCCTTTGTGCAATTATTTTTATTTATTGTTTTACGGATCGTAAGATTACTTGAGAGTAATTTTTTAGCTATACCTATACCTTCTTACTGATGATATTTTTATTTTTACCAATGATAGTCATAAATGCTGACGCTTAGGCTGTGCTTCCACTGAATCGGAGCGGTGCAGTGCCGAGCGAAGCATTGCAAGAATTGAATGGTCAATTCTTGCACGTTTTCGCTCCCCTCCCATCTTCGCTTTAATTGAAATTCACTCTAAAATTTGTCATGATTGAAAAGCTCCAGAAAAATCACTATTAAAACTATTATTTAACCTTGATATTAGTTAGAATGTTAGGCAATTATTTCCGAACATCCTAATTTTATCTGCGAGGCACCCGGTAAGTAACCTCGTGAATTTTTAAATATATCTAAGCTCGAGAATTCTGCTGGGACATACGGTCGTAATTGTCCCTCTTATACCTAAGAGCTAGCGAATGATCTCGCAAAAATCCTTGCCAAGTTGAGTGGGAGTATGTCCATAACCTATATTAACAAGAAGGATTCTCGACCTTAACTCGAGCACCAGACAATCCTACAGCAAGCCAGCAGTACATGCTTTAATGTAAATATCCATAGCATTCCTTATAGGTATGTCTTAACTATGGACGTACATCGAAGCATTTGCTGTGGGTATTTAACAAAATGGTATACTGTTTCAGAACTGGAAGTGTGCAACAAAGATCTGCCGCCCATCGTGACGCAAGGCATTTGTGAGATCGAGAAATGTATGATAGAACTCGGTGATAGTGCACTCAATAACTATATGACTGCGAGAGCTGCATGCCTCTATTACAACTCGGTAAATATATATTTTCAACATTTTTAGAATGTAATAACCAATATCACTAAAGGTCATGTATCATCGAATCATCTTCTTCTTCATCGTATGGTTGACGAACAACTTGGTGAGTTTAAACCTCCCGTATGCCTCTGACAGCCTCTGACGTGGCTTAAAACACCGTAAAAAAATCTCTCAGGTGTGCTATTTTCCTCACGATGTTTTTCGTCATCGTTTCAGCAAATGATAATTAATTTCTAATACGCAAATTAATTCTTCATGAAAGTTTTGTACCCGACCTTTGACTTCGCAGTCCAACGGTCCACTAGGCTATCACTGCTACTAATCATAATGTCATCCAATAATAATGCCCATATCACTTAAGCTCAATGTCACCCAACGATATTCATAAGTAAAATCATATGTTGACATGTCATCCATAATTTGGCATTAGCAGGTCACATGTCACCCTGACATTTCCATCTTTCAGTTAGTCGAAGAAACGATGAAGAACTTTTCTTTCCAAGGCATGAAGGCGTTACGGCATGCCATGGCAGAAAGAATAGATCTTGTCAAGGAATCCATTAGCAATGCCGACAATGCCATTTGTAAACTAGGTAATCTTTCTTCTTAATTGTATTGTTGATGTCAAGATATAAAATCAATGAATCTATTTATATAAAACAACACTTTTTTCGAACACATAACTTGAGAACAGCTGGATCGATTTTCATGGTTTTTAATTTGTTGGATTTGTCTCCGCCTAGAATAGCAGAATAGAACTAAAAAAAATTGAATTAGGTATACCAACTCCTAGGGTACAGTAGGGTAAGGGTACTGTAGTAGGGTAGTGTAGTAGGGTACTGTAGGGTAGAGTAGGATAGGGTAGGGAAAAGTAGAATAAGCGTAGAGTATTAGTATTAGAGTATTAGCTAAGAAAGAAATTCGTAATTTCAACTGAAGCGGGCAGGACTCTGTAGCTTAGTTCAGTTGTTTTTGCGAGTTTCTTATAAAATAATATCATTTAATAAGCAAAACATGTGCATAAACATGTAAAAAACATCATAAAATATCATGACAGATGAAATGGTGCGCTACCTGGACTGTGGGGTACAAGCGCCGAAGGATCAGATCGAGAACTCTAAAGCACTGCACCGAGAGTTTCACGACAGGTTCAAAGCAGCGTTTGTGGATTACGAATGGGAGAACGATAAGTCTATCGCCATGGATCGCCAATGGCAACTAGTAAGTACCTGGGGGCTTAGCCAAGTTGACTATCTACAATCGCTAACGCTATAGAAAACGAAAGAAATATATAGGATGACATTACCTTTATCGTTATGTCACGTGACATATCGATCGAAGGTAATGTCATCCTATACATTTCTTTCGTTTTCTATTCGGTAGCGATTGTAGATAGTCAACTTGGCTAACCCCCCTGTACAATGATGTCATGCAATGGTAAAATGGTGGTTATTTTAGTCTAACTATATTTGATATACTAGCCCGCGACTACGTCTGCGTGGATTTCGGTAACCCTATTTATTAAAATACTGCTCATCCCCCATCATTATAATCGTGATAATTTGTACCCTAAAACCCGACTTGGTATTTAACAAATATTTTTGCCGAATTTCATGTGACTTTTTCTTCTATGATGTTATTTATATTATAGAGATATATATATAGACTCACGCCTGTATTTCCGGGGATCGAACCTAGGAGCTCGTGCTCACCAGTCGCGCTTGCTACCGCTAGACCAACTAGACACTCTAACTGTATCTCTTTCTAATAAATACCATTGAAAAAGGAAGGAAAATTGAAGTGTCAAATTAGTTCTGTAATTTTTAAAAAAATGTACAGCCCATGTTACATAATTCTTTCAAAGCTTTTTGCTGTAGTTTTTAAAACTAAGCGCTAGAAAAATATAAGCGCTAAAATTTATTTTTGATAGAATTAGTTGATAATTTTTGTGGTATTGTAAAACCGTTATCTTTAGAGCTGTTGCTAATCAATATTATATCCACAGGTGCACGACGTAGTAACTAAGTACACTTCGGAGAACGAAGGCATGTACCCAGGACTGAAGTACGACACCAAATCGCCGTCCATCAACGGTGACATAGATGTAATGCTGTTCAACACCTACAGATACGTAAGTTTCTCCTAATATCATCAGCCTGTATTAGTCTACTGCTGAACATAGTCCTCATTGGAGGTATTTGCCCATAATCGCCACGCTGCGCAAGCGGATTAGCGATCGTAGCAGCACATGATTACACAGAAGGATGCTGCTGCCTATCAGGAATCACCAATTAATTTAATTGGGGGTCTGTTTTAATAATATAAAAGTCAGTGTCACACGCTTGGTAGATGATGGCTGTCAGCAAAGCTTTAATATTATAGAATTAATTTTTCTGACGTAAATAAAACTAATATGAATTTATTAATCTAACAAGGAGGTCCACACAAAAAAAGTTGACGGTCCGGATCAGGAGCGCGGTCCGCCATTTGTTGACCCCTGCATGAGGCTATCATCTTGGCCATTACCTTGTATGGGAAGGTCCACACATCATTTAACTCTAGATATAGTGAAACGCTTACTTTTCTAATAACATTAAAACCTTTTTTTGTAGATTAAATTGCTAAATGACAACTTACAAGAAGCCTCTGAAGCGATGACTGATCGAGTGAACCGCGCAATGGAAAGTAAGTCGATTTATTGTGATTCAACTTGTCTGACTGCAGCGGCAGACAGGCCTTAACTAGGCTTTTACACGTCCGGTGCGAGCTTCTATAACTTCCCCTACGCATGACCCAAAACATGGTCCCAGTCTGATCCTATCTACGCGCCTCTATGGTCTGCGCCCTGTGCTTCGGCACTTCTGATACTGCCCTAGTTACGGCACTACAGGCCGCAGTCGGAGTTGGTTTCAGTGATCGGATCTTAGGGTGCAATTTAGTGTCAAAAACCTCAAACTATATCCATAGTATGGATAAGCCCATAAAAAAAAAGTCAAAGTCCCATAAAAGTCCGGGATTATGTAAATCTTAATCATAGATTAGGCGACATGTGGCGCCCTCTTCAAATCTCTTTGGTCAGATGTTGAGGCTGCACTCGCCAGTAAAATATTTTGACATGTCTTTATTTAATATGCGCTCAACTCCGCATCGTAATAGGCTGCACAGTGCTCCACCGGTTCCAAATCTGTTCCAAATTTCCACCGGAAGACCAGCGTCACTAGGTAATTACCGCGCGAAAATATATTGAGGCCTTGGTTAGGTTCGTTACGTATTTTTATAAAAATGCCAACTTGAATTTTAAATAATTGAAATATTACGGCTTATCCATATTATGATAACGTCGTCTATCCGACGACCTAATCTGATCAATGTTATGTTAATAGAACATCTTGGAACATGGATCATGATTCGCTCATCGCCCGTGCGGTGCTCTGGTTGGGGTTTTTCTATTCTGGTGGCTGGCTCAAAGTTATAGCGACCCTCCTGTACCTTTTGTGATATAATAAATATGGTTTATTATAATAATTTTGCAGCTTTACACGCCACTAATACTTGCGACAAAAGCAGTCCCAAAAATACAGCACTTGCCCTTGAATTAGCTACAAAAAAAAAAAGAGGTGACTTAGAGAAGGAATTTAAAAAGAGGGTAAGAAATCTATACGAATTGTTATGTTACATGAACCAAGATTTTGAATTAATATTTGCCCATATTCCCTCCTTATCAGATTGACCAAATATTATATAGATATATTAATTTATTTCATTTATTCAAATACAATGAGCTAACACGGCTTACCGGTAGCTTAAAGATATATATTTATGTATTGTACATATAAAATATTATTTTTTAAATATATATATAAAAAAAGATATACATTTAAAAATATAAAATTAGTTCAAGCTACCGGTAAGCCGTGTTAGCCCATTGGTTTGACCGTTGACTTGCAAGTCAGGGGTCTCAAATTCGAACCCAAGGGCGCCTCTGACTTGTCAAAGAAACACAACAAAACACGTTAAGCCTTTGGCTCCTGTCAACTGATCTAACCGTAGAATATCGATTTCCTTTGGGTTGCAGAGGTCAGATAGGCAGTTGCTCCGTAAAAGCCGATCCCAACAAAGTTTGGGAATAATAAGGCTAGGAGGATGATGAAATGAATTTTCTATGTGATAATAATTCGAGTACGATGCGAAACGTGGCGGGCGAAGAGCGGAGGGGTTGGATTTTAAAAATATTATTCCCCATCTACGCATTTTTGGGATACATAATATTCTCCTGACCGAATTTCGGTCACAGCGGCCAATCTCAACGGAGACTAGCCAATTATGCAGGAGATATCATAGTGCACAAGTGTGTGCGCAAACCATAGAGTATTCAAGAAAATATAGAGTGATAACGTCAATCACATTGCCTTGTGCGGAGCGAAAGCAGGTCTCGCCATAGAAATGTTAAAATGTCATTTTTTCAAATTAAGTTTTCTAGACGTTTTTCAAAATTTTACTCAGCAGTTAACCATGATATAAGCTAAAATGTAACTTTTTCGCTCGTGGAGCCTAATTGAACCGCAGTCGAACGAGGTATGATCGCAAACGGAGCTCGTGTCGCGGCCGCGTTGTTCATACCCGTGCTCACGGTTCATACTTCTATAGGGTTGCTCTATTTTTTTCTTATATACTCTAAGGCGCAAACACAGGTGCACTCTTTATTCCCTCACTCTCATAGTCCGATGGGACGGCCTTCCGACACGATCGGAGAGAGATCAGGCGCAGGGCCAAAAGCTTTACATGCTTTCCGAGGCACGGAGTAAGCGATAATTAATTTATAAAACGCACATAACTTACGAAAAGTCAGAGGTGCGCGCCTTGGGTTTGAACCCGAGACCTATGACTTGACACTAGGCTATCACGACCTACAAAATACATATTACGTTTTCGTAAAACCACCAAATTAATCCTGTATATTTTATTTTTTGCAGGAGGACGACCAAAAAGCAGCAAATGATAAAAATTTGAAGGATTTGTTCAAAAAGCAACTTGAAAAGCACGAGGAATCTTTAGCCACAAGACTGGAACAGAAAGAAAGGGAGGTTCGTCAGTTTAACACATTTCACACGTAGTTATACGCGCTAAATAATATAGACTGCCTCGTTGGTCTAGTGGTAGCAAGCGCGACTGCTGAGCACGAGGTCCTGGGTTCGATCCCCGGGTCGGGCTAAGTGTTATTGGGTTTTTCCATCAGGAAGTTCTCAGTAGCAGCACGGAGTCTGGAATTGTGCCCGGTTATTGGCAATAGGCTCGCCCGCTATTACATGGGACTTATAACAAAGCCGGCGAAACGTGGGTGTACTGCACACCTCTGCCTACCCCCTCTGGGGAATATAGGCGTGAGTCTATAAAAAAAATAATATAGGCTTATGGCACACTTGCATTAGATGAGTTCCTAGAAGCTAGTCTCCATACAGTTATTATTATTATTATGAGCCAAACATTTCCCATTGCAGGGCAAAGGCCTCCCTTCCCTCCTTCCACTCCTCTCTGTTCAAAGCTTTAGTAGGCCAATCCTCCAAATGAATGTCCAGCTCATCCCGCCATTTTTTTCTCCATACAGTTAAGAGCAAAATATAAAATTTACCTACGTGTAGCAGAATTGAATTCAGGGGCAGACTAAGCCGCCAATATAAGCCGCCCCGGGCGGTAAAATTAAATAGGGTCTCCTCAAAAAATTACGTTTTGTAGTGTACATTTTGTGAAAAAGAAAAGTTATTACGCTCGGCGAGGAGGACTTATTGGGACTGGTGGGGATAACTCTGATGAGAGAGTGATTTCCGCACCTCGCATACGGTATACCGAATACGGTATGGTATATCGAAAAATGAAAACGAGCCCTAAATTGTTTTTCGGTAAAGGTATTAAGATTTGAGCAGTTATCTTAATTTCGAGAGCATAACCAGGCGACTGCTGAGCACGAAGTCCTGGGTTCGATCCCCGGGTCGGGTAAAGTGTTATTGAGTTTTTCCATTAGAAAATTCTCCGTAGCAGCACGGAGTCTGGAATTGGGCCCGGTTAATGGCAAACGTGGTGTACTGCACACCCCCTACCCCCTTTGGGGAATACAGGCGTGAGTCTATAACTACCGATGTCGTGCTCTGTATGGGGCACGTAACAAATTGTTAACATTTGAATCAACTTTTCATATCATTGACAGATCATGGACAAATTCGATCAAATGGTTATCGAGAAAGTAGCTGCTGAGAAAAAGGTGTTCACCCATGAATTAGATGACATGGCACAAAAAATTTCATTAGTTGAAGCTAAACTAAACGGTAATAATACACCCGTGAAGTTTAAGGTGTCTTAACAACGAAACATTATGTAAAAACTGCCGCGCCATACAATTCAGATGATTTTTATTGAAATCGGATTGCTCGGTTTTTTAGGAGTTGGTTTCATATACAGGGTTATTTGTAAAACACCAGCATCCTTAAACTCATCATTATGAACAACTTTTACTATGGAACAACCCTGAAATCCCAAAAAAATAGCTGTTTTATACATTTATGTTCACATGACTCAACAAAATGTATGGAGCATCTTTTTTTTGCGATTTCAGGGATGATCCCATAGTAAAAGTGGATCATAATGATGAGTTTAATGTTAAGGATGCTGGTGTTTTACAAATAACCCTGTATAAAAATTGTTCACATTTACATACACCCCTGCAAGTTTTTAAGACTACTAAAATTTCACGGTGTATCTACAAAACTACATAATTATATCAATGATTATATAACAGTTTCAAGGAACTGATTCTTTTGTACTATCGCGGACACGAACAGTGCACGAACGATGCTACCTGCTTAGCGTGCGAGCGGGGCTAGCGCTACGTTCGGACGCCGGGTGCAAGCGATTCTAACCTTAAGAGTGGTGCACCGGCTTTGTCCACGATAGTGCATCACTAATTTTATCTCTCTCTCTCTCTAACTATATCTCTTTCATGTACAGTAATGGAAAAAGAACAGCAAATTGATCTGTCAAATTAGTATACGCCCTTGCAATTGACGTAAAATTAGACGAGATCCATGACATTCCGATTAAAATTCTCGTTGTTATCACGCAAATATACTAGTTTGACAGCTTTAAAAAAAATCTATCATTTTCTAATGATCTATGTTAGAAAGAGGACGCTTTATTTGATCTCGATTAATAAACAATAATTATAATAATTTCAAACGCGATTATTTTATGATAAAGACCAACCCGTAGCTACTTTCACAGAGTTAGACATCAGTGGCGCGTTCTATACTTACTAAACCTGTTTTCTAAAATTCATTGCCAAGCATCATTGCAAATGTGGTCCAAATATAGTCCATCTGTAGTGGCACTAAGGTTCAATTTTCCTCAGCTCGTTTAAAAGCAGAGAAAGAAACGCGACGATCGCAAGAGCTTTGGTCGGCAGGCGCGTCGCTCCTAGAGGCTACCAAGAAAGGAGAACCTTATGTCAAAGTTGATAAGGAACTGAAGGCTATCGAGAAGGCTTCAGGTATGTACGTTACGTGAATCTAACCGTTCGACCCTCAGAGTGAATTTTTAACGTTTTGCTTTTGTTTATAGCATTATACAGGGTTATTTGTAAAACACCAACATCCTTAAAAGGGGTCGTTAAACTCATCATTATGAACAACTTTTATTATGGGGCCAACCCTGAAATCGCAAAAAAATTAGCTGTTCCATACATTTATGTTCACATGACTCAACAAAAAGTATGGAACAGCTAATTTTTTTTTTGCGATTTCAGAATTGGTCCCATAGTAAAAGTTGTTCATAATGATGAGTTTAATGACCCCTTTTTAAGGATGCTGGTGTTTTACAAATAACCCTGTATATTTAGTTTTTCTTATGGTGAATATAATATGACTCAGCATGTTCATTTTCCGGTAGGTGCGGAAGATAAGCTAGTTAAGACGGTGTTGCAGTCCATTCCGGAATCTGTACGACAGAAAGGAGTCGTCCCTGAGAGCGTTCTACGAGAGGGCTTTACAGTAGTAAGTATTTCCCTCTGTTCGACGTTAAGGCTGCGTTTACACCGGATGTATAGCGAAGGATGAGAGCTACACCCAGCAATCCTTGCTTGACGTCCCTTAGCGCAGGTCTAGTGGAGCTAGGTATTTGTTCGAGGGGGAGGGGGCAGACTACTATTGCTGCGCCCGTAGACAAGTGATACTGACAATGAAACGATGATTCTAGGGTACCCCCCCCCCCCTCCTTAGCTAAGCTCATGTATTTGAACATACAAGGCGAGCGAGAAATGTGCACACATCATATTTACTGATGTGCACATTAGCAAGCACATCAGGTAATAATTTTGATTTAAGACGCCTATCTCTCGAATCCTCTTTCACGCTCGCACATTAACGATATAAAATCACTGATATGAAATGAAAAATCGCAAAAAACCAACGAGAATTAGGGAAGAAATTAAGGAGAATACCGTACCAAAGTTTCAACAAAAATGTTTTCATAGCGACACAATTAGGAAACCCTCAATTTTTTTAAGCTAAGAATCGATTTAGTTTTGAGGCTGCCAAGGGAAGAAAAATTTGGAAGAATTTGGATTTGGAAGGACCTTTGCCCAGCAGTGAGACAATATAGGTTAAAAAAAATCGATCAAGTGCGATTAAGTCACAAAAAAAAAACGAAATCAAAATCCCATCCGTTTCAGTTGTTTTTTCAAGCTTATGAAATAATTAAATCAAAATCGTTTAGGAGCTATGATGCCACAGACTTGAAGCAATTTTTATGCAAAAAATACTTCTCCGATCAAACTATTATTTCTTTTGAAACTTTGAAGGTATTCTTTTTTTCGATTTTTCTTAACTATAATCAGTTAGGGGCCGTCTCCACGAGCGAGAGAATCACCGTTTTCATACAAAATAACTCGACGATTGTAACGCTGTGTGAAGACAGACTCGTACAGTTACTGTTAAATTTGACGGCACGACGAGACTATCGCCGCGATTTTTTCGCTCGTGGAGACGGCCCCTTAGTTATAAATAGTCAAGGTGTGAGCGAGATAGAGGTTTATAACGTTCGGCGCCTTAACAAATGTAATAGCAGCGAAGTTTTACGTGTATTTAGATGGAGAAAACAGCCCGCAGTGTTGCACTAGTGGAACAGGACGGCGCTCGCATGCCAGTGTACATGCTCTCCTGGCTTCAGGGATTAATGCTATTTATGAGGGTAACTATCTTTTTCTTACCTTGTTTCACCATAAACACGGAGTGGTTAATGGTAATGTGTCGTACGCAGCTGTCCGTGACGTCACTACAGTAAAGGACCTATCAAAATATCGGCGCTGCTGCTTAATTTAATTCTGCTGCAGCATTATGCTGAGATAGGGCCCTTTTTTGGCCTCGTGCAGGTATTCCGTGATTTATTTTGTTAGTTGTTACTCATGTGTTGTATCTACTTGTGCGAGTCCAGAATAAATGTCTTCTTTCTTTCTTTCTTTCTATGTGCCTTACAGTGGAAAATATCTTCCTTTTTGATGCTTACATCAGCCAGTAATTCAATATGAAAGTCTCCAATTTGTATTATTCTTGAAGTAGATAGTCTTATTACAGGACTTATTATGACCATTCTTTAGCTTGCGAATGAGGTAAGTTTACAAAGTGGTGCTTTACATTTGAGACTGTTAAGTTCCTTAAGTAAGATTGACCACCGCACCGGTAGCTTGGACCCTGTTCCCGATGTCGGTGGGTCCTACTTTTTATATTTTTAAATTTATCTTTTTGTGTTTTATTTTAATATATTAAAAAAAAAGATATATATATAGTAAGTATTTAAATGAAGAAAAGAAGATAATATCTTTTTTCTTTTTCTGTTTTACGTCAATAAAAATATAATCTTTGTGTACAGGTGCCAGGAATACCACAAGCTGAATTTGAAAAGCCTCCGGTGGAGCCTCCAGTGCATTTAGATACATTTGATTTGTTACAAAGAGCAAGGCAAGTTCCCTTTATCTATGGATTGGTATTGTGGATTGGTAGTGATGAAACTTTGGATGGAGAATAATGTCAGATTGTTTATAAGATTAATAATATTATTTATGATTATAAACGATTAGAGATTGATTATAATTTCCGAACGTAAGCCGGTAGCAAAGTTCGATAGTAAGTTAGAAATGGCAAAAAAACATTGTGGCCAGACCTAAGTATATGGAAAATGTGGTACTGGATTTACTTTAGTTCAACAGTGAATGAGGTTCTTGTTTTTTTTCTGTACAAAGGAACAAGCCCAAGCTAATGGCGACAATTAGGTACTTAGCTTTGCAATCTGTAAAATAACAGCTTGGCAAAAAAAGAGTCTTAGGCGGTGATAGCTGGAACTAAAAATAGTAATCATAAAAACTAAGTTTCTGCGTTCTAATATAACCTGATACATTTAATGACAAAAAAATCGTCATACAAACATACAAGTATTAAATAACTTGTAATTTTGAATTAAAGCATGATAAGTGCGCCAGTGGCGCCCCCAATTTTTGCAGACTCTTTTTTGGTCAAACTAAATAAATAGCACCATACTCGATCCAACACGGTCATCCAACAGAGGGAGACAGTGCTCTGCAAGTAAGTGAAAGACAAATGGCATTTCGTGCTTCCTCTGGATCAGATGGGCTTTCGCACTAAATTATATGGGGCCTTTATCGAATAGGTCCTCGACTTAAATTTGTCTTGTGGCCTCAGATTCTGGATGGAGCGCGGTAACATAGCAAACGCGCTTCGCTACATCAATTCGCTGCAGGGTGCATCACGCGCGGCGGCCGCCAAGTGGTTCGAAGCGGCGCGCGCACATCTCGAGGTGCGACAGGCCGCTGAGGCCGTGCTTGCTCATGCCGCCGCTTTGGGGTTGCAGTACATATAAATCATGTAAGTTGTAATCAGCGAAAAGATATAAAGTGAAGTATACACATATCGAAAGCAATATTTATTCTTGTATTTTTGTCTTCATTTTCAGAGTTGGATAATTTTCGAAAACAGTGGATGTTGTTGTCAAGAGAAAAATTAATGTTTATTACTAATATTGTACATTGGAAAGTCCTTATTTAAAATTTTTATAGTATGGTAATTAAAAAAATAGTAAATAAATTCACTAGTTTAATTTTAATATTTGCCTTTACGTGCTGCCCGACTAAGGTTTAGAAATAGCTTCACTACTGTAACTATTGTTTTTTACAAGAAAATCATTATTCATTTCATCTAAAAGGTTTTAAATCCCCTTTCAAAATCCCCTCCAGTTCTCAATACACGTCCCAAAATCCCTCCGTCCAAATCATTACAATATAAACTCTCAATTCTACTCTCGATCATAATCCTCCCACTTCCAGACCCTCTCCGACCAAATTCTTACCTCTGTCTAAAATCTAAATACTTAAATCTAAAAGCGCAAAATTCTATATTTATATTTCTGGACAGATGGTGCAGTAGAAACTTTCTCAATTTTTTTATAAAACAAAGTTTGCTCAACATCAAACGTGTTGATTAACCTAAATAAAAAGAATTATAAGTTATTCAAAGATAAGAAGAATTTGAGATTGGCAGCACTGACTGGTCCAGGGTTCTTTTTCTCCTTTGGTTAATGGCCGACGAACTGACTCTTCAGCTCTTGGAAGAATCATCATTTTCAATTTTTTTCAAATTTTTCCTCTAAGCTTCAGCTAGTCCAGAGTTGTCTGGTGATGATGATGTCAGTGTCATGCCAATTTTCTCTTCTGTCAAGGACTTTTTGGCGAGACAAGGCTGTATGGTTCAAACCTTTGCCTGCCATTTGGCGCGAATTATATTAACAACAACAATCTGTCAAACAAAAAGCGCTGGCACTTGACAGCAAAGCGAACTTCAAGATATGTTTGTATTTGTATTGGTTGTATTGTATTTTGTATCGAACAGCTGATAAATAGTGGATAAAGTGCAACAATTAATAGATGTATCAGATTTTGCTGAATTAAATTAGTTAATTTTAGAAATTCACTTTACCAAGATAATAAAATAATGGCAGACGACGACGGTAAGTTCTGAAACATAACCTCGAAGTTTGTTATAGGAAAAATAAAGTCTTATTGTTACAATTTTTATTTTTATTTACTGCTTAAAGCTAATTAATTATATACCAATCGTAATTATGTACCCTGTAATTAATTGTAAGATCATCTGATATGAAAATACTCTACTAACTTTCGAATACTCTCGCAACTAACTGCGCTCTTAAGACGAAATCTTTTAGTTTTCTGGCTGATCTTACCTTACATGCAGTTACTTCATAAAAATATAGGTAATGAACGTTTGCAGCACCCTCGGATAGCAGCCTTCTAGTAATAATAGTGGACACAAACCCAAACCAGCGGTACATTACAGAAGATCCGAAGGTACTCACAAATTGTCTGGATGCTGTCATAGCATTTGCAAACTCACATCTGATGCAAAAAGCAAGGAATGAACTGGCTGTTATAGGATGCCATTTTCATAAAAGGTTAGTAGGTTTATTAAATTAATTATGATATAATATTATTTAAATCAAAATCATCTATTAATAGATATCTTGACTAAACAATTCATTATTATTAATTTAAAGGAAGTTGTTCTTAATTTGAATGGTTTTTAATGTTATTATTTGAAAAAGTAATAATAATAACAACCATCTAATAATAACTACCCTTTAACTATCTCTGGTTCGAACATTAATTATCATGCTATCACGCTGCAGGTTAACAATTTCAGGCTATTAAGTACAGGTTTCCTCGTGATGTTTTTCTTCACCGTTACAAAGTACATGTGACATTGAAAAAATCACATTGTTACATGCCAACCAGACCTACATGCTTGCAAAGCGAGCTTTACTTTTAAAAAGTACCTATAATTATAAATATATTTTAGTTCTGTTTATTGACTTATTTTAGTGAGTACCTGTATCCATCTCCTGGTAAACCCCTGGATGTGAGGCAGATTGATGGCCAGTATGAGCTGTTTACATTAGTAGAGAAAACTATCAAAATGAGGTAAGGTTTTAGTCTAAATTTTTGTTACTAATAGCATTGAACTGAACAATTTTACCCTGGACAGTAAAAAGCTAATTATACTCCATAATATTAGTACTCTACTTTTATGTTCCTTGTTGTTTTTTGTGTTTTTGGCATAGGTATTTTATTCTCTAAAAAATGTTTGTCAATTAGTATGGATATTTTCTACATATATTATTATTTTATAAAAGAAAGAGATCCGGTCCTTTGGAGAGCTTGTCTGGGGACACAGGTCCAACACGCAGAGGCCCCTTTGAGGAGGTACCAATCAATGATATTTGTTTCAGATTAGTAAATTTAGTGAAGAGTCAGCCCCAAGAAGATAAGCCGGGCGAGTCCTTGCTGGCCGGGGCTGTTGCTATGGCACTCTGCTTCATTGCGAAGGTAACATTATTGTTTGTAGCAACCACATTCACCACATATCGGTTTGCAATAGAAGTTCTTAAACTTTCGCGAATTGGAATCATGTTTTAAATATTATTTCGGGTCTATTCGCGCACAGATAATTCAAAATAGTCATTATTGAACTAACCTCGACGTTTCGGTCGTCTTCTCGTGTCCACGGTCAATGCAACTTGACCGAAACGTCGAGGTTAGTTCAATAATGACTATTTTGAATTATCTGTGCGCGAATAGACCCGAAATAATATTTAAAACACATTCACCACCTCTTGGCCTTATAGAAACAGGGATATGACTGTGTTCAAAGTCCCGGGTTTGATGCTCAAGTAAAACAAAGTATTACTGAGTTTTTATTTAGACGCTGTCAGTAGCAGCACGGAATGTGCTACTATATCGCTGACTGAATTCAATATTGGCACAAGTCAAAATTTAACAATTTGAGAAATCACGCTTTAATTTTTCGTTCAAGTGCGCGCGCACTTTTTTCTCCTACTTTAAGAATAGCACAAGCCCCACATAAAGGGTATTTTGTGAACTAACAAGTTAGTTCTTTACTGCATAAAATAAAGTACATAATTTAGAACAAGAATCCATAACTAGCTCAAAATGGTAAGATTTTGATTTGTGTCACTATTGAATTCAGTCAGCGATATCTGCCCACGGTTAATGAAATCAGCCTCCCCCCCCCCCCCTTACATAGGTGTTAATTTATTGTTGGAATGTGGGTTTTAAACACCCTTTAGTGAAATATATCTATATTGGTGTGTACCTTGCTATAATAATGACAAAATTCAATGGAATGCGCCGTGCGCTAACATCTTCATAGTGCGCGGTCCTAGAATATCAAATGCCCATTCTGTTCTAAGGCTCAATTTCACCAGTCATATTAACAACCGAGTTTAATTAAACTAAGTTCAGCCCTACGTAAATTGCAGTTCTTAACTCAGTTAAACGCTTGAACCGAGTTTAATTTAATTGATCGCGTTTAATGTCAGTGGTGAAATTGGCTCTAAATGGCTTATACTTGAGTTTATTTTTTAAATTACAGATCCGTCGTGAAGCACCGCCAGGCTTGAGCATGACTAGTCGTATTCTTATAGTAACGGGCAGCAGTGACACAGCCGCACAATACATCAACTACATGAACGTGTTCTTCACAGCACAGGTATTTATGTTTTAATAATGCAACTTTTTAACTGACCTCAAAAAGGAGTATTTGACGTAATTTTTTTAGTATTTCCATCTATGTCTCTTAAATGGCTTAACTAAACTGAGTAGCTTTTAAGTAAGGTGTCGATTCCATGCATATAACTTTAATATAACTGTGTGATTTGACTTAAAGAATAATGACAAATAATTTCACTGTGCTCAGACACCCGCACTAACACAAATATTTCGCCCGGATTAAATCCCCACGAATTTTTATAATTTCTAATGATATCCACCACCTTCCTGACCGGGTCGGTGCTTTCTCATTTCTGTACAGAAATGAAAATGCACAGACTCGGTCACAATTTACGTCTTTATTTATTTACAGAAACAGCAAGTTGTTATAGACGTGTGCTCTCTAGACAAGCACCTCAGTCTGCTGCAACAAGGATGTGACATCACTGGAGGACTGTACCTCAAGGTGCCGTCGTTAGAAGGACTTCTGCAATACTTGTTGGTAAGCTATCTGCGGAAAGAAAAACTATAGAATTTTATAGATATTTTTTTGTCTCACAAAAAAGAAAAAGTTTTCGGACGGGAAACAGGGCTTCTATTAAGCTTTGACTGTACCTTTCTCTAAGCCATAAATTGAGATAGGCACTTCCGTTTCCTGTCCGGTGCCACGCTTTTGCCCTCTACAACGTCACTTCCGCTCCAATCCAGCAGCTAGTGGGGGTGGGGAGATGGCGCGATTGCGCATCGACACACACTTGTCCTCATTGGCGTTCGAGTTTCCGACCGGTGCGGACGCATTTAAAAGTTATCGATTAACTTTTAAGTTTTATTTTAAATCGCGTGTGATAGTGTTACAGTGTTACCTTTTTAGTGTATTTAAAAATGAACCCAGTAGACAACAGTGTAAATAGTGTTAACACGGATAATCGCACGGCCCCACGTGCTCGTTCATCATCTTCTGATTCGACGAGCAGTAGCAGCGTTTCTTCGGCTTCACAACGAGGGAAAAAGCGACGAAGGAGACGTCGACATCGCCGTTCAAAGCTAAGTAAATTGGAGAATGCTTTTGAAAATTTGAACAAAAAAGTATCCTCCTTGCATGACTATATAACTAAAAATAAACAACGTACTTGCAACGTATCAGACAATGATTCGATTTTGTCTATACCGTGCACAAGTGATCTTGAAAAAGATATTGGTAATATTGAAAAAGGAATTGATTTTAAAATGACAACTACCCTCAAGTCGCAAACCTTACAAACTTCCGATAGTCATCTCGAATTAGTGAATAAATTACAATATTTTAACTCTCCTGATTGGTCGCAAGTACGATATTCTGAAGTACAGAAGTTATATAATTCTACACCAGGTTTTGTAGAGCTTGAAAGTAATGACTGTATAAAATTATTCGATCGTAATCATTCATTAGCAGCAATAGAAAAATCGCTTGCAGCTATTTCTCATGCCGTTGTTTTACAAAATGAAGCTGTCGAAAAAGGCTTAAGTCAGATAATTTCTTGGCTCTCTCAATTAAGTAATCCGACAACAGTGGATGAAATTACGGCAAAATTTAATGAGATTTTTTCTAGCGGTGATTATCAAAAAATCCAATCTGATTTATTACAATTGGTTTGTGGCAAACGAGCTGATATCATACAGCAGCGTCGTGATGCTATTTTGAGTTCGGTCAAAGATAAATGTTTGAAAGAATCGTTACGAAAAATACCGCCATCTTCGGATAATTTATTTAACGATACCAAGTTTTCAGACTTTATTTCTAAGCAAGGCGGTATTCATAAGGTATTTACAAGTACAAGTACAAAATTACCTGCGCAAGGTAATAAACACCCTTTTTCGCAAAAAGGGAACTTTGAGGGTTCTAGTAAGTATGTCGTGCCTGTGCGCAACAGGGCATATGATCGACCCTCCACCAGTGGTGTCTCTAACCCTACGCAAGGGCGAAAGAGAAAAGGGGAAGAGTTTTTTCGGCATGAGAGCAAACGTCAGCGGCAGAGACGTAGCCAGGTGGGAAGGCGTGATAAACGAGACTATTGACTATGCACAAACCTTCCGAGCTGGGCAAATCAAACATCAGGTAAGTGTTTGGAGGAAGTTGGGGGCCCCAGATTATATATTAAAGATAATATTAGGTTATCGAATTCCCTTTTCGAGCAAACCTCCTTTAGTTCATCCGTCAAAGATACTGGGAAAATTTCACACAAAATGTTCAAAGGAGATGGAAACTCAAATATCAGAATTGATCGATCTAAAAGTGATAGAAAAGGCTCCTGCGACTCCAAGTTTTGTGTCGAGAATTTTTCTAGTAACGAAAAAGAACCCCACAAAGATTTCGTACCGACCGGTTTTCAACTTAAAGTTGCTGAACAAATATGTTCAGATAAGCAAATTTCGGTTAGTAAACATGTACAAGGTCCCCGACTTCCTCCAACCACAGGATTGGTTAGTGAAGGTAGACTTAAAAAATGCCTACTTTCATCTTCCAATCTCGCCAGCTCATCGCCCATTTTTAAGATTGATAATATCAAATCATCTTTGGCAAATGACTTGTCTCCCCTTTGGACTGGCCACGGCTCCAAAAGTCTTCGCCAGTGTAACAAACTGGATCGCGCAGTTCCTAAGGAATCAAGGAGTACGTGTGCTAGTATATCTCGACAATTTTTTGATCGTGAATCAGAATCGAGAAACATTAAAGCTACACACAAATTTAGTCTTGAGACTGCTGCAAAGTCTCGGCTTTGTCATAAATTTTCAAAAATCAGTACTTGTTCCTCAGCGGTCAGTGGAGTATTTAGGGATAAATTGGAATCCCTGGCACAATACAAAGTCATTACCATCTGCCAAAATAAAGACCATAGATATGAAAACCAGAAAATTAGCTCAAGCAAAGAAGGTAAGTCTCAAAGAAGTCCAGAGTCTTTTGGGACTATGGAATTTTGCCAGCTTCGTAGTTCCCAGAGGACGTCTAAACTCTCGAAAGTTGCAGACATTCTGCAATCAGATGGTGCTAAACACGATTGGAGGTCGCGCAGATCTTCATCACAGTGTTATTCCAAACCTGCAGTGGTGGATACAGAATCACAGCACAATTTCACAACTCCATTATCCGCCTCCGACATATTTCCTAACAACCGATTCATCCAAAATAGGCTGGGGCGCGCAGCTCAACAACGAAGTTCTCTCAGGGAACTGGTCGAATGCACAGAGTTGTTATCACAGCAACGTATTAGAGATGATGGCGATTCTACGAGTTATTCAGGTAAGAGGTCAAATGATGCTCAATGCAGGTGTTCGAACCTGGAGCTGCAGCATGATGGCTCCTTGTTCGGTCTTCTTGCATGTGTTGATTGTAGTCAAATAAGAGGCCGAAATTGGTTTGCATCGCCTTTTATTGCGGCCGGCAGACGCCATCGATGAGATGCGGGGGCGCAGGGGTGCGCTGACGTAATAGTGATGTGCCGCGAGATCATAGACGAATAGTTGATAGTGTTGTGTTTGGTAGTATTGTTTTTAGTTTTGATCGCGTTTAGTTGGCGCGAACATACTCCCGGCCGGGTTTAGTCCAGCAGGGGGCAGATACGGGTAAGGGCCCGTTTAATTGTTCCCTTTGTAGTTGCTATGTCTGCGACCCTTGAAATGTTGTCTTCGCCAGGATATAGCTTGGCTATGCGTCCAAGGCGCCAGTTTAGGGGTGGCGTGTTGTCTTCTTGGATGATCACTAGGTCACCAATAGCCAATTTTGCTTTGTTTTCACGCCATTTTGTTCTTAGTTGCAGTTCTGATATGTATTCGCGCTGCCACCGCTTCCAAAATTGTTGCCGCATCTTCTCAATCGCTTCATATCGTGATCGGCAGCGACTTGAGTCATCGATGACGGGTGCCGGTGGCGCGGTTAACGGCCGGCCAATGAGGAAATGTCCGGGGGAGAGGGGAAGGAAGTCTGTGGGACAAGAGGATAGAGGAGAAAGGGGACGGGAATTCATAATTGCCTCAACCTGCGCAAATAGCGTAGACAACTCTTCGAACGTTAAATTGGTATTGCCCATAACGCGTTTGATAAAATGCTTAGCCGATTTAATGCCGGCCTCCGACAAACCAGAAAAGTGAGGAGCGTAAGGTGGATGAAAATTGAATTTTATTTGCATGTTTGCTGCAAGTTCAGTGATTCCCTTTGCGTTAGATTTTAGAAATTGCCCAATTTCCTTGGACGCAGCAACAAAGTTGCGTCCGTTGTCCGAAAAAATCTCAGAGGGCTTCCCCCTTCGAGAAACGAAACGTCGTAAGCTTAAGATAAACGCGTCTTTAGATAGGTCGCTTACGGCTTCTAAGTGTACACATTTGAATCTAAAACAAATGAATAAACACAAATAGCATTTTGATACCCTAGCTCCGCGACCTTTTTTATTAATAATGTAAAAAGGACCTGCGAAGTCCATTCCTATCGATTGAAACGGAAGAGCGGGTGTGATGCGCTCAGGAGGCAAGTTGCCCATCATAGGCGTAAGTGTTTGGCCCTTGTGGCGACGACACACTACGCAGGCGCGGACAGTGCTACGGGCTAACTGTCTAGCGTTTACAGGCCAAATAGCCTCTCGGATAGAGTATAGAAGAAGCTGTGGACCTGCGTGCAACAACCTTAAATGCTCCTGGCGAAATATTAGTTTAGTTAATTGATGATTTGAATTTAAAATTATAGGATGTTTTTTGCTATAGCTATACATAGAGCGATCGAGCCTGCCACCTACTCTCATTAATCCATCCTTATCAAGGAATGGGCTAAGAGCGGAGATGTTTCCCTTAGAAATAGATTCACCTGCCGACAATTTATTGTATTCGACAGGGAATGATTGTTTTTGAGCTTGTCTAGCTAACAAGGTGAATGATTTATTGATTTCTTCCACTGAAAGAGGACCTTGTATAATAGTTTTGGTTTTTAAAATAGAGATAAATTTTAACAGGTATGCAAATGTTCTTTTGAGTTTGTTGAGATCAGCGAAGTTTTCGAATTTGATTACCGGGTCTGTCTCAGCGTGCGTAGTAACAAAAGCCTTCATCTCAGGTATGTCGTCCTTGAGCTTGCTAGATTTTTCAGGTGCTGGCCATTGAGATTCGTCAAACATGAGAAAGGACGGGCCAGACCACCACTCTTGAAGATCGCGTAGCTTCTCTGCTGGAATACCTCGAGAGATATGGTCCGCTGGATTGTAGGCGGTGGGTACGTGACGCCAAGAAGATAGACTCGTATATTCGCAGATTTCGACTACTTTGTTAGCAACAAAGCTTTTCAACTTGCTGGGACTGCTGTTGAGCCATGCGAGTACCACACTGGAGTCGCACCAGTGTACACAAGATGAGATAGGGCAGCGCAGGGCCTCTAGCACAGTCTTCGTTAGGTTGGCAGCAAGAAGAGCTCCAAGCAATTCCAACTTCGGTATTGTAAGTGGAGGTTTGGTTGGTGCTACTCTGGATTTAGCGCAGAGTAAGAATACTGTAGCGTTACCTTTGTTGTCGGTTGATCGAAGATAGATGCATGCGCCGTAGGCGTGCATAGATGCATCGCAGAACGAGTGAAGCTGTATGTCCTGTGGATTGTCACATAGAACTCTTCTCTGTATTTTCATTTCCGATAGAGATGGGAGGCTGGAACTAATTCGCTGCCATTCCTTTCGAAGGTCTTCAGGAACTGGCTCGTCCCAGTCCAAACCTCGCCGCCACAGTTGCTGCATGAGCATTTTCGGCTGGACGGTGCATGGAGATAGCAATCCAAGTGGGTCGAAAATACTGAAAGATGACAATATGCTTCTCTTTGTAATCCGAAGCGCAGATTCGGAGCTTGGGGCCTCGATTGAAAATTGTAAAGAGTCTGATTGTGGGCTCCAACCCAAGCCGAGGGCGCTGGACGAGTCGCTTAGACTTAGCTTGCTCTGTAGGTCAACAGTAGAGATAGGAAAGATGTCTGGAGCATTTGACCTGAATTTCCGCAGATTGAAGCAGCCTGATTTTAATGTAGAGGTAACTGCATTCAGAATGTATAGTAGATCTGCCTTTGTGTTAGAACCTGTAAGTAAATCGTCGCAATAGAAATCCCTTTGTATGATCTCCTTGACCCTTGCGTCTGTACACTCTTCACCTAGTTGCCACAAGCACTTGGTACTTAAATAGCTGGCACTAGCGAAGCCATAGGTCACTGTATTGAGCCTAAGTGTTTTGATAGGCAGATTCTCATCTTCTCGCCACAGGATAAGTTGTAGGTCTCTGTCATCTTCATGAAGAGATGCTTGCCGGAAGAACTTGTCGATGTCTCCAGCTAGCACGTACTTGTGGAGGCGAAATCGTAGAAGGATAGCTAAGAGAGAATCTTGTACCTTCGGACCTATCATCTGAATATCGTTCAGAGATACGCCTGTAGTAGTAGCCGCGGAGCCGTCGAACACCACTCGCAGCTTGGTAGACTCGCTGTGCTCTCGCATCACGGCGTGGTGACACAGGTAGTAGCGGCGGTGCGGCGACGGCGGCGCAGTAAGCTCCGAACAGTGACCCAGAGAGGTGTACTCTGCTATGAAGTCACAGTAGGCTTGTTTGAGAGAAGGATTTTTGCGGAATTTTCTCTCTAACGAGAAAAATCTTTGTCTTGCTAGAAGATAGGAGTCACCGAGAATGCTAGGAGACTCTTTGAGAGGTAGTTTCACAGTGAAACGTCCGTCTTGTTGACGAGTAGTGTGTGTCTGAAAGTGACGTTCACACGCCTTCTCACTGTCGCTGAGAAGAGGTCTCTTAGGTAGTTCTTCTAACTCCCAGAATTTTGATAGCTGTTGATCAAGATTGTCAACAGGGATTGCTTCTTTAGTTGAAAAATTGCATTGTATAGCTTTAGGTTCACAGTTAAAAAATATAGGACCGGAGATTAGCCAGCCTAACTGTGAATTAATTAAAAATGGTAAATTAGCACCAAGTGATTGATGTTCCCTTCCTACAATTTGCCAGTACAGGTCTGCTCCTATAAGCAGCTCAATAGGACCTGCGTTGTTGAAGGTGGGATCTGCTAATTTAATTTTAGGAGAGATATTGAAAAGTTTTGAGTTGATAGAAGTTTTAGGAATGTTTCCTGTGAGCTCAGGTAGGACAGAGCATGCTAGAGTAACATTGAAGTCCGTGTGCAGAGAGTCTAGGCGAACAACACTACGCTCAGCAATGAAGCCACATGGTGTGTTCCCCATACCAATGACCTTGATGGCCTCCGTTGGTATGGCTTTTAGGCCCAGCCTAACCTGTAACGACTTAGAAATAAATGTAGCAGCACTACCCGAGTCTAGTAGACAGCGAACTCTTGTTTTGAAATTGTTTCTTGGATTTGTTGCCCATAGTATAGCAGTAGACAGCAGAACATGATTGGCAGGCTGCGAAGAAAAATTGACTGGAACGTCTATTGTAGAAAGATCAGCATTAGCTACCGAGGCAGGCTGAATGAAGACATCCGTCGCAGGCTGTGAAGGTACATGAAGCAATGTGTTGTGCCTTTTGTGGCACTCACGGCATGAGCCATGAGAACAAACCTTAATGTTATTATGACTCTTTTTCAAGCAGTTAGGACACAACTTAAGTTTGTTGACTTCAGACCTCCGTTGTTCTGGTGTTTTAGATAGAAAAGTAGGACAAGTATAGATGCTGTGGTCCTTTCCACAATAATTGCAGACCCAAGATGATTGATAGTTGGATTTAGAATTGTTTTGGTTGCTTGTTGAACAAGCAAATGTTTTATAGGAACGCTCATATTTGTTGTTCGAATAGTTAGAAGATTGATTTGAATTGTTCAATGTTTGTTTTTTATAGCAATTTTCTAAAATATCAGCACGCTCTTGCAGAAATTTTGTCAATTCATCAAGTTTTGGCATGTTAGTGTTATTGTTTAAAGTATTCCTATGTTCCTCCCAGGCACGCTTGGTAACATTGTCAATTTTCATGCACATCATATGAATGATGAGTGAATCCCATTTATCGGTGGGCTCGCCTAGGCTGGATAACGCTCTAAGGTCCTTATTAACATTGTACACTAAGGATCGCAATGCTTTATCAGACTCACGATGAATACTTTCAATGTTAAAGAGAGAATTTAAGTGTTGGTTAATTAACTGTCTCTTATTATCATACCGTTGGCACAGCAGGTCCCAAGCTTTAGAATAATTCTCAGATGAGACCTCTAAGTTGGTAAGTATCCTAGCAGCTTCACCGGTTAGATATGAATTTAAATAGTGAAATTTATGTATAGGTAACAAGCGAGCATTATTATCAATTAAAGACTTAAAAGTATCACGGAACTCTAACCAACAGGCAAAATTGCCATCAAACTTAGATATTTCTATTTTAGGTAACTTAAAACTTGCTTCATGAGAATGATGACGGTCACTCCGGGGGGATAACTCTAGCTGATCATTTTTGACAATACATGAATTTAAAATAGTTTCAGCGTCAGCTATCAAATGTGTAAACTTAGAATCCGTTATGTCCCTTTCATCAATCTCGTCAGAAATGGTATCGACACAAAGTACATCAATTTGATCTTGCAGCAATTCATAACTTTTAAATAGTTCTCGAATTTTATGTAGTTTCAATTTGAGTTCATTAATATGATTTTCAGTGAAATTTGATACCGGTATTGCCTTTATCAGATCGATGTATTCTTTAAATTTAGTTACTCGACCTCTGACGCTTGTGCGTTTGGCTTTGAGAGCTTTAAGGTCATCCATTGTATTAAAGTATGGGTCACAAATTTGTTAAAGACAATACTGAATCACTTGGATATAGAATTTAACACTGAAATCACTAGTTAGAATAAAATGGAATGAGCTCACGTTCCTCCTTTTTCGGCTATCGGCGTACCGGCACTCCAACGGCGTCAGCGAAGCAAAGCTGCGTGCGAAGCACGTGGGCTGGGAGCACGAGGCACGAGGCACGTGTGTGACACGACGCGCTCGGTAGCACCCGTAGATATTGACGGGCTCCGGCCGCAAGTAGGCACTTCATGCGCTGAAATAGTCGGCCCAAAGCGGGGTATATAACGTGCACACCAAGGAGAGCGAAGCCGCCAAACAGGAGGGGTGCAAACAAGACAAAATGAGCGAGAGAATAGACTTAAGATTGCAATTAGATTATAAAGATAGGGATTGACTTTACACCTGAATTAGTAGGTACTTGTAAAATGAAAGTTTTGTTATTTTATAGCGTTAGCGGGTTGCGTTAAGTTCCTAGGTATATAATTGTAGATTAATTGCGATTGAAATGACGCTTTTCAAGCTTTGTGTTGCGCACGTGCACGCTACCGATTTGCTAACACACACCAATAGTCATGCGAGGGAATAGAGCATGGGCAACACACAATGAATATAGCGAGTTTGCACAAAATGCACGTGTTTTACCTAAACTGTTGTAGCTGCACGGTATAGAAATTGTGCGGGGTATAGGCTACAACGACAACATAGGTTTAGGCAATAGAATTGTGAGATTAGTAATTGTAGGCACACGACATTTGCGCAGATTGTAGGTTATTATGTATGGAACCTAGGGAAAGGATAGCATTTGGATAGGTACTTAGCTTGGATTCATAGGCCGGCCGAATTCGTTGCCGCGCCCGATGAAATTTGATTGCTCTTGTAATAATGCTGCTCTGATATTGATTGATGATGTCCGCATCCGAAGATCGTAGACACGCCGAATTGCACGGTCGCCATTATGTTCGAACCTGGAGCTGCAGCATGATGGCTCCTTGTTCGGTCTTCTTGCATGTGTTGATTGTAGTCAAATAAGAGGCCGAAATTGGTTTGCATCGCCTTTTATTGCGGCCGGCAGACGCCATCGATGAGATGCGGGGGCGCAGGGGTGCGCTGACGTAATAGTGATGTGCCGCGAGATCATAGACGAATAGTTGATAGTGTTGTGTTTGGTAGTATTGTTTTTAGTTTTGATCGCGTTTAGTTGGCGCGAACAGCAGGACTATTGATTCAGAGCGACAATCGAACTGTAGTGTCGTATCTACGCAACGAAGGTGGGACGCAGTCACAGACCTTGCTAGACCTTACGTACGATGTCTTAGACGAGCTAGATCGTTACCACATACAGATGACCGTATATCACCTTCCCGGTCGATACAACTATGTAGCAGATCGGCTATCAAGGAAAACAGCGTCATCGGAATGGCACCTTACACCTCCTGCGACAGTGAGTATTTTTCAAATGTTCGGCATGCCCGAGATAGATCTCTTTGCATCTCAGAATGCTCACGTTGTGCCAAATTATGTAAGTCTCGATATACAAGATCAAAATGCTGTCTTTCACAACGCTTTCAGTCGCAAATGGTCTTACCGTTTAGCGTGGGTATTCCCTCCACCATGTCTGGTACCGAAGGTGCTGGCGCACCTAAATCAAGCTATCGGGACGTATCTAATGGTGGTTCCGGATTGGGAAAAAGTGTTTTGGAGACCAGACCTAGCGTCTCGCTCGCTAAGCCTTCCTTTCCAGATAACGAACCTGGATCAAGTATTAATAGATACGAAGACCGGTCTAACACCGCCGCAAGTTCATCAACTGAGTTTACAAGTGTGGTTAATACAGGGTGGTCTTCGCTACTAGAGTCTTGGGAAAAAGACCAAATAGACATTTTGGACAGTAGTTGGAGAAAATCAACCCTGAATACCTATAGGCCTGCTTGGCTACGCTGGTGCAAATGGTCTCAAGACAACAAGGTGAGCACCTTAAACCCATCTCCTGAAGGTGTAGCTCGATTTCTAACAGACTTACATCTAAAGCATAAACTGTCATATAGTACAATTTCTGTTCACAAATCCGTTGTTTGTACCTTCTGCCGTCCGAATATGGGAAATCCCTTAAGTTCTCATATAATTATAAAACAAGTTTTGAAGGGCATTGCACTTAAACAGCCTCCTAAAGCTAAAGGCCCTATTTGGGATATTAATGTCTTGTCAAATTATTTAATTAGTAATGCACCATCTAATATGTCTTTATTTGAAATCTCTAAGAGAACAGCAGTTCTTCTTTTGCTTTGTTCAGGACGTAGAGTTCATGATCTGACATTATTAAGTATTAAGGAAGACAACTTCAAGGTAGCAGAAGAGTCTATAATATTTTGGCCTACTTTTGGATCTAAGACGGACAGCGCAAGGTATAGGCAATCGGGTTGGCAGTTGTTTAAACGCGAATCTAATTCAAATATTGATCCAATTTTTTGGATAAAGAAATTAATAGATTCTTCCACATCTCGAAGAGGTAATATAGATAGCTTATTTATAAGTACATGTGGACAACCTAAACCAGCTAGCCGCACTATCATAGGGGGTTGGATAAAATCTGTTCTGAAAGCAGCTGGTATTCATTGTAGTCCAGGTAGTATGCGATCTGCAGTCGCCTCTGCTAGTTGGTTTGATAATACAGCAATTGATAGTATTTTAGAACGAGGCAACTGGCGTTCTGCTAAAACATTTCATAAATATTATAAAAAAGAGATTGTGAATAGCACTTGCAATACAATAAATTGTAATAACTTGTTCCAATCAGTAAATTGATTAGTAGTTACATATGTGTATTATGAATATTATATATTGTTTTTTTTTTTTTGTTTAATAGCATTCCCTATTTATAAAGAATATTTCAATAAATAGTGTTAGTAATCACATTGGCGTTTCATCTTAATCCAGCAGCCGATAACAAACACTTCTCAATTTATGGCTTAGAGAAAGGTACAGTCAAAGCTTAATAGAACAATTTTACCTAAAAAATAAAATTGATATTAAGCGTACTTACCTTTCTCTAAGCCAAGTTACATATCTGTCTGCTGACTCCCATAAATTGAGTCGCAATGAGGACAAGTGTGTGTCGATGCGCAATCGCGCCATCTCCCCACCCCCACTAGCTGCTGGATTGGAGCGGAAGTGACGTTGTAGAGGGCAAAAGCGTGGCACCGGACAGGAAACGGAAGTGCCTATCTCAATTTATGGCTTAGAGAAAGGTAAGTACGCTTAATATCAATTTTATTTTTTAGGTAAAATTGTTCTATTAGGAAATTGAAACGTTAAGGCTTCGAACAAAAAAGAAAAAGTTTTCGAACGGGAAACGGCTCCTACTACAAAATTGAAATGTTGAGGCTTCGACTAAACGGACCGCAGCATGTGTGCCTTCCATGAAGTGTTTCAGAAACCTAATTTTTACATTTAATCACTTTTCATTCGATTTCATTCGATTAGTTGTTTATGAATACGAAACGACGACTGACCGTACCATGTACGTATTACGAATGTAACGCAATACGTATAAAAACGTGTCTTGGATAAACAAAACTTAATAGGTAACTTAACAAAACGTTATACGAAAAAAAATCGAACTTAAATTTAAAACGGTCGTTTCGTTACAAAGAATCGAATGTACGATGATCGTCATTACGTTTCGATCCGGAACTTCGACGTTCGATGTTGGGAAGAATCCTAGGTAGGTTTCGACATTGTTCAAAAAAAATCAGCTGTTCGATACATTTATGTTCACATGACTCAACAAAATGTATGGAACAGCTGATTTTTTTTTGCGATTTCAGTATTGGTCCCATAGTAAAAGTTGTTCATAATGATGAGTTTAATGACCCCTTTGAAGGATGCTGGTGTTTTACAAATAACATCATATAATATATCTACCTTCAGTGGGTGTTCCTCCCGGAGATCTCGGAGCGCAGCAAGCTGGTGCTGCCGGGGCGCGGCCGCGTGGACTACCGCGCCGCCTGCTTCTGTCACCGCGAGCTGCTCACCATCGGCTACGTGTGCTCCGTCTGTCTTAGCGGTAACTTATCTACTAATATTACTTCTTCTTCGTATCGTGTGGTTGATGAACAACCTGGTGTCAGAGTTTAAACCGCCCGTAGGCCTCTGACATCTTTCCCCGCTTCGGCTTTACCCACCATCAAAAAATCTCTCAGGTGTGCTGGTTTCATCACGATGTTTTCCCTCACCGTTTTAGCAACTGATAATTAATTTATAATACGCACATAACGAAAAACCGAAAAAACGATAACGAAAACGATAAACGAAAAGTCAGAGGTGCGCGCCTTGAGATCGAACTCGAGACCTCTGACTTATCAGTCGACGGTCATACCACTAGGCTATCAGTGCTGTTTACTAATATTACTATAAAAATACTATCGAAGCGGTAACGCGGCCGCGTGTCAGTCTCGCTTGCGACTGTTATGGCAAATTTACACTTGAACTAATCTTTATTTTTTCCGAATTGACAACTGATCTAACCTTAGAACATCATATCCCTTTGGGTTGCGGGGGTCAGATAGGCAGTCGTTCCGTAGAAAACTGATATTCAGCTGCATCTGGTTAAATTAGAAGCCGACCCCAACAAAAGTTTGGGAATAATAAGGCTTGGAGGATATAATATCGACAAGTAATTGTTTTTTTTAATGTAATATTAATATTGTTAGTATTTTAATGTCCTTCATAAATAAAATTGTATATTATTGTTTCAGTGTTCTGCAAATTTAGCCCCATATGCACGACTTGTCAGTAAGTATACATTACTTTAACTTTAAAAATATTATAATATTCTCCTGACCGAATGTCGGTCATAGCGGCCAATCTCAACGGAGACTAGCCAATTACGCAGGCGATATTATAGTGCCACAAGTGTGTGCGCAAACACAGGTGCACTCTCTATTCCCTCACTCTCATTGTCCGATGGGACCGCCTTCCGACACGATCGGAGAGAGATCAGGCGCAGGGCCAACAGCTTTACGTGCTTTCTGAAGCACGGAGTAAGTGATAAATAATTTATAAAACGCACATAACTTACGAAAAGTCAGAGGTGCGAGGTCAGAGAGAGCCTTGGGTTCGAACCCGAGACCACTGACTTTCCAGTCAACGGTCACCACCACTAGGCTATCACGACTCTAATTTAAAACTTTAAAAGTATTATATTACTCTAACATAAGGGTAGCTACACACATAGTCGATTCGGCAAATTCGGTTCGGTATTTTCGAAGAAGTCCCGATGAAAATTCTTCTAAAATACCGTGCCGAAAACCCTAAAAAACGTGCTCACGCTTATATTCCTCAGAGGGGGTAGGCAGTATGCAGTACACCCACGCTTCGCCGGCTATAAGTTCCATGTAATAGGGGGCGATCACAGATATAGATATACATCTGTGGGGGCGATCCTATTGCCATTATCTGGGCTCAATTCCAGACTGTGCTGCTACTGAGAATTTCCTAATGGAAAAAACCCAATATCACTTTGTACCCGGGGATCAAACCCAGGACCTCGTGCTCAACAGTCGCGCTTGCTACCAGTAGACCAACAAATATGAGATATATGGCCATGGAGGAGATGGCACACTGGCTCTGGATCGAAGGACGTAGAAATCGGGGAAAAACATTTGCCCAGCAGTGGATTGATATAGACTGACACTGACAGTAATAGTAACTTATCAGTCGCTACATGATGTCCCAATTTAGTAAGAATTTCAATGACTGCTGTTTATAATTGTTTCTCGATGTTATTCACATTATGGTTAAAAAAACTAAGAGATACCTACCCAAGGTAGCTTAAGTTAATCTATACCGAAGTTTTACCGAAGCTTAAGAAATTTCTGATGATTGTTAAAATTATATGAATTTACTTCGACGTTATTGAATACCTTTTTTTTTGTCGTGTAGAAAACTCTGTATGAGTACCCCACCGCTAAGGGCTGGCGATGGGGTTATGTCGGCCCGCACGGACTAAAATCCACACGGTGTTCCTCCACGAACCTCTGGGCAGAAATACGGTTTTCGCTTGCGCATGCACCGTACCCACGTTGCTGAGTACCTAATGACATCATTTTAAGCCTACAACCGTTACACATCTGACTTGCTATTTTCTGTTCTAATTATTTTTCCTGTAATAATAACTTCAAAACTTTGTAATAATAAATTCAAATCCTTTTTTTTCAGTACCGTGTTCAAAATCGGCGGACCGCTTCCTATAAAGCCTAAGAAGAAGAAACTGAAGGTTTAAACTTTAAGATACTAAAAATAATGTATTTATAAACTGTAAATATAATTTATAAGTTATTTCTATATCTAGTCTTTTATTTCTATAAGTTTTATTTGGTGTCGCAATCAGAAAAATCACAAAATAACAGACTAATAACCAGAGATTGGATATTCCAGTGCATATTTACCTAAACTTCGAGGAACGACTACTTACGTAAGATAGAGTATATAACACCACCTCTAAAATATAAAATAATAATTTTTAATACCGTGATTTAGGTAAATGTCATGATTTAATTCAATTTTATAAAAATTATACCTTTATTAGTTAGGTACAAATTATTTATTTGAAAAATATTATTACTTTTTTAGAGTTCCGTATTAAAATTAAAATGTTTTACTTTAATTACGTAAAATAAAACATTTTAATTTGACGTAATTTGAGTACGGAACTCTGATATTTAAATCACGGTATTAAAAATTATTATTTTATATTTTAGAGGTGGTATTATCCACTCTATGTTACGTACTTCCTCGAAGTTTAGGTAAATATGCACTGGCATATCCGATCTAAGCTACTAACCGTTTATTTCTAATACGCACTTAAATCTGAAAACTCAGAGGTGTGGCCTGGGTTTCGAACTTACGACCTTTGACTTGGCAGTCCAACGGTCAAGAAGTGATAGATAGCCTAGTAGGCTATCACGGCTTCAATATCTACTAATAATAATGTATTTATAACATCAACAACACCTTAAGAGGCTCTCGTTAGATGGCTTGATGCAGAAGGCGGTACTCCTGGACACGGCTCGCATAGTCAGGAGGTTCCTTCTCTGGAGCCCTGACCACCGGTAGCATGGACCCTGTTCCCGATACCGGAGGGCTACTATATATTTAAATGTATATTTTTTTACCGGTCTGCTCGAGACTCGTTAGCGTCTCATTACATGCCAGCGAGAGTTATGGGAAAAGGACTGGGGAGACCGCCGTAATCGCAAAACAAGTATTCAGTTTTGCTTTTACTTATTTTAAAGCCAACACTCTCCAGTCTTTGCCACCATTCCTTCAATCTGCTCTGGACCTCTAGACCATCCTCAGCAACAGCAATGTCATCGGCGCACGAATCAACAATTATATTTTATTAAAAATGAAAAAAATAAGGAAGGCCATTCTCCATAATGGCTATCGATACAATTTTGTGTCTAATAATTCAAGCGGTACGTCATTCTGGCGTTACTGCAAGAGACAAGAGTTCTCTTAGTGAGTTAGAGAGCTTCTCTTAGTCATCGTCCTAATAGAAAGCGAATAGGCGATCATCGCGCGAATAAATGATGCGATCGGCAGGGATGCCCGCTTCGCAAATTGCATATAGGGACGTTCCGATACCATCCAAGTATCGATATCAACGGAATAGGAAAATACTTTTGGGATAGCCATACATCTCCGCGATGTTTTTAAAAATGCCATGAACGTATTGCGTAGTTTAGGCTGTTTGAAAAGATCTTTTTATTAGGGATTCGCTTGTATCTCGAAAACGGTGCATTTTATCGCAAAAATAATGAAAATTTTGCCCCCCTTTAAAAAATCCCACACCATATCAGGCCTTACATATGGGGAAAGAAAAAAAATTTTAGAAAAAAAAATAAAAAATTTAAAATAAAATTATTAAAAAAAAAACAATAAAATATGATAAATGGTACCCCTTATTTACCTTCTATTATTATATTTACCTTCTGAAAAATCAGTAGGTTCTCCTAGTTCTCCTAGAAAAAGTTGGCAACCCAATTAACTCCTGGGAATACACTAAATAAAGGTACCGAGGGAAAAGAACGGAATGTTCTAAGTATCTAGGTAACTGTACTTTAGAAAACAAAGGACAATATAGTCATTATTACGCTATCTGGACTTATAACGATCTAGTCCAAACGCGATCTAGTCATATCGAGATTTAGTCATAAAGCGAACTAGTCATAACTGCTATCTAGTCATATCGAGATGTAGTCCTAAAGCTTCTAACCCAATTAGACCAATAAGATTAGCGACCTAAATAGTATTTGATTAGATTTCTATTGTTTATTTATATCGTAACTTTTTATTTGCCTAATCACCATATAAATATAAAATTATATTATCATTGTAGCAATTACAGGTAGCAATTTATTAATTTAATTATAGATATAGATACAAATATTAAAGATTATAACTACATATTATTTGAGTCATCTATTCCAATAATACAATTATACAATATGGATTGTAAGGGCGTTTTTATAGTGTCATGATGTCAACCCGTGCTGCTACTAACAAGCTTTGGTTGACAAAGCCTTAAATGTACTCATCTTTAATAATAACATGTAAAAAAAGGTGTAGGTATCAAACGCGTTGTCGCTGGTCTATGTATATACGTAATACACGCGTGTGGGAAGAAATCCACTTGATGATATCCTATGAAACAATTGCAGTAGGTACTATAGTCTGCTCAGTTTAAGTTGCCAATAGTAAGTGAGACCACTAAACATTATTGCAATGATTTTAAGAGCTTTCTCGCCCAGAGAGCTATTTAGTAACTCTAATAAACGTGACTGGTTAGTTTCAGCAGTCCTTTGTACTGCAAGTTGTGATGATAAGTTGTTTTTAAAGGGTTTGTCAGGCCCACCGTCCTTCGCTGAAGACTCATGTAAGCTTTTTTTCGCCAAAAAAGTAGATAACCCAGGAAATTATTTAAATTAAGTAAGTATTAGGAAATTGTTTTGCAACAATTTTTTTTTTAGAAAAGTTAATCTGAATAATGTGTAAGAAAAATTACCTACCTATGCAGGTGGGCCAATTTTAGTTTTTTTTTTCGGCTTGCCAACCTTAACTAAACCGAGTATAATTTTATCGTTAGTTGACAAAGATAGTAAGCTTTAATTACTGATAAAGATATTGTATCGTCAATCGAAGTGCCGATGATAATATCTGAATGATAGCGATGTTGTTTGCAAGGACAATGAGCAACCGACTATTACTTTTATCAAAATGAATGCATCAGCAACTGGTAGTTACAAGTGGTCGAGTCAGTGAGTTGATGTAATAACACTTCCCGGCTTGAGAATCGAACACGACTTTGTCAGTTGCATTCTAGACTTTTAGGTATTGAACTACTGAGCAATAATATTTACATTGATTAGCTATGCAATGCAATTAATATAATACTTGATTGCATTGAATTGACTACCTAAAAAGTGAACAAAAATATAAATTCTGTAAAATACCTACTCATATACAGCGTGTAACAGAAGTCCGAAATAATACATTAAGGGCTTATAAGGTACCCTATACACAATCCTTGAGCATGGGTTTTGGAACCGAACCCCAAACAATACTCGAGTAAACCATGGTCAAAGTTTTTACCAAAATCTTTCAAATTCGGCCCTGGGCATCAGTTGAAAGGTAAATCAACACGAATCCGGTTATTTACCGTCAATAAATTCTTTAAGTAAGCACTAGGCACGCATAGGACAATAAAATCTGTCATTATTGAAGAAAATAAATTGTAAGAATTATTTTGTATGAAAAAAAAAATGCCTCTTTTCCATTCAATATTTTCACAGGTGATTCTCTTCATGATATACATACATGCCCTTAAGTATTATTTCGGACTTCTGTTACACGCTGTATAAAATAATAATTAAAAAATGTAAACATACCTAATAAATACAATGTAATAACGATGTAGTCGTAAATAATAATAAAACTAACCGCCTGTTTTAACAATCAGTCTTTAATTTCATACAAAATAGATACTTAGTAATTTATTTTATTTATCTAACAAGAATTATTATTTCGTTCACATGCCAATATTAACACCACTTATACACATATAGTGAAAAAAAATATTTTTTGGAGGTACAAAGTAAAGTTACAAATGTGTTTTAGAAAGTAAAAATAAAATACCTACATACAGCCGAACATAGAACCTCCTCCTTTTTTAAGTCGGTTAAAAAGCTATTACGAGGAGGTCCTTCTACTCGTAATCAATTCTATTCTATAACCATTTCAAACTTAGTGTTTGCATCGCATATTTTAGTACGAGCTTACAAAATTTGAAAATACCGACAGTGAGACGTTTCTTTTCCCATGAATTTTCAACAATGGGTGAAATAAGCCCAAAGAGTTTTTACACAACTGAAAAATAGTTTTCTTTGCTGTTTTTACTTACTATACATTTTTAAAACTGGCAATATCTTGTACGCACGGCTACACATGATTTCCAGTATAAGCTGGCAACTTGTTTATACGAAGAACCTATACAATGCGAGGTCAATTCATACTGGTTTTAGCTTTATGTGTTGCAGTGTGTACTAATTACCTAGAAATATTTTTCCTGATTTATGACCGAAATTATCATCGAACTGTTTTTTTAAAAGGCGAAATATTCAGATAGGTATTAAACATTATCTACATTTATTTTTGGTTACTATGACAAAGCACTTCATTTTGCAAACTTGAAACTAGATAAAACAACAGCGCTACTTGAGATAACAACTAAATAGATAAACTTCTCTGCGCAAACAAATTAACATATAAAATGTTTTAGAGTTACACAATTTTATTTTATATCTTAGTACAATCGATTTTATAGATAGTAATCTCAAAAATATCGCATCACTAATGGCGCAAAATTAACAAAACCAGGCTCAATTTACATAACTGCAAAGCGGAATAAAGTGAGTGGAATTGGACATAGCATAATGATTTTTATATCAATCGTGTTAAGTACAAACTTATTCCGCCGACGGCAGCTGTTGAAATTCCCGAGAATGCGCGAGAATTCCCTGAAAAACGCGCGACTTATTTATCTATTTTGTTTCGTTAATGAATTGATTTAAAGTTCATTATGGTTTGGCCAATTCTGTTTGCTTCTATTAGGTACGTCCCGCGGCAATGTAAATTGAGCCTAAAAGATTTCATTTTACTAAAACTTTCAACGTTCAAGCGATTAGCTAACTGATGCTCTGTTGTCATGACTATCTTCTCCAACCTTCACGTGTAGAGAGATAGTTCATGCATGTTTGACGATCTTGGATCGCGTTGGCGCGTGATCTCTCCGATGGCGGTAAATCATAGGTACAGTCAGCAAAGGAGTTAGGTTAGCATGGGACGCTAGCTAAGGTTGTAATTTTTTCAAGATGTTATTAATATAATTTCATTTTATTTATTTTCTGAAAAGGTATGACTATGAAACCTATACAAAAGTAAACAATTTTGCACAACCACATGCAAACTTCTATAAATAACTTCATCCCAAACTAGCGGCCCTGCCAACCTAACTCCTTTGCCGACTGTACTCAGATCAAAAGAGTTGGTCAACTTACACGAACAGACCTTCCACACATTATAGCCCAGAAGCATCTATCACTGCATAGTGAATGAGGTTGGAATTTGGCTTATTGATGTGTAGAGTGTCTGTTTTGATCGATCACGAGTTGGGACATGTTGAGTCAGTGTTGGACTGTTGGACGAAAGTGTGGTACCGCCATTAGACCACCTATAGTTCTGGAGATATATTCAGATAGTTTCTGGAGACAAGAAAGGAGAAACATAGGTATAATTATATTACCAACTAATAAAGACTAACTAACGACTCTACAATTTCTAAAGTTAAGGTACTATATTACACTCAAAAATTATTTGCTATAGTATCACCATAATAATAATACCTACAGCTTGGCAAAAAAGAGTCTGAGGCGGTGACAGCTGGAACTAAAAAAAAAAATCTTAAAAACTAAGTTTGTGAGAACAAAATTATCATAAAAATTATTCATTTGATTATAATTAACGACAAAAAACTCTTCATAGAAATATGTAAGCAATAAATAACTTGTAATTATGAATTGTAGTGTGAAAAGTGTGCCAGCGGCGCGGCGCCCCCAATTTTTCCAGACTCTTTTTTGCCAAGCTGTACGCTTAAAAAGTAATACAAACTACAACGTGAAAAGCCTTATCGACTTTTACATCTTTCTTTTAATTTTTAAGCACTGTTTGCTTAATTTAAACCTAAGCACACTCTCACACATAAATAAGAAGTAAAACTTAGCTAAGCTGACAATTTTCAGACATGATTACCTACCTACTATCGAAGAAACCTGCGGCATATAAGGCCTTAATTAATCGAGAATTATTGACAATTGAATTATAAAAACGAGATTTTTTATAATACACAAACAAAAAAATTGCAAATCTAACGCAAAATTAAGCCAACCTGTATATAATTTGTTTTTTTTTTTAATTAAAAGGTTTAAATAGTTTAAAAAATGCAAAGTAACTGAAACTATTTTTGTGCTTAATTTTAAATGTGAGCTGTATTGCCGTGTGGGCTTTATTTGTCGCAGGTTTTCCCGGATAATAAGGCCTTCCAATTAAGCTAAATCAAATCTCTATTTAAAATTCTTAATTAATTCATTGTAACCATTTAAAAATAAAAACTACATGATGCTATGATTTGTCTAAAACTTCAAATGCGTTATCAATTTCTTCTTCTGGAGATTTGTTTAATTCTACTTTCCTAAGTCTTGTTTCCAGGTCCTCATCCAAGGCCTTCTCTTCAGACTTTGCGGGAACAATGTCTTCGATATCGGTTATATTTTCAAACCTATTAGTGTTGAGGTCTAGGGCAGCTGGGGCAGTGTGGCTGGGGCTGTGGACGTGGTATTCCACAGATGTTGGCCTTTGACCTCGGTCTATTTGTAATTCCTGAAAATTTTTAACAGGTATAAATAAATAATATAATAATATGACATAACATAGACTCGCGCCTCTATTTTCCCAGAAGGGGTTGGCAAAGACGTATGCAGTACACGCAAGTTTCGCCGGCTATGTTATAATAAGTCCTATGAAATAGGGGGCGATTGCCGTCCTATCGGACCACGAAACTGCACACACTTGTGCACTATAATATCTCATGACTAATTTCCGTTGAATTGGCCGTTGTGACCGAAATTCGGTCAGGAGGACCGAAATTGGGTCCTCCTACACCGACGGGCTACTCAAATTATTTCTTTTAAGTATAGTATAAATTATAATTTGAGGATCCCTTCCTATTTATTTGTATAATCTGTGGCCTTTCTTTTTATTACTAAGTTATCAGGCAGGTACTTAAAACTCAAGAGTTTTCATAGGGAGGAATACCGTAAGTATGTCGGTACCTAGTATTATCTATTGTTTGATACCTATTAGGTACTGTGTTTAACTGAAACATGCAATGGAATGCATGATTTTATCTGAACATTAAAATGTCATAAAATACATATTAATGAATTTAAATTTATTATTTATTTTTATATTAAAAGCATGTAACATAGATACAATTTATTGAAAACATGTTTCGATCACGCTGAAATTTTAACTGAAACTTTGCAATGTATTTCTTCCTCGAAGAGCACTGCAATTTAATTAAGTAGGTACCTACTTACACAAAAGTAGGTACCAAATACCTAGGTACTATTTTATACAAGTTGGTAAGTAAGTGTGTTGTTTCTCACAGCCTAGTATTACGCTACAAACAATTACCCCATAAAATAATAAATTAAAACATTAATTTTAAATAGTAGTTATTACGTATCATAAATAATAATTGTACCTTAAAATGCATATACTTAGTGCATATACAATTTTCTCTCTTTGAACTTAGCGCGTTGATAAGTTACCACAGATTATCATATCGGCAGGAAATCGAAAGATAACTACCTAGTACCTACCTTCTGACTACGATGTTGTAGGTGTATGGAAAAAAAGAAGGAGCTTAAGCTGTTACTAATACTAATCATAAATATAATTGCATAATTAATAAATTAAATAAATATTAACTACTTATAAAAAACACGCGCGACACATATTCCCCAATTTCTTTAGCTAAGAACACTCGATCAAGTCACCTTTCAAATAAAAGAACTAAATCAAAAACGGTCCATTCGTTTAGGAGCTACGAGCCGCAGACAGACATACAAAAATACACACGTCAAACTTAATAACACCCTTCTTTTTGATCGGGTATTAAAAATCAGTAGGTCGTCATCTGGTCGTCGTAACCGATTTTCAATCTCATAAAAAATTATCATATCAAAATGTTTTGTTTAAAAAGCGAAAACTGTGGATCCCTTTTTAAGAATATTGCTCGCGCGGAGGAGTGTGAAACTTGGCATCTTTGATTATTTAGCATATTAATCGTTTAAATGGAAAAGTGCAGAAAGCAAAAATTTATAAAAAAAAATACGGTTGCATTTCGACCACCTACTGACTATACTGTCATCACCTGCGTAACCTTTTCCCAACTATGTTGGGGTCGGCTTCCAGTCTTACCGGATGCAGCTGAATACCAGTGTTTTACACGGAGCGACTGCCTATCAGACCTCTACAACACTGATACCGGGTTACACGATACCCCTTGGTAAGACTGGTTGTCAGACTTTCGGGCTTCTAACTACCCGTAACGACTGTCAAAGATCTACAATTGACAGCCGGGGCCAAAAGCTTAACGTGCTATCCGAGGCACGGAGAGTGATAATTAATCTATAAAACTGACTATACTGTATTATTTATTGATAATTGTTCGACTTGTATTAACTGCACTTGTATTATTTAAATAAACTATTATATTCTTCTAACAAATTACGGAATCTATCATATCATAGAGAAAGAGATATGAATTAGCTTTAGTTTAGATTGTAGCATTTTGAAATTTTGTGTGTAATCTTTGTTAATGTCAAACCGTCAAACAGCATTATAATCTTATCAGTCAGTGTCGCGTCGTCGGTAAGATGCTGCTATCATGGTCAAGGCACGGTGTGAGAAAATCAATGAATTGTGTATTAAGGTACCGGATAAATAGTAGAGATATAAGTATACACAATAAACAATGACATACCTAATTATGTAACTATTTATGACAAATATGCATTCGATGCGTCTTAACCCGTCAAACATTGAAAAATTAGACACAAAAGGAAATCAATTGTTATGAGACGCCTTTGTGTCAGTTAAAAGTTTAAAACCTACTCAAGCGACGTAGACGTGCTGTTAAGCATGAGCAGATAGTTTCAAATTTAGAGTAGTTTGAGTTCTGGAAGTAAAGTCCTACTAAAATTACATGCAAATACGAAAATAGTTTCCGAACTGTTTTTATATACTTACATAAAAAGAAGTCACGAGACAGTCTACCACTCAACATATTCAATAAAAAAACGTGATTATACATTATTTTTATCAATTCTCGAATTGTTTATCCTTTATTATCGTTCATTTAGATTAGTTTTGGATTATTTATAATGCATCGATTAATTATTTTAGCAACGTATTTGTAGGTCACTGCGTAAACTTGATATTCTTTAATGTAAATGAGCATTGCACGGACGGAGCATTCCTTGTTCGTTTCAAGTTTCTTACGTATTTGAACTTATATGTGGAATGGCAATGCTGCAGGTAAAAGATACCTAACCATTAAACTTTTGAATGTAGAGATATGTAAATACTTAAGTTGTTCTCTTTCGCATTCTTTTTCTGCTTACTCAGTTACTCAGCTCTAACCGCGTAGATTAAATTTTTGGGGTCGCGGTCGTTAAACGATTCACCGACATTCATTTGACTGATCATTAAATCGCCGACAGAACGTTTCGGTATTGCCGTGTTTTGATTAAAATCTTTGTTTATATAAAGAAATTCTCACCTAAATAAATCTATAAGATCAACAAAGAAATTTTCACTGATGTAACGGATCGGTGTGGTTGCAAGAAATTTAACAATGCTAACATCGACAGCACCCATTGAACATTAACAACACCCAAAATTGAACAATAATAATATGTCAACGTCAAAAATTTGATTTCAGAATATTGTACCTACTTATATGCCGAGCTAATACATGCTCTCTATCTTAAGCATAAAGTAAATAATAATTTATAAATACTACACTTACTTCGCCGTACAGCTCCAGGGCTAGCGAGTGTCTCTTCTTATTAGCTTGCTTCATTCTCCCCGACCGTGATATGGACAGCTGCCGTCGCGTGCCCATTTGAGTGGACTCTGCCTTCTCATCCTCTGCTTCGTTCTCATAGTGAGGACCTTTCCTTTCTGTCGTGTGGAAAATTGACTTGAGGAACTTCGCCATTTTTTTGCGTTACAAGTTAGAATCGCATAGTTTGGTGTGTCTGCCTGTAAGGTTGAGTTAGTTGTTTAGTGATGTTATAGAATTTTTGGGATTTTATGATTTATTTAGTTGGCGAACTGGGCATTTTCTTGAGACTAGTCCTTTAAAAGACTGGTAAATTGCCAACGTTAGTAGATACACCAATACAAAAACAGGTTCGAATGCAAGATTAGATTACCTAGAATTAGAAGAATGTAAGATTGGACATTGCGAAAGCTTTTGATCGGGTTATTGCATCATGCGCTCTTTTCGCAGTGATTTTCTTATAGGAAAACTACTAGGTACTACTAGACTACCTAAAAAACTATGGAATTGGGTCACTACTAATTAATTAGCTTTCGCAAGAAGAGGAGAATTAGTCTTGGTTGACGATTAATGCTCTGACACCAAGCCCGTGAATGCTGGTGTCCCACAGGGCTGTGTACTATCTCCTACTCTGTTTCTTGTCCATATCTATCAATGATATGTTACAAGACAAAGACATTAATTTGTTTGTGCAGATTAATGCAATGCAGAGCACTGAAGACTCTTTACATCAGGCAAATTAAAATTTGGTCCAGGAGAGTGCTGGAACAGACTTACATCTGTAATCGAACAAGACTTTGAAAGGAGAACAGCCTACCTTTTTCTTAAAAGCTGGCGATTCATTTGCAATGCCTCTCACACATCATCAGGTAAATCGCCTGTTAGGTGCCCCTCTTTTCTATAAAAAAAACTACTGAACACGGATTACTAACTAACTAAAAAGTTCCCCTCTCATGTGCTCTACAATCGTATCGCTATCATATCACTTGCTATCGTTCATGCTTAGGCCAGCGCAGACAGACGGAACGGGGGCGAAGAGCAGTCACCAGTCTAAAACTGCAGGGCAGGTTTCTCGACCGCAGAGAGCTTTTATTTCGCTATGCACCTACATAGAAATAACTAAAGTTAAATTTTTATTGTGATTTGTGAAATTATATCTATAACTGCAGTAAAAAAAATCAACAAATTATTGCTTCGCCTGCCACCACTCCGTCCGGTGGCCCTAATTTGCATCCCGCTTACAAGTGGAATGCCTAACTTCACAGACAAAGCTAAAATAAAAAAATGTACATCACAGCTACTTAAATAATTCTAGTTCTACTTAACTACAAAGTACACAAGTCTGTCGATAACACTTACCTTCTAACCACTGTTTCCTTGATAAGCTTGTTTGAAATGCACTCTTTTTGCGATTTGATAACGCGCGCGAAATAAAACGCAGACTAGGGCACACTGCACCGGATTGTACATGGAACTACTATTTACCATAATTTCATCTTCGATAAGATATGAGTGATACTTTATCTATTATACCGCTTTTTATATGATAATTTATCATTATCTAACTAATGGATACTGTTAACTTGATTTCTAGATATATATGTATATGCCAATTGCATTTATTTGCAGATTGTGTTATTTCTTTTGTTTTTAGATTTGTTTAGGTACCTACTTTTATATTTAAAGAAGCCGATCGAAGCATTGATGAAGATACCTATCTGGATTGCGCACTTAACATCAATGTTTTGAGTTTAAAATTGGCAGATCGATCAATATCGATTTTTTTTTCGAATTTAACATTTAAAAAATACTTTAAAAAAATAATCCCAACTTCGTCTTAAGATTAAAACAACACAACGAGACTCAATAAAAAATATTTATTATCTGTTTAAAATGTACAGTAGACAAAATAATAGCTACAAGTTAAAAGAAGCTTCGTTTATACAAAATCGCGTGGAGCGTTAGGTTTACAAAAGACTAGCAAAACTATTACTTGTGAATACTAGAGCGATAACCAAGATCAACAAAACGATCAAAATATGTACGTTCAACAGGAAATCTGTAGGGTAAGCATATAATTGTGTGACTTTCGTAATTTGGCAGTATTAACTTTGGGACGTACTACAAATTTCTGTAAGCGGAATTCAAGTAGTAAAAAAGTTAATGCTACCAAATAAAGAGTGTCATGGAATTAGATGACTTTGCTATATTAATTATACGGAAGACTACCACTGTGTAAAATGAATGCATATTTGAGAAGGTTTAAAAATAATACAAAATGTCAAGAAAATATTCAGATTAGTCTATGAACGCCAAAGTCATATAGAAAGTAAGTACTCTTATGCACCATTCGATCAATAGTGATAAATAAGCATGATTTCAGATTCAAACTTATTACAGAAGTGCATGCCGTCTCCCTCTTTTACTAGAGGGAGACAGCAGTCACATCAACGTCGTATGTTCAACTTTAAACCCGTATTATAACTTTGAAAGTCTTATATTACTGTTTCGCGAAGATTAAATACATATTTTTTAATAAAACATCCAATTGACGGTATTCTGACCCTCGATGTAAAGTTTTACAACGAGGGTAGATATATTTTATGGATAAAGAGTATAAATATATACTAGTTGGTCACGCTATCAATAAAGTAAGAGTATTATAGAAACATAATTAATATATATAGAATTAAGCTCAAGTATTCACAAGTTTGACTTAGTTATTAAACAATATAAACCAAAATATTTATAAAACAAATCAATTTATTATTCTATGAATGTAACGGTAAGTTGACACGCCATTGTTGAAATTAATTATTAATGTTGGCAAGAAGTAGTAGTAATTATAATAGATTTGATATGCGTCATAATATCGACTGTCATAAAATCGACTAAGTTAGTCGAATCAATGCAATTAATAATGGGCTTTATGAACTAAAACTTTTAATTTACTAGGGCTAAGAAGCACCAGGCGTAAAGGAGAAAATGAACTATATTTTATATACAAACTATTCATTTCAATTCAGTATAAAGGCACTCCATTGATTCCTTTCTTTATTACAAACTTTCTTACAATTTAGCTTCCGATTACTTTAAATTTTATGTTTATATCTTTCAACTTTAATCCCTCTACTTATCACATCGTAATATAAATTAAAGCACTATTTATATCTATATAATAATATGTACAAATACTAAAATTTCAGCTAAAATTTTAGCAAAAATGCCGTTAAGATAAAGTCCTTATTGCAATCGACATAAGGTAGAATTTGGCACGCTCTAGGATAGCTGATCGACATCGCCAAAAGTGTTATGATCAAATTGTACCTAGCTAGGTACTGTTTAATAATGTAACATTTCTTATGATCAGTGTTCAAATGTCAAATAAGCGATTAATTATGCATTCAATTACTAGCGAAGGCTCAGCTCGCGTAGATGAATTTTTAATCCTACATTTAAACAGCTTAGTATTGATAGCCTAGTGGCATGACCATTGGACTGCCAAGTCAAAGCTCGTAGGTTCGAAACCCAGGCACGCACTCTGACTTTTCAGATTCATGTGCGTTTTAGAAATTAATTATCACTTGCAAAAAGAAGGAAAACATCGTACGGAAACCAGCACACCTAAGAGATTTTTCAACGGTGTGTAAAGCCATGTCAGAGGCCTACGGCTACGGACGGATTATACTCTGAGACCAGGTTGTTCATCAACCATACGTTAAAGAAAGAAGAAGTCCGCTTAGAGGTTGAATTTACAAGAATCCTTTCAAACTAAACTTCAGAAATATTTATTTCAAATTTATATCTTTAAGTCCATCGGTTTAAGTTGTGCGTTGTCTATCGGTCAGATTCAGTCTAGACTGTACCTAGGTACGGTTTTATATGTACTGTTATCCTATTATTGCTTTCAAAAAAACTTTCTTATCCCTATTCGAACACTGTTCATAATAAACATTAAGCTTAAATGTATTTAAGTAATAGTCATTAAAAAAATAAACTAAACGTAAAAAGAACTAGATAAAGTTCTGTCAATATCATATCGTCATTTATGTTACGTGAATAAGTGGATTGTTGAATCTTTGTAATTAATTGTACGTAATTGCATCTCTGTGTGACAGAAATCAACGGTTTGAATCAGGTTTAATGACAATGAAATGAGCAGGCTAAGATCACACAGGCACCATTTGTAAGGGGTCGTCCATAAACCACGGCTAAGTAATTCTGTTCGAGGCAAGTGACCACGTTCAACAATTTTGCAAGAGAAGGTTAAAGTACATAGATAGCTATTAGAGGATGTAGGTGTATTGAATCGTAATTTCGATAACTTAACTTCAAATTGTAGAAAGAAATAACAGATTAAGAGCAGGATTTGATACTGCTCGAGCTGATTTGAGCCGCTTTGCTTAAATATTATGTAAAAATATTACAACATTTCAGACAACCGTTTAGTGCGGCGCTTTATCTAACTAGAAACTTAAAACGCGCGTACATCTCACAATTATACGAAAAAAAAGGTAATATTGATCATAAAGTCCTTTTTAACTAAATGATGCTGTAAAACAGTCGAAATTTCAGTTTCAGAACGAATTGAATCAAAAATTAACATTTAATTTACAGAACAATGTAATGAATACATGGCTTATATTATACTGGTCACTAATGAGATGGTAATAAAAGCCAATCAATTTTAGTAAGCACCCCAGGTCGTACTAACGCGTTCCAGCCGCGTATTACATTGATTTCGTCGGCTTGCATACACGTGTAACTAGTGTAGTAGTTGGTGTATGACTCAAATTATCGATATTAATAAGAAAGTTACAATATCGTACAAGTTTGCTGCATAGATATGTATGCGCAATAGGTTAAAGAAATATGTAAACATTGGATTAGTTTTAAAAATAAATTGATAGGTACTTGCAAAGAAGTGGAACCAGTTATGTCATTCATTAACTGGTTTTTTTTTTACTGGATAAGGTAAGATGTAAATTTTTACCTCATCACTTTGCACGCTATATCATGACATTGCCTTGTCCAATCTGAGGCAAGCCATCTGAGGCAGAAATCACCTGAATTGTTTTAAAACAAAATTCGCATCAGTCTAAGGGCTGAGAGGTCCTTACTCTAGGAAAAAGTGTGAAAACTTTACGTGGTTTATCGACGGTCAAAAAATATTTTAATAGCTGAGTTCAGAGAGTGGAAGAGATGAAAAAACATATAAGTAGTTTAAAATTACCAATGGCTCAACTAAGGCTGGCCACCATTTGAATTACATTTCGTATTAATAGACGTATACTTCATTACATATACTTTTGTACTAATACCATCGGATATAAGATTTATAAACAACACTATTGTTTTGTCATGGATACCTGAGCACAAAAGTGTTATCGATATTATATTACACGGACTTGTACCATGTACAGTCATGTTCACAATATTGATGGAAGGTATTTTTATTTAACAATCATTTGAAAATATTGACATAGTTTGCAATAGTAGCGTGAGGTGAAGAGTCCACTATTTAGCTTTCATTAGTAATGGAAATTAATACTATATATTATCTATTTTTATTACATGTATCTTTTTAATTATTACAAGCATTGAACTATCAATGAATGTATTAATTAGAAAGAATAGAATTTATTACAATATTGAATAAGTTTCAGCATAACATTATACATATCTATTTAAAGTTTGATAACAACTGTGGTATTGCGGAGGTTTTCCCATCACTAAGGTTAAGTAACGGCTGATGCCTGGGCATGACTAAAGAGATGGGTGACCATTTATAGCATATAATTTACGTTACCATTTAATGTTACCTTCCAACAGCAGGAAGCCATAATCTTCCACCAATACGCACTGAGTAAGTATAGCTGTCTCACTCACACTTGTGTGAGAAAGCCTTAGCCCAGAGCGAGACATTACAGGAATTCTAATTTATTTTTATGATTGCTATAACAACGTCGAATGACAAACGGATTCGCCAAATAATCCGATTGGTCACCAAAAATACAAAAAGATTTTGTTATATAGGTTTGTGATGCCATACTAGCCCTGGATCAAGAGAACCAGGGGGAGAAGCCTTTGCCTTTGCCTTTGCTTTGAGAACACAGGCTGATAGTAGTAGTAGATATGATAATAATATATTATTTTGCAAATTGTTTATACAAAATCTGAACATCAATATTGTATTGCCGGAACCAGACTAAATGTAATGATTATAATTTATTATGCATGTACTTTCCTATGACTGACAATGACGTGTCATATAAAAATCGTCTTGGAAGACTTTTTCAGTTATAAAATAGATAGAAATAAATGGAAGAAATATCCTTCATTCTGGCTCATATACATAGATAAATCCTTTATTAAAAACCTCCTTTTAATAGTCATAACCTTTCATCCTAACCTTTTCCTGAGCTTGTAGTGCATAAACACTTCTAAACCACAGATTAACAACCTTATCTGTAGTAAAGTATCGATAGTAACTCAGTTTGAACAAGCGAAACAAAGACAATTCACTTCATTACAACGGTTTAAAAAGTCCCAATACCACAAAACTGCTAGACATCGCGTACAGTCAGCAACAAAAGTTGCTGAACACAAGTTTTACTTACTATATGGACAGCCGTACTGTCGTCCAGAGGACTAAAATAGTCTTGATTACGAGTCTTACTAAGTATTTTTTTTTTCAATTAACCAACTACTGTTTCTGACTGTACATCTATGGCTCGAATATCGCATCGTTGAGCTGAGTTACTATCGCCGTCATCGAGGCCGCAGTCGGTCGTCATCAGGGCTCCTATGTCCTCTTCACCCCGCGTCCAACGATCTTACGCGACTTTACATTATGTACAATAACACTATGATTAAACGACCTGTTCCGAATCGTCACGCGTACTAGAAACCGCATCGGTAGTGGTCGACGTCGCTGCACTTCTATACAATTTTAAATTAGACTCTGTGTAATCTAAAATTTTCCGACTGGAATGTCTAATGTACAGCATTTGTCTGTGGTAGATTTTGAGAGCTCCTTTTATTGTTATATACGTGAGGCCTCCTAGAATAGTTCTGTGAAGGTTGTTTTGTATGGAACGGAAGAATATCTTGCCTATGATTGTGGAGATGGTGGGTAGTAACAGCGCTGAGCAGAAGATTCTTGTGGGGGATAGATGGGAGTTCGCGTTCGGATTTTGATGGTTGTGCCCCGTCACTATGGCACCTCTGTCTCCTTCCACGCTGGAAATGAAAATACTAAGGTTTAAATAGTTGGAAAGCATCTTGTTTTAATATGGAGCACTAGCACAGGATGATTCGAGGCAATGTTTTCTGGAACTAGATATAAAGTATCGTCTCATTGTGAGTAGATAACCTTTAAATAAATATGAACCCCTTTAAACACTGGATTGATACGTTATGTTTGCGTTTTTACTCCTATTCCTACGTTATAATGAATATGTCTCACATCTCATCAACATAGAACCAATAATTTTATGTGCACTTATAAGTAATCTAGTAAGATCTTTCTGAAGGATCAGGGCCTAATTAAACTATTAAACGTTTTTTTACAAAGAAGTTTCTTTTCGTTAAATTTAAAAAAAGACATGGAATCTATGTGTTTCCATCCTATATAGGGTTATTTGTAAAAAATCAGCTATTCCATAATTTTTTTTGAGTCATGTGAACATAAATGTATGGAACAGCTGACTTTTTTTGCGACTTCAGGGTTTGTCCCATAGGTAGTAAAAGTTTCTTCATAATGATGAGTTTAATGACCCCTTCTAAGGATGCTGGTGTTTTACAAATAACCCTGTATATAAACAATTCAAAACACTACCGGTTTTACTATTCTTACAAAAAGGTTACATTAGTCTAAAACCACAGAAATATACTCCTGGACTCCATAATCGAATCACCCTGTTTTTTTTTTTGACAAAAAAAATTGGTAAAATTAAAATACTCACTTGCCAAACGGTAGTATATAAGATAGAGCGGGTATTTTAGCGCAGTATTTCCTCAAGAAGAGCAGCACGGAGTCTTCCCAGTTGTACATCTTTGCGCTTATGAGGGTCACTGGGATCGTCGGCAGAAGTACCAGGAGTACTAAGGGGTCAGCCGACTCCATCATTTCTAACCCTTCCCTGTGACCTACAACCTGGAAAGAGATAGAGATAAATTTTAGTAATGCAATCAAAAATAAATTATTATCGTTTATAAGTATTCGTGTCCCGTGTGGTTTCCGGCCTAAGAACAGAACCACCCCTACTCGTCCCGCGGGTGTCGTAAGAAGCGACAAAGGGAAAGATCTGGAGGATGGGCAGCAGCACCCTTCTGTGTAACAGTAATCATCTGCTACTGCAATCGCCAACCCGCTTGCCCAGCGTGGCGATTATGGGCAAATACCTCAAATGAGCGCACAATAATGGCGCGCATTGGGAGAGGCCTATGTTCAGCAGTGGACTAATACAGGCTGATGATGTTATAAGTAAAAGACTCATGGTGACAGTGACTTACGATCACCAAGATCAGTTTTAGATGGGTGGCTATTTGCAGTATTTTTTTCTATGTCTAGTTACCACTTAATGTCGTAAATCTTAGTGTGGTAGCGGTGGCCAGTAACGTGCAATAGGTCAACGCGGAGTGTTACAAATTCCTACCTCAATATGTGAGAAGGCTTTTGCCTGGTGGATTGACAATTGTAAAACAATCCTAGAATGGAGACTAGGGGATCGTAGAAGACCGATAGGAAGAAGAAGATGACATAATCAAGATGGCAGGCATTAACTGGATCAAAACAGCCCCAAATAGCTCTGAATGGAGATTGTTGAAGGAGGCCTACACCAGTTTGGCAGAGAATGGCTTAAGATGATGATGTTGATATTTTTGTGTGAGCGGGAGTATTGGGGGGTGTGTTTGTCTGTGGCATCGTAGCTCCTAAACGAAAGAACCCATTTTGTTTTTTTTTTATTTATAAGGTGATTTAATTAAGTTTTCTTAACTAAACAAAAATAAGGTATTTGGGTTGAGGCTTTTTAAATTTATAGTTATTTTTGTAGTCAAGTAAAAAATAGCGATGTGCATGAACACTTAAAAAAAATCACGTTATGACTTACTTTTTCATTAGAAAAGATCGCATTGTACCTGCCAACTTAGTAATTTAGTATGTTTTGTTTGTCTGTACAAAACATTAGTGTATGTCAATCAAAGTATGACTTTTGGAGCTCAGTGTAATAACGGCTTGGTCAACCATTTTGTAACGCTCATATTATATTCAACGATTCTGTATGGTAATTTAGAACACATTTAAGTCTATAGATTTTGATTTATATTTGTACTAATAAATAAAATAATGTCCTCCTGACCGAATTTCGGTCACAGGGGCCAATCTCAAAGGAGATTAGCCATCGACGCGGAAGATATTATAGTGCACAAGTGTGTGCGTAAACGTAAGTGCACTCTCTAATCCCTCACTCTCTTAGTCCGATGGGACGGCAATCCGAAACGACCGGAGAGAGATCAGGCGCAGGGCCAACGGCTTTACGTGCTTTCTGAGGCACGGAGTAAGTGATAATTAATTTAACTCATGTAACTTACGAAAAGTCAAGAGATACGCGCTTTGGGTTCGAACCTGAGACCTCTGACTTGCCAATCAACAGTCAACACCCTTAGGCTATCACGAATATTTGTACTAAGGTGGCAATCAAGCGTACGGTTCGCCTGATATTATATATGATGTTTGCAATACCAGGGGTATAACATGCGCGGTATGGAGAGGGGTTAACTCTAACTACGATAATTTAACACCACACAGAAACGTAAAACTTATAACACCACTCTTTTTGCGTTAGGTGTTAAAAAAAGGAAGGATATCGATTCGATGCGTATATTTTTTTGTTTGTACACAGATTCTCCGTGATTAGTGGCCACTCCCTTGATCTTAGACTTGAAATGGAGTTATAACTAAACTGTAGTTTAGTTAGTGTAGAGAAAGCGCTGACGTAACAAACAAACAGAAATCGTATTGCGTAACATTCTTACAAGTACCTATACGACAATTTCTCGATTCTCGATGAACCGTCACCTATTTATATTATTATTAGCTATTATTGTCCCACAGCAGAGCAAAAGACTCCCTACTCCTTTCACTCTTCTCGGTTTTTGACAGCCCCGGATCTTGAATTTTTTCGTAGCGGGCAAAAGCTGAAAAATGCCGACATATTTTTACCTCATCATCATCATTTCAGCCATAAGACATGGATGGACATAGGCTTCCCGCAAAGAACATCACAACGACCGGCCTACCTAATGCTGTATAATCTGAGTAGTGTATTCATTAGCCAAGCTTGAAGTCGCCGCCCTCTGAATGATCCGGGGCTGGTTTTGGACTCTGCGAACAATCTTGCTAATAGACTTCTAGCTCGTCCCGCCTTTCCTTGTGCCTGCTGCTGCAACCTCGGTCGCCTAGTCTAAGTCTAACGTTGTGTGGACTCCACTCTGTATCTGTAGTGAATTTTGCCCACAGCATTCGTCCGACATGCGGCAGGTGTGACCAGCCCAGTTCCACTTAAAGATAGCGGCTTTCTGACCATAACCATGAACCATAACTGATAGTATTTTGTAATATTCAGATTTAAAAGTTATCGTATTAAAGTTACGTCTCCTCTCTTATCGTATGATTGATACAAGGTGGTGTCAAAGTTTAAACCGCTCGTAGGCCTATAAAAATACTAGGTTTTGAATGAGTAATTCTTTTAGACCCAAGGGTAACTACTCATATATTATTAAAGGACAAAGGACATAATTATATTCTCATTTATCATGATTTTGATTAAGTATGTTAATGTTATGTTAATTTCCTTTGCTTAATTTTTCACTAAAAATCTTTATCAGATCTATTTTAGAATATGTTTATCATCTAAATGACAAGAGAAAGACGATTTCATCCTAAAAAAACAATAATAATAAGTATGTCATGCTGAACAGTTATACAAAGGATCCGACGTAACTGTATCCACGCTAATTAATTGACCAAGTCACGGAAATCGTGACAAACGTATGAAAAAAATATAGGTTTTGGAGTTGTCCATGAATCACAACATGTTAGTGTCAACTGGGGTTAAATCAATACTGGACATACATATTCTGTACCCTTAGTACCTACGACATTATAAACTTTATAGCAAACAATGCATCTAGCCCCGTTAATAAGATTTTTTTATTAAAATACAACGTGACTAGGCGCTCGACTAGGAAATATTATTTTTATGACCTTCTTCAAAAATCGGCCAATTATTTTAATGACCTCATTTTATAGAGCGAAATCAAGTGTCTCAATAACCTGACTAGCTGCATAAGTTCAAGTCGCGACTCCAGCAAATTCAGACGTAGGTACCTATTGGCAACTTATTAACAAATTCTTTCGATCTTTGTAATTTTAGTTCAACACTAGATAATATCTTAATGGCGTACCCATTAAGTTATCAACAGTTGTACGTAATAAAAGTATTACTATAATTGGGTACAACGGTCAAGTTCAATAATAACAAACGAAAATGGCATAACTTCGGCTACATTGTAATTGCAAATGATGTACACGTCATGGACATTCTGATTGTTTTATTGTGATACTGATTTGTATTCGAGCTAGCAACGACTACGAGCATCAGTTCGTCACGCTCACAAACTTAATAACAAGCGATTCTTAATGCATGACAGTTGCAGTACGCGCCACGGATCTCGTAATATAAAATAAGGTACATTAGCCACGTCACACGTGCGAGCTAAACATCTAGCTTTTAGAAATTAGAAACCAAATCGCCGTAGCCCAAATATATTCCAATTAAAAGTTTTGTTAAAAACTAATTGTCTGGTTGTGGCCTGGGTCCACACGAACATTCCTAATTAATTCCATTACAGTCATGTCCACTTCAACTTGTTCAAATAAGTTTTTATGTGCATAACCTAGGCAAAAATTACAGTTCGTTATACCAAAATAGACACTCCGTCATCAACATTCATATGACATTGAATTTATTTTCCCCAATCAATAGAAATTGTAGCATTGTAACCAATTCGACATGCCACAGTTAATTTGTTTTTACGTCCAGGAATCGATTTGTGAAGTGAAGTTTCGTGAAGTCGATTATTCCAAAAGTCAACCTTCAATAGTCTGTGAAAGGTTCGAAACTGGAGATAATAGAGAAATTAAACTTGATTGTGCTTTAATATGTCCAGATTAATGTGTGACGTGGCTCTATGACTGCAGGGTCCTCGATCCCAATTTGGGAGATCAGGCTCCCTTTTAAGATTTTCCGATTTCCTTCGAAACATCACTATTCGAGGGGAATCCCAGTGAGATGAGATCAGGTCCTCTCAGAGGAGAGCACCAGTGATTGCAACGAGTGCTAGAGAACCGAAGTTCTCAGAATCTAGGAGCAGAGAGAACCGCCGAAGAAGGTTATCGGTAAAGACTCCTTTATCATCCCAAAGACCAGTATCCTTTAATTGATTACCACGAAAAGGTCAATCATCGACAAAAAAATAATAAACATTCATCATAAAAAAGGGCAGTAATTGAAAAACCTCAGGTTCCCCTCTATATAACGACTCTACAGAATATATCAAAAAGTTTCAAATCTAAAATTACTAGTTAGTGTTTAATATAATATCAATTCCTCACCTGCATAACAGTAACAGCTCCATACGTAATCGCAATCCAGTATATCGAGCCAAGTAGAACTCCTCCAGCTATGAACGGGCAGATTTTGTGTGTGATCTCCTCCATGGCATCTAACAGTGCTACGAAGGCCCCCATTGAAGGAAACACTACGATATATTCTGCTTTACACTGCGGACAGAGCACTTTACGGGTAATGTTGCCTCGTTGCTTCTCGTCCACCCACCGCTGGAGACAGCTTTGGTGTACCTAGAACAAGGATATGGTATATGAAATATTTCTCCTTGTAGTATAAACTGGACTGGTCGTGATAGCCTAGTGGTGGTGACCGTTGACTGGCAAGTCAGTGGTCTCGGGTTCGAACCCAAGGCGCGCACCTCTGACTTTTCGTAAGTTATGTGCGTTTTATAAATTAATTATTACTCTCCGTGCCTCGGATAGCACGTTAAGCTGTTGGCCCCGGCTGTCAATTGTAGATCTTTGACAGTCGTTAAGGGTAGTCAGAAGCCCGAAAGTCTGACAACCAGTCTTACCAAAGTGTATCGTGTAACCCAGTACCTGGGTTGTGGAGGTCTGATAGGCAGTCGCTCCATGTAAAACACTGGTATTCAGCTGCATCCGGTAAGACTGGAAGCCGACCCCAACATAGTTGGGAAAAGGTTAGGCAGATGATGAGTATAAACTGGACTCACATCTGAAGGACTGGTCATAAATACACTAGAAAGACAAGTGAAAGAATGCTAAATAATATTGGTTGGTTGGAAACAGTTGGAAACCTGGCACCTAATTGACTAGTGAGATTGATCAAAAGAAAGTCTTTGATTTTGAATAAAAAGATTGTAACTTTGTTATGCATTTTTCCTGCACCTAGATTTTTCCATCCCTATTCCTCTTTTTTTCGTTTAAATATATAATTATATGGAAAATATTACCGAAAAACGGATCTGTCAACAATTGCAGCTCACCGCAATTGTAACAAACAAATAAATTTACGCATTCAAGAGTAGAGGAAACAAAAAGTAGCGAAACAGAACCGGGTAAAATAAAAATATAATGATAAAACACAAGACATGTCAATCATTATGATATGCAAGCACAACTCGTTATTCTACAACTACTCTACTCGTGTATATTGGGATTTAAATAACTTTTTGATGATGTTATTAAAATCATTATGCTTTACATGTATGCGCCACGGCTTCTCTAGACCAAGGCTGAGAAGTTTGCTGCGGGTGGCGTTTGCGCATAGAATAGTCACGTAACTGTTCCTACATGCAAGAAAACCTGTGAGATGCTTATAGAGCTCTTTATTTGATTTCAGATCCTCAGTTAATAAACAATTAACTTTAAACGCGACTATTCCATGAGAAAATCATCCTGCAGCTAACTTCTACTTGGAGATCCGTGGCTTGTACTGAAGATACCAACTCACATATGAAGATTTAAAATCTTCGTTCGTAGTTGAAACTACGTATAGGATTCGATGTTCACGATTGAAACTACTAATAGGATTCGATGTTCACGGTTGAAACTACGTATAGGATTCGATGTTCACGGTTGAAACTAATTATAGGATTCGATGTTCACATCTACATCTACTATACGTAAACATCGCCACATCGGGTTAATGGTACAAAGTTGATATGACAATAATGTTCTTTTTACCCAACTACAAAAAGGAGGGTTATGTAACTTGTATGCTCTTTCGCAATTGTGAAGTTTGTTTGTAAAATATTGTTTACGTGTTTATCATTAAAATGGAATGGAACTTTGACCAGTGAGAAAGCATTGTGAGAAGTATCCTCAACAAAATTCTTTAAGATTTATTTATTTAAACTCTTTTGTTAAGTGCGATTCTTATGCTTCTTTTTTAAACTTACTTTTTTAAAAGAGACATAAACATACACCCTTATTGTAGTTCCAGTGCAAGTTTATGAACACAGCTCAACACAGAACTTCACAAAGAGTAATAAATAACATCTTAGACAAGACCACTGAACCACTGAACTGACCACTGAAAACTGGCGTAATTTGACACTCACTAAATAAAACCACACATATTGACGTCAAGTTCGAACAAAATCTTAAATTATTCTGAATTGTCTGAAGGGTAAAATATTTAATTTCCTATGTAAAACAAACAAACCAATAAAACGTTAAAAGCATTCTAAATTAACATTTCCGTATTCTTTACTTATGATTCAAAATATAATTGCGAAAGAATCATGTTTTGAATAAATTTATGTAGGTAAGAAGGTGTTAGTTAATTCATTCTATTATTCTTTATGGAGTCCTTGATCTTTGATCATTTCGAATTTGAAGACGGAACAGTCATTTTAAAAACGTACGGTGGCCGCACAATAATGGTAACAGACCAGTGCAGTTTTAGCCTTCGTCCGCGTCGTAACGAAAACGATCTCAAGGTTAAACTGTTACTACCTAAGAGTACATAAGAAAATCTAGAGCAACCCTATAGAAGTATGAACTGTGAGCACGGGTATGAACAACGCGGCCGCGACACGAGCTCCGTTTGCGATCAAACCTCGATCGACTGCGGTTCAACTAGGCTCCACGAGCGAAAAAGTTACATTTTAGCTTATATCGTGGTTAACTGCTGAGTTAAATTTTGAAAAACGTCTAGAAAACATAATTTAAAAATGACATTTTAACATTTGTATGGTGAGACCTGCTTTCGCTCCGCACAAGGCAATGTGGTTGACGTTATCACTCTATATTTTCTTGAATACTCTATGGTTACTACTAACTTGCTGTCGACTGTACTACGGTAGGAAGCTAATGAATGACGATATTCATATCCATTGAAATGTGCTATCATGCCTAGTAATCTGTATTAAAACCAAGACGGAAGTCCACACAAGGCTTTTTGCCTTGGATCAAAACAAGATTTAAAGATACGACGAGTCATAGAGTCAATGTGGTATTATTCCGACAGTCCGTTGAAAATAGAAGTCGGGTTTCTCAAAGACGCCTACGTTAGCTTAAGCATGTGCACGGGATGGAGCCTTGATTACTTCTACATAGATATTCTGCTGTGCGCAGTAGCGATTATGAAAAATGACATTTGGACACCATTGATTCGCATTAAGGAATGCTCAAACCGAGACATCCACTTCTAAAATTTAACACGGAATCCGGCATGCCAAAATTGCCAAAGGGTACACAGAATCCGGAAAGCCAGACAACAGTACATTTTTAGAAGATTGCCATGCTTGCGATGATTCTGATAAGCAGAGGAAGCTAACATGAAACCATGCGGCTCATAATCAGAATGCTTTATTTGTAAACATAGGTAGGAGTGTTGCAATATTGAGTTAATCGACCACCACACTGTATTTTTCCGGCTTGTGGTAGGATATGTAGACGCGAATTTATGGAAGAATGCCAGTTTCCGTGACCTTCGACTACAGGTAATATAAGAACACCGGGGTGGTTTTAGCTGGTTAGAGTCCGGCACACCCCTCCGCCCAGGCAGTGGAAATCCATCCTGTTTTCTTCGAGAAAAAAGGAGTATGAAGACGCAAAGTCGAAGCTGGATTGGAAAAGCTGGTTTTGCTGGATTGGAAAATTTAATTTTGGGCAGATGACATTTTATTGTTCCGAGAAGCCGAGAACCGGATAATATATTAGCTAGAATTTTGTAATAGTGACTTTTTGCAGTATCTTATATGAATTATTTGTGCAATAGTCGATGCGCCACGTCCTGCAAATCTATGGTTACTGCATTTAAAACGCGCTCTCTCACGCAACACAGCCGTATCGTAAGCCTAAACAATTTACCGGAACCGAAATTTCAGCAACATTGGTATTTTGATTCAAGATACTCAAACTAGAAATAAAGGTCAAAATCATTCCATTTGGGATGAATAATTTCGCGAGTTTATACCTTTACATAATAAACAAACGACTCTCATGATTTTCCAGTGACATCCAAAATCGATTGAAAAGGAAGAAACTAGTTTTTAAGTTTAATAGGTATAGGCTGCCCCTTCAGAATCGGTACTAATAGATATTTAAAATTACTTTTTACAAATAACAAAACATAAAGCGGAAAAAAGTAAGACATAGGTACTTAACTAACTCCTTAGTGACCCTAATTCCTCATAAATTAATGATAAAACTGCCCTAATTTCTTTTCGCACGCAATAACAACTGTTTACAGATACAGACTGATAACGAGACAAAAACAACAATTTTGCAAAACTAAATAATAAATTATCTTCAGTTCCGCATAGATATCAGATAATATACCGATTGATACCTACCTGATTGGCTTAAAGTACAACATGGTGCCTGCTACCTGATTCTGAAACCGTTCACAACAATCGTTTCTCCGTTGAATAGATTCGCCGACAGAATATTCATGTGTTTCGTCGATAGAATATTGCCAACTACGAACGTTTCGTCGACAACTCGACACAAATATTCATCTTTGAATATTTGAATTAAACACAATATATTAATAAGGTGTCATTAAGTAGGTAGTTATGAGAGGTTTGCTATCATCTGACGAGGAGTTCCACTTTGTATCTCCAAAGTTTGTCATTAAATCATGACTATATTTATATAGGTCCCATATAATCGGAGACAAATAATTATGTCTCTGACATACATACTTTTTCAAACAAAAAATAATTACACATCGGCTCACTAATCACCGAGTGGTCGGCGGCGGATAGACATAAAAAAACATACGCATGAACATCGGTCACAACATCCATCTCAACTCAACTCATCACATCTCAAGTGTGTGCACTAACACGGGTGTACTCTCTTTTCACTCACTCTCATAATTCGATGGAATAGCAATCCGACACGACCGGAAAGAGATCAGGCGCAGGACCAACGGCTTTACGTGCTTTCTGAAGTATAGAGTGATAAGTGTTATATCATTGTGCTAACTACTACTGACAGTTGACACAAGTACACAACAATAAGTGATGAGGAGAGTCAGAACAAAAACCGATAAATCACATTTGTTTTTGTCGAAAAATGTAAAAAAGTAATTGTAGTTATCGGTTTTTATTCTGACGCTCCTCTTTATTTATAATATAACACACACATATATGAAAAGTCAGTGGTGTGCCTTGGATTCGAACCTGAGACCTCTGCGGTTAGTGCGCCTGTTTGAGTAATTGTAGCCCCACTTGGCTTGGCTGACTCCAAAACCTTTGTTGTGTTATTTCTAGGTTTTTAGTGTATTGCAGTCAGTTTTATTTTTATTACTAATTACATTGACTTTGATTTGTATCTGTAAATGGGAGAACAGTTTAAATATGACCTTTATATTTAATAAACAGCTCAATATCATTTATTTTGGTTTTTTTAATTGCATAATTGGTTTCTGGTTATTATCAAAGTTTTTATTTGCATTTATTTATCCAGGCTAGGGACACTAAACATCACTACATAGTATAAAACAAAGTCGCTTCCCGCGTCTGTCTGTCCCTATGTATGCTTAGATCTTTAAAACTACGCAACGGATTTTGATGCGTTTTTTTTTAATAGATAAAGTGATTCAAGAGGAAGGTTTAGGTATATGTATAATACATGCATATTAGCGTAACCGTGTGAAGCCGGGGCGGGTCGCTAGTAAACAATAAAATGTCTGTAAAACTTCTTGCCTTGCGAAATTATCGCTTGCATGCTTTCCGCTACAGTTAAAAAAAATGTAATATTTAATTGATTGATGGAAATAAAAAGACTCATTAACTGCAACAGTGAACAAAATAATCATTAAGTAATTTAAACTATGAAAAAGACAATGTTTTGTTAGGACTATGATAACTTGATTTAATTACAGAAAGCTGAAATTAATCCACATTACCTTACAAATTTAAACACACCAAGATCTGCTGAATACTGACCAACATTTTTGACAAATTGTTTTTTATACAATTTCTACACAAAAACATTCTTCGCTACAAAAAAGAACAATCTCCTCTAAAGAATTCACAACCTTTGCAATATTGGAACCTGTTTACAACATAAGACAAGTAAGAAAAAATGAAGTTTATTTGTGATCAACAATAATTTATTTACAAACCAGTAGTAAGATAACCTTCAGCGTCTTAGTAGGTACTTAAACAAGAGTGTTACACATCTTTTAATATTTTTTCTAAAGATCATACCTATACTATTATGTGTGTTATGAACTCTGGCGTCTGTCTGTAAGGGGATCATCATCATCACCAGACTGTATTTAGTCAACCTCCAATGCGCGCCATTTTTGTGTGCTCATTGGAGGTATTTGCCCATAATCACCACGCTGGGCAAGCGGGTTGGCGATCGCAGTAGCAGATAATTGCTGTTATACTGAAGGATGCTGCTGCCCATACTCCGGATATTTCCCTTAGTCGCTTTTCACGACACCCGCGGGACAAGTAGGGGTGGTTCTATTCTTAGGCCGGAACCCACACAGCACATTCATTAGTTTATGGGGAAATAGTTACATAAATGGTCACCTAATGGTAAGAGATCACCACTGCCTAGGCACCCATAAAACTTTGTTGCAGTTTTTACCTAACTGCCAAAGAAGGGTTATTTATCATGTTGCCAACCTTGGAGATAGAAGGTTAATTTCGCTTTCGGAACTTTGGCTGAGCTGATGAGACATTGCATTACAAATACCTACTGTTATTTAATTCTCATATTGTCTGATATGCTGTACCTGGCTCTACCTGTCGGACACTGTCTACAAATTGACAGTATCTAAGTAATTAGTAAGTATAAGTAATCACATTCGAAATTAATAAAAAAAAGTAGGTAATTTCCTTTTAGTTTTTCTAATAGTAACGGTACATAAATCTCCTATTATCTAGAACCAAGTAACTAACAGTCCTGTCCCTGAGATAAAAGAATGTTGTTTACATCACGAGATGAACTGATAACCTTGGAATGACAATAATACATCAACAAAGACTTCAAACCACTGACAATTACAAATTACCTTATAGTTAAAAAAAGTTTATCTGTCAGGAGTTATCGTCCCCCCTGAATTAGGTATGTAAAAATAAACCTGAGATACTTGAGCGAGTCCAGAATAAATATCTTTTCTTTCTTTCTTTCTAGATACAAAAGGTTGTTTACAGACATGGTGTGAATTTCTATAGATTTTAATTTTGTTTTTATTTACTTGACACTGGCAGAGTTAGTAAATGATAAGTGTTTTGTTAAAAAAAAAATAATTTGATATTGAGGCTAAAACCTGGCTAGCCAATCTAGATTTTAAAATATAAGAAGAGCATACTTACATCAAGCAAGAAAAGCTATATGATAATGATATTGATTAATATTATTGATACTGAATGATATAATGATAATGACATTATTAATTTTGTTAAGTTTTAACTTGACTGCGGGTTTACTACATCTACGGGTCGTGACTAAAAGAATTTAAGTTATTGTATATAGTTGTTATTATTATTAAAATATTATATTAACTTATTATAAACAACATGTCAATGAACCTACAATGTTAAATCAAGTGTACCTATATGTAAGGAGGATGACATGTAGAAATGACACTGACCGAAATCTGACACTCCAAAAGTTTAATTATTTGAAGATAAAATTCAATTAGATTACAGTTCACAAATAAAACTTCAACAGAAGTCAAAATTACAGGTAAGTACAGATAGTGACAATGGATTTACTTATTGTCAACCTTTAATAAATCAATATATGTACTTATCTTTTTCTAAATCTACTAAATGTAGAACTTTAAATTGTAACTACAGATACCATATATATGTTTGCATAAACATAACAAATCAATCATGGGAGCAAAACATCATGTTTCAGAATTTTAATTTAAACAAACTATGTTTATACACAATAAAACAACTGGAGCACAAAATACGCTTTCACTTCCTCCACATGTGTTTATATTAGGGAAGTGTGATTAATGACTGCGGCGGTCTAGAACTTGTATCGATAAAACAATCAATTTCTAAGCAATTTATTTCACAGGTCTAAAAGATTATTAATTGTCAAGACAAAGAAATTATTTACCATTTCAGACACACAATCTATAATAAAAATTGGCTTACCCATTTCGTGGTTCCAATACATTTACACGGCTGCACCCATGCTGCTAGCCTATCATCGGCCTCCGTTGCAAAACATACCCAACACGACTTCGTATTGTCATCCTCAGCAGGTTGCAACGCATGAGAACTTTGTACAGATGAATCCTGAGCCCCAATCCCAGACACTGGCCTTTCACTAGACATCGTGAACTGCGTTTTAAATTAAGGAATTAATATTCACACTAAAAATCAGACGAGCGTACGATGATAGTTCTAAACGACAACTGCCAATATCCTTGACGCTAATGAAACAATACCGCAGTTTTTTCCGCAAACGATAAAAACACTTTTGTAATCCTAATCAACAGCTGTTTAAAATTCTCGTAAAGGTTTTGGAAATTTCGTTCGTTTTGACAAGATTATAATGGAAAGTTGAAGTTGTATTTGATTTATCTTCACTTCACTTCTTTTGAATGGCGAGTGAAACTGTGAAAGCCTTAGGCCCACAATTACGCCAATGACAGGTGTTATGATCGGAACGAAAAACTATGTGACAGAAATTCAAGGAGGTTATATACAGATACCAAAAATAAATTAAGTGAAAAGTAAAAAAGGGATTAACATTTTATTTTATAAAATTAATAGATAAATAATTATAACCATAAACTGCATATTCATTGATTTATCTTGTCTTGTATGTCTTCAAAATGAATGAAATGAATAATAAGCATAGCTGAACGAAGCACATCTGTCTGACAGAAGCCGTCAAATCAAAAGTCACCCATCAAGTCCTCAAATCATGTAGATAGAGATGTTACGTGTTGTAACAGTTACAAATACTTAACAGTTATTTAAAATTATTATACTTTTATTATTAAAAATTATTTTATTAATATTTAATAAAATAAGGTTTCTCTCTCTGGACCCCTAACCACCGGTAGCTTGGACCCTGTTCCCGATACCGGTGGGCTACTATATTTTATATTTTTAAATGTATATTTTTTTTATATATTTAAAAATGTATTTTATATGTCTAAAAATTTATAAATGTAATCTGTAATAATAATAACATTATTATCCACCTGTTACGGCTGTTACTAACAAAAAGTAAAAACAATGGTCATGCTATGTAAATCAATAAAAAAATAAATTAGGTTGAAAAAGTGACAAGAAGTGACAGAAGAGAAGAAACAACCAAACTTTTCAAAATTTCGACTAAGTATACATTTTTTGAATTTACAGGTTGACAAGCCATAAACGTCAGTATCTATGAAAGTTTAAATTAAAATAATTTGTGATTTGACTTATAGGAGATCGTAAACCAGCGTTGGACTTGCTTAAATTTTGACTGGTATTAATAACGTATTAGGACGTAACGTAGTAACGTAACTGGTATTAGTGACGTACCTGTTTACGCAGGTTTACGCACAACTTTTCTAGGTACAGTATAACTAGCAGTGTTGGCTGGTGTTACATGCAAGGATTAAAATATAATCTCATCCTGTACCTTTATTTTAAATCCGTAGACAGTTCAACTTGACAAAAAACGAGTCAGAGGTAGGCGGTGACAGCTGGAACTAAAAATATAAAAATTTAAAACTAAGTTTAAGAGTACTAAAATAACTTAAAAGTGATTTATTTGATTATATTTGATGACAAAAATTCGCAATAGTATTAAGTAAATACAAAATAACTTGTAATTTTGAATTGTAGTGTGAGAAGTGTGCTAGTGACGCGGACGCCCCCAATTTTTCCAGACTATTTTTAGGTCAAACTGTAATTGAATACCTTGGCAAAAAGTTTAATTTGTGAAAAATAAGCGTAGTTAAATTAATATAAAAACAACAATGGTACTTAAAAATGAATTCTCTACACGAGCAACTTATGCACATGCAACGCAGAAAGAAGCAGCGGTTGCTGGAACGCTATATAGAAAAAAGTCCACTGTCATTTTTATTTGTTTCTGATCTGTCATTGTCAGTCTGTGCCACTGTCAAATCAAGTGTCAAAAAATGGTCAGCTGTGAGCTGTCCTTTGCAGTGCCTCTCTGTCCGACTTGTGCACGTCGATTTCACAGTTGTGGTTGTGTAATAAAACTTAGTAATATATGAACTTTTGAATAAAAGTAAATGGTTTTCGTGTTTTTTATTTATTTATAAGTGCAACAACAATCAACTTAAGATTTCAAGAAAATATTGAATACGTCTTTTAGGTAAGTGTAAAGTTCTTTCATATTTTATTCTTACGAAATTTATCGAAATATTTATGAATAGTGTTACTTAATAAATTGATTTGAATGTTTTTTGCATTAAAGAAAAATACTCATTCAAACGTCCATAATAATATTATGGAAGTCTTTTCTCCGAAAGCATCAGCATTATTAGCATGCTATTTACATAACTTTGTAGGTTTTATGTTATTGTTAGTGCTTACGTTTTGACTCAAAATATTTATGTGCCATACATAAAAACATGAGGCAATTACCTAAGATACCTATACTGTAGTTTTGAATATAATATATTTCAATGAACTGTTGTTTCTGAATTTCTAATCAAGGTGACTACACTTAAGGTTTTTTTATACTCTTTGTACTCTCTACTTATTTCTTACTTGTATCAGGGTGTATTGTATTGTCTTGGCACTGTTTCTCTTGCACAAAAAATACAAAGTATTTAAAAGTAATTTTTTACCAATTAGAGTACTTATTATAAGCTTAAAATTGCTTAACGTTAATGTAGCAGTTTTATTGAGACATATCACTATTAGTACTTTGTCGGTCACACTATAAATTTATCAATGAAAAAAAAACAACTAAAAATTAAATAAGCAATGAAGATGAAATTCACCAAACAATGTCAACATTCACCAAACAAAATCATTTTTGTGTTGTCCAAAGTTCTAAACTAAAAGCAGTCGTAATATAACATGTCAAAAATAAATGTCTAAATGTGATAAAGATCTCCAGAACGGCTGGACCGATATTGACGAAATTTTTGGTGTGCGTTTGAGTGGGTCCTTGGATGGTTTACAAATTCATTAAGCCGTGTGAAATTTTCACATTCAGTTTATTTTTTCTAAATTAAACTTAAGAACTCACACTAGGATTTTTCTCCTGTATTGTGGGTGCATTCAGAGATATCATTCAATATTTATAATTATCCCAGAAAAAATATCTGTCAATCTCACAATAGAGAAGAAATTGAACCCAGGACTAGGTACAAGAATAAATATGCTTAAATAGCTTTGAATGAATTTTTATTTTATGCCTTTTTTTATTTGAAAACATGATTTGATCAAGCTGAAATTTTTGCTGAAATTTTGTAACGTTGCATTGTTCTCCCCCTACAAATGGTTTAGTTCGATTTTTCATAACTATGTTAATTGATTTTATATCTTCAATGAGCGAGCGAGATAGCAGATTAGCGCGAAGAGGCGCCTTAAGCGCTACTCCAATGGTACACCTTACAACTATACAAGACACAGCGACCGGTTACCCTTGAACACATGAGAAGGGGAATGACGTTTGACTTCAAATCGACTTGTAGCCAATTCGCGTTAATACGTCACTACGGTTTAGTACTCGCGAGTTGCGCATCATAAGCGCGCGTGCCTTTAGCCTCGCGCCTTTTTTCAAACTTGGAACAAGGTATTGTCACTTTCACTGCTAACTGGCTGTTTTGACGTTGCATCATCGAGCTCACATGCTTGTCGTGTGCAGCCATTTCGTAATGTTTTAAAAATCTTGTGTAGGTTATGAAATTATGAACGAGTTTTGATACAGTGAGGTGTGTAGTGTATGAGAGGTCACATTAAATTATAATGTCGTTAGGTGTTAGCAAGATAAGTTATTTTAAAAAAAATTGCCTTTTGATCGAACGAAACTAAGTTAAAACTATTGTTTACATATTACAATACCTAAGTAATAGGTAATACCTAGTTTGCCGGATCTGGGGCTCGTAATAACAACAATGTGGACCCCTATCAACGGCAGAAGAAATCCAGGTGATAAAGACTGGGAGAAGTGGAAGGAGAGCAAGTAAAGGTATGATTCCGATCTCGACTGCACGCAACAGTGCTGCCACTGTGGTGGCTTCATACCTTAAGCCTTTGCCCTGCAGTGCGACTGAGTATACAGGGTGATAATGATAATAATTTTAAAAAATGAACTAGAATACCTACTACAAAACTTACAACCATAAAAACGAGGTTTTGTTGTAAAAATGTCTGTCATCGTTTCCAATCTAGTTTATGAAAAACCGATACTTTAATTACCTGTTATAGCACCTATGTATGTTTATAAACAGTACTCGTTAATTGAGCATGCTTTTTGTAAGTAAACCTACCTACTAAATCACGAAATACTCTTCTTTTTTTTTCTTTGGCGTATTCGTATTCGAATTCAAAGATCTCTGGATAGGCGCATGAATAGGCGCAATAGGTATAGGTATGATTAAAAATTCATATCTTACCACCATCTTACCATTCTTTCGTTGTAATTTTTGTCAAAGTTAAACACTCAATTTTTTACATACATTTCGAGTGTCAAATTTGCTCAAATGCCCACTCCAAGCCGATGCTATAATTCATACAACATTATTATATACATTATTCATAGATATCCAATATTTAGCATAATCATTTGACGACCCACCAATCCTGGGCTTGAAAGAAATCACCGGACCATAGCATTTTATCGAATTTATTTACTTTATGTCGATGTTGTATTGAGCTGATAATAACGTGTGCGATTGATTAATTCAATTTGTTGACCTCTCTGCGACGAATCTCGACATTTGAGGCGAACTTTTGAATATGTCGAACAGACAGGTCTTTGACCCGTCTACTATTAAAACCAAATTCAAGTTTTTCCGTTATTTAGGCAGATTTTAAATCGGAGAAACTGGATTGTGATTTGGATTTCAAATCACATCTTAAACAGTTTGAGGTGTCTTTATAAAAGGACAGTTAAAACTATACAGCTCCTCTGTCTATTGGGTCGACGTATCGACAGATCTGGGGCTCTACTCCGAAAATCGAACAATGATGTTTCGGATCGGAACGTAATAATGAAGACCATCAAACACAATCCTTTCCACCAAATTACCACTGTTTAATTCAGAAAAAAAAAACAATCTAGAAGGTAATTTAACAAACAAACATGCGATCCGACAATCGAAGCTTCGTTGTTAAAATTTCGGAGTAGGCCCCCTGACGGAAAATACGTTGCGCATGATCTCAGTCACGTAACGCCGGAACATACAAATACATAATAAAAACAACCAATGTTGCACACTAGTGTTTGTGTTACAGTTATTATAACTATGCTGTTACGACAACGTATCGCATTATTTTATTGTTTAAAGGATGCATTTTTTTCTCTACAATCTTGTTGTTCAGCTTTAAAGGCAGGTTCAAATTCTTCCAAATGAACGCAACCGACCGATGATACGCGCGACGCATCTTCCGCACGGATCCCTTGTACGAGTTTGCAAACCATGTGGATACTGATAATTTTAGTGACACGTAATATAACTGTCTCTATCTTTCCGGAAGAGTAAAAACGAGAGAGCTATATTACTTCTCTTCGCTTCTAAAACTGTCAGTATTTGCCTTAGAGTAATATCTATACTCTAAGGTATTTGCGTAGTTTCAAAACTCGTATTAGGCCTCCCGATCTGCGTCGACCCGATTACTCTAAAAGTTTTGCATAAAGCCTACCATGGTTGCGAACAAAACGTATTCAACGATCTGTTTGATCTAAAAGAATTTGAATTTAAAATAGTTTTTAACTTAATTGCTATAGATAGGATGTTGTGAAAGAGGTGTTCAGATGTTTTTTTTTTCAGTTTTTCTTGCGCAATGTAATTCTGTATTTCACTTATGCCTTTTAAGCTAATTGTTTTACTTTCAACGCGATATCATGTTCTAATTACATTAATTTAAGATCCCCATATTATATGTGGTCTTTTTTTAAATAAATTTATTTTCATTTTTACCGTCATTGGTAGTGGAAAAGTTAAAAAAGTGCCAGCTACTCATTGTCGGATCTAGTAATTTGTAAGTATCTTATTTCCCGTAGATTCTCAGCTCAAGTCGCTCGAATTATTCTATTTTATCAAATAATCAGAATTAGAATGAGAGACGTATTAGAATTTAGAAGTGCCAGCAACTTGTTGTATTAAAATTTAAAAGTTAAAAAAAGTGCCAGCAACTTGTTGTTGGATCTAGTAAAACCAAACCTATTATTTTAATTAATTATTATTTTATTTTTATTTTATTTCGTGGTCAAACACATGCTTTTACATTTAAAAAAAAGATTCATTCACCTAAATATCACTAGATGATTAAAATAAGAGTGTTGTTAAAACCATTTGAACCTACTCGTCTTTTCGATACATTCATACCCAGTCGCAGACTAAGCCTGTCAGGGGCTCGGGGTGGCCAGACTAAATGGGGCTGGTCCCTCAAAAATTGACGTGTCTACAGACACGTACACTACAGTGTACATTTTGTAAAAAAAAAAGTACCTATATACGCTTGGCGTCGGGGGATTTATCGATATCCCGAGATCGAGGGGATCCCAAAGGATCGGGGCCCAGGACGCACCGCTCCCTCCTCCCCACTTAGTCCGCTAGAGTGAATACCACAGAAATGTGCGCAACTTGTGCGCACCGTTGATTACCTGTGTTGCAAACACTAAACAGTATTTAAAGTTATTTACTTACCGTTTGCGATCTGTTCTGGCCCTAGAGTTGATGATCAAGCAAGATTGTAAAGAGAATGGTTGGCCTTGATGTAGATTACCTAGTACTTTTAAGTTTCTTTAATGTTAACGTTCCATTATCTACGAATCCTTCTGTATTTCTCCTTATTGTAATCCTAGTCTTAAATTAAAGAGCTAAAACGCCAGTCAATTGAATTAAACCAAGAATTTAAAGTTTGAAACAGTTTGGTATAAGTACCTATACACGTTGCAGGTGTATCTACCATTGAATTGATTGAAAACCTGAAACGAACTATAGTGGTTCTATACAGTAATGTTCGTATGGCTCTACAACATGTATTGAACAGCTGATTTTATTTATTTATTTATTTATTATATACTTTATTGTACACCATTTTACATAGCACAAAAAAAAGAAATAATTGTAACAAAAGTTGTACAATGGGCGGTCTTATCGCACAAGGCAATCTCTTCCAGACAACCTTTGGATGGAAAAGAGTGTACTGGACAAGATATGGGCAGCGTTTGGTGCACATATTAAATAAATACCTTCCTTAATAATTTTATTCGTTTTCCCATAGTAAAAGTTGTTCATAATGATAAGTTTAATGACGTCTTTCTAGGTTTTCAGATAATTGAATTACACCGTGTATACCCGGGTAAAAAGTAATAAAAAAAAAGTCAGATTGAATCATCCGAAATCCCAATGAATGTCCGTGCTATCTCAATCGAGCCGTGCCAATCATCGTCGACATCGTTGTTATGTATGAGCTCAGAGCTGTATCCTATTGAATAACATTCTCAAGAGGATGTGCGGAATATTTTTGCCTTGATGCATGTAACGACACGTAAGTAACAAATCGTTACACAAGTATCTAGAATACAAACAAATAAAGACTGGTTTACTAACCACTCAACCATGCTTTATTATAGTAGGTACTTCATAGTGTACCTTTAATTATTATGTTTCTCGAAGGTACAATAGTTGCAGAAGTTCCGCAGATTTATCGTAGGGACGTATTTGTATGAGACCTGAATCTGAAAAAAAACAACAATTAGAACTGAACTCACAAAAATAAATAGAACTGTATTGAGGACTTTCTTTTTTTTGGTCTGTTAAAAATTAAATCAGCGATGTAACTAGTAAGCATAACGTATAGCAAACGGCTAAAAAAATATTAGCCTACCAATTAGTGGCGAAGGGTCAACTTTTGTTAGAGCCGAGAAAATGATTATTGAGCTATAGAAGACTACCACGCTCTACTTACTAGGTATATCATTTTTCAATGGGAAACCGCAGGATTCGAGTTGTATGGAGTCTTCGTGGCGAAGGCTACTATAGGAGAGATTTATTTAGGCACAAATCACAATACATATAAGTAACAAAAAAATTACATAATATAATCCAGTGTGTGTTAAGCTTTATATCATGTTAATACCATTACTTATATAATTATATCCGGTTATACATCGGTGCACGGTGTTAATAATGGGGTAAATGAATGTTTTTTATAATATACTATGTGCAGTTTTATTGCCTTTTCTTCTAGCCAATTTTAACTTAACCTTCACGGTTTTTGCAAAAGAATGATGAATGAATAAACCCGGTAGTTACCATGTTTCGGCAGCTTGTGTGAGCCTGCAGTTTTGTTAAATGTGAAAATTTTTTATTTCTTAAATATTTAGTTCGTTGAAATCCAGTTGAAATACATACATTTCGATTTAATTTATTATTATTTATATTTTATTTTATTACGGTTAAGACAATTTTGATTGGCGATATCTAAAGTTTATTAAGCTTTTGAATGTACATAGAGGTAGTTCTCAGAAAAAAACATACGTGTCATCTCCTGTGTCTGATGTCATGTAAGCCAAATTACCAAAGTATACATTTTACGCATAGGTACGCGTGCTTGTCATCTTGCTACGTTCATTTTTATTTAGTTAGTTCATTAAATTCAATGCTGATTTGATCACAAACGCTGGCAGAAGAGGAATATAATATAATTTCATTATACTGTAGGTATATTATTAACGCCATAGACTGAAATTATTAACTATTTCTTACTAATAATAGATACTTATGACATACAGGGATGAGGGACGTGGGGAATTTCCTGTATTATAATTCTGTCTCTTCTTCGCCATTTTTTGGTCATCTCAATTGATGACATTTTAAAGTTTTCATAGACAAAACATTTAAAACTACCACTTTAAATTCAGGGCCCGCAGTTTTTACGTTTACCTACTTGTATAATTTTATAAACGGACCCTAGCAACGGATTTAAATCTAAGTTTGTTGTATATATTTGAAATATTTTTTATCGCCACGCGTATTTTGGTGAAGTAAACAAAGGTTTTCGTTTTGTGACCTGACTTGCATTGTAGAGAAAAATTTACCCGCCTCGTCTGCGTAATCAATAATGCTTACTGACTTTGCCATTGGTTTTTCTCTGGTTTGACTCAGGCTTACCTCTTGGAAAAATTCACCCTCCGCCACTAGGGGATGGGTTTCTTTTTAAAATCTGAAGTGGCTCCTCGATCGATATTCTAAAAGGACATGTAAAGATAGAAATAATTACCCTGAAAGTAGTCCAACAGTATTGTACTTTTACACAAAATGAAAATGCAGATATTGAGAAATGTACCTAAGATACTTTTTATTATATTACATTTAACGCAAGGGCAATAAATATTTTTTAACTGGAGTTTCATGTGCGTGAATGTGCACACACATACACATATCTTAATGTACTTGTTGTCCTTGTCTATACCTTATGGTACAACAACATTCATTATAAATAATTACTAGCGTTGTAGCATAGAACCTCGTATCAAATGATTGCAAAGAGTACTCTACCTCCTAACGCAAAATGAGATGATTTTAAAGGCATTTCGGTATGGTATTTGGACGTTTTATTTATAAACAATACCACCAAACAACTCGTCGTTACCAATATCATCATTACTCATCTCCGACAATGACGACTTACGTTCTTAGATGACATTCTACTACCGATTGCATTGCATTCTACAGTTCTACTGCTTTTAAGGAAGCACAACTATCCTTCTTACTTTTATTGGCGCGACAGCTATTTATTTATGCAAAAAAATCTTCAGTCTACTTCACTATGTTTCTTACAAAAACTTGATGTCAAATTTTAGAATAATAACATTCGTGAGTCATATTCAAATATTAAATGGTATTACGGTTTTACCCACGGCTTGATTTCGGGATAGCCCGACTAGTTTCGAACTCAAACGGAGTCCGTTTTCAAGAGTAGTCACGCGGTGTCGCGGGCGCTGCGTCGCGGTCCTCAAGGACCTTGATGTCAAATATAATACTGCCCAAATTGTACTAAGCTTAACACTACTAGTAGTAGGTGCGTATTACCTGATGTAGATTAAGGCCATGTCGTCAGGGTCGCTATTTAATTTAACGTCAATAAAGAGAAGCTGTTTGGTTATTTGGTAATATTTTCCGCTAGATGATTGATGACTTTGTTGATACGAATATTTTTGTAATATTCAACTCTTTGACGGAGGCAAATAATAAGTGGCGAAGGTGCAATTTTTGTTAGAAGTAAGCCAGAATCAAACCGATATTACTGATTATGACAATTTTCAATAGAAAGCCAGTAGAAATAGAATTGTATGGAGCTTTCGCCATTGGAGGGTATTTAGAATAATATTCAATATGGTTCCAGTTTTAATATGGGTTGATTACCTTGTTGAAAGTTTAATTGGAGATGCACTATTTATTTTGTGCTAGTTCACTTGTAAAGTTTACTTATGTAATAGGTCGCGCACTTCCCCGGGGCCGATACCATTCACTGTTGTGTTTCAAGTAGGGTTGCCAACCTTTTCTAGAAGAACTAGAGTATATTGCGGCACTTACATCACAATTTTTTATTGTTTTTGAAGCAATTGTAGGCCTTCGAAAGTCAATTTATGCAAAAAGAGTTTTCTAGCGTATTAGGTATTATAAATGTTATCACTATCACTACATAGTATAAAACAAAGTCGCTTTCTCTGTCCCTATATCCCTATGTATGCTTAAATCTTTAAAACTACGCAACGGATTTTGATGCGGTTTTTTTAAATAGGTAGATGATTGAAGAGGCAGGTTTATCCGCATTGCACCCGTGCGAAGCCGGGGCGGGTCGCTAGTAGATTATAAAGTACCTACAAAAAAAAGAGTACAATACTCTATTTTATAGTATACGCTTGACAACCCTAGTTTCAAGTACAATTAGATAGTCGTGAGATGGAGTCTTTGAACGAAATTATTTAAAATGTATTTTATGCTTATATTTAGCTAGGTAATAAACATAAACTGGTTTCAAATATTGAATACAAGGCTTACATGTTTAGTGATTATCAAAATTACTTACTTTTTAAATTGTGAGAATGTAGCCAAACTCGTTTACAACTTACGAAGTGTTATCCGTATAATGATCAAATATTTGACATTAACGAAAATCATTTTAGCCAATATTTGTATTGCCATAAATCTAGATTCTAGATACCTACTAGTATTACAAACAAATTCCTTGGTTTCAGATGAAAACAGGAATAGAGTTCTATTTTAAGATAGGGCGTTTTATTGCATAAGCATGAGCTAATCTGTCACCCACAATACGAATAATATCCTGCCTCTCCCCTTTGCCGCAACATTGGAAGGCAATTCGCAAACTTCTTTAGTGTCACATATAAAAATTGCAGGACTTAGAAATATGTTCTGAGTCGTGGCCAGTGTAAACCAGTGCCAGAGTCAACCTGGAGAAAAACCAATGGCACAGTCAGTAGACATTATTATCTGTGCCATTTTTCAATAGAAAGCCAGTAGAAATAGAAACCGAGAGATGCTTATTAAAAGCTATAGAAATCAGTAGAGAAAAGATGATAGGACACTTTATAAAAAACATCATAGAAGGCAAAATCGAGGGAAGGAGAGGAAGAGGTAGACCAAGGAGAACATAATTCAAACAAATTCAGGAAAAAGTGAATGTCATGTCGTATCAAGAAGTTAAAGAATTGTCTGAGAATAGAGAAACTTGGAGGAAGCTTCACCGACAAGAGCAAAGCTCTTAAATAAATGAAAAAATAAAAAAGAGGCCTCCGCCACTGGTGTAGACTTGCCCATATCATAAAATTAGCATTTCATAAATAATATATTGTTTACACCAGATCAATGATAGAAACAGGAACGCTTATGGTTATCTTATACCAAAAACACAGTACCGTTAAAGAATATTATTTATTATACCGTGAGGTGACTGACTGACAGGTAACGCACAGCCTAAACCGGTGGACTTAGAAACTTAAAATTTAGAGGAATTATTCCTTGTGTATTTAAAAGCTGTTCTAAAAAAGCGGGTGAAATAATGAAAAATCTAAACAGATGCATGATAAGGTTCAACGTATTACGTATCAGATCAATTTAATCAGTTCTGAGTTTAAAAGTTTCTCTGTAAAACTTTTGTTCTTACTCATGGGCATATAAATAAAAACAATTAAATTATTTAATTTTAAAATTAAATAAGTAAACTCAATTTTAGTGGCTACGTTTCGAAAACTTTAGTCCTGCCTTTTGTCTCGATATGAATCTTTTATTTGAACGATATGACACGCATAAATGATTAAGAACGGGTCTAGTCCGTCCGAACCGATCGGCTTCATCCTGTTATTGCAAATGTTGCTGTTTGTTTTGGACTTTGCACCTGACATTGATGACTGTACGACACTGACTGTAATTTACAGCAGCACACTAAAATATTCGCCATTGATCTAACGCCAAAACAACACGCAAATCAAAAGATTATTTGTTCATATTCTTTAGTTACCAATTCTGGATCTGTATTAGGATCGAGATTGCACAAGAAAAAGTTCGGGTCTACCCGTACAACGTATCCAATGTATACTGTCTTCCATAGTAGGCATCAAAGTATATGTACTATCGTGGACAAAGCTGCTGCACCACTCTAAGGTTAGAATCGCTTGCACCCCGGCGTCCGAACGTAGCGCTTGCCCCGGCCTACGCACGTAGCATCGTTCAAAGCATTTTGACAGCAAAGTGGTGCACCGTTCATGTCCGCGATAGTACCTACATGATGTTTTTATAAAACTTTAAACAAGAGTTTAACGCCACGCAGTGTGAAAGTGACGTTTAAACAACAATTTGAGAGGAGTGTTCTATTTGTTCATACAGAAATGGTTAGAAAATTATCCTATAATTATAATTTATCTCTAGTACCTATACGATCCATTGAATAACGTTCAAGCACGATAGATATTGCCAATGATATGATGAGTTCCAAATGATTTGTTGCGCTTTGGGAACTTCATCGTAAGGTACCTATTACGGTAGTACAGACAAACTCTACTGTCTAACAGACTTTCTCCTTTCAAGAACTCGGGTTACAGGTAAACAAATATGCAAATTGACATCAATAACGAAGCATTCATGCGTTCTGTTATCAACCATTGAAGTGTTAACGTCCATTATCACATTTTCGAGGTCTACAGTAAATTGATATAAATTATTTATTATTTTCTTAAACATAGGTACTTTAGTATCTTTAAAGGTCTTTATCGTATATTTTATTTTACTATGCTATTTTATGTACGGGTGCTATTCATTATTTAGGGTCATTATCACCGCTAGTATTTTGAGAGAAGTATTTGTCTTGTCCTAAAACGTTATATTTTTTTTGTCTCTTTAAAATTATTCTCCTAAAAAATGCAAAGAAATTCCAAGGTTTATAATTTGAATGTCTTTGGAAAAAGGTTACGCATCCTATCAATACATATTACCATTAATTCTTTTCTTCTTATTTTTTTGCTTATTTTGTCTCTGACAGTTACCCACTTCGGTCGTTATTCGACCGTCTAAGGATATCTTCTTTTAGATATTATATTATATCTAACAGTGTGTACTTCTATAGCTTGTCTAATCTTAAATAACAAGTGGCATTTGAGCAGTAAAATGTAGCTTTATTTAGCCTAACACTAATAAGAGTACCTACTCGTACTTTTGAGTTAATCATGATTTCAATGTCCAGAATATTAAAAAATTCAACTGTCAAATTGCTGTCAGTTGCATGCAATTTATTGCAATTGTATTAACGCTGAATCATACGTTAATAATGTACGAAAATAAACCAAGATAGTCTTATCTTTATTTTCGCGTAACTCATTAATTATGCATGATCATTAAGACTTGCCCTTTTAACTGGCCACACATTAACGAGCTTTATGAGGCAAACAACTATTTTGGTTTATTAGTATTTCCCCAGAACTAGTAAACAATTTACTACGATGTACGAGATGATAATATTATCGGCTTCTATCAGTTAAGAGAAAATACTATCGCTGTTTAGTTAATGATAATAAAATAGATACCTACGATTCTTGGTGCATATATCTATGCGTAGAATCAAGAATTTATAGCAACTGGCACTTCCATTGCTATTGAAAACAAATATGTATATTTAAAAGTCAATTTTATGTATAAATTCCTTGGAAATACGCAGTTGGTAATGACGAGCGACGTATAATAAAAACTGAAATATACCTACATATACTTAATAAATATTAAATTTGGGTAGCATTATGTTTTTTTGACCGACCCAATCGACAAAACGTATTCACACTAGCATCCAGCATTAGAATAGTACCTATATTCTTTGATTATGCTGAGATAGAGCCCCTTTTTTGGGTTCGAGCAAAGTTTTCTTTTGATGTTACTGATGTCGTTTGTGCGAGTTCAGGATAAATGTTTTTTTCTTTTTCTTTTCTCTATCCAAAATGCCAGTGACGACGACAAAACATGTCGTTTCCGAATTTGCCTGTAAACCAACTTGAGTGACAGCTATTGAATAGTGTTGTCCAATAGCCGGCGATCAGTCATGAGGTCAATGCCAGTGAATACGTAACTGTTGTAACTACGCTTTCAGTAGCGAATAATGACCTAAAAATTAAGTAACCGATAAGAATTGGGAAGTATTGAACTAGATTGCTTTTTGGTTGTGTTACAAGTTAGTGATTCAATAATTTTAAATACGGTACGGTCTTGGAACTAGAAACCCAATTCAAATCTTATTTTATACTATGAAAAAGTTACAAATTCCTTAATTAGGACATAATGGTTGGTAATTTGGTACGCACTTTTGCACTAGGGTTGTGATGAGTTCGTATACAGATTTTTTTTTAATAGGTTGCGGTAAATTTTGTAGATGACATTGGCTATGATCCGGGGTGCGGAAATTTTGAAGGATGACTTGGACTATCATTCTGAACTTGGGTTCAAGTTGGAAATTAACGTTCCATATAATTTGGCACCTTTAAACGGGAAGGTAAAATATAAATTAAGAGAATTGGTTCTTGAGGTGTACATTTTGGTCATGTCAGATTTATCCTTCAAAATTTCCGCACCCCTTAATAAATATCCTATATAAATAGGGCTGGAGTTCTTATTTCAAGATTCAGACCCTCTGGTCTGTAGAAAATAACATTTGGAATACCTGCCTAAAAGAAGGATTTTTTAATAATCGAACCAAGACAGACATTTATTCAAGCAATTATTATTATTTATACAAAAAATATTTTTATTTTAAAACTTAAATACTCTACAGAGCGTTTTTATGTGGATCATCCTCCCCTTAAATCTGAAATACTGGTACAAAATTAATGATAACATACACAATGACTACTCAAACTTTCAATATTGCTTTCACTTTTCTGTATTACTACGTAATTTTAAATGTAATAACCTGACAGTTGAAGTTTGAACTCAATCTATAAATCGATTATCACAATTGTTTCTCACAATCGGTTTAATAATCCATTGTGTAGCTTAAAGACCCGGTTGTTTATTTGTCTTGTGTCTGTCTGTCTCTGTATTGTCAAGTCTTGAAGGCTACATACAATGGTTATACGTAGATACACAGACAGACGGAGATACATTTAAGTACAAGAAATAATCAAATCAAATTATTTAATCTTCATTCTTTATCGTATCGTATGGTTGATGAATAACCTGGTGTCAGAGTTGGCTACCATAGACCTCTGACATGGCTTTACACACCGTTGAAAAATCTTTCAGGTGTGCTGGTTACTTCGATATTTTCCTTCACTGCTTTAGCAAGTAATTGTTTCTCTTATCGTATGGTTGATGAACAACCTTTACATACCTACCATTGAAAAAAGCAAGTAATAATTAGTTTATAAAACGCACATGAATCCGAAAAGCCAGAAAAATAAAAAAGGTGGTGGCTTGGTTTCGAATCTTTTGGCAGTCCAACGGTCATACAATTAGACTCTCTATCTAGGTACTTATTATCTAATCTCAGCTTACTTTTTTCCGAAGTTCTGAAATTTCAGAACTCCAAAGTTGGAATGCTAAGCAACGAAATCAATTTCGGAACTTATATTAATCTTCCGAATAGCCCCTATAAGATTCTCGCAAATAGAAAAAACCGCATACTAAATTGACTATCATAACAAATTTATCAAAGTCTACTTAGATATTTTTTTACTGTGGTCTGTTTTTGTACCTACCTATTGAATAAATTGAAATAATATAACACTGTCCTGGGATATCAAACCCCAGAGCTTGCGACTCGATAACGAGGCGGTTATTGTTCATTATTACTTTTTTACGAATAAAAATGCTCTATTTTTTTTCAAGTATATGGTACGGCGAGTGACCAAAAGTAAAATATTTTTTTTTATAAGTAGATGGACTGGCGAGTGACCAAAAAAAAAAATTCTTGAATTTACTCTTTTAAATGTTTACTAAGGTTGTAATAAATTATGTTTTACCTAAATTGATTACACAGCAGCTATTATTCTATGGTAAACATAGAGTCTACATTACTGGCAACTTTCGAGGACGATTATCAAGACATAACGACTATTTGTATTCTTATGAAGGAAATACTCATCAGAATAAATTGATACTTCCAACGGCAACGTTCAAAGGTCATATCCATTTGATGGAACACGGTTGGCAAAGAAAGTTTTGGGGACCAACAATAAAAAAAATTATAACCTAACAATCTCCTACATTGTCATAATCTCATAGAGGGAATAAGGAGATGACCTTTAGAGAATAACACGTCAGTTCATAACTGATATGGGTTTTTTTTTCATCGAAATACCATATGGGACAAACTTTTGAATGCGATGCCTGGAGTTCAGGCATTTAAGAGTTTTTTTGGGTGATCCTTATGTTAGTTTCGGCATTTTTTACATAGGTTTAGTTGTTTCATGTAACCTTCAGAATTTACTAGAGTTGCAAGTCGGCTGAATATCTAAGATTCAATCAATTAATCTTAAGGCCGGATGTAAAGAGGATCATAATGTTACGCGTTGCGTTGTTTGGGTATTCATATAAACACTGAGAAAAAAAAAGTAAAGACCCTTAAGAGCATCGAAATGCCAACAAAAAAAATGTAGAAATCCTTGTTCTGGTGAATCGAAATGCCAACAAAAAAGTAGAGGTTTGTAAGTAAGTATTCTGGAAAATCAAAATGCCAAAAAAAGTAGATATCCTTATTCTGGTCTGGTGAATTGAAATGGCAAAAAAATAATGTAGGTAGAGTTCCGTATTCTGAAGAATCAGGATAAAAAGTTACGACTATTGGCCAAAATGTATTTTTTGCAATTACAATAATTTAGTTGGTATTAAATGATGACCGGATATGAAACTATGTAATATCGTTTATTTCAGTTGTTTGTTCACGAACAGCATTAATTCTTAGATACTTCCATTCGCCTTGAGAAATGAGGACGCTGAACTATGTTGATGAATATTAAGAATTTAATATTTACGTTCTTTTGGATAATTAACTTCAGTAAACATAAACTATAGTTTCCGCTTGAATTTTTATATACTTATGTACTTTTTTGAATAATAATTTTTAAACTTTTATATTTATTCAGCGAGGCAATGCAGCCAGCATTTTGGGAACGTTGCCTACTGGTAGCGGTCTTTTAGATTAAGGGTTTTGTATATTTATTTATTTTTAAGGTTTTAGTTTATAGGTTTGTATATATAGATAATTTTAATTAGATAATAATTGATATTTTATGTTCTATCTGTATTTTCACATAATATTTATTGAGTCAAAATCTTTTATTAGAAAGACTTTTTTGAATATTGATGATTTTGTATAATTAACTCCTACATTTGTAAATTTCGTATAAGTAGGTATATCGTGAATTTAATAGACTACACAAAGTTTTGTTGTATAGAGTGATAAAAATGTTTCAAATAATATAATAAGTATATATTTTTACCAAAAAAAAAGAAAAATATTTTCTGGTGTTATATTGGTTGGGTGTGCCATATATCCCGCTTTTAAGCCTTCTCAGGACACGTTCCGCCAGCACCCTGAGCGGGACTCCCAAAGTCTAACATAGCCAATTTGGCGTGGTTCACCTACTTTAGGAAAAACAACCTAATTAAGTACCTAGTGCGATAGATCTCAAAAAAAATTGTGATTTTGAATAAAGACATGCATTGTTGTATGCATTTTTCCTGTAGCTGTGTCCCGATTTTGCCGTCCCTGTCCCGTTCTTTTTTCATATTTGGAAAAACTAATCTATCAATACTAGTTACGTACGACCTTAGTTGCAAATATTATTATTACTAGACGTAGACTGTACTATAACAGGAACATGTGGTATGAAATAGGCACTTGAGTCACATGAAATATATTATGTAAATATCTAACAGGTAAAATAATACATACATACACATTACTCAGTTTCCGTTTTTTAGATTTTGCTGTAGGAAAACCTGTAATTTTAGTTAATTAATAGATTATAGAATTCCTTTTCCTAGCGTAATATTATTATTCATACCTGTATGCCTGTTCTACCTTACCTTACACTACTCAACCCCTACCCTACTCTACCCCTACCCTAACTTGCCCTACCCCTACCCTAACCTAGGAGTATAATTCAATTGTTTTCAATAGTTATTCTGCTATTCGGCACGGAGACAAATACAACAAATCAAAAACCATGAAAATTGGTCCAGCCGTTATCGAGTTAGTGTAACAAAACCGACTATCCTATTGTATTTTAAGATGTCATAAATAAGCATTTCTATTTGTCAGAATTTGAGTTACAGTTACAGGTGGAAGAGATAATTATGTACCTAGATACAAATTATTTTTGTCTTAGAAACAACTAAATATATATTCTTAAACATTGACTCTAATAATTTGGAAATGTTTCAGTTTTTTGTTCAGCGTATCGTACTGTATATTAGGTCTGCCTACGCAATTTCAGACGAATTTGTTACGCAAGCAAAGAATATCAACCTTACCTAAATATAAACAACTGCAAAATGCAATTGTTTTTACTTTTGAACGACTTCAGCGCCATCTAGCTCAAAAATATTGATTGTATTTTCAAAAAACAGAAATATATAACATACAGATAGACAATAAGCCAAATTAATATTGCATCGTCATACAGGACTTCTGAGCTTTGAGTCTAGAAACAATAAATAGGCTATTATCTTATTAGGAAGTCAGTAAAAAATCGAATTCAATACCATACAGATAGACAGGCAGGTACAATCCCCATCACACTGACATTTGATATTTGAATTCAGCCCAATTGTATCATGCACAGTTGTTGAAATCTCAACTTGAGTGAGACTGTTTGATGTAGTGAAATTCCTTTCGCTTTTATTCTGCGGAATTAACTTTTACTACAGATTTATTATTCAATGCCGTTTTCTTTAAAATGCAACCGGATGCAGTGACTTTAACACAATGATTTCAAAAGGAATACTATTGTATAAGTCAATGCATTAAGACTATTTAATTTGAAATTAATTTAAATTTTTAATTTAACATTTTAATTAACGCAGTACAAATGAACTAGGTGTGTATCGGGAAAATTCGGAAATAGTCGGCGAACTGTGAGAGTCGAACGGTGAAATGGATAGAACCTACCTACAATTATTTTGTAATATTCTGATTATTCGTGGAGATAATGATTCGATATGATTACTTGTTGATGACTAAATTTTAAGTTAAGTACCAAATATTTTTTCTAAAAGTACCTTCTCTTCTAGATCAATACGTTTGTCTATCGACTATTCAGATATCGAGTGGTAGGTCATTCACTCATCTTTGACACACTTACTCCAAACTTCTATTTGATTATATAATAATATCTTTGTTCTACATAAATAACAAACAGAAGCAGTGTTAAAACCGATAGTTTTGTTACCGCAGAGTCATTTACATGATTATAACATTATACATATAGGTATGTACCTACGTAAACATTTCACAATAGAACATACAAGATCTTGTTTTAGATAACGCATTCTACTTGTATTCTAACTACTTTAAGCATATACTCGTATAATTAGTAAAAGGGTCATTATTTGAAAAACATAAATATTTTCGTAATATATCATTGTTCTCCCAGATATGAAATAATTATATAAATATACCTAATTTCCAAAGGTTATTTATTGGATGCCCCTGTCCACCTGTGGTTTATGTGGAAATAATAATAATATGCAGTATAGTTGACTTGCTTTCGCCTGCGGCTTCGCCCGCGTGATAGGTATCTTGATAAATTATAGCTTGGCTAATTATAGCTTTAAGAGCTAATGAACCCTGAAACTTAGCTTCTATAGACGGCCGAAGGGGTTTTAATACTGTAAAGTTTTATCAAAATCCGTTTAGTAGATTTTGCAACAAAGATTAACAAACATCCATCCATCCAAACATCCTCACAAACTTTCAACTTTCGGGCTACGACAGACTGTCATAATGACATGACGAAATTCAAAATTGAGTTAATGACCAGCATTTTTAAGATAATAGGTACATATGTAAATATGTGCCTTATCTCAGTGGCTTGCCTAGTATAACAACAGTGCAAGCCCAACAACATTTTTTAAAGTTTACATTGAAGTAAAAAAAATGTATTAGTTTTATTAAGTACTATATTTGTATGAAGGGCTTTGGCAGGGCTTCGAAACTGTATGATAAGCACGCCCCTGCCTTATCTATGTATGTGTCTTAGCCACGAACATCCTAGCGAACTCAACTTTAAAAATATTGACCTTCTTCATATCGTATGGTTGATGATCAACCTGGTGTCGATATGTACGTAAGTACGTATGGCTTTACACACCATTGAAAAGTCTCTCAGGTGTGCTAGTTTTATCACGATGTTTTCCCTCACCGTTTTAGCAACTGATAATTAATTTATAATACGCACATAACTTACGAAAAGTCAGAGATGCGCGCCTTGGGATCGAACTCGCAACCTCTAATTTGTCACTAGACTATCAGTGCTAAAAATACTGATAGGGCATCGACTGTGTTCCATACCTCACCACAAACGACTATGGTGGAGATCACGTCCGATTCAAGGACAATTTCAGTTATGATTCGATACAATCGATGCTCATGAACGTTAATTCAGATCGGGAGCAGAATAATAATGGGGGTTTAAAAGTAATTTCAATTACCAATTTTGTTTTGCTTATTATAAATACAGTCTACTTTAAATCTACCTAAGAATACCAGTTACAATAATAATTATATAAACTAAAATTATGGTGTAGGTAGGTACGATAAATTTCTAGATAGGCGCTCAAAAATCAACCTCTTGGGTGTACATAAAGTATACCTAACATATGATTTTTAATATGATTTTTTCTATGGTGTTAATATAAAATTAAAAAATATATGTACGTATAGCAATACATTAACTTAAAATGTTTGCGTCCTATTCAATTAATAATGAAATATATATTATATCTGTATAATTTATAGGAATTTTAATCATTAGGAATTCTGCTGACGTAATCCCTTTTTTGGAAAATCCCGTCTTATAGGGAAATACAAGATTGCACACGGACGTAAGACGCGGACAAACGCTACGTTAAGTATGTTCCAGTAAGACGGGTTATTTTTCGGCGACAATCATTATCCTAATTAATATTACAAATTATGCGAAAGTATGTTTGTTTGTTACCTTCTCCCGCCTAATCCACTGAACTGATCATCCTGAAATTTTGCATTAGAAAGAAAGATTTGAAAGAAGATGATAAAAGATGTTATACGCATATAATACGTTGTCAGGTGTACCTACAGAAATAGACATACACCTTTCATCCCGAAAAAGTACAGTTCCCGAGAAAAACAACAGTAGCGTTCTTGTGATAATAGATGGCGCCCCAAAAAAATTTCGTAATGACGTCTCAATTTGTATTAACTGCGCTCGCCATAATATTTACTGTCGCAAGTCAATTATTGATTTACTTAATTAATTCAAAACGAGTCGTAATATCTTTCAACAGTTGATCACTCAAGATCAGACTCGCATGGTGAGTGGTTGGATCAATTGTATTTTATTATCTTTAGAATGGAATACGTTTATTTGTAAAAATATAGTGCGAAAAGTTGTTAACAATAGGTAACATGATGTCTCTTAATATTCTACTATTTCTGGCGTACCAATATTCACCTTTAGTTAAAGTAAAAAAAACATAAGTATACCTAGATTACATTAATAACAAATCCAATATACTTAAATAATTAAATCCAATATTCTCAAGTTTTTATTGACATTAATATTATTTATTCTTATTTTTAACATTTTGTCATCAACATAAATACTAATTGAATAATAAATATTAACTAATAAATCAAATAAATTTTGTTAAAGTAAGTTTAAACGAAGATCTTTAAAATTATTAGGCAATTTATTAGAAAACGGATAGTCATACAAAAAGCGATTTTGCTATACAATATAGTGCGTTGACGATTGACTTATTATGTTACATATTTGGAAATTTAGCATAATTTGACTTAATTAGGTACTAATGCTTAAAAACAAATTAGGTACGGTCTACAGAATAGTGTCGAAATTACTTAATTTACAATAATTTATAGAAATTTTTAATTATTATCGTTACGATACAATTCTTTGATAAGATTAACTACTACCTATCATATTCCTTGGAATTTTAAAGTTAAACGTAAAAAAAATACCTTATAAATTATTATTTTTTAATGCACATATTTATAGGTAATATCCTTAGAGTATATAAGAAAAAAATAGAGCAACCCTATAGAAGTATGAACCGTGAGCACGGGTATGAACAACGCGGCCGCGACACGAGCTCCGTTTGCGATCATACCTCGATCGACTGCGGTTCAACTAGGCTCCACGAGCGAAAAACTTACATTTTAGCTTATATCATGGTTAACTGCCACATGAGTAAATAAAAGGTACAGAGGCAAAGCTTCGAACAACCGCGCGAATCGATCGCACCACTACAAGCACGCGGGGCCTGTGTGGGTGACCACTCGCCGCTTGTCACGTACGCGGCGAAACGGGACCTAACTGGTTTACGCCGGCACAGCCAGTTGACCGACACAGGGCAATGCAACGCACGTTTTTTGTTTTGTTAGTTGCAAGTTTGTGTATTTATATTGTAAAAACGTTATTATTGTAAGTAGTAATAGTAATAATGGTTGTGTATTGTACTAATATATATAATATAATAATGTAATGTGTAATATATCGTATTTTAACTATCCCAAAGAGTACAATAGGTAAGTAAATGTTAATTTGATTATTACTTTTTCAAGTAGGTAAGTTTAAGATCCTTTGTTTAATAAGAAGAGGGATTATTATATTGTTATAAGCTTTTACTAAACATTTATATGTTTACGTACCTTAATGTGTGTTAAGTTCAAATATTACAAGTAAGATTTAAACCACTTCCCGATATCTGATTGAGCTGAAATTTTGTATACCTGCGTAACTTTGGTGACAATGCAATAATATCAAAGATATAACCTAACGCTGCTGCCAGGATTGTCTCCTCACTAGGGAACTCTTCAACGGTTAGTAGCACGGTCATGAAATTTTGTACCTACCTATGTTAGTTTAATTTTGATAGTTCAACATGATTTTTATCATGAACTAGGTACTGCTGCAGCCAGCTCCAGGGAACTCTTTAACGGTTAGTAGCATGGACTCGAAACTTTGTATTTATATTTAATTTTGTTTGCTAAACATAATCTTCACCATAAACTGCTGCTGCAGACAGGATAGTCTCCTCACGAGGAAACTTCTCAACGGCTGTAGTGGCATTATAAAAGTTTGAATAGGTATGCGTTTAAAAAGCATTTTTAATGAAAATTTATCATTAATACTTCAAGCACTGATAGTCTAGTGGTATGACCGTCAACTGATCGATTCGATCCCAAGGCGCGCACCTCTGACTTTTCGTAAGTTATGTACCTATTACCTATAAATTAATTATCAGTTGCTAAAATGGTAAAGGAAAACACACCTGAAAGATTATTCAACGGTTGCATTTTGCCTAAAACTATTGTGACAACCCTACAAGAATAGGTAACAATTTTGCTAGCTCTTTAGAAGCTTTGCCTCTGTACCTTTTATTTACTCATGTGTAACTGCTGAGTAAAATTTTGAAAAACGTATAGAAAACTTAATTTGAAAAAATGACATTTAAACATTTATATGGCGAGACCTGCTTTCGCTCCGCACAAGGCAATGTGGTTGACGTTATCACTCTATATTTTCTTGAATACTCTATGGTAATATCCATCGTTGTTCCGTTAACTGTATCGATAACGATACTGCTCAAGTATACAATATACAGTCAAGTACCGATAATAAATTTAGAGCATAATAAAATATAAGTTATGTCGTATTTTATTTCGAATACACATCAATTTTTACGTATTACACCAATTAAATCTATCAGCTGACCCTCATTGATTTGTATTTATATAAATTCTTTTATCTTTACAGAATTATAAGCACAAATTCCGGCCATGTGTCCAATCTGGCCGTTACACCTGATCATCTTATATCTCCTGGCGCTGTGTCCACTATGGGTGGTCTGCCAGGCTGTTCCGGAGATGAACCTCACGGCATACTTCAGCCCGAGCTCGGTGACTGTTCAAATGGAGCAGGAACAATACGTTAACTTTACTGTAAATGGTGAGATGTTCTTTAGTTTATAATTTAATTGTAATTAAAGTAAGGCGCCTATCGCTCTAAACGTCTATCTCGCTTTGCACATTGACGATATAAAAGCCTTGCATGCAATGGCGTAGTGGGGGCATGGCCCCGGGCGGCATTTTGTAAGAGGGCAGCGGTAAGCAATTTTTAAAATTGGAAATAAAAAAGAACTTCGTTTCGCTTAAGTAAAGTGTTAAGCGAAACTGCAAAGGTGCAAAAAAGAGGAGGCGAGATGAAGTTTTTGATATAATGAAACTTTAAATCCATTGGACAAATTAACTATAATTAAAATGGGGAGGTGAATTTTCAGTCTGCCCCGGGCCGCGGGCGGCGAAATCCCACGCTCTGTGCCCAGTGGCATGTGGCTGCATGTAGTTATGAAAAATCGCAAAAACCTAATTGTCTTTTTATTTTTTAACTTTTTTATTAAACGGTTGTATTTAGCTTGCCCTGTTTATTATTTGTTTCAAATTTAGTAATCGATATTTAACCCTCTTCATGTTGAAAGATTGCTCTGATATTTGGTACACAGCTTTAGTATAAGTACTAACATAGTTTTTAAGTTTTATGTATACTAACAAATCTATGGCAAAGCCGAATTAAAGTGATTATTATTATTATATTATTAGTTTTGATGACAAAACCGTTTTACGTAAAAGAATTTTTAATTATATTATTTTCTAAACCATATTTTTTTAAATTTTACTTTTTTTTTTCAGGCACGGGTATGCAAGCAGGCGATCAGTTTACGTTGACGCCTCCAGACACTCATATAGCAGATACACATTGGAACAGTACATATCAGTTGACTGACACTGACGCTGCTAATCAAAAGTTCACCAGCAAACTCAAGGTCTCCGGGAAATTTCTCGGTAAGAAACAATTTATCTTTCTTTTTTCTCTAGGAGGGGGCAGCAACTCCTCCCAACCGTCTTGACGACGCCCTTGTTGATGAGCCTCTTTTTCGGAAGTCGGTCAAAAACATACCTTTTCGCAAGTCATCATGAATAGCATGACTTGTAAATTAGTAATGTTTAATGGATGTTATTGCAAATGTTAGTCAACATGATAACAGCTGACAGCAGTTTTTTTTTTGCCTTTTAACAATAGAGGTACATACTAGTAAGTTATATTTTTTTGAAGTTGCTAAGCTATACATATTACGGCCATGTAATGCCATACAAAATGTTGAGAAAATTGAGAAAGAGATTTGATTTAATTTTTTTTATAGTTTATTTATTAGGATTACTGTAAATAGTAGATAAAGAATATAAATAAAGTAGTTTTATTTAAAAAAGAAACAATTTTTGATTACTTTCTTAGTCAAGCTGGCCGGGCTTGCCTAAAATGTATGACAGGCACGCCACAGCGATCCCTTTTAATACCACTATTTCGCCGAACAAATTATATATCTTGCTGTCCTTCCTATCCTGAAAGTCCTGAAAGATCAACTTCTATGAAGCATATGAAGTGTCCATATCTGATTATTTAGCCGTTTTGGGTTGAAGATTTTAAAACAACCAATTACTTCGAGTCTTACTTCTCAATGCTGAAACGACATTTTTTTATCGTTGCTTACACTTAATCTTCTTCTTTCTTTATCATATGGTTGATGAACAACCTGGTGACAGAGTTTAAACCGCCTATAGGCCTCTGACATGGCTTTACACGCTGTTGAAAAATCTTTCAGGTGTGCTGTTTCCTCATGATGTTTTCCTTCACCGTTTTAGCCAATGATAATAAATTATGCACATGAATTTGAAAAGTCAGAGGTGCGTGCCTGCGTTCCGAACCATCTTTGACTCGTCGATCTTTGACTTGGTACTTGGTGGACTTGGTTGGACTTTGACTTGGTAGTCTAACTTTCACACAACTAGGCTGTCATATGCTAAACTGATCTGTTCACAGATTGTATTGTTTCGAACGTGTATTATATTAAACATATTTTATATCGTGTCTAATGATTTAAAAAGCATACCACTTATAAAATATAAGCGTCGCATAAAATTAAAAGTTGTCTTAAAAATGTTACAATTACTTTTCATTTGTTTAAATAAAATTTAAACGTTGAACTATTTGTTTTTGAATAATAATTGTATGTACCTACTTTAATTTAAATAAATTTAATTACTACCGTATTTTTTTAAGACAGTTTTCTTTAATTATTCCTTGTTATTGACATAGTTTTACATATCACGTGTTTTGAACATGTGGTTTTAATTTTGCATTGTTCTAATAATTAAAACTTTTTTTATTATACCTAATGTTGGATAAAAATATATAATCAATGTTTACTTTTTATGTGTTAGTATAAACAGTTTCAATACACTATTAGTAAAATTATGACGTCACTACTAACACGTGCTAACAGCAACAATAGTCTGAAGATCATTGTAAAAGTAACTAGTAGTCAATATCATGGCAGTCAATATGAAAGCAAGCAAGATCGAAACCTAGTCACACCTCTGACTTTTCGGATTCATGTGTTTTAGAAACGAATTACCTATCACTTGCTTAAACGAAACGGAAAACATCTCGAGGAAACCAGCACACCTGAGAGATTTTTCAACGGTATGTAAAACTATGTCTGAGGTCTACGGGCGGTTTAAACTTTGACACCAGGTTGTTCATCCACCTTATGATAAAGAATAAAGAACAATATCACAAAACTGGGTATAACTCTCAGAATAAGTAATAACAATAATTTTAATTATTGTGTAGCATATAGAGTTAGTGGTACATTATTGTATAATTTAATATTTATGTTAAAATAACAAAATACTATAAAAGAAAGAAAGAATACTAAAATACTTTAAAGTTCATTGAGTTTTTAACATAAATCTTAAATTATATTAAAATAAACTTTAATAATTTCTTTTCATTATGCTAATGACTTATATTTCTTTGTAGGGAGAACAGAAGCAGTGTTAACCGCCAAACGCGGGGTGGTTTCGTACCCCATTACGAACGGTACCCTACCTGTCATAGTAACCCGCCCGAATAGAGTTATAGACACCGTATTCACAAGTTCAGTCGCTACTTTTGTAAGTATACTTCTATTTTTATTAGGGTTAAACCGGGTAACTTTTTACCCCCTGTCAAAATGACCAGATAGAATTTGGGGAATATGGGCGTGAAAAAAAACTAATCAGCTGTTCTATACATTATGTTGAGTCATATGAACGTAAATGTATGGAACAGCTGATTTTTTTTGCGATTTCAGGGTTGGTCCCATAGTAAAAGTTGTTCCTAATGATGAGTTTAAAGACCCCATTTTAGGTTGCTGGTGTTTTATCAATAACCCTGTATAGAGTGAAGTATGAGAAAGGACATAGACTCCTTTTTTTACGCGATAACCGACAACCACGCGGGCGGAGACGTGAGAAAAGCTATAACTTAAAAAAAAAGGATATTTATTGATAAGAAAAGTTATTTAGAATGTTTGTTTGTATCACAGGTGTCGCTGATCTTCATAAACTTCGGGTGCGCGATGCACTGGCCTACAGTGAAGGAGGTGCTCAAGAGACCTATAGGGCCTATAATAGGGATGTGCGGACATTTTATATTTATGCCACTTGTAAGTCTTATTTTTATGTTATGGTTGAAGAACAGGTATGTGTGAGATTAAACCGCTCGTAGGCTTCTAACATGGCTTTAGACAGTGTTGAAAATATTATCCGCTGATCGGGTGAGCTGACTGGCTTCCTCACGATGTTTATTTTAACCATTTTATGCAAATGATAATTGATTTTGAATACGCACATGCATTTATAAAAATAATTACAAATCGGTCGAGCCATTTTTGTGATTGTGAAACCATCATTTGGTGAGAGAGAAACTCTCGGCGATTGATTTCTATATAATAGACATAAGTTTTATTAAAACACTAGCTGTTGCCCGCGACTTCGTCCGCGTGAACCACTCTTATCACCTAGGGGTATAAAATTTAAATTAAATAGAATGCAAGCCTAAACTCATAAAAAACCAACAGGACACCTTCGTGCAATGTACTAATCACATTGAATTTATTGTACTAATCAAAGTTTCCCGATGACAACGCCTCCCGTCCCGTTCGTGCTGCCCGCACTCGCCTAGGAACCGATTGACTTCGATCGAGATGGCACGCGGATCTCATTCCGTACCTCAAAAGGAAAATATGGAACTCTTAGAGGATCTTATAAAACGTACCTTCGTTTTTAAGCTAGAAGGTTTCATCGCGATTCTTAGGTACCTACCCAAAAAGTATTTATCATCTATGTCGAAGCCGTCCTGCCGCTCTTCGAAACCTGGCTGAACAGAAAGGAGCGCAAGTACAGGCTGACTCAGGTGCTCACCGGGCACGGTTGCTTCGGTGAGTACCTAAACTGGATTGGTGTGTGGATGCAGTGCTGATTCTGCACAACACACGCTCGAGGAGTGCCCTGCGTGAATCTCCGAGCGACGAGTCCTGACGGACCGGATCGGCAGGGATTTGTCTCTGCCCGTAGTAGTGAGGGTTATGTTGGCAGAGACAGATAACTGGAGAGAAGTAGCCTCCTTCTGTGAGACCGTAATGACTCAGAAGGAAGCCGCTGAGCGGGAGCGAGAGAGAGCCAATCCCGCTCGGAGGAGAAGGAGGCGTCGACGACGCAACCGCCTTGGCGTCTAATACGCAGAAACAGCAGCAGCAGCAGGCGGGGCCTTTGGGGTCGCGGGCGCTCAGATTGGGGAGTTTGTGCGCCCACTGAGCGACCCCAGAGAAGACGGTGGCAAAGTGGTCACATGCTACCGTGCACGGCGAGGCTCAGGAGAGACCCCTTTACAGTCTCTCCGGGGATGTGCCTAACAGGCGTTGCGCAGGGGAGGTTCCGAAGCTGGTCTCTTAAGAGGACCCGGGATCTCCCCTCATGTGCTGATGGTGATCACCGGGGTGGTTTTAGTGAGGTAAGAATCCCATACTCCCCGGTCTCTTCCCCTGGAGGCCGGGTGCCTTTTGAAGGTTTCCCCCCGTAAATAAAAAAGAAAAAGAAAAAAAAGGTACAATAACAACTTCATTTGAAATACGAAATCTATACGAATATCTTTTTTAGCGGCTTAATCGCTTGTGATGACATCTACCAGAGTACTGCTGCACTGCTGGTCCCATGACCTGAACATGACATGGCATGAAACGGGCAGGACTCGGTAGCTTAGTTGGTAAAGCGATGGCACGCCGGGGATTGCGGGTTCAAGTCCCGCCCGAGTCAGTTGTTTTTGCGAGTTTCTTATTAAAATAATATAATTTAATAAGCAAAACATGTATCTAAACATTAAAAAATATACATAAAATATAATATTTAAGAAAAAACACATAACACAGAGTAGGTACAGCTTGGCAAAAAAGAATGAGGCGGTGACAGCTAGAACTAAAAATAAAAATCTTAAATACTAAGTTTGTGAGTATTAAGTAATTCGATTGATTATATTTGATGACAAAAAATTCATCATAAAAATATGTAAGAACCAAATGACTTGTTATTTTGAATTGTAATATGCGAAGTGCGCTAGTGGCGCCCCTAATTTTGCAGACTCTTTTATTTTCGATAAAAAAGTTTCCATAACACCTTTGCGAAACGACTGAAAAGTATGACTGTATGACTGTATATATTTTTTTGATACGCTCAATGTTTATGGCAAGACGTTTCGTTTTACTTTGTTTTTAAAATGAATGGCGCGACGTATTGAGTGGTGAGGCGTATGTGCGCTAGTATTTATTTATTTATTTACGGATGGAAAACCAACAGCTATTCATATGTATAATTACAGTGGAATAGGATACATGGAGCCATTACAAACGGAACGTTTATTAACTACTCAATATGTCATCCGGTGTCAGTGCCGTTTTGCTAGACTGGCCAATATGGCAACTGCGATTTTGTCTGTCAGCATCATTAAAATTTAACAAAGTACTCGACAATCCTAATTTTGCGGATATATGTTGTCGACTCGAAATCTTTATTTTTTCATATTTTATTATTCTGGTGAGGTTTCGATCGAGTCTACCGTACCCCTTGACGAAATTATTAATATCGATTTCTTACACTTTCAGAATAAAACCGTTATTTTACTTTAAATATTAAAGATAGATATATGGTGTCACAGACTTTTTTGTAAAACTAATAAAGGCTAATATTTTTGCTAAACATTATAGTCACTTATTTTAAGCCGTTTAGATAGCGCACGTCAATAAAGCAGCCAGAAAGCATTTTTTTTCTGACTTGGATCACGGATATTGTTATTTCTTGCTGATAACTTATCTTTATCAGAATAAAAGATAGCCAGTAGCACTCAGGAAGAATGTAGCTTTCTATTACTGAAATAATATTTTGAATCGGACCAGTAGATCTGGAGATTACCCCCGACATACATACATACATACATACATACATACATACAAACATACAAACTTTACCTCTTTATAATATTAGTATAGATTAAACAGACCTCGTATGTTTCATAATAGTTAGTTATTTAGGTAGTTATTTATAAAAATTATGTTAATAAATCAACTTTTACGGGTAACTCGCGTAGAAGGTTTATTTTTCACTACACACCTGACTGACGTCTGCCTGCGACCACGAGTGCTGCAAATCACTCGAAACGTTACAAGATCAAAACATCCGTTACAAGTTGTTTTATTATGTTAAACGTACGCGAAAGTTTGAGACTAAAAACTATGTTTCTCCTGTCCAGATGTCATTTGGCCTTGGCTACCTAATCTTCCCGCAGTCGGCGGCGATGCGCCTGGGCATGTTCTTCACAGGCGTGGCGCCCGCTGGCGGCGCCTCTAACATATGGGCGTTCATTCTGGGAGGGAACCTCAACCTGTCACTCGCTATGACTACTATATCTACTATTGCGTCATTAGGTAAGTTGGACTTATGATCAGAACTTTAAAAAAAAATCCATTATCAAATAAAATCTTCCCCATCGCTGGGCAAAAGCCTTCTTTTATTCATTAAGTTGAGACCCACGCCTGTATTCCCCAGAGGGGGTAGGCAGAGGTGTGCAGTACACCCACGTTTCGCCGGCTATGTTATAAGTCCCATGTAATAGGGGGCGAGCCTATTGCCATTAACCGGGCACAATTCCAGAGCTGCTACTGAGATTTTCCTAATGGAAAAACCCAATAACACTTTGCTCGACTCGGGGGTCGAACCCAGGACCTCGTGCTCAGCATTCGCGCTTGCTACCACTAGACCAACGAGGCAGTTATTAAGTTAAGGAGTACAATTTATCTAATTAATTAACTTATTTGTTTCAGTATTAATGCCAGCGTGGTTGTTTTCCCTCGGCCAAGTAGTGTTCAAGGACGCTCGAATAGTGGTCCCGTACATGCGTATATTAGAGTTCGTGTTGTGTCTGGTACTACCACTCGGGCTCGGCCTGGGCATGCAACGTTGGACGCCGAAGGTCGCTGCCTTCATGGTGCGGATCCTCAAGGGGTTTTCTACGGCACTACTGCTTTTCATTATAGTGTTTGCTATAATAACCAATTTGTATATTTTTGAGTTGTTTACTTTTGAGGTAAGTGACAGTTTTGTTTATTTTTTAATTTGTAGACTTTGTTTCTGTTTTTAAATAATTTCATGACAACTCAGTCGCTTTAAAAAAAAATCTAGACCCTGTAGTGATGACGTCACTAAAAATCTTGTTCTGGTAACTTAATTTTCATAGTAGACATTCGCTAAACACCCCAAATTAGTATAATGTAGCGTAAATGGTTCCTCGTAGGCGCTGAGAGGCGGTAACTCCAAAGTATGAGAGTTCAATTTTTCTCTTTTGGGCACAATTTCGATACTACTTGGCATTATATTATAGAAATTCAGTCTCATATAATACATATACTAACTCAGAAGCCAAGGAATTCAGGGAATTGAACTGCGTGAAATTAAAACTATTTAATAAGCAAAGAAAAAAATTGTGTGATTAACTGTGTGAAATCGTTTTTCAATCAATATTATTTATTTATATTTCAAATTAATACATTTTTAAATATTAATACATTATAAACAAAAAATGTACTTACGTAAAAAAATATACTTACTTAAAAAAATATACTTACTTACTTAAAAAAATACTTATTTAAAAAAATTGTACAAAATAGTACATGGTCCAAAAATGGGTCCAATCGCTTTGTAGTATACGCTGAACTTTTACAGCAATGGATTTATATTTATTTAGATTTAAAAGTTGAATTGTATGATGAGTTCGCCTCTAAAAGAGATATCCGTCGCGCAGCTCTAATTTTTTTTCTTTTTTAGATCATAGTAGCAGGCATGGGTATCCCCTGGCTGGGCTACATCGCGGGCTACATATTAGCGCGAGTGTTCAGACAGACACACCCCGACGCGCTCACCATCTCCATAGAGACCGGTATTCAGAACACAGGCATCGCTATCTTCTTGCTGAGATACGCGCTCGCACAACCTGAAGCCGATCTGACTACAGGTATTACAATAATTAATGCTTTAATTAATTAAAGTAATTCTATACTATCAATGACTCATCGAAGTACAGTCATAAGAAAAAATATGTTAACATGTAGTTTTTTTTTTTTTTTTTTTAATCTTTATTTATGTTTAGGGGCTTTTATCCGATAGATATGTCAACCCCATCGTACCTTATTACAGAATTAACTCTTAACTAATACAATACAAAATTAATTATAATTAAAAGTTCTGTAAACAAAACTAATTTCGGACGTAAACTTCATGTAGAATATAAAACACAATTTTCAATATGAAAAATATTGAATTTATCGTATCAGTAAATTATAATTTACCAATATTTGTGTTGTATATTATTTAAAACAAAATTTTAGAAAAAAGACCACTTGATTCCGCTTCATACAAATGTATTTTTTCTCATGAGTAGTCAAACCACAGACATGTAAACAATTTTTTTTAACAAACATACCAAAAATATTTATTGGACCTAGTTACTAACATAATTAAATAACAAATATAGTAGGACAATCCTGTCTACTCATACACATACATTAATTATTTCTATCCAAATCAGATATCAATTTATTGGCAATTTATAAAACGCAAGTGTATACTTATTTGTGCTTTTGCCTATGCCTATTATGCACCTTAACTCAATAGTTTTAAGTACGGTTTTCCATTACAACTGTTATCACTATTAAGGCCTTTTCTGTTTGCTAATAGTAATAATAATGTTTAATGATAATTCCAGTGGTTCCCGTGTCGTGTGCCATCATGACGCCAGTTCCGATGACCTGCATCTATATCTACCAGAAGATAAAGGCTTGGTGAGTAAAATCTTTTATACAGCGAATTATTTTAGCAAATAAAATCAATGAAGCTACGCTATTTTTACTAAGACAAATAAATGCGTTTTTCAGAAAAAAAATCGATGCATGGATTGATTTTGAACGACTTTTATGCCGTATTCTAGAAAGAAAAAAAAATAAACAATCAAAATATGTCTTTTCTATTGCTTTTTTTTTTCAAGTAAAATCAAAACTAGAATAAAAACTATTCCAAGTAGATATACTATAAGAGTCAGTCATCAATTACGAGTAGTCAAAATGTTGTTTTAATTTTTTTTTCTTCAATGAATAGGTGTAGTTCGTAGGCCTAGCTCATTAGATATCATTACTGGTTTACCTTCAGTATAAATTTTCAGTTTTAAGCGACGCCATTTACCCCAGATCTCCTATAATACATAGATCATTTGTTTTTTTTTTTGATCAATTTTTTAAAACTAAATAATAATTCATGATAATGGATTTATTTTTTGAACAATATAGGCGTTCTCTATTCTTCAAGAACAAAAATAATAGCTTGAATTGATCAGTGGAGAATTGTAAAAATAATAATAATAATTGCTAGCGATAAAAAGCTTTTATATTATGCAAAATAATGTAAAATATAAAGCTACGGAATGGTGGCGCCACATTCGAGTGGGCTGACATTGACACTTGACTGTCAAATCGTCCTCATCAGATGTTTATTTGCGTTAAAAAGTTTAGAGCCCACATTGATATTATCTATTGCCTGTTAAAAAATGTTACTTCATAATTACTGACATAAAATATGGCATAGTTTTCACTAGAATATTAATATAAAATTTTATTGTTCCTAAGTCGATTGGTTATAAATTGTCATCAAAATTAAATAGGTTTTTTTTTGTTTTTCATATTAACTAAACATCAACATCATTCGTGCATACGTGTCGTATTCACGATATACAGTTTGGGAGGTATGTCAACGTTTTTGTCTGATTTGAGGTGTTGGATTCAGAGTTCCATTGTGGGCACGTGAAATGCTTCGCTTGGTAGCAATAGAATGCCGTATGAAGCTTAAAAATAACATGTATTGCACTCCATTTTTACATAGACTACAATTTTTTTTAAAGTTCTGCAGTTATTTGACAAGCCTCTTTTGTACAGTGGTATTAATTTTAATGTTGCCGGTATAAAAAAAAACAAGGTTATGGAATTTAAATAAATACATTAAATAATACCTAAATTCGAAACCTATTGCAATCTGTAAATTCATTTCTTAATAAGTTTGAATAATTTTAGTTGTTGCACATTGCACTCGAAGTACAAAATTTTAAACTTGTCTAATTAGTAGGTAAATAAATATTTTATACAAAATATTAATCAGCAATACAAAGAATAATAAATAATTATAAATATAAATTTTTGTACAAGGAAATCATTATTAGAAATTCATTGGGACTGGTTTGGTGTGAGGTTTTAGATTGCATGATAACTATGCGTGGTAAAGACTGGCTTTACTCAGCAAATCACTACAGCTGGCTCGACCGAAGGGATGTACCGTTGCATAACAAAATACTTGCATTGAGTAGCGATATTATGTGACTACATTTCGTAAAGTGAATAACGTTACCGGTTACCTATAAAATATCAGCAACGCATCGGCGACAGCCCAAGTCTTGCGGATCAAATAAGACGACCCGAGCACGTTTGCCATAAAAAAAAACAATACGAAAGTTGTTTTTTTAGTGTTAAGTTGCCATATAACAGAAAAATTGGTAATATAAGCATTTTATCTGTCATTTTACTAAGTTTGGTGTTAGTGTATAACATTTTTTGTTCTACCCTCAGTAGATTCACGACTGCATTACATTACGTTATCATATCTACGAAGGTTATAAGGTTTATTTTACACTCATTTTGCAATACAACTCTGGCAATGCTGTGTCAGTGTGAGGAATACGTTTTTCTAACGAATGAATGCTTCAACACGCAAATGTAAATACTGTACGTCAAAATTATGTATGTATGTTGTTTGTAAAATTAATAAAAATGTATAACTCAGTTAGTAAAATTAAAGGATAGAATTGAACATGGCGGACTATATTTAGATCTCGCTCTCGCACTATTTTATCTTTTGTAACATCTTTCTTATTTACACCTTCAAATTAAATGCGGAGGAATGCAATCTTATTCTGATTTTAAATGTTCAGAAACACTTTGAAGCAATAGTCGGGCTTGCTGTTGTAAACATTCAGAAACACTTGTTAGCAAAAGGCTATAAATTTTAATATTCTGAAGGCAAAAAACAAGCTTTGTAAATATTCAAAAACACGTGTAAGCAAAAGGCTGGCTTTACTCTTGTAAATATTTAGAAACACTTCTAAGCAGAGAGGTTAGGCTTCCTCTAGAGTAGGTGGCACATTTTCCTAACTTTTCAGAAAATCCGTGCTTTGGTGATTTTCTTTGAGAGAGGTAGCTATTGCTCCACCGACAAGACCCTAGGTCTTAAATATAAGAACATGATTTTCATACAAACAACGTTCATATCTAATTAATATCTGTTTTGTCCTAACTTTTTGTATTTTCTCACTTCTGTTTTGTAACGGCATGATATTGTAAGTGTTACAAAAGTTTTTGTAACAAAAATTTTATTTACAGTTTTATCGACCGACGCAAGCACAAAAAAATGTTGGAGGAAGACCTCACGCCCCGAGGAGAAACACAGCCCCCAATCTTCACAACCGCTGATCTTTACCGTCAATCAGCTAAAGGTATAGAGGCCTGGTCTAATGACGTCAGTGAAGAAACTCACGTCAATGACGCGGGGAGGAGCGACGCAATTGTTCATGCCGTATCTTAATGTATAACAGGATTACTTATTAATTTATTGGAGCGAGTTTATATACTGTTTACGTTCGGGTTACCGTTTAAGGAACGAAACCACTATTTTATTAATTTATTATCGTTAATATGGCTGTTTGTTTTTTTTTAAAGATGGTTGTTATTTTTTATTACAATCTGTCGGTGAAAATGTAAGTGTTAATCGAATAATTAACTCGAATATAGAAATTTAAGTCGTTGCTTTCTAGTTATTCCTATCTCAAACTCGAAATGTTTAAAATTTGCTCATAGACACAAATGAAATTATGTGTTCAAATTATAATATATAGAGTAAAATTTATATATTTTTTTGTTAAATTTTGGAAAACCTATATCTTCTCAAATAACTATACAAATAATGTTTAAAAAGTGATCTTGTTATACGTATTCTTGCTAAAGTTAATATTGTATATCTTTTCGGCAATATATTTTTTATTTATGGGTGATTTAACATCCACTATGAATATTTTGGAGAATTTCTTATACGCATCAATGTATGCATTATTGAAAAACTTGTGATTTTATTTAAATTTTCACTAGTGCACGTGCCTTCATATGTTTTGGCGCTGCACTTTTATTTTGTAACGTTTTAAGCACACTATTACTTGCTAAAACATTTTCTATGAAAATGAGAAATACAAACTATACTATGTGGGAAAAATATTAAATAATTTGTCACACAAAATTAATTTCACCTATAAAATTGTATGTCATTCGAATTTTATTGTAAATGTTTTTTAATCTTTATTTTTTTTTGCTTAATATGACTCCTTGACTGTCATTCTAAACTTCGACGCAAATTAATTTGACGCTACCCGACATCGACGCGAAGTTCGATGGTGGTTTATTACTAGTTACGAGAATTGGTGACTATTTCTGGATATGTTCGAAAAAAAACATAACTCGAAGGGACTCACGGTGGTTGCGTTAGCCCCCGTCATCCCCTTAGAATCCAACCTAACCGAGTCGTATTGCCTCAAATATGCCGTCGAATTAACGATGCGTCGTGTTGGGCAACATCGAAGTTTAGAATAAAGGTGCATCTATACCGAAGTTACTTTTTGTAGAGCAACGTTTACAGATGTTATTGGGTAACCAAGGATCAAAACAATATATTTAAATTGTTTGCCATGTAGTGTAAATGTCTGCAAAAGTTACTTTATGTTACAAAATGTTGCTCCACGGAAAGTAACTTCGGTGTGGATGCACCTTAACAGTATGGCACCTTACATAAGGTTTTCGGGTATTATATTCTGTACGCTTGTTATCTTGTTGCCAGATTAAATAGAATAAACTAAGGTTGGGTACACTTGGGCCACTCACCATTACAAATAGTAGCCCAGCTATTTCCCTTACATTTCGCAGAAGTATCGAGTCTGTGGTTGTGATTGAGAAATGTAAGGAAAATATATATGTAGCTTGTCATTTGTTTTGTGTTGGTATTTGTAAACCCACCTTAAATCACAATCAATCGTTAAAATACAAATTTGCTCTGTCCTTATGTGTTGATGCAACAACTGTATGAATATAAAAAGAATATCACAGATGTACTATCGCGGACACGAACGGTGCACCACTTTGCGATCAAAATGCTTTGAACGATGCTACGTGCGTAGGGGCGGGGCTAGCGCTACGTTCGGACTCCGGGTGCAAGCGATTCTAACCTTAAGAGTGGTGCACCGGCTTTGTCCACGATACGGTAACAAAATGAATCTAAGTAATTAAACAAGTATTTTAACGAACATAAATAATTGGAATTCAAACTAATTATTCTACCACTGAACACCCTTAGACTGGCAACCCTGAATGGCTTATTCGATTTTCAAAACAGCTTTTCTACTTTTTTTTTGCTTTTTTATGATTTTGTGATGTGTAAGATCTTGTAGGTTTGTGTCGGTGACGTTCACAACTCGTTTATAGGTGAAACAGATGTGAAATATGGCTGCTGACTGTAGTTGGTTTATGTTTGTTATGAGATCAGTATTTCGTTAAGTTTTATGAGATCAATTTAATGGTAAGAATCTAATACAGAAGTATTCAAGAAAAATTATGTCGTTTTATTTGTTTGATTTATCCTACAAGATAATAAAAAAAGGACTGGTTTACAGTTCTCTATAAATTCACAGAATATAAAGCGCTAGTAGCGTAATAGGTACTGGTATCTCTAATATCGTAATACTGCTATCGACCGCTAGTATAAAAATCGTAGTGGACAGTCATGCACTACTAGTCTACTACTAAGAATATAACTTATATAACAGACTGCCTGATGTTGGTCTAGTGGGCGTAGGCCCGACTACTGAGTGCGAGATCCTGGGTTCGATTCCCCGGACGAGCAGTGTTTTAGGGTTTTGTAGCAGCATGGAGTCTATTTTATTGTGGACATCCAAAATAAAATAAGATAGATTTGGTATTAGGACAATACTTACTAATACTTAATCTGTAAGGTAGGTATATACATAAAATACGGATTACAGGAGTACCTACCTATTAGTCTGTACGTACATCAAGGTACTACAATCTGTTAAATTTTCAACTTTTTTCGCTAAAGTATTAGGTTCAAAGTTGATTGGGAAATTTTACAGTTTCGGGTAGCTTAATGTGCTTGATTAAAATAAAATAAAATAAACAAAATAAAAGGTTTGTATTAAATGTAAACAGAAATTATTAAATTGTTAGGTTACATTGGCAACACATTGGCTCATACGTTCCGTTTTGAACGGAAATGTCCTTTTTTTCGATTCTCCGTCCCGGTGTACCTACTGCTTTGGGACCGCTAAATTGTCTCGTTTTCCGAAACCGCATCATCAATATTGACTGACCGGCCACCATTATACCTTCATAATTTTGTCACAGTTTTTATTTTAAAAAAATATTTAGGTTAAACTTTAAAACTTTTGACGTTTCTTTGTCAAAAAATGTCTCAAAATGCTCACGTTTGAGTAATACAGGCGCTACATTGTTAATTCAAATAATTTCAATGTGTGTTATAAAGTAAACTATTTGGCCATGATTGATGAAAAGTGATACTAAATAAAGATATGGGTAGATAAATAAAAAGTTTCAATGACAAAACCGACAGCTGGTCCGAAAAAAATAATAAATTCCAAATACAAAAACAATCTCAAAACTAAATAGAACATTATCTGCCATTATCACTACGGTCATCAAAATCAAAACACCGAACAGTCAGTGTCACCTACAACAATGGACTAATTACACCCTAACACCTTTAAATTTCTCACAAAAACACAGAAAAAGTAACATAAAAATGTAAATCTAAACTTCGAAACTGTGAGTGTAACTCTCTGAACGGCTATGCCGTCACAATGCGTCGGTCTAAGAAGAATTATTTTGACCCGCCTACACGCACCTTTCCATACAAGATACCTTGGAGACTGAACATACTCAGTGTCCCGAGGCGGTACATATACGAAACCATGGAAGAAATGCCTTCGTACACCGACACAGGGATCAGGAAGTCAGCCTTGAAGAGTAGTATTACCGATAGAGTTAAAGAGTTATCATGGCCATATATTAGGTAAGTTAGGTAATAGTTATTGTAGTTAGATGTCCCATTTTTCAGCCATCTCAGGAAACGTCCTGTCGACACCCGGAAGGGGACGCCAAAAGTCCCGCCTCAAAGCAGCCGATTTAGCATGATGGGTATACCTAAATACCTATACCTACTTGAAAAAAATAACCAAACAATATATTAAGTAATAAAATTGATATCAATAAAGTCTGTGATTTCGAATATAAGATGTTTTAAAGGCTTATTTTACAAATAGTGATTTAATATATTTTATAAAAAATATACATTTAAATTAATGTTTATGTGAATTAATAGTACGTTATAATATAATAACTAACTATATAAAGGATGTTATACATTTTTCCTGTGCCCCGTTTTTTCTTTCCCTGTCCCACTTTTTTTTCGTCTCGATATTTGTAAAGACGGATCTGGCAACACTGGTAATAGTGATATGGTATGAGCGTTGACTTGCAAATTTGAGGTCTCAGGTTAGAACCCAAGGCACGCACCTTATTTACGTATATTATGTGCGTACTATAAATAGGTAATTGTTACTCGTGCCTCGGAAAGCACATAAAGCCGTTGGTCCCGCGCCTGATTTCTCTCCGGTCGCGATCTGTGAATAGAGAGTGTGCACCTGTACTTGCCCACAACTTACGAACGCACGCACGAAAAGTTAGAGGTCTTGAGAGGCCTTGGGTTCGAACCCGAGATCTCTGACTTGCCAGCAACGGTCACCACCACTAAGCTATCACGACTCTATCTCTTTTATGATACTGATATCCTACTGAATTTAAGACAGGTCAAATGTGTCAATGTAAAAAAATAGTTACAAACATAATATTTCAGGCGATTTTTGTATTTGAAGAGGTCATACAAGAAATCATTCTCTCCAGAACGGATAAACCGCATTGACCGCATGATTGAGGCTGCCAATAGCACCTGCTACGCTAAACTAGCGAACTGCGTGTTAGATCTGAGGAAACAAGATCGTAGGGACAAGAAGAAGCGCGGCTGGACCGAGTCTGAGTGGAAGAAACATATGGAATATATCAACTCAGTCGCCGCTCCCAAGAGGACGTTTGATCCGCCACCTGTAATGGTAAGTAGTATTTTACACTTTGATCGTAGGGCTAAGACTGCGAAGAGTCGATAGTTCCCATACTTTGTTCTATGGAACGAAACGTCATCAGACAAAATTAGTTTTTTTTTCTTATTTTGTACTGTAGAACATGTAATACAAATTGTTCCTTGGAACAAGGAAAATAAGACCTCTATTACGATATCAAACTACCACTTTTAAAATAATTTAATTATTTCGACTTTTGTGGATTATATTTATTTATCCAACACAATAGGATGTTTTATCCAATTGATATGACAGAAAAATTGTCATGATCAATGTTATTAACTTTGATTATTTTTATATTAATATGTCATGGAAAATTTGGGAAAATATAATATTCCCATTTTGTTTTATGCCAGAGTATCTACAGATCTACAGTGAACGTAGGTACGTAGTTCTATGGAATAAAAAAGGAAAAATATAGAATAAAACCTATATAAACCTATCCTAAACCTGAAGTATGTCACAGAATACTTCATCCATTTTCCTGATCAATTTCATCCTTTGATGATAAACAAACAAAATCTTTCTTCTGAGCGTAATAGTCAATAAACAACTTGAAAATGATTTCAGCGGGGCAAGTCAATGCCAATAGAAGCTTTAATTCCGAGGATCAACGAAATGATGTACAAGCCTGACTTCAAGTTATACAGGAGACAGTCTCAAGAGGAATGGTATCGGAACCCAGTAAAGGTTAGCTGGATACAATACTGTCTTTTTAGAAAATCAAAAGTATGATGTGTGGCTTTTAGTGGTGTAGGAGATTGGAGACCGTCTGGATGGCTGGACCAACCGAGACATTTAAATCAAACTATGCGCATTATTTAATACCAAAAGTTTATCTGTGAAAAAGTAAGAAAGATCCCAATAAAAATAAGAACTCCAAAAGAAAGGATCCAATTGAGAATTGGACTCGGTAGGTGGCGCTGCGGTCGTGTTAAATTTAAAACCGCGGGGGCCAAGCTGCGAGAGGGACAGCTAAGTTATAAATAAATTTGGAACCTATCGCTTACTCCGTAGTCCCGCGCCTAATGTCCCTCCTATCGTGTCAGATCGCCACCTGAATTTGAGAATATTGTAGTAATACCGAGATGTCGGCTTTAAATCTTTATTGGGATTCATTAATTTCTCTGCAAAAGGGCCCCGAGCCCTGTGCCCTGAGCCCCGTCGCAGACAGTAGGTATAAGTTGACTAATTTATGTACCTACATATACCTATTTTATTTTGCAGGTGTCTTCGAAAGCCATGAAATACGTAATATCAGATAGAACCAAGGTGCTAGCCACTCCGAGAGTTATACCGCAGCACGCCTAAACAGTTGCTGAAGCATGATATTATTGCGTCAGGTCTTCTCCATCCACTAATAGTCACGTGACTGGCCCAGAACTACCTGGAATTTGAGTGACGATCCCTGTATACAATCGACGTGTTTTATACAACACATTGCTACACTTTTTATCAACAAATTCCAAATAGGTGGGTCTTGATGTTTTGGGCCACTGGGCGAAGAGACCTTGTATTGTTGTTCAAGCTTGGGTACTTTTGAAAATTAAAAATTGTGGACTGTGACTAAACTTTTCAAGCATAAATTGTGATGTACGCAACTTATACATACTTCGCACTGCTAATAAGTACAATATTTTTTGTTAGGTAAAGACGCGTAAGAATGTAACGTAGTATACATTCTTATGTGCCAGTATTACGTTAAGTTATGTGAGATCAATATATTGTTAACAAACTTTTTCTGTAACATAGTTGTTTTATTTTTAACCGACTTCAAAAAATTTGGAGAATCTCAATTCGATGAGTAGTTTTTGGATGCCGACTGACCGAGCTTACTGGTTTTTTAATTAACTTCTGAGTCAATAAATAGCAGTTTTAATTATTTTTCGTGGTAGGAGTGACATCTCCCTTGGAGTGTGAATGTGTGAGAGATCTCTTTTTTCCCAATAAGCCTCTAAAGAGCCCAACCATGGAGATCCGATTCCCACTCGGTATCAGCGTTCCATGGTTGACGAACCTTCCCGATTGTACTCAAGATGTAAAAAAATATATGTGTGTGTGTGTGGATTAATCTGTATTCCTTTAAGCAGTTTCTTCTCACCATATTTCTTTATTTCTCACATAGGTGACCATTCTGATGTCAGAATGGCAGGTCACCTTAAAATTTAGTTTATTTCTTTAAAAACGAGGGTAGCAACTATTTAACGATTAGTAGCAACTAGTAGCAACTAGGTAGCAACTCCCTAAAACTATTTCGATGTAAAATATGGGTAGTGACCGTCCATCCTGACGCTCGCGACTGAGGGACTATATGGAGCTGCCTCGGAGTTAGAATTGTTTTTATCAAACTTGGCAGTATATAAAATGCAAGTAGCTGCTTACCCCGTTTTTTCTTATCTGCCTTGAACTCCCTTGAAGAGGTTCTTGAAGCTGTCATTGTTGTTAATCTTGGCGTTTTATACGCGTGGTTGGTACACTTCCTGGCCGCGCCACAGTCGCGGTAGCATTTCTCTTAGTAAACACCACAGAAAACTAGTTTGTCATAGGCATACATTTAGAAAGGGGGTACCCTTACTAACTTACTTACGTAGGTATACCTACCTAAATTCTATAGGTATCTATGGTCATAGACAGGAAGAATTTATTTTGGTACCCTTGGTATCTACCGTACCAACCTAATAAATTGGTATGTAAGTAGATAACAATCAAACATAATAAACCTCATTTAAATAATATTCTTTAAACGAAAAAAAAATTAAACGTCAAAAAACTGACGTGACAGGGCCACTAGATGCGTAGTCTTTCCTAATAAGTCTGTGGTCATTAGCGTCACACAAAGACTTACTAGGGATGACTACGCGTCACACAACAACCATGATCAACAAGTAGTTAAATAATAACATGCAATAACCGGAACAGAGTACTACCTCCTCTGTAACTCTCATAACTGCTAGCTACAATGGCTAAAGCTAAGTATGAACCTCCTACAAACACATTTCCATACAAAATTAAGAGGAGATTAGATTTGCTCAGTTTGCCAAGGAAGTACTACGTGGAGACCGGGGAAGACTTGCCCCCTTTAACTCCTACTGGCGTCAGATTATCTGCCATATCCGGTCGTGTACAAGACAGAAATTACGATATCGCTTGGCCGTACCTTCGGTAAGTTTAAATGAGGGTTTGTATTTTGTTAAAAATGTGTCTAACATATTACCAGAGCTTTTAGAAGAGTTTGACAAAATCTAGACTCTTCTTTCCTCCGTTATGTTGTAAAATGCTTGCCTAACTTAAATATAATAATCGCAGCCAAAGACGAAAGATATTTGCGGACTAGCGCCGAATCATATACAACGCTAGTCTCCCAAAATGTTCACGAGTCACTCACAGTCACTACTAACTTTTACAGTCACGATTAACTCGTTTACCGGGGAAAACCTTCAAAACCTCGGCTTCCGGGGGAAGTGACCGGGGAGTGTGAGATTCTTACCTTACTAACACCACCCCAGTGATCACCATTAGCACATGGAGGACCCGGGTCCTTAAAGACCAGCTCCGGAACCTAAGCAACGCCTGTTAGGCACATCCCCGGAGAGGCTGTAAAAGGGTCGCCCCTAAGCCTCAGTGTGCATGGTAGCATGTGACTTTGCGAACGTCGCCTTTGCGAAGTCACTATCTACTACCTATCTAATATCTACAAACTTATATATATAAGACAACGATTTGGTAATAAAAAAGTAATTACAATCATGGCCGTCAAAATAAGATTGTTAATTTGATTATTTTAGCCGGTTAATAATGGTCAAACGTATGTATAAGAGAACATTTAGTCAAGAGCGACTAGAAAGAATCGATCGCATGATAGAAGCGTCGAACGCCACCATGTACTCTAAACTTGCGAACTGTGCAATAGATATCAAGAAAAAAGATGTTAAAGATATGAAAAAGAAGAAGCCTTGGTCTGAAACTGAGTGGAAACGGCATATGGAATACATCAATCAAATAGCAGCAGCGAAGAAAATGCCGGAACCCGAGCCGATAACGGTTGGTACATTTGCATTTACGAACCTAGCTTCAGACAATCAAAATCTTTTTATTCATGTATGTAGACCATTTTAGGCACATAAGAATAGTCATTAGATTATTAGAGAAGAAGTCATTAGAGAAATTTATAATGGCATATTTATGACCCCCTGTATTATTCTCCTAAGACTGCTATTGACACCGCATTGCAGTGCAAGCAGCTTTAAGACTTTGGTCCTAGTCCTACCTAGTTCCTCATGCAAACAAACAATTTTATTAGAGGAAAATTCCTTATAGATAAGTAGATTCTCTACTTTTTACCCGATGCGACTGCGCGCAGTCAAAAGAAGCTTTAGCGGGTTAAGTATGTTATCTACTGGACCGATTTTGATAAACGGAGTAGGCACCGATCGTACGATTCGTTGAGACCATGCCAGTATTATAAGGGGATGCACCACACAGCGCCTATCAATCAGGTTTAGTTTGATTTTAACTAATTGGATTGGTGACCTCACTGCTTTCTAATTATTACTTCTAATTTTAGAGAACGCGCCTTTTTATATTTCTTGTGGTGGTAATAAACTGTGTTGGTGGTTTTTGTTATAGCGAGGGGAATGTAAACCTTTAGAGCAGCTGATGCCGAGAATCGGTACCCTTCTGCAGAAGCCAGACTTCAAATTCTACAAGAGAATGTCACAGGAGGCTTGGTACAGAGACCCAAGAAAGGTCAGAATAAACTTAGTTTATTTTTATTATTAAGGACTCCACCCACTAGCTCGTGCCGTTACCGGATCGTAGGTACCGTCCCGTCACATAAAAAAAAAAAACCAACGAGTTGACATCCACTAGACTGTCGCGTGTCAATAGTGGCCTGAAGATGCGACGTTGCCAGACCGTCGCTGTAGAACCGCTGAGCGCCTTCACACTACCATTGGCCTAGTACCCGTTTCGACGGCGACCAATCGAGTACGATACCTATGCACTCAAACGGCGACGGTCGGCGCGGTCAGTCGGGATTGGTGATCGTTATTTCGACGCGGCTCTATAAATCTTATTTGGATTTGTAGAAACCTTGTCCAATAGAGACCATGTTACATAACTATTAAGGTAATTTTACACCGGCGAGGCGATCTGAGAATTGATTGCACGCTTACCCTTTTACACCTAAAGTTGTCCATCGCAATACTGTGCCGTCCTCGATGGCAGTGCGAATTTGTATATCCGTTTTACATTTTATAAAGGAAATACATACTCTATTCTTAGAGCAATAAAGTTCAATATTGTACTAACATATATTTCAATTCTCGCCTCGCACATCCTCGCGCATCTAGACCTTTTACACCAAAGATGCCCCGGCGTGGATAGAAATTTCTATACAAATTTCAATTCTCGCCTATCCCATTCGCGCTCCGCCTCGCCGGTATAAAAACTCCTTTAGATAATATTTAAAAAAAACACATTTATTATTACAGGTGGCGAAATCTGCACTGACGTACAAGATATCCGACAGAATTAAAAAGCTAGCAGTTGCGAGAGCTACGCATGCGTAAACTAATGCTCAGCTAAAACAGTTTGACGAAAGCTACTATCAAACCATACTATCATAACATACATCTAGTAAGCTAATTAGTTCGGTGAAATTACATTTGAAGTTTTATACTCGATTATCCTAAATCCGCATATCCACTAGGCATTTTTCGACATTTCTTACAGCAAGCATGCTACCTATCTCTCTCTTTCTTGCCGAATAAAACCGAGATAGCACGACACTTACTGCAAGAAATCTGCATTTTCAGCAGCCTAGTAAAAGTGGGCTGATCTGTTTCTTTGTAGACATTGGCATATTATAATATTCGCCTTCTCGAAATTAAAACAAGTGAATACATAAACTTTTAAAGACAATTCAAGTGACGGACGGCCTGCGCGCGCATGCCGCTCCGCAGCAAGCGACACACAAAAATATATTTGACTTTCCGTCACGCATGAATCGCAACTTGAGGGATAACAGTAAAATAGATCTATTTAAAAAAAAAATAACACAAGTACCTACTACAACTGAGTCCTCACACAGTTTGAATCGTACGCATAGGGAAAGTCAATCCTATATTTCAAAGTTAGTAAACAGAATTAAGATGTCCTAAGGAACACGCTGATGGATGTCATACACTTTTCGAGAAACTCAATTTTTTGACACTTTTCTATCTACACTGCACACGGAATAGTGTCCGAAATCTCTTACTGTATATCAATATATATATATTATAATGCTATCAACCTTAAACTTGTAGAATTATTTCCAAAATTTCCCTGGACTAATATCAGCATACAATATCATTGTCAACTAAATATTGTCACCGTTAATGTCACCATCTCGCTTTTAGAACCTAATAACTATATTCAAATAACATATAAGTCAAATAAAACAATGTAAAATTAATTTATGGTTTTATTTTTATATTTACATTTGCAACAGGTTGTATCTACATAAATACTTAGAAATAAATACTGAAAGTTATATATTTTAATTTCACTATGATTCACAGATCGATCTTGACTAATTAATAGAAATAAATTACTCTTATGGTTTTAGCTTATGAACTTGTTACCAGGGCCTGATTTGGGACCACGGACGATATTATCGTCGCAGCGATAATCTGAAAACTTCGCAATATCCCTAATCTAAATGTACATCCCCGGGGATCAAAATCATTAGCTCAATATCGACATCACTCCGAAATGGGTATCGAAGGAATAAGTAGTTCTTATTTTAGGGGCGCTAATTTGTTACGCTCGTGTAGGGCCTCGCGCCCCTAATCAGGCCCTGGTATGATTTTTGTTTAGGCGAGACAGTGGATGATAGCGTAAGTAAAGTCTTTGGTGGTGGACTGGCCGCCGAGGTCCTTTGTCCTTACTTTCCCGTCTGTCAATACTCTGGAAATAAAAATGTCAATGTGAAATATCATGATTTCATGGCTTTTGGTACATACGATCCCCGAAACGTAGAAAGAAATTAATTTAAAATTATTATGTTATTAATGTCACCTTAGGTAGGTTGTACACATGAATCGGGGTTTTTTTTATTTGTGTAAGTATCACTTTTTAAGAATATTAATTTTCGTGAGTCATATTTTAAATATCGAACGTTTCATATCAAATCGTATCAATGATCATCAAACGCAATCTTACATCACTACTGTTAAGTACTTAGTGCTTTCGTCTGTCGTTTCGTTTCAAATCTATAAAAAAAAAACAATCGAATAAAAGGTAATTTACGATCGAAAAAACGAACAAACATGCGATCCGTCGGTCGAAGTATCGTCGTTCGATTTTCGGAGTAAGGCCCCTAGAGCGGTCAGAGTCGAGCGGTAGTAGCGATTTAGAACAGTCGCGTCACTACTAATAATATTATGTTACATACTTGTTGATAGCGTTCTTGATTTGTCTGGAGTAAGGGTGCAAGTTGACGTGAGCGAGGAGGTTGGCGGAGCAGAGCAGCATGGCCGTCGGGTTCGCGATGTTCTTGCCGACGGCTCCGGAGAAAATGTGGCGGGCGCCCTGGAAGTAACCAATAATAATGTTGAGTATACTGGGTTATTTGTAAAACACCGACAACCTGAAAAGGGGTCATTAAACTCATCAGTATAAACAACTTTTACTATGGGACCAACCCTAAAATCAGCTGTTCCATACATTTATGTTCACATAACAAATTACAAGATTCACTAATTGGTACTAACATAATTGTTATTTTCTAGAAATATGAAATATATATATGAATTTTTTGTCATCAAATATAATCAAATGAATCACTTTTAAGTTATTTTAGTACTCACAAACTTAGTTTTTAAGATTTTTAGTTCCAGCTGTCGTCGCCTAAGACTCTTTTTTGCCAAGTTGTACATTTAACGTAACATTTCAGAACATTACCTGTTCAAAGACAGCACACTCAGCGCTGTACGAAGCCCCGGCGACGACTCCCGCTCCGCCGACCAGCCCGCTGGCGAGGTTGTCCACGATGTTGCCGTACAGGTTCGGAGTCACCATCACATCGAACTGGTTGGGGTTCGACACCATCTGCATCGTGCAGTTGTCGACAATCATCTTCTCGAATTGGATGCGAGGGTACAGTTTCGCCATCTGTGAAGGGAAATTGTCTATTGTTTAAAAAGTATACGTACCTATGTGATAATTGTTATCTAGAAGGTACAAGAATAAATTTAAAAAATCCCCGATAAAAAAAACTTTAATTTTTTAGCTAAATCAGAATCGGTTCATCTGTTTGGGAGTTACCAGTGCCAGAGTCATACAGTTCTATAGGTTAAATTTGTAATACCCATTTTTTTTCATCGGGGGTCAAATAACACGTACGATATATACCGGGTGTAAGGGAAACGCTTCCGAAAACGAAGACAGGTGATAGTACTGGTGATTACTGATACGTTACCACCAAAAAAAAAACAAAAAAAAATTACATTTTTTTTCTTTTTTTTTGGAGTTTTTCATGCAACATCAGCTTCGGGCAGTTAAATAAAACTAATTTTGCAAAAAACCCCATCAAAATCCTTAATTTTTTTAAATAAGCAATGTATTGCAAATCAAAAATCAGCTGTGCTGCGCTGGGGTCAACGCACGTACGTTCCGACTGGCACGGCCGCGCGCGGCCGCGTAGCGAGCGCAAGTTAGGTAGTTTCTGTTTGCCGCCATAAAATACCAGCAGAAGTAGGTAGTAGTGAATCAGTGCTAGTATCAAAGCATACCGGTTCCCACTTTCTTATTACCTACATACCTACGTGCCTTCAATTTAGGATCAATCAATCGAAAGTTATTAAATGTTGTAAAACCTTAAATTATCTCTGTAATTGATAAAAAAATTACAAAAATCACCTCAGCTAATTTTAGCAAAGGAAATGTAAAACATTACGTAACATTTAGGTACTTACAATACTTAAAAATAATAATTAAATCATTACACTTTGCCACAAACCATTTATAAAAAAATAAAAACTAAAATACCTACTTAAATTAACTCGTGAGTTTTTTTAAGACTTTTTAAAGTTTATTTAAACGATGAAATGTCGATAATAAAGATACAATTCATTAAAAACTTTATTAATTTTATCCTAAGTTTTGCACATGATCGCTCGCTGCTATCCTGCTCTAACGCACCGCGCCGCGCGCGGCGGCAATCGGCCGGCGCTGTCGCATGTCGGGGCACCCTTAGAGTAGAGTACAATGTAGAAAACGCATGCGTTACATAAAATAAGAGGCGGCAAGCAAAAATTCACATCACTTTATGCCTTCGGTCGCTTCAATGTAGACAAATGTCGTTCACAAAATTATTCGTGTGTTTCCATTTCTAAACTTTAAAATGTCTAAATTTCTTTACTCAATTGTACACTTGTACAATTCTTAAACTCATTTCGGTTGGTTGATGAACAACCTATGCTTATCAGAGTTTAAACCGCTCGTAGGCTTCACTTACCGTGAAAAATATCTTATTCAAGGACGTGATACTAATTAAAATTACCGAAAACATACTTCGTAAAGGAACCTACGACCTTAGTACCTACTCACCTAGGTACAATTATTAGTATTTTGTAGGAAATGTAAAATGATTGCAAACAAGTTTATTAATCAAGCTACGTAGTATTTAGTACAGTAAGTACCTACTTACAATTTTACAAGATTGGAGTTCTACATGATTTATTAGTCTATGAGTTATGATCAAAGACCGACCGCCATTTTTTTCGAGTTCTTTCTATTACAAGACTGCAGTTCCTAGTCGAATTTCGAACGCGCGCGAGTGAAAAGTTGTTTGTAGTTATTTTTTCAGTTTCTTGTTAGATTTCTGTTATTGTTTTGTTATGTTTTTGTTGTTAAGTTATTTTGTTAGTTAATTGTTGTGTTTTTATTGTGTTTTGTGTGATTTTATCAACAATGCCCGAGGCTTACAGTGCTCGTGAATACGGCAACATGATGATCTGTTTAGGAGAAGCTCGGGGGAATGCTTCTCGTGCCCTGAGCATTTATCGAGAGAGACATCCAAACGTCCAGCATCCGTCTGATTCTCGCATGATAACGGCTATTTAGCTATTTGGCTAATAGCTAAATAGCTAATGATCGGAAGGCTAGGGCCACACGCTTGGCCTCCCCGTTCGCCCGACCTAACCCCCTTAGACTTTTTTTGTAGGGATATGTGAAGGAAAGAGTGTTCGATCGGGAGTGTGACAGTGCTGACGAAATGCGTCGTAGAATAGTGGGTGTATTCAATCCGATCATAAACGGGCTCGGATTTGCCTGGACATGAATGGGGCTCAGTTGGAGCCCCACCTCATCAGACCGCGGAGGATTTGATATGTAAGTTTTTATACCAACCTACCTACGATTTTGTTTCGTTGTCGCGAACGCGCTCGCGCGCTTTTGTACCTACCTACCCGAGTATCGTGGGTACGCTTTACATTGCGGGTTTGCAAATTACCAAATCACTAAAACATTAAGTATAAGGCAAATAGTTATTGGTATTCGATAATGTTTAGATAGTATATTACTCACGTTTCGGCTTCGGAAGCGTTTCCCTTACACCCAGTATGTGCTTAATATGTCATAAGCTTTCAAAATTACTGTAGAGGGTTATTGCACAAATTACAGTTAAGTATGGAGTGACTGCTCTTTAACTACCACGTTAGAACAAATGACGTCATTTGTTCGCAGTGCCCTCTCTGTCTAGTAAAAAATGATTAAGCCCTTTGCCATTTTTTTGGAATATTTAAATTAGGTATTTTTTCAGACACTATTTTAAGGTTTTGAGAAGATTTAAATAATACAATAAAAGTAATACCTATAGTGAACATCCTTATTTTTGGGATATTTTATAGGTTTTAAGCGGTTGTAAGCTGTGGAAAAAAAGACAATTAAAAATTAAATATTCGCGGCCGCTGGCGATCGGTCGGCTTGACAGTTTAAATATGTTTAAACTAGTCCTACATGGGTCTTATGAACACCTCTGTTTAACCCGTTACCTCTTCGCAACTGCGCAGAAACAGTCCGTCGCCGAGCTTCATAATGTTAGCCTTGTGTACGGCCGTGACCTTCTTACGACCCATCTTCACTGCGTAGTCGAACGCGAACTTGGCGATACGCTCGGATTTAGCTGCAGTGATGATCTTTAAACACTCGACGACTCCTGGAATTATTAAAACATTACGATTCAGTCAGTAATATATGCTTATTTTGGAAAAGGTGTCATGTCGAGTTCGGCACATTTAGAAAACAGAAACTTTGTCTAATTTTTAACCAAATGACCGGCCGAACCGGCGTTTATCCATTCTATTTCCATTCCGGAATCCACGTTTAGCTTGCAAAAAAAAAAGTGGAAAATTCTTCTTAATAGACATAAAAAATTTAATAAAAGAGGCGACTAATAGGTAGTTACAATAATATTTCGTTATTTCTTATAATACACACATAACTTTTGAATCAGAGTTGGGCCTTGGGTTCGAACCTGAGACCTTTTTTGCCAGTCAACTGCCATCGCATTAGACTATCACGGCTATAAATGATGATCATATCGTGATGAGACTACACAACGTAACAATAGACATAAAAGTATAGTTTCTAGTCTCACCGGGAACGCCTTCGTGTTCGAGCGCGGAGTATTCGCCCTCAGTCTGTTCTCTGATGATGATGCAGTCGACATCATGATGACGACACTTGACGTTGGGAAGAGATTTGACGTGTACCACATTCGCGTACAAGTCGAGAGCGTTACGTAGCTTCATGTTTAGAGTTTGGAGTTCTCCGGTGTGGGAGAAGTCTGGGGTGGCGAGGATTCCCTGGGAATAAGATCAGAATACTCAAGTCAAAGTAATTTATTTATGTGAATAGGTTTTGTATTTTTTTTTTAATCGACTGAATCTTTTTTTTTGTGTCTAACCGAAACCAATTCAATCAATTTTCGGCCGAAACCGAGACGTGACATTTAATATCTAGTAAAAGAACTACAATTATATTAGGTAAAGCATAAAAAGCGTCAAGAAAATCAGCAATTATTATAAACAAAAACTCGAGTGATGTCCTCCTCGACGTATCCGTCGACGGCGACCCTTAAATTTATCTCTCGAGTAATGTGTATTTAATTCATCTACCCGTCGTCCATAGATTTATTTAATTTAGCGACCACGAGCAGACTCAGTTATGGCTTTGCTTCGTGGTTATGGCCGATACTCTCAGCGTTTAAAGGGCGAGAACGAGACCGAGAACTTTTTCTGATTTTTATCTTAGAATATCTGGAACCTTATTTATGCATTTCTATTTGTATTTACTCTTTAAAATAAGATCAACATTTATTGACGACTGGGTGAATTTTTGACAATTCTTGGATAGGCGCGCCTCTCGTTTAAGTTGTCAAATTATTTTCAAGTAACAATTCTAAGATTTCTATTTGCTTATCTACTTAGTTGGCCAAATATGGATGTAAAGCACCTTTTACTAGATTAGTTAGAGGTAACACGTTATATTATATTGAAATCATTACATACCTTGATGCAGATCTTGTTTCTCGCGATAGAGTTAACGACATCTTCAAGCGGCGCGCTGAGTGTGGGGTTCACCTCGGAGAAGAAAAACGACTCGAAGTCCACAGGGATGTTCGCTGCCTGAGGAGTGATAATTTTTTTTATACATATATCCTAACAAGGGAACAGCCCTTCTGTCGCACGTAATTGGAGAAAATTGTACAAACTTATTCTAGGTATAATAATTGAAAACCAACTATAAAATCCTTGTCTTTACAATCTTTCTTTAGTTGTTTAAATGCAATTTTACCAAAGAGGTTATAATGCTGGCATAACATTGTTTTTATAAAAGAAAAAGGAGTATACATTATTATGTTTGTGTTTACGCATTAGAGCCTTATCAAGCGTGGCAGCTCGTGGTCGAAAAATCAATGCCGCATGACATGCACTGGCCAGGCTCTTAAAGTTATACTCATAAGGTTCTAAAATAAAGAAATGCACTTACCTTGAAGACTTCCTGTACGGAGTAGACCATCTCAGGGCCGACTCCATCGCCGGGGATCAGCGTGCACTTGATGCGTCCTTCCGTAGAGTTCGATTGCTACACAGTAATATTACTATTATAGAAATTGTAAATCTGATGTGAATGGATCTAGTCTAGATTATGTACACTACCGTAGAAAAAATACTCTATATTTATTTTTAAATGTTTTTTGAGTACCTACATTAATGTACTAATAAATTCAAATGTAGTACATTAATAAATTCAAAAACATGTTACATAACTTTTAACTAATATAGCATTTTTGCTAGCTTATTTATGTACAATTTTAAAACCAAGAGCGGTCTATCTATCAGTCAGTCTGAGTCTGAGTTTTGAGGAGTTTACAATCTCTTACAGTGGTACAGAACCCTGTTGAAAACAATCAAAATCCGCGTTGTACTTAAGCGAGTCCTTGCAACCCAGAACCTCGCGCTCAGCAGCTCTATAGACCAACAAGGCAAACAGTTTACGTGTATTTAATTATGTATTATAAACCAAATTCAGTACCGTACCTAAAAATTAAAGCTAAAATGTTGAAACCTTCGCCGTTAGATAGCTTTTTTTACGACTAAGGTAGTAAATAAGTAATCTATAGAGGCTTGCAACAAAAGAGGTATCACTTGCGCGTTTATACTTTATAGAAGGGTCTTCTTTTCTTCGCCCCTCTTTAATATTTTAATGAGGGGGGAAATTGGGCTTTAGGCTCTCTTTACTGATCGTACAAAATACAACAGTAGAAATACTATTATTTTAAGCCGATATTCTGTGAAAAGGTGATTAGTACCACCCCTGCCGGTATCCCGGTCGAGCCGGCAAATAAGGACAAACCTTTTCTTACAAATATAAAATAGTTCACTGCTAAAACGATCTATACTTCGACACATTCCCTATCCTTATCATTTAAATTAAAGTATAATGAATGCCTACTGTACGAGCATATTGTATCATTCACTCTCTATTCACGAGACGCAATTGTGTGTAAATAATAATTAACATAGACACGAGACTGTACCATTTATGGCATTAATATTATCGCTACCGATAATAAAGGAGCAAGGTCAGCATATCAGGGACTATCAATCATTTCTTAACTTAAATACCAAATAACTTCTGCCCTTTGATAAAATAAATGTCAATATAAAAATATTTTTATACTGTTTTGTAAAATTAAATTTTTGATTCTAATAAGAACTTGTAACATACGCCGCAATTGTTAGAAGGTAGACATTTCTCAAAGAAGACGATTTTAATCATGATATATTGATTTTTAACATATTTTACGGCCTTGCCAGAATTAAAAATGGCCTATATTTTCAATTTCCTCAAATTTTTCTAAAACGATTTTACACAATACAATTTTCGTGACACTTTCGTGGCACATCTGCTTATTATAAGATGACCTCCTCCCTATCTTATATTAACGTTTTTTAATTTACGTTTAGAAAAACTACGTTTTTGCCAAAGATACGCAAATTCTTATTGGAATGTGATAGCCTGCTGCTAATTGATACATGTTTACCTATCATATGAAAAATTGCCTAACAATGTTCAATTGAAATGTTCTAAATATCATTATACTGCATCAAACAATTGTCGTGACATTGGTACTGTTTATAATATTTACGACTTTACTCACACGTTGATTCCCGGGTAGCCGACTACTTTCGGATTCAAACGAAATCATTATGCTCTTAAAAATGAACTCCGTTTAGGTGTGTCCATCAACGAACAAGAACATGGTGGTCACGAATATCGAAAATTTTGTTCGCATGTCCATACGACTAATAAACAACAAACATAAATCGTTCATACAAAAAAAAACCGTCTTAGTTCGTACATCCACGCCTGTAGAGTTCGAAGTATTCGAACCATGAGCATTATCAACCCGTGAGTAAGGCCGTAATTAATTATAAAATACTAGCGACCCGCCCCGGCTTCGCACGGTTACGCTAATATGCATATATTATACATATAAACCTTCCTCTTGAATCATTCTATCTATTAAAAAAAACCGCATCAAAATCCGTTGCGTAATTTTAAAGATCTAAGCATACATAGGGACAGACAGACGCGGGAAGCGACTTTGTTTTATATTATGTAGTGATTGTATCCAAGTTTGCAAGACTTGGATACAATCACTACATAGTATACTCACTCATAAAATTTATAATGTATCAAATCTATGTATATGTTAAACATTGTAGCTTACCCCAACATCGTTGACTTCTATATTAAGTTGTAGCTAACAACACAGCAGCTGTTATCCTAAGTTAAGTTACCACTTAATGTTAAATGACCCGATGTTAAAGTTATCAATGCGTTTGGACAACACAAAGGCATTGCAGTGAGGTTGCATATCATGCTACACATAATGCTCTAATTAACCCTTTAAACTGCAATATTTTTAATTTTCCAGGGTAATTTCAAAATCCTTGTCCATCTTTTATGTAACCAATCTAAAAGCTACCTTGATAAATACCACTGATATTTCCAATAAGAAACTAAAGTGCGGCCAATGCTTGTTTCCAATAAATGATGTGGTTCATGCATATTTCATGTAATTTTTAAAATTTTGTCTGCAGTTAAAAGGTTTTTCTAATTCTAACATGTAACATAGTTAAATAAAATCATGCTAACTGTAAGACCATCCTATTCTCTAGTGATATGTGTAAATATTGTGTATGTGTGTATCGCCAATTATATTGTGTTTTGTTTCTATAGGTATTTTGTGTAATTGTACATTAAATACTTCTAAGTTGAATGTAGAGTTTGACAAATAATGATAACCTCATGACATCACAACTCAAACTAATATCAACTTTAACAGTGACGGAATTAGACTGAATGTTGTATGTCAGAAGTTAATATGTAATGTCATAACTCAAAATTAATCAAATGGAATCTAAACTCTTTATATTAAAGTTTATAATTAGAAAAGTCTTATTATTGAATTATAAGTGGTTTCAATATAGATAAAGTTAACAGATTTTTCTGAACACACTTAATAAAAAATTTGGAATCTAGAAATTAATAATGTGAAACAACACAAATTGATTAAAATGTTTGATATATTTTTTTGATGAATAAAATTATATAATATATAAAATTATGGTAAGAAGAGAATGGTATCCTATACAATAAACATATAATTATAGACAAAACAACTGGGGTATGAGCATGCATGGCTAGCTTACGTATCTTCTGAAGACATGAGAAAACATGTTGACACTATAACTTAAAAAAATAATTTTATAAAATAGTCTATGGTGCCAATAGATAAAATTAAAATTTGGATTGTACATTATGAGCCAACTATTTAAAATATACTTAATTTTAAAATAAAATTACTTAGCCAATTTGTGCTTAATTTAACAAAATAAAATTGTAAGCTTTAAGTAATGAAGCAAGTATAATAAAAAGTAGTAACACAAGCTACCAGTATACTATGGAACAGTATACAGTTAGCAAGTGAAGAGACACTAGGTTGTATCATCATAACAAGATTTAAATTGAGTAACAGTCATATCAATAGGCTATGACTTGCCCTAAAATTGCAAGACTTGGAACACTCTTAGAATTTAAAATATTTTTAGAAAAATATTATTAAACTACCTATATCCTTTCTTCTTTGAAGAAAGAAAGAGAAGACTTAGGTACTTAAGTATAATTATGTACTGTATAATTTTACTTCATTTTTTCTTAAGCCTTTGTAAACAATTACGGCACATCTTCTGAATAAAGAGTGCATATTAAAAATACAACAACTTAATACCAAAAGCAATTTTAAGATTAAACTCTGTTTAGTTAACATGTGTTTTTTTTTTACTTAAAAGTTGTGCCAAGTTTGTCTACAACTTAAAGACGGTTAAGAAAAAATAAAGGATAGGTCCTAAAGAGCTTGAATAAGTCCTTTGTTCAAAACTTGACAAGAAAAATTGGGGTTACGGTATACATTGACAAAATAGGTAATCATTTTTTTGATATTGAAACTTTTTTTTTTCTTTTTGATATAATTTATACCTGCTTCATTACTGATATGAAGGTTTATTAGTAGACAGTTAGTATTCTCACCAGGGTGCTGATACCGTGTGGAGCAAAACATACGTTTTTGTCCTTGTTTACCGTGCTTGTAGTGTGAACACCTTTACCAACATGCTGGGATCCCTGTAAACATTTTAAAAAAATCTATTGTTACATACATAATCTTTTGCTCTGCTGTAGGATACTATATAGAAATAAGTAATTTCCAGGGTTGGATTTTGTACGATAATTATCGTATTTGTACTATAATTTCAGGCTTGGTACGATATACGATCCATAAGTAAGGATCGTACGCAAATGTACGATAATTTCAAGTAGTCCAAATAATTACCAAAAAAGGTGCAGAAATGCGAAACGTAGCAGTTGACGACCTTTTTTTTTTTTTTTTTGGTCCTCGATGCTATGATTCGGATTGATTCCAGTATCTATGTGACGACCTTTTTTTTTTTTTTTTGGTCGTTCCATAAGCTGGATCGTTCCATTCATTCGATTTGAATGATTGTACGATAATTTCTGACAAATACTATCTTTTTTACCTTTTTATGCTATCCTTTTCAACGTACCCAAATCCAACCCTGGCTATAGGTATCAGAGTACGAATAGACTTGATATCAAGAGTTATCACGTTACAATAAAACAGAAAAATTATACGCATATGTGATGCACTCTCAAGTAGATATTATTAGCTGTGATCACGTGAGGTTATCCACTTCACCAAACATTGAATATGCACATTTGCATAACAATCTTCGAATAATAACACGACAATGATATGTTGTTTAAGAAAAAGTATGAATATTATTGTAAAATAACCGCGAAACAGCAACTCATAACATAAAAGTTACGAAACACTTAGGACACGACATAGGCTACAATTCATACTAGTAAATAATTGCGTTATTAGTACTGTACCTGAATTAGGGCACGGAAAACATTCCTGGTTAGAAGCGACATTGTCGATTAGTGCAGAACCTTTTGAGAAAGGTTACTTTTCTAATAAATTTATTTTGGGATCGTCTTTGCTAGCAAAGACGTAATCTACGAGAAATCCGTTTTGCATAATTTGACAGCTCAATGTTCGGTGACTTATGGTCAATAAGAACTATGGATTTGATTGAATGTGGCATAAATTCACAAGTTTACTTACGAAATACTCAATTTATTTAGGCTTAAAATATCTCAAATATATCTATTAGTTTCTAAATAAAATAAAACATTAATTGAAGTGTTGAATGTAGGATGCGTAGAACGAAACTATTCGAATATTTTGAATTTTCCAGTCATTGCAAGAGAAAAAAATGTTGACCATTGCCCATGCCTGCCTACAATAATCAACATAGTCCTACCGCAAACGTATTGAATTGAGACTTAACGCGACAAAAACACCGTTGGCTTTCAAAGTATTAATGTTATAATAACAAAAAATGTCAGTGCTGTTTATAAAAGAGTCGCTTGCTAGCAACACTGACAAAAAATATTGAACCAATGCGAACCAATGCCATGTGCGAACGAATCGATTTTTACGTCACCATTCATGTTGCTGTCACTGGCTCACGGCGCAACATTTAAAGTCGGCTATCAGAATAAATTAGTGATTTGGACTAAAAAGTGATTAAACATTGGCTGTAATGATTGGGTTTTAGCTTCAAAATATTTATTAAACAATTTGATAACGTGAACATCAAATTACAATAATTGTAAAAGCAGAAAACAGGTGAGTCTTATTATTTTTATAATTTATTTAAGAAATACTATTTTATTCAGATTTTAGCGATTTTATGAACTATATAACTTCAGGATTTTGGACCAGGATAGTTATTTAATCATATTTGCAAATATGTGAACAGTTTTCAAGCAAACGTGATGTGAGATTAAATTATTCGATAACATTATTGATCAGTTATATATCCTCTTAAAGTTATGAGTAAAAGACACTAAAATACTGATAAGAAGTTATAGGTCAGCCTCATTAGGTACTCGAATAATGTCTATTGATAGTAATTTGTTAGTGTCATTATCAATCTCTGAATAATATTTGGATAATTTAACATACAAAAGAGTGAAAATACAGTCACAATACGACTTTGAATAAATTTAATTGCAATTGGCAATATCAAATTTCGAATCTCTTTTTACGACTAAAAATACGAAAGCGAAAGCGTAGTGCGAAATCTGCGATCATAAATAATTTAAAAAAACTGTGTTATCTCATTATATGGTTTACAGATTGCAATATCATACAATTACAATTTTGATAACTGTTTATCTACTGTGATTTACTTATGTAATCTGTTATTCAGCGAAGTACCTATATTATACCTACCAACCAAATATTTTCAGTCCTCAAAAACGCTTAGGTACCAAGGTAGTTACATAATATATTAAAGTAATAACATCAAATTAAATTGAATAACTTCTTGCGCGCTGCAGTGCGATTAGTTCCAAATGGTTAAGTTTTCTTACGTACGTACTCTACCTACTTGAATTTTCACAAAGTTCTAGTAATCGCTAACCAGAAGACTGAAAAAACCACCTTTAACCTATCTCATTCAGGAGCATACCCAGCTTTTGGCTTTGCGGAGCAAATCTGTTGGCAGGTACATTACAGGTAGGCCTCTTATAACTCAGGGTAAACAGGAAATTGTTTAAAAAGAGATCGTGTAATATTAGGTTGTTCTTATAGGCCATTCGCATCTAGCCTAGGTACCCTATAAGTTTATAATTATCATAGGGATCCTCGCGAGCGCAGTGTAGGTAATCTCAAACGTCAACCCTCGTGACTCGACTCGGGGTATTTTATCTGACCTGAGTTCTGACACTTTTCTGCACTCTTTGAACAATCAATATTTACTAACAATTAGGATACAAATCTATTGTTTTTATACCCGATCGGACCTTAAACGAGAACATGCATTGCACATTGTTAATTTGTTAAAATAGCATGAACTATGCAAAACATCCCAAGGTAAAACTAATCCAGAGCGTACTCTACCAAATGGACCGAGTTTCGTACAAATACGTTCAGACAGAGTTTCGTACAAATACGTTCAGACATTTTAACACTCCTACAACTTGTAAAAGTGATATTTGCAGCTTTAGTAATTTTATAGTTTCTGCCTAAGGTAAAATGAAGACTCGGTTTGGTGTCAGGCACATATTGCACCTGTGGAAGCCACTGCTTGTCTTAGACAAGCGACTAAATACTTTTATCCTGATTACTCTACCGTCTCAGGCAAAAACGTTAACATTTAACTTAATCGTTCCTTACCGTCACAGATATTCCCAGGATTACAATTTATTTCAAATAATATTTCTACTACCTAATCACCTTACAACAGGGGAGCAGTTTAGGTTTTTATAATAATAATTAATTAGCAATACCTATAATTGATTCCATTCTTAACTTTCACGACTTAACGAGACGATATGCTTATTCTTAATTTTTTGCCAATATTTTTAAGGAATGGCCCAGTATAGTAAAACCTCATTGTCTTATCCTCATATCACCAATCATTGACAGCGTAATGACACATTTTTGTAATTCGAAAATATTTTTTGTACAATTCTGTCTACAAAGTTTTTATAAATACAAGATTTTAACGATTTTTTATCTGGTGAGTCAATAAATAATCATTAACAGTGACAATCTATTCCAGCTTAGTTATGAAATCAGCTTGAATGGTTGCTGGAATGTGATTCAAAACGACCCTCATATACCTACCTAGATATCTAGGTACCAAGTGAACTTAAGTGCGTGGTCTGGAAACGATTCTTCGTCAATATTTTATAAAGGTGAGTAATACACTAGAGCATTCACTTGTAACAAAACATCGAGCCACTCTAATGTGTGAATGTGTCACCCTTTTACAACCTGAACATTGAGCACGCTGCCATAATGCCATGCCGCTGCTCAACGCTTGTTACAACTTGATTTTTAAACAACGAGCAATTAAAATCATAAAATTAAGTATACCTATAAATATGAGCGCGGTAATCCGAATGTTCAACGAAAAGTAAACACATCATTCTCCACCACCCTTGACATTGGCAGTTTTGTCCGGGCCAAATTGTAATGAGACTCCGTCTGTCTTACATAAGAAATTTAATTGAATTGAAAACGCAAAATAGAAAACAATGTTACAGATAAATGCTTACTCGCCGAGAGCATTCATAAGTACGTTATAGGTATATTACATGGAAATGTTCGAGAAAATGCTCTAGTGTACACCTACTCACCTTTAAAAGTTACGTGGGAAATGTCATAATAGTTATAGCTTATAGGTATTGCTCTAAAATTCTGTGAGACTCCATGCGTCAAACCAATTGACTAAACATTTTCTTGGCTGGTTTCTTATTATGGTTTCTACGCGACATAATTTAACAGTCTTTGTGATTCAACGGATCCTGTACGTAGTCCTACCTAAAATAATATACATATATTATTGCAGTTACGATGACGGCTCCTATTACCAGGACTCCTAGTACGAGGTTGCAAAGCATATTGTGGATACTGACAGTTTTTGTGCCTTCCGGAAGAGTAAAAATGAGACATCTTCTTATTAAAACTGTGGTATTTGTGTTGTTTGAGAACTCGTACTAGGCCCCCAGTTCCTACTATAGATAAAATTTTAGTCCATAACAAAATAGCTAGTAATCAATCATTTTGGCGATGATAAACGGTGATAAGAATTTCATTGAACTTAAACTAGATTGAATGTGATCTTGAAACAGAAATTTGTTGTTCGAACAGCGATAACAATTTTGTCAACAAAGCACCACGAAGTTTAAAAATATCTACTTGACGTGGTGAACCAAAACCACTTTTTTACTGGCTGTTATAATAAATTGTTTCCTTGTTCGGCTAAGAAGTATAAATCAATTTTAAAAAGTAGGTAGTAGGTTAATAAAATCCCTCCAGTTATGGAACAAGCCATCGCTAGCTTCGCGGGGTTCCCATTTTTCGTGTAGTTTAAAAAAAAAGCCACGAAGGCTAAGGCGGGAGCTTCGCTCCGCTGCTTTAGCGTCCTAACCTAACCTATCCGAGTCGAATTGATCTGAATCAGCGACAGATACCTATGTGTATTGTGTATACCACGAAGCAAATACTTCATGGTGTATACCATACCATGTAAGTACAATCCTAAACAAATTCAGGTTTTTGATCAAAACATTGGATTTTCTCAGGATATCATAAAGTTATAGGTAATTTTGTCTTCTTCTTTTTTCTTAGATGATCTTAGATGATCAAGAACAGTTTCTGTTCTTCTCATACAAAAGTAAGCCTCTTGATCAGTCACTTTGTATGAAAAGTCAATTTTCGAGTTTCAGATTTCGACCTATGTTCCGTTACTTCATTAGTTGTTCAGTTTCATGGACCTTATTACCACCTAAAATTTGGCAGGTCTCTGGATCGTTGTATTGGGTGAGACAAATAAAATATAGGTATCAAACGTAAGATAGCCTTGAAATTCTGTCAACGATAATAATTATATTTAGTCCTTGTCTTTCGGCATTCATATTAATTTATCTAATTAGTCGCCTTATCTGAAGCCAAACATACACATTTAATTGTTAAGAAACTGAGATAATGTCGCACCCAGTAGGTAGCTGTTTACGTAAATAAATATGTTATTACAATAACGAAATAAGTAAAATATGATAAATGATACATTTTAGAACTCCTATATGCTCACATTATATAACGTTATATAGCACGATAACATTTTATCTAAATCGTGTTTCTGGACCAAAAACGAAACCAACCAAACTACCTAAATGTTCAACGTAGGTTTGAGTTCGAACCTGGTATGTATCAATATGGCCTTTTCAATGTCGTATGTACCTACCTACTTTCTTAGTTAATCTAAGATACCACTCACTAACGGTGAAGGAAAACCCTGCAAGGGACAGTTACAAGCTAGTTTACTTATTCTACCGCAACTTTACCATCCTAGTTTGCGATATTCTAGACTCTAGTCATAGGTTACTAAAAACTTATTTACCGAACATATACACCCGTAGCCCCATAGGGATACACACGTTGACTTATCTTTGCTTTTTAACCCCCGACGCAAAAAGGGGGATGTTATAAGTTTGACGTGTCTGTCTATGGCATCGTAGCTTAAAAACACATTTTTAATTTAAAATTGATTACCTATTTGTATGAAAATGTCTACTGCACTGCAACACACGAATATGTGCTTAGTGAGATCATCGCAGATCAAACATCCGTAGTCTCTCAGAGTCTTGAGATGTTGCTGCACTCAGCCATACCTAAGTTTGGTGCACAGCATGTGCTGCAGTGAAAACATTATAGGAATCGGCAGCCTGACCAGACAAATGAACGCACGCAGCTTAAATTCACCCCGAGCTCGTGCATAGCATCACAGCTTTAGCATAACGAGAATAGAAGAAATTGGCTTTAACAAAAATATGGTCACGACCATGAAGCAAATATAAAGTCACGACTCACGAACGCAGTAGATCCGGAATATCACCATGTGTACATTTTGACATACAACAGTACTCATGGGAGCACCACTATGTTAATTTACCTAAGTTACAAAAATGTTAATAGTAATAAGTTAATAGTAAGTAATATCTTTCTTACAGCGTAAACTACAATGGCTGAGCCGCAGATCGATTTGGACAAACCCAGATGGGACCAAAGCACGTACGCCGGTCGTGCTAAACATTTTTTGCGGCTCACCAACCCACTGAACGTGCTTGCTACAGACTCACAGCTCAATGAAGCCAAAAAGGTCGTGGATGAATTCAGGTACCTACAAGCTTTTTAATTGTAAAACATGCACCTGTAGCCTGTAAGTATAAGTCCGTCATCTAGTATTATGAACTAGTGCTAATTCAAAGGATTTCTATCAAATTGCTTTAGCTTTACACACCACCGTTGCAAAATTTGTCAAGTGTGCTGGTTTCCTCACGATGTTTTCCCTCACCGTTTTAGGAAGTAATCCTTAATTTCTAATACCTACGCACATTATTTCGAAAAGTGGAGGGCCTGGGTTCGAAACTACGATCTTTGACTTGGCAGTCCAACGATGAATAGGTACCACTAATCACTATGCTACTATCACTGCAAATTATTACAACTATCACATTATTTAATTTGATAAAAAATGTTATTATAACACACACAATACATTATAAATTATAATTATCGAAATTAATCAGATGGTTATGTATATAAAATGTTCCAATTAAAAATATTGATTAGCTAGGTTACTGTTAATATTATTGTACTATCTTGTACTTACTAGTCTAGTAGGTATCTTGTTAATATTAGTTGAAACAGTTAATATTATAGATACGAATATATACATGACTGGGTCATCATCTAATTAATGTTTGAATGGAACATTCGTGCATCGTGTCAATGTTTTCAAAATATGGTCCACAATGATAATATCAAAGGCTTGAAAGGCGATACAGAATTATACAGAAGCTGAGAAGCATCACTTTTTTTTTGGGTTAGTCAATAGGCATCCAGTGAATTCACAAGTAATTTCTCTCTTAGAATAAATTGTCAAGGTTAACTGGGTTCATATCCATACTTCTGAGACTATTGGAAATCATGGCAACAAGTTGTAATTCCCTGGCACACCCTTGTGAGAGCTCTAATTGGACCTCTAATTAGAGGAGACGCGCGATGTAGAGCTCCACAAGACTTTTTTCTGAAACCCTTTAACTTTTGCTATATGATATCTATTCGAATCCAGGATCCATGATTCCTGAACACAGACATACTTGCTTATCAGGAAACTCCAATCTACAACTGGTGCGTCTCATCTTGATCTAATTATTTTTTATTATTATGTGTAAAATTTTCCACTTTAATAATTATTTTTCGTCACGATTCAGTGCTTCCTCTCACCACTTGACATGAAAAACATTTTGATTTTCAATTTGTTTGATAAACCAGGAAAACAAAAAAGATGCCACCCGGATACGACGTAGAAAAGCTATGGGCCTCGAAATACTTGTATGACAGTGCATTCCACCCTGACACTGGCGAAAAGATGATCAGAGTAGGGCGTATGTCTGCTCAAGCTCCTATGAACACCATCATCACAGGAGGTAAGTGCTTTTACCCAACTTTCTAAAACCTGGGTACCTACTCCCCTCCCACCTGTCTGTGTTAATCCGAAAAAGACAGTCAGTATAGTTTTTCAAAAAAATTAGGGTCAATTGGTCTATCATTTAAAAGATCTGCAAGAATTACGATAATCTGTGAGAAATCATCAATCAACTCACTCTTTCGGGATCTATTGCAAGATTGAAGCTTGTTCCGAAAATTGGCGCCTAACATTGATCCTCAGACATCCGTAATCTGTACACCTAATAAAAGTTTATAACTTTATACATCTAGAAAAGTTCCGTTCGATAAACTTATGGGAGATATTGTAATTTATAACACGTTTTATTTCATTATTGAAGTTATCTGGTAGGCTGTAAAACAGGCTTTAAGTAATTGTTATTTGGCAGGCATGGTAGTGTTTTACCAGACGAGGGCAGCGATCCTTTTCTGGCAATGGCTAAATCAGTCGTTTAACGCTCTCGTCAACTACACAAATCGCTCTGGCGATGCGCCTATCTCTGTGCAGTAAGTACTTACCTATACATTCTATTGGTTAAAATTACGTCTTTTGAATTGAAATTTAGCCTAAAATAAATAGCTCTAGGGATTATTTAAAAAGAGATGTCTGAAGAACTGATCGAGTGACTATCTATTTTAATATGGTTATAATATAGGCTAGACATATTTTTTTATTCAGTTAATATAGAGGCTACGCTGATACCATGGTCAGACTATTGTTATCGCCACCGTTTCTCTACAACACCCTGCGGTTGTGATGAACTGCAGATATTAACTCCTTAACACTTTGACTGCCAGACAGCAGACACAATGCAAATTCTATTGTTTGCCGGTCACCGGTGACCTCCGTGGCGTTCAAAGGCTTAAATATTTATCTGGGCTTGAATGTGTTTCTCTAGATCATCATTGTTTAGGCAACGTACGTTTATTAGAAGTTATTAAACTCTCCTACTCCTACTCTCAACTCGAAGGTGTAGAATTTGATTTTGGATTATTTTTATAGGCAATTAATAGCATCATATTGCGCAGCTTGCGGTGGTGCCTTGTCTACTGCCTTGTTCCTCAACAGTAAAGCTAAGGTAAGAAATAAAAGAACACGACACTAAAACTACGGTACAATACCTACATAATATGAAAAGTGATTTATTACTATTATAATACTATTACTATTATAAATAAGAATAATACTATAGATACTTATGTAAAGGAAACAAAAAACTTGATTTCTTTGCCGTTTTTCCTTGATATTAATAACGGCAATGAAGTTGCTCGATATTAAAAAAAGTTATAAATAAAAATAAGGTCTAATGTTGAATAGAATAGAAAGAACCCTTCGTGCGCGAGTCCAACTCTCACTTGGCCGGATTTTATTAATTACTTAGGTTACTAAAGAACCGTATTTAATAAATCATAAATCAGGGCCCAAGGTCACTCGTAAATTATCACTATAATCTGCAAAATTATCAATATAATCATACAATTATCACATTTTCTGTCAATCTTATCAGCTATTTCGGTAATGTCAACAACTCCTCTAATTGTTTTGTGCGTACGTCATGGAACGGAGGTGTGTCGAGGTGTTTACTTTAACAAAACTTGACGAACAGTTTATTTCAGGAGACCTGACAAGACTGTATAATATATAGATCTATACAGTCTTATCACGTTTCATCTTCACTACATAGTATAAAACAAAGTCGCTATCCGCCGTCTGTCTGTCCCTATGTATGCTTAGATCTTTAAAACTACGCAACGGATTTTGATGCGGTTTTTTTTTAATAGATTGAGTGATTCTTTAGGAAGGTTTATATGTATATTGCACCCGTGCGAAGCCGGGGCGGGTCACTAGTAGAGTATAAAATCTACCAAGCCGTCAAACAAAAAGTAGAATTTTGGTGTTGAAATTTATTATCACTACTTTTTTTTCACTTCCAGGCCAGATCAAAAGAAAATAAACAGATTTTCCATGACCTCTCTATAACGTTCACTTAGATGTACATTAGATAATAATATGGCATGAAATTTCACTTATCGATTACATTATAATGAGATAGTAAACACGTTACGTTTGTTTGTATGTTATCTTACTTACGTTGTTTACTGAATATTATGGACTGTGACGTCAATGTTTACCAGTAATTTTAAACGAATAGATCAACATGTTTCCCTTTTGAACATCAGAAGGTACACAATTCACAATATTATCTAAGACAAAGTTATAAAATAGATTGAAAACATTTGGACATGCGCATGCGCATGTTAAAATTGTATATTGCGTTAAAAAAAAGCAATCGTATAAATCAATTTATTTTTCTTTGCATAAATCACATGACAGAGCGCTTTACTAACGGGAAGCTTTTTATGTCGAAACTATCGCGCCCGTGTACTCGAACGCTACCGTTCCACTTTTTGCCCCACGTTGGGCGCCAATTATAGTGAGCTGGTTGTACGGGTGGGTGCACAAAGCCCAAAGATAAAAAATACTTTAAAACACAACGTGCGTTAAAATATTCGGTCGTGTTGTAGTAATCCTTTATGTAATAAAATGTCGGAATCTACCTGATTATTGCCATAGAAGTAGCAATTACAGAAAAATGAAATCTTATTGAACAGACCCCCACATAAAATGTGAACACTACATTATTATGATGGTAGTGCAACGTGGGTTTTAGCACCAAATGGGCCGGCTCTACCGGGGTAGTAGGTACCACCCTCTCACGAAATATCGGCATGAAAATATAACAGTATTCGTACTATTTTTCGTACGGTAAGTGAAAAGAACCGGAGAACCGAGGCCCGATCCCCAAAGACCTGCAACGCATCTGCATTGCTTCTGGTATGACGGTGATCACTTACCTTCAGGTGACCCGCCTATTTGTTAGCCCCGTTTAACCATAAAAAAACACCAACAATTAGGTATACAACCTTATTACTCGACTGTCAAGCAAGGGTTATGTTTTTAACTTATACGTTTGTTTTCAGAAAATGAATCCAGTATTCTCTCGGTTGGTACCCTTTGGTGCTGTAGCTGCTGCTAACTTCATTAATATCCCAATGATGAGGAGCCAGTAAGTATTATTACAAGTGCTTGGGTTTTAGGGTGCAATTATCGAGATTTAACGATGTTAATAAAATATGGATAAGCATATTATACATATAATCCTCATTATTTAAAATTCTAGTTTGCATTTTCTTAAAAACATGTAACGAACTCTACATCTTGTGTGCGTGCAGTCAGTCCGTCGGCGGACCTTTTTCTACTCGGTCTATGGAGACTATTACGATGCTAATCTTGCGGATAATAAATAAGCTTGGCAAAAAAGAGTCTTATTATAGGCGGTGACTGCTGGAACTGAAAATAAGAACCTTAAAAACTAAATTCCTGAGTAAGAAAATAACTTAAAAGTGATTCATTTGATTAGGTATTTGATGGCATAAAATTCGCTATATAAATATGTAATATTACCAAATAACATGTAATTTTTACTTGAAGTATGAGAAGTGTACCAATGGCGCCCCCAATTTTTGCAGACTCATTTGCCAAACTGTAAAAACGCTTTACTTCATGATTCTTAAAAGTTACATAATATATACTCATTTTAAACCATAAAATTAGCTTCAATATCAAAAGCAAGCCTTCCAAAATCAGATGTCCGATCAAAATAGCTGAGGCACATTATGAGGTTGTTGCCCTAAATTGCACCCGATCACAATATTCAACACTCTTCCCTTTTAGTGTCATATACCTTTGATTTGTCGCAACTATGACTCTTGTTATCACGATCTTGCAATTTTCAGAGAGCTGATCAACGGTACGCCAGTAGCAACCAAGGAGGGACAGCGCCTCGGCGATTCCAAGGTGGCGGCACGCACCGGCATTTTGCTGGTGTGCATATCTAGAGTGATTATGGCAGTGCCCGGCATGAGTATGTATAATATATACTATATATGACTACAATAAGCTCAAAAGCCTGTATTCCAGAACATTGAAGATATTTATATCCCTACTCAGCTACTCTACCCTTGAATATAGGGACATTATAATATTATGCCATACCATTAGTGTTAATAATTACCGGTAAATTGGTAATTATAAATAATAACCGCAACATATGGTAAATGTAATATATTTTTTATCTTGATTAAGTATATTTTAATATTTAATTATTCTACCCTCTTAAACTAAATCTTCGTTTATTTGACGCCACTTTTTTATACCCAGTGTAATTTTCTTGATGAATTATTTTTTAACGGGCAAAACTTGCATTTCAGCTCTCGTCCCCATTATAACAAATAGCGCGATTCGTAAAGGCTTATTCTGCAAACGGGCCTGGGCGGTAATACCGTTCCAACTGTTCCTCGTTAGTCTTTGTGTGACCTTCGCCACGCCGCTAGGCTGCGCGTGTTTTGAACAAAAAGCGAGTATCGGTCTCAACAGTCTTGAACCGGAATTAAAGGTAAGGCAACTTTATTAAATGTTAGATTTCTAATGATCCTGCCGGATTTCGGTCACAGTGGCCAATATCAACGATGATAGGCAATTACGATAGCTATATCTACGAGATATAATATAGTGCACAAGTATAAGCTCAAACAACGGTTCACTCTCTATTCGCTTACTCTCGTAGTCCCATGCTATCATGCGACGGCCATCCGACATGACTGGAGAGAGATCAGGCGTAGAACCAACGGCTTTACGTGCTATACGAAGCACGGAGTATGTGATAATTAATATTTATTACTCACATAACTTATGAAAAGTCAGAGGTGTACGCCTTGGATTCATCTAGTAGAAGTTTGCACACTACGCAAACACCGACAGTTTTAGTGAGAAAGTAATATACCCGTCTCGTTTTTACTTCTCGGAAAGGACAGACAGGATTAATCGTTTTACGAAAACTGACAGTATCACGTGGTGTGGAAACTTGTACTAGGAGTAACGTATCGGGTTGTTTGATGCGCAAAAAGCACTGCGCACGCTCTATACTTGCGAAGCGGTAAAATAAAACGCACAAACGACTCAAACCTTAACAGTTCTGTATTCACATTACATTTGTACATTTTTTAGGAGGAAGCGGTAAAGAAGTTCCCCAACGCTAAGGAATTCTACTACAATAAGGGCTTGTAAGCCGCGGGCAAGGATCCATGATTTAAGGCCTACCAGGATTATATGAACGTGAATGACGTAGAGAATTGTAAGGCTCTGTCAGATAATACAATTTGTCTCACTTTTAGGAACAAAATCCTTAAAGCGATGAGACATTTAATTTATTGCTAACACATATTTACCTTAGCTGGGGCCTACTGCTTAGCGTGTCAGAGCACGGACACGGTAATTAAATAACGGAGCTTATACAAAAAGGAAATGTTTAAAGGCAATCTTGCAACGATGCAATGCGTGGTAAATTGTGGACTTTTTCACTCCACTGACGGTATCCTGAAGTAATCGCGATCGTTGTCAGAACATGCGTATTGTTTCAAATCACAAAAACAGGAAAAAAACGTATTCCATCATTTTATAGTGGAAATATATATCTTGTTCTTGTCTAAATGCTTCATTAAAGACGCAGCGCGCACCGATTTCTACGTATAAATAAAACATCCCCGTAATGTAGAGGCGCTCGAACACAGTTTACACACAACAGTTTCAGAACACAGCTTTAGTATACCACGCTTTATATCACGCTTAACGTGATGATGAGCGTAAACTGGAAACAGTTGCTTTTACCAGCTTCTCTTTTGTATAAGCTCCGTGGACTGACCGCGAAGTGGTGCTTATCGATAGATCAGTTACATGGTAACTTTAGTTTATTAAAACGGCGCCCCTAGTTTAGCTTTTGGCCACGTTCATTTAAATCCGTATAGAGCCTGTAGTTATGAGCCATAACGAAATACTGCCTCATTCCAATCATTCCAATGCACGGAGTAGAAAACAGTCACATACGCAAACATTAAATATTGGCCTGCAAGCAAAATTAAGCTTTATATGCTAAATATACGCCGAAAAATAAATATACGCATTGTCAAGAACTTGTTTTCTGCTCTGTTTAATTATATTATTAATTTTGCATTTTAATACATTGATTATATTTTAATTGGTGAACGTCAAAATGGCAGGATCACTTATTATTACTTTGAAACCTTAACATCATTATTGAGTAGGCTTAATCGAATATTTGGTGCATTATGATGACAAAAATAGTACCTCTATGCTCTATCCCCCTTACTTTAAACGATGATTAAAAGTTAAATGATATAAACCCATCTCTATTTATTGGCATGCAATGAAAAGGTACAATTTGTGAATAAGAGAGACATGTTTAAAATACTGATCCCGCATTGCAGTCTTGTCGTCAAGATGGCGGATTAGCTGTAAGACAAAAATTACAAGACCTAAGTACATAACTAACTGCATAACTATGTACCTCATCATTGCTTTTTATTTAGTACTGTACCCTTTCTCTAAACATGATTTTTGGAAGCGAAATAGATAACACGCCTGAACAAAAAATAGGAAATGACACAGTTTTAGACACATTGCGTGCCTTTCCAATGTAATCGAATAAGGCGTTAAATTATAAAGCTTTCCATATTTTTTTTACAAAAAGTAAAATAAAAATGTTAAATACAAAGTGATGACTTTTAAATATACTAATACAGGTACGTTTAAAATTAGTAAAATATCTTGGTGCAGTCGGTCAGTATTATTTATGTGTTGTAATTTTGGACTTTAGCCTTGATTGTTTTGGGAAAAAGGTTTTTTTTAATAAAGTTGCTTGACAGTCGCTAAAATACGCAAAATTCATTTTTGTGTGAAAGTATTTATTAAGTACTCTTCAAACTTCTTTTCTTTCAAAATAACCTTAGAAATGCACAAAAACCTATCAAAAAAGTGAACTGAGTCAGTGTTTTTAAAATAATATTTTTTTGTAGTGTTAAAAAGTGATTAACTGTTACAAATATCAGAACTTGATGTATGTAGTCGGAAAAAGCATAACTGATAGTTAAGTCATAGCAATAATCCTTTTTTCCGCTTTCGTAATCAGTACTAAACAACAAAAAAGACGTTGATTTATTGGCGTTTAACAATTTGACCAATGATACTAATGTCACATTCAAATTTTGAACAATGATACCATGAAGCAAATACAAAGTATTTAAAATAAGTATTTGCTTCGTGAATGATACCTACTTACCTACATTCATTCATTCATTACTTGAATTGAATCAAACCCATTTTATACTATATTAAGGCATAAAAAATAAGAGTAGGTCATTGTTTCAATTTTTGTATAACAATCAAGCTTTCCTTACAGCCCAGTACATTGTACGCAATCTAGACGTATTTCTGGAAAATATTTCTAAACACGTTGAGTTGAGGTACGATTTTTATCAATATAAGTACCGAATAGTACTTATTAGGTACTAAATACGTGTGATAAGATTTTTTTTAAATGATCCCGCCATTTTAACATGATCGATCATTCGAATTTGACGGATAACGCATGATTTGATATATTGTGAGTATATGGTGATGCAATCGAGCTTTCTATATTATATTTTGAAATATGTACTCAATTTTTTTTAATGGACTGTGACGGTGATGTCCAGTCCACATATTGTCCTTACCTCTGAATACAGCTTAAGTCCATTGTTTATAAAATGAATGGTTACTTGTTAAGTCTAGGTAATAAAACGTTACATTAGATTGTTCATAATTATTATCGTCTAAAGTAGTACCTAGCTCTTATGCAGAGAAGATATTCTCAAAATCATTGTTTTGTACATAGTATACCTATTATTGTAATACATTTTATTTTTATTGTCATTGTTTCTTTTTATTATATAGTTTATATTGAGTTTTATAGTACCTGTAACGTAATGCATATTTTTATATAAATTAATATTGTATAATGTTAAGATTGTTAAATAATGGGATTCGTTGAAAGAATTAAGATAAAGGTTATTAAAATTGCAGGTCAGACCTGAGTTGTGTAAACGGTCTTAAGGACTACTACTGTGCCTGTACTTACCCTTGTTTGGTTAATTTAAAGATCATTTACTTCATATCTGCGTTACTGGGCGACCGTAATTACGACCGTAAACAATATTTGACATAGATATCATAAGATTTTTTTACTGGACGACCGTAATTTGAACCATGTTATCCAAATGTGTATTATTGCTTTTTTTAAGCATTCCAGATCCAATTTTTAAAAATCACTTAATAATCACTTGTGCACCAAGGAATCCAATTGGAAAAATGCAACGGGTTTAGCTAAAACGTTACTCGATGGTATCATATTATAATGGCTAAATATTAAGAGATATATACAACATGCATGCATGGATTATGTGCAACAGTTAATTATTATACTTATTCTTATTAACATTATATTCTAAGCCCACACAACCCCTACAATCGACTCATTCTTTGTAGCCATAAATATTCTGAAAGCGTAATGTAAATAATATACTTACAATCGTTGAATGTAAAAGCTTCCAGAAAATTCAATGAAAGTTTTCATCATTTTCGTCTAGAAATCTTTTATAGTTTCAAAGACAAACACGTTAATCAAATAATAATTATTGAATCTAAGATGACTATGTAAAATATTGGTCCTTACGTCCATAATTGCGGTTGTAAATTGTAATGTTCCCAATCCAAATTCATTGTGCTCAATGTATTTTGTTGTGAATGTGTTCCTACCCCTTCGATCTGACCACTACTAAGGGGTTGTTTGTTTAGATAATTATTATTATGTGCAATAACATTCCAATGATATTTCTTGTTTCTTTTACAACTATATTTATTGATGTCAATTATTATGCAATTATGTACTGTGCTGACAATAATTTGTTTTGTGACATGTAGATATAATCTTGTTGTCGAGACATAAGCATGAATGCTGAAAATAGTAATGAAAAACAATCAACAATGTACAAAATAAATATGCATTTGTTGAATATAGTTTTTTATTTCCCCATCCAACTCGTAAATAAGTCGCAAGGTAATTGTAAAAACAGGAAAGTTTAGTTCCTTGGAGTTTTATTTTGTTAATTTATGGATGATGATGATGGTAGCCGAAGATCGTGCTGAGTGGCGCGCATTGAGAGAGGCCCTATGTCCAGCAGTGGACTGATACGGGCTGATGATGATGATGAGATTAATTTATATATCGGCTTCAGGAGCGTGCTTACTCTACATTTTTCCGAAGCCCGTGATACAAATGTAAAATATTCCTATAATAAAAAAAAGAAAATAGGTGTCTATTAAATAACAGACCCTGAAAACATAATATAGTAGAGTACTATCGATAGTTCTTTCCAAATATTGTTTTTAATAATTTTAGAGATCTAATAAGTTTAGACAATAGGTAAACATAAAAAACCTATTTACAAACAATATTTTTTTTCCATAATTATTTATTTTAAAAAAGAGGAGGATCGAGGAGTTTCCCGACGCAAAAAGAGGAGAAGGGGCTGAGGGGGTGTTATAAATTTGATGTGTCTGTGTGTCGCTAAGGGTGTGTCTATGTGCCATCGTAGCTCCATGGTAGCTCCTAAAAGAATGGACCGATTTTGGAAAGGTGATTCGATCGAGTGTAGGTATGACAAATAAATATTGATAGGTATTTTAAATTCTTAAATTAATAGTTATTAATGTTTATACATCACCGTGATTATTATAGTGGGCCGACTGGTACCGATAATTCTAAATTCTGGTAATTCATCTCATCTCTAATCTCATTTTTAGGACTCCTTGTATTTTTTTGACTTCGTTGAAAAAACAATTCTTTGTTATGTCGATTACGTCATGATTGGACATGAATGTCATTTTAGGAATCAGACCTATCAAACCCAAATTTCAGTCAAATTTACAAAAATCTAAACAAAAATGCACAGTAAACATTAAAATTTCTATAAATAGTCATCAAACTGCACAAAAACATAATTTCAACGATTACCCTCTTTTGATTTGGTAAGGTAAGAATTCTGTTTAAAGTTTTTGACAGCGGTCGAGGCTCAACTCATAACATAGACTCATAGCCTGTATTCCCCAGAGGGGGTAGGCAGAGGTGTATGCAGTACACACACGTTTCGCCGGCTATGTTATAAGTCCCATGTAATAGGGGGCGAGTCTATTAAGACTCTTAAGAGGAGTGGAATTGGAATTCTAATGGGAAAACCCAAGTCTAAATATTTCATTAGGCCAGAAATAGATGTCCTATATTTTTTTCTGGTAGTCGGATGGTATGAACTTGACTATCAAGACCCACTCATGCATTCTATTGTTTTAATAAACTACACATTCGTTCCGGGTACTGTATTGAGCGTCTTTGGAAAGTCTGATATATGAATAGCACGTCTATTGCCGGTTTCATGGTGCAGAGACGGGCAGGTTTATTCGGATATGGTTTTAACAGTTGCTAGTGTAAGAAAGAACTCAAGTTTTTTAATCCTAATCTTAAGGACTGGATTAATTTTAGATCACGACTAAAATAAAGTGCTTTATTCAGATATGGTTTCAACAACCAGCACCAGTTGCTAGTGTTAGGAAGGACTCGAGTCTTTAAAAATCCTAATCTTAAACTGGATTAATTTAAGATTCTGACTAAAATGAAGTGCTAAGTTAAGCGAGTTCCAGATTAAACCACCTCATTCTAACCTTAGCACCAACTCTAAAACGAACGTTTTTTGCGTTATTTCTAGCTTTTTATTTCGTTCTCCTGTAAAATGTGCTACATCGAAGTTGTGCTTTATTGACTGTTGTTAGTTACGCGGTATTGAAGAGTATCACCGACGCATTGTATTATACCTACATGCATTATACCCATGACGTCGCATAACTTCATAATCTACAACCTACATCAATTGTCACCTGAAAATTACCCGTGTACTGCACTATAAAATTTAGGTAAGTACAAATATATAGTAGCACCTCTCAAGGATTCGCTTGAGAAAGTGAAATTGCAATAAGCAGTAAAAAAACATGCGTTATGTTTAGTCTAGTATGGTTCAAGTGAAAGTCACATTAATTAGTTACTAAATTTGACGACTGGGTTTGTTTTTCAGGTGAACCACAATGGCCGCGCCCGCCATCAACCTGGATCAGCCCAGATGGGACCAGAGCACATACGCCGGCCGTGCCAAACATTTTTTACTGCTTACCAATCCATTAAACGTGCTTGCTACAGACACTGAACTCAATGAGGCCAAGAGGGTGGTGGATGAATTTAGGTTTGATATTACTTATAATACCAGTTTAGTTTTGCCATCAACGACTTGGGCCAGTGCCCGCACTGACCAGGTTGCACAACGCGCACCAGCCAGTACTACCAGATGGCAGCACAATGGCCGCTGGCTGTAGCGAAATTAGATATATTTTCTATACCTACGCTTTCTATAAATTAACTTACTAAACTTCAATTTAAATTTCCAGTTCGTAGATCGAGCTGTCTAAGCTGAACACTGATATAACAATCAACCCCGCGTCAGTCAGTCACTCAGTCAGTTTCTCTATAATATTATATTTTCATAATCAGGAAAACGAAAAAGATGCCAGCCGGGTACGATGAAGATAAGTTATGGGCGACAAAATATTTGTATGACAGTGCGTTCCACCCGGACACTGGTGAAAAAATGATCAAAATTGGCAGAATGGCTGCTCAAGCTCCCATGAACACAATAATAACAGGAGGTAACCTTTTTGCTTTTTTACTCAAATTATTATTAGTTTGATAGGCCAAAATATCCCTTACCTATCGATACTAACTAGTGTCCTAACTCCTAACTACAAGACGGCAACAGTGACAAAAGCGACAAAAGCAAAATAATTAGTCCACAACTGCTAACTGCTGTTAAGACTAAAATAATGTTTTCGTTAATAGCTTACGGAAATTGTGGAAACGCAGATGTACAGAAAATTATATGTGTACTGCAGGCATAGATATAGAATTAGGTACAGATATAAAATTCCTAGAGTGCCATAGTACGTTACCGAAATTCTGCACACTATATCTATAATAATTATAGCATTTATAGCTACAGGCTAAGCTGAATCAGAGGAGATCCGACATCCAGCAGTAGTGTGAAAAAGTTTAGCTTTACTGGTATAACCGACCGGTGTTTCTAAGCTGTGCCACCACACATAATAATCAAGTTTCTGCATGTTTATATTTATTATACAGGCATGGTAGTTTTCTACAAGACAAAGGCGGCGGTCCTTTTTTGGCAGTGGCTCAATCAGTCGTTTAACGCAATAGTAAACTACACAAATCGCTCAGGCGATGCTCCTATCAGCACCAAGTAAGTGCATGCAACGTCTTTTTTAACACTTTTTTTACCAGTCAAGAGACACCTTTAGAAATGATTTTATAACATAACAACATCAAGCGCATGACATGCATACAATAATTGAATGTCAACGAATCAGCTGCACACACCCTCTCTCTCTAGTGGTCGAGCAATGTATGTATGGGCCAATCCCTCTTCTTTTGTCATCCCTCCATAACCAAGCTGTTGAATAAGATTGATTGAGCAGTTGACAGTGTCCGCTTAAGCAGTTGACTGTAGCAGAAGCACTGACTGCTCAAGTGGTCTGTTGTTATGTCCGTGGTTGTTCGACGACTAAATGCTTGAGCGAGCTGGCCCTGTTAATCAAGCTGGGCATCACTCCAGATTTTTTTTTTAAATTTCTGTTTTATGTTTTAAACATTTTTTTTTAGACAGTTAGTAGCATCATATTGTGCGGCTTGTGGCGGTGCTCTAAGTACAGCCATTTTCCTCAACAACAAAACTAAGGTAAATATGAAAAATTGTATACTTAATCTGTTTGAAAATCATGTTCCTAACGGAAGTCAAAGTTCAGTATTTAGCGCCTGTAACGGCTGCGATAGGTACCGAAGATTAACAAGTTTTAAATAATGAAAAAGTACTTTTAAGACTTTATTCTGGGAACACCCCTACGTGAGAACAGTTAATAATCATGCTGCTACTAGCCAAATAACGATAATAAAGGGACCCTGGTACCAAACTATAGATCTTTCCTTTGTCTGACCTTTCACGGACAGTGATTCAGTCATAATCAAATGAAATGAAAGAACTGAGAAAAATTCTATGATCGTTTTTTTGCAGACCATGAATCCTATATTTGCGCGGTTGGTGCCTTTTGGGGCTGTAGCGACAGCTAACTTAATCAATATCCCAATGATGAGGAGTCAGTAAGTTGTTTAAAGTACAATTTAACAGGATTTTATTATTAATATATTATTTTTAAATTAATAAAAATACTATTTAAAAATATAAAATAGTAGCCCACTGGTAGGTATCAGGAACAGGTTCCAAGCTACCGAGAAAGTCAGGGCTTTCGAGAGGACTGTCTATGTGTCCAGTGCCTTCTGTATCAAGTCTTTGAACCAACCTTCTAACTATGTAGAGCTTTTGAGAAGTTGATGCTCTTGGATCCATGGACTGTGACGAGTGACGAATATGGGAACAATTTTAAGTATTTTGGACAGATTCTGTCACGACGTTTTCCTTTACCGGTTACCTAATTAATGACTAGTAACACGGATATGATTTACCACTACCATACGTTTACGATTTACGTAATGATATGCAATTTCCAGAGAGTTGTTCAACGGTACGCCAATATTTACTTCGGAAGGAGTGCGGATTGGCGAATCAAAAAGAGCAGCACAAACAGGCATTGCTCTCGTGTGCATATCCAGAGTGCTGATGGCAGTGCCCGGCATGAGTGCGTACAACGAATAAAATATTAGTATAATATTGGGTCTTTACCTATGGAATTGCCGTTTTTTATAAAAAAAGTTAACGTAATTTTTTTTAGAATTCGAAATAGTCGCACAAAAAATATTTTGATTTAAAACAGCGAGTAAGTATTGCAGAACGGCAATTTCATAGGTAAAGACAAATCACAAATCATTTATTTGCAAACTAAGTGTACAATTTAGTTATTATATCTTAGCGGTTATATCTTATGCTTATATCTTAGTGCTTAGGTATATCTTAGCGGCCATTTACGGGCGTAGCAAATTGAAGGACTAGTTTTCTTGGCAAAAAATAGATTAGCCCAAAGTTGTAATAAATCTATTTTATGTTTGCCTGCATCGTAAAGCACAAGTTTTAATTTTAATAAGTTTTAGACATATTTAAATACTAGGTTGTGCATGCGGCTAACTACAACTAACTTCCGAACAACCTTTATTAGCTATTGTTACTAAAAGCCAAATTAATTAAATTCACTAGGTGTACTTACTTGACTATATTATAAATATATTGTAATTTATTCCAGCCCTGGTTCCAATAATAACGAATTATGCGCTGAAACGCAACGTGTTCTGCCACTACCCCTTAGCGGTGATACCATTCCAAATGTTCCTAGTGGGCCTTTGTGTGACGTTCGCCACTCCTTTAGGCTGCGCGTGCTTCGACCAGCGTGCAAGACTCAGTCTTGAACAACTTGAACCTAACCTACAGGTAATTATAGAGATATTATGTTTGTGTTTTACAATATATTATAAAAATAATGTCCTCCCATACATTTTATTCAGTCTAGATATTGCATATAGGTACATAATTATGTAGAATGCTTACCGTATATTTCTCAAAATAAAATAAAAATGAAAGACAATCGCTGAAGAAAACTTAACTTGGACAATTTATGTAGCCAAGCAATAATTTTGAATATTGAATTTGAATTTGAAAATAAGTTTTTATTCTTAGTATCGGCGGCGGCGGTTTAGGAACTTAAACTTACTGTAAAACATGATTTCAGGAAATTGCGACCAAGCAGCATCCCAAGATAACGGAATTCTATTACAACAAGGGTTTGTAAAGCTGCAACCGTAAACTTGAAAATAAATAACGGAACCAATAAGCCACAAAAGTCTATTGAATCTAAAGAGGGATGTAATGTGCGGCTCTTCAGATTTTATGTGGATAGTAGGCATTTCATGTTTCCCTTTACCAGTGAAAGATTATAGTAATTTGTCCTCATTTATTATGTCTAGTAAATAAGATGACCATGTCTACTAGTATCCTTCAGCCTGAGAGCTCTTGGCGAAAGAAAGCACCGTTTAGTAGCAATCATTATAGCACATCAGATCCCTTTATCGTTAAACTCGTTGTCATGCTGCATCCAAAACAAATACTTCGATCAAATTAAAATTTAAGTATATTATATATATTTGAGTTTTAGAACTCTAACGTAATGAATTGAATGTTATAAAATGAGATACTTTTTATTTAGCTCCATTATTGCTGAATGAAAAAAATTTTAGCGTTATGGTATATCTTCATCGCATTTTATTTTTGTAGAGCAACGTTTCTAAGTGTTAGTGGGTCCGGCTTTAAAATGTTATTATTAAGTAACGTGCCCCAACTTTCATAAACTGACATGTGATAACTTTTAGTAACGGAATGTTCCTCAGCGTTACCTTAACTTATTATATAATAACAAATAAGTATGATAACATTCAATAACACTTATATCCAAAAAAATTGCAAAAATTATAGATAGACACATTATGTTATTAATGTTATCATATCTCAGAACGTTGCTCTACAAGAACTAAGTATGTGTGGTGTGAATGCATCATCACGTTGAATATAAGAAATATATTCGGCGGAACAATAAATAATTCGGCGAAATAAAAAATGGTGAACATTAATTTTAAGAATATCGTTACAAGATTCCTAAAGTTAAACGAGAAGAACGGTCTAATGGTTTTTTCTGTGGCTATCTATGGCGGGTTCGCTGTGACATACCTACTTCAACTAAACATATTCGGCAAACATGTTTGCAAAACAGACCGTCTGCTGCGATATTAAATGAGCTATGTTTTTGTTAGCTGTAACTTTTTAAGAAGTTGCCTTTTCCCAGGTGGAAATAGTGGAACGCGTGGATGTTGTCTATCCGTCTTGGATGACAAGTTTGCATATTTGACCTAACCGCTAGGGCACGCCCACTTTTTGTTAGTACGACATGTAAAATGTAAAAAAAAGGTTCGCAGCGGACCCACCTTTAGTGGCTAAGTACATGTTGTAATTTCAATTAAGTACCTACCTACCTATTGACGGTCCCTATGTATAAAGTTGGGTAAATGAAACCCGTGTGTATACCTAATGAATAATGTGCAATAACATTGTCTTCATCACTCTTCATATTTATTGTTTTTATATTTTGTTATACTTTATATCGTTATTTATTAATGTCAATTGACCTGTAAGTTCAGTTAGTATGCTGGTTTTTTCGAGATAATTTAAGTTTAACCACTTAATTCTCATATGACTGTGAAACAATTGAATGTTCGAAATAATTTCTCATGTGCATACCTAAGTATCGGATTAAAGTTTATTACACATTCTTTTGGTTTTTATTGCTAGGTAGGTACAGCTAATCTAAGTAAGTATATCTACATTTATTTACATAAATATTTTTGTAAAGTATTAGGATGAGGCACGAGGTGGTTCTTGAACCTGATTAGCTTGGCACCGACACCAAATCGAACATGTTTGTGTTAATAAACGAATATCGGAAAGACACGTTTGTAGACATTCGATTGTTTTTTTTACTTTTAATGTGCGATAGAAGTACCATACATATCTACTATAATTAGAAAACAGAAATGTGTGCCTAAGACTCGCAAGTTCGCAACATTGGCATTGTTTGAGAGTTGATAGGTAAGTACATATTTTCCAGATTATTCCTACAATAAATGTGGATACACTGGGATTTCTCTTCTTCTTTGTTAGCCGATATTATAATCTTTGATTTGTATACTTATGAAGGTACCTACATATAGGTAAGTATCGTAGGTAGGTATTCAGAGAGTGATAACTGGTACCGTGTGTACACGCCCTAATTTTAGTTTAGATGAAGAAAATAGATAGAAAAGAAAACGAGATGATAGGATACGAGCACGATACGAGTGAGCGTGAGCCTGAACCCGTCGTACCGTGGCAACTTTTAATATTGTATTGCTGCCCGCATTTTATTTAATTTTAAGTTTCCTGTCTACACTGTCTTTTCTAATATTATCTTTCCACATTACACCCGTCTTTTTTCAATTATCTCTCATTTTTTAGGCATTACATCTACATGATGAATAAATAGATTCTTTGATTAATTTAATCAAAGGTAAGAACTATAGGAAAAATAAATTCAATTGTAAGAACATACCTTCGCCATCGATCAGAACTTGAGCTTAGTCAGAAACACTTTTTCCTTTATAATACCAAGACTGTATTCAAAACATATATCTTAAAGCCAATGCATTCAAATTCAAATTCAAAAAAATATAAATTTGAGACAACGACAACAGAGTCAGTAGGTAAAAGAATTAAAGAATTTGCCGCCCTTTTCTTAGTATCGCCAGGTTCGAAAAATGTAATCCAACCCGACATTGATAAACTGGAAAACAAGCTTCCGATGAGGCCTATATTAGGATAATTATATGGATGTGTAATAATATAGTAGGATTACCGATGGTTGGAGACAAAAAACACCCAGACGCTTTTAGTCTTAAATTTTGGTGTGCTATACGATAGAATCGAAAAAACGCGATATTTAAAAAAAAAATATTTTCGTCTAAATTTTTCTGTTTTTTCCTCAGTGCCCCGTTTCGTACACTCCAACCGGATTACCTGTTAAAATTAGTCAAACATCGATTATTGAACACAAAAGGAAATAAACAGCTTGACAAAAAAAGAGTCTGAGACGGTGACAACTAGAAGTAAAAATAAAAATCTTAAAAACTAAGTGAATACTAAAATAACATTGAAGTGATTCATTTCAATTCGGACTGATGACAAAAAATTAGTCGTAGAGATATGAAAGTACAGCTTGGCAAAAAAGAGTCTGGAAAAATTGGGGGCGCCGCTGGCGCACTTTTCACACTTCAATTCAAAATTACAAGTTATTTAGTGCTTACTTATGTCTATGACGAGTTTTTTGTCATTAATTATAAACAAATGAATCATTTTTATGTTATTTTAGTACCCAAAAACTTAGTTTTTAAGATTTTTATTTTTAGTTCCAGCTGTCACCGCCTCAGACTCTTTTTTGCCAAGCTGTAAGTTTATCTTGTAACTTTTGTAGAGAAGTGCACCCGTGGCGCCCTCTATTTTTGCAGACTTTTTTGCCGTGTTTCAGAGCCAAGACCTACAACGGCTACAACATGGCTACAACCGTTGACTGAGTATCTAACAACATATTTAACATAAAATCATTAAGCACAACAAAACACATTACAAGTGATCGATCTCAGCACAACTCGAATGCTAAATTGAAAAAGGAAAACGAAATAATTAGTATTCACTGGTAACTCAGTACGTCAAAGTATTTTTTTTGCGCTTACTGCCTGACGCCTGTCAATCTTTGACATTTTCTGCTGTCAAAGTCAAATAAAAAGATGCTTGGAGTCGGGTTTATTTTCCATTTCTACAAATAGTTTTAAAAAAATGAGATAATTAAATAAATGTTTGCGAAATGTACGATTTAAAGGCGTGTTTGGTGTGTTATAACAGCGATGTAAAGTTATTTAGCATGGACAGAGGTCAATTACGACATGATTTCCAATTGATTTCTGGTATTTATGTATGTATTGTTTATTTTCGCCAAGTTCATCATTATTTAAACATGTTGAAAAACCCTTTGGTAAATTGTGTGTAGGTAATTACATTTTTGCGTTTTTCAGACTCGTCAAAACGATGGTTTGCCAGATTATTTATGTTTTCAATGTTCAGCTATTGTAAGGAACTTCAAAAGGTTTCGTGATAGATGCCACCGAGCTCATTATGCTCTGAAAGAAATATTAAGTAAAAACAATGAGGTAATACGATAACTTAAAAAAAATTACATATATTATGCAAAATCACATTTTAAAATTAATATTTGTACATACTTCACAGATTACTATTACAAACTTAGAAAATTTCAACCGTAACATTATAGGCATAATGCCACCCTTGTCGTATATGAGTTTAGATAAAACACACTACGAAGAGGTAAAGTTTCAATGGTTAAAAGAGAACCGCATTAATTCATGTGTAAACATAGACACTAAAGGCATACCTGTGGCCCACTGCAGTACACACGGAGCCAGTGTGCTTGACACTTTCAAAAAACTCTCCAGTTTAAACAAGGGAGATTCAGAATTCAATGACAAGATTATCAAAACGGACATAGAGGAATTAATACCGCACGAAATACAAATAGAATTTGAATCCAAAAATGATTCTGAAAGCTACTTATGTGATACAACAGCTAATATGACAGCAGATAATGATTTAGTGGACTCATATATGGACAATGATAATTTTGGTAGTGAAATTGAACAAGATGATGCACTAACAAATTTGGCATGTAAAATGGAAACAGAAGATGGGGCAGATGGAGCAATTACTGATGTAGAGTACGCAACAGTGATTCCGATATCAGCTAAAGAGGCTAAGGCTGCTATTGAAGTATATAAAATGTTCTCTCAGGGTAAACACCGTTGTGATGTGTGCCATAAAGCTTACCATAATGAAAAACGGTTGAAGATACATCTACGAATGCATGACAAGGTGAGGTTGGGAGGTGATATTTTAATTAATATTCTGTACCTAGGTATTTATTTTAACCTTTTGAGCTCTAAAGGTTAACCAGTGCAGTGTTATATTAACCATTTGAAAATGACTTATTACAGTTCCACTAATAAACAACATAAAAAGAAACAAGATAATAATAAAATATAATAATACCAATATAATAATAATGTTTTCGATATTGGTGGGCTACTATATTTAATATTTTTAAATGTATATTTTTATTTTTTACATACATTTAATAATGTATTTTATATGTATTGAAAATAAATAAATGAAAAAAAAAATATAATTCATAATGTCTCAAACTTATGCAAATGTCATACATAAGAAAAGAAAGTCAAATCCTAACATTTCGAGAGCTTTGCAAGACCACGAGACCTGAAAAGCTCTTGAAAATTTAGGTTTTAACAAGTAAAAAGTACACTAAAATAAAAAGTAATAAAAAGAAAACATGGCATAAATACGATTAAACTTTGTTTTATTATAAAATATAATTATTCATTCTTTAGGCTAACCAGCTTTTTTCAATAGGTATATATAACACTTTAGACCCTGTTACTATTGAAATAGGCTTGTTAGCCAACAATATCAAGTTGTTATTTATTTTTTATTTTTTTATTGCAGCATGTCAGTGGTGTCTATCACTGTGGACTCTGCCAGTACTATTACAAAACAGAGTTTTTATTGAAGACTCATATGACTGAAAAACATATGTATAAGTATTTGTGTAGAAAATGTCCCGAGGTCAGTTTTGATCGGTAAGTAACTTAAAAGTTTTGTGTTTAAGTAAGTTTATGTTTATTTCATATTTATTTACTACCAGTGTGGGCCGCTCACGAATGGTTTTATCCAAATTGTCGCGCATCCCATTCGTAGTCTGCCGCGGCACTGTCTTGCTGAATCAGCCCCCTCCCCACTTGGTGGTTATTTTGGCCCAGGCAATATCAGGCATGCGACAGATGTGGCCGGCCACTTTTAGGTTTGCGGCTTTTTGAGCTACTTCAGATATGCCTGTTTTACAGCGCAGTGTGTTTGTGCATTTTAAATGAACTTTCACTTGCTTGAAATTGTAAAGGGATATAAGGAAAAAAGTTAATCTGGAAGATTTTTTTGTGGTTGAAACTGCAATAGTATGTCAATTATTTATCTTGCAGCACCTCAGCAAAACAACACTACATCTGGACTCATTTACAAAAAGGTAACAAAAAGGATGCTAACTGGTACGAAGCTAGGCCAAGCTGGTTAAATGCTAGGGGTGGCAAAAGAGTCAAAGGGATAGTAAGACTGAGGCCCGTGAGAAAATTGAAGAAATTACCAGAAGACTTCCTCGTGTACACCCCTATTGAACATGAGGAACAGTATGAATTGATTGAGCAGAGACAAAAGTCTAGGAATTATCAAGAGGCCAAATATAAGTGTAATTTCTGCTATAGAGGATTTCGTCTGGTAGTCACTTACAATAAGCATATGAAGAAACATGACCCTGTAAGTATATGCCTTAATAATATTATTTAATAAGAAATTCGTAAAAACAACTGACTCGGGCGGGGTTTAAACCCGCGATCCCTGGCGTGCCGTGCCATCGCTTTACCAACTAAGTTACCGAGTCCGGCCCGCTTCAGTCGAAATTACGAAATCGAATCGAATTACGTATCGAAATTTCTTAACCGGAGTACGACCGTACTGCCGGTCCCATATTCCAAATTTTGCAGCTTAAGAAGCATAGAAACGTTATCACCAATTTTAATATATATGTATATATAATATAATATCATTTAATAAGCAAAATATGTGCATAAACATGTAAAAAACATACATAAAATATGCCTCTTTCTTGTTTGTGTTTGTCTTGTCTTGTTTTTAACAATGTCTCATTCTTGGGTTAATTCTTTTTCTCTGTAAATTGTGGCTTAACAAACTAAAATCAATAACTTATTCAAAATAGGTCTAGCTAGATGTTTAATCCTATATTTATGGCAGAGTCGCCGGCGACGCGCAACAATTGACTTCCTTTTATATCTCATTTGTCTGTTTGACAGTTTCACATTGGTCTATTTTATTTCCAGGCGCATGCTGGTGATCTACAATGTGACATGTGCAAGCTACACTTCAAGGACCACAGGAAGCTGTACAAGCATATGAACAGCACGCACTTGTACAAATACTCCTGTCAGTTGTGTAGTTACGTGTGTTATAACAGGTAACAATCACCATACTAATATTATAAATGCTATTGTCCTTCTTTCAACTCTGTGCAATAAAAACTCATAGATTTTATGAGCAAGAGTGAGATAGGGTGCGGATCTTAAAAAATAGAAACTTTTTTCAAAGTTAATTAATATAAATAATATTACCTACATAATTTTAAAATACAAGCAATAATTATTATATATTATATACACATTTGTTATCGCGTTCTTGAAAACGGCTCTAAAAATTACGATAAAATTGTCTCAAACATTCAGCTACTCATTCCTAGGTAGGTCTCATTTTTGGATAAAATATAGTTTTCCCCATGTTACACATCTTTCCTGAGCAGAATTCAGACGTCCAGCAGGGTCTTTTAAGATTATTTAGTAAAACATTATAAAATCTTTCTTAATATTTGCAGAGGTCAAGCTCAGATGCACTACAGATGGCACAAGAACGTGACGTACCAGTGTCCGCATTGTAAGAAGGAGTTCATGTAAGTAACGTCACCCTCCTAGCCTTATTATTCACAAACTTTGTTAGGGCCGGCTTCTAATCTAACTGGATGCAGCTGAATATTAGTTTTCTGTCATTCGTATTTATTAACCGACTTCAAAAAAAGGAGGAGGTTCTCAATTCGATTGTATGTTTTTTTTTAAAAGCGACGGTATTATCGACGGTGGAATTCGAGTTAGAGTTGTATAGTTAATGGACAGTCCATTTACATTTCCCGAGAAGCCGTGCAAACCATTGCAACCGTGGCAGATAATTTAGAAGCACATTATATAATTTACAGGAAAGCCTCAACGCGACTCACACACATAAGAATAAAGCATCCGTCCATGTACCTGTGCAACCTCTGTGGACACAGCTTCGTGAGCGACACAGGCCTCTACTGCCACAAACAAATAGCACACACCAAGGAGGTATGTTGTGCAGTTATTAGTCATACTTACCTTTTAAGACGCAGGATTGATTATTGTATTTGTTCATCGAGTATGGCTAGTCTGATTTACTCATACAAATTTATGATTACAGACAGAGGGTTCAAAATCGTTTGTTTTTAGGGTGGGTCAAGCAACTCCTATAACTGACTGTTCGAATGAAGTTTTTATATTCTTTATTTATTAATTACAGATAACATCTAATTTACAATTTGTTTCCAGGAGATAGAGATAAGCAACACGATGGAAATAAACACAACCGACCCATTCTACTGTGCGGATTGTAACTTGCAGTTCATCACCGAAGCGGCCTTCACCACTCATCTGGGTAGCTCTTATAAACACGCTACGACTAATATGTAAGTAAAATTAAATATATATACTATCCTGTCACTGTCCCACTGCTGGGCAAAGGCCTTAAAGTCGATGGGAACGACGACAGAAATACTTCTTAGGCCGCAAAAAGAATTTATTTTCTTTATAAAAAATGGCGATTACAAAAATTGCGTTTTAACGACATAGATTCTAGAATAATTTCTTTCGTGAGTCATACTTATACTTGTATATCATATATTGTTATAAGTTTATTCACGTATTGATTTTGGGGAAAGCTAGACTAGGAGTGAGGTCCGTGACACCGCCGCGTATACACCCGCTCTTGAAAATGGACTCCGTTAGAGTTCGAAACTAGTCGGGCATTCCCCAAAATCAATACGTGATTAAGCCATATATTATTTCATCTAGCCATCTAGATGTAACCGTGTTTATTTGTTCATTTGTATACAGATCTATAAAGCCGAATCGTAAAGCGAAACGTGAGGACGGCAGAGCTCCGCGCGGACGACCGCGACGTGGCGCATGCTCAGAGATCGTTAACAACGGCGTCACTACCTCTTCTACTTGCGAAGTGGTTAGTCATATACATATAATACTAATCCTACTAAGGTCTGGCCAAGATCTTGGTTAAAATTTAAGTCAAGATAATTTTAGGGAAATCTCTGTCAAAGGTGAAACTACGCAACGCTCAGGTCTAAGTGTATTTTAAAATTGGCGCGCACTCTCAGTCGGTCAACTGGTGAGCGTGGGTTCGCGTTATTGGTTATCAATTATTTAATTATAATTATTACCATTTAGTTAAAGCGAGTCGTGATAGCCTAGTGGTGGGGACCGTTGACTGGCAAGTCAGAGGTCTCGGGTTCGAACCCAAGGCGCGCACCTATGACTTTTCGTAAGTTATGTGCGTTTTATAAATTAATTATCACTCTCCGTGCCTCGGATAGCACGTTAAGCTGTTGGCCCCGGCTGTCAATTGTAGATCTTTGACAGTCGTTACGGGTAGTCAGAAGCCCGAAAGTCTGACAACCAGTCTTACCAAGGGGTATCGTGTAACCCAGTACCTGGGTTGTGGAGGTCTGATAGGCAGTCGCTCCATGTAAAACACTGGTATTCAGCTGCCGGTAAGACTGGAAGCCGACCCCAACATAGTTGGGAAAAGGCTAAGCAGATGATGAGTTAAAATATTTGAAAAAATATATGACTTTCAGTGTTATTTACTCACGACCTTAAATCTTACTATCCCATCCCACTAGGATAGTGGGATGTTAGTTACTCAAGCACGCATTCACGCGTAAACCGATAAACAAATTTGTATGAAACTTGGCTCACAAATAAACCATTTCCTGGAATTAGCACACACTTTTTATCCAGGTTCGACCTCTACGCGACCGAAGCCACGGGCAAAAGCTAGCATTGTAATTATATGCAAACTTATGATTTGTCCTTCCTTTGACATATCGGCTGGTGGCTAAAAATGTGGCGATAAACGAATGGCAGGTTCAAATCCTACTCATAATAGATGATTATTTTTTTTCTTTATATGAAAATTTATACTTTAAATTAATTATATTGTAGTGCGGCAAGTTCTTAGCGAACGACGTGCAAGCTCGCAAGCACTACGAGGCTGAACACCCCGACACCGAATACTTGAAGCGATACATGTGTGACGTATGCGGACACACTACCAGGGTAAACTATTTATAATATTATGTATCTATTATCACTACATAGTATAAAACAAAGTCGCTTCCAGCGTCGGTCTGTCCCTATGTATGCTTAGATCTTTAAAACTACGCAACGGATTTTGATGCGGTTTTTTTTAATAGATAGAGTGATTCAAGAGGAAGGTTTATATGTATAATACATGCATATTAGCGTAACCGTGTGAAGCCAGGGCGGGTCGCTAGTATTATAATATGTAGGTAATTTTACAACCTTATGCCGTGTGGTTTCCGGCCCAAGAATATAACCACCCCTTTTCGTCCCGTAGGTGTCATAAGAAGCGACAAAGGATTAGATTCGGAGGATTTGCAGCAGCATCCTTCTGTGTAACAGCAATCATCTGCTTCTGCGATCGCCAACCCGCTTGCCAAGCGTGGCGATTATGAGCAAATACCTCCAATGAGCGCACAATAGTAGCGCGCATTGGGAGAGGCCTATATTCAGTAGTTGTCTAATACAGGTTGATGATGATGAAGTCATATCAGAGGCCTACGGATGGTATAAACTCTGACACCAGGTTCTTCATCAACCACACGTTATGAAAGAAAAAAAATGGTGTAAATAATAAGAATTTTATGTAAACAGATACTTGAAAGGATATTATCAATCATCTTATAACTGTCCCACTACACCCCCTTACGCCTTTTTCTCATATTAATTAATTATTTATAAACTAGCTGCCCCGCGCGACTTCGTACGCGTGATTATCCTACTTCAAGGCCTATTCTACCCCTACCCTACTCTACCCACTACCCTATTCTACCCCTAACCTACTCTACCCCTACCCTACTCTACCCCTACCCTACTTTACCCATTACCCTATCCCTAACCTACCCTAATCTACCTCTACCCTACCCTACACTACCCCTACCCTACCCTACACTACCCCTACCCTACCCTACACTACCCCTACCCTACCCTACACTACCCCTACCCTACCCTACCCTACTCTACCCCTACCCTACTATACCGCTACCCTACCCTACTCTACCCCTTTTTCTCATCTTAAAACCTTCCCTGGATCTCCACAAATAATTCAAGACCAAAATCAGCCAAATCGGTCAAGCCGTTTTCATGCTATGTCGTGACAACGGAAAACGGGTTTCATTTTTATATATATAGATGATCCCGACATTAAATATGTGAATTTTTACAGCAATACGCGAACTTATTAGTTCATATGCGGACTCATACAAACGAGAAACCCTACGGCTGTCCGCACTGCGACCGTCGGTTCAACATGCCTAGTAACAGAGACCGACATCTAGTCGTGAGTACTTTCATTATACTCTGACCAAATGTCGGTCACAGCGACCAATCTCAACGGATATTAGTCATCTACGCAGGAGATATTATAATGCACAAATGTATGCGCAGACACAGGTGCACTCTCTATACTCTCAATTTCATAATCCGATAGGACGTCAATCCGATACGACCAGAGAGATCAGACGCAGAACCAATGGCTTTATGTGCTTTCTGAAGCACAGAGTAATAATTAATTATAATACGCACATAACTAAGGAAAGTCAGAGATGCGACCCTTGAGTTCGCTTGAAGCTTGAGCGAGCCAGGCCTGCCACAGCGCCCAATTTCAACGGTGACTAGCCAACTACGCGGAAGATATTATAGTGAACATGTGCGCAAACGCAGATCCACTATAAAGTATGGGTTCTCTCATAAAGCCTGTTGCACGGCTATACGATACGTCTGGAGAAAGTTCAGCGTAGATATGACTACTTTGCGAGGCACGAAGTAAGCGATAATTAATTTATAATTCGCATATTAAATTACCAATAGCTGAGTCTTTAATGAAACAACTTTTGTGAGCAGAGCAGAGTGAGTCTGCCTGCGACCACGAGTGCTGCAAAGTACTCGAAACGTCAGGATTGTATTATCAAAATAAAAACGCGAATTATATCCGTTAAAAAGTTGTTTCATTATGTTGAGTGTTCGCGAAAGTTTGAGACTATATTAGCTGAGTCTTTACTAGGATTTGAACCTGAGACCTCTGTGTGTAGAACACATTGTAGAAAATTCGTATTGCAGGTCCACACTGGGGAAAAGCGCTATCAATGCCAGCACTGCAACCGTCGCTTCACACAAAGTAGCGCTGTCAAGCTTCACATACAAACCGTACATCTCAAGATACCTTACGCGCCTTGGAATAAGAAGAATCGGAAACGACGCAAGGTCAGACATCCATATACAACCTGATATTTTAGACACCAGTCAAAAATTAGGAGGTTACTAGGTCTATGAAACTGTACAACTTTCTCCGAGGGACATGGTCGAAATCGAAAAATCAAAAATTTACTTTTCATACAAAGTGACTGGTCACGTGACTCACGTTTGTATGAAAAGTTAAATTTTCTGAAGAATATCTAAATCTAAACTAATATTATAAATGCGAAAGTAACTCTGTCTGTCTGTCTTTGCTTCACGCCTAAACTACTGAACCGATTTGTGTGAAATTTGGTACAGACATAGTTTGGAACTTGAGAAAGGACATAGGATAGTTTTTATTACAAAAAATAAAATAAAAAATAAAATTTATTCCGGACGTACAGCGCCATCTATTGGTCAAGAGTCGGAGTCACTATTCCACGCGAACGAAGTCGCGGGCAAAAGCTAGTAATTATATAAATTTTCAAAAGTTAAAATTCAACCTTGGGGAAAGTTGTTCAGTTTCATAGACCTTATTACCTTCTAAAATTTAGATAGTTATTAGAATCTCAGGTTGTATTTACTTCACTTTAATTTTGACCTTGTGTGTATCATAGACAACATATTTTTTTTTACCGCTGAGGGGATGGAAAAAGAATGCAGCTCATGCCACTTGATAATGATTTCAGTTGATTTGATTTGTTCAACCGCATTTTTTTTTAAACTGGGGTACCAGTCAATGTCTGTCAATGTCAATGTCTGAAGGATTCGTTGGATAAATTCCTGTTTTTGTAAAATTTTATTAAACAAAGCTTGTTTATCATCTTCCTGCCCTTGTCCTAATTCTATTTAGGGTCGGCACAATAGGTGTTGGTCTTCCATTCATCTCTATTAGCCGTCATGTCACTGCTAACACTCTCCATCCATATCATTTTTGATATAATCCATCTATTTTTTCTTTGGTCAACCTCTACCCTTATACCCGCCCACATTGATACTTAAAACCTTTCTCACATGTCCTTCATCTACAAAGTGTTACTGTTACTGTTAGTCCATATCATCCCACTGCTGGGCAAAGGCCTCTCCCTCTGATTTCCACGTCTCTCGATCCAGAGCCAGCGCGGACCAGTACTATTGGTTCTGTCTAATTCATCACGCCATCTCGTTCGTGGTCAGCCGCGTCGCCGTCTTGCAAAGTGTTATTGGATTATTTTTATTTCCAGGAGCTAGAGGCAGCTGGGATATCAACACCTCTGATTGCGCCACCGCCGCCACACAAGTTAGCGTACGACACCCCCGGAGACTATCTCAACGCCTTCATCACGTACAACGACGATTGATTGATCTTTCGATATTAACGTCTATAAGTGTCTAAATACACTATGCCGAACTTGCGCGGCTGATTTTACGTTCCGGCGTGTTCGGTTGATATGACACACTACAAGTGCCGAACTTACGCGGCTGAAATTCAGTTGCGTTACTTGATGCGTGTGTAGTGTGTATAAACTTCGGTCGCGTACAAATGTGTCCACTACAGCTGAACGCTACGCTGAACTTACGCCCGACCGAAATTACGTTGCGTTTATAACGGAATGAAACTTCGGCGTAATGTGCCGTCAGTAATACAAATGACATTGCAGGCGTAATCATGCCGAACTTCGGTCGCGTACGTTCGGCATAGTGTGTTTAGACACTAATAACTAAATTATCCTTGATCATGGGCGTAGCTAGCCTTCACATGGGGGGGGGTCCGAGGATCCAAAAATGTACCAAGATAAACTAGTTTTTGCCCGAGCTTCACACAGATCATTTCACAATATGCGGTGCGCGGGTAAAGGGTGGGGGATGCAATGTATGCGCGTACTTACTAACACTCGTAGTTGCGTTTGCGTCTAATATTCATTGATTTTTATTTTAGCCGTATGCTAAGGGGGGGTCCGGACTCCCTACCCCCCCCCCCTAGACCTCTTTATATACGCCCATGTGCTTGTTTGTATGCAAAAAGTTATAATAACAGTGCAATGAAGTCAGGTAGGTTACTGCGAAAGCCAAACAGCTCAGCTTAAGCTTGAAACATTATCGGACACGACGTAACTGGTCAATAACAATGTACAATCGACCATAAAATTGCTTTACTACTTTCGACAAAAACTTCCACCAAAATTAAATGTCACTATACTTTTAAGACTCACTGTTCAATGACAACGTTATCTGTCGTTGGTCTTATGTACCTAGGTACTTATATGCAAAAATGAAAAAAAAAAAATTAAAATCGGTTCACAATTGACTGAGAAATCACCGATTTCTGACAATCGACATACAAAAAAAATACATACAGCCGAACATAAAACCTCCTAATTTTTGAAGTCGGTTAAAAATTTACTGTTGTTTTGTGATAAGCAAACGACACGAAACGAAACGACTCGTGTGGTAAAGCAATTTTATGGTCGATTATACACACAGCTTCATATTAAGCTATACAAAACCAGTATGAGTTGACCTCGCATAATCGTATAGGCTCTTCGTATAAGATTTCAACTTATACTGGAAGTATAGCCTAGTGATTAAAAGAAAAATGTTACGTACGGACGGTCCCTAACTTTATTCGGCCAAGTTCAACATTATTAACTGTTGCAAGAATATTGCTGCAACAGGATTATACGCTTCGATGATGTTAATAACTATGTTATTTTAACCAAATAAGTGTTGTAATGTTTGTTAAGTATGTTTCAATCCAACAGAAAAATACATGGTCTTCCAGTTACACAATTTCCAAGTCTATGGTGCCCGAAAGGGGTATACCATAGACCTCGAATGGAGAATATATCATTCTCCATTCGAGTTTATATCACTGCAAAAGAACGTGGTTATCTCAATTTAATTAAACTATTGGTCCAGTCAGGTGTCGACTTCTTCTCCATATGAAACACGCCCTTTATGTAAACTTTTTCGACCTAGGCTTGGAACAGACTAAAAAAGTTTAAGACCGACAATCTCACAAATGAACCGAGATTGCTTCGAGAGTTTAGCTTTCCCACCTTAGGCGCAATTACACTTGGTCGTTAGTACGTATTCGGGTGTCCGAATGTGTTTACTCGCATTCGGGCATCTGATGCTCAGGTCCATCGAGAATTTCCGAAGATGGTCCGTATTCGATCCCGTTCATTCAATGCCCGACCGAATGTAATTACGCCACGGATCTTCGTGCCTGTGAAGTTAGCTACGGGCTGTGGTTTCTTGTGGAACAGTGTAGATTAAAATCGTTCAGAAGATCTATACTAGAAAGACCGATAAAAACGAGTATAGCAAACTCATCTAATTCCGTGACATTTTTAATTTGGTAGCATTAACTTTTTTACTACCTGAATTCTACTTACAGAAATTTATAGTAGGTATAAATATTAAATAAGAAATTTGAAGAAACAACTGATACGGATAGGATTCGAATCTATGATCTTCGGCGTACCGTGCCGACGCTCTAACCGCTGAGCCACCATCAGAATCAGTCGAAATTTCAAATCTCTTTCTACGCCTAGGGTGTGTGTAATATCTATCGGAATACATTACGTATCCGACTCAATGCTCCAAACTGCAGTTTTAATTTCTTATTAATTATTTTAAAAATTCACAAAAATATTTATAGTAGGTCTCTAAGTTAATACTACCAAATTACGAAAGTCACAGAATTTGATCAGCCTACCCTATTTCATGCGCTAATACCACTCGCAACTAACTTCAACGAGTATTGAAGGTTGAAATTTTTTAAACATTTTTTGTTTTCAAAATAATCACAAATAATGGATGTTATTATAATGCATTTAACCGCATTTGTTCATGTCTTGTCAAACAGTATTAGGATGAATCTATGAAAAATGATTGTAGGTACACGTTATGTAAATATAGTAGCCATTTTTCTTTATTTTTACTACTAAGGAAACGCATGACTGAGACATAGAGGTTTTGTATTACATGGGACTGACGAAATGTGGATGTATATACTATATTACTCTGCCTATCCCTCTAGAAAACAGGCGTGAGTATCAGTGGCGGAGGCTCCATACAACTCTACTCTTACCGGCTTCACATTGAAAAATGGCAGTCAATAATGCCTACTGACTCTTGGAAAAATTCACCCTCCGCCACTAGTGTGTATATTATTTAAAATCAGTATTGTCCTACTGTTTGAGCTGGGTCTTGTGCCAGCACTTCACAATGATTTCAATAAATAAATGAAGTGTGTCCGAATCATTTCGAGATTAGTTATGAATTAATTTTATATTGTATTGTTTTTAAGATTTAAGTATTCGAGTGTACGAAAAAATGAAGTGTGGTAAAATTATATAAATACTCTAAATTATAATAATCAAATAATTAATGCGCAATATATAGTTTGCCTTGTGATGTTGTAAGAATATTTTTAATACATAATATCGATTCTTATTGTTTATCTTATTTTCATCCTACAATTTTACATAAAATCCTTTTTTACTTTAGCATTTAATTCCAAAATGATGAAATTTCATTTACAAAAAAAAAACGCCGATTTTTCAATGAAATCACACAAAAATACGACTGGATGCTTTACCCAGTACATCACGAGTTTAAGTCTCGCTCATAATCGATTTTTCTACATAAATTTATGTCTAAATAAACTGTTGCATAGTATATTATATATAAATACTTTATGAAATATTTATGTATAAATCATACCACAGTCTAAAACAAATATTTATATTTCACTTAAAAACAACAAACAACAATCGATCAACACCGTTCAAACACTTTATACAAATCATTTAAGCTGGCTATCTGTAACACAGCTCCATTATTCACAAAGCTAGTCGGAGGTAGAAAGTTCTTTCTAATAGCAGGGAATATTACATGCTCTTGTCTCCATTGCTCGGACTTTATACTCTCAGGCGTAGTATCAGGGTTTGGTTGAGAGTAAAATATAGCTGTTTGTCGGCTAAAAGTATCGAAGCAGTGTTTTTCTGAATCCCAGTTCACTTCTGTGACTAAACGGACGAGGTAGGTCGGGAGAGCGCCCATGAAGGGAGTGTGGCCATCTGAAATACAGAAATAAGTTTTTTTTTAGGATTAAGTTGGCTTTTTAATCGCAAGCGCAGCTGCATTCGGTTCCCAGAACGAATAGTGTGAAATATGTTAATAGTGGTATCTTTGTAGCAGCATATATGTCTTTGTGTCTGTCAGTGGCATCGTAGCTCGTAATTTAGGTTTTTTGTCGAGGGTTATTAATTTTTTAAATTTATATTTATCTGAAGCTGTTGGATGCAGGTTGCTTCCAACCGGCCAATCTGGAAGTCATTGGGGGAGGCCTATGTTCAGCAGTGGACGTCTTATGGCTAAAATGATGATGATGATATTTATCTTGCCAACAAACGTACCTAACAATAAGGGCAGCGCCAACAGCTCCCCGCTGTCATTAATCTCCAACGAGAAGTATTCATACAGCATCGCTTTCTTGCTGACTAGCACCGCTGTCATTTGCTGTGCCATATCTCGCATATCGCCTGAAATTGTGAAATATTTTTCAATCAATCATTTATTTGCCATAAAATAGGTTACAGAAGAGGTGTCATATACAAAGCAAGGTACATCCATTTTTTTTTCCGAGTTAATCTGGTTAAATTGTAGTGCTTGTGACAACCTAAGAAACCATATATTTAAAGTATTAATGCATACTATACGAACACTAAAGTTCGAAATTTTTGTAGAAAGAAAAAATCTAATTCGAGCGGGATTTGAACCCTTGATCAAGGGTCAAGCCCTAAGTACATATTTTTTTTGTATTATATCGTCGCTTGAGACTAAAAACCTCGTACATCCCACTTTCAACGTAACACATTTTGTTTTTTTGATGTCTGTTACATTCCCTTGATTTAAATCCTTAAAATTTGCAAAGGAAACTAAACCTAAATATACCGCATTAAAAATCATTTTCCGCAATCATAATACATATTTAATATCTATGTACCTAATTCAGGGTCCCAGTCCTCTTGTGAGCTAAGTCCGAGTACCATTAATTCCTCTATAGGCAGTGGGCTAGACAACTTTATTAGACCAAAATTCTGGAAATCATAGAGCATTGTCTCATAGAATAACTCCTCCCTAGAATAAAATACGATTATGAATTAAACATAGCCTGTAAAACTGGCTTTAGTCGCCGAACGCCGATGCTAAAAGCTGCCTATTATTGTTTAGAAATACTTACGCAAATCTAGTAGTATTACACAAATACAACTTCGTAGAGTGTTGTATCAAGGACCTATGACAATCAATACAAGCTATAAAAATTAGATTCGCTAATATCTCTCTTAGATTCATGTTGCATTGTTTCTCTATATCCAATCTCAGTTGTTTCACACTTGATAATTTAGTTTCTATTCTCTCGCATTTAAATGTTCTGGTTTTGAACGATTCTTTTGGGTCAATATAGCTCAAATTTGCTTGATCCATAGCCGTATGTGTTTTATACTTTTCTGGATATTTCTTTGCAGAAGGTTCGTCTATTAAAGAATTTTCTAGAATATCATCTTCTTTTACTATGTCGACTACAATTTGAGGCAGAGAACTATTTTCTTTACCTTTATTATCTTCTATATGAATATCTTTGGTTTCGGCTATAGTTTCCAAAGGTTTAGTGACAGTAGGAAAGAATTTGTCTATTTTTTGTACATCGGCGTTAACTCGGACCATGTAACTAGGGTTTACTTTAATCGATTCAGTTGTTTTCTTGACGATTTCCTCAACCATTGTAGCTCCGGGAAGGCGAGCCTGAAATACATTTTTTTTAAACCGGATATCACAAACTCGTGTGATGTGCGTATTGTAAAATATGATAATAACTAGCGATAATAATAGTACCCTAACGTATCATAACAATTGGAATATAACAGAAATTCAATTGTGAAAATTGCAACTGTCTAGCTATCACAGTTCATGAGATACGGCATAGTGAGAAAAGGACGGACAGCGAAGTCTTAGTGATAGGGTATTCTCTTCTTAAAGATCTTTATGACGTACATGTTCAGAAAAACCATTAATAGATCTTTCCTCAAACCGTTTTCACACCTCAATCATTCAAAATGTCTTAAAACCTACCTGAGTGTACATAACTCTGGTAGAGTTACAGCTCAACAACTTGCTTTCTATACAAGATTTGATCTTCTCTATAATTTGCTCCTCGTACAAAAACTGCACCTCATGCTTGGTAGGATGTACATTTACATCTACATTTTTGGGATCTAGAAATAATAGTTTCAGATAGAAATAACATTCTTTGAGGAATCTTTTGGCTAGTCCATCCTAAGGGCTTGAAGAAAATTAAGTAGGTACAGTGGGCCTCGAAAGTAGAAAGTAAAGAAGATCATGGACAAACATACAGTACAACGAATGTACTTGGTCTTGCCTCTTTTGTCTTGATTTAAATACATATAAAATAAAATCTTCTAATCTCTATATTTATTCAATTTTATATGGTCTTTTGAGACGTACTGTACCCTTTTTATCTGTATAAGTAATGCAATAATCACTAATTCGTTTAGACGATCGAGAGATCTTGAATGTGTTTCTCAAGTTTCAAGTACAAACTAATAATTAATTTTTATCACCCTTTTAAATACCAATTTTAATGAAAATCTTTCAGAACAAGTAAACAAAGAGCGGTATTTTGAGGCGCCTATCTCGCTCATACATTGAAGATAAAAAATCACTGAATATAGTTACGAAAAATCGCAACAAACCAAATTAAGGAGAATAACATTACAAAGTTAACAAAAATATTAGTTTGATCGAAATAAGTTTTCAAACATAAAAATTGCTTCAAATGAATTTTTGTTTAGGCAATTTTTATCTTCAATGTGCGAGCGAGATAGCGATTTAGGCGTTTTAAAATATATGTTAATAACCTTATGATACTTAATTGTGGGTAAGAAAATATTAAAGAGACTCAACTTACCTAACTCAAGACTGAGGTAAACAAAGGCGTGTGAGTTTTTTGGCAAATATGTTGAGTAGACTGAGTCCACTGCTTTTCTTATTGCTGAAAATAAAACATAATATTCTCTTTAGCTTATGACTATTTGTTAATAGCAAAATAATATTAACAGTTTTTAGTCAAGTTTGTAAGACATGTCATGACATGACATGTCGTGGTGGCGCATTGGTTAGGGACCCGCTTTGTAAGCGCGTGGGTGTGAGTTCGAACCTGGCATGTACCAATGTGACTTTTTCAATGTCATATATTGTACTTTCTTAGTTAATCTAAGACATCACTGACTAACGGTGAAGGAAAACATCGTAAGGAAACCTGGACTTTAATTGTCTGAAATCGCCAACCCGCAGTGAGCTAGCGTGGTGATTAATGCTCAATCCTTCTCTGTATGAGAAGAGGCCTTAGCCCTACATTGGGACAGTTACAGGCTGATTTATTTATTATTTATTTGTAAGACATGGCTTAACACACCGTTGAAAAATCTCTCAGACGTGCCGGTTTCCTCACGATGTTTTCCTTCACCGTTTTAGCAAGTGACAATTAATTTTTAAAATGCACATTCACTAATCCTAAAAGTATGGAAACGTGAAATAGAAGAATCTTCCCACAAAACAGTACCTATAAATAATCCTGTATATATATAAGTATAAATATAATATATAAGTATAAATTAAAAAGGTCTTACCCTGCGATTCGACCAGTCTATGGTTAATAAACAACAACATAGTCCCCTTCTTGTGTGAATAATTAACGTTTGTGATACAGCCTCGGAGTATTAACTTCAATGTCGGCTCATTTAGTTCTATCTCCATTAGCTCACGGGCTATTGCATTGCCATGTATCTAAAATTATAATTACTTTACAATTTTCGCTAGGCTAACACATATTATCACATCACATCAACCTATCCCCGTCCACTGCTGAACGTAGGCCTCCCCTAAACAGCGCCAACCATCCCGGTCTTGGGTAGCCCGCATCCATCCGCTGCCAGCCACCTTTTTCAAATCGTCAGTCCATCGTGCCGCTGGCCGTCTCACACTACGTTTGCCTAAACGCGGTCTCCACTCTCATACAAGTCGGTTCCTTAGACCATCTGTCAACACATATAATATTGTTGCATTACACACACTTTTCGTGGTTACAGACCCGCTTTACAAAAAGCCAACCAATTTAATAATAGAAGGTCACAGTACAAATTCTGCTCATGATTTTTCATTCTTTAATTTGTTTTTAAACAGTGTTTGCTTATCTTATAAAAATGTTAATATGTTTGTAAACTACTTACAATTCTCACATTCTCTATCACAGACGACTTCATAGGTGTTTTCAAGTCAGTATTTTCCCCAAACTTCTTCAAAGTAAATCCTACGTGGCTGTTATGTATTGCGTACCCTCCCATTACTTCCATTATATGGGCATATTCCTCTGTGGGACTCCGCAGTGCTTTCTTACGTGCTATAACATTGTAGAACAGATCTTCAACTGTTATTTGGGTACCATTGTTGCCAGCACATGGTTTCACAGGGGCCATCAACTTTCCATTTTCATAAGAAGCCCTATTTTGAAATTTTTTATTTAGTTATAGATTGTACTTATAAGTCTTTAACATATTTAATCATAATTATCAAACCAGAAAATTTCTGATTTAAACCTCCACCCAGCCTTTTGTATTGCCACCCCATTAAAAGCTTGATACAACCATGCCAATTGAGCTGTTGTATGTGGACCACCCATCAAATTTCAAGTTCCATTTCTGAGTTGGTCTCGGTCTGGGTGTTTGAGCAAAGCAAAATTATCACACCCACAATACAGAATAAAATCTAAGTGTTGCAATGTGTTATAATAAAAAATGTATTCATACTTATAAGCACATTTAGCATCAGCAGTCTTAGTAAGAATGGTCAGATGTGCAATATGACTGATGCTGGCCAAAGCTTCACCTCTGAACCCATAAGTACATATCTCTTTAAGATCCTCATACTCCCGCAACTTGGATGTGGTGAATCTCTCACACACTATCTCCAGGTCTTCACTCCGGATGCCCGTGCCATTATCCTGAATCTGTATTACAAAGACTTTACATTACTAATTTAAGTTTATTTTGCCCAGGGTTTCGAAACTTTTCTTCCCCCCTTAATTTGATGGTTGCTAAAGTAATACATTCCTACCCAAAATTATATAAAATTAATAAGTACCTGTAAATACTTTAATCCTCCGGCTTTCGTAGTTACCACAATATTAGAGGATTTAGCATCCAAACTGCAATAAAATTGTATTATTATATAACTGTTACTGATGGTGTGTAACGAATGAAACGAAAGGCACTGGAATTGATTAAACCACAGTTTATTTTAAAATACTCTTATATACAAAGTGAACCCGCATAAACTCCTAGTTTCACCGTTGTCCTTACTTTTTTGAATTTAGAATACAAAATAGAAATCCAAAAAGGTGATGTTCAAATGAGTTTGTAACACTAACATTTTTACATATACTTAAGTATTTTTTTTTTACATATTTTCGAAATTTCAACTGAAGCAGACTCAGTAGCTTAGTTCGTAAAGCGATGGCAAGCGAAGTCCCGCCTGTTTCAGTTGCTTTTGCGAGTTTCTTATAATTTCATTTTATGAAAATGCCAAAATATGATTATTACCTGTTTTCGATCAACTCTTTTAAAGCATTGGAAGGCCTCTGCACAATTTCGCCTGCGGCAATACGATTCACTACTTCTTCACTTAATTTCTTTATGATACCCGGTTCACCCATCACTCACAATAGTCATGAATATTATGAAATTCCTAAAAACAGCCGGCGTCTTCCACAGTCTACACACAGCACAGACTTAAAGGGGATACTAATGACAATCAGTGTCTATAAATTATTCATATTTAAAATCTGTGAATTATCTCTAAATCGCAAATCAATTTCTCCTATATGGCACGGAGTCTCGGTATAATTCTGCCATTGCCTATTAGTTAATAGTCTCTCTTGATCTTACCGAAGAGGCGACGAAACGCAGGCGCACAGTAAATCAGTAACTTATACTGACTGTAATATTTACTTTCATATTTATGAATGTAAACTAATGTAAAGGGGCGAGTGCGCGAACTTGCGAAGCGGCCTGCGAGTATTAATAATATGAATAATAAAATTAAAATAATATACTTTTCTTCTTCTTTGTTTAATGGCCTTCGAGCTGACTCTTCCAGTGTCAAGTGAGGACGGCAGCAATAAGGACTAGCAGACCATCGAAATTTTCAATCAAATACTTTTTGGGATTGTTCAAATATTGTTTCTCTGAGGAAGCAGTATCCCTAGTAAGTCTGTGGAGGAAGCGGCGGCAAGCGAAGTGCCCAGAAGCCACTGCCCACTAGACAGCTTTGCTTTCGTTCAACAACTGCTTACTGCAGTCAACAAATCAATTCTTCAAGATTATAGTTCAACATTCATTACGGTCTTTTAGATTAAGTTTTTCTCTTTTTATTTTATTTTTAGTTTTAGCGTTAGTTTAGTGTTAGTTTTTAGTTTTAGTTGTATTTTAATAATTTTAATTATATTATTATATTTTTGTCAGGTTGATATTAAATTGCTTATTCTTCAGTGGCACATACATAAATCATCATCATTTCAGCCGTTCAGTCGTGTCAGACGTCCACTGCTCAACATAGGCCTCCCCAAAATAAAGGTCGCAGGAAGCTGCTGGATGCAGTTTGCTTCCAAACGGCTGGAAGTCATTGGGGGTGGCCTATGTTTGTACAATAGAAATATGTCTGTGAATAGAAGTTATTAGTGGAATTATAGTAATAAATTATTGGGACTTTTGCCACATATTGTGGCCACATTGACATGGCATTTGGCAACCCTGCTTAGTTCCCTTTGTCAAATTGTCAAGTCTGTCAGTGTCAGATCTCAGATAAAAAAACATGATTTATGTGTTTATGATTGGTTTATGATCGAAAACGAAACGAAACGTACAGACAAATAAATTTAGTAATAAATCTTCACTTCATCTAGTGTTACCTGTATTGATAGACAGAAATTAAACTCGTAACGTACTCTCTGGACAAAGTGCTCTAATAAATATGCTATTGATCGAGGGCGAGGCCGCTGATACATTATGGCTGGTTCAACTGGCTAACCAACATCATCAGTTTAATTTAAGCCTGTGGTTCGGTTCGTGCGAGGATCAAAATTACAACCTATTTGCTATAATAGTACACTGAAGCCTAAAGAAGAAAATCAACGACTTCAGATATAGAAGAGAAACATGGATTTTATCGACACAAGTTGCAGTGACGATGAGGATGAAAATTTAGAGAAGTTAAACCAGGTACTAGAACAAGAGCAGATCGGTGTAATTAACAAATTTGGATCCATCGTGCCGGCACAGCCGGATCAGCACATATCTATACCTACACAAGCAGAGAAATTAGCTGGTATAAATAAAACATTAGCATACAACCATGCAGCAGAAGAAATAACAAACCTGCTTGAAAAACGTCTCGCCTCTAAATTACTCAAATGCCGGCAACAATTACAGCATGTTCGCCTTAGTATCTCCAGCAGCATAAAGGATGACAAAGTTAAAGCAAACTTCCGCTACCGCAATTGTGGGAGACCATACTTTAGAGACAGCCAGAACTTCCCCGCTCCTGAAAATGAAGATACCAAGATAGTAAAATCTGAGATGTTTGACTTCTCTCTACCCCTTTCAGTGGCCGGGTGGACAGTCAGAGACAAATCTCAGTTCATTACATTAATTCACAAAATGTCAGTAGATATCAAAGAGAAGCAGATAAATTCCAAAATTGCTGAAATAAAACGGAAACATAAAGGCGAACAAAGTTTGCAAGTAAAAGATGAAATTGCAAGGCTTCAAGCTGAAGCAGAAAATATGAGTAAAAAGCCTTTGAGTAAATTAGCTCTCCCGATAGATGAAGAGTATGACTGGGATTTGATAGCCAACCAGTTGAATGGGAGGCACACTGCACAAGAGTACCAATCTTTGTGGAAATTATATTCTCATCCTTCAATCAACAAGAACAAATGGAACAAAGAGGAACATGATGCATTGCAGCAAATTGCAGTAGAAAACAATTATCAAGACTGGAATGATATTGCTAAAAAACTAAACACTAGCAGGACAGGATACCAATGTTTTGTATACTATCGCACTAACATTACAAACCCTTGTTCTGGTAAAAAGTGGACTCCTGAGGAAACTACATATCTTAAAAGATTGATTGAATACTACAAAGAAGGCAGTTATATTCCTTGGAGTCAGATAGCAGCAGAAATGGAGCCCAGAACTAAAATTCAAATATACAACAAGTACATCAGACTCAATGAACAAAGAAAGGGTAGGTTCCTTCCAGAGGAAGATGCCGTTATACTTAACTGTGTGAAAATTTTTGGAACTAATTACAAAAGGATAGCCACTTACCTATCTGGTAGATCTAAGGTCCAGATACGTGCAAGATATAAAGTCCTGAGCAAAATGAGAGTGTCTATTGTGTGGACTATAGAGGAAGACAGAAAACTAATTCAATTGATGACTAGCCAAGATTCCATGAATTTTTCTATGGCATCTCAACAGTTCCCTGGAAAAAATAGGGTAAATATTAGGTCTAGATATGTGACCTTGATGAAATGGATGAAGGAAAATCCCAATATGGATTTAATACATGCACCAAGACGAGGACCCCGGCGATTGAACCATGGACATGCCACAGACAACTTACACAAAGCTCTTGAGGATTTAAAATGTGTCTTAAACAAAGAAGTCGAAAAAAAGTCTAAGAAAAAAGAGGTTAGTTTAATTTCAAGTTCTGAAACTGAAATAGAGAATGCTATCGTGAATCTTGTTTTTAATGAGTTATCCAAAAAAAAAGATTATTCCGTCAGAAAAGATCCTAATAAAAACCAGCAAGTACATCTGGGTATTAATCAAGTTGTAACTTCTGATAACTTCAATGTAAGTGAGGTGCGCAAATGTCTTATTTTATTAAACTCAAGCTTGAATCAAAATGATTTTCTTAAAAGCAAATACAGTACACAATATCCAAATTTAGGAGATTATGACCCTGATGTGTGTTCATCGAAAATAAAGTCTTATTCTCGGAAAAATGCGGTTGAAACAATAGAATATTCTAACAGTCCAAATGTATGGGGGACTAAAAGTCTGTTAACGAGCAATTATGTGCTCCCGCCGCATTTTGCGACAATAAATGGGTGTAGAGCTCTGTTGTCTTTGGTAAACTCTTCAGACTTCCATTGCGAGTCTGCAAATCTTAAAATTCTGGCCAGAAGGAATTCAATTTTCCAAAATCAAATGGACCAACTCCTTGAACGCACCCACAAATTATTCACATGGCCAATGATATTATCAAATAATGAGCCCAGTGTCTACAATAACAAGAAGGCTAAAAGAAATTTGTCTATATATGAAGGACCTTTGCATGCTCCAAGTGCACCCAAAATAGCTGTTGATGTTGGGTGTATGAATGTGAAGAAATATATAAATAAAGTGACAGAAGTTATAGATCTCCATATTCAAGGTGATAAGGATAAACAAGATAAAGGTGAGGAGAAACAGGATTCTGAAGATAATCTGCCAGAATGCCCTCTTTTTAAGTGATATTAATGTTTTAATAATAATCATGTGGCGACGGCCCAAGGTGCCAAATTTGAGGGGTGCCGATGTCTTCATAATAATCATCAATGTATCTGTTGTATGTTCCCATATATTACTATACTCTGTGTGTTGTATACAATATAAAGGTTGTATAGGTACAGTTGCGAGACAAACATCGCCAAATGATTATAAATCATTTGGCGATTTTGAAAACGTAAGTTATAAATGTGATAATAAATTATCTGCATAATATAGAAGTAATAAATTAATGTCTATGTATGGACTGGGTTGTCCTAGTATTTTGACGTTTGTATTGGTAGTATTCATGTAATTTTGTATTGGTAGTATTTCTGTAGTTTTACTTTTTTATTGGTAGTATTCATATTTTGATATTAAATCATCAATAAGTTAAGTTTCTTGTCTATTATCGACAACTTATATTTGAATAGATACGATCGTGAGCACAAACATTATTTACTTACAGACTCTCTTACTTTTCTAAATCGCCAATAAATGATTATCTGAATATTAGAACTAGAATTAATAAATGTGTGTCTATGTTTATAAAGAACTGTCTTACTTATTTATGTTACATAATTAATAACTAAGGCCCAATTAATATTTCCTGTAAGGATAAAAGTTCGTACTACGGCCTTCTATTTATTAAAATACATAATTATTTATTAATGTTTGCTTTTTTGTTACCCATTATATGCTGTTCTGTTATCTTATGAGCTTGAGTAAGAACCTGGGAACTAAATTGATCATAACTCATACCACTAGGCTAGGCTAATTACAAAAGTACGGTACAAGAGTTTCTGCGTCGTTATTTCTTTAGCAGCACTACGCATTAGTGATAGTGAGTGACCCGACCCTTAAGGTCATTCTCAAGCCTCCAAGCCTCGTCGCTCAACGTCGACTCGTTGTCAACGGGTGGTTCCAATGATGTTGCGCGGCTGCCGAGTTAGACAACCCGTGGCCAAAGGGTGGTGAACGTCTAGCTAGATGGCCTATTTATTGAAAATATCTCTCAAAAATAGTCTCTTTATTTACTTTGTAAGTATACGAATATGATACGACCGACACAGGAGAGACGGAGCAGTGGTGTACGCGGTGCCGCCGAAGACCACCACTGGGCTACTCGAAGGGCAGAATATGGGCAAATTTCATGTTTGGACAGAGAGCAGGCAAACACTATATCTAATATAAAGTAATATAATATAAACTATATCTAACATAATATAGTAAAGGACTGACCGAAGCGTGTGCCATAGTCTTTTTAATTTATTTGTTTTTATAGTGTGACTACTGGCCATGATTGTATAGTTCACGAGGTTTATAAAAAAACGCAATTTTATGGAAGAATGTATTTAAAAAAAGTTGAGCTTAAACACGGAGTACTTAGGTATCGACGACATAGTTTGGATGTACCACGAGCAGTGGGTCATCTTCTACTTCTTGATCAGATGATTTCTGTGACGCCCTCAGACCGGTGGTTGATAAAGGAATTATTACTTGATCCTGAAAATAAAATAATATTATGTTTTTTCTTATCGTGTGGTTAATGAACAATCTGGTGTCGGAGTTTAAACCGCCCGTAGGCCTCTGCCATGGCTTTATACACCATTGAAAAATGTCTTGGATGTGCTGGTTTCATCACGATGTTTTCCCTCACCGTTTTGGCAACTGATAATTAATTTTTGATACGCACGTAACTTACGAAAAGTCAAGTCAGAGGTGCACGCCTTGGGATCAAACTTGAACCTCTGACTTGTCAGTATACCACTAGGCTATCAGTGCTTCTCCCGCTTGAGGGGCCGAGAACTACATTACTTACACGTTGACGACTCCGTGCGGATTTATAGAAGCGGCGAGACGTTATGAAAAAATTAGATTCCTAAAATTCTAAGACACTAATAAAATACTATACTTACATGGTACATAAGCCTATCAATAACCTTCTCGACTAAGGTCTTTCTCTCAAGCAGCTCATCTTCGTTCTCGATCGTACCTTGTCCGACCAGCTGTTCTAAATACCAACTCACGACCGCACTCTTGCGCATGCCTGCATTCTCCTCGCCTGTACAGGTAATAAATAAAAAAATAATTAAATACTTCTTCAAATAACAACTGCAAGTAAATTAAGTTGAATTTAGAATTTATATCTTATTATAAATGTAAAAGTATGTAAGGATGGTTAAATGGATATTTGTTACTCTATCACGCTAAAACGGCTATCTATATAGCTTATAATCAGAATTACACATAGGCTAAAATTTATCAACATACCACGCGAGTGAAGCCGCGGGCGGAAGCTAATCTTTTATAATAAATATAATAATATAGACTTTTCTAAAAAAGGCCCTATCCACCACTTCCTTGCAAAGCTGTCATTGAGTAACCTGACAGAAAATTTTATACAAATTCTGTCCCATTTTTGAATTTGCCTAGTAGGTAGGCCTATTAATAGATTGGCCTGTCTGAATTAGGGCCTAACATTAAGGGCATGTTTCACATCCAGGTAACTAAATCTCACTTTACAAGTAAGCAGTGAAGCCGGGCCTAAGTGGTTTATGCAAAATATCCTTCTATTAAATATCACTCTCCGTGCCTCGGATAGCACGTTAAGCTGTTGGCCCCGGCTGTTAATTGAAGATCTTTGACAGTCGTTACGGGTAGTCAGAAGCCCGAAAGCCTGACAACCAGTCTTACCAAGGGGTATCGTGTAACCCAGTATCTGGGTTGTGGAGGTCTGATAGGCAGTCGCTCCATGTAAAACACTGGTATTCAGCTGCATCCGGTAACACTGGAAGCCGACCCCAACATAGTTGCGAAAAAGACTAGGCAGATGATGATCCTTCTATCCTTTGCAATGCATATTTTTAAAATGACAATTGAATACTCTGTTTAAATGCATAGAACCCTTGCGTATATACCTCTAGTTTCAGCTTCAATCTCTTCTTTTCTCATAAACACGACCAGCATGTCACTCAAGGACTTGTATTCTTCAAACGATAGCGTGAGTTTCTTCTTAGGTGCCGAGTCACCGTTCACTGGAGCATCTAGACATAACGAATCAATTTAGTTTTCGGTTAACGGAGAATAGCGAACTTCATAGGAGATAATATAGGTCTCAAGTGTCACTCTCATAGTCCGCTAGGACGCAAATCCGACAAGACCGCCCTGTAGAGATCAAGCGCAGGACCAACGGCTTTATATACTCTCCGTCTCGACACGGAGCAGGTCTTTTTCTTCTTATAGTATGGTTGATGAACAGCCTGGTGTTAGAGGCCGCCCATAGGCCTCTAGGTTCGAAACCCAGGCACGCACATCTGACTTTTCGGGTTCATGTGCGTATTAGAAATTAATTATCGCTTACTAAAACAGTGAAGGAACATCGTGAGAGAACCAGCACACCTGACAGAATTTTCAACTGTGTGTAAATATAGCTTTACACAGACATGTCAGAGGCCTACGGACGGTTTATACTCTGACACCAGGTTGTTAATCGACCATAAGATAAACTAAGAAGAAGATAGTCGCGAAAAGTCAGAGGTCGTGCCTTGAGATCTCTGACATGCATTCATTGGCATGATCATACCTATGGCTCTGGGTGACGTAAAGTTGACTAATATTGGGACTGCTAATTTGTAACTTTGACTAGCAGTGATCAACACCCAAGCTGCTTCTGGTGGTTTCAGCCTTGGTTGGTTACCACCCACAGGATAAGCAAATTTGTCTTGTTCTGATATGATGTTCGATGACACCTATATGGGAGACGGTTCTGGATGATACCATCCATCCTCCTGAAAGTGATCACTTACCAGTTCCACCATTAGGTACTTCTTGATCGACATCCATGCTGGGTTCGTACTGCGGGTCGTCTTCATCTAGATGGATGTCTGGTTGCTCCACACGGATAATAGACTTGTTTAATAATCTGAAGGAAAAAAAAAAGTGTTATTAGTTCTGATGTATGCTATGGCATGGACAGTAACGCGATAACAGGTATGTATGATCTTTGCACTTTGCATGAAATGGCATGAAGTTTTCCTTTTATTACTTGGGACTTATAATTGGCGAAATGTAGCCTAAGGCTTGTTTTACAGTCTACGAATAGGCAATAGCTATGTTAAGTATGCGGGCGGACGGGGAACACAAGTGAAAGTGAAACTCTCGCTGGTTGTCAACGCACTGTCTCGTGCATTTATTGCATACAGGTGCACGGGGGGTCGCGGGGTCGCGGGGAGGCGGTGCGCACGCACACATATACAACAAGCTACAAGGTAAATTTTCTGTAAAGTTATTAAATATCAGTTTAACAAAGCCACTGCTGCCGTCCATGAACATCCGCAATATCAAGGATGTCATCAATGCGTAGTTAACATTTTAAAAAGAAAAATTCGATTACAAGCTGATTTTAAAGCCCGAAATTTATCAGTTAAAGCCACCGCTTCAAGTTGAAATCCTAATAATCAAAAAACTTTTAGGGAGATATTTCAAAATACGCACCTGTAAGCTTCATGCACGTGTTGCTGTGTGACATGCCCGCTGCAGTGCATCTTGGCCATGGCCTCGGCCAGGCGCACCATGGACTCCAGCTGGCGCACCGTGATGCGCCACGAGCCGCCGCCGCCCGCGCCGCCGTCGCGCTGCCGCAGCACGCAGTAGTACTCCACCAGCAGCTTGCCGGCCTCCTGCGCACACACTCACATCACTAGGGTGGAAAGAATGAACGGTACCATGCTCCCCCGATAGTAACCTTCACCAAGCGTATGAACTTTTTTTTTACAAAATGTGGATGTCAAGGGCTCCATTTAGTTTTGCCGCCTTGGGCCCCAGACACGCTTAGACTGTCCCTGGCCCCTGAGTATATGTATATACATATATGGTACACATAGTAACTTGCATGTTGACTCCATAGTGAACTTTGCCGCTTTAAGTTAAGCTTTCATTGAGTAAGCGGGACAAAACAGTTAAAGAGTCGAGCAAAAAATTTAATTACTATATTTTGGCGCCCAAACAGGGACCTAATTAAAAAGTAATTTAATTTTCACAACTGAACGGATTTTGTTGCAATTTAACACAACTTAATTAATACACAGAAAAGAAAATAACAAAAAGCTCACCTCAGTAATAATAGGCTTGAACGATCTTGAAAAGGCGATATACCTTAGCAAATCCTCTCTTGTATAGACACAATCATATGTCTCCTCTTTATTACAATGTAAATCAACAATCTTCCTAGCTATAGCATAATCCACCATCTCACTACTCTCATCTATTAGTATGAAGAAGAGATCGAATCGCGACATGATCGGGGCACTTAAGGCCACGTTCTGTTGAAGAGATTTCGCTCGGTCGTATCTACCGCCTATAGGGTTCGCGGCTGCTAGGATAGAGGTGCGTGCGTTTAGAGTTGCTCGGACACCCGCCTGGAATAAATAATGTTGTAGGTAATTATTTTAAGTTTATTTTAAAAGAGAAATGGATGGACGCCATATTGTTTCTGTATACCTGACTGCCAAGGTTTGGTTATTAAACATTTTTTAAAGCATTAAAAACTTAGTAATTTTGTGATAATAAGGAACAATCGTTCGAAAAATTTTATTTCATTTAGGGCCAATCACCAAAATCCTTAATTTAATTATAATAAGATGTTATTTCGTTAGTGAATTTTGCTCCTGGATAAATAATGTAAAAAACCTCAATATTATGCAAAATAAATTTCAATCCATCGTTTATTCCTAAAGTTGTTTAATTGATTAAAATAATTAGGTACCTATCCAATTTTTTTTTGATAGCCTGCATATTAACATAAAGAAGCAAGCTAAATAAAACAATTTAAAAAAAATAAAAAGGCATAGAGATGAGAAAATGTAATAGAGGTCGCCCTCTATTACAAGGAGCACAGGCCCAAATTCAAACTCTGTCTTGCTACGTACAAATACGAAAACCAGCACACATGCTCATAAGCGTTTTCAGCTATTCCAAACCCGATTGTGTTTAACCGCTACTTACCTTAGCAATAGATATTGTCTGCTGTTCCATGGCCTCGTGGATAGCAACTTGGTCACCGGGGTCCATCTTATCAAACTCGTCGATACAGCACACACCGTTATCAGCTAACATCAGCGCGCCCGCTTCTATCACGAAGTCGAATGATTCTTCGTCCTGAATAATTAATTATGATTAAGTTTATGGTGTTTCAAGCCCCGTTGACGTCTAGATAATTTAAAAAAACGGGTATCGCGACAAATTGGCCTGTACTAATAGCACGGGTTAGTAGAGATTTTCAGATCAATCTGTGTTATTGGGTTTTCTCCAGAAAACAGGCGCAAGAAGTCGTCATGCGTATTGATAGATGAAGAACATCAATTCCCTGCTGATAATTAGGGCCTGGCCATATTACATCGCGAAAGCCGTACCCTGAAACCGTGCGGCGATTCACAATGCTACTAGTCCCGGATCTTGGTTTTTTCGAGGCGAGGCAAAAACTGGAAAAGCCGCCTTATTTTTACCTTCATCGTCATCATCACTTCAGCCATAAGACTGATGGACATACGCCTCTCGCAAAGAACACCACAACGACCGGTCTAGCGCTGTATAATCTGATTCGTGTAATCGTTTGCCAAGCTTGAAAATGCTAATACTATTAATAACAAAGACTGTATAAGGTTTATCTACAACAAAAACAATAGAAATCCAATTTGGTAGGTAAAATTGCGAACACACAACGATAGCGCCATCTAACTCGATCCGCACGCCATCTATCGAGGCAGTCAACAACTTTACTACCCTTAACACCATAAACACATACCTTCACGACAGCAGCAGTCAAACCGGCAGCAGACGAAGCTTTTCCGCTAGTGTAGACAGCTCGCGGAGTAATCTCACTCACTTGCTTCAACAACTGAGACTTGGCAGTGCTCGGGTCGCCCACTATGCACACGTTGATATCACCTCGGAGAGTTGTGCCTGCAGAGAATTTATGTTGATGACTTTATAACGTCAAAGCGACTATGGGTAAGGTTAAGGATAATTATAATAAAAGGTTGCCGAGGAATCAAAGGTCTCGCGACCCTTAGATTAAAGGTACTGAAATTGGAGCAAGAGGAGACATCATACTCTCTCACCCATCTAGGATGGAGGACGTGTATATTGCAAGATAATTCCTCCTGCATAAAATATAAATAAGTTACAGAGAAAGGCAACCAAACAGAAGCAGAAGCATAGAACTTTCTCCCTCTAGCGAACGATGTTTCTGTGCTACAGAAAAGGATGGAGTTACTGGAAATTACATTGAATAGTTGTATGTAGATCGTGGATCACATACCTTCGACAGTTGTTTTGGCGACTCCACCAAACAACATGAGTAGTACACCTCTCTTTACTTCATTGTTCCCATGTATGCTTGGAAATAGACTTGTAATCAAATTGTTGTACAAATTACGGTCTCGGGACATCTCGTATACCTGATGACAATGATTTGTTACTAGAATTTTGTTTCTTATTAAATTACAGATTCATTCATTAATTCATTTATTTATTCCACTTAAAATAGAGTCAATATAATGATACAGAAGTCAATAGAATGATGCCTCAACCAAAAGTAACTAAAGTAAAGTTTTAGTCAAACTTAATCCTTCAAGATATTGAAAAAAAAGAATATTCAAGAGCCTTTGACAGAGTGTGGTATGATAGAATTCTGTATAAAATAAAAACTGGCCTTCTAGCTAGCTATTGGAAAATATTAAAATTACATCTGAGAGAACAAACAACTTCTAGAAAAAGAAAGAGAGAGATGCAACTTTTAATTTCCTGTAAATACATGCTGGTGTCCCTCAAGGCTCGGTTCTAGGACCTGTTTTATATCTTTGAAAAGCACACTCAACATGACAAACAAATTTTTTATCACACTTGCTTTTACACACTTGTATCAGATATTTGTAATTAATTGATTATCTGATATTTAATATTTGAGTAAAACAAAAATTCGCGACTTCGAGAGGTGTTCAGAGGCGGCAACGAAAAGTGCTGAAGTAAATAACCAGTCTAATGATTGGTCTCTCTTACCTTATCCCATTCTTTGTCCGTCATTTGTTTCCTCATATCCTCAGTGGTAAGGTCGTCGGTAGCTAAATCAGCAGTACCAAATCTACGCGATATTGCTTGCACACTACATGCTAAAAAGGCTGTTCTGTAAAAAAAATGGAATTTAGTCTGCAAATAAATAAATGTTTCAACCTTTTCAATATTTTTTTTAACTGGAGAGAGATACTAGGATTCCCTGTGTCTGTGTACATTCTTAACTTGGTACAGATTTAAAGAATATGAGGTTACAACTGTACCTTTGATAAATTGTGCACAGTTCCAAATTTATTCCAGAAAGAAAAATCTTTGCTACTTTGGCGTGCAGTACATATAGGCAAAAAGAAAATGCCTACCCTGACAGACGACTACGACGAATTACTAAAACTAAGTAGAACTTGTATATGTATATAGGACTCTGTCGAAATCACACAGAATACGCGCTACGACGTGGACCTGCGGAAAACAGCCCGCCATACCATATACCCTGTCGAAATTAAAAATCCTTTTCATGTTCAGTAGTCATCCTATTAACCACTGCACCATGAGTATAGCAACCATTTAGATCTAGGTTCAGAAGACTTAAAATAATATGATGAAAGGTAATTCGCTTCTTCCTATGGCTAATGGAGGTCCCATTAACGAGTGATATCATGAAAATAACACTAAGTAAAGTTTTTATTTAAATATATTTTGCACCCATGTGCGGTTACTACACGACACTGGCAGAAATTGCTGAAGTCATCAGCAGATTGCCATAAATAAGAGAAAAAAATAATAATAATCCAGCACTTACTTATAATGTAATTCTCTTACTCCCAAAGCCTTCAGTCCTTTGATTCCCTCCATCTGTCCCTCATTGCCTTGTTTAGTCCTCGTGGTTAGCTCAGCTTTAGCTCCTGGTAATGATAGGGAGCCAACGTCCGGGACTACTATGAGAGTACCAGTGAAATCGTAGCGGTCACCAGCCTGATTGGGAAGAAAATTTTAAGGTTTTAATCATTCTTTTTAAGTTAATTACAGGTAGTCACACTGCAGAGTTGTAATACTTGATGGTAAACAAATAGCTATTGGGCATACTGTATGAGCATAAATAATTACCGCTTTTTTTTCTTAAAGCTAATTTGTATGAAATATGCAGTCTCATTGGTCAGTATAAAGGGAAAATTTTCGATGTACTGCCCTATTAATTTTAAAACTACATGGTTTTCATTAATTAATGTTTATAACTAGTATAACTACCACTCATGTTCTTCGAAATGAATAAAGAAATCTTTCTAGCTGCAACTTGCCTGCACAGATTCCACAGCTTCTGCCCTCAATATCACTTCAAGGGAACGCGGGATACAACCTCTTGGCAGCTCAGCCTGAGTCTCCTGTATACGGACCTTTTGAAAGTCAACAAACACAGACTTGTCCGCATCCAACATGAAGCGACGTCTGTTGGCACACACTGGGTTCCTGCAGATTGCTGGTATTGTATACTGAAATTTAGGAAAAAATCTTATCACATTGACGTGGCATGGCTTTAAGAGACACAGTGATGAGAATACTGCATCACAGAGACTCGTGTTGATGGTCAAACCAATAAATTATACTTAGTATGCATGTTTGCAGTAAAAAAAAATCTTATTCTTTTTCTATTCTTATACGTAGGTGAATTTCTCAGGTGATTGCAACCTGACACATGTAAGCCAGACAAAAATAATTGAGGAAAAGTTTACAAAGGTTAAGGTTGAAATACATCTTTTTCAAAACTCACCTTAAATTGCTGCTCAACATTCTTAATAACCGTCTGACAATCCAAACATACAAAAGTGCCCAAAACTAGCTCAGGATGCACCGGATGTGTCCTCACGATCTGTCCTGAGATTCTTATCAACGTACCAATCTTTGCGGTAGTCAACTCCCTCACTTTATGCCGTGTCGGCACATCAACAAATGAAACATAACACTCTTTATCCTGCACATCCTTCTTCAAACCACTATCAGCAAGACTTAGAACATAATTCAAGATTGCTTGATTCAAAAATGGGTATATGCGGTAATATTCTTCAATGATAGTTGTAGCAAGATTTTGATTGTATTTCTCAACATCGTCGAAACTTACTTCAAGTGTACTTAACTCAGGTTTTAGAAGCTCTTTAGCATTCTTTTCGTATTTTAGTTCATTGTCTTCTTTGAACCTAGGTAAAAATATAGGATTATAGAGAAACTTCTTCTAGATAAAAAAAATTGTGGTTGTGATTTAAACGAAAAATAAAGTGTTAATCATTAAACATATAGGTACTTACTCTTCTAAAAAATCCTGAAAAAGCTTTTGGCAACGAACTCCAACTTCATCTTTTACTTGGCTTTGTGTGGCGTAGGTGTCGGCAACATCCATTTTCAAGACTAAAAGGTACTAAAATATCACAAATATCTCAAACAATTCGTTTTTTAAAAGAAAACTAGTTATAATGCAAAGCATTTAATCAAAACTTTACGAAGAATCACGATGAGACTAATACAGGTTATCTATCACTTCATTTTAGGATTGCATGTTCGATAAAGTTTATATCGTCCGTAGATTATTTAACCACTATAATATAAGTTTATGTTATCTTGATTAATTATTCATGATACTTATTAGTTTTTATCATCACAAACTTTTACGCAAATTATGTGATAAGCGACAATTTTAATTTTGATTTGACAACAAGCGTCTTCCTGCGGTCGGCTAGACAATCAGTGATTTGGCGCGAAAATTTTTTGTCGTGCGGAAATGAGTGGAAGAGCGTTGTGAAGAGCGCAAATCATTATAAATTATGCTGCTGCTGGTGCTGCCTGAAATAGAAATAGAGTGTTCTCATCTTCTGGGCAATGAAAGCTGACCATAAAAAAAGCAAATAAAAAATATCTCAATCTGAAACTGAATAGAATAATAAATTATTTTCTAAAAAAATATAGTATAAAAACTAAAACCCGACTACTGAAAATCTAAAAACAAGCTTCTTAGATTTGAAATAAAATTCTGTAGTCGGAGGCCACCAAATTACAAAGTATTTACCCTTGGAAGATTATCTAGTACCTATTTACCTATAATACATTAAGGCCTCCGACTACAGAATTTTATTTCAAATCTAAGAAGCTTGTTTTTAGATTTTCAGTAGTCGGGTTTTAGTTTTTATACTATATTTTTTTTCAATGATTTTTAGTGGTAAAGAAACCAATAAAATTCATTTTAATCACAATTTTTTAGAATGTGGTAGTTCTTAAATAGGTAGATTTCTTTAACTGTCAACTTCGGTTCAAACCTTTAGTCAATGTCATGTATTTTTTAAATTAAATTTATTTCAAAGGTGTCGTCCGCGACTTCGAGCTATTAAAACATGGCCTCATATATTTCTTAGAAGTATACATGAAAAGTAGTAAGAAGTACAGCTTGGCAAAAAAGAGTCTGGAAAAATTGGGGGCGCCGCTGTCGCACTTTTCACACTACAATTCAAATTACAAGTTATTAAGTGCTTACATATTTCTATGACGAATTTTTTGTCATTAATTAAAATCAAATGAATCATTTTGATGTTATTTTAGTACTCACAAACGTAGTTATTTAAGATTTTTATTTTTAGTTCCAGCTGTCACCGCCTAAGACTCTTTTTTGCCAAGCTGTATAAGTACACATGAAACCTTTTTTGTGGGATATCATCATAGATAGAGTACATTTACCTAAAGTTCGAGGAAGTAAGTAACATGGAGTTGATAATACCTGCTCTAAAATCCCGAAATCATAAACATTACAATTAATTCCCGGGAAATAAGAAATTAATTTTACGTATAATTATTTAATAAGAAATTTGAAAAAACAACTGATACGGATGGGATTCGAATCCACGATCTCCGGTGTACCGTGCCGACGCTCTAACCGCTAAGCTACCGTATCCCATCAGAATCAGTCGAAATTTCAAATCTCTTTCTACGCCTTAGGCGTGTGGTAATATCGAACGGAATACATTAATTATCCGACTCAGTGTTCTAAACTTTGCAGTTTTTAGAAGGCACCGATAGATATGGTACACACGCCCTAGGCGTAGAAAGAGATTTGAAATTTCAACTGATTTTGATGGGATACGGTGGCTCAGCGGTTAGAGCGTCGGCACGGTACGTCGGAGATCGTGGGTTCGAATCCCTTCCGTATCAGTTGTTTTTCAAATTTCTTATTAAATAATTTATTATATTTAATAAGCAAACATGTGTTAAAACATGTAATAAATTCTCCAAAATATTAATTTAACGTTTTAAATACATATGGACTAAATTATTACAATAAAAAGTCTTTATTATGTTTTTAGACATCGGTAACAGATAATGTAATACTTAAGTAGTTCGGTACTAAAACTGTTAAATTAATGAGTTTTATTTTACATACAAAATTAATTCTAATAAAAACTATAGGTCAAAATCCAGTCCATATTAATAAAATCCCGGGATTTAATTGTTATGTTTACGATTCCGGGATTTTTGAGGAGGTATTTTTAACTCTATGTTACTTACTTCCACAAAACCGCAAACCAACGCCATCTAGTTACGAAAAAGAAATCTCAATTTAATTAACATTATTTTAAAATATAATCATAATTTAATAGGCAGTGATGTGTAGAAACTTTAATTTAATTAGTAAATATTTATTGTTATCACGTTTTCACATTGTATGCAGTGTTATAATCACATATATTTATGATAGTCGTAACGGGTAGTTAGAAGCCTGATATTCTAAGAAGTGGTCCAGAATATATAGATAATATATACATATTCTGAATGTGCTCATCAAGACCTTCCATTTGATATCAAACACGATAAATTTACCTTAACTTTATTTTTTTCGAGCTGACTAATTTATTTTTAAAATCCACCATATTTGATTTTACGAAATTTCATAAATCCTATAACCCGCAGACCATTAAGACGCATCGATAGACACCTTATTTATTGAATTACAACAAATAGTTTAGGAGCTACGAGGGAACAGATGAACAAACTTACATACATACAAACATACATACATACATACATACATAGACTGCTAAAATCATAACCCTCCTTTTTTTTGTAGTCGGGTAAAAATATGTACGGCTTGGCAAAAAGTGTTTCAGTTGAAATTACGAATCTCTTCCTTAGCGCCTTTTCTTTAAAGGTGTGTGATGAGTTGATGACTTAACAGAAGGATAGCTTAGTTGGTAAAACGGTGGCAAGGCACGCCAGGGATTTTTGCGTAATAAACAAAACATGTATAAAATGTTAAGATTGTTGGATTGGAAACACTGAATTCTAGAACAACAGCGACGATAGGTTGAGTCTTTGAATTTGCTTCATGGTTGAGTTTAGTGATTGATAAATGCAATAGGGTTGACGATTCCTGAACGTTACTAAATTATTCAAAAACATGTCGGAGTTAATGACACATGTCATTGTCATGTCACTGATGACTGATGTCAACAATGTTTACCTAACGTACGTTGTCACTTGTCTGCGCAGACATAACATGCGTTAGTTAGTATCCCTAGTAAGTCTGTGGACATAACCTCTACGCTTCCTCTACATATGTTATTTTATAATATTATATTCTCTGAATTTGTCTGATAAAATCACTAGCAGTAAGCTAAGCAGTCCCAAAAACATGTCTAATAATCGTTAGCGTTAGCGTCCCAGCATTCGTAATAAGTCTGCATTTATTTAATTTGTGATTTCATTAGAAACACTACAGAATTAAATATCTTATTAAAAATAAGGGTCAGACTGTCGTTTCATTACAAGTTGATGAACCTAACACGTGAAAAATAAATATTGAATAGAAATGACTGAAGCTCAAGTTGGATTTTTGTATAATATTGCTGCTGCTGTATCTCGCTCAGAAAATGATCAAACAAAAAATTTACTGAAAAGTTATTACTTGTAAGTTTAAAATGACTAATGTTGTTTTACACATTAATTTATTTTTATTGTCTTATTACAAAAAAACTTGATAAATTACGATAAAATTTAATTTTACTATCCAGAATGCGATGTAAAGATATAACAAGAGGGTATGGCCTTCCTGATAAATACTTTTCTTCAAAGATACGATGTCCAAACTGCTGCATTGAATGGAAAAGTAGTACTGAGATACATGTAAGTATTAAAAAAAAAACAACAAAAAAAATCACAGCTAAAAAGCTGTACCTATAGCTACTATATTTTTACTATTTTTTTATAGCTATGATTTTTTTAATTAAAAGAATAATGTTTGCCAGATAAATAATACAGATAATTTCTCATTCTTACAGGTGGGACCAGTCAAATTGAGTAAAAGACAGAAACAGAGATTGAAATCTCGTAAAATAAAGAAAAGTAGAAAAGCATATGTGAGATGCAGAAATGATTTATTACATAGTAATGAAGTGGTTAGTATTTAGTTAAATTGTATATTTTTTTAATAGACTCACGCCTGTATTTCCCAGAGGGGGTAGGCAGAGGTGTACAGTACACCCACGTTTCGCCGGTTATGGTAGAAGTCCCATGTAATAGGGGGCGAGCCTATTGCCATTAACTGCTACTCTCTACTGCTACTGCTTCGTTCTGCTACTGAGAATTTCCTAATGGAAAAACCTAATAACACTTAGTCTGACTCGGGTATCGAACCCAGGACCTCGTGCTCAGCAGTCGTACTTGCTACCACTATACCAACGAGGCAGTCAGTTTAAATAGTATAGTAAGTATTTAAGTATTTCGTTCAGGGTCAAGCACATTTATTTTGAATATTTGGTTTAAATCATTTATTCATATTGAAAGCGGAGACTGCTTTTTTATTTACAGAAACAAATATGCTCGTTTTGTAAACAAAGTACAGTTACTGCTGCGCTGAAGCCTAAGAATTCAAGGGACATTAAACCTGCACAAACTGTAATTAGTGATCAACCCAAAGGATTAGAGAAAGCAGTCACTGAACCTTTACAAAAACCAGAAACCAAGAATATGAAACGAAAAACTAAAAAAAAAGAAATCAATGTTTATGCCAATGCACTGGATGTGTTTTGTCTACAAAATAAAAATAATTCATTAACCGTTAAAGAGAAGCCAAAAGTTATTAACAATAATAAGAAGAGAAAAGACAAGTTTGCAGGTCTATGCCAGAAAGCTGTTTTAGCTTCATCCAAACTTAAAGAACAGAAAAAGAACCAGAACAAACTCAGTTTATTTTTAAAACCCTCATCATAATAAACATTTCACTTATATTCTAAGTATCAAAAGATAGATTTATTTTTTCTTAATAATTATAATGTGAATGTCCATAACATTTGTATTTGTATGGCCAGTTATTACGTGAAGTGTACCATTTTTAAATTGTTTATAGAAATTATAGGAATCATTTGTATTTATGTACTTTTGTGTATCAATTTTCTCTTTTGTGGCATCAGATATTAAATCTAGATAACCTATAGCACCAGCAGCATCTGTTGGTCCATCAATCCCATCTGTTCCAGCACTTAGGAAATAGATATCAAAGCCAGTATAATCATCTCTAGATTTGTGTACAGCTTCTGAAAATTCTAAGGCTAGTTGTTGGTTCCTGCCCCCTTTTCCTGACCCTTTTACTTCAACTGTTATCTCTCCACCTAGGACAAGACATAAACCTTCGCCTTTAATGTTGGTTTTTTCTAATACATTTACATTTATTTCTGGGATTTTTAAAGCTTGCATTTGTATTTGCAAGTCATCTAAACTTAAACTTCCCTTTAAATATGAGCAAAATAGTTTTGTTACTTTAGCATATTCTGAAGATACAGTTTTTACATTTCCCGTAACTGCATTAGACAGAGGAATAGACAAATAATTCATACTTCTTGCTTCTTCTAATGCTGCAGCTATACTTATTTTATTTGACCCTATTATATGATTTTTTACATTATTACTAGGAAATTCCTCTTTACTTTCAGTTTTATTTAAAACTGATTTAATTGATTCTGGAAGTTGGTCAATTAACTTGTACTTTTTAATAATATTGATGGCTAAAGATGAGTCATCATCATTTTTTGTAGTAGGTCCACTGGCTATTAAGTCTAGAGGATCTCCAACAATATCAGAGAGTATCAAAGAAATTACTTGAGCCGGTTGGGCTTTTATTGCCAACTGGCCACCTTTCAAATCTGATACCCTTTTTCTAACAGTATTTAGTTCTTTGATATCTGCACCATGGTTAGCAAGTTTTCTAATGAGTTCAGTTTTTTCTTTGAGAGTTATTGGTGATTTGGGCATGGGCAAGAGTGCAGATCCTCCACCAGATATTAAAACCAATAGTAAGTCATTACTTCCGAGGTTTGACACAAGTTCTCTAACTTTTTTAGCTGTGGCTTCAGCATTAGCATCAGGAAGATTGTCCTTTGCTCCTTCATAAAATAATATTTTTTTATTAGTTGCACTATTATCTAAACTTCCCACAGGAATACTTATGATTCCCTTTTTGATTTTAGAACACAAGATATTTTCGACTTCTCTCGCCATATTCTGTACAGCTTTGCCAGTGCCAATTACATAAACGTTTTTATTGAGCAAATTGATATTTTTACCAGCTATGGTAAGTCGCTGATCAGTAGGATTGTATTTCATAGCTTGTTTTATTAGATTTTCTGGAAGTACAGCAGAAACACTGCTTTTGAATATTTTAAGTAAATCACACACTGCCTTCACCATTTTTATCACTGTAGTTGAATATTATTCTAGAGGGTCAGAGGCACCTTGAGGCAAATAAGATAACTGAAAGATAACACTTTATGTTCTCCGGCAATCTGACTACATAATTTAAAAATAGGTTACTACTTATAATAAATGGTATACTATACATTACGTACTAAGGTGTGAGTGAAGTATTTAAGAGATGTGATATATTTTTTAAGTTTTTCAATTTACCGCTCCATCATTTTAATTTCTGATAAGCAAAATTCTTAGATTGTTTATTGTTTTACGACAACTTGTTGTTTTGTTGTTACTTGATTGATAATAAACGTCACTGTCGTAGTGTCGTCACTCGTCATTGAATGACTGAACTGATGTCATTCTGAATGAGAATTATTCATTCGGTCATTCCTAAAGTACAGCTTGGCAAAAAAGAGTCTGGATAAATTGAGGGCGCCTTTATCCTACAATGGCCACCCCATATACCACGACTAAAAGTGACAAGATACTTGATCATTTTAGTCTTCAATATTTATCAAATTAAAAAAGTAAATTGAACATATTTAAAATTAAGAAAAAAAAATTTAAACTTTATTTGTAATAGTCATGATCTGGTAGTAGTTATTGTAAAAAACAGTAACCAAATTATATTTAGGAAGATTGTACATTGGCGGTAATAACTACCTACTTATATGTAATATAAAGCTTGGTGGCTTACTCTGTGGGAGATCCAAGTAGAATAAGAAAATTCTGACAACGCAATGCATAGTCCCATAATGTAAGTACGTACAGCTTGGCAAAAAAGAGTCTGGATAAATTGAGGGCGCCTTTATCTTTTAGATTGCCACCCCATATACCACGACTAAAAGTGACAAGATACTTGATCATTTTAGTCTTCAATATTTATCTAATTAAAAAAGTAAATTGAACATAATTAAAATTAAGAAAGATTGAAACTTTATTTGTAATAGTCATGGTCTGGTAGTAGTTATTGTACAAAGCAGATATCATCCAAATTATATTTAGGAAGATTGTACATTGGTGGCAATAACTACTTATATGTAATATAAAGCTTGGTGGCTTACTCTGTGGGAGATCTAAGTAGAATAATAAACATCTGATAACGCAATACATAGTCCCATTATGTAAGTAGGTACGTAATCGCTATTATTCAGACTTTTGAGAATGGTCTTCTCAAGAGTTAGAATTATAGCGAGCCTATCAGTGAGTCATTTATGGATTGTGGATTATGATAATAAATCATCATTATCAACAAGGGAAATTAAATAACATGTTTCATTTTAGATTTTATTAAAATACAAAAAAGTCAACGTCATCATCAGCCGGAAAACGTCCACTGTTGAACAAAGGCCTCCCCCATTGAACGCCACAACGAACGGCAACTTGCGACATAAATCAAAATCATCAAGTTCTTTCTTCGGGCGACCTTTTCGGTGTTTTCCAGGAGTCGAAAAAATACTCTTACTTTTTTCACCTTCATGGACAAATGCTCTGATTGTATTTTCAGATTTACCTGAAATAAACAATAATAACTCTGTATAAACTCTATTCTTAAGTTTCAAGTATCAATTTAAACAGTTTAACTACACGCGATTTGTGGAATTACAAAACATAACCTCAATAATTATTTGTACACAAGATGACAAAAACTGGAGGTACAGCTATCAGAAAGTAAATATAACGACTTAATTACATTCTAGAAGAAAAATTGCATGGACTATACCTGTCATTCGAGCAGTTCTCAGCTAAACATTGTCAATTTCAGACAAAATTTGTCCGGCTTTGCTTTCGGCCAAACATCTCAAGAAAACTTGTTATATAACAGATCTTCCACTACTGCAAACGGTTTTATTCATTACGAACAACTATATCAACTAGTATTATGTAAGAATATCACACGCAAATTACACGAATCTTTTAAATTTTAAAGAAAATTACTCGCACTACGTAAAGATGACAAGGAATCTACTTGCAGTTGACAAATAAAACAGTGTTGTCATTATTATAATTTTTTAGTTCCAACTGTCACCGCCTCAGACTCTTTTTTGCCAAGCTGTACAGTTTAGCAAGATTCTGCAAAAATTGAGGGGCGCCACTAGAGCATTTCACATATTCCGTCAAGTTTACAACTCAAAATTACAAGATTTTTGTAATGAACTTGTAATTTTGAGTTGTAATATGAGAAGTGCGCTATCAATTTTTGCAGACTTTTTTCCCAAACCGGATGTCTAATCTCAAATGATTACATCTGAGATCTGTGCAAAAGAAGAGGTGGTTTACCTAGCGGTAAACAATAAGTACTTCAATTTATATCATATTAAAATATTTTAAATATACATTACCACCAAAATAAAAAATATAAAGTCAACAATGTTGAAAACGTAATATTTTATTAGTTTCATCTATTCAATAAAACGGAACGCATTTCAATTTGTTTGATTTCTGAATTCTGATTTCTGCGACCCGCGAACAAGTCGTAACAAGTGCCGGAATTTTTGAAATGCGTTAGGTATTTTTCTGAATTATTTTATGTTTTTATCTGGTTCGGGATCGGGGATTAACCATCATATCATAAATGGATAACCTTGTGTGTGTTTCACAATATTTTGTTAATAAACAAAACGTAAGATCTTTTAAAAATATAATAAAATTTAATATTTTAAAAAGTGAGAGTGAAGAAAGTTTCTACGCATTTATCTTTGAAGATGCAGTTTTGGTTAGAGAATTGCCGGCCGATTTATTGAATATTTTATCAACTTTGAGGACAAATTTAAGAAATAAATGCAAAGAAGATTTTAAAAACTATTTTCCTATGGATGATGTTCAGCTTTTTTATACTTTATGTGATAAGCAAATACACGCGGTAAATAAAGAATACATTTTTAACAATTGCTGGAAAATTTTAAGCGAAATTGTTCCAAGGGACTTTTATGGCTATAATCAAAATAATAAAATATTCAGGAACTTAGTTTGGACTGTTGTCAATAGCATGAAACGCCAACATATTTTGCTGGAGAAAAGTATTGAAAAGTGGAAGTTTTCGAAATCACCATGGAAAGATCTTCCTGAAAACAGTTCAGGAAAAGTATTATATAAAATAGTCCAATGGTTACTCAAATACGTCCTGGCATCAATGATTTGCCTTAACTTTTATGTCACAACATCCAAACTGGACGCAAATGAAAACAAACTTTATTATTTTTGGAAACACCAATGGCAAAGTTTTTATGATAAACAAGTTTATAAAATGGTATTCACTAGAATCATAAATAAATGTGAACTATATTCACTGGGTAAAAAATTCAAAAGACGTCATAGTCTGCTTGATAGAAGGAAATTAACAACAATGAAAAAAGACATTCCCAAGTTATACCTTGTACTGAAACCAAATAATGATTGCAGGCCAATAGTTTGTTATAAAAATGGCTTGCAGACATCATCCGAAAAATATAAAATGAAGGAAAGATTAAGGTTCCTCAGATTATTAACTGGTAAACCGCAGAAAAGAATTGAAATCCAATACAATACATTGTACAATAAATGGCTAAAAGCAAATAGACCAAAGCTTTACTTTATCAAAGCAGACCTGAGCAATGCTTTTGGTTCCATAAAGAGGGAAAAATTAGCAAAAATATTAACAGAGAGACACATGAATTTGCAGGAAGTGGAAAAGTGTTTAGATAATAAGAAAAAACTTGCCCAACAGTACAGAGATGTGGTAGCAGAGTTGCGTAAACCAATTCTCATCCGGGCTGGCTCTACTGCTTACGAATGGAGAGAAGGATTGGTTCAAGGCTACAAATACTCCCCAGCACTATCAGAATTATATTATACACACTTAGACGAACTATACTTTTCTGAACAGCTCAAAAACATTGAAAATCAAGTTAAATTATTTATACGAGTTGTTGATGATTATTTGTACATTACGGATTCATTACAAGATGCTTTATTATTTTTAGATTCATTATCAAATTATAGAAATGTAAACTACCAAAAAACTGTGGTAAATTTTCCACATGATAGCATAAAGTTTAGCGAGGAAATAGTTTTTCTTGGATACTGTTATAACACCAGTAGACTACAAATTAGCAGGGCTAGTACAATATATGCTGGACAGATGTGCTACAAAATTGCTTTTACGAGTGGTTTGTCCGACTTACCAAAGTTTATTGAGAGCCGTATTGGTCAATCAGGAATACCAATTAACAGCCACATCTTTAACTTCAATTATAATAATGAAGAACTTATATGGAAGCATATCTTCACCACCTTCGCCCTGTCAGCCAATAAATTTTGCACAATATTAGCCATACTCTGTAATGAGCAAGAAATGAAGGATTTACTCTTACTATATAAAAAAAGAGTAACAGTTAAATTAAGTAATTCTATAATAGAAATGTTAATGAAAAATAAGCCCCAAGATTTTATGTTTATTTACTGTATTAATCATTTTAGATATTTATCATGGAAAGCTTTGTATTTATGTGCTAAATTAACACCAAAATGTAGTGGGCTTGTGCCATTTATAAACGAGAAATTGGCAAAATCAAATTGTATTTTCGGTAAATGGCGGGAACATTCCAGAAGAATTGATACTAATGGTGAGCAGCTGCGTGACTCAGTGAGAGAAGTGTGCAGAAGGACTGATTTGAGATTAATATTTAGAGATTTTAATATTTTACCCAAACAATTTGAATGTTACCACCATAAAAGGTTAATGTAAATAAATAAATTGTTTTCTTAAAAAATATTTTATTTGAAAAAATACATGTAAAAATGGTTAAAAATAATATCAATGCACAAACTTGGACGGATGATTGTAAATGTTATCACTTTGCTATCCCTAGCTACAAAAAACAAAATACAACTTATTCTATATCAGTTCTGATATAATTATCATAGCTGCTCAGATCTATGTTATTTAAAAATAAGTTCATAAAAAAATATGTTGATACCTTAGACGCGTGAGAATTAACGAATGGAATGTTTATAACATGCAAAGTATATTATTATTTTGGACTGTGCACCATAAGACCAATCTGGGATCTTTAAAATTCTACCATCTCTAAGTGTGTTGATGAGTTTCAAAACTGGTATAATAACATTGCCCTATTCATGAATGCCGATTAAGTAGACAAGCTAAGCCTAACTACTCATTAATTAGCAGCTACTCTTTTTAACTTAATTACAAAAATTATCTTAGCAACGCTACGACAAACAGTGTTAAAGCTAATAAATGACCGAACACTCCATTGCTATAAGCGTGCGACAAAAAGTCGGGGTCTGAAGCGACGTAATAAGATGCTTGTGGCGCATCGCAGGACACAATTCGTGCAGCTCGTATGAGAGCTGAGCCGGCGACTATTTCCGCTGATCGCTTGCTGTGTGGCAAAGGCTTTAGGCGGACAGCGACGTCACTGAATATGAGGTCCGAGTAAGGAGGTAGAGAGTAGAACATGCTAAAACTGTGAACAAAATAAGTAGACTCAGATATTTCACTAAATTATAAATGATGTTCTTATATAGGGTGGCCCATTTATAGTGGTCCAAAAATTTTTTTTACATCAAGGACATCCCAATGGTTGATCTGAACTGGTAGTTTTTACAACCATAAGCAAAAATCTTGTAGTACATTTTTTTGTCTTAAGATTTTTTTGAAAAATGTACTTAATCATTCGAAATTTACAAATAGTTCGCCAAAAGGTCTAAAACCATGTGACGATTTAAGGTAAACCTTAAAAATTGCTCATTGCTTGCTTGCTACATGTCTATAGTACTTACACACCAAATTTGATTCGATTTAGTGCAATCACTTGGAATCTATAGAAGTTTTCATGACTAAAGCAGAGATTTTAAGAAATTAAATTTAAAAAATCATAACTTCTAAACTACTGATTTTCGCGGAACATATATTGCATTCAGATCAACCATTGGGATGTCCTTGATGTAAAAAAAATTTTTGGACCACTATAAATGGGCCACCCTGTATATTTTCCATAAATCTCATTCTAAAATGTAACTGAATATACATGTCCATAAAGTTGATATTTTTTTACCTGAATTCATCAGTAGTGACGGCCCCATAGAACTGTTGAGCGTACACCATGAGATTGGAGTAGGTATCCAGCTCAGTATGGTTTGGTCTGCCCATTAGTACTGACCCGGGTACCTTGCCCAAGTTGCAATGCTTGTATTCATGCATCTTCGCGCGAGTACCTGTGATGAGAATGCATTAGTTCGCTGTCATTTCTGCTGGCTGGAATTTCTACCAGTAATAAAAAACGTGTGGCACTCGGGGACTGCCACGGTAAAGCTATTGCATAGCATTTTTTATCAACTTTGTAATTATAATTATTTATTTATGCAGTCAATAGCTTGAAAACTTAATATTAAATCACGTCTTGAAAAATCTAAGCAAATAATTAGTTTTCGAAATTCGAATGCATTATCTTTATTGCATTTTTGTGATTTTACAATAAATGTGGCACAAAATACCTAAATAGGCAATTCGTTATGGAATTTCTTGATTCGGTCGCCGCGCTCAAAGCTATGCAATAGCTTAAAAGCCTTTGTGAATAAAATACAAGTGGTGTGTCAGAAGCCTATAGCACGCTAGTTACCGTCGGGACACAGCAGCTGCAAGTCGTCGGGCAGCAGGTCCCGCGCCCACCACTCGCGGCGGCGGCCCGACGACACCTCAGCGGGCGCGGAGTGGCGCACGAAGGCCACGTCGCCGCCGCCCTCCACCATGCAGCGCACGGCGCCCACGTGCCCGAAGTAGTCCTCGCTGGCGTCGCGCCGGCAACGTCTGCGGCAGTTCAACCCTTACTACTTGGCGGTGGTGGAGTTAACCATCCTTAAACCAACTTGTAAACTAAATATTACTTTATTTAACCTACTTGTACCTTTAGTCTGGAATTGTGCCCGGTTAATGGCAATAGGCTCGCCCCCTATTACATGGAACTTATAAACATAGCTGGCGAAACGTGGGTGTACGGCACACCTCTGCCTACCCCCTCTGGTGAATACATCTAATCACAATATAAATAAATAAACCTACTTGTAACTAAAGCCAGCTGAGTTTTATTGGGTTATGGAGGTCAGATAGACAGTCGCTCCGTAGAAAACTGATATTTAGCAGAGTCGCATCTAGTTAGATTAGAAACCGACCCAAACAAAGTTTGGAAATAATAAGGCTAGAAGGATGAGAATACTTAGGAATTTACATATTAAACATGGTACCGGAATCTAACATTACTTTATCTAGGAGCTTCAAGCGGGCTAATCAGTGTCAGATGGGATCTGAAACCTGATGCAGCATTTGGCTGGCACAACAATTGCAATACCATTGGTAACATTTGGCTACGTTGTCTGCACCGCAAAACAACAATTTGTAGAAAACCCCTTGGAAACTTGAAGACATAGACTTACCACATAACTACATAGGCGAGAGTCTATGGTATTAAGTTAAATTAAAAGTTAAATAATACCGAGGTCTTTAAATTTGTGGTAATGACCTGAAGGAGGCTCCATGACATAGATGGCAGAGGTTGTCGTGCGGCACAGTACCGGAGTCCACGTACTCAGAGCTGAGAGCTCCGGGCGCACACGACTTCGTGAAGTACTCTGCGGCTGCGTGCGCGCCATCACAACTGTATGACCTGTAAAACGTGTGTTACTAAATACCACAAATTCAGAATTCAGATCATTCGATTCAGAGGGCTTAATCTGAACCACGAATTTAATGCCGATCCTATTAAAAGTTGCAAATTTCATAATTAATCCGAAAACAATGCGCGCGCGTTTTAATTTCACCAACTGTGCGTAGGAATTATCCTACGCACAGTTGTAGTAGTTGTTGATCCGATTTGTTGGATTACCAACAAATCGGATCATCGCAAAAATCCTTGGAAGATTTGTAAATGATCGCATAATTGGAACGTAAAGCAGAATTTCGCGTACGTCGGAGTTATTTTTGGGATCATTGCAAAAATCCAGCTTATTTAAGTAGTAAATCGCAAACTTTCGCAAATGACCATCACGTCATGAACGTTGATCGACTAACATTACGGTTGACGGTTGCGCTGATTGGCTAATGACTATTCCTTTGTCTTTTATTGTTGCTATTATATTATCCAGTGTTTATTTTTTTTAAATTTATTAACAACAGACATTACATTTTAACAGTGCCATGAGTGATGGGCTGGACATATCTACCGCATGCCGGAGGAACTATGGGCAAAATTACCAATTGCGCAGCAGTGGGAAAATTTTGGCTCATAATAATAATAATGAGTGATGAGTCTTAATTTGTTCCATAACAATGTTTCTACAAGACTTATCTAATCAAATTCTTTGGAATTTGCAAGTAGAAACAAGATATAATTTTCAAACAAAAATTGATTAAACTCAGTTGAAACGCGCCCTTAATCTGTGGCCCTGAACCCATTCTCTTATCTTTACCTGATCCATCCGTTAGATATAAGGTAAGCGAGCGGGAACACCCATCCAGCGGCAGACCCTATCCCAGTGTGACAGGTATTCTTCCCCCGCAAGTAGGTAAGGTCGGTGTCCGGGTCTTGTTCCTTTGCTACTGCCACTGCGTAGTACCAGTTGTCGCCGCTTGAATATATCTAAGAGAAATGAAGATAAATATAGTAGCAGGTTTAGCAAGACTGCAAACTGTTTTGATAAGATATATTTGTCTTGTTTTAACATCGGAATAAAAGAGACAAATTATAACGTCTTACGAAAACACCTTTCAAAATCGAACGTTGATATTTTGGACAGAAACGTAATAACGAAAAACTTAAATTACTACTGTTTATTTCTACTTAATGCTTTCGTCTGCCATTTCGTATCAATTCCATAAAAAAAATCGACTAAAAGGTCATTTAACGAACGAAAAAACTTATAAACATGCGATTCACCATCGTAGTATTATTTTAGGCTTCGGCCAATGTTGAGGGAGCGGACGTAACCCAACATTTGTAAACCAACTATGGTATTGTTAACCAGCCTTTAATTCAAATCAGTAGCTAGCCACCTCCTGCATGAAGGGCACGAGTCGATGCGTGTAGGCGGCGTGCAGCATGTCGGCCGCGTCCAACAGCGCGAAGTCGGCCGCGCCCTCCGCGATGCTGCGCTCGCAGTGCCGCGTGCTGTGCCCGCGCCAGCACACCAGCGTGGGCGACAGGAACGCTGCCTTCAGCGCCACCTGGCGGACATATACATGTACATCGTGGGCAAAGCCGGTGCACCCAGGCCTAGCCCTGCCCCTACGCACGTAGCATCGTTCAAAGCATTTTGATCGCAAAGTGGTGCACCGTTCGTGTTCGCGATAAATTTTTAGCGACAAATGGATACAAAAAAATTATAATTGGCTTTTCATATAAGGTGCCCCACATGTCATGATTGTACATTATTAACAGTATTGAAGGTGGTACAATGATTACAAATAATACACTATTGTCACAATAATAATACTTTTGATATGGGTTATAAAGGGATAAGAGTTTAAGGAATAGGAGAATAAAGAACGAGATACAATGACTGGGAAGGAGAGAAAAGAGGAAGTAGTGGGTAAAAAAGAAAAATAAAGATGTCTTACCCTCATTTTAACACATTTGTCCATTTCCTGATCACTGGTAACACAAAGCGTGGCTCTCTTGATGGGACAATCTCTAATAGCTAACACCGCGTTCTCTGCTTGTGCCCCAACGAACTTGTTGTTAAGAATGTGTTTAGCTGCCTGCTCTTCTTCTTTCAGTATGCGGAAGTTTACAGTAGCGTCCTATGGGATATCATTTTTAGTTTATTTTATTAAAAAACTAGGTGACCCGACATTGTCCTGTCCAAATCTGTAAATATATTTTCTGGATCCTAACAACAGCGCCACCTACCGGGTCCAACTATACCTAAGAATCGTCGAAATAACCCCATCATCATCATCTTCCTGATCTTGTCCTAATTCTATTTAGGGTCGGCGCAATAGGTTTCTTCTTACTCCCTTTCCATTCATGTCGTTTTTGATGCAAGACCAGACACCGAGACAAATAGACAAAGGAAAGATGGATGGCCATCTTTTCTTTGGTCTACTTCTACCATCCACATTCGTACTTAAAAACTTTCTCACAACACTCCTTCATCCCTCCGCATCACGTGTCCATCCACGATAAACGATATCTCCCTTAGTAAAAAAATCCACTAGTATACTGTATTATACCAACTTAACTATTTTGTAAGTACCATATAACATACCTGAAGTAATAAATCGGTGGTTTCATTAGATCTGAACAGCTGGAACAGTGATTCGATAGGTTGACCTGATAAGTCTACACGCATTTTGTACGGTGGCATTGTGCTGGCTCTGTATTTGAAACAAATTGAAATGTAAATAATAAATTTTATAATAAAAAAAATCAATCTCTAATTTACTTGGCAACTAATGATCTTATTAATTGGCAGGTAATATTCCGGCAAACATCTTGACAAGTGACCGTGTTTGCACAATATTTGATATTTAGGTCTTTGATAGACTGAAGGAGGGAAATGCCTACCGCGCAAGTGCATGCGATTGGTTGTTCAGTTGAGAACCTGCGGTCAAGATGTTTGCCGATACTTGCCGTTACAAATATCGGCAAACATCTTGACTGCAGGGCTGGATTAGACAGTTTTGACGCTGATTGTATATTGAGTTTTTAAATAGTAATTAAACTTGATAAAACATACTTATTCCTATCATCTTCTTCGAATTCATTCTGCTTAAAATTATTATTGAACTTGTCTCTGTTATACGTATTGTATGGATACCGCGGCAATTCAGTTGTCGAGTACGGGTTGAACAGTCCGGATGTTATATTGTAGTTCTTGTTAAGTGGGTTCGGTTCTCCATAGAGTTTGTATATTGTTTGGAGGAAAACTTGGTATCTGGAACAGAAAGATATTATTAGTTGGAGAATTTCTTTTCTTATATTCTTCTTTTCTTCTTCTCCAAGCTTCCATGCTACATGGTAGATGTTCCCTCTGCTTGGACAACTAAATATTGTTATACTATAATAGTCTCATAGGCCTAGCTGAAGATTGGAAATATGCTTCCAATGTCTATATTAATTGTATCCAGAAACACGTAGAACTAACGTGTTTTCGGGTATTTTTGTATCCTTAAGGGTATAAAATAGTTTATATTTTGTTTCTTAAACGGCAACCATTGCATATTTGGCACCATAAAGTGATTGTTCATCATCACTTTAGTCAGAAAAAAAGTACACGTATAAGTTTAGCATATTCAAATACCTCTTTCGTTGTTCCAATGTCGCAGCACTGCTAGTAACAATGGCGTCAGCAGGCACTCTGCCCCAGTTGCAGTTCTCAGAGTCAGTGACCGGCCGACGAGTGCCGTCGCGACATATCAACTCGAACTGGTCTTCTGTTACTCCACCTACGATTAAGTAAATACATCAATATCCCACTGCTGGGCTAAGGTTTTCTCTTACAAATCCAGGAGATGAAAAATAGGTCGTCTATCACACTGAACCAGTTTTAAATGGATTTAATTTTTTAAATGAAAAAGGCATGTGTTTGGACTAGAGATGTTACAAATGTCAAATTTTTCACATTCGTGAATACGAACTGCTTACCAAGTATCTGATGTGATAATAACGCGTGTTGTATCGTAGTATCTCGAACGAAGGCGATGTCTCCGCTGTTGTTTGCAATAAGACAGCGTAAGGCTCCTTCGTAGCCCGCGTAGGGGTCGGCTAAAGAGCAGCGGATACCTGCCCCACCCGTACAAAGTTTACATAACCTGTGAAATAATTTTTAAAATCCATAAGAATCCAATTCTATATTATGTAAATTCGGGAAAAGAACTGCAGACAAAGCCTTCTGTTAAAAATGTTCATATAATACAATTACATTATAATTTGTATTGATAGATCCTTTATTATGAATAGAATATTTTTATTGTTAATAACTGTAGGTGTCCGTTTTTTTTTTGCAAGAGTGTATTTTTTCACTTTTTTTAGTACCTAGATTTTATTAATAATAAAAAATGTCTTTATTAAATATTTTTATGTATAGTTTTCGTGACTGATCGGGCCTAAGACGAGTCAGATTTAGCCCTTAATAAATAAAAAATAAGAACCTTACTTGTCAGAATTATCACCAATTGGATTGTACATGTTTTTCAGTGAGTTGGGTGCACAGGATTCCCCAAAAAACTCGATTGCAGACTTGACATGGTTGTTACAGTCTGTTATCTTGAGCCCGCCTTCTTGCATGAGCTGAAAAAATTATCCATTTCATTTACCTGAATTTTCACAAACCTCTAGCGGACTAAGGGGGAGAGGAGCGGGCCCCCGATCCTACGGGGCCCCCAAATCTGGATTAGTCCCCTCCCCCGCCGAGCGTATTAACTTTTTTTTACAAAATGTATACTACAAAAACTATATTTTAGAGGAGACCCGATTAGTTTTGCCGGCGCAGGTCCTTATAGGCTTAGTTAGCCACTGCCACAAACCCTCCTAGGTGCTGTAGTATTCGGTAGGGCACACCCGCCTGTAAAGTAAGAGGACGGAAGATGGACATTCAGAACCATCCCCAAATAGGTCTCACCATACATCACGCACACAATAAAGTTGCATGACGAATTCTTTTTCTGGTGGGTGGTAACCAGTCACAGCTGAAGTCTTCCACCAGAAGTAGCTTGGCTTTTGCTTCTTGCTAATTTGTGACTTTTCTCCTATCATTAGTTGATTTTTACGGCACACAGAGCTTCCCACTGTGTAGGAGGTATTGATTCTTCTTTCCTGACTTGCATCTCTTTTATTACCTAGATGGAACTTGCATTTCCTGTTTGACTTTAATCTTGAGGAAAACACCAGAACAACATCATACTTTAATAAAGTCTTTATTGCTACCATCTCTGAGATACAGAGGGTTACATGAGGGAGAGATACATCCCTGAATATCAACTGAGATACAGGATTATCCGGATCCGGCAGCTTAATTTAATTTAGCTTAATTTGACTACATTTGTCTGTAGTCTAATTAAGCTTAAATAAAATATATTTTTACAAAAATTATTCAATAAGTTATTTTATTCTATTCTATCCCAACTTGACACTGGCAGAGTAGTTGAGAAGAGTCAGCACGAAGGCCATTAGCCAAAGAATAAGAAGAGGAACTTACGACATGTATAGGCATGACCCAGCCGGCCAGCGCCCCAACACCCGGGAAGCAGGCCTTCGCCCCTTTTAACGCATGTAGCCCATACCCAGGCTGTATGCCAGGCAGTCCACCTTTACGAACCACAGCAATTGAGTATTGGTAAGGCTCGCCTCGGCCGTATAACTGTAATAAAAATATGTTCATACATTTACATAAGCTGTCAATATGAAATAAAAATGTCAATATTATATCTCTCTATTAACAAAAATAACTACCTCTTGGAGAATAGGTACAAGGGAATGGTATCGTCCAGCCACATAGACTTCACCAGCATCCAGCCCCACCAATGATGCCTCACCTCTATCTACCCAAGTCATGCACTCTTCTGTGTCAAAAGCCTGGAAATAACAGAAACAGTTATTTTAAAAACAAAAAAAAAATGATAAAAAAGTACTTAGTGATATCTGTCTTGTATAACATTGATTCTTAACTGTGAAGTTGGTCATGCTATGCAACTGCTGCTACCCATCTGGGATGTAAAATTTATGGAATATGAATATCTCAAATGACAGAGTGGCTGGTGCATCATTTAAATAAGATTGTAAGTTCAAAATTATAGTCCTAATATTTTTCCTTATTTTTATGAATGATTTTAACTACTGGCTGAAAGTGACTAGTACCTTTTCACAGATTAGATAAATAAAAAAACTAACTTGGATAATAGAAACTCACCCTTTTACACTGCAGCTCAATGAAGTCTTTTCCAAAAAGTCCTTTATCTTGCATGACGGACATGGCGAGCTTGTTACACTTTTCATGCTCCAATAAAGATGTGGTGCACCAAGTTATCATATCTTGGCCTTCAACTTTAGGCACCTTGCCTATGCCATTGATCACATTGTCACTGCCATAGATGCTAGCTGTTGTTGTACCTGTTATATAATAATTACTGTTATTAATAAACGTACAGACATTAAACAACTGACAAAAACATGAATTCTGTCACTACTAGTTTTTTTATGTTGATGTTTAATAAATATTATCATCGTCGAACTATTTCACATTTTAGTCAAATTGGTTGGGTATAGAATACTAACAGCATTATGATGATCATTTAAACTTTTCTTAAGTGAATTGAAGTTAAAATTTACTAAATTTAAAGTTTCTTTCTACAATATCGCGAGGAAGTAGGCTATTATTGTTACAAAAACCTAGTGTACCTACCATGTAGAAACAGTAATGCTAAATAAATAAAATGATGACTGCAACATAAATTATTTCTTACTTTGGTGCACGTAATAAGGTATGCAGATATGTTAGAATGAATAATATTGTTTATATCGTATCTACTTATCATACTTTTTTTAAAGTTCAATTTTGAAGTTGTAAACAAAATAGTTCCGAAACTTATCATGAATCATGATCGATGTCTTTAGTAGGTACTCTACAAAACTTACCTATAAGCGTGGATAGTAGTATAAAAATATAGCAACTATCCATTTTCAATAATAATCCTAAAGCTATACTGATTTTAATACATTATTAAATTAACGAGTTTTCTTAAAAACTTTGTTTGGACACACCCCAGCACAGTAATCAGAATCAACAAATGTCAATTTGACGTGATTCCATTCATTGATTCATTCATTAATTTTATTATCTGAATCATCATTCATTCACTCATTTAACATTCAACATTATGCTGCCGGCTGCCAACCTTGGAGGATTCTTTTTGCCTTTGCTGTTAAAATTAATTTCTGATCCCCGAATCCCTGAAAAGTTTGTTCAAATCAATAATATGAATTTTTATCCTTGTGAAAGCCCCATGGTGGATTTTTTATTTTAGCTTCCAGTCTACCACTTCGTAAAATGTGTCCAAGTAGGTGCATACAGTCACATCCTAATATTTAGTGTAACATATAATATTTAAATATTTCTATGGCGATTTTTTGAGATCATGTGTGACATTCAAATGAATCACTTTGTTATTTTAGTACTCAAAAACTTAGTTTAAAGATTTTTATTTTTAGTTCCAGCTGTCACCGCATCCAAATTAAATATTTTATCAGTTTAACGCTAACGCCAAGCTGTACCTACTAATTTTACTAAATAAAATGTATCAGATTCAGCCGTACAATAGGCATACAGTAAATAGTGAACCGTAAACAGAAATCGATACACCATAAATATCTTTATGTTGCCATGTTGAGCATCCCTTGAGAGTTCATAAAAAATGACATTTCTGATTTCATTCGTCTTAGTTTAATTTGACAGCTGTTTTGAGAAAAGTTTCAAGTGAGAAATCGGAGCAAATTTTAAATTTTTCTTTAATTTATTTAGAGATAAAAGTATGCTTGAATTATACACAAACGATATATTAAGTACGATTCATTTTAATATTGATATTTAATTGATAGCTATTGACATGCCTATTTTTTTGCAGGTTATAATTATTTGTATTCAAAACAAATTAGATTTAAAGCACGTGTTTTGATTAAGCCATGGTTGTATTCACGTGTGGTTATTGCGGGGAATCTGTGCAGAAACCTAAGGTCGAGAAACATTATATGACAATATGTAGAAACAGGAGCCCCAATTTGTCTTGCATGGATTGTTTTAAAGACTTTCTGTAAGTATTGAATTAATTTCCACTCGATTGTTTATCTAAATGACCGGTCATAGTGTCAATTTTATACCGCGTAAACAATTTTTTTTTTGGTTACATAGTTGCATTGATATGAGTCTATAAATAGAATTAAGTATGTCAATACAAATTAATGTGTTTTGTGCCAATCAGGAAATAGTTTCGTCTAGACAGCGGAAGGTTAAAAATTCAATAGCGCGCCATTCAAAAGATAAAATATGTATTTGTATTTTTAACTGTACTATTTTTAATGTTTTTCTATTTAAAGAAAGTATTTTCTAGAAAGATATATTTACTATTCAAGCATATTAGGTATTTCATTCAAAAAGGATTCTATGACCTTCCATCACAAATTTCTATCTATCTTACAGTGATGCTGATAGTGACATCTCACAAATGCTCAACATTCTGATATTTTATTGTGATAATATCATTCAATCTTCTGTTATAAATAAATAAGATTAAAACAACACCAGTTAGTAACAATTTTTATTTTTATGTTAAGAAAAATTACTATGAAAGTAATTTTCCTTTGTTTTTATTAAAATATTAAATACCTTGTTGGTTTCAGTGGCAATGACTATGAGACTCACATTAAATGTATAACAGAAGAGGAACGCTACTCTGGAAAAGGTTTTGTTTCCAAGGAGAAAAAAGGTGAGAAGAAACAAAATACTTGGGTTGAAATGTTACAATCTGTTCTGGATGAACAAAAAAGTGCACCAAGAAATGTACTCAGAATTATCGAAAATATCACTAAACACAATAACACACCTCGCAAGAAGCCCAAATTCATTAACTTTGTAAAAAATGTTTGTGGAGCAAAGACTAATCTTAATGACATCGAACAAGCCTGGAGCTTAATATCCGTTAAACTTTCTGCTTTATCCAATGCTAACAATAGAAATCAAAATAATAAATCTGTGACTGAAGATAACAAACCACAGAACGGTACTGTTGAAGAAACAGGAGCAGAATCTGCGGAGGATGTTAATTCAAATGATGCTGAAGAACCGAGTGGAGATCAAGAAAATGGGCACCAAGAAAATGGAGAACAAGAACAGAATGGTGAAACTAAAGAAGTTAACAAAAAGAAATTGTCTAAAAAACAAAGGAAGGAAGAGAAAAAACATAAAAAATATGAAGCAGAGCTACAGAGTGCTGCTGCTCCACCTCCTGAAGAAGGTGAAGAAGATGTTGAGAGTAAGAAAGGGAAAAAGAAGAAAAACAAGACTGAATCAATCAATGATGATGATGACAACCAATCTGAAGGTAAAAATAGCAAGAACAAGAAACGTAAAAGACAGGATACTGTTAACAGTGTCAATGGACATCAAGAAGCTGCTGAAAATATTGCTGAGCCTGTGGAACCTGTAGTGCCAACTAATGGAAAGACCCAAAAAAAGAAAATTAAGACCGAAGAAGAAGAAGAAGCTGATGAAAGCATCTGTCTTCATGATCAAAATGTTGCCAAAATTGGAGAGTTGGCAGTCAGCAGTGACAAATTTAATTGGCATGGAGTTATTATCTCTCTTTTGGAGAAAAAAGGTAATGAATTACCTTTTAAGCGTTTACAAAAGAAGGTTTTGGGTGAATATAGTGAGGCTACAGGCAGAGAAGTAGATGATCGGATAGCTGATAAGTTTATTAAAAAACTGAGGAGTGCCCCGAATGTTAGGGTTGATAAAAATAGAGTATGTCTTATTGACTGAGGAGCAAATGTACTATTATTATTTACTGACTGCCACACTTTGGAAGATATTTGTACTATGAGATTGTTTATATGTGCATGCAATACTGATTGCATAATATTTTGTATTACCTACCCCGACTAAAATTGTATGTTAATTTTATATGTTGTTGAAGTTATTGTTCTTATGTCACATATCAAAGATATCAGACCTACCTGTCTTATCTAACAGATAGGGAACTTTTCAGACATAAAATAGCTTTTAAGATTCAACAACAATTATATATTTATTCTTAGACTGGTAAATTAAGGAAATGAGTTCTGTGATTATGGAAAAATTTGACATAATTTTGAAAAAGCAATGATTATTGTATCTAGATCTTTTAGCATAGTACAATGATGTATACTTTATAATATCATGTTTGGGGTACAGTCGGCAATAAATGTTGATTATCAATCGCAAAGCACCAGAACACTGAAATTATTTAAATAATATTACTGGTTTCTAGAGTAAAGAATGATCCTGGTCTCCAAAGATCTTTGTCAATACATATGAATGGAAATATGGAATAAACTGCTTGAACATGTTCGCATTGTGATAATATGAGTTGCTGCGAGCAGTGTGTTCAAGCACACACTAGAGGCCTCTAGGCCAAATTATCAAGCATACTATTTAGAACTTTATTTGAATTGGATTAAGACTATGTTTAATTATCGACTACACGATGCAATAAGTAGTAAACAACTTTAACTGCCCACTGTACCTAGATTGTAATAAAATTATGCTTTCTAAACTAGTTGAATTTTTTGTTGAAGGACATTCATTAAATAAAAAAAGAGCTTTTGCCATAATTTGCCTTTCTTCAACCCCTAACAATCGCCTCAATTTCTTATAGAACTTATTATTTACTTATTTGTAAAGTCAAGCAAAGTGTGGAGCCGAATTAATAGTTTTTAAAAAAACTAGTGCAACGTTATCTTGACTTAAGAAAAGTTGTAACGAATGTTACAATCTTATTATTGTGTAATAGAATTCTATATTTTAGTTTCCATACTCTTCTTTTTAAGGCAATAATAACTATGTTACTCTATGATTTGGTTTCATTTTTTTTGTCAGATAACTGCTAGTATGTAGGTGATCTAGTGCAGGGTTCACCAATTAGTGTAGTCCGTCTGTAACATTCGCGGCCTGGTTAACACTTCAATCAAATTTTACTAATATTTTCATTTATTTAAATTATATATTTAAAAATATATTATTCTACTATTATTATTATTTTCAGCCATTATCGTCCCACTGCCTCTCTATTAAATTCTACTATTAAGTACTTACTAATTTATTAATGTGAAGTTTGATTGACAGTTTAAATAAACCAGCCCCGAATCTTTAAATTTTTGCGGGGCGGGGCAAAAATTGGAAAGTGCCGCGTCCGCCTGATGCGATAGGATATTAAGAATAAGACTAAAGGACATACCTCCCGTAGAGTACCTACACCACAACGATCGGTCTAACGCTCTATAATCTGAGTAGTGTATTTGTTTGCCAAGCTTGAGTTTGCCGCCACGGGCTCGGGGTTTCCCCCCCTCATCCGGGCTGACTAAAACAATAACTTACGTCTATAGGATAGTTTACAAGATAGAATGGAGATTAAAAAAAAAATAGATGTTAAACTGCTAAGACTGTTGTAACTCGTACTAGGGGCTCATGAAACAATGCATGCATGCACTAAAACGCAACGTTGCACAATAAACGAAAGGTCTAGTCTCCTGGCAGCGCGGTAGTAACAGGATTTCCTATTATCTCAAAATGATATATTCCGAAAATTATATATTTAAAAATACTATTACATTCGTGTCGTAGTGGCGCATTGGTTACGGACCCGCTTTGCAAACGCGTGGGTGTGGGTTCGAACCTGGCATGTACCAATGTGACTTTTTCAATGTCATAATTATGCATTGTACTTTCTTAGTTAATCTAAGACACCACTGACTAACGGTGAAGGAAAACATCGTAAGGAAACCTAGACTTTAATAGTCTGAAATCGCCAACCCGCAGTCAGCTAGCGTGGTGATTAATGCTCAATCCTTCTCTGTATGAGAAGAGGCCTTTGCCTATATTGGGACAGTTACAGGCTGATTTATTTATTTATTACATTTCATAAGAAAAATCGTCCCGGAGTTAACTTCAGACAGAACCGTGGCGCGTCATAGCTGTAGGTAGGTGACCTATGAATATACCTATGAATTGTTTATTAGCCCTCCCTTATAGAAGCAAGGTGGCGAAACCATTATGCCATGGTTATCATTAATCATTGTTATTCATCAAGCTCCTAACATTATTTTCGCGTCCTACATTCTTATAAAGAGTTTTTGTTGGCGCTTAATTTGACGTTGTCGTTATTGGAATTCTTTGTGAACACTTTCCGATTATAGGGAAGAATGTTTACTGTTGTACTTAAGTAGGTACAAACATTACAACGACACGACGAGGTACCTACCTAGACTGTTATCGGCATTTATTCGGGCATAGGTAGGTACTAATAACTAATACTGTAAGTTCTACATGTATCTGTATCTGTATCTACCTCAAAATGACTAAATAAAACGATTTAAACAATAGACAAATTTTTCATTTAAAGATGTAGGTACAGTCACGAGTAAAAATATATGAAAAATATTGTGGTGTAGAATTTTTCAAAAGCCAATTTAAGAAAACTCCTATTTAAAATGTACACGGGTACACGGTATTATTGCACTATGGTAACAGTAGAACAAAACAAACGAAATATTTAAATAAAACTCTTGAATCTAACCTATTACGGGCGGTGAGTGTCGCTGCTTCCAGTCCCTCTCGTTTCCTATCATCTTTTCCCTCTAATTTTTCCAAGGCATTACATGGTCGTAACTTTATTAAAAAGCAATATTTATGATCTAACCTATTGGCTTAAGTAAATAGATAATGTGTTCTCAGGGTAATCCCTAACCATAGACGATAGACCATAGATAAAAATTTACAAAACTACATTTCCCTCACGAAACATACAATGTTGTCATACAGAATAGCAGTGCCGATCTATAATGGCACAAGGGCACTTATATCCTTAATGTCTATGAAAACAATAATGTGCCCGCCATTCGATTCATAGCTATACCTAATATCAAGTCGCATTGTTTGTTTGCTCAAGGAACAATAGGAGCACTCGGAGTATGTCGACGGATAATATTTTGTAGTCTGTAGCATAAGCTTCATTGCATTGTTCGAGTTACGTGAGTTTAAAGCTTAGTTTCTTGTTTAAGGAAATTGTTTATGCTTGGTTAAAAATGTTGAGAAAATCAACCATCTGTGACGTTAGTAGCGATAAGGTACCATTAGGTACGTACCTAGTAGGTTAGGTTAGGTTAGGCTAGTAGTTTTGTGTTAGAAATTAAAAGTAAATTATGCCGTCAGTAAAATTAAAAAAAAACAAAGGCAGTGTTGGCCTAATAAAGTGGTATGACCAAAGATATTGGAATGAAGCGTCGCGTTGACTGCTAAGTCCCGTCTTCTGAGAATAAACATGAGTCTTTCCAGTCAAATGAATCCAAGGCACGCATCTCTGACTTTTTGTGAGTTATGTGCATATTATAAAATACATACCTAATATTACCTGCTCCGTGCCTTGGAAAGCTGATATGCCGATGTCGTTGGCCCCGGCTGTCATGAAGATCTTACTTAGATGACAGTCGATACACCAAACCGAAAGACGATCCCAACAAAGTTTCAGAATAATAAAGGCTAGGAAGATGAATAAAGTTTTTTTTTAGATTTATAATAATTAAATGAAATATCACTGACTTACTTGATTTTTTCCAAAACTAAAATGTTACATGGTAATAATGGTAATATTCATTTACTTACTCCATGGTAATATTGTTTTAAACGTAAATTAACGTTACATAAATTAATATTCTATCCATAGAAATTTTTGATTTTACGCTACTTTTTTTTACAATAGCTACCAATTTTAAGTTAATTCAATGGAAGTTGCATGACTAGTCGTAGTCACATCAAAGCTACAAAACATGAAAGTTCACAAGGTTGACTAAATTTCACTTCTACAAAGTTCTGTTCGGTTACATTTTTCATTATTCCCTTACATTTTCCATTTATCCGAGCGTACGTACCTATTTCAAAGCCCTTATTCCCGAACGAATGCAAATACGGAACTCTATTTCAAATTCAATAAAATTTGCATTTATCCACTGACAATGCGGTCGTCGAGATCTTTCATATATGCTCTCCCGATGCGATCAGACCATTGCAATTTCGAATTTTAAAAAAAGCTGCCAGCTACCGCATTGTACCTACATTCATTACATTCTGTTTCAAGTTACAAAAAAGGAATAAAAGTCGTAATACCTTTTGCTTCTTTTTATCGTCGCTCGGTGTTGCCTTTCATTTTTGCAATTTCGCTTCATTTTGCAGAATTGTAACTCGGTTCGTCTCCCCGTATTGTGTTTAGAACCTATCACGTTTTAATTAAGTAGCTGCTTTGAATCTTTACGTTCAATGAAATACTTCAGAATATGTTATTTTAGGTAGGTACGCAAGGCTTTTTTTTGACATTTCAAACAAAGCTATTTTCTACTTATACATAGTCATCATTATAAAGTCCTTTTACTGAGGACGGTGACGCTGAATGTTAGTGTGTTTCATCTATGGCTGCCGATGACCTTTGTCTAATCTTCTATATTTATTTATAAACAATTTAGTTACTGTTTCTCTTCACTTTTAAGTTCGGGAAATCTAGAGGAGCTGCTGGGTATGTTGAGTAGGTATTTCTTTGGCGTTTACTTAGGTACCTACTTAATTTGGCGTTTACTGAAACAATATCAACATTGAAATGACTTCACCAGCATCGTAATATCACCGAATTTCTTTCCATTTCTTCCCCACGAAGGCCACAACATCAATAAACGCCACTCCACAGCGTGAGCTACATCCCACTTTATCCGCACAACTTGATAAAAGCGTCAATGGGGCCTTTTCTTTATAATTGTATCCTTGGGCATTATGTATACCCCCTGTGGAATTATGTCTACAAAACATACATAAAACGAAATGTGCGTTTAATAGCTCGTCGTCGACGTAATAAGCAAGTTTACTGTCATAAGGCTGTTGTTTTTATTCCCTAAAAACAGTGTTATGCATTAATAACACGGTAATGAGGTATTTGGTAAAATAAACATGCTTGCTACGCAGCTGTATGTCGGTAAAGGGGATAAAGTTGATGGTGAAATGTACTGTTCTTCAATACATGTACACAGGGAGCGCTATTCTGGATTATGCAAGTGAATCTCATGCGGCCCAAACGTCCGGAGAGGAACACCATAATTATGGTTTGTAGGCCGTGTGAGTTAGACATAATCCCATTAGGTAATGGGCGAAGAGCAGCTTTTGGTAGTGGGGTACCTGTAAAGGGTTTTCCATAAGAAAAGAAAACAAGTGCAAAATCACTGACGATAAATTTGTTAATCATAGTCTTATACAGTGAACAGGAGTTTGGGAATAATTAGGCTAGGACTATAGGAGGATGATATAGTTACAGTGAATAGCATTGCCGAAGTAGTCTGTTACATATTTGTGTGAGTGTGCCATTTCGAGCGTTTGTGTGTAGTTTCCGTACTGTATGATTATTATACTGTGGTAGCACCTTCCTCCAGTGGCATAGCGTGGGATTTCACCGTCTGGGGCAGACTGAAAATTCGTCCCCCTCTTTAATGGTCAGTTTTCCAATGCAATCAAGTCAAAGTTTGATCATATCATTGTATATCAATGACTTCATCTCGCCCTCTCTCTTTCGCTCGTTCTCATTTTTTTATAAATCAACATAAGAGTGCTTTAGAAATTAGAAACACCTAATTAAAAAATAAAAATCTACAACAGTAATATTATAATTCTCTGCTTAATCTTCCTACGAAAACAGCCGTGATAGTGACCGAGAATGATTAGTTTATTAATAAATATTTTAAAAAACAATGTAGTAGTAATATTAATGTAGTTCAGAATAGGTATACGTTTATTAAAGTCATTAAAAGTTAGCGAAGTGTGGGTAGTTTGAGCTTGTCTATTTCTGTTCCTACTTACAGAAAGTATTAAAGTACACAGCCTCTTTGAGCAGGGTTAGTCTCGCAGATGTGGCTTGCAGCTTTATTAGCTATTTACTTATGTATGATGTTCACAGTAGCCCATCTGTTTCATGGAGCCCGACGTTTTGCCCGTCCTGGGTTATTGAGATAAATTGTTGGTGAAATGAACATGCCTTGTTTCGTTGTGTGCTAGTTTTCAGGATTTTTGTTTTATTAGATAGTTTGTTCACACAAGAAATAGTTAATAGTTACGAGTAAAAGTTAGTTATTTAAGTAAAACAATTCGAAGAGACAAACATGTTTTCAGAATATTTTATGATATTATGTCCCGGCTGGGTACTTAACCCAGCCATCATCGTCAGGATCCTTTTTTAAGTAAGTACTTTTTTTATGAAATATGTTTTAATAAAAATTTAAATATTTTGTATGGTCTCATTGTTTAAGTACCCAAAACAGTATACATTATGTAAATAGAGGACAAAGACGAATAAAACGAATATTTGAAGGCCGGGTCATAAGTAGGTACGTTGCTAAAAACTGCCAAATCTGACCACTTCTCCGTTATCATTAAGCCATTTTTCTTGGCGCCCAACGTGGGACTTTTTCATATTTATCAAAAAGGCAATCCGACGTGTTGTAAATGGTTGCGCTAACAAAAGCCTCTTTTGCCTTTTTCTGCCTTCCTATTAATTTAGGTTACATAGTTTTAAGTTATAATTATTACCTTCTCTAAAATAGTGGCACTATTTAGGTTTAGGGAGGCAAACATTACCTAACTTTTGTAAGGTTTTTTAATAAATAGAGATACAAAAATATATTAATCAAAGTTTTGGAAGCTAATCCAATTAATGACATCGTTCTACCTAATCTCGATCTTTATTTTTGATCGAAAATCTTCGAATTATTTTCGATCCACAATTTTTTTACTAATTAGTAATTACCTATGAGCTTGATCGATTAATAAATCATATGACTCTCCTTATCTTTTTTAGCATGTAAAATATGGGTAGATTTAATAAATAGTTTAATAGCAAAATTAGAAGAGCCTTATGTGCAGTCGCCAAAATTTAAGAGTTAGGTTGGCAGGCCGCTAGATAAGAATGAAGTTTTTTGTAGAAGTTTGCATGTGATTATAAAAATCGTTTAGTTTTGTATAAGTTTCAGTCATACCTTTTCAGATATTAAAATGAAATGAAATTATATTAATAACATCTTGAAAAAATTATAACCTAAGCTAGCGTTCCTGTCCACCTAACTCCTTTGCCGACTGTACATTGCAGGTAAGATGGAGCGTCGCAGGTGCTGAAAACTACTAGGTAAGTAATATTAATAAATCCACATTCACAGCAGTGCCTTCTTGATAACTTTATTTTGTACGCTCATATTGCGTTTATCGTCGAATCACATATGGTAGTATGTGGATATAAATGAGAATTTTAGGGCCTAATATAATAAATAATAACAAGTTCGCCAGATGTGAACAGGTCGCCAGGTTAAAGAAATGGTGGCCAGGTGACTTTAGAGAGAAATGAGAAAGTTTGTGATATAAAGGTACTATCGCGGACGCAAACGTTGCACCACTTTGCGATCAAAATGCTTTAAACGATGCTATGTGCATAGGGGCGGGCCTAGCGCTACGTTCGGACGCCGGGTGCAATCGCCCCGGCTCTGTCCACGATAGTACATAACCAAGTTGTTCTTGGCATCATCCATGATTGTTAGTAGATAATAATAGATCATAAATGCATCGATTCTTATTTGATTGATTGAATAGGTGCAGATCACAAAATCAAATCAAAAGTTCTTTAAATCAGTTTTCTTCTCCCATCCCAAAACTTTTTCCGACAAAAAAAACCACTGGCGAGACCACTGGCTTGTCAGTCGACGATCATACCACTAGGCTAACTGATGATGATGATAGTTTGAAATATAAAAACAAACCTTCTCATTTATATTGCCTTGCTCTGATATCTAAATTATTCCGATTACGTTTTCAATTTAACTTGTCTAATATTTTACTCTACTAAACTGGGATTTAGCTGAATCCTACTATTTTTCGCACAACCACAACTTTATATAAAATTTTACTTTTATTGGACAGTGGAAGCCTCCTAAACGACCTCCTCTGTGCTACGATGCCCACAAAATTGTTATTTAGTGTTGTGACACCATAACAGATAAATTATTTGAGTTCAAATCTTGATTAATAATTTCGATTGCGAAGCCAATTCTTATGTTTCAAATTTTTTGTAGAAAATATCAAATTTCGTGCTATCGAAATTCTCTACTATTTTCAACCGTCCAAGACGGTACTTAACATCTCCCTTGTACGATGTACTAAAAAGCTAGCAATCTAGCATGTTTAGAAATGATAAACCTAACATTTATAAAACGCAACATAAAACGTAAAAATGACAAAATGACTATTTACATCCCATAAGCAAAAATATCTTTCGATTTTCAAATAGACAGACTTTAAATAAACATTACTAACGAGATAACATGGGATTACAACTCTACTTTTCGAGAGCCAATCGACTACAGTTAATCTGATTAACAACTCATTCGACTCGATTCAACAAGATCCGATTATTCACGTAAAACCGTCGAACTCGATCAGGAAAGCAGCACATCACTGACGGTCCTATTGATTAATTAAACGATACATCAAGCCCCGCGTCGTAATAAAGTTGCTGTTGAATAAATCGCTGGAAAACATTTTTTGTCGCCAACTCAAGAAAATCTGTTTAAACATGCTGCCATTCGGTAATCCGGTTTATCTCGTAGCATAACTCGTGTGAATAATCGGATTACGTCAGCGTGCAGGTAGCGGGATTGACAAATTTGACACATCTCCTGTAAATAATTTTTCCTCGTAATCCGGAAATTATATTAGTTTTGCATAGAATGGTTTACGCCATATTTTTTTAAGCGGACTTAGATCAGTTAAATCTTTTGCGGTTCTTAAGTTATATTCGAAGTTCGAAAAGGAAGTAGGATTATTGGATTTAGATGGATTTTTTTACGGTAGACATCCACTTTTCAAAAGCTTATTCCATACTAAGAATTATTCATGAAGCAGAAACGGAGCAAATATTATTTTTGTGGAACTCTGAATTCAGGTCTTTTGATAGAGAATTCATTTTGGTTCAAATCTTTCAATTATATTTGGAACGCATTTTTTTATACTTTTTTCTTGAACGATATTTGTTTAACTAATCTATGTAACCAGAAAATAATTTCTGGAAATCTTTAAAATCTAAGACTTCTTTTTTTGAACTTATTATTTATGTTCTGTGATTTTTTATTAACACCTTGAGGTAAAATTTTTCCTCTAAGTCTTGAAGCATTGGACTGAAAAATAAAACGTACACCTACGTTTAGTTCATGATTCCAATACTGCAATTTGCAATGTAACGTACTGTATATTCAGGGTACATTATCGCTATAGTCTGCCAAAGCAGTACGGTGTAATAAACTGTTACCCAGGGTTGAAATTATAGGAGTAATGGCTAATATTCCTTGAAATATTTTGTAGGCAAGCTTGATGTAAATCGAGTTTATGACTGGACGACAAGGACTTGATCATATTTGAGCGCAGTATGCCGTTTGAAAAAAAAAGGATTAAGAGATATATGGTGGTGAAAAAATAGAATATAATAAAATGATAAGAGTCGTAATAGCCTAGTGCTGGTGACCGTTGACTGGCAAGGCAGTGGTCTCGGGTTCGAACCCAAGGCGCGCACCTCTGACTTTTCGTAAGTTATGTGCGTTTTATAAATTAATTATCACTCTCCGTGCCTCGGATAGCACGTTAAGCTGTTGGCCCCGGCTGTCAATTGTAGATCTTTGACAATCGTTGCGGGTAGTCAGAAGCCCGAAAGTCTGACAACCAGTCTTACCAAGGGGTATCGTGTAACCCAGTATCTGGGTTGTGGAGGTCTGATAGGCAGTCGCTCCATGTAAAACACTGGTACTCAGCTGCATCCGGTAAGACTGGAAGCCGACCCCAACATAGTTGGGAAAAGGCTAGGCAGATGATGGTGGTGAAAAAATAGAATGAAAATGTTCAAGAATAATCTATGTTAGATTTTTGCTTTTCCTTTGTCGTTAGTCCAAATGAAAACCACAAAATTAATATGTAATTTTTTAATAGATATTGTTTTATAGCTTGAATAGGGTACACTAATTGAACAAGCATAGACTAGGCGATTCGAGAACCTGCGAGAACCTGCTATACGAGGCTGATAAAACCCCACTTGACCTTCGGGGGGAATATGGACCGCTAATCCTATAGGGAAACATATTGCAAGATGATCTCTAAAGAGTTCAATCCAAAGTGAATCTTGCAACTTCCAAAGCCAGCTTTGGCGATTGCAGACAAACTACTGTTTCCGGATGTTTCAAATCTAGGAATTACATACAATTACAATTCAATTCAGGAAATGTGTTAAAGTTTTATAAAATATGAATAATTATATAATTATATATGTATAATGTATAAATCTTAAAATAACAACGTAGGACCGTCTAGATTTTTTTGAGTTTTATAGGAATTCTATACAAATAATGACGAATGAAAATAATGAATCTAAAATTAGGCGAAAATAAAACCAGGGATTTAAATTTGAAGTGCACCCTCAATACATAATGACAAGACCCCATAAACGCATAACCCCATACTCTATGCGGCTCCCTAAAATTGGGTTAATCAAGATAACACGAACACAGAATGATTGAACACCTTGGACGTTCCCATAAGGCAGGTTTACTCCATTAGGGTTAAAGATTTTTACACAGGGCAAGAAGCAGCAATTGCAATACGATATGGAAATAGTTTATCATCAAAAACGCTGTCTCGCAGACATTGCGCCATGAATCGTCTGCAATAGACGCAAAGGCCTTATATATAAAAAATTGAATATCTGTAGTCAAACTAGTCGGTGCCTGTACCTATTTCAATATTTAAACTACTTTTTTAATTATAAAATACGCCAAACTTGTTGAGGACGAAAAAATAGAGTAGGTATTAGGAAAAAGAGAAGAGTTTTTTTTACTGGATACTTATCCATTCTCAATAATCTTGGCACATATTTAGCTGAAACATGTAATAATAGTATAATATACTAAATTCACAACGATATAACAATCACTGTTACACTAAATTGTATTCAAAGCTCTCAAAAATACCGCTTCAAAAGTACGCGTTTTGATAACGCTAATTATATGGGATGCCCGTTAATATCCGTTGGGATGACGATCCGTCGTCTCCCAACGGTCATCGAATTTACATCAAAAGGTAGACATAATTTTTCATTGAAAATGTGTGTCAAAGTACCATCCTATTTGTCTGCAATTTTACTTAAGAGGAACTGATATTTTGCCTGACTAAATGGTCTGTCCAGATAAGTTTGATTGTTACTGACCAATATTTTAGAAACTTGTATACCTGGCTGTTGATAGACTAGACCTAAATCCCTTTTCCATTTCATTGGCGTCAGTAATCTCTGGAGATAAGAGACTGTCTGTTATCTAGAGAGAGAGTACAAAAGGAATTGCTAATACGTCTTCGATATGTACAGTCAGCTGCAGCTAAAGTTGATTGATGTATCCCTGTTGCAAGATACTAACATACTGTAAATTATAAATATAAAATAATATTTTGTGGTAGAGCCATGCTGGGTTCAAGGGCCGGTACAACCGAGTTAGTATCACTTTCTCACCGAATATCATCGTAAAATAACAATGTCCTTACGGTTGTGTTTCCTACGGTCAGTGAGAGCACTGGGTCCCATTCCTGCTGTCCACCATTATCCCCTCATCTTCTTCCCTTCCGTATTAAGGGCCAGCACGCTTTCGGGTTGCGGTAATCACTTACCATCAGTGCGAGACACTTGCTCCCTTTTCTATAAAAATATATTTAAAAATGTGATAGAAATACGTTTTAGTCCTTACTCTGATTATTTGGGTGGCTATAAGTTTAATAAATGGTTTGTAAAAGCAATGATTGAAGCTTAATGAGTAGTACGAATGAAAAATATTAACCTTTTCGATTATACATCGAGCTGAAACTAAAGATAAATGAATATTACATTTGTTTTTTGGTAAAAGACACTTATTTAATAACTTAAGTACTTCCAACTAGAGTTTACACAAGAGTTTGACTAATGCAGGTATAGTTATAACCTACAAGAGACCGCCTAGCTCTCTAATTAAATTAAAAGTTTCTTCTATAACTGGGGTTTGTAATAGGTAAATTATTTTTATTCTAAGACTTCTGTCTTTCCGTGCTCAGTGTAATCTTATCGTAATCCCGTATATTTCTTGAAAACTTTCATTGTGAATTTAAGTTTACATCTTGTGAAGATACTGGCTTAAAACAAAAAACATCGCGCTTCAAGGAGGTTTTGCATCTATGAATTCTACAAAAATTAAAAAAAAACGAAACAACTAAAAGATTGATGCAAATCCGAATGTAGACACTAGACATCGTGCTAAAATTATGTAGGTACCTATATGGAATAATGGAATAAACGTAAAATCAAAATAGTGTTGCTCTTGTGGACCGTTCGTTACCGAATACCTAATAAAACGTACCTGTTATTTACGTAATGATAATGAAAATAATTATCGGGTTGTACTTACTTACAAATATTTTTATTTCAATATGGATGCCGCTTTACGTGCTTGGCCGAGCAGTCGGGCAGTAAAACCCCAGAGATCGCTTCGCTCAGATATTCCGTTTCGTTTTACTTTGTTAGTTTTTAATGCTTCCGACCGCGCTGCCAGATTGTAACGCTGTTTCCGAATAGAACGTGGCCATGTTTAATTTACTGTCAAATTCGCTGTTCGGATTTCGAAAAGGTTTTGTTTTTTCTATTATAAGTACCAATTGCTGATTCAAAATCGGAATATTTTGGGAACGGACATAGAACATGTAGTTTTTAAACGGTTTTATCTTTCCCTGTTTGTTATTTTTTGGTTCAAATTAAGTAATCCATGTTGTACCCCTTCCTGTTAACAGATTGATGTACCTACACAGCTTTAGTTTCAATGACAATACAATTTATTAGTATTATTTGTTATGAAGTTATAACTTTTTTGACAGAATTTAAACTTAAAACCGTCGCTGATATCTCTTAATGTTTGAATTAGCTGCAGATGGATTTTCATATACACATAGAGCTTTATTATTATTATTATTATTTTATCATCCATTACATATCATATCATCCCACTGCAGGGCAAAGGCCTCTCCTTTCTCTTTCCACTTGAAAGCTTTAAAAAACTAAAATAAAAGGTTACATAATAGGAACATAAAGTTACCTACATTTTTTTATTTAAACAAAACGCCACGTTTTAAAAATAGGCTTGATAGGTTTTTGTGCTCTAAAATGTGTTCCGAATTGATCGATTGTCACATTCGCAAAGCTTCGTTATTACATTTGTTTATTCGTATCCGAACGATAGCGAAATCCGATTTATTTGCTGTCAGAGTTTCAAATAACATTTGCAGGTAAAAACATTGAACCATTTTAGCTAGATTCGACAAACGCGTACAATATTTTTAAGGGACATTTTCAACAATGAAAAATATTTATTTCGGATTTTTAGTTTAATCCTAGATTAATACAAAATACAGAGCTGTATGCTGTATTAAGTACCTGTTTAAGTTAAGATTATTAAAGCATTTCGAAATAGGTAAGTCAAATTCCTACTGAAATTGCTCTCTCTTAGAGAGTGTGGAGATCGATGAAATACCTACCAAATTTCATTTAAAACTAATACTGGTCTTAAACCAAATTAATACTGGCCTTAAGTATATATCTAATGATATGTTTAAGCCATACCAGTATAATTTTAATTTCTGAAAGAAAAGATAGCTGTTGCAAATATTTCTAACTAAAAGTTTTCAGCTTGTTATTGTCGATACGATTTTTTTATTTGTTCAAGTGATTTTGTTGTTTTAACCAACTTCAAAGTAGGAGGGTTCTCAATTCGATTGTATGTTTCTTTCGTGTTCACATTCATATATTATAGTTATTTTTTAAATATAGTGTGGTCTCACTTTTTGCTGCCGAATAAATAGTTTCTTTCTCACGTGCTTAGGCTATGTCTCTTGGTAGACTGCGATAGATTCTCAATTGACCCGAGGTTTAATATAAATATTTAATAAGAAATTTGAAAAAACAACTGATACGGATGGGATTCGAACCCACGATCTTCGGCGTTCCGTGCCGTTTGGAACACTGAGTCGGTTACGTAATGTATTCCGATAGATATTACCACACGCCCTAGGCGTATAAAGAGATTTGAAATTTCGACTGATTCTGATGGGATACGGTGGCTCAGCGGTTAGAGCGTCGGCACGGAACGCCGAAGATCGTGGGTTCGAATCCCATCCGTATCAGTTGTTTTTTCAAATTTCTTATTAAATATTTATATTTAATAAGCTAACATGTGCTAATGTGTATATTATCATTTATTTGAGTTTAGGCTTGAAGTACAATGAAAGCATTCCATGAATAATTTGAATACTTTTGTCATAAAAGCATAATGTTAGGATCAGTATTGTTTCAATATCCGCTGGAACGCTTATCGCTGGCTCACAGTGAGGCTGTTATTTGGGTTTTATGACACGAGAGTTAAACGAGAGACAATAGATATTTACGAAATATTGATACGGCATTACTCACGTATTGTTTACGGGGAATGCCCGACTAGTTTCGAACTCTAACGGAGTCCATTTTTAAGAGCGGCTGTATACGCGACGCCGCGCCGCCGCGTATACATCCACTCTATCAATATTTCGTATATTAGTATGACTCACGAAAGTTATTATTCTAAAATAAAGATAAGATAAAGATAAAAATAAAATCGTAATTCATTTTTAAATCGCGCTATATTATGTGTATTTTCTTACGCGCTCATTATGATGTGTGTTCCACTGCAGAGCGACGATGGTTGACCTACGGTTGGTTGAACAATTGATTGAATTCGTTGTATTCGTATTTGTTTACTTATTACTAAGGAAAACGCCGGACAATTTCTTTAGGAAATATTGACTCTTGCAATAACTTACTCTTGAAGAACGCGAGAATAGAACTCATTTTCAAAAGTTACAAATTTCTTAATAGACAAAGAAACAATGCGCACATTCGCTTGCACCAACATTTCAATGAGTTTGTTTATTGGGATCGGGATTGGGTTCGTAGTCCAAGCGTAACCCCCCTCATAGTAACATTTGTTACAAAATAGTAGCGAATCGACGCGACAGAAAGTCGCTATTATGTTGCCCTATTATGTTGCATTTTGCTTTAGCAAAAATCGTTTAACGACACGTATACGTTATTATACGTATTGTATATTATAGTACGTGATTAATGCTCGATGGCCTCTGGCCTCGAGGCCTTTGCCCTGCCTTTATTTATTTAAGGGGAAAAGAGTTCCCCACACATTGCAGCAGCAATTTAGAGTTTCAATTCAATTCAATTTGTCATAATCCTTTCGTCTCGTAGGCCCTGACTAAACCCAAAGTCATGAATATACAGTAAACATCCATCCGCCATTGTTTTAAGGATCATTATACTATAAGGTACGAGAATAACTTAAATGGGGAATCAATTTAAACTTATGAATGAATCATTTTGATTAATTTTGAATAGTTATTCAAAATTAATCTGCCTCTGACTGCCATGACTCTGCAATTAGACTGCCTCGTTGGTCTAGTGGTAGCAAGCGCGACTGCTGAGCACGAGGTCCTGGGTTCGATCCCCGGGTCGGGCAAAGTGTTATTGGGTTTTTCCATTTAGAAATTCTCATTAGCAGCACGGAGTCTGGAATTGTGCCCGGTTAATGGCAATAGGCTCGCCCCCTATTACATGGGACTTATAACATAGCCGGCGAAACGTGGGTGTACTGCACCTCTGCCTACCCCCTCTGGGGAATACAGGCGTGAGTCTATAAATAAATAAAGTTATTCGAACAGTGATAAAATCAATGTGTTGCGATGTGGCTTTAGAATCATCAACTTATCTGTAAGGTAGGTAAACATAATAATAATCAACATCATCATCAGTTTGTATTAACGTGCTGAACATAGGCCTCTCCCAATGCGCCACTATTGTGCGCTCATTGGAGGTATTTGCTCATAATCGCCTCGCTGGGCAAGCGGGATCGCAGTAACAGATGATTTCTGTTACATAAAAGGATGCTGCTGCCCATCCTCCAGATGTTTCCCTTTGTCGCTTCTTACAACACCCGCTGGACAAGTAGGGGTGGTTCTATTCTTAGGTCGGAAACCACACGGCAATAATAATAATATTACACAGGTAAACATAATATATTGCATAAATACGCTCTTTCCTTATTCAAGATTATTACAATACAAAGCGGTTCAGGGAATGTCTAGATGAAGAGAATGTATCTACATTGTCTCAATCACAAAGTCAATCAATAAAACGTTATACAATTCTGCTTTCAAAGGGAATGATCTTTATATTATTAAAACGTCAAGCCTGCGGGTATTTTGGGAATCGTTCGAACAGGATGTTAAATTATGAACTCATTGCGATTTGATTCTTCTTTCAATATTAAAAATCTAAATAAATCTTGAAGTCACATAAGTTGTAATTGGCAATTGGGAAATTGTCATGTTACATAATGCCCTCCTGACCGAACTTTCGTCACAGCGGCCAATCTCGACGGAGATTAGCCTAAATATGCATGTGATATTATCGTGCACAAGTGTGTGTGCAAACACAGGTGCACTGTCTTTCACTCTCATAATCCGATGGGACCTCTGACTTGCCAGTCGATGGTCATACCACTAGGCTATCAAGATTCATACATGTCACATAGGGATTAAAGAATTAAATATCTAAAATGGTCACGTCTGTACGGCTATATCTTCTTCGGAATAAGGCTTTACCAGGGTTTTACTGCTTTGGCGGGAGTACGGTGAATGCGCAAATGAAACCCATACTTCCGCCCAGAGGTTCATAGAGGAACCTCGTGTGGTTTTTAATAAAAAGTCAGTGCGAGTCAGACATAACCCTTGCACACTAGGTGATGGTCACCCATAAAAAGTTAAAAAGAAAAGGATTTCACAGCTGGAATTAAATTAGATATCTCTTTTTATGAAAAGTTGAAAAATATATGAAATTCTTAAAACTAAAAAGCGAATATTATATTAAAGAGAAAAATTTACGATGAAGTATACAGCTCCGTACAGCGTCCGTATAATTAACGTCTCTCGTAAAAATATAAATATGTGTAGCCATTACTAAAATGGTTGCGGTAACCATCTGAGTTATAGCCGAGACACCCTCAGCGTTCTCACAAGTAAAAGAGGGCATTGATAAATTTATACAATCTGTTTTTCGACGGTTCTCATGTCAGCCATTAGCTTTCCCACTTCTACATCACTTTCATACAATTTTAAACTCTATAATTGAAGTTGTAAGGTGTAGTTTTATGTGTAGGATAATTAAGTGGTGTTGGTACGGTTAGCCTTTTTGTGACAGGTGCGTGTGGTTGATAGTAATAAAATATGAACGTCTGGCGTTTCAGTAAGCTTTATTAGTTTTGTTGTGAACTTTAGAATATGCTTCTTTTCCAAGAATGTACCTACATTAAAATTACAGTATTGGTTGGCAGAACTGTATAAACACGATGAGTTATGCTAGGTAGATACTAGAAAGAAAAAAAAGAAAAGATATGTATTTGGTGCGATACAAGCCGATGACATTTCGTCAGTCCAGATGAACAGGGTATTAAGTCAAAATTGTCTAATTTTCAGGAGAGCGATTTAAAGTTTTCATATTGATATAATTCTATTTCTATAAATAAAATTGGTTAACCATACTTATACATTTGCCACCGATTTGACGTAATATCGTTATAAAACATCGTCAATACCGTTAGAAAGATCACATTTTTAGTAGGACTGTATTTTTAGGTCAGAAATCGTAAATTTTATAACAATAAACTGTTCGTACTATAAGCTTTATCGTCTTTCAGTTGATGAACCGACCACCAAACCTATATTTTTTTTCCCATGCAATTTGTAAGGCCAAGTTTTTTTTTCTAGTACCTATATCTAAAGCTGTATAGACACAAGCACATGTCTAATGTTATACTAGCAATTTCTAACGATTCAGTAATGTCTAGTAGCCCTACAGATTGATTAAATGTGACTCATTCTAAAGACTTCTTGGACTCGACCGTTGTAAGCTGAAAGACTCAAAAGTGTTCCGAGAAACCTTGCCCTACGCCAAGATGAATATTACATTAAGTTATTGACTGTCTAGACGATATATTATGGTTTTCAACAATGGGCAGAGATGACTTGTGCTATCTTCTTGGAATAAAAAGTACCCCATGACTCTCCCCGTCTTCATGTCGTCTCCATCGTCATGACTTTATGCAAAAAAGAATAAGTTTTTAGTAAAATCAAGTTTTAAAATAAGCTTTTATATTGAAATAGTAAACTAAACGTAGGTACTTACCTATATACTTATGCAAAATTTTGTGTCTGTCGACCGTCAAAGAGTTCCTTTATCTAGAGCTAATCATGGATGTCGATTCAGGTCATGCTTACCATATGCACTGTCATTGGACTCAACCAATATGTAAAAATTCAACTCTGTAGGATAAGAGGAATGGTTCTAATTCAGCTTGTATGATTTGGCCTAAACAAACATACAAACATTGCAAGTTAAATAAAAGCTTTTATAATAATAACGTCGATCTGTGGCTCCGTTGATGGGTGAAAGGACAAATCAATAAATAAATTTTCACATATAAATGTAAGTAAGAATACAACACCATACGTAGAAGATTTGATAGGTAAAGTAAATCCAAATTTTTTTTGAAAGAATTTTTTTTATTATGAGTACGATTTGGACCCACGATCTTTAGAGTAAAGCCCCCAGCTGCTCTTTTAACTAAGCTATTCTTAACCCTGGCCGTGTTATCAAATTTATTATATCTTTTACGTTTAATCATCTACATAGCTGGGGGCCATATCTTCGTATATACAATTCGCTACCTACTGCTGGGTAAAGTCGCTCTGCCACTAAACTATTCGTAACCCCGCCCGTGTTTTGAAATTTTCTTTTAATTTTTCATTAAAATTAATTATTCGATTAATAACATTCGATTATTCAACTTTTTACGATAGCTTTTATGTATTTTATTTCATAAATATTACAATATTAAACAAAACTAAATAAAATAATACGATTGCTTATTTGCTTGTATCTAAATAAAAAGAAAAGTTGCCAAAAAGATTGTGTTTTCAAAACAAAAGGTTTGTTTCCTTCGAATGTAGTCGATGTTACAAATCCTAGGGATTTGCTCTGAGGATTAGGGTAATCACGTTCCGATGTGTAAATATATTACGTTATTTATTTGTTTCATATTGTTAGATACAGTACGAGCCACAAAACTTCAAGTCTGTGAAATTAGCTTCGGGATGATTTTTCTCATGGAATAGTCGCGTTTAAAATATATTGAATTGTGGTGCAGTAATAGCCAAGTGGTATGACCGTTAACTGGCAAGTTAGAGGTCTTAGGTTCGTGCCTCGAGGCACGCATGTCTGAATTTTCATAAGTTACATTAGATTAAGTGATTTAGATTAGAAGACAACCCCAACAAAGTATGAGAATAAAGCTAAGGCTAGGAGGATGATGAACTGTGATCAAGCCAGGTCAAAGGTCGTAGGTTCGAGACCTAGACAAGCACCTCTGACTTCAAATTAATGTGCGTATTAGAAATTAATTATCACTTGCCAAAACGGTGAGGGAAAACATCGTGAGGAAACCAGCACACCTGAGAATTTTTACAACGGCCTGTGGGCGGTTGAAACTCTGACACCAGTCTTCGTCAACCATACGTAGAATGAGAGAACATTTCTAAAGCATCTTTTTTATAGTCTGTTTTAGAATGTGGAGCGTAATATTAAATTCATCGTCATCTCTCAAAATAACCTCGCTCATTTACACATAAACACATACCTTTATATACAATATTATGCGAGTATCTTGTGAGAATGCGATGCAAACGAACCAAGACGTTCCCCTTTTAAAACATAACCTACATCGACTATGTATGGGAAATGGGTCGCTTTGACATAATAATAACATGTCGGGACTTACTTATATGTGTACTATGTAGTAGGTGTTGATGGAATGTCTATACATAAATAAATTATAAAGGTTCTCTTTAAATAACTTCGAAGTTTGATATAAATTGTTGATATTTTTTGGTTTAGCAATAATAAGTAGATAGATTTTACTTTATTGCACTTTTAAGAAAAGAAATGCGCCACCGTCGCGGTAATAACCGCTAAATATCTTATATGAAATATAAATGAAATAACTATTCAACTTTACTTGTGAATAAACTTGACAAAAATGATGTAATTTATGTATCCATGAATCTAAATTTTTCATGAAATTGAAACACCCGCCGCGTAGCGATACGATAATACGAGTAAAAACCAAATCTTTTTCAAACAATGATTATTCTTTTTCGTTCGAAAACGAACTGTTTAAAGGGAAGAATAATAAGTAGATTAATACTCAATTATTTAAATTATTGCATTCCACTATGTGATACTTAAATAGTAACTTAAAACTATGAGATTATTATGATTATGTCAGGCACAGCAAAAGTAGTTACCTTAATAAATCGAGGTCATCTTAGAGATGATGCAGATAACATCTCCGTTTTGGTAGATAACTTTAGCCGATTTCACCACGCACCATAAAATGGTACCTTTGCCCCTAACTGAATAAATAAATAAAAATATTTCGTCCAAAACTCTAAAGATTCAAATTCAAATTTCAGAAATTTTAATAAAACATTTGAACTTAGCTCAAGTGGTTAAGATGAGTATATTTTTTTTGTAAAAAGTGTGGGAGCAACGAACGTTGGGGAACCCCAGGAGGCTGGGGATGATTGCTCTTTACTCATTGTATATTAATTATTTATAACAACTCAATAACAAGCATAATGTAGTCAGAAGTGCCAGAACAAAAAAAAGCTAACACATTGACAGATCTAGATATAGAAAATATACAATGTTAAAGAAAATTAAAAATCGAGTTAACGTAGGTACCGTCTAATTAAACGTCTACCATCTAATTTTCTATAATACGTAAGCCCCGAAACTCGGAAAGGGTTAATTGCCACGTTCTGGGAAGGTTGTGCTACTATAATTAATCATACGACACACGTTAGACGAGCGAACGATGGCGACGTTGTTATCATTCCGGCACACGCCCCTACTGCGTCAGTTCTGAATAAGTTTCAGGTGAAAACTTTGACGTGTTTCCAAAAAATATGTTTTTATTAGGGGGTAAAGTTAAGGGGGTGAAGTTGAGGGGGTGAAGTTTAGGGGGTGAAGGGGTAAAGTAAAATAAAAGTACGAAGTATGTTTTTCAGTGTAGGTCAAGTAAAAATGTTGAGCTACTTAATTTATTAAAGTGCTGGTCTCCTTTTTATACAAAAATGTGTATTGTTTTTATGCTACAAAATTATGTATGTTTATATTCGTACCTGTGTAAACTTAATCCAAGTCGACGTTACCTGAATGCATAAGTAGTACGTGTACTTAATAAATAAGCGCTCCGTTTTGATATTTTCGGTACGGATTATTAAAAATGCTGGGAATGTGAATCAAATAATAACTTTCGCGAGTCATACTTACATTATTAAATATTATTACGGCTTTATTCGCAGGTTGATCTCGGGATTGCCCGACTAGTTTCAAACTCAAACGGAATCTATTCTCAAGAACGAGTGTAGTCACGCGGCTACTAACTCTCACATAATATTGACGCGAAATATCAGTTAAGTATTCGAATGATTTGTTTTTAATGTCTTCGCCGCATTCTCTCATATTTTGGTCATATCGTCAGACGAGGCTACGACAATTTGAAGAAGATAGTCATCATTGGAAACGTGGAAGACAAGAGTGCTCTCCGACAAGATGGTCGGAGATGGCCAGGGAGGTCACGCTATTTGTGAAAACCGCTACGGATCGAAACCGGTGAAGGAAGATTGTCCGTTCCTGTAAGACTGAGTGGTCAGCCATGAAGGACCGATTACATAGAGATTTGTATTTGTTTTTTATTGATCTATGAGTGCTTCGAAGCCGATTTCCCCCATCTTGAATCTCCCCTCCTCATCCATAAATACGGTCGGCAACGCGCAAATGATACTGTAACCTTTTACCGCTTACCGCTCAGGCGCGCAGTATGTTTGTTCATCACCTCAGTCGTATAATAAAAAAAGCCTTTCTTATTTAACGAAGTTTTATTGTACTTTACAAAAACATTATCACCATTTTTCTTACTTTAACGTAACATTGAAAAGACCATTTGAATACGAAATCCCAAGTGTAATTTCGTTTTGTGATCTCTCTTCGCTGAACTTATTATAAAAACATGACTTTATAGTTTAGTAAGCGTGGTTTATAATGAAACGTTAAGTTGATACAATAGTATTTGCGAAGAAAAAGAAATTCGTTTACCAAAAAATATTGTTTGCTCTTGAAGCGAAAGGTCCCGACTCAATCTTGTATGAATTTATTATGAATGCAGTAAAGGCTTCAACGTAACCGAACATAACCGAAATATTTTAGACTAAAGAAACAAGAGAGTGGAAGTACGTAAATTGATACTGGGAGTTTGCATTAAAAAACATTAAACTTACCTAGAAACTAGTAAGATATAGTCATGAAATTATTACGTATAACTACGCAATTATCTTTCGGGATATGATTATATTACTAAGCAAAAAAAAAATCAGATGTCCCATACATTTATGTTCACATAACTCAACAAAATGTATGGAACAGCTCATTTTTTTGCGATTTCCTATTTTGGTTCCATAGTAAAAGTGGTTCATAATGATGAATTTAATGACCCCTTTTAAGGATGCTGGTGTTTTACAAATAACCTTGAATAATGGTTATAAATATCTTACTGTCACAGATGCATTGACAAAAAAAGTTTACAATGGTAAACTCTATTTTTTTTCAGTGATTTCAGACAATTAACAATTGCCAGACGTTTCTGGCAATTGTTTTGTTAGTGCAGATATGTATTACGCCCACTAATCCTGAAGCCCACTATCTATAGGTCTAGTTATAGTCTAGTGGTATGACCGGTCTGGGAAGTCAAAGGTTGTGTAGGTTTGAACTAACCAGTGATTTCACATTCCACTGAGTTTTCGAATGACAGAGACACTTACTTTACTTGTGTGTGCCTAATTCTTTCGGGAATTGGTCGTAATATTTAATACATTGTAGATTGTTCCTTGTTCCTATCAGAAAATACCGCTTTTTATAATTTGGCGTCCAATTATAAATTTATCAAGGCTACCTATAATTTTTATGACATTTTATTTTGTCCCGAAGCGATTCGTTTGAAGTAGAGCTTATTCGAAAAATATTTTAACATTACATTCTTTTGGGGCTCATATTAATAAGATAAAAAAAACGTGAACCTGTTTGAAGTAAAATACCTTGGTTCATAAATAATTAATTTCATTATTTTCATATCTTGTTTCTTATTAAGATTGAATGTACGATGTGAAGATCAAATGAGAAGCTTTTTGTTGATGTTTGGTAATCTGATGCTGAATAATGATTGAGGTCTAAAACTGGTTATTCACCCGCCCGCTGCATGGGGCAATCTAGGGTGTTTGGGTAGGGATGACCCTAAATTACATACCTCCTACGTTGAGATGTGTGTGAGTAATTTCCTGAATAGGTCCCTAAGCAGGATGGTAGGGGCTGCGGAACTTCCTAGTTCCCTAGATAAGTCTGTCGCCCTGCTACGAATCACCTGTGTTTGTAAAGCTAAGTATAAATATTAAGATATAGAGCAACTGGATTAATGAAAGAATACTTATATGGGCCACCCGGTCCAAAAAAATAGGTCACTTGCTTTGTTTTGAACTTCGAGGAAAATTGTATTTTTTTTTTATGGATCCGATTACAAATCTTGTATGCTCTTTATAATTAACAATGTACAAGCTGTTGGGACAAAACATGACATTGAAGACAGTAATTGCAAAAGATTTCGCAGTTAAGTCAATTCAATTCAATTTCTTTATAATGGCAACTGAGTCTCGGTAATACGACCCGGACAATTGACAATTCTGCCAATGTCAGAGGACAAAGTGACGGGAAATTTATCGAAGACGGTTGTAAATCTTTGAACGTCACGTATCACGTACGTCACCGGTGACCCCAAAAATAATTTATGTAGCATATATCAGAAGTCTGAAATAAAAGACCTTATAAGGTACCCTATATACAATCTTTGCTTATACAAACCTATGCTAAGTTTTGGAACTGAATCCCTGGAAAAACTTGAGTAAATCACGGTCAAAGTTTTCACCAAAATCTTTCAAATACCGCCCTAGAAATCAGCTGAACAAGAATTAACACGAATCCGGTTATTTACCTTTAATTAATTCTTTAAGTAAGCTCTAGGGCTCGTAGCTTAATGAAATCTGTCACTACTGAAGAAAATGAAATCAAAAGAATTATTTTGTAGGAAAAAAAATGCCTTCTTTGTATTCAATATTTTTATAGATGATTCTCTGCATAATATACATACAAACCCTGAGTATTATTTCAGTATTCTGTTACACGCTGTATTGTGTCTGCTGCTCGACGTTCAGTGTTCAGTGTTCACTCATATCATAATACGTAGTTGGTCCAAATTATCCGGCATCCATTACTATAAGCAATTACTTACATCAATTAATAATATTTATTATCGATAATATCGAGTTTTATCGTTTTTGCCTGAGGTGTGCCGCTATTAGGGTTGTCAGTGTAATGTTTGGTTTGGCAGGCTCGTATGAGACGTAACTATGTACGGGATGACACTATGTATTTTGTAAGGTAATTGTATTAATCATGTATTTTTTTTTGTAGCAGTTGTTCAATTAAGTTTTAAGTTTTCGTTTGCAAAATTGAAATTAGACACAAAATAAGAAAACTAACTATTAGAAACTACCTGTCTGGGACGGTTGCAAGAGGAAAATTTCCATTTCGAAAATTTCGACAAATAGCTCCGATGGTAAAGCGTCTAACTAGACCAGAAAGTCACAGGTTCAAATCCTGCTCAAAATACTTTTTCTCTACAAAAGTTTTAAATTATTTGGCTTCGCATGTGGCAATGCGTAAATAAAATAAAAAACTTTAAATAATATTATAATGTGTTAGAATTTTTTTAAACCTTTTTAGCAACACACCAAATATATGCTGAATTTTTTGCTTCCGTAAAAAAAAAACAATTTCTTGATCATGCTTTTATCATTGTTTTGCCAACCCTAATGCCAATTAATTAAATTGTATCGTTTATTCGATACATTTCCGATACCCTTATTATTGAATATTCTGTACGACTAAACGAACAGTATTGCAGAAATCAATTTAAATAAATGCCCTTCTCCGATGTGAAATCCGATAACGATTCTTTTTCTGAACTTAATCTGCTTGATATTTCCAATTCTTTTGTAGGATTGGTTCTATAATAAAACGATAATTTTCATGCTTTTTTAAGTAGCCTCATACTAGGATTTTCTTAATATTTTTGTAATTTTTTTACATGTTGACGCTTTAATCGCTGAGTGACCGTGGCTCACTGTCGGCACGATACGCTAAAGATCGTGGGTTCGAATCCCATCCGTATCAGTTGTTTTTTCAAATTTGTTATTCAATAATTATAGGATTTTCTTTTTATCGTGGGTCAAGTTATGTATTTTATTGTGGAATGCAATAAAGATTTTGAATTTGAATTTTTGAATTTAATGTCCAATTAGTTGTTTATGTACACCTCAGACTACCCCTTGTGTGTTCTTGACATTCCAATCCATTCACGTTTGTCTGGAGGAGATTGCCTTGTTGCAATAAGAACGCCATTATTGTACTTTTCTGTATAATTAAAATTGTTAATGTTTTTTATATTGATTTGGTGTATAATAAAGAGGATTTGTTTGTTTGCTTGTTACAGGCATATAATTTCACTATGAACAGACGAACTGAGACAAATATCTGGGCATCATATAAGTCTGTGGTATTAGGGAGACATCTGATCACTCCAAAAAGGTCATTTTTATTAAAAAGACTTTTAGTCTCATACTGTAAAATGACCTTTTTATATAACAACATTCTAATTAACCTAATAAATAGTACAAGATACTCGTAAGTAGAAAATCAAATCAATTGTATTAATTAATTATTATTTAATAATACACTACCTATCTCTGTCTACCTATAGTACCTTGTCTCTGTCCTTCCGGTAGAACAAAATGAGACACGTATAATTCCTTCTCTGTAAAACTGTAGTTATTTGCGTAGTTTTCAACACTCATACTAGGCTCCCTGGAGATATTTCTTTGATCGAATGCGGTAAAGATTTGAAACTGAAGCTGATTTCGGGAGTGTTGTCAACTCGTTGTCAGCTGTATGTCACTACGTACAATTTCATTTGATATCCGATATCCGGAAACCTCTTAGTCTTACATTCGATATTCAAATTTCAAAGTACTTCTTACGATATAGTATCCAGTGCCGGATTAAGCATGCGCGGGGTCCGTAGCAAATGTTTCCGAAGAGACCTTGATCTGCTATGCGTTCTTAAGTGGTAAAAAAACAATTAATTACTCAATAAGTTTAATTATTTAGTAAGTGATAGTGATAGCCTATTTGTATGACTGTTGACTACCAAGTCAAAGGTAACTCAGGCACTTACCTCTGACTTTTTGTATTTATGTGCGTATAAGAAATTAAAGTATCACTTGCTAAAACGTGATTATTCAACGGTGTGAAAAGCCATGTTAGAGGCCTACGGGCGGTTTAAACTCTGACATCAGGTTGTTTATCAACCATACGATAAGAAAAAAGGCGTAAACCAGGTTGTTCATATTCATCAACCATACGATAAGAAGAAGACTTATACGTAAAATTACAATTTGGTGAGTGATTTATAGTACAGTAGACTCTGTTAGGCTCTGATAGGTACAAAAAGCCAGATGAGATTGTGTGGCAATTTATATTTTATGCGGGGCCCCTTTTTGCGCGGGGCCCGCAGCAACTGCTACTCTTGCTATGATTAGGCTACACCTGCGTCTTAACGCGATAACTATCACGCTAAAACTAAAACAGGAACACAATTACCGCGTTAATTATCGCGTTCAGACGTAGATATAGGCCAAGCACTACGTGATTAATCCGGCCATGGGTGATACATAAGGGGGGGTTTAGGGGGTCCGGACCCTCCCTTAGCATTCGGCTAAAATAAAAATCGATGAATATTAGACGCAAACGCAACATGACCGATAGTAAGTACGCGCATAAAGTGCATCCCCCACCCTTTACCTGCGCACCACATACTGTGAAATTTTATCTGTGTCAAGCTCGGGCAAAAACTAGTTTATCTTGGTACATTACTTGGTACATCCTCGGACCCCCCCCATGTGAAAGCTATAGCTACGCCCATGAATCCGGCACTGATAGTATCATATCTCTTAACGTTTCCCACAACTTGACGGAGTAATCTCGTCTAATTTCATAGAGATACATTCGCGTGGAAAATGTGACTAATATTCTAACAATCTTCGTTCGAAACTCTTCGCTCCTGAGTCGAGTGACTCGGAAAATTGTAAGCTATCATGATTTTATAGCTATATTAGGTACTTACGTTACTGGAACGTTTTAGGAAAATAGGTTTAGGAGTCGGCTTTGAACGTGCTTTGAATATTGAAACTTTTTGCGTGTGGTTCATGTTTTGCGATATTTGATTGAAAAAGTTATTATCCTTCAAGCCTTCTTATTCCCAAACTATGTTGGGGTCGGCGTCTAATCTAACTGGATGCAGCTGAATATCAGTTTTCTACAAAGCGATGGTCTATTTGACCTCCGCAACCCAAAGGGATACGATACTCTAGGGTCAGATTAGTTTTCAGAATTTTATAAGAGTACTGATGGGTAACTCCCTTATCAAAGTCAAAGATTCTCATAATAGCCGGGGCCAACGTTTCCGAGGCACGGAGCAGGTGAAAATTAGTTTATAAACCCACATAACTTACGAAAAGTCAGAGGTGCGTGCCTTGGGTTTCAACTTGACTTGCCGGTCAACGGTCATACCACTAGGCTCTGCACTATTTTATTACTCTCTCATTATATTCTCAATATTTCAATTTTACTATGTTTTTCTTAAAAAACAATATGAAGTTTTCTCGTAACACGATCTTTTTTTGTATTTAAACAGGTCCGTTGCCCATTATGGATATGTGGCCTCCATAGTATCATTATTGCCAACAACCTAACAGATATTTTCATAAAACCAACGTTCTATTATCTTGTCTACAATATAGGTGGTCGTAGTCGGTAGAACCGGGTATTACCGCATCGGCCAGGCCCGGCCGTCGAGCGGCGCCGTTCTCCCGCGATCCGGTTTGACATCCGGTGAAAACCACACCTTAATGAAAGCTTATTTTGGATACGAATTTTTATATATTCTGAGTTTATATTATAATGTTTTTATTCCTACACCACATCGGACGTTGTTAATTTTTAATTCATATTACGTTGTTATTTATTCAAGTAAAAACATCGGTTTTTTCAACTATAAGAGCATTTTGAGTTGAAAAAACTGATCAAAAAGTATTTTGAGTTGAAAAAAATTGTTTTTTTCACATACTGAACTAAGGTTTCCAGTAGAAAAACCTACAAGTCCTATGAACATAAAAGAAATATCACTTTTCCCTGTCACGTAAGAATTCTTTTCTTATAGTTTCTAGCTATTCCAAAGGAAGCGACACAAAGAACGTAAAACGTAAAAGCTTTTTTACAACGTAGCCCTACACTAGGACATAGTATAATATAATATAGTATAATATAGTAGAATAAAAGAGTTGCATTCGGATAGTACGGAAATGTGTGAGTTTGGTACGTAAAGACGTGTGAGCAGGGATTTTTAGTAAGATTGATTACGAAATAAATAATAGTATTTACAAGTACGTAAGTAAGTAGCAGTACGTAAGTAGCAGTACGTAAGTAGCAGTACGTAAGTAGCAGTACGTAAGTAGCAGTACGTAAGTAGCAGTACGTAAGTAGCAGTACGTAAGTAGCAGTACGTAAGTAGCAGTACATAAGTAACAATACATAAGTAGCAGTACGTAAGTAGCAGTACCTACGTAAGTAGCAGTAGTACCTACCTATGTAAGGAGTAGTACGTAAGTAGTAGAACGTAAGGTGTAGTACGTATGTAGCAGTACGTAAGGAGCGGTACCTAAGTAACAGTACGTAAGTAATAATACGTAATTAGTAGTACTTAAGTAGCAGTACGTAAGTAGCTGTAAAATAATAATGTGATTAAAAGCATGTTTTCTTTGCAAGTAAGATTTAGATACGTGAGTCTGGCTTACAGAATATTACACATGTCATTGCAAAACTGTAATATCAATTCATTATACAAAGTATGGATCTCTCTGAGAGGATTCTCTCTCTGATTGTGTTTGACATTGATAACTTAATTACATAAAATCACGCCAGTATCCCCCAAAGACAGCGGCAGAAATGTTATTGTTGTTTGTTGTTTGGTAAACTGTCGGAGTGGCTAACACTTCGAGAAGGTTTCGGTTTCGTGTTATAGAATATTATAGTGGACAAGGCCAAGATCTAATGTAATGAAATATTACTTGTTGATTTATGCGATTTACGCCCTTAACACTTTGACTGCCACGCCGCAGACACAATGCAATTTTTATTGTTTTTCAGTCACCAGTGACTGACGTGGCGTGCAAAGGGTTTATTTCATCATTATCAGCCTGTATTAGTCCACTGCTGAACATAGGCCTCTCCCAATGCGCGCCACTATTGTGCACTCATTAGTAATTGGAGGTATTTGCCCATAAAATCGCCATGCTGTTAAAGCGGGTTGGCGATCGCAGTAGCAGATCATTACTATTACACAAAAGGATACTGCTGCCCATCCTCTGGATCTTTCCTTCAGCCGCTTCTTACGAGACCCAAGGGTGGTTCTATTTTTAGGCCAGAAACCACACGGTACTACGGTATACGGAAATTTATTTACTAAATACAAACAGAGATACACTAGCCATTTTCTGAAAACCTTTAAGTAAGAATTACTAGGTAACATATATTTGTTCCGTGCGGGAATCGAATTCTCGACAGTAAGCAAAGAAGGCGAATCATTTGACTGCTACACAAATAGTGCTACCGTTTGTGTGTACGTCACATCAAATACACGTTTGACCATGTTTTTCAGTAACGTCAACGAGTAGGGGTCGAGTACACAACCAACACTTTTATAAAACGACTTTATTACTGGCATAAATATTCTCTTCAGATTAAAAATTTTAAAATGGAATTATTATAATCAGTGACTGGCGTTTCTAATTGTAATCGTAATTAAGTTTATGTATTTTGTATGCATTTATATGATTGTTTATCTCTTGTCTGAATGATATCACGTTTAATAATAAGACCACCATTGTAATCTTAATTTTAGTGATTAGACTGTATGTAATTTAAACGATCGATGTTCAATAAAGAATATTCTATATACTCTATCGTCGCCAACTCATCCCTCCCCGCCTCACTAATTGGCTTCCAACTTAAAAAATATAGGCAAATGTAAATAGTAGTTATATTTAGTTTGTAAATACTTGAAATATGTTAGATATAGTAGCTTATAGGTTAACAATAATTGTACAATTTTCTTTAAAAATAAATATCACACAGTAGTTAAAAAACATATTTTATTTTAAGCCTTGGCATCGACTACAAAACGGTTGTTTGTGTAATATTTCTATCCTTTTGTGATTTAAAGACGAAAAACAGACTGACTTAGTAATACGATTCCGTTGACTCTATTTTGTAACGTAACTCTAAAAAATCCTTAAATCAAATAAAGAAAAAGAAAATTACTAAAACAGGCTCCGCTAGGCGACTGAAACAATCCTCAACAAAATTAATCGGTCCAACAGAGACCCCCACTGTGTTTAACCCTTTACAATTCTGTTGCCATTCGCTCTGACACCCTTTGTGTGCTCGACGATCGCTCCCCGTAAAGGATAACAATTTTTTAGGCTTCTAAACCTCCCTTTGTACGGAACTCGGCTCGGTATAAAACGTATTTTATAGATTTTGTTTATGTCTATAAATATCGGATCTTGACTTATACCACAGTATAATAAATATACAGTATGGAAACTACGTACAAACGCTCGAAAACGGCACACTTACACAAACATGCGCAACGACCTGTCTTTGATACTGTGAGCACTGTCGCTTAGGAGTCTCATCGTTACGCAATATTACGCATGTAGTCGTGATGACGCATTGGTTTCGGACCCGCTTTGCAAGCATGTGGGAATGGGTTCGAACCTGCCATGTACTAATGTGACTTTTTTTATGTCATATGTACTTTCTTAGATAAACCACTGACTAACGGTGAAGGAAAACATCGTAAGGAAACCTGGACATAATAGTCTGAAATCGCCAACCCGCAGAGCTAGCGTGGTGATACATACTCAATCCTTCTCTGTACCTATGAGAAGAGGCGTTTGCCCTGCAGTGGGACAGTTACAGGCTAATTTATTTATTTTATTTATTTATGTGTGAGTGTGCCGTTTCGAGCGTTTGAACTTGGTTTCCGTACTGTATGTGTATTATACTGTGTTTATACGATGAAGAATGTAAGAGTCTTTGGTTGTTATTTCGTTTGATGTTGAATCGTCTTTGAGTGTGTATCAGAAATAGTTGAAAGACTATCTGTTTGCTGTCAATTCATTAAAGATGTTGCGTAAAGATAAGTTTACTTAAACTTTATTTTTATTTTTATATTGTAGGAAGTCTTGATAGCCTAGTGGTGGTTACCGTTGACTGGCAAGTCAGTGGTCTCAGGTTCGAACCCAAGGCGCGCACCTCTGACTTTTCGTAAGTTATGTGCGTTTTATAGATTCCGTGCCCCGGATAGCACGTTAAGCTGTTGGCTCCGGCTGTCAATTGTAGATCTTAGACAGTCGTTACGGGTAGTTAGAAGCCCGAAAGTCTGACAACCAGTCTTACCAAGGGATATCGTGTAACCCAGTATCTGGGTTGTGGAGGTCTGATAGGCAGTCGCTCCATGTAAAACACTGATATTCAGCTGCACCCGGTAAGACTGGAAGCCGACCCCAACATAGTTAGGAAAAGGCTAGGCAGATGATGATTTATATTGTAGGGTTTGATTAATGGTTAGAGCTACGAAGAGATCAATGCACTATACTACCGGCACGCTATGATGGCCGTTCTGACGTTTGTCCACTCATGAAGTTTCAATTGGGCAATGGTCTCCCCAAATCTTTCCACTTCTTTCTATTTTTGGCAATTTCCCACTAGTCCATCTTCAACGTGTTAGAAAATATTAAGTATCCAGTTATTACTCCCAAAAAATCATTTAACCGTAATATTTTCTAGTTTTAACACTTTTACTCATAAACTGAGAAAAAAGGAAAACTCATTAAGTCGTAAAAGTTTGGTAAATAAGATCGAGTGGCCGGTTTATACTTATTATGTTTTCACGAAGATTTATTACGCTTTTTATTAGATCTACGATGTTTGGAATAGTATATACGTTTATTTGTAAAAAATACTGCGAAAAGTTGTTAGCAATAAGTAATAATATTATGTCTGTTTTATTCTACCATATATGGTGTAGAAAATATTAATTTTAAAGTTAATTAATACACAATTACACAGTATTAAAAAACCATAATTATATCTTAAATACCATATTCGTTATTACTTTATTGGTTATTATTTTTGACCTTGTATCCTATATTATAATATATATTAGAGTAGTTCTGTGAGCGCTTATCGTGTTAAACATTTCTGACAAGTCCCGAAATACCCATGTTGTTGTGTCTTTTTTAAACCTTCAACTAAATTAAATTTTATATGTACAGGGATTTCATTAAACATTGTTATTACTTTATGGTAAGAACCTCATATCATAGCACTATCACACACATATCATATTACAGGATATCAATGTTTAATTACGCATGCGCATAGGTCCTATAATGACTCTGCCAACAGTCTTATGCTCTGGTACTATTAGGTACAAGCCTACTTAAAAACTCTAAAGCTCTAATGCAGTTTCCCTGTTTTGTGTAAAAACCGACTTAAGTCTAATTAAGTAAGAGCTTAGTTACCTAATTAAGTATTATGAGAACCCAAAGTAAAAAGGAAGGAATTTTCCGTAATTTGAAGATTAATGAAAGTGCATTGAACTTGGCCAAGGAGTTTATAGACTTTTATAGACACATTATACTTAATGATACAGTATAAAAACTACGTACAAACGCTCGAAATGGTACACACAAACTTGCGTAATATTGCGTAACGACGAGACTCCTAAGCGAACGTCGCGGTACTCGCAGCATCATAGCGTATCAACGACGTGTCGTGACAATCACATCAACGTAAATTTATTATAACATAACATGCGAGTAGTCTCACGCCTGTATTCCCCAGAGGGGGTAGGCAGAGGTATGAAATACACCCACGTTTCGCCGTCTTTGTTATAAGTTGCATAATAATTGGAGGCGAGCCTATTGCCATTAACCGGGCACAATTTCAGACTCCGTGCTGCTACTGAGAATTTCCTAATGGAAAAACCAATAACACTTTGCCAATCGCGCTTGCTACCACTAGATTAACGAGGCCGTCGATAAATTTATTATCTACATTGTATAAAGGAAAAGTTTTTTTACTACTCTATTTGGTCTGAGATGGTAAAGTAATAATTAACAGTACCTAAACAAAACGAGCTACTTATCCGCAAAAATATCTATAAAATAAACGTTTTCACTAAGGCTCCATAACTATTATTAGGAAGTTAGTAACCCTATATTATTAGGCGTAGTATCTTCGAGGTTTTTATAGTCCATTAATGTTTCAAGACTATGTTGTTGTTTTGCAAACTACCGGAAATTTAGTAGAAAACAACTATATATTAGGCGTTTTAGGAAAAGAAGCGAGGATTCAGGAAAGTGAGAGAAAATGTTTTAGTGACATGTGAAGATATATGAGTACTGGTTTTTACTTGAACGAAATTGTGAGAGTCTAATCCTAAGACTCTCACAATAAAGAAGACACCTTAGAAAATGTAGTGAAATGAGATAGCTACTATAAATGAGCTGAATCATTTGACGTCATGATATATAACTATACAGGGTTATTTGTAAAACATCAGCATCCTTAAAAGGGGTCATTCAACTCATCATTATGAACAACTTTTACTATGGGACCAACCCTGAAATCGCAAAAAAAATCAGCTGTTCCATACATTTATGTTTACATGACTCAAAAAAATGTATGGTATACTTAGCTGATTTTTTTTTGCGATTTCAGGGTTTTTACTCTGTATATTATATGTGTATTATAAAAAACCTTAAGTGTAAGCTATTGTGTGTATCTTAAGTCTAGATTTTAGACTATCTAGAATAACTTCCAAGCCTACATTTCCTAACAGATGACGCACGCAAGTAACTGATACTTAAACAGACACTACCATACAAGTACCAAGAAATTCCTTTTTGTGCTTAACTATAACAACAAAACAACGGCTAAAAACGCCTAGTATCAAATTATAAGTGAATTAGTAACATGATATACGAAATTGTGTTACATTTGCCGAGCATTTAGACATGTCGGTTTGTGTATAGAACCCTTATCTCGTGCGGTCGACTTTTTGTCATACAACCTTCGCAAAATTATTTAGTGATCGTCTGCATCAACATTTTGGAATTTGGAATGGAAAGGTATTTGTTACGCTTTGATGTGAAATTGTTTGTTATGGAATATTAGGTTATGGAGAATTTGTCGTAACATAACACCACTTTACTAGCAGATTTGGCAGAGATTTAATATCACCCAAATCATTGCAAACTCGCTGACATAACAGTAGAATCATCATCATCAGCCTGTATTAGTCCACTGCTGAACATAGGTCTCTCCCAATGCTTGCCACTTTTGTGCGCTCTTTGGAGGTATTTGCCCATAACTGCCACGCTGGGCAAGCGGATTGGTGATCGCATAAAAACCCGAAAACTTCAAACATCAAATTCTGTTGATCCATTTGGGAGCTACAGTGCCTATGCACAGAACCACACGTTAAACTTATACCCCTCTGTTTTAGTCAAGGCTCTAGCGGACTAAAGGGCCGCTCCGCGCCTCCGATCCTAAGGGGCCTCCAAATCTCGACAAGTCCCAGCCGCCGAGAGTATTAACTTTTTTTTTACAAAATGTACACTACGAAAACGTCAATTTTTGAGGACTCCAGGAGCTCCATTTAGTTCTACCGCCGCCCCCTGATAGGCTTAGTCCGCCATTGCGTCGAGGAGCTTAAAATAAGTTAGTTCTAAAATAACAATCACAAAGACAAGATAGAAAATCCCCCTTTAATAACAAGGGGGATCACAGCAATGTGTCAGCCGAGTTCCAAATGAGGCGTGTGTCTTGAGGGCAAAACTTTGTCTTGGATTTGACGCCACGACTGTTCTTGTTATTTCGTACGATACTTAAGGCTTTGCGAATGTTAATGTGATAATTACGCATTGTATGGTATTAACAGAGAAAATATAATATTTATTATGTTAAGGCATTACTGTCCCGATAAATAAGTAACGTGTGAGGGTGTGTGTGTGTGTGTATCGTGTGGTTGCCGGCTTAGAATAGAACCACCCCTACTCATCCCGCGGGTGTCGTAAGAAGCGACGAAGGGAAAAATCTGGAGGGTGGACAGCAGATCTGCTACTGCGATCCACAACCCGCTTGCCCAGGCGTGGCGATTAAGGGCAAACGCCTTCTAATAAGCACACAAAATAAGTGATGTGTGTAAAGGCCTATGTCCAGCAATGGACTGATAAAAGCTTTGTATGTATGTACGTATATAAATACTCATGACATACTTCAAATCTAAATGATACACAATTCAAAAGTATGATAAAACAATATTTTTTTTAGGTGCTAGAGAAGAAAAGAAAACGAAGGAATACTCTAATAGAGAGAGAATATATTTAAGTTAAGTTCTACCTAAAATTATTAAAAAAAATATTGGATAAAAAAACTAACAAAGCCAAAAAAATCACAAACTTGTTTTGAAAATTAATAAAAATTTATGATTTATAAATATTACTAAGTAATACAACTGTAAGCCATAATAAACTCTTAGGAACTCAAAACTACCATTAGTACTTCTACCAAATAACTCATTCTAGAAACTCGGACACCTTACGGTGTTTCTCACGCACTATAGGTACTTGGGCAGTTAAATCGTGGAATATAAAGGGGGACACCCACATGTCCATCTATTTCCTCCCAGACCATGAGGGATGGGCGGCCTATTGTTAAAGGACAGCTGCGTAAAACGTCCAATATGTATCGTATAGGATATCGCTAACAATTCCTATCACGTCTCAGAATAGAGTGTTGTATTTTCGCGTCACGTTTTCTCTATTTTCGACGACAATGTGGTAAACATGAGGTAGACGTGTCGACGCGGTGACAGAGGCTTTATTTCTTGCGGGTCAAGGTATAACATTATAAAAAAAAGTTTAAAGGTTTTTTAATTAAATATAACAACTATCACTACATAGTATAAAACAAAGTCGCTTTATCTGTCCTTATATCCCTATGTATGCTTAAATCTTTAAAACTGCGCAAAGGATTTTGATGCGGTTTTTTTAATAGATAGAGTGATTGAAGAGGAAGGTTTATATGTATATGCACCCGTGCGAAGCCGAGGCGGGTCGCTAGTTTGATATAAAATGTTCCGGTAGTGACAATCCCGGTACCTCTCAGCTCAGAATATCACCAATAGATTGTCAGTTAAAGTTAAAGGGTGTCGATCGATGAGATTTTAGCTACCTTCCAATTTAATTTAACTGCGATACTTGTGTCTCTAGAAAAAAACGATCAAAAACGTATCTATGGAAACACTCTATTAGTTATAATATCTGAAACTTTAGTCTTTTAATAGAAATTCACGAAACTATCAACTGGCGCGATAGCCCTGCCTAAAAAGTTTTTAACTTTGAATTTGTATCAATTAAATCTTCAATCAAATATTAATTAATTTGACGTACATTTCGTTCTGATTGTTTTAATTTTCCAAGACAAAATGAGGCATACTAATGATCTGTAGGTACTTAATTTTCTCATTTCGTGGACCATTTATTATTAATCTTGTTATTCAACAGGGAGCCTTCTTAAAAGCCTTACAAAATACATTTTCTATAGTGGAATTATAATAATACCATTGGGCCAATTATTTCAGACGATTTTTGGGAAAAAATAAGCTTCCTTTTTGTTTTTAAAATTTCAGTAAAAAATCTCTTCTTTTATTTGATCAAGGGATCGAAACTTTGTCTTTTGAACAAAATTTAGTAAAGGTTTTAAACCTTATTTAGGTAGTAGGAGTAGTGGGTTGTAGTAGGAAGGAGTAAGTAGGAACTTAAATTTATTACTGAGAGGAAAATATATTTCTCCAATTTTCAAGATAAATAAATATAGATAGTAAGGGCGTCATAGGACGCCTGCAACATTAGTAAACACGAGATCTTGGAATTGGAACCAAGACCTCGATTGATTCTGTGGCGGTGTAATGGCCTGTGAGGCTGTAACGCTAGTAAATTACGAGATATTATAATTCAGGGGAACCAACAATGTTATACGTTTCTTATATATGTTAAATTGATATGCCTTTACTCACGTATTGATTTCGGGGAATGCCCGACTAGTTTCGTGAGTGAAGCCGTATCAATTTAACATATGGAATGTTATACCTACGTAATATTTTGACGTATATATTTACAATGTCTCTTTGTATTTCAGCTCTACGAACTGCTAGAGAGTTGTAATCCAATATCCTCAATAGAAATCGAGTATATACATTTCTAAAATGCACATGAATTAGAAAAGTCAGAGGCATATGCCTGGGTTTTGAACGTACTACCTTTGTGGCAAATGGCACCACTAGGCTATTTTATTTGTGCATTGTGAAATTATATTGTCTTTATCTGCACCTACGTTCTAAAAGCAAATCGTAGAAGAGCTGCGTTTAAAAAAAGAATGCTAAAAAGCTATGTCTATTTCCACAGACAGACAAAGACAACGAACTAAAATAAAGCCTATAACTCACAGTAGGTACCCACAGTTGTAAAGCATAGTACTCACGTAGTTTGAATAAAGTAGTTGTGCTAGTATTCTAACGAGCACATGGTTGTTGCGGATACATAATACAAGCTCTTCACTAAGTGTGGGCCCTACCATGTAAACTCAGCCTAATTTAACTATTCGAGTTTCAAATAAGTTTTATTATTCGTTTCTATTTTTACCCGACTACAAAAAAAAGGAGGGTTATGATTTTAGCAGTCTATGTATGTATGTATGTATGTAAGTTTGTTCATCTGTTCCCTCCTAGCTCCTAAACTATTTGTTGTAATTCAATAAATAAGGTGTCTATCGATGCGTCTTAATGGTCTGCGGGTTATAGGATTTATGAAATTTCTTAAAATCAAATAAGGTGGATTTTAAAAATAAATTAGTCAGCTCGAAAAAAATAAAGTTAAGGTAAATTTATCGTGTTTGATATCAAATGGAAGGTCTTGATGAGCACATTCAGAATATATATATATTATCTATATATTCTGGACCACTTCTTAGAATATCAGGCTTCTAACTACCCGTTACGACTATCATAAATATATGTGATTATAACACTGCATACAATGTGAAAACGTGATAACAATAAATATTTACTAATTAAATTAAAGTTTCTACACATCACTGCCTATTAAATTATGATTATATCTTAAAATAATGTTAATTAAATTGAGATTTCTTTTTCGTAACTAGATGGCGTTGGTTTGCGGTTTTGTGGAAGTAAGTAACATAGAGTTAAAAATACCTCCTCAAAAATCCCGGAATCGTAAACATAACAATTAAATCCCGGGATTTTATTAATATGGACTGGATTTTGACCTATAGTTTTTATTAGAATTAATTTTGTATGTAAAATAAAACTCATTAATTTAACAGTTTTAGTACCGAACTACTTAAGTATTACATTATCTGTTACCGATGTCTAAAAACATAATAAAGACTTTTTATTATAATAATTTATTTCATATGTATTTAAAACGTTAAATTAATATGTTGGAGAATTTATTACATGTTTTAACACATGTTTGCTTATTAAATATAATAAATTATTTAATAAGAAATTTGAAAAACAACTGATACGGAAGGGATTCGAACCCACGATCTCCGACGTACCGTGCCGACGCTCTAACCGCTGAGCCACCGTATCCCATCAAAATCAGTCGAAATTTCAAATCTCTTTCTACGCCTAGGGCGTGTGGTTGGCAAAAAAGAGTCTGAGGCGGTGACAGCTGGAACTAAAAATAAAAATCTTAAATAACTTGTAATTTGAATTGTAGTGTGAAAAGTGCGACAGCGGCGCCCCCAATTTTTCCAGACTCTTTTTTGCCAAGCTGTACTTCGTACTACTTTTCATGTATACTTCTAAGAAATATATGAGGCCATGTTTTAATAGCTCGAAGTCGCGGACGACACCTTTGAAATAAATTGACTAAAGGTTTGAACCGAAGTTGACAGTTAAAGAAATCTACCTATTTAAGAACTACCACATTCTAAAAAATTGTGATTAAAATGAATTTTATTGGTTTCTTTACCACTAAAAATCATTGAAAAAAAATATAGTATAAAAACTAAAACCCGACTACTTAAAATCTAAAAACAAGCTTCTTAGATTTGAAATAAAATTCTGTAGTCGGAGGCCTTAATGTATTATAGGTAAATAGGTACTAGATAATCTTCCAAGGGTAAATACTTTGTAATTTGGTGGCCTCCGACTACAGAATTTTATTTCAAATCTAAGAAGCTTGTTTTTAGATTTTAAGTAGTCGGGTTTTAGTTTTTATACTATATTTTTTTAAATGGCAGAATCGATAAAATCTGATAGACCATCTGATAGTTGGACGTTTTGCTAAATGGAGATTTTGCTAATTAGACTTATTACTCATTAGACGTTTCGCGCTGTTGGACATTTTGCTACTTAGACCTTCTGATCAGGAGCAAATTAACCGACATTCGTTTGATCGATTAATAATTTGGCGAAATCGTTTAGTCTCTCAGTGTTTCGCTACCAAATGAGCACCCAACTACATATTTACAGATCTTTCTTGCTTTTTTACAAATGACCGCGTTTAGATGATAAATTTGTATGGGAAGTCTAGTCTCCTTTTTTCGTGAAATTATTTAATAAGAAACTCGCAAAAACAATTGACTCGGGCGGGACTTAAACCCGCGATTCCTGACGTGCTATGCCATCGCTTTACCAACCAAGTTACCAAATCCTGCTGGCTTTATTTGTATTTAGAAAACTCGTAGAAAAAATGTTGTTTAATTTCATGGGCTTAGTTACCCTAGAGGTCTTGCCTTTAATCTATTATATCTTGCATATATTATGGTCGTATTTATAGGATACTAGCGACCCGCCTCGGCTTCGCACGGTTACGCTAATAAGCATGTATTATACTTATAAACCTTCCCCTTGAATCACTCTATCTATTAAAAAAAAACCGCATCAAAATCCGTTGCGTAGTTTTAAAGGTCTAAGCATACATAGGGACAGACAGACGCGGGAAGCGACTTTGTTTTATACTATGTAGTGATTATTATCTAATTCAGACAATAATTACATAGACGTGTAGGACCTGCCACAAACATCCTTCTAGCTCCTTCATACATATATGTATATGTATATTTGTACAAGCGTGTCTCCCCATTAGCAAAGTTCAACAACTTGAGTTACAACTGTTTCAATAGTTAGTTTTCTGTTAACCGATCCTACGAGCGCTCGGCTAAGATTTCTGTTAGTATGTATAATTATTATGTACTATGTGGGGGGTTGGTGTGATTATGTAGTAGATAATTATGCTGTACACATAATTAGCTTACTATTTATACCATTTTATGGGATTTATAGCTCTCGGTGAACTTCGGTATAGCCTAATGGTATGACCGTTTGACTGGCGAGTCAGAGATCTCGGGTTCAAACCTCTGACTTTATGTAAGTTATGTGCGTTTTATAAATTAATTATCAATCTCCGTGCCTCGGATAGCATGTTAAGCTGTGGGCCCCGGCTGTTAATTGTAGACCTTTGACAGTCGTTACGGGTAGTCAGAAGCCCGAAAGTCTGACAACCAGTCTTACCATGGGGTATCGTGTAACCCAGTATCTGGGTTGTGGAGGTCTGATAGGCAGTCGCTCCATGTAAAACACTGGTATTCAGCTGCATCCGGTAAGACTGGAAGCCGACCCCAACATAGTTGGGAAAAGGCTAGGCAGATGATGATGAAGAAAAATATTATAATGTTATTGATTATAAGTATGCTACATGTCAATAAATTTTAATAACCAATTTATATTTATGATTTAATTATATTACTTTAATTACATTAACAAAATACCGTCTCAATAACTTTCAAACTGAACGAAACAAAGAACTAAAGTTCAGATGAGAAGATTGTTGTTAGGTACTTACTTACTAACTTTCTACTAACTTTTTAATACTCGTATTTCTTGTACATTTTTACGTATTCATTTCATTGTAGACTTGAAAATAAGTAGACATCCCATACAACCATATTAGTCGCTGTGTAGAAACTGTTACCATAACGAGCGTAAGAGTTCCTACACAGCGACGAAAATGGTTGTATGGGATAAGTTCTTTCAGCTGCAATAGTTAGCACTAAGTCAAGTATCTTGTAAAAATTGCCAACACACATTATTTGGGCAAAGAATAATAACTTATACTGCGTAAAGAAGCGACATTTACCGCCATTCGCTAGTTAATCGTCCCGCATAGGAGTAGTTAATAATGTCCTCCTGACCGAATTTCGGTCACAGCGGCCAGTCTCAACAAAGATTGGCCATCGACGCAGGCGATATTATAGTGCAAACTTCATCTTATTTTCTTGTGAGCTTATTTTCTTAAGCTGACATCTTGTGTGATGATGGTTTCAAGACGGTTCACATAAACTTAAATTGGTATCTGTAACCCAGTATCTGGGTTGTGGAGGTCTGATAGGCAGTTGCTCCATGTCAAACACTGATATTCAGCTGCATCCGGTAAGACTAGAAGCCGACCCCAATATAGTTGGGAAAAGGCTAGGCAGATGATGATGGTTGTCAACGTAGGCGAGCACTACGTATATAATGTAACGCTTACCACGTTAACTATTGTGCATATTGGAAGCAACAAGATACTCCAATTATTTCCAAGTATTTGCTTCAGAGTAATTTGAGGCGTTCCATTCCATGTTTGTGTGGAATGCATTGAGTCCTGCAATGGAATCAATGAAGTGCTACGAAGTTTGAGTGCTACGAGGTTACGAGTGCTACGGGGTTACGGTTGCTACGAGAGGCTAGGGTGCTACAACCGTAGAACAAATAAATTGTTTTTTTTTGCTACAAAAAAGTGTAATCTGTGTTGTTTTGTGAGAGACTCGTGCGTGTAGGAGGTATCTCAGGTACGGTTCTGTTTTTAAACGGTTTTACTAAGCTTGGACTGTTTATTATTTGGTTCAAATTTAGTAATCGATATTTCACCTCCTTCCTGTTGACAGATTGATCTATTTTTTTCCGTATTATATTTAAAAAAAAATTACTTATATTATTCTTATAATTAAGTCAGA